>OX376221.1:22927898-24180618 GCA_947364205.1 Agrochola lota
TCCTGTCAATAAACAATAATTTAAGTTCACCTTCACACTACTTCGACAACAGCGGGTCCATTCTGTAAAAATCTCACAGAGAAAACTTAAGTGAAGTGAGCTGGTAATCCACCTGCTGGGGAACAACACTTGGCAGCTCTCTTCATCTAAGTTTTCACAGTGAGATTTATACAGAATAGATCGGCTGCTTCAACCGATGCGCACCCAGACAAAGTATCGTCTCAGATTAATGATTAAATTAACATACTATTCACAAACTAATATGCTCTTTGATTCCCCTTGCAGATGTATAAAATAAAACTTTGAATTTAAAACCTTCGCCAATTTCTCTCGACAACCGACTCATCCAATTTGGTTAATATTCGCCCTAAAATGTTATAGCTCATGGGGTTATATTGTTAAACGTCTATGGGGTACGGGCGATGCATAGAAACGTGCATTTAAGGGTTCGAAACTGGTAATCCTGGTTGAATGTCATGTAATCTGATGAAATTGTTGATTCGCTTATTTGCAATGCGTTTCCAGAATTCAGATTGGGTTATTTTCAATGATGATTAGTAAACACAGGCAGGGCTGGGAATGAAATTGTTTGTTTTTCGTAGTACCTAATTGTCCATAGCTAAACAACACGCTTCAAAAAATATAAAATGAAATCATTGCTGAGCAAAGGTAAGTAGGTACTGCCCATCACTTCGTGAAAACTAACATAATAATCTCATCGTGAAAATTAAGGTGAAGTGAGCTGTCATTCCAGCACGCGTAGCATGACGCTTTCTATTTCTACGAAGAATAGACACAGCTCTTTCTATACAAAATGACATTTCGTTTTTCCATTTTTGACATCGCACCGTAGAAATCTTTCTACAATCTGTTATTTTGTCTTTCGTTTTTATCGATCTTTGTCTAGGTCCTTTACTATGTAGACTATTTATTGCAAGAGAAAGTTTTCTATCCCAAACTGTCAAAATCACACTGACAACTGACAGTTGTTTAAGGTAGTGAAGACAATTTGATTTTGTAATCCACATGCTAAAAACAGTAGAAAACTTTCTACTCGACGGCCACAAAGTATAAACGGTTATCTACAAAATCATGATTTCACAGGAGAGCGTTTTGAACGCAGAACTGTGATAATTCATAGAAGAACAAAGCTATCATCTTCTATTTTACATCATTTAGTTAATAGGGCATTACCAAGGAAATGGTTAAGGCCAATATTACTGTTATAGTTTTCTGTTCCAAAATATGGTATTTCGAAACTTTGAGAAAAATTGTTGTAGTTGTCTTTATATACGTGACTTAATATCAGTAAAAATGTACAATCAAACAGAATAAAAATTCTGAGTCGATTTATGTAACAGAGTGAATTTCGTAAAAAGTGCAGTTGAGTCTTTCTACTTTGGTGCCGTCGTACTGTCTACACGGAACGTCACTTTTGTCTACTCTTCCGTCGACAAAACGGTGCCCATGCTACGCGTGCAGCTGATATTAGGGGATTGACACTATTGACTTCAAGCTCATTTCACCTCAGCTTTCACGGTGAGATTTTTATAGAATAGGTAAATGATTGATTGGCAAGATAACAGATATAGATAAATGAGGTAATGACTAAAACTCACTTTAAGGCTTGTGCAGACCAGCGCGACTTGTCGCGCGACGCGACACGAACAATACAATTTCTAAGAAAAGTTCACAGTATAACAATAACCGGTGTCGCATCACGCGACAAGTCGCGCTGGTCTGCACAAGCCTTTATGGGCTCATCTTGTGCATCCAAAGATATTATGGAAAAATAACGAATGGCGAGTAGATTGTCTTCTTATTCTTCCTTCTTTTCATTTACTATTAAATAAGTACATCAATCTAATCCCCTGTGGGTTCCTATTTAGTGGTAAATAAATAAAGAAATCAAAATCTGTCTAAATTACCCCAAAATATATATATTCGTTATTTCTTTACATTCATGGAATTTGTTATCATTTAATTGTGCTTTTGTGTGTAGTGCTATTTATTTTGTATGCAGTTAATAAATGGTTATGTATCTCTTCATCTAAAATCTGCCAGTAAGGAAGTCGATCCAGGCAATCGACGGGCTTAAGCAAGTCGACATACAGACGCGAGCTTACTGTCGCTCAGCCGACCGTTGACGGTAAGTCTCTCCATACCGACGCAAACTACCCGAAAATCCCCTAAATGCCCATCATATCGCAACCCTGACGACACCATAAAAGTAAATTACGTGACATACTCATCCCGAAGCTGGTCTTTTGTCGTTCCAGATTTATCTTCGACATTAGCCGAAGACACACGAAGATAAAACTTAGTTTACGACCATTCGCCACTATATTTGGACGATATTCCTTTTGATACGCGATGTTATTTGTCGAGCATTCAGAGAAGCCATTTTATTGGTGAGTCTGAATTAGTGTAATACTAATAAGGTAAGAGGTATACGAGTCAAGTGTTTTGTTACACGTCGTAATTTATTGTGAAGATTTTGCGTCTGATAAAAATGTGGTTAGGTTTAATTTTCCAAGTCATAAGAACAACAGAATTCACTAAGGTATTTTTCTTTTTCTGCATTGTCGTCAAATGGCCTACAAAGAGATGGCAAAGCCGCGTGCTCTATTTTTGGAGAAAGAATACATAAATCAATGTCTATCAATCTGTCAACAGACGACGACAGGTGTTACTTCCAAATACTGATTGCAGTCTTACCTTTATCTTAAAAAATACTCGTGTAATGTCAATGTTTTATATAGAACATTTTTATCAGTTCATGAACTAGTACGCCATTTAGATTTTAGATAATACATTATGGCACAATTGATGTTACTTACAACAATTTAAAAGTCAACTTCGTTACACAAACAAAGAAATTCAGTCCTGGAAACTACTTACTGTGTAAGGTACTTGTTTCAAATAGCAACCGTTTTTCCTCTCGGCTCCATATTCAACAAATGAGGAATGAGGAACAAATGTTTTCAAACAATCACCGAACTTGTCCGCATAAGTCAATGAGTGTCTGCGGAGCAAAGGACCAATTACCCCTCCCCCTTCCCCTCCCTGCACAAGCCCACAAGTGGTGCATTCTGTAAAAGTTTCCTCTAAAAGGCTGATTAACTAAATTAGCTACCGTTGAAGTCAATTACGGAGTTGGTTCAGATAATTTGCATAAAGTTTGGAGGTAACAATGTGATGTAGGCACTTATTAGTGTTCTACTTTAAGAACTGTGCTTCTGTGTACCTACGGAAGATGTACTTAGGTTGTAAGTTTTACGCAATCTGTGCAGTTTATTCAAAAAGTAATATAGTGAGCTTTAGGCTTATTTGAGCAACAATTACCTCAGCAACATTTTACATACAATGACATCCCCAATTAAACTGGTATCATTTTATTGCACTTACGCTCACGTATTTTTTTACAATGCGCGCGGCAAAAATGTATGAAGCTGTCCGATGCAAATTTAATGGACTATCAAGTTTATAGTCACGCACGTAAAGCACCAACTTTATTGTGGCTTTTACAACGCTTTTGGTGATTTCATCTGCACTCCAGTGTACGTGGTTGCTCGTTTTTATATGTCCAGTTAATGTGAACTAATGTGTACGATTATGTTGACGTTTTGGGGACTGGGCTTATTTTTCGTGTTTCAAGGCTTATCCCTCTCTCGTGTTGGTTTGTGTCAGCTGTACTTAATGTACCCGGAAAATTGGCAGAATAAACTAAGAGATATACGAAATAAACTAAGAGATGAACGAAATACACCGCAGTACTCAGCCGTTTAAGAGACACATACAATTTTAGTAAAAGTTCTGCAATAGAGGACAAAACGAAAAAATATGAAAAACCTAAGCAAACTTTAATTAAAACGTAAATTCAACAAAAAATTCGTAACAAAAATACCTAATCGATTCAACGAAACGGTCAGTTCATAATAAATTCTATCTCCCCCGAAGCTACTCAATTGAATATCAATTAAAGAATAGGAACCGAAAATATTTCAAAATAAGCCATTTCAAAAGGACGTCGTCAATGTAAACGAATTGTAATTCAGGTAAAAGATTTAGCGAATATTTAATGTTTAAATTGGGCTTTTTGCGACCTCGGAGGTTAATGTAAAATGAAATTTTAAACAAAAATACTAGCCTTCTACCAGACGACACCGACGATTGGTTGACATGGTACAAGAAAAAGATGAAAGCGGGATATTATTTTCTTTATTTTAGTTATCACCATCGTCATTATTGTCATTCACAGTTCACCTGCTGCTAGCAATAAGCCACTCGCTCCTTTAAAACTAAGTGTGGTATCTCAGAAGATAATTATAATGAATTAAAAACACTTTGCTGGCAGGCACACACATTTTTCACTCAACATTTTTATACAGCCATTCGTAGATAATTCGTGCTGATACTTAAGTAGAACAATTAACAATATGGATATTTACACTTACTTACTTTATTCGATACCACCATCTGCAACACCACAACCACAACCACAACTTGCATATTTTAAAAGGTTTTCTTCATTGATCGCTGTTGTACCACCACTCAGACCTCTCCCAAACAAAATAAGGTTCGTAATAAAATTCTGTACACAACGTAAGCGGTTTATGAGTTTCCTATTTAGCTCTGTTGTTGTATTGGAATTGAATTTTTTCCCTTTCTTCCACCTGAGCGTTCTGTTTGCGCCAATTGTTGCCCCATTGTGCCTCAATTTGTTTTGCCTAAGTATCTGCCACGAATAAGTTAGGTACTGGAGTATTCATAAGTTTATGAATCCCGACGCTTGTCACCTTATTGCCCCGTTGAGGTTTATTTCTCAGCGCACTACGCTTTCTCTCCATTTCTGAAAGACTGATCAAGTAAAATCAATAAAATTTTCTGTTCGCTGTTGGGATAGTTAACGTTTTATTTATTGGATGTCTAAACAAATGCTAGACTCAATCTGATAACAGAATAAACTTATTTTAAATGCTTACTGTAGCCTGTTCGATCGATGCACGCAAACAATATTGAAACGCAAATTAAGTGAATCTTAACAGGCACTTACTTTTAAAGGTTCATCTATCATTGAATTATGACAACAAACGACTTAATGTGTACAAAACATTGTAAGACGTTTGCGTTGTCGTTCGCGCATTCTTCATACATTAGCACTCCATTGTAAACTTCTCCGTGGCACTTACGAGTATCTGACTTTATTGGATCCGCGATAGAAATGTCTTGTCGAGCGTTCTTAAGACCGTTTTTATTGGATTACGCCCTATTGAACGTTTAATACATTGTCTAAAGAAATGTAAATATTAAGTTTGAAGGTGTTTTTTTAACATCAACAAAATGACGAAGTTTTCTTCTTACACAACATTCTTAACTAAAACAAAATAAAGTATTTTTTTTCAAAAGATAGGTAAAGACAAGTTACTGTGTAACACAAAATTTGTGGAATGAGTAAAAGTGAAACTGAAACTAGTAATAATTATTTATTTTTATATAATTACTTTAATTAAAACGGCTAAAAACCAATTTACTAACATGTTATGATATTAGTAATATTTAGTATCGTAGCATTCGTATAAAACAAGTAAAACAATCCACAGAACCTTACATTATATCAATAATATTCCATACTCTAATTATATTTCTATTGCTATTATTAAGCTTATTATATTATACTTATCATTATTGCTTATTATTATATAGCTATTATTAAGCTATCCAATTTACCCAAAATTTTACCCCATTTACCTACTTAAAGAAACGCCCTATCATGATCCCAAATTATTGTACGTTCCCTTACGTACATCATAACAGTTCTTTTTACCGGTAACATAATTTACATTTGGGGCAATATGTAGCGGCCAATTAAGGCTAAACTTATCATAGGAACAGTAAACTGTAATTAGTAGAACCTTATCTACGTCACCGATCTAGGGTTGTACTGGTTAGACATTGTGACATAAGGTAGATGTTACTCGCGAACCTGAGAAACAATTAGACGTTATCCTGTAACTGGTGAACAAGTCTGCATAACCCTTCGGGGAAACAAGGCATGATTTTATGAAGAATATTACCTTTTTTTTATGTTATTGTAGGTACCTACCTACTATTAACGTGTAAAAGTGTTTGTATAAACTTACTTACAGAAATAAAATCATTTGTATATAATATCGCCCATGGGCTCGCGTACTTTTCTGAATATTCATGAGAAATTATCGAAAATTATCTTTAAAAGGAGTCTATCTCTAATATTTTTCATGTTATACAATTTTGTACAACTATGTTATTGGCTCGATTTCGATTATGTTTATTATTTCTAAAAGCTTATGAGTTATTTTATCAGATTAACTAATATTATTTATTAAAATTTATAATTTAAATTATTTTTTTCTAAAAAACACAAGTGTAAAAAATAAAAGATAGACCCCCCTTTTTAAGTTAATTTTCGATAATTTGTCATGAACATTCAGAAAAATACGGGCGGGCCCATGGCATTAGGCGACATTGTATATATGAATGCTCATTTTATAACAATGCTAAATTGTGATCAAAAATGTTCTTGGGTAGCACGTTTTGTCATAACTTTTAAACTTATTTTATTATCTAGCTCTAAACACGACACGAAGAAGATGAAAAACACGTAACTGTACTATTCCCGTTCTCATTGTAACTTCGTCCTCGTGACCAACTCAACTGTAAACTCACGTAAAAAGTATTTCATACCAACATCCGGCGAGGTCGACGTTCGGCCGGAAACGGTAATCGGCCGCCGGAAGTAGTCCCGCTGTTTATTGTTGACTACAGTCCTGCTTGCACCACAATTGGAGCCTTACGCCGCAATCATACGACTTCAATTCACTGTAATAATAGAGTGCACTCGGTGCTCAGAAGTAGTTATTGTTTAACTTTTGTTCTGTAATGCTTCTTTGATTTTGATTGTATTTTTGTGAAATTGTATGTTGATTGAGATCGGATCGGGGAATATTATAGCATGCTGCATGAATTCGTAGACAAAAAAAACATTTAAATATTGCAGTTTTTTGGGTACAGTCAACCACATGTCCAATGTCCGTGGCAAAAATGTCACTTCGACAGCACCATTATTTTATAGCAGCACCTAAGGGCGGTTTCTGTAGTTACAGTGTGACTGCTGACATGCGGCTAACCTTACTGTGGGCAAATCAAAGAGACAAATAAACAAGAATTCATGCCCGTCAGCAGTGACAGTAGATCTAACCGCCTAGGGAATCGTGCTTATATTAATTAGATATGAAGTACCTACTCAATTTATTCCATCACAATTTGGACTATACGTAAAACTGATATAAAAGAGCTAATTTATAAAAACCGAAAAACTAAACAACAAAATATAGGATAATTCTTAAACTGTCAGCAGAACGCACTTAGCCCGGCAATAGCTGGATTTACCCAACTTACCGTGTGATTAAAAGTTACCAGCGCAGAAAATAAGATGCTTCGGGGATGCACTTTTAGCGCTGTCTCCGGTAAATCTGCTTACTGGCTGCCGGCGCGGGTGAGGTTGATAATCGCTTGATGTAGATGGAGAAACGTAATCAGTATGTAGGAGCGTTCCTAATGTGCATGAGATGGGCACGAAATTGAGCGAAATTAGAAAGGAAAGAATGAGTATTTTATTTGCTATAAATATTATTATAGTCTGTTCCAAAAGTATCGAATGAAAATGTAAAGAAATGAATCAGAACACGTACCTTAGAAAGTGTGAAGAAATAAAAAGTTGAAACTTTCTAAATACAGAATGTGGTACTAATTCCCTTTAGCGAATGAGTATACAATGACAATATAAACAAGTAAGTACCTATAATATTTAATTACGTGTACAGTTTTAGTATGTTATTAGTTCGCTGTGGTGTATAGTGTGGTGTGATTTCCTCTTTTTACTGTTTGAGTAATTATAATAATTTCGATACCCTAATAATCCACATTAAGTCTACGTTGATACACCATAGTTTCCCAGATGCACCATGGGATTTGTTGCGCCTCGATGGCGCGGCGGCCATTTGCATAACGGTAGGCAATGAGGCATGCGGTTGGCAGAAGACAACCAAGCTTTTTCGGTCAAATCGGCAAATAAGCTGTTATGTACATTTTGATAGTGTTATTTAAGGATTCTTTACTATTATTTCTACATGGTCCTCATAAGGCTTGACCAAGATTATGTCTGGACTTTAAAAGAGACTGTGACCTCTGAGTTTGTTTCGGCCTTTCTTCTCAGAGTAGTCGGATAGGAAACGCCGAACTCA
The DNA here is from genome assembly GCA_947364205.1 of Agrochola lota. Classification (NCBI taxonomy): domain Eukaryota; kingdom Metazoa; phylum Arthropoda; class Insecta; order Lepidoptera; family Noctuidae; genus Agrochola; species Agrochola lota. The sequence continues at coordinate 22,936,184 of OX376221.1, forward strand.
TCTAGCAAAATTTAATATATCTTTAATATGACGTGTAAAAGTGATTCCTATATCCTATTTACAGAATAAACAATTTCATTTCATTTCATTTCATTTCATTTCAGTGTATCCAGTATTGGTAATATGTTGATTTAAAAGAGTGTCCTTGGAGTTTCTTGCCAGTTCTTCTCCATAAAGATCTATGTTTTGGAATGGGCAACTAGCTTCAACTTTCTGACTAACTAACCGACTATTTGTCAATTCAAAAGTGCCTGTAAACGGTTTAATTGAAACAAATGCTATTTTCTTTTTAATTTTGGGTTGTGCGGAAGAATTTGACCTGAACAGGTTTTGTATATACTTTCGCCTAGAAGTTAATTTTCGACTTTTAGGCTATTTAGTATTTTTGGTGTTTCATGATTTTTTAAATCATTCACCGATTATTTTGTTTTTTTAATCATTCACCGACCTACGTCAGCCTTACATGTGTATAATTACGTATGTACAGCAATACCCACAATACAGGGTTATTAGTCAATTGCCTTATGTAACACTGACGAGGGTGTCGGGGGCGCTGAGGTCAGGGTGCGACCATTAATTTCCATTTATTCGCACTGACAGAAGGCTGCGGTCAGCAGTGTATGCCAGCCCCGAACATTTGCTAGCTTCAACGACTTGTGTCGGGGTTTAAAATCGTTAATAACTGGATACCTAACACGACGGCATTTCGGCCACGGCTGTCAATCTTTACTCAACGGAGACTAGCCAAGAACCTACGCAGGAGATAATATAGTGCACAAGTGCGTGCACAAACATAGGAGCACTCTTTATTCCCTCACTCTCTTCGTCCGAAGGGATGGATCGCCATCTCTCGCCGACACGATCGGACAATTGCCGAGCGCCGTAACATGCAAATAATGCACGACTAATATTGATTCCTTAATTCATTACTGTACTGCTTCCACGATGGAGCAGCCCTATCTAAAAAGGCTGATGTGCATGTAGCTGATGTACTGAGAAGACGTCGATTGAAATAAATCGTCATAGATTTAAGAGATTGTGTTATGTTATGTTACTTAAGTTACGATGATGTAAATTTTGGGTTATAAATATATTTACTGTATTGTATTATTGTAATTATGACAAGTGTTAGCAGTGGTATGTATACGAGCTACGCTGTACATCGATCTTTGTGGACTACCACAAAGATCAATGTACAGAGTAGTAAAGTAGCAACACAATATGAGTGTGACGTACAAACTATTGTACATCACACTCAAATTGTTATAATTTTAATGTGTAATTATATTCATTAGCAATAAATCCATCAAATGATCGTTCCTCTAATCATTTACATAACATAACATAACATATCTTACAAGTTAACCTACATAGCAAGTACATAATATTTTCCTTGTTGGACAATACATCAACAGTACTTATGTGTCGTATCAATCATGAAGCCTTGTGCAGACTGGCGCTACGCGACAGCGCGACGCAACTTTAACAAAACAATTTGTAAGAAATATTCACAGTAGAACAATAACCGATATCACGTCGCGCCGTAGTCGCGTCGCGCCAGTCTACACAAGGCTTTAAACGAACATGATAGGTATTATTGTTATTACTAACAAAATATCTCAAAAATCGTATAGTCTCAACCCTATTTGTCCAAATTATTTGAGCCAGTACTTAATCCAAAACAATCTTCACGATAGTCGGAGGAAAACCAAGTTTCCGTTAATTACATAACCGCCCCGTGGCGAAGGGTTAGCTGATCCAATTAACCCTTATTCTAGTTCACCCCATTGGTAGGTTGGTACATAAAAACAATAATTGAATTGTCTTTCATAATAATGCGATTGATTTGCTTCGGTCGACAAACATAAAGTAGCGTCCCCACTGCGAGCCGCGCGGCCTATTGGGGCCTCGAGACCTCGCGAGGCATGTTTGTTTTTTTCTAAAGCGTCCTCATTATAAGAGCCTCGCGACATGCCTTGCGCAGTTGCTTTCGAGATGTATGAAGCAGAGGACGTAGAAAAAAAATGCAAATGCAAGCTTCAGCAGCATTTATAATAATAAGCACTGCTGCGCATACAAGAAATAAACCGCGACAACGCGACGGCGTTTTGCGACCAAGTGTTAAACTTGGTCGCACCCAAACACGCTGTTCATCGCCACGCAGCAGAAAAAAAAACAGTACTAGTAATTTAAACTAGTTTTAATATTAGATGATGTAGATCAAAATATATAGATGCAATAAACTGATCTAAATCGTGCTGTAGTGACCGGTTTCGTGATCGTCCTGGACGGCGCACGAAGCCACCCAGTCTCGATGGTAAATTCTTTGAACGGCAGAATGGCTTACATGCAGTTGTACACTTATATTTCGCTGACTAAGCCCAGACTGCAGAAGTGCCTCAGCTTGCGCGGCTACTTCAGGTGCAGTATCTATACTTTGAACGGCAGAATAGATTAAAAAATAAGGAAAAACAATTTAAAAGCTCTTTTTATGTAAAACAATCAATCTGACTTGCCTTTTCCCAACTATGTTGGGGCCGGCTACCAGTCTAACCGGATGGAGCTGAATACCAGTATTTTACATGGAGCGACTGCCTATCTGAACTCCACAACACAGTAACTGGGTAATACGATTTTATGCAAAACAAAACATCAACATTTTATTTCTGTGCGGTAAGTGGAAGTGCTCAGGTGCGGTGAGGTGCGGTTCGGTCAAGTGCTGTTGAAATCAGTGCTCTGAGTGGCATACCTCATCAAAGCTTTTTGCTTCTTGAAGAACGAAATATAACTCGGGTTTTCTTCTCATTTTTAAATTCGTGAATTCAATTTTTTTAACAATGGTGATTCCGAAATGATGACATAGTATGTCAGCTTCAAACCAGCATAAAAAACTAGCTTTTTCGCGTACCTACCTATAAGTATACGCACATATCGCAATTTATGTTTAAGCATGCATGAATGAAATACGGCCCTATTTTCCACTATGACCACTATAATAATAAAAACCCCACCGCCGTATCTCTACGTTACCGTCGTGATGGGTCTTGCGCGCTCCGAACTCTAGGTATGTGCTGGTAGAGTTACTTTGCCGGAACAGGGCTCAGGACATGTTGCTCCCTTGTCGCTACGTAATTATGTGCTAGTGACAGTTTTCGGGGGCCCATTATTGAGTGTACAAGTCACCCCCTGCCATTTTATCCGTATACATATAAAACGCTGATCAGGCAGGGGCCATGGCAGGGGTGTAGCCACCCAAACCCATAGTACAATATCTTTGTTTCCATATTCTGCAATAGTCCTACACCAACCGGGGGTTGTCCTTGGGTGCACTTGCATAGTACATATAGGGATAATCGTCGGTTGGTGCCCCACAATTAAAAACGAGTTGGCTTCGGCCCCTCGTACGCCTTCCAAAGATCCGGGACCCCAGGATCCCAAAAATAACTAAAAACTAAAAATATAATATTATTAATTCATTCCGTATATTTATTCAGACAACCACTGATCCATTACATTTATATTGTTAGTATGAACTTAAAAACTATGTTAGTACCTAATAACTAAGAGAGACTTAGTCCTCTAGGTGAGGCTCCACACCAGTTGGCTGTCTAACTTTTTGGCTATTACATTCAGGATGCTGTTACTGCTCCCACGAAATCTGCTTAGCAGTGAGGCTGTCTTTTTGCGGCAGATGGTATCAAAGCCGTCTATGCGAACATTGTTGACGCACTGGAGAAGTGCGGCAGCCGGAACAGCGGCCTGTAGGCATTGTTAAACTGGATGCGCAGAGAATTGTAAGTCCTTTGGGTATATCTGAACCACAGGCTCGCTGCGTATAGAGATGTACAATACGCTATATCAACGAGGCAGTAAATTTTCTACAAAATAATTAGCAATATTGTGTTTGCTAGCTTAACAGTATTCATCATTCATTTAACGTAATAGCTACATAACATATTATTTTTGTTCGTATTCAAAACTGCCCCAATCGATTAGCTCATCACAATCGATTAGCTCATCACAATGATTCACCTCATCACATAACTTTAAAATGATATGCATAAGCATAAGTTCCCGCCGAGCTAGGCACAGGCGTGCTCGCGACAAGCAACACTACAGCCCACTTTGAGCACGAATTACCTAATTGTTAATTATGCCAACGAAACAAACGCGATGTTTGCCAGCGACGCGCTGCAATGGTCTGCTCTCGGCTTTAACGTTCAACGAGTCGCTTTGCTAAGCGTTTAATGTTGCCTTTGTTAAATTGAGTTTGACAGCTGATAGGATTTTTTTGCAGTCCTCTAACGTATTATAACTATGGAGAAAGGTTTTTGGAAAAGCTCTAACCAAATTGAAGTGAATGAATCCTGTGCGGGATGCGGGACGCTTGCACTTATTGTGCCAACTAACTTGTACAGTTTGGTTTAATTTAAACTGGAGCAACTCAACAAAAAACTATGAAAACAATCGACGCAGCAGTCGCTTGCTACGTATTAGGCGAGATTCGCCTTAGTGTGGCCAGCGCTTTAGATAGGTGCCTACTAGAGTTACGGGGTGATAAATAAATGCCGCGACACACACAAAAATAATAAATTATCTCAATATTTATTAACAAAGGGATTGATAATAAAATAATAGAAATAAAAATGTCTTGTAACAATATAAGGATCTTCAAAAGCACTGAAACGCAAAAACTTCGGGCATTTCTTAAAAACTCTTCGGGTGATGTTAACAATTATTGCGACGCGACTTCGCAACGCTTTCATGTGTATATTTAAAATTAAGCCCTAAATATTATAGACGCACCTTAATTAAATATTGTATCGGGATATGCAGCGCGCAGCGGGTCCTAAGCAGCAGTATTGGTATGTGCCCGTTTGGTAAATAAAATATTTGTACGGTGCTGTTAACAGTAGGTACATTGTACTTTAACTGAATGGGCCCATCCATGCATCACAGTCTAGAGGTTACATTGATTAAGCCTTTCTAAGGAAACGGATAACTCAGCCGCCAGTAATCCGCACAGATCCGCCGCAAGCTGTATGTATCCCAACGGGTCGTAGTCGCACTGGCTCGCTACCAACATAAACGACAAAACTGCCAAAGAAATTTCGTATTTACTCCATTCAAATTAAGAGTGTCCAAAAGTATATTGGTAAGCTTGTTGTTGCGACTTATCGTCAAAATAAACGACGGACATCGGATGGCGTCCTGAATAGACAAGTTAAAACTTTAATGCCTTTGAAGCGTTTAATCCCCGGTTAGAGATCCTTGATTAGCTTCTCAATGATGATTGTAGTGTGACAGAGCGGGACGCTGCGTGGGATTCTGTTGATTAAGCTACTTATTGTGAAGAAAATAAATTTAAAAACATTAGATAACTGTATGTGAAAGTTATTTGACAATAGAAAGTAAATAGTTTGTCTATTAACTTTCTATTGTGAAATAACTTTTACAATCTATATCTTGTTGTTCTTTGAGAAAAAATATAAGTAAACTGAAAACCTAAGAAGAACTGCAATGATCGTCTCTAAAATACAATGAGCGTTGAATAATTGATTTGTAGTAAGGTCATAACACTTTGACCTTGACCTGGCCTAAATTAGTACGCAGTTTCAGTGGAATCAGATGCCAGCTTATACTTACTGATCTTGTTACTACTGACATGCGGCCTGCAACACATAGTTTAGAGTAAAGTTACAAGTTCAGATTTATCATGATTTTGATTTGTTATGAAACTAATTGAAGTTACTCACAATTTATTCTTACAGTACATACCTATAATAATAGTCTGTATTCTAACTACGTATGTGTGGGTCCTGGATTCAAGAACGTTTAAGTTCTGGCTTGAAAAGGTTGCAACGATTTAAAAAACATTGCCGTCTGTTCTACTTCGCCGCAGTCAGGTAAAACTATTTTGCAACTTTGGCGGAACTGGCTGCACGCAGCGAATTTCATGATAGAAAAAATACCGGGTCCTACCTCTCAACAGGCTCCTGCCAGCCCCACCATTGTCAGTAACGAACAAAAAGCTCATAACCTCAGCATTGAAATTAACTTGCAAACAATAGCAATCGCTGCTGGCAAGTAATTTGGATTCGTATCACAGATCAGACACAATGCAACTATTGAAACGCGAGCGCATCAATACATTTGTGCGGAGGGTACAATGGATTACGATGATGTTAGTGGATGATGTAAGTTTTTTTTCATAGCAAAGTTGTTCAGCATGACGGGTAGGACCACTCCCTACTAAGACCGAATTTCACCAATGAAACTGAACGTAATCAGCACATCAAAACCGCGCTTAAGAGCTGTGAGTGCCACCATTGTTGTGGAATATTGACACTGACGGCTGTTGAACTTGAAATCGCCCTAAATCGCCAGCCCGTATACGTACTACCTTTACTAGATGGGTACTGGAAAATTGGTATGACACTTCGTATGATACTTCAGTTTTTGTCTATGCTGACCGGGGCGGGGTAATTCCGTAACAAACTTACAACGGCAATGCCTTTCATTCAATAACATTCATGGCGTCATCGTCATTTACGTTGTCGAGCAAAGGTTTTTTTCAAACATGAAGCAATGGATTAGCAGTTACCTTCAAAATACTTCGAATTGAGCTTGAAAGTGTGTTACGCAATTGGGGTGCTGCTAACGACTGAGGGAAAACCATGTATCTACTCAATTCTTTCTACGAAAAAAAGGTAAATATTTTTCACCAGCCACGCTTCGCGCCTGCACGTATAGTACACACTTGGGAAATTGGATCCCAAGCTCGTACATTGTCCTGAACCAACCCTGTCGTGCCGCACAATGACATTCAATTAAAGAACTTAATTACCCGTCTCGAATGATAGAATCAATTGAAGCTTCCCTTTTTTTGTGCGGTAAACAAAATTAACTGTGTTTCTACAATTATCATTGACTGATAACATTGTTCCAATTAATATTTTTACATGCTTAAAAATATTAGCTTTCTGCACTCCTTCTCCATATAAACTTTAACTGTGCCAAATTTCATACTCCTCCGTCCGCGTAATTTTCGTAAAAAGGGGTCCAAAGTTTTTGCTTCACGTATTAATATAATAATTACCAATAATGTGAATAAGTTTACTTTAATTGAATGTTTAGTATGTTTGTATTATTATTGAAATTGTGTCACTAATAATTAGTATGAGTCTATTGTTACTTGATTATGAATAAATTATTATTATTATTAAAGTAATATCGGGTACTGACGTTAACCTTCGCCCATAAAGGTATCATGTAAGCATTAGGTACCTATATCCTACACCACCGGAATATTAATGAATTCGAAATTACTTTTTTTAACATATGATACATAAATGTATGTCAATCATTGTAAGTAGTTTTACATGTAGGAAAGATGAACTAAACTAAAGTATAAAGGCTGCTGAACTTGAGACGTCGTGTTCAATAAAACATTATATTTAATATTATAAACCCTTCTAACATGTGCCAACTATGAGCTGCGTAATTTTAGTAATGTAACTAAGGGCACTTACAGACGTAGCATACTCGCGGGAATAAGGGGTGGAAAAATACCGATAACGACGCCGAGAGTCACTAGTCGCAAGGAAAATAAAAGAGGTGGTGCTTGTATACTCATAAAAAATGGTCATCAGTGGAGAGAATTACCGAAAATCGCTAAATTATCTTTAACGGGTATTTTTGAATGTTGCGCCATAGAACTTATAAATTATAGAATTGTAATTGTATGTATATATAGAGTACCAAATCCACGTAATTTTGATGAATTTATGAGTAGATTAGAGATATTATTACGTGTTCTGATAAAAAAACCCTTTAAAAATGTTGTACTGGCGGGTGATTTTAATATAGATATATTGAAGAAAAACAAACAGACTCTAGAATTTGAAAATGTATTATTAAACTTTAATTTAAAATTATCAATACGTCAACCTACTCGTTTAAAGAGCATGACATGCATCGATAATTTTGCGCATAATTTTGATAGGTGTCGTAAAGCTATAGTTCTGGAATTGGCTTTGTCTGACCATACGGCACAACTACTCAATTGCCCGATTACCACTTCAAGCACGGGAAATCAATGGCGGACCACTCGTCGAGACTATAGTAAAGAGAATAGAGACAAATTTAAATCCTACCTCAATAGCCTATCATTTGCTGAAGTATATGAAGCAAAGGACCCAAACATTTCTTACAATGCCTTCACAGAAATGTTTTCTTTCCTATATACACAGTGCTTTCCTGAAACTCTTATCTCTGTAAAAGTGAGAAGAAGGCCGAGTTGGGTCTCTCATGGTATTAAAATATGTAGCAAAAAGAAACGTCAATTATTATGGCAATATAGACAAAAACCTTCCGAAATGAATCAAAATAAATTTAAAAATTATTCAAAATTGCTTAAAAAAATTATTTATTTAACTCAACGCGCACAAAATATACATAAAATTAAAACATCAAATAATAGATCTAAGACTACTTGGGAAATAATAAACCAAACAAAACTAAACATACCAAAAAACACTATAGACAAAATTCGCTATAATAATGAAACTGTAACTGACCCTAAAATGATAGCAAATATATTTAACGATTACTTTATAGATAAAATTGAACCTATAACCAGCTCGGGAACCACAGTCACTAAACATATTTTAGCCAGAAAAGACTCAATGTTCATGGCCCCGAGTCTAGCATTTGATATATTTAAAATTATCGCAGCTTTAAAAAATACAAGCAGTGTAGGATACGATGGCATATGTACAAAGATTGTTAAGGCTGTAGCATGTGAAATCTGTAGCCCCATAAGCTACATTATTAATTTAAGCATCAGTGAAGGTATATTTCCGAATGCGCTAAAAAAATCGATTGTGAAACCACTATTTAAGAAACAGGATAGGGAGCTAATGGAATTTTACAGGCCAATATCATTAATACCAATCATTTCAAAAATTATCGAAAAACATATATACAGGGAACTTAATACGTATTTTGAAAGAAATCATATACTCTGTGAGGATCAGAAAGGATTTAGGGAGAAAAAAAGTATTAACTTGGCCATATACGATTTTTTGCATACTGTTATGACAAACATGGATAAAAATTCACCAGTCTGTGCCATTTTCTGCGACATGACGCAGGCATTCGATTATGTCCAACATAATATATTACTAAATAAACTTGATGCATATGGGATAAGAGGAAACATATTTAATCTAATACAATCATATCTACAAGACAGAAAACAGGTAACGCAAATTAGTAGAATAAATACGAGCTCTAAACGTGAAGAAGTTTTCAGGTCATGCGAGCGTACAGTCCCTCATGGAGTTCCGCAAGGCAGTGTACTCGGACCACTCCTTTTTATACTCTATATTAATGACTTTCCTAAAGCCATTAAACATCCTATGACACTGTTTGCGGATGATAGTACGATAACTATACCATGCCAAAATAAGAATACATATGAAACTGACATAAATAATACATTAATTGAAGCGGTAATGTGGCTTAATAATAATAATTTAAAAATTAATATAAATAAAACTTTGATTATGCATTTTAGCCAACGATCCTCATTATTCTCTAGACTTGACATCGAATATAATAATAATAAAATACAGACAGCTAATACTACAAAATTTTTAGGCCTAACAATCGACAGAAACTTAAATTGGAAAGCGCATATTGAGGCTCTCGCCAAAAGAATAAGTAGTGGTGCATATGCGTTATATAAATTATCACGTACTCTAAATATAGAAGCGCTATTAACGGCCTACTATGGGTTAGTTGAATCCGTCATTAGATATGGTGTTATCTTCTGGGGTAACTCAACCGATAGAGATATCATCTTTAAAAGACAAAAGTGTTGCGTAAGATCTATGTTTAATCTCAAAACTACCGATACCTGTAAAAATTATTTCACTAAATATCATATATTAACATTACCTTCACTTTATATATTAGAAATAGCAATGTTTGTAAAAGTAAACCCACATTTGTTTCCTCGTATGGCAGACAAATTTCCAAGAAATAGACGTGATGATAGCAAAATATGTGGACATAAATCGAAAACTGCACTTATGCGCAAAAGCGTTTTTTGCATGGCACCAATTATCTACAACAAATTGCCCAAAAGTTGGAAAGAGCAAACTATACCTAAACTTAAACACACACTGAAATTGTTTTTGGCGCAAAAAGCATATTATAGTATTCCAGAATTTTTAAATGACAAGGTTTTTTAAATAATTAAATATAACTAACATAATAGTAATTATTAAGGTCATGTAGTAGTGGTGAACTACCTATATTATAATTTAATGCCTATTAAAAGTAAATCGTCATTGCGATAATTGTAATTAGTACCTAATAATAGACAATGAAAAATAATAATAAATAATTGGATAATGTACCTAAATGATTGAATATAATAAATTTATTGAACTGTTATTATTGTTTAATGTATAAGTGTAAAAATTATTAATCAACTCAATAGTAACCATTTGTACTGAATATTTGCACGCTATGAAAAATGGCAGACATGTCGTGAGCCACTCTTATTTTAAGATCTTGCATGTATGTATTGTTTTGTATCTGTATGTATACACATGTCCGAGCAAATAAAATTTCTTTCTTTCTTTCTTTCTTTCTTTCTTGTTCTTCGCGTAATTATTATCACTGTACTGGAGTAACCGGAGAATACCGTACTGGACCATACCTGGGAACCTTCTAGTTACGGAAATATTCAAGGAAGGTCAAAGTTCCAACTATCTTGACGTGTTTTTTAAATAAAAACAAGTTTTAAATTTAAATAACTTAACACGAACCCTGTACCGTTGCGAGCACCCATAATCACAATGTTTTGCGTGCGTTACTTTGAGCACACGGTAGTGCGAATTTTCACACCAAGAATAAAAGTCGTTTCCCAGCAATTATTTTTTGCAGAAAGTTACATTTAATGTACAGAATGCGTAGATGACAGCTTCGTGAAGAGTATTTTTATACCAAGTATTTTGTGCCGAATGATACTAAAAAGATTTTACAGGCATCATTTTTATAATACTAGGCAGTTTTGTACCTAGCGAGGCTAAGTGCCAAGTGCTAGCCGTCGGTACTGACGGCTCTGTAAAATTCACTAAAAGTGCAATGAAAACCTAAAGAATATTCGAGAAGAATTCCTAACACAGAACTTATAGTATTATTCTTCTGGTATGTTCTCACCGAAATACCTAGACCCGATGCTCAGTTGTCGCGCTTATGGCCAATAGACCAACGTGACTTTCCCCGTATTTATAACTAGGTACATCCTCACAATTTTTACAAATAAAATATACAGATCTTGACTAATACCATTTCTACCGTCTGTACTCACCCTAAAACGTGTGCGCGTGCGTTGTAACAGGGGAGTCGTATGACGTCACACGTCACGACATTAATAATAATCAACACGTCACGTCGCCGCTGTCACGTCATGTGTTCACAACACGCCGCGCAACCTTTGCGATGGAATATATTTACTACTTTAGCAATAGAGGTAATGTGTTCTTGGAAACAACCACTAATGGTTAGGTACGGAAAAACGTATTTTGGCCTAGAGGTAACATTGGAAGGAGAAATTATCTTCTCGACTTTCTTGTGTTAATACGGGAGAAGGTCATGTTTTAGTAGATAAACATAATTATAATAATTAATTAATCAAGATTTTAGCGGCTACCACTGCTACCAGCCTGTGTAATAAGATGTTTTTTTGTTAAGTAGATAGATAATGAACTTGTTTGACAAAATTAATGGTTAATTTGGATTTAACAAACTAAAGTTACACAATATTTTGAATCCAAGTTACAATAGTGGTGTTTCATAGCTGCAACAGAAAAAAATTAATCACACCTGTAAAACTATGCAGTTACGTTTGTCACTAAGTACCGTCATAAAAACGTGCGCGCCAAGCAAAAAGTATTAACTCGCGCGAAAACATATTGACATGCTTGTTGCACGTTGCGTGTCTATGCAGAGCGTGACAGCGCGCCTGTGGTGAAAAATAAATCTTATTATTTATTAATAATAATAATAATAATATGTTTATTTGCATAAAACATGGTATAAAGGGGTGTTAAATAATACTATATAGCACAAACATGTTTAGCTAGGTTATAACAAAGCATGCAAAATACTTAAAATTAAGCAAGTAGACAAGGAGCATTTATTTATTTAAAACGTTGCCCCACACTAAGAATAGTCTATAGTATGTGTAGGTGTACCTCCTGAATGTGTACGATTTAAAGAACGTGTTTTTAAGAAAAGATGATAAATGGTTAGGAAGGAAGTTAACTTTTATTAGAGATGTAAGTATAGAAAAAAAAAATCGTGCTGTGCCGACCACTTAGTAGGTATACAGAGTGGTCCAATCAGTGATGTCATAAAAAAAATACATTCCTCATGTGTTGTCTCGAGAAGACGATATATATTATTATTCCTTTAAAAATCTCATATGTACGAGTATGTGTGGTATGACTGTACCATTTCCGTTCTTTTGTTTTTAGGACCATTTGCTCATAGGACGATTTGCTAATAGGACATTTTGCTAAAGTGTCGTTTTGATTATGGGTCGTTTTGCTAGTCGGACCATTTGCTTTTAGGACGTTTTGATACGGAGGGAATTATCCTAAATACCTTTACTATAGTTGACTTCCAAGAAATTTTAACAGGTAAGTACAAATTCTACAAAGAACGACTGAGGAGCAGAGCTATGATCGAAACTCACCAATATCGATCAAATGCAAACATGACGCGGCCTCAGACCTCGCTGCCAAACAAACAATAAATTCTTCTACGTAGCCCGCTCCCAAGTGCCCACAATAAAAACTAGCCAAGTATACTTGAAAACTTTGCCACTACTCGTTTCGAGGCAGAAACTACGCGGGCGATCCTTGGCACTTTATTAGATAAACTTCAAAGAAAGGGGATTTAATGAGATTCATTGGCCGCTGTTAGGCGTCGTTTTGACAACTTGTATCATATCATGAAATCCCGCAGTTTTCTCTATAAGAAAACAAGCCTGAAATTATTGTCTGTTATGGAGGTCACACATTAAACTTTATTATTCTACAGTTAGGAAATTGATGGGAGTATGTACAGTAATCCATACTGAAAAAAAGGGTGGCAATGACCCTAAAGTAGCTTTAAAATCTTCCACGAACCTTAAGCTTAACAAAGCAATACAATATTTTTTTGTACTTTTCGGGACATTATTTGGTGAAATTGGAGTACCTACAAACATGGTAGGTAAGGCGAAAAAAACATTTTTCCATACATAACTTGGTAGTAGTAAAGTATTACCTATTTATTTATTTAATCTTTTTACACACAAAAAAGGTACAAAGGTGGACTTAATGAGATGGCAGGTGCTCTGTTTGAGAGGAACAAAGAAAAAAATTAAAAAGATATCATAATGCATTATAATTAAAATAGTTACAACAGTACATAAATAGGTTATAAACTACATACAAATACATACATATTCTCTTAATATATAACTATATTATATATATACACGAAATCAAGGGAGAGAGGTGTTGAGATGACTCTACTCTATTCATTTTGAAAATAACTCCGCAATTTCCGCTTAAATGCATACCGACTGGTGGCCGTCCTGATATCAAGAGGAAGCGCATTCCAAAGAAGAATGCACTGAATATGAAAGGAAGAATGAACAAAGTCAGAAGTATGAGAAGGACAAAGTAGGAGAAGATTGTTAGAAGAACGCAGATTCTAAGAGTGTGAAGAACATAGATATTGGAAATGGGACACAAGATAAGAAGGAGGAGTGGGGGAGTTGAGAAGGCAGAAAAGCGTGGTCAAAGCGCGCAAACGTCGCCTTTGGTGAATGGACAACCATTTGAGCTCAGACCTGTAGCTCGACACATGGTCATATTTTCTGAGGTTAAATATGAACCGGATACCATTGTTGAGCAGTCTGTCAAGCTTATCCAGAAAAACCGCATTCAAGTCAAAATAGCACACGACACCATAGTCGATGATAGGGAAAATCAAAGTCTGCACAAGCATAATATTCGTCTTTACAGGCAAAAAGTTTCTCAGACGATACAGGGATCGCAGAGTCCCGTTGACCCTTTGACCAACACTAGATACCTGGCGTTGCCAGCTAAGTGTCGAGTCAAGATGCAAACCGAGATCTTTCACTGTAGAGGTAATGGGTACGACTGTACCGTTGAAATTAAGAGGAGGAAGAGCGTAGTATGAGCTAAGCGTCAACCTTCCCATCATGCGTGAGGTCCCAATTACAATGGCCTGACACTTTGAAGGGTTTACTGACACCCCAAAACTATCAGACCATTTTTTGATGGCATTTTTTTTGTTTTTTGTGACCTATGTGTTTCCGCTTGGAGTAATCCCTTGTTTATGCTCTTTCTAGCACCCAATTAAGCTGTTTGAAGTTGAAAAATCTAGTTACCATCTATCGCGTCTGGGAGGAATATTTCAGGCCAACGAAGAAAAGTATGTCATCTAAGTCGGGAAAGTCCACGGTTACGTTTAGTAAGTTAACAGTTTTGTTGCGCCACTTCTTCTTCCCAGCTTAAGCACTAGGAAGTGGTAAAGGGTGGGCGTTTTGGTGGACTGTCTCATGTAATTTTGACGTTTGAAAAGTGCTGATTCTCAGCCTAATTTGAATAAATGACTTTTGAATTTTGAATTTTTGATTTTTAGATTTTTCAACTCTAAAAAAAGCTGACGGAATCTTCATACAGATTCAGCGCCATAGTAAAAAATTATTAGGAGGGGCCCCCGTCCCCGACTAGAGTAACACATTTTTTTTCGCTGGCACGTTGGGTTTTGAGCCCAATTTGGATGAAACGTGGATGGTCTCCTTTTCTTTTCTTTATTTAATACATTTTCCATAATTTTGGTTTGTTTTTTGACAAAATCGGGACCAGCAACGACGAAGATATCAGAGTTCGTGCAAGCGGTACATAATGCCAAATTGAGTTTTCTAATCTATATAATTATGACCCGCTCCCATGACCCGCATGCATCGCCTTCTGTAGAAGTAAAAGGCCACGGCCCTCATCATCTGTAGCAAAAAAAATACGAAGTTAATAGAGTTCACGAATTTTATAATAACTATTATTTTTTATAAATTGCAGTATTTCATTAAAAAAATAATATATAAAAATCTGTTAAAAAAATACAAAGGCAAAGGTCTGGTATATGCCTATATTAAAATAAACAATAGCATTTATTGTTTTACAATAATACAGTGAATTTAATCAGCAGTAAAAGACCAACTCAAATAGTGCAAAATAATTTCACCAACACTAACCTATTATTAATTAGTAAAATAAAAATTACTTACATTAATTTGTAAACAATACTGGGGTTAGTGGATATAATTTGAAGAATGCCCAAGAAACAAAACCGGTTCAATCACGAATATGAAATCAACTCAAAATAATTCACTCTTGATTACTGCGGTTAGCCACGAATACAAAACTAAGTCGAAATAATTTAGTCTTTGTGCGTATTGACAGCATCTTCCCCTACGGCTGACATGTCGTAACTGGTGATGCCTTACTGTTGTTGGTGGGGGGTGACATTGGAGCTACTCAGAAAGACTGTCTTACAGCGCCATATATTTTTCATTAATGGTGATTTGTACACAGGTGTCTTTCGAGTTAATGTAGTTTGCGACTCAGATTCCGATAATCGCAATAACTCGATTTTGGATTATTTTGAGTTGTGCCGCCCTTTATCTAGGTGTGCGATATATACTCCAACATGTTGGCCAACAAGTCGGCTACACGAAAGTGCGCTAGTAATAACTTGCACAGGTAAGTTACGATCATGATGACCTAAGTTAGATCGAGTTAGAACAGCGACGGAACCAAAGCAAAACTTGGGATAGCCGACCTGATGGCTTGCTTAGTTATAGAATATAGTGCATACAAAATGGAACAACTTGTTTTATTTCGAATTCGTAACTAGTTATACAAATTTCGAATTTGCTAGTTTTACTGAATTCTTTGACGGATATATTAAAAGGTACAGTCAACCGCACAAATCAATGTCCAAGCTGTTGAATTTATTAAAAAATAAAGATGTCTTATATTGATACGGTCACTATAAAATGTTGTTAATATATTAGGTAACAATTTACAAAAAATTCGTTGGACAGATGCTCACATAGATCAGTACTGAATAAATTAACCGACTTGGTTTTACATTAACTCTCACAACATTTTGCGATGGAAAAGCTGCGTTGCGAGACTTGCATTTTTTTACATGTTATGTTTTTAAGGGGTTACTATTTATAGGCTAACACTACAGAAACTTAACAACAATTCACACTAACTAATAATCAACTAAATATGGTGACGCTTTACTTCAAAATCGTATCTGGATCAAACAAAACCCAGCCACACATCTCACTTACACCCAATATCCCTAACTTGACCACAACGAAGCCACTGGGTCGAATCGTTTAATTGGTCTAACGCTCAAAGACAGTAAATATCCCTGTGCATCCAACAGGTTATCGCAAAACACCACGAAACGGGTTTAATACGCTTTATAAGTTCACTTAGATTTACTGACCTGCCGGTCTAACTCCGTGGCCACGAGCTACACACTCAAGCGACACGCGTCTTGCGAGTCTTGCGACAGTGACCACCACAACGGAAAAAACAAATGACAAAAGTTGTTTAGACCATGCCACGAGTCACCGCGACGCGACTTTCAGCGACGGACGGAAACAGTCGACGTGCACGCGTGTCTCGTGACGCAAGTCGCATCGCTCGAGGCCGTGAACGGGGTTCATGGCCTCGAGCGATGCGACTTGCGTAACTTGCGCCATTCTGTAAAAAAAATCACTGACAACTTAGGTGAATTGAGCTATCAAAAGCAAAATTACAGCTCATTACACCAAAGTTTTCACGGTGAGTTATACAGAATATATAGGCTGGACTATCGCACTTACATGGGATAGTGGGTCAGTGTAATTTCTTGATACACTTCAGTATCTGCCTGCAGTCAACAATAGGACACTTTACTGTTGGACCAACCCTGAAATTGTGAAAATGTGGAAAAATTAATGTAAGTTCTATTCACATTTTGTACTCACAAAAATCCACAAAATGCACGAAAAAGCTGTTTTTTTTCGCGATTTCAATATCACACGGTAAAAACTGTTCATAATGAAGAGTAGGTATAAACAAAAAACAAAATTGAATTTAAAAAAAAACACGCTTTTGTTTAAAAAGCGTGTTTTTTTTTTTTTTTTTTTTTTTTTTACTTTTTAGTCTAGTATATTTTTCATTTAGTTAATAAGTCTAAAGTCAACAAAGTTATTACTTGACCGGTTTACTAGTTAAGTAGCCACTAAAGAAATCGACTATCAACCTCCTGGCTCCAACATCAGACCCACAACACCAAGTGCAATCTATTAGACTCGTCAAACTCTATTATATGAGCCTAAACTCGAGGGGTTTAATAGTAGCCACTAAACAGTTCCACGATCCACCTCCTGTCTCCATCATCAGACCCTCGACACCAAGTGCAATATATTGAACTCATCAAACCTAAACATTTGAGCCCAAACTCGAGAGGTTTACTAGTAGCCACTAAAGAGTTCCACTATCCACTTCCTAGCTCCATCATTAGACCTTCGACACCAAGTGCAATATATTGGACTAGTCAAACCGAATTACATGAGCCCAAGCTCGAGGGGTTTACTAGAAGTCGCTAAAGAGTTCCACTATCCACCTCCAGGCTCCATCATCAGATCAGCTCCAATATACGAAATCATTATATTGTCATTGGTCCTTGATACGAGCTCAAATTTTCAAGTTAATCGTTTGAAGTTGGTGAAAATTATGTTGAAATATTCCGTTACATAGATAGATACTCGTAGATACAGCAGTCTAATTACGCAACACATTTTATTTCGGTTTACAATTCTGAATCGAAAGCAAGTCCAGTTTTAAACGCATACCATATTTCGAATTACGATAAACATTTTTTATCAGTCGACCGAAATTGGATAGGGTTGTTCTAAAAAATTGGCTATAATTTATTTGGATGATGTGTTTTGTTACACCATATAGGAATGATTTATTTCCAAATTATTGTGCTATAATTGTTTTTTTTTTATTACAACTGATGCTCTACTAGTGCTTATAAATGAAAATGTACAATGATTGCCGAAAATATTTAAAACCAATTTTTAAAACACTTTCTACCAAAAACTACCATAATTGAAATACGTAACAAAACGTTTTTCTTTTCACGTTTTTGTTATCTGTGGCTAATGTCAAAATCGTAGAAAAGCAGTGTTGTCAACTTAGTGGGATTTCCACTAAACCTGGGGGTTTAGACACCCCTACAGGCGGAAAAAAATTGCTTTCTGTGGCCGGTGGTTTTGTCTAGTGGCTAATTAAATTAAATTTGTAGAAAACAATACAATCAATTACTAAAACTTTGACTCGAGAAAATATTAAAATAATACTCAATACTCAATACTCAATACTTTATTGCATTCCATAATGTGAGATAAAACAGTTGGTATGTTAGACATTGTATCAATCATGGACCCTGTCGGGCACAGCAAAGTTAATTAAATGATAATAGGAGAGAGGATGAAGGCGCTTTTTGTTTAGAAGAATTAAATGAAAATATATTACTTTAAAATGTTATGTAGCTTCTTTGGTATTTATATTTTGTATCATAATTATATTTAATTGCGTAATTATAATCCTATTTGTATGAGTCTATGTGTATGATGTCTTAATATTTGGGTTTAATTTATTGCATGATTATACCAAAATTATAAAAATATTCAAATTATTAGTGTGTCTTTATTATTGAAATGAGATTTAATTAGTTATTTATTATAATTAATTTAAATTTATAGTATTTACGCGTTTTTAAAATAAGTTAATTTATTAATTTTAATTGAAAATTAAAAGGAAATGTCGGTATTATGTCAAAATGTTTTTATTGTTGTTGAAATTTATCGTCAAAGTATTCGTCAATAGTGTAGTAGCTTTTAATTATTAGGAATTGTTTCAATTTATTGATAAATATATTATTGTTATTAGTATTTTTAATGTATTCTGGTAACTTATTGTATACTTTAATAGACATAACAAATGCACTGGAAGAATGCATTTTTAATCGTGAAGTGGGTATGTTAAGTCTATTTTCATGTCTGAGTAATATTTTAGTTTGAATATCACCTCTTTTAGTATAGAATTGAGGATATTTTCGTACAAATTTACAAATTTCAAGTATGTAGAGGGAAGGCAGGGTTAATATTTTAAGGTCTTTAAAGTGGGGTTTACAGGAGTCAGTTACTTTGATATTCATTAAAATTCTAATCATTTTTTTCTGCAGAGTGAATAGTGTCGGTGCGTCTGTGCTATTTCCCCATAATATAACTCCATACTTTAGCCACGCGAATGCGTACGCATAATACGTAACCAGTGCTGTTTTAAGGTCGGTTGTTTTCTTAACTTCTCGGAGGGCATATGAGAACTTGGATAATTTCGTTCTAATTTTTAGAATATGTGATTTCCAATCTATGTGTGAATCTATGTCAAGGCCTAAAAGTGTGAATTTATTTACAGTTTCTAATTTTAAATCGTTATATTTGAATCTAATAGTTAAAGGGTTTTTTTGTCGTGGGTGGAAAGTTATTATTTTTGTCTTGTTAAAGTTAATTTCGAGGTTGTGTTCGTTCATCCAGTGTGTTGTAGTGTCAAGTATAGAAGTAAGTTTTTGGTTTAAATTTATGTTATTATCACATGAAGTTAAGATCGATATATCATCGGCGAATAATACGCATGACTCATTGATGTGGTTGGGAAGATCGTTTATGTAAACAAGGAATAGCAGGCACCCTGTTACGCTTCCTTGTGGTATAGAAGCGTTTATGGGTATACTTTGGGAACGTATTAATTCTATTTCTTTTGATTTATGATTGTAATGTTCTACTTCTACAACTTGATCTCTATTTTTTAAATATGATGTGAACCAGTCGTAACTTTTTCCGCGGATACCTATGTTATATAGTTTATTTAATAATATATCAAATTGTACTTTATCATAAGCTTTTGTCATGTCTAATAATAATCCGACAGAATATTTTTTATCATTAATTATGTTGAGTGCTTCTTGCATATATTTGTAAACTGCCAAAACGGTAGATCTGTTTTTGCGAAAACCGTTCTGACTGTCATTGAATATGTTATATTTCTCACAAAATGCATATACACGATCACACATTGCTTTCTCAAATATTTTTGAGGCTGTTGGTAACAGAGCAATGGGACGGTAGTTGTTTGGGTCGGTTTTTATATTTTTCTTGTGGATCGGTTTTATAAGAGCTTTTTTTAATAATTCGGGAAAAACGCCTTCTTCAAAAGATTGGTTAATTAAAATGTAAAATGGTAAAGTTAGTTCGTCAGCACATTGCTTAAATAAGGTGGGTGGAAGTTCATCAGTGCCATGGCTTCTTTTATTTTTTAGATTTTTAATTATTGTATTTACCTCGTAAGGATCCACTGGGCTAAGATATAATGTATTTTGGGTAGTTGGAATCGCCGGGGGGGGCCTTTGGTTTGCTGGTAGTAAGTTGAGTTCTATCCCCACCAATAGAGGCAAAGAAATTATTAAATATGTTGGCTACCTCTGTGGGTTTTGAAGTTAGGCTATTATTTGTTTGTAGGATTATGTTATTTTTTTCACTTTTTAATTTCTTGTTTGTGCGCTCGTTGATTATTCCCCACATAGTTTTAACTTTATTGTTAGATTGCATCATTTTATTTTTAAAGTGAAGTTTCTTTGCAATTATTACAGCTTTTTTTAATGTTTTTTCATACTTTTTATAGTATTTAGTTAAGACTGGATTTTTTGTTTTTGTAGTTAATGTTTTTAATAGTCTTTTATTTATACAAGATTTTTTTATACCTACAGTGAGCCAATATTTTTTATATTCTGTTTTTAGTTTAATTTTACGCAGCGGCATACATTGATTTAGAATAGAGATAAGTATGTCATGAAATATTTTATAATTTATGTCAATGTTATTATTTGTAAGAATGTCATTCCAATTGAGTTTCTGTAATTCCTTTTTGAATTTAGATGTATTTGTGTTATTAAATAGTCTTTTCTTTGTATACCAGTAACATTTTTCTGCTTGTCCAGTTATTTTTAGATGTAGAATTGCACTATGGTGGTCGGAGAATCCTAGTTCTTCTGTTGTTGTGTACATGTCTTTGTTATTAAAATTTGTGAATATTAAATCTATACACGTTGTAGTGTTTGGTGTAATACGTGTAGGGGTTTTTACATGTTGAGTAAAGTTATGTTCTTGCATGAGAGTTAAAAATTGGTTTGTTTTTAAATTATTTGACATTATGTTAACATTAAAATCGCCCCCTATTATTACATTTAGTTTGTAGTATTTATTGTTTATATATTTTAGAATTTGTTTTAATTGTTGATAAAATACTTCCTCCTCTCTTCTATTCCAGTACATAGTTACTATCAATAAATTTTCTTTTGGTAATTCCGTGGCACACAGTTCAATTATATATTCAATCGACATGTCTGAGATATCGTTTTTATTTATGCTGTCGATATGTTCTTGTAGAAGTGTACAAACACCGCCACCTGTTCTAGTGCTGCGACAGAAGGAAGATGCAAATTTATAACCACTAAATTGCATGAGATCAAGTTTTTCTTGAGTTAGCCATGTTTCAGAAATACATATTACTTTAAACATTGGATTTTTATCAAGAAATGCTTCGAGTGTATCTTGTTTATTATAGAGGCTTTGAAAATTCTGGAACATTATTTTAAATGGTTGGACGTTGTTTACGAAATGTCTGGTTCTTAGTTGCGTTGGTCATATTTGAAGGACAAGTTTGGTTGATGTTGTTTGGTGTTATATCGTCTTCTTGGGTGTTATAATCGCATTGGTGTTCAGTATTTTCTGTATTAATCAGTTTTCCGTCTACATATAGTTGGTTGTTTCTTATAATTGCATGAGATCCATTTTTCCTGGCCTTAAGCAATTCTTCTCGTATTTTTGCTCTGAACTTTCGTGCGTTGGCATCGAAGAATTCAGATATGAATAGTCCGGTTCCTTGAAAGTAGGTGCTATTATTAATAATGTACTTTGTCATTCTCTTGCTGATAAATTCAATAACAAGCGGTCGGTTCTTTGGACCACCGGGTCTACCAAGTCTATAAAGGTCTTCTATATATCCTGAGACGTCTATGTTGACTATATCACGGAACACTTCCACCAATCTATCGTGAAGTGCATTTTCAGGCTCTTTGTAGTAGTCTGCCAGGCCGTAGAGTACAATTTTCCTGTGATTATTTTCTTGCATATTTGGGACTCTTGATGCTTCTGAAGCTAGTTTTCTTATTTCTTTCTTTAAGTTTTCATTTTCTATTTGAAGTTTTTCTAATTTTTTATTAATATTTTCTATTTCTTGTCTTCTTTGGTCGTTTTGTGCTGATAAAGTATTTGTTTTATAGTCTATGTCTAGTCTTAGTTCTGTAATAGCGCTTAATATTTCTGTATGTATCGTGTTTTTTAATTCTTGTATTATAGATATGTTGTTTTCTTTAAGATGTGTAATTATTAGTTTGCTCAAACTTTCTATTGTTATTTAGGTAACAGTATCATTTATCTTTAAATTTTCTTCTGTCTGGGTAATGTCCAAGGGTATGGTGTCGCCTAAAATACTCTGATCGTTGGAACTAATTGTATCGTTATTTGGATCATTATTTGGATTTATAGTTTTCTTTCTCAAAGTTACATTTGCTTCCTCAGGTGGTGTAGATGATGGCTGATATATATCATTGCCTCTAGGGATGCGCAAAGGGGTGTTTGTGTTTCCAGTCTTGGGTATTTTACAGATGCATGACTGGCATTTCCATGTATTTTTTATTTCCAGTGTCATCTTTTTAGTGTAGTAGTCTTTAGAAACACCGCCGCACTCTAGATCGTATCTGCATTTACAAAGTACACAAATAAGGTTTTCTTTAATGGGTAGCTTATTTTTACATCCAGCGCATACTGGTGTAGGTGCCATTATTGGTACTCTTGAAAAGCTTTGTGATGAAATAAATTCACTGTAGCAGAACTCGAATAAGCGACATCCAGTGTGTAATTGCAAAAGCTCTTCTCTGAATGATTTTTGTGATACTTAGTTTGGGTCCTCAGCGGTAGATGGCGCTGATTTATAGTATTGTAGATGATGACTGTCGGTTTTTATTTGATGGGGAATTTATTTTCATAGGTGTTATTTGAATAATTATGTACCTTTTTACGTGGTTTTCTTTCTTCTTACAAGTATATCTTCGTGTATAACACTTCTCCAAATCGTATGGCGCACTCTTGTTCGTAGTTTTTCAAATTGATGAGCCGTTAAAGTTTCTTATTTGTAATGTTTATTTTTATCTCACTGGCTAGATCTCTTACGCGTACTCCAATGTCACACACTATATACAACTTGAATATTCGAATAAATACTTTTCCTTTTGTTTCCAATCACTTATACTATTTTTAATGATTTAAAAACACAGAGCAGTATGTTTATTTACGCACGGTGGCGCCCTCTCTCAATACGATAGTGGCATGTTTCATTGTTTGTTAAACCTGTGTCAGTGATTTTTCCATTTATTTCTTTCAAATGCCGAAACCACTGTGGATTCGAACGCTGATTTGGAAAGACTGACACAGCATGACGAATATATTGAAGCCACACAGAGGCTCCGCCCGAGTGGAGATCGAGAAACAACGTCATTTCAAAAAAAATATCCATCGCTATAAAAGTCAAAATCGGTTGAACGGACTGTAAAAAACGTCTATTTAAATGTCTAATACGCTTGACTCAAAACTACAGTGGGGTCCTCACTTAACATCACTTGCAGGGTGGCTAAGTTCAGCCGCTTACGCTGTTTGGAAAATCTGCCAACTAACAGACGTGGATACCGCGAGACTGGTCTATTTTAGTTACTTTCATAGCATCGTGTCTTACGGTATTTTGCTATGGGGACGGGCTGCAGATATTAATTATATCTTTATTCTGCAAAAGAGGGCTGTCAGAGCCATATATAACCTCCGCAGACGCGAATCTCTAAGGGAACTGTTTAAGAAAATTAACATCATGACGGTACCTTGTAAGTATATAAATATGAAAACATGTATGTTCGGAAAAATCTTCATCTTTTTAGTAAGATAAGTGACAGGCATAATTTTAACACTAGAAATAGGAACAAATTAGATCAACCACGTTTCAGATTGTCTAAAGTGCACACTTCTTTTATGGGGTACTGTGTAAAATGTTATAATAAAATACCACTCGATATTCTTGAACTGAATGAGAAGAAATTTAAAACATGCATTAAACGCACACTATGTAGACAAGCAAATTATAAGTTGGATGATTATATCATAGATAAAAATGCTTGGCTTAATGCTGGTCCTGCTCCACAGCCACTTGGGCGCATTAGTCAAAAATTTTAATGTTTGGAAGAGTTGCTTTTCTCTTTTAATTTTTTCTGACATTACAAACTTAATGTTTATTTTTTATTTAAACAAGTTTTAATTGTTGAATACTCTAATGGATAATGATTTTCTTTCTTTTTGGTAGTAACATTCTATTAATCTCTCAAATACATTGCAAATTAGTTTTGTATAATTTAGAAGCATTTTTTTTTAATTTTTGTAAATGTGAGCACCATGGAGCCGTTTGTATTTTTTATTTTTTATTTATTAAGATGTATGTTGACTTGAAAGATCATGGTAGCTGAGAGTATGTCATGCTCACTTAAATGTCTCGCTGATGGTGGCGAGTGTGTTGGATCATTCGGTTCCCTACAAAATGGTTGAGCTGAATGGTGCTGATCCAAGCGTCATGTTCGTGAACGGGCGCCGTCAGTTGTGACTGGTCATCTCTTATCTGCCATGGCTTATTTTTAATCTTATATGTTGAATTGTTTTGATTATTTTTTTGTACATTGTTCTCACATATAGAAGTAACAAGAATAATGTACCCAAGATTTTGTAATTTTCTATATTTAAAACTTTTTCCTTGGAGTTTCTTGCCCGTTCTTCTCCATAAAGATCTACGTTTTGGAATGGGCAACTAGCTTCAACTTTCTGACTAACTGACGCGACTATTTGACAATTCAAAAGTGCCTGTAAATGGTTTAATTGAAATAAATGCTTTGAGTTTGAGTTTTGAGTTTGAGTCTAATCTTATTTTATAATCCAGTATAGTTTATTTCTGGTGGTTTGAAGAACTGTCGCTAGTGGACTAGACATTGGCGTTTTGGATGTTTACGCAAACGGTTAAATATCCTATTTCAGGTATTGAAATCGTTTTCAAATTTTGTTTTTAGAAATCGATTTCAGGAGAGGCTCCGGCTCGCAGTTTCGATCGTCTCTAGTAATATTATTCGGTTATATATGCATCGATCAAAACTATTCAAATATAAACAAATACTTGCTTACGCAAAGCTACCCTTGCCGTGGTTTTGTGAATTGTCTAGTTCGGATAATCGATACTTTAACACTAATCGATTTCTGATTAAAATCGGATTTTATAATTCGGTTTGATGTATCTGACGCATGTCTATAGTGGACTCAGGGAAAAAAATTGGCAGCACTGAGTAAAAGTTGAAATAACGTGACGTGTTTAGTCGAATTTAATGCGAAATATTGCGTGTCTAAACTATACCTTTGCTGCTCTAACTTTATCAGTGTGTAGGGAAAAGAACAGGAAAGGCATAACATCCCATGTTAAACATCGGAAATAATCCGCGCTGGAATGATCATTATTTGATGTCTGTGGAGGATACGCTATCAATCATGGCGATGCTTTGTTTACATTTTGGTTTCATTAATTTCGGTAATGTTTTTGTTCAAGCATTGTTTTGCCTTGAATGCTTTATATTTTTCAACATTCAACATTAAATTTACTATTCTCTTACAGAAACAGGGGCCTATGCTAAGCAGTTTTGGAACATTTTTCTTGTTGCTCGTTGCTCTCGTTCAAGACAGTGCGTACTCTGTTTACGTTTTCTACTGGCTGCACTAAGACTTACTTAGGCTGTTTTGCTCAATAGTGAAAAGTACCTAAGTTGATATTATCACTACAAGTAAGTAAGTCAATATAAATAGGATTATCGTGTGTAAGAGAGTACCTTCGTATCTCATTAGATTATTGTAGCTGTAGGTACATTATTTGTGAATCTGCCTATGGACAATCATTCCTTTGTTGCGTAGACACAAGCATCCTACTATCCTACAACTATTTATTGTGGTTAAAATAATTATTAATTATAGTTACTATGTCCGTCAAGCTCACATTCGAACTGAAATAAAATTGTTAATTGATATTTATGTACTTATGTAGATGTTGAAATAAACTATTATAACCTCTAACCAAATAACTAACTACAAAACATATTTATAATATTTTCACAGATGGTGCTAGAGCTGAAAATACAAGAATGGAACGCTACCCTTAAACCAATCTTGTTGAGCAAACATGGATTGGATAACCAATCTTCTGTAATCATTGAAGGTAAGCTTTTTGACACACATGGTTAAGAATCAAGCGTAGCAAGTCACCTAATTATAAGATTATGAATATATTTCCTTGGCCGAACTTACTACATAGACACATCATATATTTTGTGAAACCTAACTAATGTTTACTATTATAATTTAGTATTATTAAATATCTGGAGACTGCAATATCAGCCCTAAATAAAGAAGAAATTATACAACCTGCAGCAGTGACTAGGCTGATGGCTTTTGTCCAGGCATGGGCCTAATGAAGGCCTAGTTGATATGCCACCTTTACTTTACCACAGAATGTTTCATTACTTTATTTGAGCAGAAAATAATAAGATTTTGTTTTAAAACTGTAGAGTTCGTGGGGCGTTTCACCTATGAAGACATAAAGGCAGCATGAATGATGTCGCCCATGCTGCGTTGCTCCGTTGCTCTGCTACTTCAGTTTTCAAACTTCTCAAGAACTAAAGTAGAAACTGAAGATTGTTAATGAATCATTTTTTTTTTTTTTAAACTGTTCAGTCTTGTACAACAGCGATATAAATGTGTGTTCATATTTTGTTAATTGATAACAGTGTAAACTTTAATAAAGTGTTTTAATTATGAACTATAGAAGTACGAATAAAAATAACTTGTTATGAAATATTTAAGAATTCAATACTTTTTATAAACACAGCCAATTGATTATTATAATGATACTATTTAGAGGCACCTATTTACCTAAATTAACTGTCATTCATTAGGTAACAGTAAATAGAGAGAAATAAATTATGGTAAACAAAAACGACTTTTATTATATCTTCAATAGCATTTATTCACATTATTATGAAATATTTGGACATGGGGCAAAAAGAAATTGGAAGAAATATACTGTAAGGATTAGTGGAATTTGGGATTGTCTTTCTGTGGCAGTCATCATGGAATAAGTATGTACTGCTTGCTAATTCTTGCTGTAAGCACTCATGAGAGTTTAATTTTTTCCTGAATAATGTAGTTGAGCCTGACACCTGAAAGAAGACAAAAAAGGATTTAAGTAAATACTCAATATATTCCATGATCCATTACATCCATCCACAAAGTCTAATAGGCCTCTCCCTTCAACACTTCAATGCACAATGTATCTACTTTAAAGAACAGCAATATTCTGTTATAAACAACAATTACGTGCCTACAATTGACTTTATTTAAATGTAATCAATAATTAACTTAATATGGTAAGTATACATTTGATGGTGCATTTCGTATTTACCAACAAACAATATGATTGTGTGCAACATTGTTGCTGTGCTAAACACACATGCAATGTCCAACACTAAGAAAGAAAATAATATTGATATTATGTAGGTTACCTTATTGGGTGAATATGTTCATCAATGTCCTCCTTACAGAATTCATTGACATAAAATGCTCCAAACTAGGTGTATTTTATTATTTGTTCTTCCTCTATTATATTTGCTTTTCCAATGAAGTACAAGCTCGACTGGGTTGATAAGCTTGTGGCTTATGAGTTTGATACGGTACGAGGTACGAATTAGTCTTTCCTTGAAATGCCACCAAAATACCTACCTCGTTTCTGAAATAACATATCATAAACCTTTAGTTTAGGTTGTAAGCACTTTTAACAGAAGAAAACTTACACAATTATTATTAAAAAGCGACCTCGCTACTTCGATATTTTACAGACCACTAATATTGATTTATCATTGAGGTTTTACACAAAACACATTCACAATTTATGAAGACGAAGATTACTTAGATAATTTTGTAATAATTAAGGAGAATATACGAGTAAATCCCAAAAATATTGCAAAGAAAATGGAATGCAACCAGTAAGGTGGCTTCTCTTTTAAAATGATACCTCGTTGGCAATTTCAATTTGTTTGAAACAAATTTCCAGCTGTCAAAATCGTTACGTAATTCGAATTATAGCCTTTTTAGACGAATAACGTTCACTCTTTAGCGTCTGAAACAGAGTGCAGTTGATATCACAGATTTTAGAGTTACGTAATTCGAAAGTTGTAAACTGAAAGCAATTCTAGTCGAAACGAAACAAATTTGACTCAATTGTAAATCGAAAATGTGTTGCGTAATTAGATAGCAGGTCAAGCTAACAAAATTGTATTAATAATAAAGAGGTTTGAGGTAAACAAAAACTAAGGCTGTTTATGTATACGTATGCATAGGCGACTACTTAAAAGTAGCATTTAATTAAATTATACAATAAGATTTACATTACAAGATCCTATTTAATGTCATGATATTACGATGTCAAAATAATATGACGTGCTGATGCTAGGTAGGTCACAAGTCCATCGTTTCCCTTTACTAAACAATGTTAATAACTCGAATTACTCTGCCTACTGTCTGTCACAGGGCATTGTTTTTTTCTTCGCAATATTTATTCTACTTATTCCAACGCTTCTTCTGCCACACCGAACATTCGCTTCCTTTCATAAGCGTAACCGAACACTATTGTGAGCAGCCAGGGTAAGTCAAGGCGGCCAATGACTGCCTACTCAAGTTATTAATGAAACACAATTCTCAATAATACTTATTTAAGTGAAGGAACACCGGAGTCTCCTTACACAGGCTTATTTGCTTTAATGAGACTCCAATGACTTGTTAAAATAATAAACCATTTCTTTTTTTTTTACGTTCATTTAACAGTGAAAAACAATTCTCAGCAATATGATGTGACGTCTAATATCAATGGATTCTACACCGAACGCCTTAGGGCGAATTTCACCAATGAAAATGAACGCGTTCCAGAGCTGTCTGTGTCATAATTGTTGTGGAATATTGACACTGACAGCTCTTGAACGCGGTTTCACTGGTGAAATTCGTTAGTAATCTACGAAGAACTTTCATTTGTAGGAAGTCTCCCTACTCGTTCCGTCATTATGACAAAATATTTGGTGAGATCTAAGTAAGCGCAAATTATTACAGCCGAGCCGTATTGTGCACAAAAGTACAATATAATACTTTGGCTGTGGTGCAAGCTTGTGCGAACTAGCGATTTTAGTCTGGAGGTACAACGTAAATGTTCGTTCATACATTTAGTCATACACGCAAGCCGGTTGCGAGTAGGTAATGCGTGCGTGACCTTTCTGAAGAACATCACCAATAATGTCACTATATCTCTTTCTAGGGAATTATCTCCAGATGTTTCCACTCTCATTTGCCTTGTAAATACTCCGGCGTCACGTATTGTGCATCTGTGAACGCACATTAAAGTATTTATAAGTTAGTAAGGAACGCGCCCTTGTTAAGAGGCAGCACTAAGCCACGATCCGGGGCGTTACCCATAGCATAGTGCCTTTTAGTAGCGTCGCTAGCTTGCTCGTCAACCGTCGCGGGACGCAGACTAGATTTTAAGTGATTCGTTTATTTTGTCCCTACTAGTTTAATTAGTCATATAAATGCTAATAGTGTACTTAACATTAGACTATGATACGTGTGGGATGATTGTATTACTATTAACTGCAAGTTGGAGTTTCACTTCCGCTCTTCGATTACGCTTCACTGCCAGTACGTGTAAAAGGAGACAGGTAGAATACCTTCGACCTACGTCCCCAAAATACCTTTTGTTAGTCTCTTTTCATTCATCCTCTCAAAGTGACCATCTAAGCATGTAGAACCGTGTAATAACGTGACGCAGATGTTACCTGGAGAGTCTTTGCGGGGTATATCTTTGGGTTTTTTTTTTTTATTTTTCCACTTTAAACTGAAAAGGGTCATAAGAATTCATCATTAGAACAACTTCAAGTTTTGACTGAAATCTGAATTAGCTTTTTCATAAAACAAAAACGCAGTTTCTCCTTTAATTAAAATCGCACTCATGGCTCCTTTAACCACTTTGCTCCACTGTTAGTTTTCTCAGATTTCGCCCAATTTATTTTAATCTTTACCGCAATATTTCACTTCTAAGTTATTTTCTACCTACATAATTTATCATGAAAATGACACCACTTTTGTTCATTGTCTTTTCGCCGATTAGGTAAATTATTAAGTAGGTAAGTATACAAAACAATTAGGCAATAAGGGCAATGGTATAGGTATAATGATTCAAAGATTATCACGATAATTATAACACTAATAACAGTAGATACTGATAACCTCATTATTTCCATTATAAATAATTTTATATTCTAAACTCATTTTATAATTAATAGATTCGAAAACAACAAGATCATTAAAAGGTGCTTACTCTAATCGCTGCCTCTAACATCTTGTTCTTGCATAAAACTGCGCAGCGGCTGTGAAAGGCATATGAAGAAAGTTAGCCAAATTCCAAACTTTAACCAAGGATGGATCTCGGCTGGATTCTTTGCGAAATTGTTTAGGCTGCCTAGACGTAGCTAGCCTTTATCTTGCATGCTTATAGATTTCTTTTCGTTAAAACTGTGTCGAAGAGCTCGCCTCTAATATTACTTCACTTATTTAGGTAGCTTTGACTGAATACCTAGCTGAAGAAATTCATATTTTTCGGGAATATTCAGTAAGTACCTAAGTTAAGTAGCTACCTACCTACAATTTTTGGAACACGGCAGTGTTAGCCTAGTGGTGTAACCGTCGGACAGCGAAGTCATAGGTCCCGAGTTCGAACCCAGACACGCCCCTCTGATTTTTCGGATTCATGTGCGTATTATACGAGTATAATGATCACTTGCTTTAACAACGGTGAAGGAAAACATCGTGAGGAAACAGGCATGCCTGAGAAATATTTCTCGGCGGCATGGGAAATCAAGTCAGAGGCACATGGGTGGCATAAAAACTCTGACACCGGGTTAGTCACCAACCACACGAAAAACAAAAAGAAGTAACATATTTATAATATTCTGAATTTCTAAAAGACAGTAACCAAACAGGAGGTTATCGACTAGGTAAAAGTTGCAGTTGTTGTTGTTGTTGTTGTATGTAAGGATCGTAGCAGGTGGCGTTCTGTAGTGTCTGCCTACCCCCATGGGAAGAAGGCATGTGTTTATATAGGTATGTATGTAAAAGTTACCAATTGAGAATTTCTGTTAAATTACATAAGCAGTCGCTCCATGTAAAATACTGGTATTCAGCTGGTTACTCCGGAAGCCGACCCCAAAATAGTTGGGAAAAGGCTAGGCAGATTGATTGAATATTAAATAATAAAGAAATGCCAAGGCAAAGATAATTGCTTGGCATTTATATCTATCAGAAGAGTAAGTAAGCACCCAGGTAAGCAGATTACCACCACGCGACCCCTTCATCAAAGCGAATACCAGCTCTTTACCTGCAAAAGTCCAAACCCCATCGTCTGACTTCAGAATGTCAAACTTCAACAGAATTTCAAGCCGCAAGCTGCCATAAAAACAAAGTCTGGGCGTAAAGTTGACACCAGTGAACCACGGAATGCTTATCAAACTGGAGTGTTAACGATAATTTTCTTTCTGAAAGTGTTGTACTCTCGGCAATCATTATAATGTATATTTAAGTAAATTAAAAATCAAATGCTGTTCGTTGGTAAGCGTATCACTTCAGAACGGTTGGACCGATTTGACAAAATATGTTTGTTTTAAAATGTTGGGAATCGTAGACCGGTTTAGGTTTTTACGGAAAGGAAAATTTGAAAAGTTGCCGGGAAAGTTGGAGAATTCGGGAAAAACTAAAGTGCATTTTCCATGGGAATTTTGTCTGAACTATTGAAATTTGGACAGGACAACGTGTGTCGGGTCAGCTAGTACTTTATATCAATGCTATAAGAATTACATTACGTCCTTGCATTGATCTCCATTTGTTCGCTACTCTGCGGTATACGAGTACGCATGGCGGTGCGGCGTGGCGTACGTGACGTAGCTAAATTGGACTTATCGCGGCAGATCCCGCGCGACACTTCATTTGCGAACCTCTAGGCAAAGTATTAAAAAGTTTACGTGATAGAAATGCGGGGATTTTGTGCGACGAGCAAAATATTGAATGTGATGGTTGGATTCATAAAACATGTACAGACTGTATTTCACTTGAATGAATGAATGAAACGTATCGGTCCCAGCCCCTGGAGCCTCATGATGCATGGGACTCTGTACCTGTACCTGTATAGGAGTAGACCGGGTGGCACGGTATTGATAAGGAAGACATGGTGACCTTAGGATATGTGAGCCATACCGAATATGCATCCTTGAGTAGGCAATGCGCTAGTGGAGCGACCGGTGATATTTATCTAGGGAAAGGCAACTTTTAACTACGTCGCCGCCAGATTAGTTTATGTGCAGCTCCACCGGTGCATCTTTTGGCAGGGTTTACTGCTTTCTCGACTCTTTTCTACTTCACTGCTATGCTGTGTGCTAGTAGTCTTCTTATCTCGGTCGTCAGCCGTCTTCAACTTCACAAATATTTAAATCATCATCATCATCATTTCAGCCGAAAGACGTCCACTGCTGAACATAGGCCTCCCCAGGTGTTAAAATACATAGAGAACGCTGCTGCCCATTCTCTAGTGAGTCCCTTAGTCGCCTTTTACGACACCCACGGGAAATAATGGGATTGGTGAATCCCAAACGGAATTGGGTGGTAAAGTAATTTTTGTGAAGAAGTGTTTAAGTTTACATATTTAAATATGTAAATTTAAACACCAACAGCAGAAGGTAGGTACATAAGCGTTCTAAACAATAAATATAAAGGCCGTCGTCTTTTTCAGAAGAGGTCTTTTTATCTCTTGTGCGAGCATATAGCGAGTAATAGGGGCGGGCGTTAAAGCACCCAGGCACAAATCCAGACTGCGAAAATCAAAGCAAAGCCTGAGACTGAGAAATCCCTGATGGAAAACCGAATAACACTGCCTGACCCGGGAATCAAATCCCGGACCTCATGCTCAGTAGTACCGTTTGTGACCACTAGGCCAACGAAGCAGTCAAACAATTACCAATGCTTAAGTAACCATACAATCATCACTATTAGTTTTAACATGAACACTGGCTCAAAACTCAAATATCTGCCTGTAATTATTGGATTAATAATAGTGTCAAAAAAAAGTTTGTGAGAAAAATTAACAAACTTGAACCTTCCATTTAATGTTCTCTTAACTTGTTCCCTTGAAATAGACAAAAATTTTGTGCATATTATGTAGGAGTTCGCCAGGGGTCCTTTTTTTACCCGACCCTATCAGGGTTACGACCTATTGTCCCTTCCAAGACTGAATTTGCAGTTTTCCTGGCAGGAGCCGTGAAGTAGGTCTAGCAAAAAGATAAGCAATTTATTAATGCCGTGCAACCGATCATAAAAAAAAACCGTTATTTTTCCGTCACAAAAATGTATCGAAAACTGTTATTTCTGTTCTCTGTAATCCGCTTAGGTTTTTGTTGCACTCCCCGTCTTTTTACACAAAAACCGTGTTCGTGACTCCTCTCTCTTCCGATTAATTTTCCCTCTCTTTTAACATGTTCCTCTCCAGAACTGCTTGTGGCGCTGATGAATTTCATCCGTCGCAATAATATAAAATTATGATTTGTTTCCCCAAATATTCTGTCTGTGTTTTATATTTTTGTTTGTTTCCAGTAATAACGGCACAAGATCTACATTAAGTTAGGTTTAAAGAACTTTATTTATTAAGTTCAACTGTATCATCAAAGATTGTTATCGTTCTATTTATTTATATTTTTAAAACACTGCACCCTTGGTTTTCCAATTCACTTTAGACATTGGCAGAATGAAATACAATAGACGACGTATAGTAACCTAACTGTTCTTAAAGAATTAATCAATATGAAACCCATTGCTACTGTAAGTGTGTTACGCAATTATCCCGCTGGTTCGTTATACGGTACGGTACGGTAATTTTTTTTATGCATATCATATGAAAACAAAGGTACCAAAAGTAACCTATTGGTACATATACAACGGGTCCCAAAATTCAACGATTAGCGGTCACCAGAAGGTGGACCTGCTCATCACTACCCGAGAAAAAATTATGAAAAAATAATATATTTTTATTTTGGAAATTAAAACAAATCCTTAAAATTTTCAGTTTTTTACTTTCAGTCCATCATGGTGTAAAAAAAAGTATGGACACTACTACGGCAAAACAGGCATTCTGGGATTTTTAAGGGTTGTGGTGGATAGCAGTG
Source organism: Agrochola lota (assembly GCA_947364205.1). Lineage (NCBI taxonomy): Eukaryota > Metazoa > Arthropoda > Insecta > Lepidoptera > Noctuidae > Agrochola > Agrochola lota. Next base: position 22,970,906 of record OX376221.1, read on the forward strand.
CTACTTAGGTGGCCGATATAAAAATATAAACTGAAATATTTGAAAAATCGTGGTCATGGTAGTTAAAGAATATCAACTTGCGACGACGACTTATGTATACGTGAGTCCAGCAATGCCTGGTTGCAGCCAAGGCTTATGTAGTACTTTTGTCAAATAATCCGCGGAAAATCAAACTTAGTAAAATTCAGAATCGATGACGAACAATGATAATGTTCACGTATCAATATATATTCACTTGTTTCTTCAGCTGTATTTAGAAGCCAAATCGAAATTTTAATAAAATCTTTGCTATGTTACCTCCTTGGTTGCCATGTTGTGTCGAAGTAACAAATTAGTTCCATTTAATTTATTCGGCCGCTAAACAGGAAAGATATGGGTTTTCATAGTAATATTAAATAAAATAAACAAAAATCTTTATTACAGACCACATGATCCATTATGATATTGCCGGCCGCCTACTCGCATGAATTTGACCAATACAGCATTTTCGACTTATCTCGAAGAAGGTTGTCAAAATAATTCTCGAACTTCCAAGTATCTTTGAGAAAATCAACATAACGAGTAATTTGGCAGAACTGTGGAGACGACACGATTTGTGTAGACCGTATCAGGGGGTCTACTCTCTAAGCGATATCCGTAGTTTCGGCCGTCGTTACGGGCGCTTTGTTCTCCGTCTCACTTATGGACATACCGTAAGTGAGAAAGAGAGCGAAGCACCCGTAACTACGGCCGAACGTAAAGATTTTGCTTAGGGAGTAGGCCCCCCCAGGCGTCGGGGCACTGAGCAGGTAACCGGGGTAGGTGAATTCAATACTAACAACCTATGATTTTGACAGCTCCAAGCGCAGTTAGATAAATCGATTTATATTTATACTAGTGGTATGAAATGCTTACTGGTCTTACCTATCTACTTAGCTTAAGCAGTATTAGGAGGTACGCTTTAAAGATCTCTTCAGTGTCGCGTCTTGCCCAGTTGAACGCACCAGTTCGTATGGTCACAACTTGCATTTACTACACATATATTTGTGTCACAGCGATTGTGACTGGTTCTACTTAAACTGCGTAAGATTTCTGTTTCTCTAATGTTTTGTTTTGGATTTACTTATTTAATTTTAGTAGGTAATTCAGTTAGGTATAATACGTTATAGGTACTTACCTAAGTAGTTAACTACGTATACAAAATAATAATATAGGTACCTACTCGGTATATACGTCGTATATTTCTCTATGTAGGTAGGATGCTACATTAAATTCATACATCCGATGATAATTTATTTATAAAGCGTCCGTATTTCACATTTACCTGATGCAGAAAGGTGAGTTGGGTCACTAATTAGATAATAAGGTAAACATAATTAGACCAACCCATAATTCTTCATGAAATTTGTTGGTTCGTTCATGCTTACCTTGCTGTTTACATAATAACTAGTATAATTACCTACTTTTGAAGGATATTTCTAATCCATTGCTTCATAGGTTTAATAAATTTGTCTGATAACGCAATGAACGAAAGAAAATACAGAATATCACCATAGGTATATTTCCCTGATACATGCTGTCTGATACATGCTGACTGCTGAACTGGACCGTTTATGTATTAAGTGGGTATGTCATAGTGTCACTTTCTTTATTTTTAATATGTTTTTATTTTAGTTGTTCATTGGCACCACCTCGGTAAATTGTGCACGTATTTTTAATGTTTATCGGAATTTAATTGTGCGTGTTGTTTTTTCTTCTGTGTACTTTACTAGTACTACTAGTAAATAGTACTGTATAGTACTAGGTATCTTCAACATTGCTATTGCTAATAGGAATGCTGCTAGGCACTTTTCCCGGGGTCAGTGTTTAGATAGATATTAATTATGCTCTTTATATAAACTTTTTCTTTTTATGCCTAATTTATTTAATATTGAATCTTTCTTCAACCTAATACACCACAGCCTTACTCTTTAGAAATGACAGGACGTGATGTTATGTTAGTTATGTTTGCACTTTCTTATCTATTATTTTTTACATATATTATGTATTTCATGTAGATAGGGTATACACCCACATTTTTTTCCGAGATCTGTGCAGAGTTTATATCATTTTGTTGTACATATATTGTAGTTTTATTTATACACTTAATTAGGAAATAAAATAAAATCAATGCATTCTGTTTTTTTTGCAAAATGGGATTTGGTTCACTATTTACTAACCCTGTTAAACACTGAACCACTATCTATTAAACAGTGAACCATGGAGTTTATGCAAACAAAAACGATTTTAATCATTAAATATTTTTAATGAAAACAAAACATATTTTCCAAAGGTACAAAAATAAACAAAGTTTCTCAAATATTTGAATAAAATAGATAAAACTTTGTTTTCATTAGTAATACGAAAATTTACTCTAATAAATCAGTTCTGACCTTTAATTATTATAGCAAAACTAAAATATAGGTATCACTTAATCAAATTCATATCTAAAAAGATAATAATGTAAGATTATAATAATAAGCCATGGTTCACTGTGTACCTTGTTGTACTGATTCACTGTTAAACAAAGTACGCTCGAAACATTATCCCAAGTTTATTTCGAAAGGTAGATATTTATTCATAATTTCTATATTAAAATACCAAACTGGGCTAGAAAACACATACGTAATTCATCTAAAGCTATCTGGTATACAAAAAAATATATAAAAATCAATAACTTATATATAAAACCGGGGTTTATTAATTCAGATATACGCAGCTCACGCGTGCGATTCAAGCGCCAACTCCCGCACAGACTAAGTAGAGTAGTACTTCCCGCGCACCAACTGAACTGAGGACACTGAGGTGGGGCGGGTCAAAACGCATCACAAAATGACATATTACAGCAGCAGCTACAATAAACTTTCGAACCTTTCAACTCCGGACCATCCCCCATTTATTTTTAGTAAATTCTCTGATTGTGATGTTAAGAAGAGCGTAGTTTCAAAACCCTTCTGCGTAAAAAGTTAATTTAAATAAATATGGGAACAAGATGACCTATTTCTGTATCCAAAGCAATCTCACGCAGTCGGAGGCAATTAAACAGGTCTTTATTGGCAATTTTTTTTTAAAGTTCACTTTTTACATAGTCGGGTTTATGTTTTTTTTTTTTTTTTTTTTAAATAATGGAACTGTTTCACTGTTCTTAACTAGTTCACTATTAAACAACCCACCCTACTCAATAGGTAACGAAGTTAAACACATTTTGTATATACTCAAACATCAAAAGATCATAGGTCCATCAAAAAAAGTAACACTTCCACGACCTTCCGGGAGTATATAGGTGAGCCACAGAGTAAGTAACAGTATTATATAAATTAACAGCACCCCAAGCAGGTCATGAGCTGACCTCTCCCGGTAATGGAATACGGCGGCAGAGTTTAATAGTTCCCCGCACATAATTTATATGTTGTTCACTTCTGTCCTTTCTACTAGTTAGGTGCAGGCATAGAGTAGGTAAGGAATAGGGCCGCTAATGGAGTGAGTAGAGTAATGGTGGTCTGCTATCCAATTTTACAAATCTCGATCCAAATCTGTTCAATAACAGGGATTTCGAGATTTTTTCGAGATTACTTTTATTTTCTCAATTAATTCTGATTTTTACGTTAAGTAGGCATAATTCATCCTTTATAAACCTGAAGACTTTTATGGACGAAATTCCTATACAAGTGATGCTCCCGAGATAACTAAGTCTGTTTTAATTACCTACAAGCACTTGTGGTGTTATATTATGTAAATTATAGTAAAGGTCAGTGTGTTTCTATTATCAATTACATCAATGCTACAATTAACATCTCTGAAGTTTTTCAGTTAGAAAAGCCATCCTCGGGTTGGTCTTCAACTCCGAACGGCACTCTAATTGCGTAACACACTAACAATCACAATCCTACTGATTTTGAAGGATATTGCTATATTGATAATTCATGCATTGCTATATTGATGTGACGAACACAAAAGTAAACTTAAGCAAAACAATGGCCGTCTGTGGCCGAGTAACAGTGCTGCCACCTATGACGAGCTTTCAGTTTTTATCCACACTGCACAAGCATAATTATAGCAACAGCGCACCCTTGTTAACTTTATTCCAACGCCAACAGATCATTGTAACAGTGTACCAAATATTATTTTAATATAATAAATACCAAATTTATTATTTTAAAGGTCATCATTAAAGGTCAAAGAATTGTCCCATCTGCAATTCTCAATTCGAATCGCCGCAGAGCAGTGTCATCGAAATGAATTTATGTTAGTGCACGTAGCGTTTCAGCTACTATGCGTTATACTGTGCCACTGAATTTGTCAAGGCTGACTAATGCCTGCAAATTATGGGAGCCTCCGAGCTCCGAGGACCGAGCTCCAGTATTTAGCCTAGCTGGCAGGCTAGTCGTTTATGTAGCTAAAGAGACTGGCTTTAGCGCTCTCTCGTTGATTTAAACTTGGTGTGGTGGATACTTGAGTAAACCAGCGTACAGGGTTAATAATTTAATATTATTAGTAAGTAACTACGAAGAGTCAATTTTAAATGAACTAGCGAAACTTTACACACGTGATGTTATGGGATATATTTAAAATAATATTGGGATTTTTGGGATCTATCAAGTTTCTATATGATCATGATAAATGTTCTTTATTTTTGTTTTAGCATGAAGTATTAGAATGATGTCGACATAGTAGGCAGATGTTTTAGCTCACGAAGGCGGGTTTGTCTCTAAATTCTGTGTATAGACCATAGAAATATAAATAACAGGTATAGACTGTAGAATCACCCGAGTGCTATCTAATTACGTCCCACATTCACAATGCCTTTTATTTTGTCAATTTATCAATAATCCGTTTTTTACGATTTCGAAAGGATTATGTGAGTGTGAGTGAATTGGGGTGCTAGCAAGGTGCAAGGCCTAATCTGAACTGCCATCAAAAATAACGGGAGATTTTTATCGCAACTCACACATGGTATCTTATGTCTCACACAATGCCGTACACTGAATATAAACCGCGCGAATAAAATTCGCAGTTCGGGCTAGGCCCCAAATGCTCTTTTTTACTTCTATAAGCCACAAACAATCTGGGTTGCCTACATTCAACAGTCACAGTTCAGTAACTACATGGGGACTGTAAATTGCAGCAACTATCCATCATGCGACACGAATCAAGCGCCCCACCACCGCGCACCGGTTCATCTGTCATGCCGCCGTGTGTACTTAGGTACTCAGTAACTTCATACAGTGAATACCGTATTTAGCCTATTCTTGGATGATTCATTTGTACATGAATTTATGCTTTTTTGCTATTTCATACATAGGCACAAATTATATCTTGCTGCGACATGGACAAGCAGTGACGCACAATTATGCTAAAAATCAAGTACTCTGTGGCTACCGGGTATGGAGTGGAGGTTGTAATATTGTAAGTGCTGGTACTGTTACGTATCCACGTAAGTATGCATATATTAATATTTACGTATTTTGTCACGTGTCATCGAATTATTTCAAAAACCGAAAACAAGTCATCCCTTGACTTAAGTGAACATATTGTAAACCTGTTCCACGATACTTGTCAACTGAAATGGAGCTTCACTCACAGACACGACTCTCAAGAAACACTTGATCGATATCACCGCACCGACAAATGAAAATAACAATAAATAATACATAAAACCAGTTATCTATCAACATTGGCCGGATGAGGCGAATAAGCGATACATTGGATAAACTCAGAGAGCGATACCGCCATGTATTATGGATAAGAAGTGAGCTCTTGAAAGATTTATTGGGTGGAGAACAAAATGTGGTACATTGATTATTGTACCTGTACTTTGGTGGGAAGACGTTACATATTGTATTTTGGTATACGAGCTCAGATACAGTGGTGATGTTGGACTGCCTGCAATATTTATTTATATATTTATTTATATATACTTTATTGTACACCAGATTATAATTACATAAAGAAAAAGTAATACACTACAAAATATACAATTGGCGGCCTTATCGCTTACTGCGATCTCTTCCAGGCAACCAGGCAATATTTGGTATTTGGCGTTTTATTTACTTGTCGCGCAGTCGGGTAAAAACCCAATTAATCTTCCACCACGATACTTACTTAAATATTTAAAAAATATGCCATTGGAATAAATGCAATTAATCGTTTAATAAACTCATATTTAGTGGCAGCGACCGCGGACCATTGCGCCCAGACCGGAAACAAAGTAATCGCGGGCCGCGGCCCTACAACACATAGGGTTCAGAAGGTTAGCTCGGCTCCCGTATACACCGAGAGGAAAGGCATGCACAGTTGAACAGACGCGTCTACGTATTTAGAGGTATGAGGAACAGGGTGTAAAGTTCACTCATCTTCTATAGATAAGGGAGGATCCGCCGACCAGACGGGGGTCGTGTCTAGCGGGCAACTGCCCAACGATTGATGTCGGTTAGTCTCATATATATCGTTCGTGCGGTAAATTGTAATCGCGCGATGCAGTATCTGTGTGACGTCAGGTCTTTGATGTGTAGTTCTCATGTGGCGATGTAGGGGCTGCCACATAACTCCCCTCCAGACACCGGAGGTCGATAGTCGGCTGAGTCTTGTATCTTGCGATGCTTCACAGTGCCAGCTGAGGTTCCAGTGAGTCAGAACCGGGTGCCGCATAGTTCACGATGAATCGGAACTGTTTGTGGTGATTGCGGTGATTCCCCAATGGGTTGGGGTAGCGCTATGCCATGATCTAGTGAGTACAGCGCCGGGTTGTGGCTAACTGCTGGCGTCGATCAGGAGAGGGTAGAATGGGCTCTGCTTGTGAGACCGGCCGAAAGTGCATGTGCTGTGCCAAGGTTGGTGATGAGCCTTAGGGTGATGACCGTGAGGTGAGGTGAGGTGAGGTCGGGATACCCGTTGAAGCCGTGGGTGCTGGCTGGCTGTGTGAGTCGCCCCACGAAAGCTTGCGGGAGTGATGATCCTGTCACACTGAAATAGTTGCGCGAAGGCTGCGTTGACGTTCATACGTATGAGGAACAGGGTGTAAAGTTCATTCATCTTCTATAGATAAGGGAAGATCTTCCGACCGGGGTGTCGTGTCTGACGAGCAACTGCTCAACGATTAATGTCGGATAGTCAGGGTGTTAGGCAGATGGTTGAACATACGAAAATGGCGAGTCCATGGGGCCGTCTGCTACGTGTTTAGGCCCAATAAGAAGACCCAGGCCATACTGATTTATTTTAAAGATTATATTTTTATTTTATTTCTTGATCGTCGTTTCTAAAACTTCAAACATCAATAATTTCATTTAAAAATAACAAAACTGGCAATATTTTATTTTTATTTTCACTTTGTGTAACTGTAGAATCTTATAAAATTCGTATTTGACGCAGATGATTCTAGAAAATTAAATACGAGCCCTTAAACCAGAGGTTCTCAAACTTATTTCATCTACCGCCCACTTTGAAAATCAATTATTTTTCAGCGCCCCCCCTTTTTTACTTTACCTCAGCTTAAAAACCACAATGATAATTACTTTACATAATTTAATTGAAGTGTGCTATATTAGTCGGTTCTGGATTTTAAACTTACATTCTAAACTAAACTTTTTTTACCAGTGAGAGCAATAAGAACGCAAACTCGTTTATCTCATTCGACGTTCAATCGTACTGAGCAAGTAAGAACAAGTATCGATGAACCAGCCGATTGATACAGGATTGCACAAATCGCGTTATTAAAACTTGTTTGCTCATGGTCTATCCTACGAAATCTATGTTAAATATTTTTAGTTTTTATACAATCAAACAGGGCAGAAATATGAACAAAATAATCGATGTTGTGTGGTAGGTAGATTTAATTTTAGTGAATTTTAAAATATTAAATAGATGAAATTATAAATCAGCTATCGCCCCCTTAACCACCGCTTAAACCACAACAAACCCCCAATTTTTTTCTGGGCCCCTTACCGCCCCCCCCCCTAGGCCTCCAGCGCCCACAAGGGGGCGTTATCGCCCACTTTGAGAAACACTGCTTTAAACTATCAACAAATTAAGAATAAATTAAATAAGTTACAAAAAAAACTTAGCATAATAGAGCAGTTCTAAATCTAAGAAAATATCTTTGGTTCATGCCCGTTGTAACGGTATGCATTATGCACAATTTCTTTTAAAACAACTAGAATAATTCGTCAATTTCAACAGCCTGGGCATCTCTTCACGGAACTCTACATTTGTGAAAAGTGAAATGAATTACTTAGAAGAATTTTTTAACATTTTAGATTCTACAATTATTATTCTAGATGAAAAAAAAAAAATGTTGCCAGTTTTGTTATTTTTAAATGAAATTATTGACGTTTGAAGTCTCAGCAAAGACGAATTTCGAATACAATTTTTGAAAAATCATTTAAAACCATCTGTTTGGCCTGGGTCTTGTTATTGGGCCTAAACACGTAGCAAACGGCCACACGGATCCCTCATTTTCGTATGTTCAACCGTCTGCCTAACACCCTGTATATGTCGTTCGCGCGGTAAAATCTAATTGCGCGATGCAGGATTTGTGTGACGTCAGGTCTTTGATGTGTAGTTCATGTGGCTATATAGATGCCGCCACACGTACAGCGCATGCACGGCACTGTGTATGCATACATTTGGCGGAATAGTTATTAAAGTCCCCGTACTTACATATAGTGCTACGTAATGTATCTTTCGTCCGTGTGGTGCCGGACGTAAAGAATAGTACCATCCCATTTCTTCCCGAAGGTGTCGTAAAAGGCGACTAAGGGACTTACTAGAGAATGGGCAGCAGTGTTTTCTATGCATTTTAACACCATACTGCGATCGCCAACCCGCCTGCCAAGCGTGGCGTTTATAGTAAACCCCCCATTTGGGGGAGGCCTATGTCCAGCAGTGGACGTCTTTCGGCTGATATGTATGTATGTATGTAATGTATCTTTTGGCAATATTTTGAATGATATTGATTGGGAAGCGCTGTTGGTAAACATTTGTGAAATGGTTTTGCGAAATTGTATTGAAAAACCGGCCAAGTGCGTGTCGGACCACGCACATTCCGCAGTATGGTTTAGTATTCCGTAGTTGGGATGAATTTATCCCAAGAACAAACAAAACTTTGTAGTTGAAAAAATGTTCTTCCATACATAATATACGTTACGGTCAATTCTCCAACTGCAAAGTAAGTTTGTAACCGCAAGATTTTCAGACTTTTTCCTATACTTGTGCTATGAGACCTTGCTTCTTGCCAAATTTCATGATTCTAGGTCAATGGGAAGCACTCTATAGGTTTTGATTTATTTGGGAGTATCAAAATATGTCGGAAAAATAGCCGCGTTTCTGAGAAAAAGGGTCTTGACAGACAAATAGACGGACAACGAAGTGATCCTATAAATGTTCCGTTTTCTTTTGAGGTACGGAACCCTAAAGACGACGACGAAGATGAAAAAGAAGCGTTAGTTCTAATTTTGGTCACGTAAAAGATCCTTGTAAAACTCTACGCATCTATGTGTGGGCTTCTGTTTTCACCCGTTGCATGAAGCCAGCCTTCTGAACTTATCTATTTTGTGACGTGGGCGCACGTCTCACAACGGAAGGCAAGCGTTCATTCTCTACTTTATTGCTTGAAATGTTTGTTAGCGGCCAGCGAGTGGCGACGAGGGACGGTTTTTATTGCAGCATTCATTCATTAGGTCCCAGTTTTCTGCTTAATCGGACGTAAGGGCTTAATCATTTTATATGAATTTTGGGACTAAAAGCTCCATATGTGGTCAGTTCTACCTTCAGTTTCGTATGATCTGAACCATGCAAGGTCATCGGCAACATCTGTGTCGTGTGAGGCTTTCACGGCTTCAACAACGATGGTCTACGACAGGTCTACGACAGGTCTACGACAGGTCTACGACAGGTCTACGACTACGAGGCAACGGCGCGTGTCCAATCGGTCAGACTTAAACCGATCAGATCCATCTATTGTTCAGTTTTATCTATTCGTATAAGTAGGTAGGCAGATAATGAAACTTTGTTCTATATGTATGGGTATGTACTATATAAATTTCTTATATCTATGGTATGTACTGTGCTTATGTTATGAAGATGATTCTCGGAAAGAGTTCAAAGTTTTCAAGAGAGTTTTACGAGTTCTGGGAAATGTAAAAGTTTTTTAATTAACTTGTCATAATAGGTTATTTGGTACCCTCCGGCTGTTTTCACAACTGCGTTTCGCAACCAGTTGCGAATTAAGAATTTTTAATCTTTATTCGCAACCAGTTGCGAATCAAGAAAATTACCTATCTATTCTTCTTCTGTTTCATTCGATGGTAACTACATGTATTATGTTAAACGAGTTGGGCGCAGTGGGTACAAACTTTGGCCACTCCAGCATATGGGACATGGTTTGGTCAGGAGCATCGCATTCGCACTGGGTATCGGTGGGATCTATTATCCCTTATTTTGCTAGGTTGTGCTTGCAGCGGCCCACTTGGGTCTGCAGTCGATTGATTGGTTTCCATATAGGCCGCTGCAGGTCACGTCCGGGAAGCAGATGCTCCTGGGGCTGAACGAAATCGGGTGGTAATGTGTGCTGTCTTTCCCATAGGTCTCTTCCCACCTTGGATAGTCTGTGAACAGCGGAAGAAATTCTTCCGGCGCTTAAGTTGTGTGTAGAAGGGGTGCCGGTGCTCCGATTTGGCATCAAATTGGCCTTTAAGATCCTTGCAATAAGGTTGCCGTTTGTTTGCTGTCAGAGGTAAAATAACAGACTGAAAGTACTGTATGGTTATTTGGTTTCTTACGCAATTTGGTAAACTTAGAATGATATAAAATTACAATGTGTACGTACATAAATATTATGTGTGTGTTATTAGCAGTGATCGGAGTAGGTAGATTGAACTGGGGTCATTGATCCGAAACGTATATATTACTATGGACATTCCTCCGGAATTGGTGGATTATTAAAAAAAAACCGGAACTTATGTAGGAATTGTATTCTGCCAGAGTGGAAGGAGTCATTTGATGATTTGCCATCCTCAAAAAAAAGGTAGGAATTGTAATAAAATGAGCAATTTTATTCTTTATTATTCTTCCTATTTTTTTTTTTGTCACGATTTGACAAAACCCAACGACCAATCAGAACAAAGGATCATGGGTGGTACAGTAGTAATAATATCACTACCAACATTAACAATATTTAATTGAATCCGGAAATACCGGAATTACTTTCCGGAAAAATGGCTTATCCATGTTATTCTTTCTGTGTGCATTTATGATACAAGTACTAAAAATCAATCTACCTACTCCGATCACTGGTTATTAGATTAAATAAATTTTAAAATAGTTATTTATGCTATAAGTGCGGAAGGTAGGTGATTTACGACGAGTGGCATTTTTATCCACGAGCGAGCGAAGCGAGCGAGGGTATTATTCGACACGAGTTGGAAATCATCTAACGCACGTGTATCATACAACGTATTACTATGCATTGTGCGAGGAAAAAAAAACCCTAAAAACGAGCGAGCCTTACGGTAGTCGCCTATGATGTGTGTAACATCTAACATATGACGACGTTATAAATGATAAAAACAACATTCATGACTTTGAATTTCGACTTCGACTTCGACTTCGACGTCGACTTCGACTTCGACTTCGACTTCGACTTCGACTTTGACTTCGACTTTTGATTTTGACCATATCGTCATAATCATCGCCATCTCCATCGCCATCGTCATCGTTATCATCAAAGCGTATGTATAACAAATTATTAGACAATTATATCTAAGAATGCTTGAAAACATGTTGGTCCTGCTCAATAGGTCAATCTCGAGTGCAGACAAAATTAAACTGGTTGCTAATTTAATTACATAATTTATTCTTTAAATTGATTCATTCTGTGATTACTCTAACTCACACTGACTTAACACTTGTTATTTTGGAAAAATCGTCTACTTTTACAATGTTATATGTGAGCAGCACTGCAGACCCACCGTACCCCTGGCCGTACCTCTGGTGGTACGGTGGGTATTTTAAAGTTAAGTAGTGAGCGTAGTGCTGTGCTGATACTAGGCGGACAGGAAATTATAAAAAGTTAAGTATCTCGCATTAATTAATTAGGTACTTGGGAAATGCATAATTCCAAATATTGCATAATAAGTACTGCGCAATTCAAACTCTTTAGTTGAACAGTACATAATACTTTTTCAAAGTGTTTGTGACAGTTGACCTCTTCCATCTGTTCTGTGCAGTTGAAAATTTGCGTCGGGTCACACCGGAATGGCAGCGGCCGGCAGCGACGCGGCAAGCACTTTCAGTGTGATATAATTTTAAACTTTATCTATATACTTAAAAGACCAGTATCGCTTGAAAAGCTTGAAAAGGTCACGAGGCCGCCCGCGGTGATGCGAGCGGCCGCGCGCCACGCGCATCTTGTCGGCGGTTCTGCCCGCGGCTGCCAGCGTTGACACTAGGCCGCTCGCGGCAGCGGCCGCGTGTATGTAATGTAGAAACTAAACTAGTCAAGAGGACACTAGGCGCGTGGGATCTAGAGGTCGCCCGAGGCCGCTGGCAGCCGTTGCCGGCCGCTGCCATTCCGGTGTGACTCGGCCCTTACATGCCCTTACATGTGGAAACTACTAAAGCGAAGCCCTTAATATTCGCACTTATGTCGGACCGAAAAGAAAAAGTTTTTTTTTTTTTTTACATGATAGTCTCAAATTCCCGAGCGGAACCCACGCAAAGTTCACACAGACTACGAAAGAGCAGCGATGAACGCCATATTGAAAGTATTCCCAAATATTACACTCCGAGGGTGCTATTACCATTGGACTCGCAACATTTGGAAGAAAGGGAAGTCTTTTAGATGTACGAAAAATAAACCAGGACGAAGAATAGTTGCCCTGGCGAGTGCCTTGCCACTTCTTCCTGACTGCGAGATTCAACATGATTTTGAGTACGTGAAATCTGAATCTAATGGTATAGCACAAATGGAAAAATTTACAAAATACTTAGAAACATATTGGTTTAAGACGCATTCATCTACTGTAATAAGTATATTTGGTGAACGCCATAGAACGACCAAAATTTTAGAAGCATGTCACTCCAAAATTAATAAACGTGTCAACAAGAATACTGTGATATTAATGCGATTACTCAAAGTATTGGAGCATATTCATACATTGGAGATGATTCCAAAAACTTCATTACTGACGTACCATACAAATTATAAATAAATTCAAATTGGTCACGCATTAGAAAAATTTGGCACATAATGACATAACTAATTAAACACTACTATTTATTTATTAGTATTGCATAATGTACACTCAGTTACAGGCTAGGCTAAAACTTATGGGTACATGACCCTGTTAGGGCGCAGCAAGTATTATTACATTTAACTTACATCTAGGTTAAATACATATGTTGAAGTTAACATTATATTGCTTAACTACTAAATACCAATAACACAACATTATTATTACTACTAATGTATAATCTCTATGTAAACATATTTAATTTAATTTATACATTTGAAATATATAGTAACATTAATATAATCATTATATATATAGATAAATAACACACAACTAACAACACAATAACTACACTATTTACAAAATTTAATTATAATTATAAGTTAATAGTAAGTTAGGATAAGAGTAAGATAAGTACGCTGTCACAATAGGTTACTCTGTAATGATAGTTAAAAGTTGGAAATAAATAAATAAATGTAAATTACAAATTTATTACCAAATTAATATGACTAAATTGTTGTTGTCAGAAGTGGTTTTAACTAGTGATACAAAACTATTACCTGGTGGTATCGTTAAACTTTAAAATACCCACCGTACCACCAGAGGTACGGCTAGGGGTACGGTGGGTCTGCAGTGGTGAGCAGCATGTGTATTTATCACATAATTACAATACGACCGATATAACTTGGCAGTTCCGACCTTCGCGCAGAAGGCGGCGCAATACAATGTTTTAGGAACCAAATGGTGACATGAGGCGACTGCGAGTGAGAGAACATGCGCGAAAGTCGCTGAGCCTATGTTCAGACCTGGAATAAAGGCTGCTGTTATAAAGGCCGTATTTTAATTTATATATCATTGCTTAATGTTTCGGGTTCCGAAGTCAACAAGGTTTTCCAACAAGTTTCGCCATGTCCGTCTGTCTGTCTGTCTGTCCGCGGCTTAGCTCAGAGACTTTTAGTACTAGAAAGCTGTAATTTGACATGGGTATTCATATTTCAATCACGCCGACAAAGTGGTAAAATAAAATCCCTTCCATCCATCTTGCATCCCTTTCCCTTAAAGTCGGCATGATATTTTTTTTCTCGTGTATCCCATGGTGTGGAGTATCGGATAAGCCGTTTAAAAATATTACGGGTCTGTGAAAACTATTTTTCGATTCAGGGACCCCCTGCCAGCTAAATAATTGTTTTTGGCTATATGAAAAAAATCACGGCCGTAGTATAACGAAGTTAAAAAGAAAACCATCACAGCTGAGTAGGCTTTACAAATTAACAAGTAATAGTCGACCAACTTACATTTGCAGTTGAAACCACATGGTGAACATGTTTTTAAACGACAGTGTTAAGTTTGTTCTTGGGATAAAATCATCCCAACTACTGAACCGTTCTTTGTGCGTGGTCCAACGCGCACTTGGCTGGTTTTATCAAATTTCTTTTTACCTATTTGCGGTATAGTAATTTTATTCTAGGTGCAACGTCTTCACATAAATAATGATATAATAATGTAGATAGACAAAGTATTGGAAAACATTTTAAAAGAGTAACGGAGATTTTTCTTGCCCATTCTTCACCATACGAAACTACCTTTTGGAAGGGGCGACTAGAATCAATTATATTTTCTTGATAATTTTGACGCTCAAAAGTGCCATAGAATGTGCCTATTTGAAATAAATGATTTGACTTTGACTTTGAGAACGATGAAAAAAAAAATGTTTTTTGGAATGTAACGAAGTTAGACTAAATTATTAGATAACGCCTTTGCAATTTCACAAATTTAGGGCAATCAACTAATCCCCGAACACTATATGTACATAGGTACCTATATGAAGCCTATAATATGAGGCGGTAAGTGCAAGTGCAGGTGAACAAGACAGTTAGATTGGACATAATTGCGTGTCGCTGTTAACAAGATCGAGCGCCTCTCGTAGGACCTGCCCACCCGCAGGACCTGCGACATTCGGGCTGTGATGGATGGAGTGCTATGTACCGCAACGCCAATTTATTGATAATTTTGTTAATAAAAAGTGGCAGGACTTCAAATGGACGTAAGTATATAAAAAGTTTTGTAGCCTACGTTTATAGCGCTACTAGGTTCTTTTGGCGCGTGGACAAAATTGGAACTAAAGCCGCCATCTTGTTTTTTCCATGGAATTAGTATATACGTATACTTTATGTTTATTTAATACATTTCATCAAACCATCTCACAAATGTTTAGCAACAGCAGCGCCCCCCTGTCAACGTTATTCGAGCGCCGAAAGAGATCATCCATGACATCGAATTACGCACACATACAATGCGATTAAAATGAACCGATTCTTTTATAATGTAGTGTTCAAGAGATGAGTATACAATTTCCGTTCATTGTTCGTTCATTAATTTTTGGTCGGATTACATATCAGGGCACTGACATTGCAATTCTATTTTATATTTCGTCGATTGAACTGCAATATTCCCAACCAAAAAAGCACAAATATCAGGTTAACTAACCCGGTGTTCTTTTTTAGTGGCGTAAAGCGTAATAAAAGTTAAAATGTTAATTACTTAATTCTGAGATAACAAACTTTACATTTAATTAACAACCCGGATTCGAATTTAATTAACCCGACTAAACGTGCAAGTGGGCCTTACTAATTCCAGAGATATATTATATCGATTATTAATTCCATGATATTCTTGAAGACGAAGATGACACACGGAATTACAAGCTGTCGAGTACCGAAAGCGGCGTCAATATTATCATAGACAATGCAATCATTGGAGCGGAAAGGACAGTTCAAACAGGAGGCTAACAATCGTATTAAGGGGGATGCGATAAGGTAGCCCACGATATTCAAATTTTCGTAGGCTATCTTATTATATAATAATTATGTAGGATATTGTTGGGTTTTATGAACTTAGAGAGTTGTATTGATGATTTTTACGAGTACAATCATATTCTATAAATAAATATTTGATACGGCAGTGAATCGTATTTAGATCAATAAACAACCTGATACCGACCTGCAAATTGCAAAACACGTAAGAAAATTTGAATTTCGGGGGCTATCCTGACGCTTTCGCCTTTACGTGCTATCTGCAAAGGTAGCTCGTGAAATTCCAATTTCTTACGTTTTTTGCAATTTGCAGGTCAGTTTCAAGTTGTATCTTGATCAAAATATGATTCGCGACCATATGAGCGTTCATCCGAAAAGTTGGCAACGTCGCAAATAGCTGTCAAATAATAATAATGAATAGTAGTAGGTAGTAATAGTAGTTGGTAATAGTAATGAATGGAAATAAGGATTAAGGCTATCTAGTGAACTAGAATATTAATAATGAATTGCAATTATATCACTGAATTGATGTTTTAGGGTAAAAAAGGCATTTGGAAAGTTTCCAAATACTTTTTTTACCTCTAAAACGAAATATGTGTTACGATATTAATTGTTGCATTTCATAATCAATATTTTCGTTCACTAGTTAGCCATATTTCTTATTTCCATACAGTAATATCGCCAAATTAGTCAAAGCAACGAAATATTTGACAGCTATTTGTGACGTTGCTCACTTTCGGTATAAACGCTCTTAACAAATAATTATGTATTTACAGATATATATTTCATTACTTACCTGACATTACATAATGCATTTTATTTAAATTACATTTGTTTTTTTTGGCATTGATACTACTGAATTATCATAAATTAATTTACTTAATTGGCAAAAGCTTACCATACATGCATAATGTACGCCAAATGGCAAAACATAAATAAACTTAATTATAATATAACAATTGTGACATCTTGCACACTGTTGAAGAATATTGATTGATTGATTAATACATCTCTTAAGTTAGATTTGTTCCATTACATGTGAAGTGGACTGTATTTTTCAATAAAAGATTTCTTCTATTATTCTTATTTATTTCGAAGTTGTTTTCTTCTCGAGAGCTGGGAACCGACTGTGTCCCTATGGCCCAATGGCCCGCCTTTTATACAAAATTGCTTAAGCCTACGTTACCTTAACGAGGCCTCTGATTTTTGAGACCATTCTAATTACAATTTTCGCTATGGTCCAGCTCTTTGGAGCTCTGTTTTTAATAGTTCCCTAAGTCGGATTACCCTCAAACTTATACAAAACATAGCTCTTATATCCTCCTGTCATAACACATAACAATATTCAATGTATCTTTATGTACTAAAAAGTTTCTAGAACATTAACGCTTAAAATATCTCTTTTGAACATTTTCACTATACAAATTTGTTATTATCTTTAAAACCCGTGGACCGATTTACAGAATTGGAACGCAGCAGGTAGTTTTGAGCCTAGTCCTCTTATTTGGCACTAAGATCCTGAGGATATCTTTACACACAAAAAACCTCATTTCAAATTTACGTAAATATTCTAACATTTTTCTTCATACATTAAAATCACGAGAAATGCTACGTTGTTGGTCTTATAAGATTCACATAAGATTCCTTATACAAATTTTACTAAGTAGAAACTAATTAGAACACAATTAAAACCTCTTAAATCTAATTAGAAACTAAAAACTCACTCACAATGGTGAAAGGTCCACCGAGCTCCCGCCGCTACTTGTGCTATGGTGCACAGATAGGGTCTCGGTTTTCATATTCTGACTAACCACTTTTTACATATGAAAATCGTTCATTATCACACCGGCACACAAATTTGTCTTGCTCACGAATAGGTTGCACATGCTCGGCGTCCGTTACAACATGAGTTCTTCATGAAATCATGGCATTTGTGACCTAGGGTGATTATAATTCTGTAAATACATATTTGATAAAGTCGCGATCGCGAATCATATTTTGATCAAGATACAACCTGACACTTGACCTACAAATTGCAATTTTTTTTTGAAAATTTTAATTTCGCGGTCTACCTGTTTTTTTTCGAGGATGCTATTATTAGTAGCATTTTATTGCCAGATCTAATTCACAAACTCATTATTATACTTACTTATTTAAATAATTACCTATAGCGAAACAAAGAGAACCAAACAATGGAAATAATGTCGTATAACAACAAATTTACAACTAAATAAATATTACCTACTGGCTCCAAAATTTCTCCGAGCTATATCTGAAACAATGGAGGCAACAGCCATAAATACTAACATCCGGAACAAACACACTTGTCACGGTGTGTGAACCAGTGAAACAGACTCCCTCCGCTTGCCAAGGAAGTAAGGAACCCACCTTTACACTATAAATATTGTCTGAGCTTATTGCCTTCTGTAATAAGAAGAACTAAGTAACGCAAACTTTTTGGCCCAGGTTCAAAAGAAAAAAATGCCGAAAATCCAGAATTGCGTGAAATATGTAGAATTTGAATTATCTACAACATTTGAGTAAATAATATCTAGGTATTATTCATTGTTTTAGATCGACTGTTTAATGAAGCCAGCATATTATTTGTCTGCTGTATTACAGGACGTCGATACATTTTGTGGAATACAAATAAACTAGGTACATGAGTATTGACCTAACTCAAGACTCACTCACGGCTTTCAAGCATTATTATAAAAGTTTCAACTAATTAAATAGCTTTATGAGAGTTTTATGCAGGCGGGGCAGGCCACGCACGTAAAGGTATATACAACTTTATATAGGCTTGCAAAAGGCTGTGTGACACCGAATGACTCGGAAGCTCGGATACTAGTGCTAGATAATTTATCCCACTCACATTAATACCTGTGCATGTCCAAAATTGCACAAGTATAGGTATCGTAACGTGTGTTTGCTTCATTAAGTACCTAATGCTTGAGCTTTGGGCTAAGTAAGTACACTTTGGTTACGCTTGAATAACACATGAAAAACACTGACATGAAAAACAGATTTGGTAATTTCCGGCCGGGATACTCCAAAATCTGCCTAGCCTTTTCCCAACTATGTTGGATTCCCAAGTAACTGTAGTAACTGGGTAATAAGATACCCCTTGGTAAGACTGGTTGTCAGACTTTCGAGCTTCTGCAACGGCATAACGTGCTTTCCGAGGCACGGAGGAGTCTCGATTTGTAAAGATGGTCACCCATCCACTGTAACATTACGTTTACCTCCGCGTGGTCGTTAAACGTAGGTCACAAAATAAAATAAGACATGAAGCGTACTAAATGATAAAGGTACAAGGAGTTATAAAAAGTAAGAGTAGTGGCGTAGCGGCTTGAGACGCTCGGCGCTGGTAGCAGTGGTGAAGCAGCGACCCGGAGCTAAGGGCGCGGAAGCAGGAACAGCAGGCCGCAGTACCGGAGAAGCTTGAAATCCTCCCACTTAGCAGGCCCCGGAACAACGGCAGTAGCGGAGGGGCTTGAGATCCTCCCCCTCAGCAGGTTCGCTGTAGTGGCGGTAACCTCCAGCGTTGGAGGTCGCTCTGCCCTAGATGGGCCAGGGATTGAAGGCTACGGGGTAAAAGCTCATGAAACTTGAGTTTTTAAACTCTTCTTAAACCGAGTTTCCTTAAACTCTTCTTAAACCTAGTTTTCTCAAACTCCATATACTTAAGTTTTTTTTTTCAAACAATTTCTTCATCTCTTCCGCGCGGCATGGCAACTCTTTAAAAAACCGGCCAAGTGCGTGTCGGACCACGCACAATGAAGGGTTCCGCAGTTGGGATGAATTTATCCCAAGAACAAACTTAACATTGTAGTTGAAAAACATGTTCTCCCATACGGAATGTATGGGAGGACATGTTTCTCAAACCGCAAATTTAAGTTGGTCGATTATTACTCGTTAACCTGTACAGCCTACTTAGCTCTGATAGTTTTCCTTTTAATTTCGTTATATATACTACTGCTGTGATTTTTTTCACAAGTCCAAGTACAACCATATAGCTAGAAGGGGGGGGGGGGACACTTCACTCTAACAAAAAAAATCAGTTAAAAGCTTAATATTTCGCAAACGGATCCCTGAATCCAAAAATGATTTGAACAAACTCACAATATTTTTTAAAGACCTTTCTAACGATACCCCACAATATGAGGTAGATGAGGAAAAAAAAACATCCCCACTTTACGTGTAGGGGAGGTACCATAAAAAAAAAAGAAAACTTGATTTTATTTTACCATTTGTCGACATGATTAATATGTATACCTACATATGCCAAATTACAGCTTTCTGGTACTAACCGTCTCTGAGCTAAGCCGCGGACAGACAGACAGACAGACGGACATGGCGAAACTATAAGGGTTCCTTGTTTACTACGGAACCCTAAAAAGCCTCTAATACCACTAGATTTCAAACAGGTGCGGGTTACGACACGTAAATTTAAAAAATAAGCCTTCGTAATATTAATAAAATATTTCCTTGTGTATATGCGTCATTGAATGTGAACCATAGCACCTACGTATGATTGGAATACATTCTGACCGCGTAGGTATTGCACGTTTCTATCGAACAGCTGTTTTTAGGGTTCCGTACCTAGAAATGAAAAAACGGAACCCTCATAGAATCACTTTGTTGTCCGTCTGTCTGTCTGTCAAGACACTTTTTCTCAGGAACGCGTGGAGTTATCAAGCTGAAATTCATATCAAATACTCAAACCTACTGTCCCTTGGAGCTGTGAAAAAAATCAAAAATCATAAGCCAACGCAATCAAAAAATTTTCCTGCAAATTTTCCTACAGGGTACTTCCCTTGAACTCAGAATCTTGAAATTTGGTAAGAAGCAACGTCGCACAGATATAGGAAAAATTGCGAAAAGCATGAATTTTTAGTTACATCATAATATACAGGGTGTAAGGGTAAACATCGTTATCCTTGAAACCAGTGGTTTGGTTTCATTTATAGAACGTAAAATCAATGGAAAATTACAACTTTTTTTTTAAATTCATATCAAATACTTAGGTCTAATTACCTTAAGTCAACGCAAAAACGCAAAGATTGCACCATTTATACCGCATATTTTGAAACTCTCCAGCTTTCAACATTGTAATGTTATGTATTTTTAGCAATAAAAATACCATAACTTTAACTTAAATACGTACAGGTTTGTACGGAACCCTCGGTGCGCGAGTCCGACTCGCACTTGGCCGGTTTTTTTTTAAATAACCGACGAAAAATTTCAACGCAGGGGGTTCAGAACCTGTCAGGGTTGCGAGTTTGTCCGAAAGGGATATCGCGGCCCCGACACACAGGCAACGGAAGGAACACGGGTGGGATTTAGTCAGTAAAAGTCTGACATTGAGATCACCTTTTAAGCAAGGAATTACTTGTGTTAGGAGACTCCGCGCTTCCACTTGTCATTATTATGCAATTGAAACGTGGACAATGTAAACATGCAAAACTAAAAATTAATGGGTAACTTAAAATTATACAAAATGAAATTAATGAATGAATGAATGACCAATTATATAGATGATGTGTAAAAATAGCAGTGTTAATAGCCCTTTGTTGCTGACCGTACAGGTTTTTGACATATACTTTCACAAGCATCGCGACGTGTCGTGTCGTGTACGTTCATTTAGCTCGCTCTCTATGCAGATCTTGCATTTCACAAACGCGCGTCAATAAACAACTTTCCAAAGAAATGTATGCGCTTCGGTAATCTTCGTATTTCCGAATTAGCACGAACGTCGCGCCACTGAGTAACCCCCCACAGAGGCAAGGCTTCTACGTTTACTATTGGCGCGTTTTGTGGTCGTGCACCTATCATTGCGCTTTTATATGAAGTTTCCTCTCTGTTGGGGAATCTACTCCGGCAGATCTTCATTTGTCTCTCAGTTTTTGGAATTGCATAGAGTTGTTAATCTATAATTTAGTAAACATGGGAATACAAAATAGTTAAGTATTTCAATGGTTGTAACAGCTCTATATTAGATCTCATCATCGCGCGTTCGTATTTCCGAAGATAGCCGATGATTCCCGAAGCGAATACTTTTCTTTGGAAAGGTGTATCTTATTGCAATGATAATAGAGTTGCATAACGTGTGCTTGTGGATTACGTGATCTGCATGTCGTGATGTGACGTCACGTGCATGTGGCCCGTCGCACACGTTCACAGGTCAGTCTCGGAGGCACGCGTGTCGAGCCAGTGGCGCGGCCGCGTGCGCCGGCGCCGGCTCGAGCCGCTCTGGGACAGAGGTTTCAATATTTATTTATTGGGTATTTATTGCGTCGTAGCAAGATTCGCTTTTTATTTAAATGATTTTGCTGAGTAAACCATCTGTACTAATGTGTGGTTAGAGATTGACTCTGCGATGGATCTAGTAGATGTGTGTAGGCGGCGGTGAGCATCACGTGAAGACTTGTTTGCCAATAACAATTAAAGTTAAATTTTAGTTGTACCTTATGTTCGTTGTTGTTGTTGTTGTTGAGCGAGGCGTGCGCGAGCGCGTCCTGCACGGCCACTGCGGCTTCCATCTCGGCCGCGCTACATCCACTTCCGGCCGCGCCCAGCTCCGACTCGTCGATGTCTATAACACAAAGATAAATACATTATTATAATGTTGCTACTGGATATTATGTCACTCAATCAAAAAAGAGACAGATATATTATAGAAGGTCTCCATATAAAAAGCGAATACAGGCGCACGCGCATCACACGTACGTATTTGATGTTTAGTGATTTAGTTAGGTTGGAGTTTCTTGTCCGTTCTGCTCCATAGGAACCTACTACGCTTTGGAATGTTCAAATAGCTTCATATTTATGACTGACCAACTCCTTGACAGTTAGAAAGTGCCTGTAAATCGTTTGAGTGTGGTATATACTGACCGTGGTAGGAGAAAAGTTTGGGCGCGGGCTGCGTGTCCCGCAACGCCACAGTGTCTGCCTTCAGGCGCGCGGCGTGCGCTCGCAGTCGCGCCTCGCACTCCTCAGACCAGCGCTCGCACGGCGACCTGGCGATCACATACATTAATATAAGACTGTTGATGAAATCAGTGGAAAGTGCAGTTATTAAAAAAAATCTGCTGTTTCATACAAAAGTACAATACGGTCAAAATGTATGGAACAGCAGATTTTTTTCGAAAAAGTGTTCATACGTGCGACTGTCATCTTCTAATTTACGCTTTCTCTACAGGGCAATTGTTATATAAATAAACAAATGGCGCCTTCGAAAAAAAAAGGCATGTGTGTCGATTTCATCGTTTTCGAGGATGCTAAAGTCGATGCTGAGGTCCAAGATAGCGACATTTATATTTTGTTTTAAATCACCCGTGAGAAGGGTCTGCGTTCCTGACGGGGCTCCCCCGACCGCACACGTCCTTTTTCACGGTAACAGTTGCGCGTCAAATGTAAATGTAGTGTACATGCAGTGCTGTTCCACAAACGATCGGTCACTGTATATAGTGTCCTGCGTAACCTACGCTACAGGAACTAATGGACATTCTACGCCGAGTTCATTTAGATTGCCAGCGACACGCTAAAAAGAAGAAGTTGTACAGTCGATGTCCGTAAAGTTGGTCACACACGTAACTGCAAGCATGACAAGCCTGCATGAACAATCATTTTGTGCAAGCGTGCACAACTTCCCTATAGGCTACACACTGGACAAGCAAGCTGGAGTTGGACGATTGTTCATGCAGGCTTGTCATGCTTGTAGTGACGTGTGTGGCCACTTTACACCGTATATTCCGAGAGACATGGACGAGATTAAAGAAGAAACAGGGGACGAAGAGTACTTTTCATGCTAGATAAAGGCGCGGTTGCTGCAGGAGTCATGTATTCTAGCTAGGAGTGAGTGATCTTAAATCTGTAAATGCATCATCATGGAAAGACGTCCACTGTTGGACATCAGCCTCCCCCAAGAGTCGCCGCATTGACCGGTCCTGTGTTTCTCGCATCTAGCAGATGCCAGCGGCCTTCACAAGGTGATCACGCTGCCTGTAGAAGTTGTAGAAATAAAATAATTACGTGTGGGCGTGATGCTGCAGCCAGGGTCCCGGAGACAGGAGCGGCTGTCCGATGGCTGCAGACGTGTGCTCGGCGTCCAGGCGAGCGAGCAGTTGACTGGCCACCTGCTCCGTCGATACACGCTGGAAAATACAACATATAGGATAGTAGTATATCTCGTCGTAGGTCTCGAGCGTACCTCGTCCGTATGCTGCAGCGCGGTCTCGGCCAGCGCCAGCAACACGTCGTAGGTCTCGAGCGCGCGGTCGCCCAGGTACTGTCTAGTGATATTAACGTGTAGTGTCCAGCTCTGCCTCCCCACGTACCTCGTCAGTATGCTGCAGCGCGGTCTCGGCCAGCGCCAACAACACGTCGTAGGTCTCGAGCGCGCGGTCGCCCAGGTACTGTCTAGTGATATTAACGTGTAGTGTCCAGCTCTGCCTCCCCACGTACCTCGTCAGTATGCTGCAGCGCGGTCTCGGCCAGCGCCAGCAACACGTCGTAGGTCTCGAGCGCGCGGTCGCCCAGGTACTGTCTAGTGATATTAACGTGTAGTGTCCAGCTCTGCCTCCCCACGTACCTCGTCAGTATGCTGCAGCGCGGTCTCGGCCAGCGCCAACAACACGTCGTAGGTCTCGAGCGCGCGGTCGCCCAGGTACTGTCTAGTGATATTAACGTGTAGTGTCCAGCTCTGCCTCCCCACGTACCTCGTCAGTATGCTGCAGCGCGGTCTCGGCCAGCGCCAGCAACACGTCGTAGGTCTCGAGCGCGCGGTCGCCCAGGTACTGTCTAGTGATATTAACGTGTAGTGTCCAGCTCTGCCTCCCCACGTACCTCGTCAGTATGCTGCAGCGCGGTCTCGGCCAGCGCCAGCAACACGTCGTAGGTCTCGAGCGCGCGGTCGCCCAGGTACTGTCTAGTGATATTAACGTGTAGTGTCCAGCTCTGCCTCCCCACGTACCTCGTCAGTATGCTGCAGCGCGGTCTCGGCCAGCGCCAGCAACACGTCGTAGGTCTCGAGCGCGCGGTCGCCCAGGTACTGTCTAGTGATATTAACGTGTAGTGTCCAGCTCTGCCTCCCCACGTACCTCGTCAGTATGCTGCAGCGCGGTCTCGGCCAGCGCCAGCAACACGTCGTAGGTCTCGAGCGCGCGGTCGGCCGCGCGGAGCGCACAACACAGGGAGACTGATGTAGACTCCTGCACCGCGCATGCGCAGTACAATCTGTAACACACGAAATACTCTGTTTTAACTAATGTGTGGAACATTATCTATACATATAAAATGCTTTGTCCTGAATGACTGACTGACGGACGGATCAACGCACAGCCTTTGTTTTTTAACGTATAGCCTAAACCGCTGATCGTAAAGACCTGAAACTTGGAGGGTGTGTTCTTTGTATGACGTAGGCATCCGATAAGAAAGGATTTTCCGAAATCCTAAGAAGATCAAACCCCTAAGAGGGTCAAAAAGGGGGGCAAAGTTTGTATGGAACAACGTGATTCCTTGAGTTACTTGAAACTTGGCACAAAAAGTACTAGGCTTGCATGAATTTAAGATAGTATTTCAATCATTAGACGTTATGCACAATTTCTGAGCAGTAACCTTACAGAAAGTACTAGGCATGCATGTATTCACGATAGTATTCAATCATTATGTTATGCTATTGATAATAGGATTTGGATGAGGCAGACAGATAGTTTATAACCTGGATTAACACATAGGATACTTTTTATCCCGGTAGTACGTTCCCGGGAGAAATTTCCGACATCCACGCGGGCGAAGCCGCGGGCAAAAGCTAGTCCATACTAATATTAGAAGATTATTATATTAGAAAGTGAGTTTGTTTGTTCACGCTAAAACAGCTCAAAAGATTTGGATGAAATTTGTCAAATAACAAATCCCGCTCCACCCAGAGCGGGAGAAGTTATTTGATACCAATCCACCAATTTTCGACCGGATCGACCACGTCATCCTACTACGGAAATTAGAGGGCATCGGTATGCGCGGGGGGGGGGACTTACTCAGATGGTTTTTCTCTTACATAGAAAAAAGGTCGCAAGCTGTGGTAATAATTATATATCCAACTGGGTTTTAGTCCCCAGCGGAGTCCCCCAAGGTTCGTTGCTCGGTCCGTTCTTATTTATCATCTACGTAAACGACATCGATTCCTGTCTGACCTCATCCAAATTATTGTGATTCGCTGATGATATGAAAATTTATGCTACCATATCATCGACTGCGGACATGACGGCATTTCAAACTGACTTACAGTGTCTTGAAGTATACTGTTCTCCCGCTCTGGGCAGAGCGAGAGGGTGTCAGACTTTTACTGACTAAAACCCACCCGTGTTCCTTCTGTTGCCTGTGTGCCGGGGCCGCGATATCCCTTTCGGACAAACCCGCAACCCCAGCAGGCATTGGTCTTTCGACCCCGTCGGTTGGTGCTGACATCTCTTTGAGGCGCGCGTGGAACACAACGCGCCGTCGACACGGGCCTGGTCCTTATCGGACGGCGAGCTGCCCATTGCTCACCGTCCGCAAGCCCGGCGACTCCCGACGCCCGGGGCGTCTCCTGCGGCGACTAGGGCCGCGAGGGCGTGCAGCTAGCATCTCCCTCGCGCGCTCCGCCTCCTCCTTCGCGAACATAACTGCTTCGCAGAAGGAGGTGACGGCCTCCCATGCACTCTCGCTCCGAACCATGGCCTGAACCAGGGCCGGACGCGAGAGATCGCCGCCGCCGATCGCCTCCGTGAGGACACGGCGGTGCTCCGCCCAAGCCGGACAGACCTCCACCGTATGCTCCACCGTGTCCTCCGGGTGATCCACACAGTGGTGACACCCGGGCGTTTCCTCCCGCCTTATGCGGAACAGGAACCTCCCGAAACAACCGTGTCCGGTGAGGACCTGCGTCAGGTGGAAGGTGAGGACGCCATGGCGCCTCTCAAGCCACTCCTCAAAGAGGGGACTTATCGCCGCAATTGTGGCGTGCCCAGTGGACGGTCAGTCCTAGCCACAACATATACTCTTGGTGGTCATATATCACCTAGATGTAGTACTATTCGTGATCTGGGGGTTCATCACGATTCCAAACTTATATTTGATAAGCATGTTGATGCCATCGTCGCTAAAACCTCAAAATCCCTTGGTTTCATAATGCGGTTATCCAAGTGCTTCACGCAAGCTAAAACGTTAAAAATTCTGTACTGCACTTTTGTTAGAAGCCACTTGGAATACGCATCTGAAATATGGAGTCCACGCTATCACAAGTATATTGACCGTATTGAGCGCGTACAAAAAAGATTTATAAAATTTGTATGCTTTCATCAGAGGGTACCGTATCAGTCCGAAAACTACCTCAGTCTCTGTAAAAAATATCATCTCTTACCATTGATTGATCGTCGTGAGATCTCCGACTGTATATTTTTGTTGAAGACGTTTCGAAGTGACATAAAATGTTCTGATATTTTGTCAACTTTATATTTAACCGTTCCAAGCATATCCAAACGGTTCAATCCACCATTACGGGTGCCATTTACAACTACTAACTACAGACAAAATTCGTACGTTGTGCGTGTGAGTAGGTATTTTGATAAGGTGTGCAAGCAGTTTGACTTTGATCTTTTTAAAACAAGTATGACCTCGGCAAAAAAGCAATGAATTTCTTTAAAGTTTAATTTCTTTAGTCTTGTTTTCTTTTTATTTTTAAATATTTTTTTTAACATATTGGTTCTCATGGGAAATAACCTGTCGCAATTATATTAGTTTTTACATATTTTAGGTGATGATCTACCTACAAATTTAATTATTTTTGATGTTCTTTTTGATTAGTTTTTTTTTTTTGTTTTGGCAAAATTTGGCCGTGTGTATATACCAGACAAGCTAATTACAGCCAATTACAGGTCTTAAGACTCTTCTTGTCTCTTAAGACCTGTAATTGGCTGTCAGATTATCATACTGTTATTTATCAACATTGTATTTAGCTGTAAGTCTTCCAAAGTCCTTAAATAAATAAATAATTTCCCAGGATCACAAAAAAAAGGGGGTTCAGAATCATGTACTGAATCCATGGTAAAAGTTTTCGCGTCGATGTCCCTGCCACCCTGTTTATTTAAATAACCACTTCAATGGACATATAAAAGTTATAAAACATTTTTGAACAATCAAAAAAATTAAACAAAAATAATTACTATGTAATTCTTAATACGAAGTTATCAACATGTCAATTTTGGTTTCAAACATGACCTCAAGTCTACGGTAGTCCTCGCTATCATTTTTACTAAAGGACATAATCATGTCAAGTGCATGTAAATTTTGCTGATTTAACTTTTATTTTCGTAATGCAAAAGAAAACTATTTTGATCTTTATGAACATAAAAACGAGATGTAGCGAGACTCGGTGACGTCATAGAAGCAATGTGAAGAAAATACTCGATTCATGCTGTATGTTGAATCATGGTTGAATCAAATGAAAAATCGGAATGTACTATGAGATTAGGATTTTGAATTTCAATAAAAATACGACTGAATATTATAAAAAAACATTAACATATGGAAGGTTATTCAGTTCTTTATGTAAGTTTGACGTATTTGTTTTTTTTTACAGAATTTAACAGCACAGCTAAGCGTGTGGATCTCAAGCTGTTCCGCTATTCTCCTACTTCGTGTTGCTTCGCTTCGTGTTCGTGCTCTTAGCTCCGGGTGGCTGCTTCGCCACTGCTACCAGTGCCGAGTCTCAAGGCGCTGCGCCGCTACTCTCACATAATTCCTTATTTTATTTTGTGACCTACGTTTAGCTCCACGTAGGTAAACGTAACGTTATACCACGGACCAACCCCGGCAAGCGTAACCTGATGGATCAACCAGGTTAAGATAAAAAAGACACGTTTTTCTCAATCCTATTTCTATTTTAGGTATTTTTTTCACAAGGAACAATGGACTTCAAAATAATATAGGGCAGGGTAATAAAGCGTTCTGCTCCAAATCAGTTAGCGGTCAAGTGGTCACATTAGGTGCAGATTTATAGCCTCCTCCCGACGGGACCCGAAATACATGCCCTACTATACTTTTCATTTTCTCACAAGCACAATGGCCTTCACAGTCTATATCGTGGAACGAACCTTTTGACGTCCGCGTGCGTAATATTTTTGGTAAAACGGCGATAAGTAATTTAGGTAAGTATAGATATTTATGTAAGAGTATTGGGTGAAGGGTCTACAAAACTTATTATATCTAGCCATTACTGTCCCACTGCTGGGCAAAGGCCTCCCCCATGTAGATACTTCCACGTACTCGTTATCCGGTTATCCCGCGTCGTCTTAACCATAAAAAAAACTTATCATGTAAAAAATTATTTTGGAAGGTTTGCTAGTAGATACCTATTTAACATTTTTTTTTACAACTCAATCCAAATATTTGTGTTACGATATTAGTTAAGTATTGCAATTATTATTCATAATCTTAATCAATACTTAGGTACTTAATAGGTAGGTACTTACCTACACAGCACAGCAGCAACAGCTACAGCGAAATTTCAAAATTTTATTTAGTAATATTGATTAAATAATAAAACTGTTAAATATTTAGCAGCTATTTGCGACGTTGTCAATTTCCAGAATACACCCACTTCAATCTAGAAAGGCAGGCAAGGTGGGTGTACTACCTACTTCTTGCGATACCAAGGTCGAGTGGCCTTGAGCAATACTTGGCATCAAAGGTCTTGCAGGTTCAAGCCCACAACAGCTAACACAGCATCTGACGACAGGCGCTTCAGCGCCTTTCGCTTACTGATAATTACAAAATTACAAATACAAATGGATATTTCGTTTAGATTTTGTGCAATAATTTGCTGTGAATAGCGCCATCTTTTGGTCTTATTACAAACTGATTCATGGCTAGTAGCTACGCGTGGCCACGAGATGGCGACATTGAACGGTACTTCCGACTTTTTATCAATTCATTACTCAAAAAAATAATTGACATGAATTATTAAAAATAATGCTTTTAATCTATATTTTATAATTGTGCTAAATTGTTTTTAATTAATATTAAATACTGGCAAGTTAAGACCGGCCGGCGCACGCCATCTTTTCCTTCCGCCGGCTGCTCGGCTGTCTACTCTCCGGGCTGTCATTTATTTTCCACGGACCGCAGAGTGAGTGTGTTGTTCTTTCGTCTATTTTATTCGTCACATTTTATCAAGTAAGTGAACTTTTATTTTACGTACAAACATTAATTTCAAAGTAGCATGTAGCGTATGTTCTATTCTCAATAAAATAAAAACACGAGGTATTGTTTGCGAAATTAATGTCTTATTGTCTAGTGTTAGTGAATGGTAAGATTTAAGATTCGATTCGACTGGGAAGTAAAAAAACGGAATTACTTGTGGTCATGACACGCTCGCACACCGCTGATGATGCCTCGAGCACGAATCACTATTTAATATTAATAAAGTTGTTATTTTTTTTATGGGGGTAGCATTAACATACTAGCAAGTAACGAAAAACAATAATATTCTACGCATGGAGGGTAAAGTTATAAGCGGTCATGCGGTGACCGTTTTGTCTAAAATTAATGATAATTTTTCAAATCAAAGGTCATGCAAGACGGAAGCGTTAGGAAAAGGCTTCGCTGTGAGTCTGAAGACGAAGTCTCAGGGAATGTAGCGAAAAAGATGATAGGCGAGAGGTAATTTTTCCACGAAATAAAAAGTCATAACAGTTCTATTTCCTATCCTTACTTTGTAATCTTCCTGTTGCTGCAGGAAATATAAATTAATAATAATTTATTGTATTGCAATGTTTCGTGGAACTTGGGGATTTTACAAGGTGACAGTTCTGCATGTTGCTCAACTCGCCTGATAGGTACCTACTTAAAGGAAAAAAATATGCTATTGTAGCTACTTCTGTAAAAGAGATGCTCAATTTATAAATGCAGGTTTTATAACTATGGTGTAGGTTGTAAGTTTATTCAAGTGTTTTATGCGAGTTATTTATTTTGAAAGGTGCTGGTGTGTATAATCCGTTGTCTTGCTGCATGGAAATATTTTGCATGATATGAATACAATCATCTGTTCATTTCCATTTTAAATTCTATCGGCAAATACTTTATAAATATTGTGTAACATTCAGATGATGAAACTACATGACTGATCCATGAATCATACACAATTTAAAACTTTTTACTTAATTGATTTTGATATCTTTTTATGGACTTCAATAAAACTTTATTTTGTTTGTATGGAGAACAGATTTTACTTCTATGCTTCATTGTTGCCATAGACAACAATATTGGGCTCTAATTCATGAATTGTAAAACTGCTACAACTGTTGATAGAATACCTACTTAACCCCCACATCACATGATTATTATTGGCAGAAAAGTACCTTCGATTTAAAAAACAATTTGAAGATTTTTACAAACTTAATTTGTATCTAGTTTATTTGGAAATTGACAAGTGTCAGCTGCCAACATGTCCATGGAACACAAGTGTTACTGCAGAGGCGACGAGGCCAATGGCATCGACCTTCACAAGCCTGAACACCTACTGCCCATGATGAGGCCTTTCTCTATGAGGTGCTTGATTGTAGTAAAAAAAATATTGAGTAGGTATACCTTTTAGATAAGAGTTGAACTGGAATTGTAGTAGTTTTTAATTAGAATACCTCTTAGTTTGAGATTATATAATATAATCTTTATTTATATAAAACAGACACACACATAACAATTTTCACAAAGTAAGAAGGTAGTATTAAACCTCTGGCAATGAAGTGGGTGACATGCTGTTCTATACCCTAGCAAGGAGAACAGCACAGGCTATTACACAAAATAGTCTGTATTAAGGAGTAGCAGTGCCTATCGCCTAAATCGTAATCTTGATTATTTAACAAAGGGCTGATTTTCACAACGTCAGACAACTTTTATACATGGAATAAAATTGAGTTCTGGCATTTTTTGTATGGAAACTCAAAAATTCTATATTTTTCCTCAGTTGAGGTTGACAAAATGAGATCTTTCTTATATAATTTAGACCCACAGCAGAAACCTTGACTTATTTAATTTGAAGAGCTATTCAAATTTTAATTATTGTGAATCACCAAGATAAACTTGTTGGTTAGCATTAGCTATTTCATAATAGTAGTAATTCAAGAAAATTTACTTCGATAGTAGAAAAAACACTTAGTTGGAAATGGGTAGTTATGCAGGTAACTTAAAAAAAAAAAAATGTAATTTGTAACATACCCACTATGTGAAAAAGAGGATAATATCATTACTGACCTACAATCTTACTATCACCAGATAAAATGTATGTATTGACTTAGTACTAAATGAGAATACAAACATGTATTTGTATTCTCATTTAGTCCTCGATCATTAGGTAAGAATTTGAAAGAGACGTAATTCATTTATGTCACTCACATGTTTATAATGAATAGGTACTGTAAGTATTATATGTACTTTGTTTCATTGAAAACATTACCTATCAGCTTGTTTCTTTCTAGTCAATACTCTTATCAAATGGCCAGTTTAAACTTGATTTGACCACTATAAAGTATTAATGTTTGTCTTAGAATTTTTCAGTAATTTGCATTATTAACCAACTTTAAAAAAGGAAGAGGTCTCACTTCGACTCTTCAATGGTTTGGCACATCCATAATTGTATTTACCATTTAAACTCGTTAAATACATAATACATACCACATTGTGTGTACTTAGGTACACACGGCTACATATCAAGCTAATTTCCAGTATAAGCTGATCTCGTATTGTAAAGGATTTCCGTACAATGCAGCAGCTTATACTGGTAATTATAGCTTGATGGTGTAGAAAAAGCTTTTCTATTTTAGAAGTAAACAGTACACACCTGCTTACTTATAAAATAGTTTTTTTTTTCATATTACACACATCTCTAGGTATTTCTGATATTTTTTTTAAATTAAATCATCCTTGTCTTGATGACTTGTTTCCTTGCACAAACCTGTCTCTACTCATCATGACGTCGCCGTGTCATTGGCATAAATTAGATATCATTATTATGAATTGTTCACATTGAGGTGTTAAGTGCTATAGTTACTTTTTCCAGTTTTTTTTTTTAATAACAATTGTTTTGCCTGAAAAGATATAGATTCCCATTCTTGACATAATTTATGTGACAAAAGGTGCAGGATGTAAGAAATCCCTTACTACGAATCTTATTAGGGTCCTCCTGACTCATAATAACCCAATCGTGTGGGTTTCTACTTTTGCTGGGTAATTCGGAAAACCTACTGAGATTTGTCATCAACGTCTGTTTCCTTAAATCTTAAGATTTGACTTGGGTACTACTTTGGAAATTGAATTTAATATTGGACAATATCCTTCCTGCTCCCGTCGGCCACTACGAATCGAAGTCAAGGCTATCTGATAATTAGTTAACTATGACGATTGAATCATACCTATCTCTCATTAAACTTATCTTGTCACTAATTGTCTAGACAAATTGGTTTCAATGATAATGAACATTTTCGAACATTCCATCCAATTCTAATCGTATCTCAATGACGTCATATCGTATTTTCTTTATCTTTCCTGATAGTGTGGTAATAAGTTACTTTATGTACGATCTTTTGGTAACACGTGTAAACTGTCTCTATTAAAGAGAATGATAGTACTTAGCTATTACTATTGAATTTGCTGGTTTCAATCATGTTTTAAAGTGGTTTAGTTCAATATAATAACAGAATATTGCTTGTGGAGTTTAGAAGACACCTACCCACTTTAATGACTACGAACAGTTTCCCTAAAACAAATCCTACTAAAACGGATTTTGTTCTTATCTCCGAGCTATTCAATGTGAAAGCTGGTAAATATTAGCGTCCTCGCGTGTAGTAAACACTTCAGTTACTTCATATCTCCCTCGTATTGTCTTATCATCTTCAAGATAAACGTTCACAAACAGCTTAGCATTATCTCAGAATGCAGTTTCTCACTGATGAACAGTGCAAAACTTTTTTACTGCAGAAGTCTGGCGATTTTTCAGTCACAAATCTGAACCTAGAGTGACCTCTAGTTTCTGTTAACTCTTTGTTATAATTTTGTTTGGAAAGCAAGAAGTTCCGACTCCTAAAAAGATTTGCAAGTATTTAATTGCCTTTTGGTTGAAAACAGTTAGATTGAATAAAAAAACTTGTTCTTAAAACAATGCCTTAGGACTATAACTTTTCTCTGAACAAACCTAAGTAAGTTTCCAGCTTCCCACATATGTAAACTTTCTCTCATTAGGCCATGAGAAAACTTCATAACGGACAGTTGTCCTGCTTCCCAGGCTCAGCAACTTGGAAACCATTCTTAAAAACATGTTCACGTGTGGAATACTTGGTGCATATTTGCAAAACGGAAACGGACACCTGCTAGTTGGACTGTGGAGAGAGACTCAGGACCTTCACGACATTGTCCACGAATGGGTGCCACGACATTTCCAGCGATACGTCGCTCACAGTTATGGGTTAGTTTTCCATATAAAGAAATTTTAGTTCAGTTTGTTCTTTCGTATCGGAGAACAAGAGATTGAGTAGTTTAGCTTGTAGAAAGTTATCTGAAGATGCAGAGTATGAGTCATGAATGACGTGCAATGGAATTTCACTAGCAGTCTCAGACTCAGATCGTCTGTCCTCCGCCAAACCCCGTACTTAAAAGTCACTAGAGTGAGCATTGCTGACTTATTCAGGCCAGATTGTCTTCGTTAAGTTACCTATCATAAGAATTTACAATATTGGACATTGAACAACCTTGAATTGCAACTAGAATAAAATTCAAGATTCTATATATTTATACCGCGAGTGTTTCGGTTCATATAAAAGATTTATAAGGCTTGTCATGCCGTGAAATTATTCTGACGTTTTTAGAGTCTATTGTTTTAAATTCATAAATTCGTAGCGCGGCGGATTTCGAAACAGAAACATTATTTTATTGAACGCAGAATATCTATGCCTTGGTTGCCATAGCACGGTCGATAACCATAGTTTCTTGCATCTTTAATGTTTTTTTAAAGTACGGTCTGTTTAATAATTAAATGGTAGGTATCCCGTCGATTGCCGTCGTCTTGGCTGTTTTACTATTTGTTTTATGCTACAATCTTATTTCTATCAGTGGCAGCAGGCTTCGGTGCATTAGTTAACCCATGACCCCAGCAGCCAATCGTTATTCTAAAGTTTTCAGTCTTAGTCGATTGTGTCGTTGAGTCTTCAGCATGCATTATGATCGTTATTAACTGTTTATCTATCTACTATATCAATCATTTGGAATATTCCATGATCGTATTTCCAGACTTCTCTAAC
Organism: Agrochola lota; assembly: GCA_947364205.1. Taxonomy (NCBI): domain Eukaryota; kingdom Metazoa; phylum Arthropoda; class Insecta; order Lepidoptera; family Noctuidae; genus Agrochola; species Agrochola lota. The sequence goes on from OX376221.1 coordinate 23,006,294, forward strand.
AGTTCGGTGTCTTGCCCTCCATTCAACATTTTCATTTTGTATTATTCTGATTTAAAATAATATGCAGACGCACCTACTATAAATTCTAACGATAACTCGCCGAGTTAAGTATTTTCTTACAGAACTCTATCCTCAACCTTTGACTTTCAGTAGATAAACTCGTTGTGTAACTGTGCACCATGGAAGATTCTCGGCTTGTTTTGAACCACGGTGATATTTAAACAAAACTTATTATCTCCATAGATAATATACGTAATTTGCATACAACTAAGATTGTCGTTTCTTAATGATGTCTCATTTTCTCTACTAGTTATTACGTTTGTAAAAGGGTTTTTTAAAACAATGTTTTAATGGTAGATGAATCATGTGCCGTGTCACCTAGATAGACTATTGCTTAGTTTCCCAAGGATGTGGAATGAAGCATCTGTTTTCATCATGTTGTTATCAACGTCACTGATCTACCTGCGATGTCTGTTACTGTTACTGTTTGATGACCATCATTTTATTATCTGTATAGTTGATAATGGCAAAGCTTCTATTCTCAATACCTGAGTTTTCAATACTAAGCTAGGTGCTTTCAAACATCACTTCTTGATCTCTATCACACTTATCTTCTGGACAGAAAATTGTCAGATCTATCAAGACAGTTTTTACAAATGAAGCCCATGTAAGTGTTTCGATTGACATTTCCAACAGCCTCTTGATTTAATTTATCTTATCGATCTGCGCGTGAGTATTGTTCGGAACTTCTGAAGTTCCATAATTCAGTTGACCGTAAGTGTTCCCCTCGATAAGTCGTCTCGGAAGTAAGTTCTCCAATTACTTCATTCAAAAATATTTCTGTGATTTTGTGCCGTGAATATTGAATACTTACAAGGTTTTGTGTGGTAATTTGCATTAAAAACACTCTTTAGAATTTCATATTTATTAAAATAAAGGATAATTTGGATTATTTTAGATTTTGTATTTTTTAGGTCGATAATTTGAATGAAACAATTATTTTTTTCCCTAGCACTTGCTGTTTCACTATTAGCCATAGGCCTGCCACAAATCCTTCCAGAAACTCATTTAGCGATTTTATAAATTGAACATAGTTCTAAAATTGAGAATCACAACACGTATCTACCTAGTAAGTACCCATTACATTGTTTTTCAGTATATTTCATGTCACTTCTCCGGATTTTTAAAACAGTATTGAAATGCCTATATACTTTATTTTTTATTTAGGCGAAACAATTTCATTATTTTACTGTGAGACATCTAACTGCGCGATCGCACAATCGTGTTCCGTCAAGTTCTATGATCTTGTTACATTCAAACGTAATGGCCACATGAATAACGGTACCTGCATACGTCGTGATAGACCACTTACATTGCGTAATAGCTGGTAACTTTTCAACTTTCTGTCCTTGGACTAACTGTTAATTTGAACACCAAATGAGACAGTTACATGATTCAAAGTGACGACCCACTATCAGAAAGTGAATATAATCACTTCTTTGAAATAAATAGGGACTCAACACGGATATGATAACGACTGTAATCTTGTACGTGCAATATTACTAGGTACTTCTAAAAGATAAGTGACATAATTCGGTGATAGCTATAATGCTTTGATGAATGAAAATAATGAATAAGTAGAGTAGTTATTATATCTATTAAAAATATAATATTCATTGTTCGGTTAGTAATTTGTTGCTCTAGTTATGACCATCATATATTTTATCATTAATCATCACCATAACTAGCTCACTTAAGCCTATGTTAGCCTATCCTATTCGATAAATGATCTGTCTTCCATACCATATGAAGCACTTAGGTAGAAATTCGAATTAGTTCCCACCAGTTTTAAATATAAATAATATTTTTTTCATCATAACTGAACAAAAAATCTACGAAATAATACATCCACAATTGAATAAGTACCAACCTTATCGTGAAACTAATAAGGTTGTAATGTTAATTCCAGTTTCAACAAGATGCCTCTCCAGCTGACTAAGCCCGCTCCCCAGTTCAAGACCACCGCTGTCGTCAACGGCGAGTTCAAGGACATCGCTCTCTCCGACTACAAGGGCAAATATGTAGTGCTGTTCTTCTATCCTCTTGACTTGTGAGTACAAACGCTGTTTCACAGCCATTTTCATAAATTATTAGGTAGAGTGATACAAGGATCTTGAATGACGATGACAGGGTGGCGCTGTTGGTAAACATTTGTGAAACTGTTTTGTTATATGTATTGAAAAAATGAGATGGCAGCGTTAGTTCCCATTTTGACCACGCGTCAAAAGATTCTTGTAGTTCTTGCAGTCTTTGGCCAGCGCGCACTAGAGACAGTCGGCAAGAAGATCGTTATTATCGTTTACGTCTCAAATATTATTAACTTCATACTAATTGCCTGACTAGTGCTCGCTGAGCTTCTAAATGTTATTGTTATTGATTATGATTAATATGGGTCCCGAGGATCTACCAAGTTTACTGTCTCTAAGACTTGTAAGAACAGAATTAATACACATACAGAAGATGAGGTGTGAAGCTTTGACAGATACGAAATGCTAAAGTAAATTTAAACTGCCTTTCTCCTTTTGACATCCAATCCATAACGAATGATTTCTATTGTATAGCCTTATGAGTTTTCATCATTGCAGTTCTTATCTTGGTAAGTAATCTTAATGCTTTATGTGCCGTGTCAACGCAACCATTGTATAGGTAGTACCAGCCACCAGCACAACTTATCCTTCACGAGGCGTTCTATTTTAGGTTTAGAGAATTATAAAATCAACACAACACAATAGTCGAAACATGTATCCATTTTTTTTTTAAGTTACGAAATTACTTTAAAATATGCTGTCTCATCCTGATACACTATGCTAATCAATTATATTAGGAACACTACTAAAAGAATTAAGTAAGTATGCTCAAACACAGCAAGATGTAAATTTTTGCGCCGACCTTCCATCACTAATAAAAAAGCGAGCAACAAAAAATATTCCGACCTTTTTCGGATGATAATACAGAAATGTTCTACAATCTTCTCACTGTTCATACTGTTATGTCAAGCTTTATTACTATTAAATTATTAAAAATTCAGTTCTTTGAACCGGCAGCACTACATCCGCATAAAACCGGTCGCATTAATTACCACACAATCATGTAATCCAATACGTAACCAACTGAGGTCAGGGTTGTCAACTTTTAGAGGGTCGTCCATAAATCACGTGAGGCTCGAAATGGGGGAAGGGGCTTCGGAAAAAATCATGAAACATCACACGGGGAGGGGGTGTGTAGTGAGATATCTATCTTTATAGATTAGTCTCTTGCCCGATTGCAGGAGGAAACAGGTAAATACCGCAAAATAATTATTTTTTATCTTTGAGTAAGACATACATAATGTTGACCATTTTGGTATGCAAGCCTCTCAGGAATTTCTTAAAAGTGCCCAAATAACATCCGATTAGTTTTTTCTTGGTTCTCGTTCAACATCACGTCGTATTTGTCAGGAAAGTTATCCATGAAACTACACATCACGTTTCATATAACCCAAATTTAAATCATATCCAAACCAATTAATTTTAATCACTGCTGCTATTTACGGATATGCGTTAGAGTTAGACTATTCTATTTATATGAACTTTATCATTTTGACTTAATTGCTCGATGCCCAGGTTGGGTAAAGTGATAATGGGTTTTTCTATTAGAAATTTCTTGACCCTGGAAATCTGGATTTGTACCCGGTTGATGGCAATAGACTCGCTATATTACATGGGACTTAAATATAACTGGTGAAATGTGGGTGTACTATAAGTACATCTCTTCCTAACCCTTCCGGGATTACGGGCGTGATGTTATGTTATGAAATACCACTGATAATTTGCAAAGGACTGTGATCACTATACACTGTGTTACACTTGTGAACATCATTTATGTAGGAATCATCTAATTAGAATGATGAGGGCCCCCTCGCTTATATTCCTACTCTTGTTTTATTTCATATGGCAAGTTCTTCCACACCAATCACTAAGTAAAAAGAGACAGAGTATTTTTTTTTACGTATTCTGTCTTTAACTTTAAACTCACAATTTCAAACCAAGACTTTACAAACCCTCTGTCAAACCTATTGTTATGCTTTCGTGATTGTACAAAGACACGTATAGCGTTATAGTAAGGACAAGGAATGTGTTCAGGAAGGCCCACATCAAAGAAGCCATGAAGGAAGAGCTCTTGGTATCCTCTCCATCTCTCCTGCACATTATACAGAAGGCAGTATGTTCGTGTCAGCGGACCACCCAGGAAGGTCCTAAGACAGACCAGGGAACGACTGAGACTAGCCAAGAGAGAGGAACTCGATAAAGGGAGAGGGATTAGTTACCAAGAGGGAGAGGATTGTGTTTGTTCTGAGGAGTCGGTTTTTGTTGTCGCTTAACTTGTTCACTGTACTTCGGTCTATAGCTTGTGTATCGTTTTAGTAGTTATTATCTGTCCAAGGGTTAGAGTTTTTTAGGAAGTCGCCAGTACACGTCACTGTTGCACTCGCCTGTCTTACTAAAAAAAATCCATAGCGCTGAGTCATAAAGTCTCTTGCGCATTGTCGTGCGATATTTTAAAAGCCTATAATATTGAGGTAATATCAAACACTATATTACTTCATCTTTGGGACAAGCTTTATTCTCGGCAAGTCAGTCATTACTGATGTTGAAGTATTTTCATCAGAATCATTTAATTTGGCAACAAAATTTATAAAATAAACAATGTAATAAAATCAATAAGTTAACTTTATTTACCTACGTAGTTTATTTCAATTGTTGTACATAAACGCTATCTAAATGACTACGGCCTCAAAGTATTTTTTTAACACAGCAAATTAAAAATATTTTTTATCTATTTGCTCGTATAAACATAATTTAATTTTCGAGATCGCTGACCCACCCTGTATTGATATAAAAAACCTCAAACCGATAAGATACTGTGTTTAAATTATATAATGGAGTGTTGTTGGCAATTTACTGAATATTTCTGGTCATTCTAACGACTGTTTGATTAAAACCTCTTTTTCATTCGTTATTCTATGGTTTCGATGTAGACAATACCTATTTAAACCTTAGCAAGTAGTAGCAACAATTAGGTAACCATGCATTCATAAAGGTCTGGGAATAAGTACTATGTTTTCAACCTACATTCCTGTTATACATCGACACTAGAAAAACAGCTGCGAAAGTGAAAAAATCTAGTTTATAGTTAAAGTCCTACAAGTATCTTTTGGCGCCTGGATGACATTGACAGGGGGGCGTTGTTGGCAAACATTCGTGAAATTTTCACAGAAATTGTATTGGAAAAACAAGATGGCGCCGTTAGTTCCGATTCTGACCACGCGTAAAAGGATCCATGTACGACTATAAAGTTAAACTCTCACTTTCTTACCGACACGACCATCATAATGTACCGATTGTCATCTGTTCCAAATATTTGAGAGTGTAATGTATTGTCCGCAGCACGTTCGTGTGCCCCACCGAGATCATCGCGTTCTCGGAGCGCGCGGACGACTTCCGCAAGATTGGCGCCGAGATCATCGGCGCTTCCACCGACTCGCACTTCACGCATCTCGCCTGGATCAACACGCCGCGCAAACAGGGTAAGTACCTACATTGTCATTTACGAAACACCACAGACGTGATGGACATCAATATGTAAACAAGAAAAGCAAAAAAAGTACTACATGACTTATTTTGGGGTCAACGAGCACAGGTAGCGCAGGCGCAGTGTTACTTGAAGTATGAGTTTAGAAAATCAGTTTATCGTGTTTAAATATCGACTGCAAATTTAATTTGACCTAGTAACGTGACATGGATAAGCACTGCCATCCACGTCCATTCATATCAAGAATTCAAGACACATTTTCCCTGAATATTTCGCAAAGGGTTGCGTTTATAGTAAAGAAGGTGATCTGTAAGTAGATGGTACGGAATGTGAACAAAGTACACCTGAGTAAACAAATGAAGTCTTATCCAAGATGTCATTGTATGTATGTCATTTTGTTTAAATAAAAAATGTCTAGTCATGTATAAAGTTATTACTTGCAATCATCACGCCTATCTATGTACCTGACTGATGCACTATCAAGTATGTAAGGTGTCACCTATTCATCATGTGGCACATTAAATTACTAGTCTTTGAACTCTGAAATGTTTTTGTATAGTTAAGCATTAATTAGTTATATAGATTAATTTTATCCGAAATAAACTGATTAAAATTAAGCTATTGTTGCCAATAAGCCAGACATAGTGGTGATAGATCGATAAGAGCGTCGCACAATGATTATTGATATAGCGGTCCCGCATTACGAGAACCTCGTGAACTCTGAAACAGATAAGCAGATCAAGTATCTCGACCTGGCTCGCGATGTGGTCGACATGTGGGAAGTGGATACAGCAGTCATTGTGCCGATAGTCGTGACGGCCAATGGTATAATAGCCAAGAGCCTCGACCAACGCCTAAGGAGGCTCTCGTTAGGCAGCTGAATCAAGGGCTTGGTCCAGAAAGCGGTACTTCTAGACACGGCGCGTATCGTTAGGAGATTCCTCTCTCTGCAGCCCTGACCGCCGGGTAGCTTGGACCCTGTTCCCGATACCGGCGGGCTACTATTTTTTATATTTTTAAATGTTTTTGTTTTCCCTTTTCTTTTTATAAAAATATTTAAAAATGTAAATTATATGTATATAAATGACATAAAGAAAATATTAAGATATGATTCCGTACAACGCTGAACGCAGCAACACTGCCGAATGCAGCGTTATCGGAATCATACCTTTACTAAACTACTGTATACTGTAACATTTTAAGCTTGTGCAGTACCCTGTTTTACTGTTTAAGTTTTAAAATTCAATAACCAGAAAATAGTACATTTTCACATAAAATAACATGAGCCCATTGTGTTCCAGGCGGCCTGGGCCCCATGAACATCCCGCTGCTGAGCGACAAGTCGCACCGCATCGCGCGCGACTACGGCGTGCTCAACGAGGAGACCGGCATACCCTTCCGCGGCCTGTTCGTCATCGACGACAAGCAGAACCTGCGACAGATCACCGTCAACGACCTGCCTGTGGGACGGTAAGACGTCACGCTCACCTGCCTAGTGCCTACTGCCGACTGGTAAAGACAACAAAACATTTAATACGTGGGTACACTTACCCACGTATTAAATCTTCTGTTGTCTTTCAAGGTCAAAGTAATTAATTTTTCAGCAACACGGTCCATAGGATGTTCATACATTTCTATCGCTAGGGCATAATCGTAGGTTTATTATTTGTCTGATAGGTTCGCAATAGTCATAGCAAAGCACACTTACCTTACAAAGAAGTCATAGCAATTTATTGGTAAGGGATTCTTACAAGTCACCACAATAAGTTACAAGTGGGAATTACAAAATAAACATGCAACACGCGGCCCGGGCGACCCGCGGCCGCACAGAGGATCGCAAAGGAAATGAGGGCGCAAAAACCGCGGGTACGTGCCGCCGGCACTGTGTGTAGGAGCCATTAGTCTACAGTATTCCAGAAAATGAAAGTCGAAACAATTAGGAATAAACCCTCAAAAATGAGTTTTCTTACTTGTAGAGTAGATTCCTATGCCCAAGGCAAAGTTGCGGATTGATAAAACAGCAACAATACTGTCCGTCACCATTGATCAATAACAAAGCTGAGAATATTATACCAAATAGTTTTATTTAATTATTTTTTCCTTGCAAAATAACTCAATTGAAACACGCTTATCTACGCAGCTATAAAGTGTAAAACCAGCTGTTTACGTAAGTGATAACCTTTAGACGTAACAGTAATAAATGTGCACTATAAAGTATGTATTAAAAATTCATTGAATGTTAGCTTATCGGCACCCGGAAGAGTTTGTATAAAACCGTATAAAATTCCGATTGTGACGTATTTGCTGTTTTAGAGTATTAACATAATACGCAATTTATTCTTATGATTATTTCATTTGATTATATCTTCAAATATTCAAAGGCTGTTTGCGTAATATTCGCTTCTCCATAAAACACACCGAGGGGTGGTAGGCAAAGGTGTAATAGGACACCCACATTTCACTAAGGATAATATTTTAAAATTAAAGCCTGTGATAAAAACAAAACAAATATTGTTTGGGAAAGAGCTACGACCATATACTGCTTATCAAAATGTGTAGTCTAAAAGGTTTATTTGTAAGTTCTGCATTGCATTGTCAGTTGTTACCATAATTAGCGTGCTCTTTAAAAGGTTACAAAAATAGCCCTACTGAATACTATAGACGCCCTTAGTACCTATCAACTCCTAAAACACAATTTCCTAAAGAAAACAAACTATTCGAAATGGTTAAAAGTACAATCACATATACATAATTACGTTAAAAAATCCCGACATATTCGACAGTCGTGTAGGGAGTATTCGCAATGAATAACACGTTCTATAGTCCAGATTGTTCGCGCTCCAGTTTATTATGTGAATAAGTCCCCTGAGAAACTTTGAAAGTGTAAAATTAGAAAGCTTATAATGATAATGTCGTGTAGTGTGTCCATGTGCGTGTCAGCTGTAGGTTCCCAAGCACGTGGACCAATCTAACGACCTTCATTATGTGCCACGATTATATATACATAATTAATGTGACAGGAATGTTATTGAGGGAACATACTATATTATTAAGAATTCTGATCACATCGTTTTGAGTGCTTAGCCATTGTAACATACACCTATAACTCTATCAATGCACCTGTACGGTCACCTGCACGTCATAAGGTAGTAGCTGCACTTGAACTACCAACACCGTCCTTATTGCTATATAATAAAAGGGTTCAATTCTCTCCAACTCGTAACACGTATTTTATTTTTACAAATATTGTTAAAACTGTTTTACTTTCACGATACATAATATAACCTATTATTTCTAATCCACCATCTTGTTTCCCAGATCGGTAGAGGAGACGCTCCGCCTGGTGCAAGCCTTCCAGTACACCGACAAGCACGGCGAGGTGTGTCCCGCCAACTGGAAGCCCGGCTCCAAGACCATCAAACCTGACACCAAAGCCGCTCAGGAATACTTCATCGACGCCAACTAATCGACCCGCACCCCTCACTCGCTGCTCAAACTTGACCTTACTTGCTAATTCAACAAAAACGGCGCTTTTATAAAACGCGTTTACGTTTTTGGTTGGTGGTAGGTAATGTCAACATTCTGCGGCAAATTAGATCCTTTTTCAACGGAAATTGCACTCATGAATTATATTAGTAGTAGCAGTTAAGCTTTACATATGATATTCAAACAACATAGCTGTAATGTAACTTTAATTTAATCAATATAACTATCATGAGTGCAATTTTCGCACTTTTAACACACTGAATGTCGGAAATTAGAGTTAGAGAAGAAAATGTCTGAATCTCAAGCGATAGGCCTGTCGACGCCAGTTCCACTAACAAAATTACAATCCAATTAAATTACATTTCGAAATATCTAATTGATAATGTTGGGCGGGTTAAAACAGGCGCAAACTCCGATTTTCCTAAACAGTTAGACAATAATAAAATGTAGGTAACTAAGGTGCTTAGTACCTCACAAGCAATCAGTATTCTACGGAGATCCTATGTTATTGTACTAATCGAGGCTGTAATAAAAGCTATGTGCAAAATGATTTTGTTTTATTTCAATTGTGAGAGTACTGTAGAGGCCACACTTGTACGTACCCGACCGTTATGTGTGAAGGCGACAGACCGCGCCATGCCACTGCTGCTCTCGTACCATCGGCCAGGACCTACTTGCTGGCCAAAACCCCTCTGACTCAGCAATTCGCACCATCAATTTTATATTCAAGTCGAAATTGATATATTTACATCTCATTTGGGTGAATTCGCAAAAGTACTATTGTTTAAACTGTATTAAACAGTGATCTTTATGATCTTAATTGGTGCTTTAATTTTAATTGGCTTGGCTGGAGGTAAGCAAAGTGTATCATTTTTGCGATTGGAACATTTGCATTTGGATCACTGAAATGATCCGAGCCATTCCCGTGTGACTCTACCCTAAGACCTGTAATGGTAGTTTTAAGGCATTTAAATAAATAAATTCTGCGTATCAGCTATACAGAAGCAGCTTACATATTTATCACAACTCAACTTGTAGTTTGTACATCACAATTGCAGAGTATTTTTTGCATATATTACAATGTTTCGGATTGACGGCTGACCCCAGCAGGCCTTATATCTTGGGGGTCGAAGCACGAGAGTCCATCATAAATATAGGGTTCGAAGTGCGATGGATGAATGGTAATGTTTTTGCTGGCACTGGCATGACTTGTTGGCCTGGCAGTTACAAGTTTCTGCTTACCATTTTCCTTATACGTAGTTTTTTTTTTTATGCAATCAGAAAAAACATTACCTTCCACTTGGGCTGCGCTGCAATCGGTTAAAAATTAAATATAGGAAGTTACCGTCGAAGGAATGCCTAGAAACTACGGTTCTCGATTTGTGTAACAACAGATTGCATAGATCTAATAAGCGCGAGGACTGTCATTGGACAACAGGCTCCAGGCTCGTCCGCTTTTGGTCGTTGTTTCCTAACCCATAGCGCTGGAGTTAATAGCTAGTTTGGATGTTGGTTTAGACAAGACCAAATTACACATGCCAACATCCCTTAATCTAAGTCTTGCTTCTGATTCCAAAACTCTCCGTTCTGCCCCAACCCGAGCATACTCCACCAAAGCGTGGTAGGTGTCCTCCCTCATATTACAATTCAGACAGTTTGGGGTATCGACCACCGTCATAAGATGTCCGAACGCATTCAATGGAATGTGCCCGGATCGCAAACGCATGCTTGATACTAACAATCGTCTATTCATCTGTACTTCAGAGAACCAAGGAATCCTTGGTGGTCCAGACTGGATTGTCTTGTACCATATACCCTTCTCTTCAGATCTTTTGTCAAAGTATACTTGCCACATGTTATTGCAAATTATTTTAACATCTCTTAATATATCTGTGAAGAAGGGTAGATAACCGACAGATATTCCTTCATAGGTTCCTGTTTTTGCCAACTTATCTACTTGATCTTTTCCCAACAGACTAACATGTGATGGAATCCTTTGGAATTTAACCGTTTTGCCACTTTAAAGAGCTCGTTGATAAAATTTATAAGTGACTCGGGTTTTTAAAATAAGAACTGTAGTTTTCTTTTGTTCTTCCTTTATTAATATTAAAAATAAATGATTTTGAATTTTCTTTAGATTTTACCATTTAAACCGTGTACCTTTATTATTTATTTATGATGTGGATAACGTCGAGCTAAACATTATGTTAACTCTTTTTTTTTCTCACTAGCTGTTTATTATCATATTTGTGTTTTCTCGAAATAAAATAAATAAACACCATTCCTGCAATTAAAAGCTGCGCCATCTATGTTTTTATGTGGTTTTAAAACAGCGTTGATCAATTCTCCTTCTAGTTAATAAGAATATCCATAGATGTCGTTAGCCACACGAAATAGCGTTTCAAATTATTGCGGGTTGAAAAAACACAGTCACAAAACATTACTTACATACTACTTACACACATACGCACTGATGGATTAGCAATTTCTTTCAAAATAAGTACCTACCTATTTCAGATTTATGATTGATCGTGTGTTACGCAGTTAGGGTGCTGACCTAGCGCAAAAACGTAGCATATTTTATATTTGAGTTGGTACTACCTACCTAGTTATTATAGTTTGTTTACCTACATATCTAATTACACCTTTCTGTTTGCCACCGCTGCCCAATGACATATGACATGATCCAACCATCTAACCAATGAGACCCCCGCGCATTCCCGCTTTAGTTGCCTCGGAAGGAACACGTTCTATTTTACAAAATTACGAAAACTTGGAACAATGAGCTTCGGTCAGTACAGTGACTATGGCAGTGGCACCAGTTCATCGAATTCTGTAAGTTTTTTTATGACTTTTTTGGAAATTAACGTAGGATTGCAAAACCTAAACTAGATTTGCGTCTAAAGCAGGAACAAGTACGGACTTGTATTGTCTTTCGCAAATTCTGAATGTTTTCTGTTTGTAAATTAAGGGATTTATTAATTTATTTTTGTTATTTTCGTGTTGTGTACCTATTTAACATACATTGTTGATATTATAATTTGTGGGTAGAAGAAAATATTATTTTTGTTCGTGAATTGTCTATGGATGGAACTTCTTCTCTAGATTTTTTTCTGGCGATAGAATGCTTTAATATTTAGATTAAGTATAGTGTGGTGTGTTATTATGAGTAATTCCTGTATAGTTAATTGACTCAGGCGAGACTTTGCGGAAATCCATTATAAAATACAATAGACGACGTATATTTAGTAACCTAATCCGCCTTACTGTTCTTAAAGAGTCATAAAGAACCCTGTAAGAAATCAACACGTGTTTCACCTCTCAACGAGGCATCCTCAAGATGACGATTAACTTGTTGCTAACCCGGACACGACTTGTTGCCACGTCAAGCGTCGAGAGCAGTGTAAATCAGTGTAATTCCTGTATATTATACCGGATACCGGAATTACACTGCTCTCGACGCTTGTAGGTACCTTGTATAAACAAGGTACCTACGTACACCTATATCGGTAATTCGGTACGGACCCAAGTAGCACAGTCTTGTCATAAAAGCCGGTCAAAAGCGTGTCGGACCACGCACAATGCACGGTTCCGTAGTTGGGATGATTTTATCCCAAGGACAAACTTAACATTGTAGTTGAAATATGTTCTCCCATACCTACATTCTTAAGTTTGTACGCACAATATTGGGAGATTTACCATATTATTTTACGATCATAGACTTCTTATAGGTTTTCCTGAACCTAATCTATATTTAAAGAACCAACTTCTGTATTTTTTTCCAAATTTTTGAGGTAATTAAGGTTGAGATAGGTGGTTCATGGTCAATTTTCATCTATTTTCTTAAATATAAAAGTATTTATTTTAAAAGTACTTTAAAAAAAAAGACATTGAGATCCTGACAACAAGCCCTTACATTTGTTAAGTCACACAGTAAGTTGTAGGTACAGTTTACAAAACTTCTTTTTTTGTCTTCAATTTGGCCCGCTAGTGACCTAATCAAAACTACGTACTACTATTTACGTTACACGTCCGTCCGTGTTTGGGTCACAGAAATTGATATGGGTAAGTAAGTAGTTACTTACCAAATTTAAACTTAATCAGCGTCCATTAGATTCGGTGCAAATTGGCTGTAACAGACGGACTGGCAGACACACAAGTGATCCTATAAGGTTCCTTTTTTTTCCTTATGAGATACGGAACCCTAAAAAACGAATCTTTATTCGATTATTATATAATTAGGTACGTTGTAAAATTGTGTTGTGTTAATTACTAATTTCAACTTGGTACCTACACGCGTTCCTGAGAAAAAGGGTCTTGACAGACTGACAGACAGACGGACAACGAAGGTATCCTATAGGTAAGGGTTCCGTTTTTTTCTTTTGATGTACAGAACCCTAAAAAGAAGCTAAATTGATGAAAAACTGGGTAGGACGACGCGACGTAGGAACCTACGATAAACACAACAAAATTAAATCTCGCGTCATCGGCGTCACAACGTGTGAATGATGTTAAGAGGGTTTATCCTAAAAGTTGGCAACGTCGCAAATAACTGACAATTATTTACTTGCTTTGATTCTTATAGCAATATTACTGGATAGAAATAAGAAATGGGGCTAACTAGCGAACTAGAATATTATTAAAGAATTGCAATTATAACATTGAATTTGATGTTGTACCCATTTTGGGTGTTAAAACGCATTTGGAAAGTTTCCAAATCGTTTTTTTACATCTAAAACTAAACATTCGGTGTTACGATATTAATTAGTGCATTTCATAATCAATATTCTAGTTCGCTAGTCAGCCACATTTTTTATTTCCACACAGTAATATTGCTAAATTAATCAAAACAGTGAAATATTTGACATCTATTTGCGTCATTGCCCACCTTCTTAATTAAGTAGGTACTTATTGCATTTCATACTCACTATTTTAGTGCACTACAGAGCGATATTTCATAATTCCATTTAATGATTTTGACGAACTTATCAATACAGGTAAGTACCTAAGTATTTGATAGTTATTTGCGACGTTAGTAACAGTTTATTGTTTGAAAGCTGTAGGTACATACTTAAACGAAACGGACACCGCTAAACAAAGCATTTTTTTAAGGGCTTCATGTTATGTTTATAAACTTATTTTTTATCCTTGCCTATACTCTTTGTTATCGCGCGTAGATCGTATGGCAGTACAGGCACATGCACATAAGTAAAGCGGCAGATGTCGCAGTTGTATTTAATACCTACAATCTAGTTATAACTTTTCCACTCTGAAATGACGCGACCGCAGTAGGTATCGATTTTGTGGTAGGTACAGTCAACTTCATTTCAATGGCAACACTTTGAGTTTGACATTGAAAGCGCGGACGGTTTGCACAATTCAAGTGTCTGTCCTGACGCTGAGTCACTGACGTGGGTTTGAATGCTAGAGAATACAATCCGGATAATCCGTAATCCAAAAAAATCGAATACCTATCCGCACATTTTTACTAGAATTCCAAATCCGGTTTTTTTTTTACAATAAGAAATTGTAACAAAAGTCAAAACGAGCTAGTTTCTCGGGCTAGTCGAGCGAGTTTCAGTGATGCCATCTTGTTTTGATTTTGAGCCTAATAAAATTTTCAGCGCCCTCGCAAATGAAAATGGTAGTTACCCATGACGAAAAACCCGCCAACTGCGTTTCGGACCAAGAAATTATCCCAAAAACAAACTTAACTTTGTAGTTGAAAAAATGTTCGCCCATACATTCTATCTGCAAATGTAAGTTTGTACGCACAATATTGGAAGATTTACCATGTTATTTTAAGACCAAAGACTTCTTATAGGATTTCCTGTAATCTATAAGTAATTAAGAACAATTTTCTGTATTTTTATTTTCATTTTAGGCTCATTAGCTTCGGAGTTATGGGGGGGAAAGTATAATTTTCATCTATTTTATAAACTATCTTTAAAAGTATTTATTTTATAATAATATAAGAATACATTGAGATCCTCACAAGCCCTTTAATTTGATACAGTCTGTCAAGCGAATCGTGTCCACAATCATTTAGCTAATTTCTTACAATGGCAATACTATTATCTGTCAAACGGATTGTCACAACATCAGGTAGGTTGACTACAACATTTTGATACTTTTAGCTCAATTATCTAATATTATTTATTTTACTGTGATGTGATCACGATATCGGATTTAGATTCAGAAGTCGTAGTCATGACGTTGAATCTTACTGGGGCACATAATAGTGATAGCCACTTTAAGAGATTGTTGTTTGAATTGAAACTTACTGTTTTTCTGCATTTTAATAACATACAATTTTTTTAAATACATGAATTTTACTTTGTAAAAAGCAAGTTCCAACTCTACGAAGTTGTGATGAATAAATACCTACATTGATATGCACTTTTTTAATTTATCCCAGAGATTTTCTTTTTCTACAAAAATTCAAGTATCAAACCAGTTTTCAGCGTACTATACCAGTGTTGACCCCTGTAAGATTTTTGAATTTACCGCCTTTTTCATGGGACACGACTCGCTTGACAGACTCTCTATGTCACACACACAGTACAGTCTGTAAAACTGTGTTTTTTCTGTCTGGCCCTAAAAGTGCACCCATATTTAAAATTCATATAAATTCCTTACACGTCCGTTACGTGTTCGAGTCACAGAAATTGATATGGGTACCAAGTTTCAACTTAATCGGTCCATTAGATTCAGAGCAAATTGGCTGTTATCCTATATGGTTCCATTTTTTTCCTTTTTGAGGTGCGGAACCTTAAAAATTTGCAAATTTTTAGTGGCATCATCTTGAGTTTTGATTTTCATCCTAGTTTTGTTATCAGCTACCTCGAAAACCATGAAAATGACACCCATGTCGGAAATAAATAAAACACAAAAAGGTAAGTACAAAAAAACTACGACAATGACAATTGACACATAATTGGAGTATTTACTTCCTTTAGTCTAGAGTAACTTGAACATAAATAAATGGTGAATTGTTGTTGAAATATTTACAGTACTTATACATATTCATATTCATATTCATATCTTTATTTGCATTCCATAATGTAGGTATACAGGTGTTATAATGGCTTAGAGCTAAGGTACAATTACGGACCCTGTCGGGCACAGCAAAAAGTATAAAATAAATTCTTAATAAAAAATAAAAAAAAATTGAAAGAAATAAAATTAAAAGTAATTAAATTAAAAGAAAAATAAAATAAAATTAAGTAACAATCAACAATTTTTAAATATATTCTTAACATTATTTGAGATCAGATATAAGTGTAATTGTGGTGCATAATAATTATTTGTTAAGGTCAATTTTATTAAACTTTTATGATAATATAATATTTATCTATGTATGTATGAATTGTATCTATACGACTTACTGTGTATGGTGTCTGTTTGTATTAAATCAATTTTTTTGTCATGTATGTATTCGTTTATTGTGTAATATGCTTTTTTAATTAATATTTGCTTGATCTTATTTATAAATTTCGTATCGCTGGTTTCATCTTTTATTGCATCTGCTAGTTTATTAAATATTTTTATGGACATTACATATGGGCTATTTGAATGTAGTTTCATGCGCAAAGAGGGTAACATTAACATATTCTTATATCTGACAGATCGGTCTTTGTGTTTATCGCCGCGGGTTGTGAAAAAGTTCATGTATTTTCTAACAAATTTGCATGTTTCTAAGATATAGATAGATGGTAAGGTGAGTATTTTATGTATTATAAAAAAGGATTTACAGCTCTCGGTTTGTTTTATGTTGACTCTGATCCGAATTAATTTCTTCTGAAGAATAAAAAGCGTAGGCGCATCTGTGCTATTCCCCCACATTATAATGCCATAGCTGAGCCATGCATGAGCGTAGGCGTAGTATGTAGTAAGTGCAGTTTGCAAGTCGGTAGATTTTTTGACTTCTCGAAGTGCGTAAGTAAATTTTGAGAGCTTTGATCGTACTTTTTTATATGGGGCTTCCATGAAATGTGTGTGTCTATTGTGAGTCCTAATAGCGTAAAGTCATTAACTACTTCAATTTTTGTACCGTTTGTTGTGAAATTAACTGGTAATGGGGATTTTTGTTGAGGGTAGAAAGTCATTAGTTTGGTTTTTTTATAATTTATCTCAAGGTTGTGCTCATCCATCCATTTTCTTGTTTTATTTAATATCGTGCTTAGTTGTTCGTTAATATTACTATTAGTTTGGCATGTGGTAAGCAGAGATATATCGTCTGCGAATAGCACACATGGTTCTTTCATGATTTTGGGAAGGTCATTGACGTAGATGATGAATAAGAGGCTTCCAATGACACTGCCCTGGGGAATTGATGCATTTATAATCTTCTTATCGGACCTTACTTGTATTATTTGTTTTTGGTCATGGTTAAAATGTTCTATTTGCACATATTGTTCTCTATCTTTTAAGTAGGACGCAAACCACTTATGTGTAGTTCCACGAATTCCTATTCCGTATAGTTTGTCTAATAAAATTTTAAACTGTACTTTGTCATATGCCTTTGTCATGTCTAAAAGTATGCCAACTGCATAATTTTTATTATTTATAATATTAATAACTTCCTGCATATATTTATAGACAGCTAGGGTGGTTGATCGATGTTTACGAAACCCGTTTTGACCTTCATCAAAGATTTTATATTTTTCGCAAAAACTGTACACACGGTCACACATAGCCTTTTCAAAAATTTTTGAAGCCGTAGGTAGAAGAGCTATGGGTCCGTAATTATTGGGGTCGGTTTTCGAGTTTTTCTTAAATAATGGTTTTATTTAAGTTGATCAGGAAAAGTACCTTCATCAAAGGACTGACATACTAAAGGATTAGGTATTCTTATTACTTCCTTTATTAATTCTCTTATATATTAAGTATTTAAAATAAATAATACCAGCCTATTATTGTCCCACTGCAGAGCAAAGGACAAATACAGAGAAGGCACGAGCAATGACACCGTTTCAGACTAAAACAAGTTTTTTCCCAAGATTAACTAAATGTCACATTGGTACTTGTCCGGATTTCTATCCACAACCTCGTGCATACCAGGCGACGCCCAGTGGTTACACTGGGCCATCACGACATCTCAAATCAAATCATCAATCATCTCAAATGACTGACTTTATTATATTTTAATTGTATTACTTAATTCTGTTGCAGCCTGATTCATGGCCGGCACAGGACACTTGGTCCTCTTACCGGACTCAACGGAGTCTGGACAACAGGCCCGTCGAACAGAAGTCGCTCAGCTATCAAGATCGTAAGTATCTGACACTTTATGCCTTTGCTATTAACTAGTTACCTATCTATTCTTCGTATCACCGATCAATTATGAATCGTGAGGGACCAAAAAAGCGGACCACGCACAGCGAAGGGTCCCGTCCGTCGTCGGAATGATTCGATTGCGTACATCATGATACACTCATCAAGAAACTGTACCACTATGGTATGAGGAACAAAGCTCTCGACCTTCTGACTTCTTATCTGAACAACAGAATTCAGAGGGTCGATGTTAATGGCAAGAGATCTGCAGGATCTGCAGTCACCATGGGCGTTCCGCAGGGTTCAATTCTAGGTCCTTTCTTATTTTTAATTTATATAAATGACTTACCTTACCACATAAGGGATAATCACAAGATCGTATTATTCGCAGATGACACTTCCCTTATTTTTAAAATCAAACGTCAGTTGGTTAACTTTGAACAAATTAACGATGCACTCTCTAAAGTTGTGCATTGGTTTAATGTAAATAATCTTCTTCTGAACGAAAACAAGACTAAACTCATAAAATTTTCAACGCCAAATGTCAGGCAGCTAACTACCAATGTTCAAGTTAATGGAATAGAACTGGACCCTGTTGAGTCGACAGTTTTTCTTGGAATCACTATTGATAGTAAATTACAATGGGGCCCACACATAGAAAAATTATCAGGAAAGCTTAGTTCGGCCGCCTATGCTGTTAAAAAAATTAGACAGATAACTGACGTAGATACAGCCAGAATTGTTTATTTTAGTTATTTTCATAGTCTTATGTCATATGGGATTCTTCTCTGGGGAACCTGTGCGGACATTAATACTATCTTTGTTCTACAGAAAAGGGCTGTTCGAGCCATTTACAACCTAGGTCCGAGAGATTCCCTTCGAGGAAAATTCAAAGAAGTAAATATTCTAACTCTAGCCTCACAATATATTTTTGAAAACCTAATGTATGTACACAAAAATATATCAAATTTTAAGAAAATGTCTGATATTCATAGTTTAAATACCAGGAATAAACACAACCTTGCTGTACATCGCACTCGTCTCCACAGAGTAGGCAACTCGTTCATGGGTCAATGTATACGCTTTTACAACAAACTTCCCATTGACATTCGAAACTTACCCATTAAACGATTTAAAATTTGTATTAAAACCAAACTTTGTAAAAAAGGGTACTATAAAATTTCAGATTATTTAGAAGATAAAAAAGCTTGGGATTGAGCTGCTCGCTCTGCTAAACCTTGTGATAAAACCATAAAACTTGACATTAGAATTATTTAGTAAAATCATTAAAATATACCAGTTTTATTTAAACATTAAAACAAAATGACATGATTACTTTGTAAAGTATAATATTATTTTAATTACCTATTGTGAATGTGAGGACTATGTGGATATTTTTTTAATTTTTTTTTTTTTTTCTCATTACTCCTTTTTTATCCTCTCTCAGTTAGTTTTAATGATGGTCTGGCAGTTTGAGTAGTTTATGCGGCCTACCCAAATGTCCTTTCTTTGGTATTGTTCGTCGAGTTGAGCTCCTTTTGTTCTGAGTTGAGCTCCACGATTACTGACAAATGCTTGCACTGACTGGACAGGTCCACTCAAATCTGTGTGGTTCTTTTCTCAAAAGACCATTTCAGACATGAATCTACATGGTCCTCATATGGCTTGACCAAGATTATGTCTGGACTTTAAAAGAGACTGTGACCTCTGAGTTTGTTTCGGCCTTTCTTCTCAGAGTAGTCGGATAGGAAACGCCGAACTCATCTAGCAAAATTTAATATATTTTTAATATGACGTGTAAAAGTGATTCCTATATCCTATTTACAGAATAAACAATTTCATTTCATTTCATTTCAATGAATATTTACACATGTACATTGATTTATTGATGATAAGTTTGTGTTTTAAAGTAAGTATTTCTCGAAAAAACTCTTCTTCTTCTTTCTTCTTGTTGACTCTAACTTCTCCAAAACGTTCCTAAACGTTTTTCTATACCTAAGAGTTCAAGTGGCAGGTAACTTGACTTCGTCTGACGGAGAAGCTTCTAGGCTACTTCGCTCATGTCTCCATGTGTTTCCACAGTGGTGTCAGGGAAGTGTACCTTGGAGGACCTTAGCAGGGACTTCCAGATGAACGGCCTGGACTCGCCCTACACGCCCATCGAGGACAGGATCTGGAGCAATCGCGCAGGTTAGTAGGGATCGAACCTTATTTATTTTTAACAATACATAAACTCACGCCTTCTTGCCATGAGGCTAGGCAGAAACTACAGAACGCCACCTGTTTTGCTACGATCCTTACATACTCCCTTTGCCTCGTTTACGTTCATACATCCTGTGTGCTTAGTGTGAGTTTTTTTAACTTCACCATCGCGTTTACACATTCGCGCGAGTGACAATAGAGTAAACGCAGATTTGTCTGGCGCTGAGTTAGCGCCACTTGTGCGATACGCGAGAACTAAAAATTGTGAATGTAATTTTTATATTTTAGTTTGTAGATGGTACCGATTCCCACTCGAAAGTGAGCTCGTAAATTAGCGTGATCCTGTGCATCGCGAGTGTGAGTAAACACTCGTGCTCTCAAACGTGCTGACAAAACTGTCAAAATTGTATTTTGACGTTTTGTCAGCTCTTTTGAGAAACTTATTAAATTAAGATAATAACTTTAAAAAAAGCTCTAATTTAAAATACCTACCCATATTTTTTCCAAATCATTAACACTACAAGTTTTTACGTGATTTTCAGTATAGGATTAGGATTTGTAGTGAGAGCCTTGTGAGTGTGGTGAATTATCAAAGTTATTTTATTTTATTTCGTTGTGTGGATTAAAGATAGCTATGACGTCACGTTTATATTTTGCTTGGAAGATGTTTGAGGCCGATCAAGGGCACAAGATGAGCTCAATTAAATGTTCAGTGTTCGTGCAAAAGCCCGTACTTCTAGCTATTCCCTAAGAGATCTTCCGGAGGCAGAATTTAAAAGAGGATATCGGCTTCCGAAGAAAAAGGTTAGGTTTTTATGCCAAGAGCCTGAAGCGTTGAAATGTTTCGTCGGTTATAAAAAAAAATCTGCTGTTTCATAAATAAGTGCAATACCTACGCTTTTAAAATTTGTGGACCAGCAGTTTTTAGGGTTCCGTAGTAAACAAGGAACCCTTATAGTTTCGCCATGTCCGTCTGACTGTCTGAGTGTCTGTCTGTCTGTCCGCCTGTCTGTCCGCGGCTTAGCTCAGAGACGGTTAGTACTAGAAAGCTCTAATTTGGCATATGTCTACATATTAATCATGCCGACAAATTGGTAAAATAAAATCATGAAAAAGATTTTTTTTAGGGTACCTCCCCTACACGTAAAGTGGGGATGTTTTTTTTTCCTCATCTACCCAATGTTGTGGGGTATCGTTAGAAAGGTCTTTCAAAAATATTGTGAATTTGGAACAACCATTTTTGGATTCAGGGATCCGTTTGCGAAATATTAAGCTTTTAACTGAACATTTTTGTTAGAGTCTAGTGTCATAGCTAAATGTTTGTACTTGGACTTGTGAAAAAATTCACAGCAGTAGTATATATAAAGAAATTAAAAGGGAAACTATGAGAGCTAAGTAGGCTGTACAGGTTAACGAGAAATAATCAACCAACTTAAAGGAGACCATTTTTTTTGGGCCAACTAGTAAATGATAACGTATATTAATCATATAACACATAAAAAAGTAACCATCTTATTATATTAAACTGACCAAAAATTATACAAAAATCTAACCGGAATATTGAAATATTAATAAAAAATGTGATAAGACAAAGAGTACGTGTTGAGGGGCGTTTTGGCGTTTACTTAAACATGAAAAAATGTTACTACGGTGCGCGGTGGTAATAGTATCGGCTTTAAATGTGTAAAAAGATATGAAAGAAACCGTAAACTTGTTTTTAAATGCTGTTTTAAAAGGCTATCGCAAATATCGCGTAACGTGGTTTAAAAATCACCGTGGAACGAAACGTAGTAAAAGTCTGTTGTTTTACATGACAGTTGACACTGACAGATGACAAACAACATATTTATTATTTCTTTCCGTTTCTTTATAGTGATGGGTAACTCATCATTTTTATATGAGGTTGAGGGAGTACCTCATTTTAGCTCGCGAGGTCCTCAAGAGGTACCCCTCATTTGAGGCGAGGAGTCGTACGTCGATGTATTCATTCACCTCACGAGCCGAACTCATTCTGTATATTCTGTACAATTATGAAAGTCGGTTCATTCACTCACTAAGCTCACTCAATACTCACTCGCGAGTACTCGCGTCAATAATTTCAATGTCAATTTTTAAGTGAGGACGCGTGAATGAGCGAGTTGGTTCAATATTGAAATTCGAGTAACTCTTTCAATTTGCGATCACGAGTACCTCAAACGAGGCACCTCATGAGTGAGGGATACATCTCTATTTCTTTATCAGTTGCGTGAAATTGTTTCTTCGATTCTTTTCGTATTTTTATTCGAAAGATTTTGAAAATGGCATCTGTAGGTACAGCGCATAATCCACAAAGCTGTTGTGTCAATTGTGCAGTAAGATTTCAACGCAATGTGCGAAGACAGTTACTGTCAAATTTTAATTTAAAGGCAAAATTAGAAAATGCCTATAAACAAATTGATAACTTATTATTAGAAAAAAAATCTTTAGAAGAAAAGATTCACGAGCAGGAGCATAAAATTTCATGTTTGACAACAACCTTTTCCTCTTCAACTAGCACACCTGAACCAAGACGTAAACGTAATAAAAAAACAAAGACCAATGTCATCGATGCAGAGGAATTATTAGAAAACCATAATACTTGCGATATTCCAAACGCAACAGTTTTAAACAACACGATAATAGATGGCGCCATATGTAAGCTTACCACAGAAAATACTATTCACAAAAAAAGTAGATTCAATGTCAGTAATAGTTGCGAGCAGTTGACAACAGATGTCGCTGCCGCTGCATGCAAACGATCGACCGACGATCAGTCGAATTCGTTCCTGAAAAATACGATAGATGGAGTTAATAGTTCCGAGTTCAAAAAATGCCGGAAGGTATACATATTTGGTGGTCAGCAGTGTGCTGGATTAGGAGACATACTGGTTCGTACAAGACAGAATACAAAATTTGAACGATATAAAATATCTTCTACAATAAAACCATCTGCTCAAACTCCAGATATTCTCAAAAACTGTTATAACTCTATAGAAGATACACCTGAAAACTATATTATCCTAAGTGTTGCACAGAATGATAAAAATCCTACAAAAGTTACCATGGAGCTGGCTGCGTTACTAAGTAAGCTACAATTTATAAACATTATAATTTTAAGTGTAACATACAACCCATACTTAAATGAATGGAAGCTCAATAATCTACTAAAAGGTATTTGTATTAATTTTAAGCAATGTAACTTCCTATCATTATCAAATATAACAAAATATAAGACAGCCTTCTTATACGACACTAGCAACCGAATTAACCATTTGATAGACAGAAATGACTACGGTAACTTAGCTTTAAAACATCGTCCTAAGCCTAAATTATTTAAAATTGTCTCAAATCCGCCTCTAAAAAGGGGCACTATTCCGTTTTACTTCTCAGTAAACACTCAACAAAGTTCAACTTGTGCTCAGCAAAAAACAGATTCTAATATAGATAATAATCTTTTTCGTGACCAATAAAAATACTGATCACAATGCCTATGATTATACTTATACCGCTACTCTTTTGCACCAAAATATCGCTGGCTTACTCAATAAAACTGACTCTGTTCAACTCTGTTTAAATGAATTAGTAGATAAACATGTTAACGTAGATATTCTTTGTTTCTCTGAGACGTTTGTAAGAGCAGGCGATGAATTAAATATTAACTTTAAAAACTTTAATCTTGCATGCTCGTTTTCAAGGAAAAGAGAAAAGCGAGGAGGTGTATGTATTCTAATAAATAAAATGTTTGACTTTAAGAACATTGAATTACCTAAGGATTTATGTACTGAAAAAATATTTGAATGTTGTGGATTAGAGATACCTTCTTTAAAATGTACTGTTATATGTATTTATAGAATTCCAAATTCAAACACATATCCATTTTTTGAAAAATTTGATCTACTATTACACAAATTGCTTAAACGAAAAAAGCGCATTATCGTTACAGGAGACCTAAATATTGATACCTTAAAAGAAAGCAATGATACAACTAAACTTAAAGATCTTATGTCTAATTATGGCTTAAGTCTACATATTAATAAACCAACACGTCAGCTTTCTTGCTTAGACCAGATTATAAGTAACATAGAAAATTCAACTGGAATCACTCACGAAGTTTTTCTATCAGACCACAACACTTGCCAAACATTAACATTCCCAGTTGAAGAGAGGAAACCTGCCCTAAAATATTGGTATAATGTAAACAGGGATTACTCAGACGATAACGTCAAAAAATTTGTGGACGCTATTGGGAATTTGTCATGGATTGATGTTCTTGAGAACACTGATGCAAACGATAGCTTTAATATATTTCATAAAAACTTCTCACTATTTTATAAGTTATGTTTTCCCTTAAGAAAAACTAAAATTTACGTTAATAATACATCACCCAAATGGATTACCAAAGGTATAAGGAAATCTTGCACTTGTAAAAGACAGCTTAAAAAAATGTGCTACTTAAAAAATAAAAACTATGATATACGGTCTAGATATTTAAAATATAATAAAATACTAAAATCCTGCGTGCTCCGCGCAAAAAAATGTTCAAACCTTAAATACATACTAAAATCTAAAAATAAAAACAAAGCTACATGGGATATCATCAAAAATAGAACAGACACTCATAAAACATTTAATCAAATAAATGCAATAGATCACGATGGTTGTATTTTAAACGATCCGAGTCAAATAGCTAACTCTTTTAATAATTTTTTCATTGGTACTGCTAATATAAAACCTCAACCTGCAAGAAATACCAGCTGCTCATCTCAACCCTCCAGAAACAGTTCCAGCATATTTTTGAACCCATGTTCTGATATCGAAGTGTTTCGTATAATAATATCTCTAAATAATAAAAGATCGGTAGGGTATGACGAGATCTCTACGCACATACTCAAATTATGTGCAGAAATCATAACACCAATACTGTGCCACACAATCAATTTATCTCTATTTGATGGAATCTTCCCGGAAAAATTAAAAGTTTCAATAGTTAAGCCCCTTCATAAAAGCAAGAGTACATTAGATAAAACTAATTATAGACCTATCACCCTTATTCCAATATTTTCAAAGATTTACGAGAAAATAATGCATAGCCGTTTAATTCAATTTATAAATAAACATAAAATTATTAATGAAGAACAAAATGGGTTTCAAAAAGGTAAGTCAACAACTTTGGCAGCATTCTCTCTAGTCAGGTCCATAACAGACAATATAGACAAAAAACGCTCTGTTTCAGTAATCTTTCTAGATATGAGCAAAGCCTTTGATCTCGTTAACCACTACACACTACTAGATAAATGTGAGCGGTACGGCATCAGGGGTCCAGCGTTAGAATGGCTAAAAAGTTATCTACGCAAAAGACAACAGTGTGTGGAAATATCCCATATGAATGATAAACTCGTTGCGATGGCATACAAATCCTCATTTAAACACAATGGGTCTGGAGTACCCCAAGGAAGCATCCTTGGGCCTCTTCTCTTCCTTTTATATATAAATGACTTACCAAATATAACAAGCCATAAATGCGTACTATTTGCAGATGATGTGTCAGTAATAATACCGGAAAATAATAAAACATTACATCAACAAGAAGTAAATCAAACTATCAACAATATAATAAATTGGCTATTTGAAAACAACTTAAAAGTAAATTTATCTAAAACAAAATACATTCAATTTGCAAACTATAAACAAAACCCCCCCAAAATTAATTTAAACCATAATAACGAAATAATCAACAAAGAAAATAGTATAAAATTTTTAGGTCTAACATTAGATGAAAATTGTAATTGGGGTATACATATTGAAAACCTATGTAAAAAAATTAACAGATTTGTATATGCACTAAGAGAACTACGTAAAACAGCGAATGAAGAAGCTGCACTCAACGCCTATCACGGCTACGTAGCGTCTGTATTGAGGTACGGCGTACTCCTATGGGGTAACTCGTCACATATCCAAAGAGCATTCATAGCTCAAAAAAAATGCTTGAGAGCAATAACTGGGGCGCCTCCATATGAGAGTTGTAGACCAATTTTTCAAAAGTTGAAGGTTTTAACGCTAGTTTCTATTTATATTTTAGAAATAGCCATATTTGTTAGGAAAAATTCACACTTCTTCTCCACAGTAACCGAAAACAATAGATTTACAAAAAGGGACCCCACTAAGCTAAAAAACCAATTTTGTAACAGCGCTCTGCACTACAGAAACAGCTACCTTATGTCCATAAAAATTTACAACCATATTCCAAAAGTAATAAGAGAACTACCATTTAATTACTACAAAAGAAATCTAAAAACATGGCTTCTCCAAAATAATTTTTATACACTGAAAGAATTTTTTGAATATAAGGGTAATAAATTATAGATTTATTTAGTTTTATAATACCTACAAATATTGTTGCTGTTGTGTTTTATTTTAATAGAGTATACATGTATCTTTATATCTATAGTCTTAGTTTTTCGTATTGTTAATAGAGTTTATGTAGTAATAAGTTAGGTTTTTATGACCATGTAAATGTAAATATTCGTATGCCGCTTTTAGCGGCGGATGTGTCTTGAACATATTATACCTAACCAACTTGTACGTACCATATCCCACGAATAAATGTCTTTGTCTTTGTCTTTGTCTTTGTCCGAAACATCTGCAGACGTGCGCCAACTTGTATGTATGTGGATTTCTCGCGAGGTGAGTGTTTCAACTCTCGAATCTGAGGTGTTAGCTTTGAAAATGCGAAGAATTTATTCATATTTATTTCGCGACTTTGTATTGTAACATGTTATGATGTATGTAAAATGCCTACCTACTTTTTTCAGTTACACCCACTAGATGCAGTATGTGGAAACTGCTTAATGATATTGCAAGAATGTATTCAAACTGCTCATTCAGTGAGAATATTTGGGTATAGGAATATTTGCATTTCATGTGGTTCTTCAATTTTAAGAGCACATCAAACACATACTGTGCATGTTAACTCTGCGCAATGGAATATTATTTTACAGTGGATACCATTGCACCAGGTAATATTAAATTAATAATTTTTATTCTAAATGATAAATCTGTGAAAATGAAAAGTCAAACAATATAATATTTAGTCTAATAATAAATATAAATCTCTACCGTCGAGGAGAACCAATTTTATGAAAATAAAAACAGAAGAAATTAAACTGTAAAAACGTGGAATTTAAGTTGAAATCAATTTACAATTAATTGAAACCAATTGGTTCCACCCGGAAGTGGTTCAACTCCAGCCATGCCTTTGCGCAAGTGAAACCTGGTCTGTCTCAAAAATAGTAAACAAAAAACTCACACACTACTTAAATATATATAAGTAGGCTGCCTTTTGGGTTAAGGCATATTAAGATATATTTTATTTGCAATACTAATGGTCTATTTTTTCAGGTGGAACGTTTAGAATAAGTCTGTATGGCTTGCTGGCTGAGAGCCTCCCGAGCTGTGCAGAGAAACAGGCAATTGGATGAAATCAGGGATATGGAAATTCAGCCAATTGATGTTGAACACAGCAGTAACATCCCACAACCACCTCCTATGCCTATGACTGTTACGCCTGCTAGTTACAGAACAGTACCAACAATTACTATGTCCAATTACAAGCGTGCTGCTTCTACTTCCCGCCACTGTATTTTTAGGTTATGTGAAAATACATCAAGGTTTTTAGTACCTATACTACTAAAGGAAAGATTACTGATTGATCATTCATTTTATGTTCCCCGTTGTGCTTGTATTTGTGACCACCATTTGAATGAACCTCATAATGACTGGAATAATTTATACACAATCAGTAACTATTCAGATTTCACTGCATCTCAAATGGATGGCTTATGTTCACTACTTAAAAGTAGTGCATTTCGAAATTATAATATTGAAAACATAATTCAACATAATGCCACATTATGCAAATATTGGTTAGGCTTTACCCACTATCAATTTGAACGATTATTAATTGAGATTCCATCTATCAGTGAAAGGGTTAAATCTCCTAAAAGAAGTCTGGCTATGTTCTTAATGAAACTTTTTACAGGAGATAGTAATGAACGCATAGCTTCTCTTTTTAATGTAGCTTCATCAACTGTGTTCAAAAACCTTAATATTGTCAGGAAGTGTTTTGAAGACCAATTCATCAATTGTATTTAGGGACAAATAACACAAGTATTCAGGAAGTTGCTCAATATAACCTGACAATACCAAATGGCTTATTTGGTAATCCAGACATGGATCCTGAATTTATGCCAGCCATAGTAATATGTGACGGTACATACATTTACGTACAAAAAAGTAGTAATTACTTGTACCAAAAGCAAACATACAGTTTGCATAAGTTTCGCAACTTGATTAAACCTTTTTTACTTGTGTGCTGTAATGGTTATATCCTTGATGTTGTTGGACCATACCCTGCTATCTGTAGCCAGATACTCTGATACTCTGTGTCAGATACTTCTATTATGCTTAGATTGTTCACTGACAATAGTCCACTGCGAAGCTTTTTCAGAGAAAACGACGTTTTCATTCTTGATAGAGGTTTTAGGGATGCGATTCCATTCTTGCAGCAGCATGGTTACAAGGCTTATATGCCTGAATCTAAACAGGCTGGTGAATATCAATTGTCGACAATTGCAGCCAACAAGTCCCGATGTGTGACCTTGTGTAGGTGGGTGGTTGAAGTTGTAAATGGCAGATTTAAACGGGACTTCAAATTGTTCCGTCAGGAATACTTCAATACAGCATCCACCGACCTGATGCTTGACTTAAAAGTAGCAGCTGCATTAATAAATCGATTTCATACATTAATCCGTGATAATTTTTATGCTGAAGAGATACTAGCGATTGCTCAAGCAAAACTAAACACCCCAAACCATTTAGCCTCCTACGTGGAAATGCACAATTTGAACAGAGTGAGGGTGCAATTTGCCAGCATTGATGCTAATCTTCCAGAGCTGGATAATTTTCCTCAATTGACATTCCAGAACTTAATTCTATTCGCTCTAGGAATTTATCAAATTAAGCAATCTCGTTGGTACTATGGTGAGCATGTCAGGGCCTCTGGACAATACAAAATCGAGGTATACCGGCAACCTGTCCATGAGTTTGGTCCAAATAATTATCTTCTACGAGGTAGGATACAATCAAGGCACACTAGTAGAAAAACTTATTATATTTATATACTAGTTGACACCACCCCATCAATTTCTAACAGTAGGGCTGCTCTTGCTGGATATTGTTGTAATTGTTTAGTGGGCAGACGCACTGTCGGCTGCTGTGCACACGTGATGTCTGTCGTATGGTTTTTGTCTTGGGCACGGCATCAAAGTGAGGTTGAGCCACCTGCATCTTTTTTAGATGAAATACTTCTTTTAAGAGATGACTTTGAAAATGACGATGATTAACAGTAGGTACGCATTTAATAAATATTTTTTGTTACGTATGTAAGTGTTTTTTTTTCTCCTTACACGAACCTTAGAACATTATATTATACATCTAATCCATTTTCGTGAATCAGACTATCAAATCGTGAAAATCTTATCAAAATCTGTCACATACTACAAAAATGACATTGTTTTGTAGTATTAATTATTGAAAAGTGCACTATTTCAACTTTAAATACCAATGAAACCTATTCACTCATTAGCAGTGATCGGAGTAGGTAGATTGAACTGGGGTCATTGATCCGAAACGTATATATTACTATGGACATTCCTCCGGAATTGGTGGATTATTAAAAAAAAACCGGAACTTATGTAGGAATTGTATTCTGCCAGAGTGGAAGGAGTCATTTGATGATTTGCCATCCTCAAAAAAAAGGTAGGAATTGTAATAAAATGAGCAATTTTATTCTTTATTATTCTTCCTATTTTTTTTTTTGTCACGATTTGACATTTTTTTTTTTATTATTCAACAGATAAATAATGAATTAATTTAGTTTTGATACCTTCCTTTAAATTTTGAATTGAGTAGTAATAATATCACTACCAACATTAACAATATTTAATTGAATCCGGAAATACCGGAATTACTTTCCGGAAAAATGGCTTATCCATGTTATTCTTTCTGTGTGCATTTATGATACAAGTACTAAAAATCAATCTACCTACTCCGATCACTGCTCATTAGACAATCGCTCTTGTGGGATTTAAGGTTATAGTGAGAGTAATGTTTTGATTGTCGTATTTCACAGTATTCCGGTTACATAAAGATTTGCTAATATTACCACTGTAATCTAGAGATTATAAGGAATAAACCAACATGCAATTCATTACTATACGCCACAATATGTGGTGGGCCCATTCCCCAAACAAAAAAAATTGTCTCCTTTGAATTTCGCGGGTTTCCCTTGCGGATCCACCTTAAGACATTTTTGATTTGCCCCCCCCGGGCCAAAAGCTAGGTACGTCCATGCTGGGGTGCGAGCCCCTCTCGTCAACGTATAGGAACCTATAATTCACAATTAACGGATTTTGATATTTTCACGCAGTCGCAATCTAAATTGAAAAGAATGGTTTCATAATCTCTTGCAAGTCGTCTATAAGACGGATGCTCTTGTCATTCGCTTCCTTCGATTCGTCGGTATATTGTGTTTTCTTCTAAATATGTAGTCCTTCTTTTTTTTTAATTTAACGTGCGTTCGTTTTCATACTCCCAAACTTCGTGGACAATAGTGTGGGATAAACGTTTTTTCGACTGTAATATAACGACTTTTTGTAAATGCTGTAACTAAATGATGACGATGAATGATGATGATTTTCCACACACACACACAGATAATGTGTAAAGTACAGCTACTGCTAAGGACCACTAGAGAGAACCAATATTATTCACACAATGTTCTGATTGTGTCTAGGAAAATATCGTGAGGACAGTTTGAGTAAGAATTTGGATGGCTATAAGAGTAGGGGAAGACAAAAGAAACGATGGACGGACTGTGTGAAAGATGATATGGATAGAAAGGGGGTGACTACCGAGATGACGACTAGGTATCTAATGGAGAAGTACGGAAGACAAAGACATTTTGCGTTCCGCCGACCCTAAATAAATTGGGATTAAGGCAAGAGAATGATGATTTCAAGTGTGTTTCTAAATGTTCCTGTTGCAGATGGTCTGTCAGGCATGGGCCCGGCGAGCGCGTACTGCCGCCAGTCGTCGTGGCCGGCGCCCGATCGCTCGCCCGCGCCGCGCCTGCCGCGCCCGCGCTCCGACTGGCTCCCCTCTGCCTCCGCGCACGAGTTCAACCCGCAGGAGTTTACCACCTCCACCCCTGTTGAGGCTGTTGAAGGTAAATATCATAACATAACATCCCGCCTGTAATCCCTGAATGGTTAGACAGAGGTGTACCTAAAGTACCCCCACATTTCGCCAGATATGTTAAAGTCCATGTAATAGGCAAGCCTATTGCCATCAACCGGGGACAAATACAGAGTCCGCTACTAAGAAATGTGTGATAGACAAAGCCAATAACACTTTGCCCGAACTGCGAATAGATCTCATGTTTAGCAGTAACGCTTGCGACTTAAATATTTCTTTAATGATAAAATCTATATGAGCTGTGGGCCAAAATAATCCCTTTTTTTGTTGGGGTGGAAGTTCTCATGGATGTCCTCCGCCCTGGGGTGGGATGAGGGTTTGTCAGAATCTTATTATACTGGGTCCGGTGGATGGGGGGCAATGGGCCGAATCCATCGCGTCTGGACCTTTTAGGAGGACTGGATTACCGCCCCCTCGCAACGCCCAGTGCGTCTGCTGCGGAACGGGAGAGCGGTCGTGATCTTCCTTTCCCTTTCTGCAGCTTCCTTCTGCGAGATAACTGTTTCGCAGGATAGCACCGCACTATTTGTGTAGCCCTGACACAGCCAGAAAGCATCGCGGGAAGCCCCGTAGAAGATAGTGGGACGAGCTGGACAAAACATACGACCAGTGGTCCACATTAGTCTTGGATTGAAAGAGCTGGAAGTCATGGGGCCTCTGCCCAGCAGTGAGAGAGAGGCTAACACTAACCTATTGCGTATTTTCAAAACAGGATGGTCTTACAAATTCTTTGTAGTTTTGTTTTGTCTATCATAGTTATGGAATTGCGTTACTTCCATGAACTCCGTGATAAACAAATGTTTTGCTATTTCTTTGCCGACCACTTGGACTGCGCGTCAACGTCTCTTGATTCTCTTCTCCTTTATTGTTGTCTAGAGTTGTTATAGGGTTTTTGGTTTGTTAGGCACCTAGTATTAACCAGCGGGTGGTGAATCGGGGATCATGTCGTCCGCATTGCACGGTTTGTTGAGAGGTAGGTAGTTTTTCTACATCACCAAAGGCGAAGGCGTGCAAGGCTAGTGTTGAACGGGTCGCAAAAGTCGTAATACGTAGGAGTAGTCCTCCGTAAAAGAGGATGTTGGCATATAAGGGGAAGGTTTAGTGGGTGCGAGCTGTGCGGTGCGGTAAGCGCACAGGAATTTTCGAAGCCAAAAAAAACGGTTGTGCACGGCGCGACGGCTTCGTAGTATAATAATCTAATAGTTTTGTCAATGCTCATAGATATGAGCGCGGGTCGCGAGGTCTCGGCGTCCCTGTCCGTGGAGCAGGCGCGCGTTCTGGCGACTCTGCCTGACACTGTGCTGCTATCTCTGCTGAACGACCTCGACCAGGCCAGAGGGCACCTGCAGAAACGCTCCAAAAGAGTCGCTAGCGTGAGTATTATTCTCTTCAATCTCTTTTTTTTTGTTGTAAAGATTGGATTAAGGGCCTTTGAAAAGCGCGTTGGGTTGACAATATCATCAAAGTCGTGGGAATCACCTTTCAGATAGCATGTGTGTTTGCGATAAACTAGATTTTTCTTTGATTCTAAATTAATACGTCAAATATGAAGAGGCAAAGTGTGTGACAAGTTATGGATGATGTTTCAAGACCGGGAAGTGTGTGTTTATATTTGTCAGAAAACTTTACAAGCAACGACGGTAACGTTCCCAGGAGTGCCGCTTCTGCAAGAACAACGGCGAGCGCGAGTCGTACTACCGCGCGCACGCGCTCAAGGACGGCGCCGGCCGCGTGTCGTGCCCCGTGCTGCGCGCCTTCGTGTGCCGCCGCTGCGGCGCGCGCGGCGACACAGCGCACACCAGCAAGTACTGCCCGCTCAGCACCGCCGACGGTACGTGCTCCAGCTTCTTGAAAGCCTGAAACTCATCATCATCATCTGTGTAGCCTTTTGTCCATCCTAATCCTCACCACAGTCCTAACTATATCATATTATATTAAGTATATATTTTATAAATGCGAAAGATATTCTCAGGGGATCAAGAGTTATGCGGGTGAAACCGCGGGGCGCAGTTAGTGATGTTATATGTTGGGGTCTACTTCCAGTCTAACTGGATGCAGCGGAATACCAATATTTTAAGGGAGCGACTACCTATCTGGCCTCCACAACCCAGATACTGGTTTACACAATACACCTTGGCAAGACTGGTTGTCAGACTTTTAGGTCAACCGAACCCCGCGCTCTGTATAATATCCTGCGCCGTGCCGCATAAAACCCGGTTTCTAGCCCAAGATTTGGTGTTTGAAAGGCTAATCAAAACAAAACATAGCTATTAGACAGAAACAAAATAATTATGTCATGTCATTTCATACTGTCATTTGCTTTGAATCTCAAATTGAAAAACCCCACGTTCCATCTACACCGGCCCGGACGCCGGACGCCCGCCGTCCAGTACCTACGCAGCGACGAAATCTCAATCCTAGTGATCAAGATCTTCATGAAATTATTTAAAAGATTATTGCTATTAGCTTCGGTTATTGATCATCATCACATATTTTCAGAACGTCTCAAGTCCACGGCCATGATGCGCAGCGTGCTCATGGCGTCGGGCCGGCGCCGGCCCGCGTCGCTGCCGCCCTCTGTGTCGGCGAGCGCGCACTACGCGGCGAGCGCGCACTACGCGGCAAGCGCGCACTACGCGGCAAGCGCGGACACAACGCCATCTGTCATCTCTGACACGAACGTGTACAATGCTTACGCTCCCACATTGCCGCTTGACCCTTTATGGGCAGCTCTTGAACAAAAATTATATTTATCGACGCTTTAATAACAAAAATAAATTAAATTTTATTTTACCACCGTTATTAAAACGTTCCATTTTAAGTTTATAGTAGTTGATTCATTCATGTATAGATGGCGCTGTACTCAATTAAGCGGGAAATTATGAAGATTTATTTTTTGTTTCGTTATAAAATCAAATAGGTAGTATTATAGATGTTGACTGATCCATTATAAGAATTTATTATAGTAAGTTGACGGATATTTAAATCCTGTTGTTAAATACGGGTATCAATATGTTTTAGAGTTAAGGATATAATAAATAATGTTGAAGTTAGTATTCTAATGTTTATTTGTTGATACTTTACGTATACATGTTTATTTGATGATACTGTACGTACCAGTGTGCCAATGGCTGAGTAATATAATGTTATTGATTATTGTGAAAACGAATTAAACAAATCGAACTTTTAAGTATGACAAAATTGTTTCATACAGCTTAGACTATGAAAAATAGATTTGCCTACTTTTTAAATTTTATCAGCTGAACTACAATTTGATAAGTGTTATTAACAACGATTGAAACCTCCATGTGTTGTCATACCCACATGCGGATATTTAAAGAATACCTACCTAATTATAATGAACTTAATCAGCTTCCTAATACAAAAATAAATTACTTGAAACTCATTTATTTAATCAATGCTAATGTATTGATAATAAAATGATAATTAAGTTTGAATTTGTAACACTGAACTGATTCGAAACTACTTAGGCCGTTATCTTGAGTTTTTGAAACCTGAATCAGTCCAGATTTCACATAATAAACTTCGTATAAATTACCAGTTTTAGTAGCAATTAAAATTAATTTACAGTTAAGACAAAAGAAGATCTAATTTGACTGTTCTGTTTAAAAAGTCTGTAGTAATTAATATATTTGTTGCAAGTACCTACCAACTAATATAGTAAATTGACAAAATTATAAATTCAAAAACTGCTATTTCTATTTTACTTACTAACCCAATTTTGTTTGTAACTCGTAGAATTTTGATGATAAGAATAAGTTGTTCATAATTTTTTAATAAATTATTCACCTTATTA
The DNA here is from genome assembly GCA_947364205.1 of Agrochola lota. Lineage (NCBI taxonomy): Eukaryota > Metazoa > Arthropoda > Insecta > Lepidoptera > Noctuidae > Agrochola > Agrochola lota. Next base: position 23,042,037 of record OX376221.1, read on the forward strand.
ACTAATTTATCGAGGCCTAGTTTTGAAAATGTATTTATTGGTATTTGCAAATAAATATGACTAAATTCGTATCCGCATGTCAACAATTATTTATGAAAAAAAAAAACATTAATTCATTTTGACTCTTCAAATAAGTTTACCATAATTTGTCATAGACTTATATTTTCGCGATATAAGTACCTAATCTAAAATTTTATTTTGTTGATTATTTTTATAAAGAAGATTTATATTGTTAAACATTTATTGGTGGAGGTGTCTTTTGGGGATAAATAATAAAATTAATCAGACATAAAACATTATTTTTAATTTAATTCTCGCCTGCATTTATTGTTACCTATCTTGAATTCTTGAAACATATTATTTGATGTGCCCCCCAGCCACACGCGGTTCGCCGCCAGCTGATATTATTTGAGGCAGACAATCATCCTACGGAAAGTCATCCTATACATTTTTAAAGTAGGTATTTATACAAAATTTGGTACATTTTGTCATAAGTATTCGTTTCTTGTCAGTTAATAAGGGTAGGAACTATTGGTACAACAGGGTTCCGCATATGCTTAAATTTAAGCTAAATAACTACCTGTCATGTCATGACTTTCCTCGTGCAATGAGTATTTTAACCGATATCCTGCCCGGAAGGCGACTAAAACTAAAATTTAAAACTTTTTTGGAAAAAATGGCCAATGTTTGAATTGCTGTATCTCGGGTTGTATTGGACTTATAGAGCTACGACTGTGGTCAATTGTAGTTCAAATTTATAGGGTCACTTTCCGTACCCTTACCTTTAGAAGTTATCAAGTTAAAACATGAAAGAATTTCGAGGTTTTTCGAAAACCACGCAGTTCTACCATGATCTAATTAAAAACGATTCAAAAGCAAGGCATTTCAGTTTAGGTTCTTAAACTGCATCGCTTCAAAGTCGTACCATGACGTCCAATATGCTCAGCGGCATTTGGATCGTTAAAAGTTAATGAAAGATCGCAATCTGCGGCTAAACCGCGCGGCCGCGTTTGGAACGTTTTTGGTGAAAACGAGACAACGCTATTATTGTCAAATAAGTTTATTTCGCGCACATTATTTAGTGTCAGACACGTTCAGAAGCATGTAAAATTTTATTTGTTCTTAACTCAGTATCATTACTTTAAAGTAAAACAGACACTCAACAGTTTTTTTTAAGATTCCACGTTAATACGGTAACTATTGTTAAAATAATTCTTAGTCAAAGTAGATATTTATTTACCTTTTGCTATTTATTAAGTATAGGAAAATATATTTTTTATTTCGACCTAATAAAACAAATTATGTTTCTGTTTCGAACGTACCAGAGTAAACAAAGTTGTGCGAGTTGAGTTGGGGCATAGTGGGCATAGTGTGAGGCAGAATCTTCCTCAAAAAACTCAAATAAAAGTAGTTCATCAGAAATCTGTTAGACAAAAACGAATGCGGTTAAAAAAGGCATATAAAATAGGTGTTTTGGACGTTTAAAAGAAAGATCACTTATTAAAGCTCACTTACATTGGTTTTTGTACAATTCCACTAAAATAGCACTAAAAAACTTTATTTTCGTCAATAATTCACCAAAGGTTTCAGTTTATGTTAGAGAAATAGTAACTTTTATTGAATCGCTTATTTTGACAGTTGAGCGTTTCAGTTGAGCTGCTCTATGGACGTCGTGGTACCAAACAAGAATGAATGAAACCAAAACTTGCGACTCAGTTTGGGACAATTGCTGTCACTGGCATGGCCTAAACTGGCCTGGTTAAACTAATGTCATGGTACGAATAAGAAGAACAGTTCAGTTTAGGTCCTAAAATGGATTTGAGGCGGAGCTGTACGCAGGATACAGAGCGGCGAAGACCGCCCTCCAAGCGGGGATCGAGCGGGCCAGAGGACTGGCCCGCGAGGAGTCGCTGGAGACTCTGAACAGAGATCCGTGGGGACGCCCATACAAATGGGTGAGAGATAAGCTCCGCCCATGGGCTCCCCCGCTGACGCAGAGTCTCCGGCCCCAGCTTGTGGAGGACGTGGTGAGCGCTCTGTTCTTCTTTCTTCTTCTTACTTCGGGGGCTCCTAAGCGCATGCTTGGAGAGGGGCCAGTTCCCACTTCGTTGGAAGACGGGGAAACTGGTCCTCATCAAGAAGCCGGGGCGCCCGGCGGACTCTCCGTCCGCTTACCGGCCCATCGTGCTGCTCGATGAGGTGGGCAAGCTCTTTGAAAGAGTAATTGCAGACCGCCTTGTCGGGCAGCTGGTGCGAGTGGGGCCGGATTTGGCGTTGAGCCAGTATGGTTTCCGCAAGGGGCGCTCTACGGTGGATGCCATCATGCGCGTTCGAGCCCTCACGACGGGGGATGCTGTTGCCCGGGGTGGGGTAGTCTTGGCGGTGTCTCTTGACATCGCCAATGCCTTCAATACCCTGCCCTGGAGTTGCATTAGGGAGGCACTCCGGTATCACCGGATGCCGACCTACCTCTGTCGAGTGGTCGAGGCCTATGTGACGGACAGGGCCGTCATCTACCCCGGTCACCACGGAGAGTGGAACCGGCGAGAGATGTCGTGCGGTGTCCCACAGGGATCGGTCCTGGGGCCGCATCTGTGGGACATCGGCTACGACTGGGTGCTGCGCGCCGACCTCCCAGCGGCGTCAGCGTGGTTTGCTACGCTGACGACACGCTGGTCCTGGTGCAGGGGAGGTCGCATGAGGCGGTGGCCGAACTAGCGACACGTTGGGTTGCGACAATCGTCGAAAGGATCCGGCAACTGGGACTCGAGGTGGCCTTGCACAAGTCCGAGGCCATGTGTTTCTATGGTCCTCGGAACGCGCCACTGTCGGGTTCCCAGATTTCGGCGGGAGGGGTTTGGCTCCCAAACTGGATAGGCTGGGGCTGCTTTGAAGCGGCTCCTGCCCAACCTGGGGGGTCCAAACGCCTCCTGCCGGAGACTTTACGCGGGGGTCGTGCGGCCCATGGCCCTTTACGGGGCACCGGTGTGGGTGCGTTCATTGAGGCTGCGACCGGCCCGGCGGTTGAACGCGTCCCAAAGGGTCATGGCCATCAGGCTGGTCCGGGGATACCGCACGGTCTCCCGTGGGGCGGCGAGCCTCCTTGCCGGACTACCGCCATGGGATCTGGAGGCGAAAGTCCTCGCGCACATGTGGGAGTTGCGCGAGGAGGCGAAACGCCGGGGTGTAACTCCGCTGCCGCGAGAAATCACGGCACAGCGGACAGAGCTCCGGCGGGATCTCATGGCGGCATGGAGTGTGCGATTGTCGCAACCCAGCGCTGGGCACGCCACAATTGCGGCGATAAGTCCCCTCTTTGAGGAGTGGCTTTAGAGGCGCCATGGCGTCCTCACCTTCCGCCTGACGCAGGTCCTCACCGGACACGGTTGTTTCGGGAGGTTCCTGTTCCGCGTAAGGCGGGAGGAAACGCCCGGGTGTCACCACTGTGTGGATCGCCCGGAGGGCACGGTAGAGCATACGGTGGAGGTCTGCCCGGCTTGGGCGGAGCACCGCCGTGTCCTCACGGAGGCGATCGGCGGCGGCGATCTCTCGCGTCCGGCCCTGGTTCAGGCCATGGTTCGGAGCGAGAGTGCATGGGAGGCCGTCACCTCCTTCTGCGAAGCAGTTATGCTCGCGAAGGAGGAGGCGGAGCTCGCGAGGGAGATGCAAGCTGCACGCCCTCGCGGCCCTAGTCGCCGCAGGAGACGCCCCGGGCGTCGGGAGTCCAGAGCCGACTTCCGGCCACCGTAGGCGCGGGCTTGCGGACGGTGAGCAATGGGCAGCTCGCCGTCCGATAAGGACCAGGCCCGTGTCGACGGCGCGTTGTGTTCCACGCGCGCCTCAAAGAGATGTCAGCACCAACCGACGGGGTCGAAAGACCAATGCCTGCTGGGGTTGCGGGTTTGTCCGAAAGGGATAACGCGGCCCCGGCACACAGGCAACGGAAGGAACACGGGTGGGTTTTAGTCAGTAAAAGTCTGACACACCCTCTCGCTCTGCCCAGAGCGGGAGAAGTCATTTGATGATTTCCCATCCTCAAAAAAAAAAAAAAAAAGGTCCTAAAATGGATCGCGCTAAGAGCTCGTGGTAGGCATCCAGGTCTTTCGAAGATGCAAACTTGGTTTTACATTATTGATATCTATTCACCGTCCAAAAAAATCAGTACAATGCAATTTTATGCAATCTAACGCGATTTTTGTCTACGGTGACTGGCCTACGCTGACACACGCGGCAGTGAAATTGATGTCGCTACCTCAGACCAAATAAAAAACCAAGACAGAGCGCTGCGAACAATACAGTGAAGCATGCCAAAGCTACACCGCTGCTCTGTGCATACATGGACACATTGATAAACTTTTACAATGACACTACAATCAAACTTCACCACACAAAGTGCACACATGTTTACGAAACCGGATTCATTTTACTGTTGACAGCGCTCCGTCTTGGTTTTTTTTTATTTGGTCTGAGGACGCTACATCGAAACTTAGTTTTTTCTTTTGAAAGAATATTTTTATATTTATATTCATATCTTTATTTGCATTCCATAATGTAGGTATACAGGTGTTATAATGGCTTAGAACTAAGGTACAAATTACGGACCCTGTCGGGCACAGCAAAAAGTATAAAATAAATTCTTAATAAAAAAAATAAAAAAATTGAAAGAAATAAAATTAAAAGTAATTAAATTAAAAGAAAAATAAAATAAAATTAAGTAACAATCAACAATTTTTAAATATATTCTTAACACTATTTGAGATCAGATATAAGTGTAATTGTGGTGCATAATAATTATTTGTTAAGGTCAATTTTATTAAACTTTTATGATAATATAATATTTATCTATATATGTATGAATTGTATCTATACGACTAACTGTATATGGTGTCTGTTTGTATTAAATAAAAAAAATTGTCATGTATGTATTCGTTTATTGTGTAGTATCCTTTTTTAATTAATATTTGCTTGATCTTATTTATAAATTTCGTATCGCTGGTTTCATCTTTTATTGCATCTGGTAGTTTATTAAATATTTTTATGGACATTACATATGGGCTATTTGAATGTAGTTTCATGCGCGAAGAGGGAGGGCATTTCGGAGGGTAGTTTGCGAAATATAATGAACTTTTTTAATGCGGTCACCACTTCACCAGCGGACAGCGTCAGCGTGGCGCACATTTTGAAAATCATTGCAATGTGCCACCTCTCCGGCCTTCAGTAATGTTGCGTGAATAAATAAAATAAATAATATTGCGTAAAAATAAAAATACTTAGTTGTTAATGACAAAATTACATATAGTTCATTTTTAGGGTTCCGTAGTAAACAAGGAACCCTTATAGTTTCGCCATGTCCGTCTGTCTGTCCGCGGCTTAGCTCAGAGACGGTTAGTACTAGAAAGCTGTAATTTGGCATATGTATACATATTAATCATGCCGACAAAGTGGTAAAAAAAAAAAGAAAAAAAAAAATTTAGGGTACCTCCCCTACACGTAAAGTGGGGATGTTTTTTTTTTCCTCATCTACCGCATGTTGTGGGGTATCGCTAGAAAGGTCTTTAAAAAATAATATTGTGAGTTTGTCAGAACCATTTTTGGATTCAGGGATCCGCGAAATATTAAGATTTTAACTGATTTTTTTCAAGTGAGTTTTTTGAGTCAAGTGTCCCCCCCCCCCCTTCTAGCTAAATGATTGTACTTGGACTTGTGAAAAAATTCACAGCAGAAGTATATATAACGAAATTAAAAGGAAAACTATGACAGCTAAGTAGGCTGTACAGGTTAACGAGAAATAATCAACCAACTTATATTTGCGGTTTGAAAAACATGATCTCCCATACATTTCGTATGGGAGAACATGTTTTTCAACTACAATGTTAAGTTTGTTCTTGGGATAAATCCATTCCAACTACGGAACCCTTCATTGTGCGTGGCCCGACACGCACTTGGCCGGTTTTTAATTCATTAATGCCTGCGCTTCTAACTGCAAACGTGTTTTCCTGCAGCTTCCTATAATCACTTCGTTTGGCAGCTGAACATGTGATCACCATTGGTTTGCCAAGGTTCGGTCGCTGTAATCGGTGATGTGGTGGAATATCCAATGAATCGACGTGTCAGACCATGTCGCGTCTACTTACCTTCATGGCGTAAAAGCCGGGAGTCTATCTTCATCATCACTAATTAGCAGTCTACTAGAATGATTTCTGAAATAACCAATTTGTATTCATCTTAAAGCATCCGTAGTGATTGCTCGTTCCGTCTCTCTATGACTAGGGGCCTTATCCTGCAGTGGCAGGGCGGCTGCTGGTAGTGATTGCTCGTTCCGTCTCTCTATGACTAGGGGCCTTATCCTGCAGTGGCAGGGCGGCTGCTGGTAGTGATTGCTCGTTCCGTCTCTCTATGACTAGGGGCCTTATCCTGCAGTGGCAGGGCGGCTGCTGGTAGTGATTGCTCGTTCCGTCTCTCTATGACTAGGGGCCTTATCCTGCAGTGGCAGGGCGGCTGCTGGTAGTGATTGCTCGTTCCGTCTCTCTATGACTAGGGGCCTTATCCTGCAGTGGCAGGGCGGCTGCTGGTAGTTCAAATTCAAATTCAAATTCAAATTCATTTATTTCGTGAACACAGGGTACATACAGTAGATGTCTTCATAAATAATAAGATCCGAGCTGTGCTCCGCCAAAAGGCATACAAAATTTTAACAGGTTTTACATGCATAAAACATAACTATTTCAAAGTAGGTGATATCACAAAAAAAAAATATAGATTAAGTATGTCAAATTTAGATTAAATTGTTAAAAATATGTCAGTTAAATAAAGTAAAAGGGCCAAACAATACAAAATGAAAAAATTATGTCACTAATAATTAAATTCAAATCAATAATCAAAATCATTCAGTATGTCACATATGATAAAACAGACTAATTAAAATTTGTCATTTAAATACTCGTCAACAGAATAATACACCTTATTATTTAACAGTTTGAAAAGATTCCCTTTAAATTCATTAATGTTCATTAGTGATTGCTCGTTCCGTCTCTCTACGACTAGGGGCCTTATCCTGCAGTGGCAGGGCGGCTGCTGGTAGTGATTGCTCGTTCCGTCTCTCTATGACTAGGGGCCTTATCCTGCAGTGGCAGGGCGGCTGCTGGTAGTGATTGCTCGTTCCGTCTCTCTATGACTAGGGGCCTTATCCTGCAGTGGCAGGGCGGCTGCTGGTAGTGATTGCTCGTTCCGTCTCTCTACGACTAGGGGCCTTATCCTGCAGTGGCAGGGCGGCTGCTGGTAGTGATTGCTCGTTCCGTCTCTCTATGACTAGGGGCCTTATCCTGCAGTGGCAGGGCGGCTGCTGGTAGTGATTGCTCGTTCCGTCTCTCTATGACTAGGGGCCTTATCCTGCAGTGGCAGGGCGGCTGCTGGTAGTGATTGCTCGTTCCGTCTCTCTATGACTAGGGGCCTTATCCTGCAGTGGCAGGGCGGCTGCTGGTAGTGATTGCTCGTTCCGTCTCTCTATGACTAGGGGCCTTATCCTGCAGTGGCAGGGCGGCTGCTGGTAGTGATTGCTCGTTCCGTCTCTCTATGACTAGGGGCCTTATCCTGCAGTGGCAGGGCGGCTGCTGGTAGTGATTGCTCGTTCCGTCTCTCTACGACTAGGGGCCTTATCCTGCAGTGGCAGGGCGGCTGCTGGTAGTGATTGCTCGTTCCGTCTCTCTATGACTAGGGGCCTTATCCTGCAGTGGCAGGGCGGCTGCTGGTAGTGATTGCTCGTTCCGTCTCTCTATGACTAGGGGCCTTATCCTGCAGTGGCAGGGCGGCTGCTGGTAGTGATTGCTCGTTCCGTCTCTCTACGACTAGGGGCCTTATCCTGCAGTGGCAGGGCGGCTGCTGGTAGTGATTGCTCGTTCCGTCTCTCTATGACTAGGGGCCTTATCCTGCAGTGGCAGGGCGGCTGCTGGTAGTGATTGCTCGTTCCGTCTCTCTATGACTAGGGGCCTTATCCTGCAGTGGCAGGGCGGCTGCTGGTAGTGATTGCTCGTTCCGTCTCTCTATGACTAGGGGCCTTATCCTGCAGTGGCAGGGCGGCTGCTGGTAGTGATTGCTCGTTCCGTCTCTCTATGACTAGGGGCCTTATCCTGCAGTGGCAGGGCGGCTGCTGGTAGTGATTGCTCGTTCCGTCTCTCTATGACTAGGGGCCTTATCCTGCAGTGGCAGGGCGGCTGCTGGTAGTGATTGCTCGTTCCGTCTCTCTATGACTAGGGGCCTTATCCTGCAGTGGCAGGGCGGCTGCTGGTAGTGATTGCTCGTTCCGTCTCTCTACGACTAGGGGCCTTATCCTGCAGTGGCAGGGCGGCTGCTGGTAGTTCTATAATACAGACGCTTTCTTATTTTTGTAGGTTTCATAAACTTAAAATATGAACTTTTAGTTAGATATTATTTTCAAAGTTTGTGACGAGGCTCAAGGGAGTGCTGTGGCATTATTACAGGCTTGTTAGTAGTAACTCAGCTAAATACAGACTTAGTAAGTAGTTGGTAAGTAAGTGTTTTCAATAAAAGATAGCTGAGACAGTAGGTACCTATTTGATGAGTAGCCTCTCACCCTACTCATTAGAATTTGTTTACTTCTAAGAACCAATATAATAAATTAATATAGTATAATGTCCTCCTTTATGTCTACCTAGTTCTGTGTCGACGTCCACGCAGATAGAGTTGCGGGAATAGCTAGGCTAACACAGCACTAAGCTTCGCCTAAGAAAACGAATATAAAGGCGGGCGCGTTTTAAGACCAATCGCGCTTTTCTACAGATTTTCAACAAATGAACGCCAACAGCACTATCCTAGTAGTTCTGTAGTATTTCTACTGTTGGTAATTGTAAACAATTATATCCAAGTAACACTTGAAAAGATAGTAAAAGTTGTGAAAAGTGTGTCAAACATCGCGCCCGCGCTGGCTGACCGACCAAAATAAACATTATTATTGCAATTCAAAAAGAGTCGCACGATACCTCAGATATGCTAGCTGAGCGTACTCCTAAACCTATAAAATACGACAGACCATGCACAACCTTATTTAGGAAGCACCAAAGTGTAATTTCAAACGACTAAGATGAAATGAAGCGGTTTAAAAATCATACGAATTTGAACTCACGCGCCGAAAAGCCGCGTACCGTTTTAAATTCATTGATCATTCGTCTTCAACGCTTTAATCGACCTTAAAATCGAAATAACAAGTCATACTTTCCTTTAAACTGAAAACGCCGTGGCAAACGGAACTTTAACACGTAGTATGACGGTATCATTTTCTTTAAAAGCAGTGTCCAAAATATCTAGGTTCCAATCCGGTTGATTTGGAAATGTGTGTCGCGGAAGTAGGCTGCGAAGAGTAGAGGGCAGGTGAAAGGGGTGGAGGGGGGATGGACATGCTGAGATTATGCACATCTGGATAATGGTCGCTGGCTGTTAAAATTGGCACACTTTGACCACTGAGCGTGAGTCTTTTCTAGGCTATATGGAATGTTATTCAATTGGAAGATCTGGGATTGAAGACTACATGTATGGATGCAGAGGATTGTAGGTTATTGTGTAGTTCGAGTTTAACTGATTTGGAATTACCTGCAGTCTTCATTTTCCTGCTTCTGTCTGAAACCGTCTCTACTGTCCGTTTGATTGTGCAGTGGACGAAATAATTTTTCGTGACGACCTCAAAATTTTCATCCAGCAAAACCCTGCCATGTATGAAAATTTGCTGGATGAAAATTTTTTTTTTTTTTTTTTTTTTATTCCTTATTCCCAGGAATATCTGAAAATACCCCATAAATGTTGCGCGATTCTTGATAGTTTTCGAGTTATAATATTTTTTTTAAATTTCTTCACCATTTCCGGGAACCGCCTTAAAAAATCCTAAAATTATTTTTTACACGGTTTTTCCACTTTTTTTTTTTTGCAATTTTAGTTGGTATGGAATATTCTTTCAGACATTAAATGACATTTAAATAAATACCTTACTGTAAATCTCATAACACAACTGTTTTCAAAAATATCGCAGTAGTCAACATATTATTACCTAAACTTTAGTAAGAAAAAATGGGCCTGTCAGTTGCTCAGTGTCGGTCAAGAACAAAGAAAGAATCAGTGTGCAGTCAAGTCTTTTATAACTTCGTAATTTTTCAAATTCGTTCCTTTTATCAAGTCACACATACACACATCTTTCATCACACGCCTTTTGAATCTACGGAACTGAGCAGGCTTGTTTATTAAACTATATTTAATTATTTGATAACAAACATCAAAATAGCATACACCTTTGACTAATTTCGAATTGACATCAACTTAAAAAGCATTTTAATGGCCTGGCCGTTTTATGAAATATAAATGATAATAGCAGCCTGTTATTGTCCCACTGCAGGGCAATTAAAGGCCTCTTCTCTTACAAAGAAGGCACGAGCATTGATCACCACGCTTGCTCAAGACGGGTTGGCGATTTCAGACTTATATTAACTATAAGTCCAGGTTTCCTCACGGTATTTTCCTTCACCGATGTCAGTAATGTCTAAGATAAACTCCGAAAGTACATATGAATTGAAAAAGTCACACTGGTACTTGCCCGGATTTGAACCCGCAACCTCGTGCATGAGAGGCGAGGCCCTAACCACTGGGCCATCACGCCTTATGAAATATAAATAACATAAAAAATATTTTCAGTCTGTCTCACATTTTTAATTCAGACTGATATGTAAAGGAGATGGCTGAATGTCATTCTGCGGTATTGACATTACGACGCAATATATAATCGGTAAAGCAGATTAGGTATATCGTGCAATGAGCAGACAAAAAAGCCCTTAAGGTGACGAACATATTTTGGCTGTGAATGTACATGTAAAAAATACCTGACAGATTGGCCTTCTGAAGGCCAATTCTCTTACTAAAAAAACGTTCACATTCAAGTCGCAATCTGTCAAACTTGTGAAAAATGTTGGTAAATTGATTGTCTTTTTGATAGATTACGAATGAGATAAAATGCAAATTTTCTTAATTATTACGGGAATCGCCCCTCTGTTAACCGCAACTTAAACGGAGGTGGTGAATGAAACAAACTACGCACTCACTACAAAACATCTTGCCTTACTTTGACAATAATTATAAAGCAAGAACTCACTTCTGTTCGCCGCCGGCCTACAGCCCGCGGCTCATAGACGCCTCATTCTGCCATCGTCGTGGGAAGGCCTAGTACCAGCATTACACCTCGTTGTTGGACTCCTAGTCCACAGGAAGCATCGTTGATTAATATCGAATACATTAAGATTACAGATCAGTTATAATCCGGAGGTGGTTTAAATGTAAAGCTGTACTAATTGGAGTAGATTATATTATGATCTCAGTTAAAGTTCGATTGCCTCGTTGGTCTAGCTAGTGGTCGCAAGCGTTTCTGATGAGCACGAGGTCCTGGGTTCGATTCCCGGGTCGGGCAAAGTGCTATTGAGTTTTTCCATCTGGAATTGCTTGGTAGCAACCTGGAGGCTGGATTTGTGCTTAGTTGGTGGCAATGCTCACCCCCTATTACATGGGACTTAAACATAACTGGCGAAGTGTGGGTGTACTATAGGTACATCTCTGCCTGACCCTTCGGGGGATACAGGCGTGATGTTGTTAGATGTTGTTGTCAAGTTAGATTCGTTCGTGTATTATTGTGCTAACAATGTGCTGACTGACTTTATCGTTGTCGTTTTATGTTTTTATGACAATAATGTTGTATTTGACTGCTGTAGGCCTTTGTACGTAGTCTAATTAGTCTGAATGATCCTGGAAATAGATCGAATAATTAGAAAATCTTTCTTAGTTTCAAAAAATCCGATTCTTTGCAGTCCTAGGATTTTTGTAAAGAGCAGATTTTTTAGTTTCAGTTATCTTTCGACATTATGTATTGATGATCTTATGCACCGCCTTGGTCATTGGTCTGTGGTCGGACCTTCTGAGCCGTGAAGTTATCAGTTTTAAAGTCTTGCAATTCGAACCATGCGATCTGATCATAGGCCATACTGGAGGGGCCCTAGCTGTATCAAGCAACAGATTAGAACAGGCGCAGCATTTATGAACCGTCAGAAGAAAGCTCCCTACAACGTATACCCATAACAGGCACATAGAAGTCCTGAAGATTAATAACAGACAGACAGCGAATAAAAAATTGTGAAACATAACACTAAGCTTAATGCTAATTACATCGCATACATATTTATCATTCATAACGACATGTAAATGTTCTAACAGTTCTGTACCTGTGGGTGTGCCTAATTAAACTATTGACCCCAATATTATACGTATTCATTGTTACACTATTTTTGTTTGGAGATGCTCAGACCAACGGTGGGCGGGATTCATTCAGAGACTGACTAAGCTCTGCGTTGCTCTTAAGAAGATCCAATTACGGTATTGGGCATGGACTGAATAATACAAACTTGCTGTGGAGCATACCGTCATTTCCTAGAACCATAAATTCAGAGACCAGTGGACTTTAAAAGAGACTCTGAACTCCGAGTTTGTTTCGGTGTTTTTTCTCATAACAGTCGGGTTGGAAACGCCGGTCTCATCTAGTTAAAAAAAATATTATTGACTTATCAAAGTGTTTTTAGAAACTACAGAAATAAACATCATTTATCATTTCTATCACACACTGGGCCCGCGTGGTGGATTACGGCCCATTCCTTCTCACAGAGAGGAGGCCCACGTCCCCTGGGTCCCAGCAGTGAGCTGAGTATGTTGACGTATGTTATGGAATGATCTATGGGGTGATTGAAAAGTCTGAGTTGCCATCGTGCACCATCGTCAACCTCACCATCACTACCGCAGTCACTTATGTTACATATGACCCTAGAAAGTACAATGTTTATAAATGTTCACTAACGTGGTCTACTTAAATGACATTACATTATTATAAAAGTTACAGTGGTGCTAAACAGGTCAGAACCGAGCACGTAGCCGAAAAGCTGATCACTTCCGGTCCATCACGGTATTTTTCAGTGTACTACTATTTACTATTTTACGTCGTCACTTTTTTGGCGCCAGCAGAGTTCCCTAATTCATTTTTCAGTTTTCCTTCAAACGAAAAGACCTACTTATTTTATAAAAATAAAGTTTACTCATGATAATTGCATAATTTCTTAACATTTTGCGAAATGTGGGTGTACTTACTAGAGGTACATCTCTGCCTCATCCTTCCGGGAATACAGGCGTTTTGTCATGATGATCTGTTTCTTCACCTCATTGATATCTAACTATCCCTCCCATTTTCTTAAAGACAACTTCCAAAATACGAACGCCCTTACTCCAATATCCCCACTCAACTCCTAGCTATGTACTTATCCAGCTCGAATTCTGCGGGTCTCGTCTATCTGCGCCTACGCATAGCCCTTCCCCCTCCCCCTCCCCACCCGGCGAGAGAAATGGCGTGACCTTGTTTCTTGACCCACTGCCGACGTCGCTGCCGAGCACCGACGCACACAGGCGCACGCGCATACTCTCACACATACACAAACTTTGGCTGAAGCAAAAAGTCAATGGGATTTGGTTATTGGGTTATTTTGTGACCCGAAAAATAATGATTTTTGGGAAATAGAAAATAGGTAACTAACTAGCTTTGAAATACGGCCACTTGGTTTACTAAGATTGCAGGAAGGGGAAGGCCGTTTAAAGTTGTTCTTCTGGAACCCTTGATTAATAACTACTAGGTACCTATTAAGTAATAACCATAAATTCCGCTTTACAGCAGGCAACCACTATTACGAGTATAAGTCTGTTGGTCTGTCTAGGATCACACAATAACAGGACATTCAATAACAGATATTGGTACATTTGTTTCTGTAGAAAAAAAATGCTTCGTCGCAGTATTTCTTTTCGGATGTTTTTGGGGTTACAAATTGGTCACCAAATAAACGTGACACAATTCCACCCACACCTTGTCAGTTGTCACCGTAATTTGTGAATATATGGCTAGTTTATAGGGTTTGCAGACCCTTTAATTTCCTAAATTTTGCCATATTCTGATCAAGATATACATCCATTGTTTTAAAGTTGCCCATTATACTGTCGGCTTCATCCTAATCAAAACAGTACCCCATCTATGGCGAACATCTAATGCGCCTACGGCTGCTAATTACGTGCAGTCGGTTGACATTCAATATAAAGAGTCGTTGTGTTTTACCAGTCAGTAGCCACTGGTTTGTCCTGCATACATCAGCATTAATGGGTTTACGAATAAGCTTTTTGTTAATTGATTTTATCGTTTTTTCTTCCTGCATCCTTTGATCCTGGGTTCGATCCACAGGTCGGCCTGTGTAATGGAGTTTTTTGGTTTCCATTAGGGTGTGGACCCAGTTGATACCAATAGGCTCACCCTACTACATGGGACTTAAACATAATACTGACGTAATGTAAGTGAAGCAGGCAGCTTTGCGTACAACTTCGGGGACACATAATATACATATAAGCGTGATCTTAAGTGGTATGTTTATTCTTTTTGAAGGCAGTTTTCACTTAATATAACCTTAATTTCTGGTACTGCATCTTTTGTTAATGAATACCAAGCCAAAGGCATGCTAAACAAACATCGATATAGCCCTTCAAAACTAAACAAAATCATATCGTCTGCATCGCGCCCCGTGTGTGTCGTTCCCTAACCGGACACAACGTACATTTCAGCCCAATTCCTAACGTAATTAAAGCAGAGGTAGTGCCGTTCTGTGCCGACAAAGGGCGAACACACTGCCATACCAATGACTTGGCCATCTGTGCGCCATTCAGCGGTTCATTGTGATTCGCAGTCGATGCAGCTTGACGTGTTAACTAGACAAGTAGACACACCTAGCAGAGTTGGTGAACCTAGGACGACCGTGTTGTGAGGAACACACATAAAAAATATATTTTATGCATGAATCTATACTTATCCGTTCTTACTGGCTTTTCCTTAAATAAAAGTATTGAGTTCAGAACGTAACGAAACAAAATTTCAGACTCTTTCTCCTATCTGCTAAATACTCGTATTTATTTGCTTACTAAGTCTTGTACCTACGGGTTCTTACGGTACGTTTATAGTAATAGTGACCTTATCAAGCAGTACTACGAACATACCAAAATCAAGTTGATGGTGTCAATACAATAAACATTCGCCACCCCTGATCTAGGAACTCACGCGCACGTGTCCTTCACAGTTGTGTGTGTGTGAGTGTGTCGTACGTCAGGAAAGCGGCCTGTGTGAATGACGGAGACATTACAGCTTAATAACAGATCAGCTATAAGTAGGCAAACGGGGGCTGACAATTTGTATGCTATATAATTTGCAGTTTTTGTTTAATTATAAGATGTAGTAATAATGAAATGAGTGTTACCATAACGGCTGTTACAGTTAGCTGGTAGCTGATACATATTTCTTATCACGTGACATTATAGCACATTTAGACGGTGTTCAAGAGCTGTCAGTGTCGTCATTGTTGTGGAATATTGACACTGTTGAACGCACTTTAGAGGATCATCGCGTTCAGTTTAATTTGTGAAATTCGCGCTATTGGGTCTCTAATGGGATATGGTAGCCCACGATGAATCCCATGTAATAGCCCATTACCATAACCTAGATCCAAATTCAAATTCTGGTCTGCTATTGAAAACTTCCTATGAGAACAACTCAAAATCTCTGCTACCCCGGGAATCGAAGTCATTAATCACACTTTGTAGTTGAGCTTGTTACCATACAGGAAAACATTTCTTATCCACGGACAATGTTTAAAAAGTAACATCTCTTCTGTAGTCATTTCTTTATTTAATTTCTCTGAAAACTTACCTCTGTACTTAGATATAGAATATTTCCATTCATTTCCCATTATATATTTCCCACATTATAAGTATACATTACACCGATAGATAAGAGCTTGTCTCATTATTTTCTTACTCTGTGGAAAAGAAAGTTAAGTATAGCATATCATGAGCTTAGCGCAGGCTGTCTCATTATTGTGTAGGCTCAATCAGGCCTAAACACCGCGACTATGTTAGTGGAATCGTTGCTATCTACGACATAGTTATAAATTGGCCCGTGGCTGAGTTATTTGTAGCGGCTGAGATAGCTCGAATGATTTATTATGATTAAGATTATATTCGTTTTCTGCTCTTGGGGTAATAATGATAAGAACCTGTAATGTTCTCTCACTGATTTGCAAAGCTTTGATCACCACTTTTATCCAAACAGATCATTTTTGCCAGATGGACTCATATCAGGATAAGCAGTTCTGCACCCATAATGTTGAGTTTACTCATAATCCATTATTATTATGTCTTGTAGGGGAATTATTTTATACTAGGTTGTGCGCGACTTCGTCCGCGCAAAAATTAGATCCCGACTTTCGCATCGCGTCGCACTACGACTTCGTTTTCGCTTAGCGTTCTTTCTGACATTTTTTACTTTTACTCGCCTTCTAAGGGTTGTAGCGTGACGTTAAATAGCCTATAACCTTCCTCAAGAACTGGACCTGTAAACTAGATTGTAGATTTGGTGGAGCGCGTCGTAACAAAAAAACAGACAAACTATTCAGCTTTAATATATTATTGTATAATATACGAGTACTATCACACATAAGTAGGCATAGGCTCATCACTTACTTTAACTGCAAACGAATACAACAAAATAAGTATTTTTAAATGCATCAAAATGTTCTAAAACAAGTTCAAAACAAATCTTAAATAGTGATGAGTGTATATTGAGTGTTCGCGAAGGTTGATCACCGTTGTGGGTACCGTTGTGCCCGTAATGTGACCATGTAGGTGATAATTTTGGCCAGTAACGTCATCAGTGATATCAGCTCAGTTCTGATGTAAAAATAGCGGTGTTTTTTGAGAAGCTATTGTTATTTGCAATGAGTTTTCTAGGTCAAACTGAATTGATACCAAATCTAGTTCATTCTTAAATATTTTATTATGCTCGTGTTTGACAAATATTTTACCAGTTCAGGTAAGTGATGGTACACGTTTCTCTACAAGTAACCTACTCATTTAAGAAGTGACGCCTCCAGCACGGGGTTTTTCTCCTTCATCATCATCAGCCTAAAGCGGTCCTCTGCTGTTCATAGGCCTTTACTTTCGCACTCCATTTTTCTTGGCTATTCTTATCAATCTGCTACCAGCTACCCTCAGAAGATTGCCGCTCGACCTAGCGGTGTCCTTTACCTTACAATTGTTTATTTTTCGCTCCTTATTCTTCTCTATTTACCCAGTGTGGGTTGGAAATTGCCTCATGTTCTAGCTAAAGTGATGGTACCGTCAAGCCCACGAAATGTAAACTCAAACGCAAACTCAAAGCATTTATTTCAATTAAACCATTTACAGGCACTTTTGAATTGTCAAGGAATCGGTCAGCCAGAAATACGAAGCTAGTTGCCCATTCCAAAGCGTAATAAGTACCTATGGAGAAGAACGGGCAAGAAACTCCACGGACACTCTTTTAAATAAATTGTTACAATATATTGGTTACATCATTCATGTTGAAATTAAACATGTGAGAACAATGTAGAAAGACGTGCACGTTAGAAGCGTCCGTAATAAAAAGATAAAACAAAGAACAATTCAAAAATTTAAATCAGCCAAGGCAGCTAAGAGTTGACCAGTCCCAACTGACTGCGCCCGTTCACGAATATGACGCATGGATGAGCACCATTCAGCTCAACCATTTTGAAGGGAGCTAAATGATCCAACACACGCGCCACCATCAGCGAGACATCTGAGTGAGCATGACATACTCAAAGTCGCCAGGGCACATTCAAGTCAATAAAAGACGTATTACCCGGTAAATGTTAGCTCTTTAGTACATAGTACTCACACCAGTGCTCTGAAATTATATAATACAAAGGAAATTTATTTTATACAATGCAAAGATGGTCTTAAACTGTTCGGCAGCTCCAACTGTATTTTCAAATGTTAATAAAATAGTTGTTTGTGGTTGTGGAGCAGGACCAGCATTAAGCCAAGCATTTTTATCAGCGATGTAATCCCCCAACTTATAATATGCCTGCCTGCATAGTGTGCGTTTAATACAAGATTTGAATTTCGTCTCATTCAGTTGAAGTATGTGGGGAGGAATTTTGTTGTAACATTTTAAACAGTATCCCATAAAAGATGGGTCCACTTTAGCCAGTTTGAAACCTGGTTGAACTAATAGGTCCCTATTTCTTGTACTATAATTATGTCTATCACCTCTTTTACTAAAAACATATACATTTTTTCTTACGTACATCATCATGTACGTAAGAAAAAATGTACATGTTTTTGTTTTTTGTATGGGTACCTTGTAAATATATCTATGAAAACATCTTTTCATAGATATATTTACAAGGTACTGTCATGATGTTAATATCCATAAACAGTTCCCTTAGAGAGTCACGCCTGCGGAGATAATATATGGCTCTGATCGCTCTTTTGTGCAGAATAAAAATAGACTCGATGTCTGCAGCCCGTCCCCACGGTAAAATACCGTAAGACATGATACTATGAAAGTAACTAAAATAGACCAGCCTCACGGTATCTACATCAGTAAATTGACGGATTTTGCTGACAGCATATGCTGCTGAACTTAGCCGTTCTGCAAAAGATGTTAAATGAGGACCGCATTGTAACCTTGAGTCGAGCGTGATTCCTAGGAAAACAGTTTTATCGACGAATTCTAGTTTCTCTTGATTCAATACTATCTCACAATCACAACTCTTGACATTTGGTAAAGAAAATTTTATACACTTAGTTTTTTTTTCCATTTAATACTAAATTATTAGCAGTGAACCAACTTTGGACCTGCAGTAGGGCGTTATTTACGTCGTCAAAATTTGTAGCACGTCTATCTACCTTAAAAATTAAGGAAGTATCGTCAGCAAATAACACCATTTGTGGTTGATGTTTTAATGAATGGAGTAAATCATTGATATAAACTAAAAAGAGGAATGGACCCAATATCGAGCCTTGTGGCACACCCATTTTTACTTTTAAACCTAGTGAATTGGTACCGTTTATTTGGACTTTCTGTTGTTTATCATTTAAATAAGATTTTACTAAATTGAGCGCAAGTTTTCCAAGTCCGTAATGCTCAAGTTTCAAGAGTAAAGTAAGAGAGGTCACAAAAGATTCCTATGGCGTCTTGGGCCTCTTCCCACGCGCTAAAAATGTGTCTTAATAAGTTTACACCGGCGTCGGTCTTACAACTTCCTTTCGTGAAACCATACTGTTGATCATAAAGGATTTTATTTGTGTTAAAATGATTGAGCATTTGATTAAGCATTACATTTTCAAACACCTTGCTGCAAACCGG
This sequence comes from Agrochola lota, assembly GCA_947364205.1. Classification (NCBI taxonomy): domain Eukaryota; kingdom Metazoa; phylum Arthropoda; class Insecta; order Lepidoptera; family Noctuidae; genus Agrochola; species Agrochola lota. The sequence goes on from OX376221.1 coordinate 23,061,355, forward strand.
CAACACGGACACGGGTCTATAATTATTGGTGTCTTTACTGTCCCCGTATTTGAAATGAGGTAGGCTGCTAAATCTAATTGAAATGCAACTTGATTTGATCAGATTCTAAGTTACATGGATTCTATTTTCGTATGATTTTACTTTTCCATAAGAAAAAAAAAAAAGAACATAAAAAAAAAAAACCTTTAAAATAAAAAAATTGTTTCACATAGAGATTAAAATGAAAAAACGGTAAATAACGTTCTTGTCGTTGTGTATTCCAATAATATACTACTACTAGTATTTCGAAAATTCACTGAGGCATAAGATTCGTTAGCTTATAGGCAAAAAAAAAGAGAAAAGAGATTCTAGGGATCAATGAAGGCGTGTTACAGGGTCTATGCGACCACTGTATGGTAATTAAAGAATAAAAGTAACAATACTCCCCATTTAAATCCGCAGGTCGAACATCAGCTATTCGTGATAGGTTACCGGTACCGGTGGGCAACCAAACACTGTGTTTTACTATGAATATTTGCAGGAAAACAATTATCCTGAGTATTTATGCAGTTGTTTTACATTTAGTTATATTATTTCACTATAATTACCTGATAATTACACTTAAAAGTAATTAAAATTAATTTTAAAATACGGAACAAAATTTTGACATCCAATAGGAATCCCCATCCTCTAAGGAAAAAAGTCAAAAAAATTGAATAGAATTTAGAAATGGATCATCCATCAGTTACAACTGGTTATATCTGTTGTAATTAAAATATTGGTTTCTTGGTTGCTAAGCTAGAGTGGTTCGTGGGAACTTCCATTCTTTAACTTTTTATCGATTAAACGCGCTGCTTTTTAAACGCGTCAGTAATGACCAAGTTAGTGTTCTTTCACTAAGATTGGTTGCAATTAATTTTGTAACAGTTTTATTTAGTTTTTTGCTTCTACAATATAAGTCTTTGTAAGTCAAAAAAAATACAAAGCGTGACTGAAAGGTTTTTCAGGAAAAGGATTAAGCATTGATGTAATATACATATAAACATTCAAAAACTGATCAGTCAAAAGGAACATTGCCATAATCAGTTGACTTGGTAACGATTTAAAAATACAGGTGGATATGAGTGGCCATCTTCTTTAATCATTCATCCACAGAGAGCTGTAACTTGACAATCTTTATCAATAAAGTGGGGCTCATGAAAGATACGATATATGAACGTGATCGAAACAAAAGGAATATGTAAGGATCGTAGCCTGTCTTGTCGCTCTATGTTTTGCCCGGGAAAAAATCGTGGGTTCATAATATATGTATGTGGTAGTAACGTCGTCCAGTAACTAAGGAGTTATTCGGACGTGATTTGCCTCAACATGCCTACTGCTAAGTGTGCCGCGTCGAGAGTGAACACGGGTACTGTTATTCGACGGCCCGACTTTTACTTTTGTCGCCCCCCCACTTCCCCCCTCCCCGTGGGAGATACAAGAAAATGCTTTAGGCATGCTGTATGTAAACATAGTTTGACTTTGACTTTGAAAAATGGTGGCATTGATAGTTTGGTTGTGTTTTTATATTTATGACGCTTTTTTCCTGTATGCGTAATCTAAAATACAATATTTTCGGTCATTTGATAAATCCGCTTAGCCATTCCTACAGTCCAGGAAGTACTTGGACACTCTTCTACGCCAAAGCATGCTAATCTGCACAATTACTTCATCTTCAAACGATGATCGGACTACAGAAGTACTTAATACATGTCCTGTAACTGTAACTTCAGCTTTGATACTCTTCAACGTGTTTTCTTCTATATCTATTTGCACATTTACTTATTTTTTGTCCCAACATTAACAGATAGACAGATTTATCAACTTTCGTGAAGTCTTTATAAAAGAATCGTACTTGTTAAAATAATAACGACGTTCCCTCATTTCTGCACCTGAAACGATAGCCATGATGGCCATCTTGAACTAAACCCTCAAAGTCTCTCAACATCAAACCTGTACGGGGAACACAGGCGTGCAGTTGAGAGAAGGGAAGGGAGAGCTGGACCGTGACTTATACAAATTCAGACTCCGGGCTGCTACTGAGAGTTTGATTTTGAATCAACTTTGCCAGACCCAGGAACCCATGTTCAACAGTCTCACTTGCGAAGACTAGACCAACGAGGCGGTAAACCAGATGGCAGATTTCATCAACGATTATTATCAGTGTAAATAAGGTCGCTGTCCACTTACTTCTTTACGATTACTTTAAGTAATATTAGTAATACTGGTAACTTGTTCGTAACAGTACTGGTTTCATTAATTCTATGCATAAGTTAGCTAGACCCTGATGATGATAACCGTACTGATTCAATATCTTAATCCTAACTAATTTTATAAATGCGAAAGTGAGTTTGTTTGTTTATTAGTCAGCTTTCATGCCAAAACGGCTAAACGGATTTGAATGAAATTTAGCACATGGGTAGAGTAAATTAAAGAAAGAGACCATGGTCTCTTTCTTTAATTTACTCTTTTTCTCAATATCCATGAATTAAAGTTAAGTGTTTGGGTGGCATAAATAATTGGTTTTAATAGTTTAAATAGCATCAACACTTTCGATTCCTTTCCGCACCCATTATTTTATTTCTATTTTACCCTGATTAATCATTTTCATCTCATTTACCTCACCAGCAGCACCCCACCATAGGCAAAGTAAAGCCCCGTCATAGTTCAGCTGCGTCGCGGATGCAGCGCCGGCGGATCGGTGTCACCGGCACACTTTCACGGGCCGGGCCGTGCCGGGCCGCCACCGGCCCGTCCCCCCGCACAGCTTCCGGAAACCACGTTTAAGGTCGCCTGGTCAAGGTTATGGTTCGCCTTTAGGTCATGTGGGAATTTTTTTGGTGGTTATTAATATTTTTATCTTAAGTTTCCTGGATTTTTTTTATGATTCGATGTTACAAATGACCCTTCTACTTGGCTACTGACAAAGTTAAATTATCTTCCTCCTTTTATCCCATTATTTATTTCAGGACAGCGCAGAATGTCTCTAATAACTGTCATCTCAGTACTTACTCACCCCTTTTTAGATCCATCATCTTTACATAATCCATTTTTCGCTTTTTAGCTTTTCTTAACGAAATGTTACAATAAAATTGAATCCTGATATATAGAGACTATTTAATTTATATGAAAAAACCATGAGCTGCCTGATATGGCGATGTCGTGAGGACATCGTGCTTTAGAGTTCAAAAAGTGATTATTTCTTCGCAAGTTTGGGTAGTGAATAAAAGAGCTTGTCACGAAATATCATGTGCCTAAGTAAGTCATGATAACTTTTAGAGCGTGTCGCATTTATTATACGCTCTAAAATAAATTCGGTTGGCAATTTTTTTAGGCAATTGAGGGAAATAGGTTGCTTTGAGTTTTATTGTTCTTGTGTTTTTAATTTCACTCTTAATGATAGAGATTTCTGGTCATTCTACTCCATGGGAGAGTAAACTTAGGTAAAGTACTTAAATAGTAAATATTATTAGTGACAGCAGATAGCCGGTGATATACGTAGTTTTCATCGTGTTTTAGATTTTTTGCAGAAAATACCCAAATGCTTCTAAATAATGTATTATTGTCAATTAGGACTTCGCATCAAACTTCAATGAACATTTTTCAATTACAAAGCTAATAAATATTTGATTATAGTCCAAAAACTAGAACACCTAAATGATGAGTTTTAAATGTGATAGGTACTAAATTATTAAATGAATGAGCCCCGAAAATACTTATTTATTGAAATTGCGATATTGTAAGAATGTTTCTAATATTTCTCTATGTTATTATAATCACACAATAAATTAACTCATCTTAATTTTATTTTTTTCAATCGATAGCTAACCTAAACTGATACAAACAAGAGTGGGTAAGCACAAATTAACTGGTTTATCGTGCACTGAGTTGTACTCAGAGACGCGTGCGCCGCTCTCATCACTGTCATTAATCATTGCAGCCCAAATTCTGTGACGTCGGGTAAAGGTCACACAGTTTAAGGCATGAGCGGAGCGATTTTGGATTTTTACCATCTAGCCTTAAGCCGAGTTAATAAAACCGAAAGGTGACAATCTGACAACTGGCAAATGTATGAAAAAAACTTTTAAAATTGTCGAATTTTAAATTCTTACTTAAGTAATATAGGTATATTAGGTAAGACAGGACCAACCATTTAGAATGGGCAACTTGCTAAAATTTTCTGACTGACCGACTTCTTGCCAGTTCAAAAGTGCCTGGAAATGTTAATGTTAATGTTGTTACTGTGAATGGTTTATTTGAAACAAATGCTTTGAGTTGAGTTTAAGTTTGAATTAATAGACATGTAAAGGTGGCACGTATTTTCTGCCTACCCCTATGGGATAAGGGGTAAGTTTATGTATTGTTGAATCCAGTTGCTTCACTTTACGGCGATCAGCGCTGCTCTTACTGCCCTCTTATTACCTGAACCTGACATAATATATCGCCATCAACATTCCATCAATTCATGGTGGAGAATGAATCAAGTTTCATCGTGGTTATTTACTTTTGCAGTTTTGTAACCCAGATCACAAAGAATTTTAACCTAATATTGATGCTTAGTAACATGATGTAGTGAAATTCATAAGTTTTTAACGCCTGTTTTTCGCGAAGGGTTAGGCACCCTCACCCAGCAAAAGTTTGGAAAATGCTTATCCTCTACATTCAAATTTTACTTGTGTTACTGTGTGTCACCATAACCCACACTTCTGTAATTAATAACCACTACTATTTATGGCTTGTAACTTGCACCGCGAACGGGTCGCGACTCGCGCACAAGTTCAAGTATGAAGGGCAAGGAGCGGCGCGGGCGCACATTCGCAAGCATTTCACTACAAGGCGAAGGTTGCGCTGACCTTTCGCTCACATTTGCTTCACGTTGAGGGTGTGGCCGGCTTGGAAAAGGATGGGTGGGCGTTTGATAATGCTAGAAATTAAGATTTTGGTTTTGTATGGTGAATTATGAATTAATTTCTAAATTTATGCACGGAGTCACACGGTGTTGGTGTTTGTGCTTAGAGTTTGTTGGTTGTACTATTTGCCTGATATTAGAGCAAAATCTAATGAATGCTAAGGTTTGACGTAGAATGCAACGTGTTTTTATCTTCTTTTAATCTCTTTGTCTTTAGTACCTAGACGGATTTGGTAGAACTTCTTACAAAGAAAAAGGTACTTGTAAGTGAAATGTTCGCGGTATGGAACACAAATCAGTGCGGCCACAAGCTAGCAAATCTCTTTTTTTTAATTTATGAAGAAACCTAAATAATGAACATTAGACGGTTATACAATTACAAACCAAATGTATTTTCATTTGTAAGGCATTCAAAAGAAGTATACAGACGAATTTATCGTTTACAAAAGTAAAACCAGTAACCAACCAACGTAGCACTCGCCGAGCTAGTTTTCTGGTTTTACCGAAGATGAGAACTTACTATAGCAATAAAGTGATAACTTTTGAAGGAGCACAAATACATCAAAATACCCTCATGTAAAAAAAAGTTATACTCATTCAATGCATTCAAATTCAATTAGCTGAATATTTAATCACAAATAACACCCTCCCTAAAAGCTGAATGCATTTGATTGGTGTATCATAATTGTTACCGTGACGTCTGTGACGAACTTATATTTATAATTGATTTTAAGGATTGTTCTCATGTAGGTGACTCTGTGTCTATTTTGAGAATATCTTTAAACCTAAATCAGATTACTATCAGGCTCCTACTGTTAGTGCTTTGGACTTGCAAGTTATGACGATGTGAAAAAGATGTGCTATGTTCTGATGAGCTATGATGTTTGATGTTTCTTGTACTTTATTTCTTACTTAATACTTTCATCTCATTGGGCTTGCAGCATCTTTACTTTCCCCACCAAAAACCTACAAATACGATTAAAACAAACCTAACTTTACCAACATAAAGTAAATCAGATCCAAGTTACTCTAACCCGTATTTTTTTTCAAACTTTTCTTCACCATATGCGGAAAATTTGCAGCTGGAATACGTAGCAGGTAGCAAAGACGTCTTTGTTTACCAATCAGTATTGACAAGCAGCTCACAGATCTGCACTGCTGAGGTCATCACTCTGCCGGTCTCGTGCGGGGTGTAGCGTGATGTTCATTCTAGTCGCGTGGAGTAAACAATGCATGCATCCCATTTGTATTAGCACCACTGTGTGTAGGGACTTGGATAATTTTGTGAACAAAAAGTAAATAAAATATATCAAAAACCCAACTGCGTAAAAAGTGAAGTTTAAAAAAAAGATGGAAACAAGAGAAAACTCACTCATCGCTGTTAGCGTTTTCAAATAATTATTTAAAGCTCTTTTAATAAAATTATTATGTGTTGTTACTTGACATTAAATACGGGTTAGTACGGCTTTTACACACGTCAAAACTATTCCAAATTCGTTTTTATGCGTTGTGTTTGGTTGAAAAAACAATTCATTAATTTTTATTTTCTCCTGCCCTTACCCGTATTCATTTAGGGTCGGCCCAGTACATCTTTTCGTCCTTACATCTCAATTAGCCGTTATCTTAGAATGTACTTCTTTCATAGCCATATCATCCGTAACACTATTCATCCGTCTTTTATTTGGTCTCTCTGAATATGTATCAAAATAAAAAGGTGTAAAATATATATAAAATGTGTGAGAATTCAATTCCTTCCTAACCATATAATTTTACACACAATCCATCCATCGTTACTTCGGTCTGCCTCTAACATTTTAAAATACTATTCCTAAAATAAGCTGTGCAATAAAATATACATAAAATATGTCAAGTTCACATTTAGTGTGTGCACGTAGTAGCAGTTTGCGGCGTCGGCGTCGGCGGCGGTGAAATCAAGCCGCGCTATGTAAGTGGGTTGGTGAAAGAATCTCTCCGACGCGCGCGCGGCGTACCGATAGCAAGCGCAGCCGACCTTGAATCACTGATATTTTTGCCAAAAATATTCTCAGATACTGTTATTTCCTGTCTTCAGTTTGACATGATTATTTTTGTCTGAAAAATTAGGTAATGCGAAGTTTACTTGGCTGAAAAAATACGTTTTTTTATTTCGTTTTTGCTGGCTGTAATACACTAATTCGAAAAAGAAAACAAGTTGAATTTTGAGCATTATTAATTAAGTCTTTATTATTTTAGGTAGATAATTAACCAAATTGGCTTTATAATTTAGTGTCTTAATTGCTTGTTACTAAATTAATAAGATATTGTTAAGGTAAGCTGTTTTCATTGACATATTTTAAGACTCAGGTCTTTACTTTAAGATTTGATTTGCATTAGTTTTTTTTTTGGGCACTATTTTAGTTTAAAATAAAAATAAAACACAAACAACGGTGTGAATTAATAAAAATTATGTTGTGTTTTAATTAATAAAAAAAAATCTTACGGCATTATCTAAAGATATTAAATTAGGTAAGTATATGATAGTATTCTGGATTACGCAGTAAAACGAGAATAAGCATTTTCATGTTAACTGATGACTACAGATTTACAGCTACATCATTCGTTTAAAAAAAAAAAAAATTGGTGTGGCTGACATGTACCTACCTATCTTACATTGAGACAACGTAAAATTTTGACATTTCAATTTTGACACTCAATTTAACAACCGATACAGATTTGCAAACATCGATTATATAAAACATCAATTTGTTACAGAACCGATACTAACAAATTCATTACATTGCAGTATAATAAAACCTAATTAATTTGATTTCGCAACGATTTTTTGGCTCACCATACTTTGGTTATGTGTGCGTGTAGCGACAGCGAGCGACACAGCGATACGTTGACATTTCGCGCGCACGTGTGAGTTATATTCGCACGAGTTTTTGTGGGTGTGTGTGTGTATGTGTTTTCTCTTGTGTGCCCTGCGCAAGAGCACTTGTTGACGCAAAAAGGCAATTTATCGTTTGTGTGTGCATTATGACAATTTTCACATCCGACTTTCTTCCGAGACGCACGGGAACATTACGTGTGTTGTGTGAACTAAACTTTTAGTCGGATCTTTCACTTCGTGTGTTCACACCTTTGTTTGCTCTCAGATGTCTAATGTGACCCACTTGTGTCTCTTCGTGTATTTTTAGAAAATTGCGGCTTCTTATCTTTTTATGTGTGATTCTTTGTTGATGTATTTGAGACCATTTTCTTATATTGGGTAATTAAATGTATTACGAAAATCTCTATCATTCGCCGAGCAAAAAGATACATGAAACTTACCTAGTCGAAGATCCATTGAAAGAATGTCTCAGTCGAAGGAATGTAGAAAGCAAACAAAAAGTTATCGTTAACAAAAAAATCTTCATTTATTTTACATTAATTTACAAATTTACTTAAACATCTATTGGAAAAACCTCTTGAAAAATAACATTCGCCGCTTAAAAAGTACGCATAATATTTACTTGTTTTCGTCAACTGTAATGCTTTACAATTAATTAATAATTACAAAAATTATAATTGAAAAATAAATACTTAGCGCTAACAATTTATATTCTAACAAAAAGGTACTTTTATTAAGTTCTACTTACACACTCCGCGAGAAACGTCGCCGTCGAAACGTCCGTGAAGATTTTTATTATTACATCTGCAGCATTTCATTTGAGCTTTATTGATTGTACAATTTATGGAATACATTAGACTTCATGCAAAGCTATTCAGTAGAAACCAAGCTGTTACAGATTTATGATAAAATTCTGGGTCAAAAATTCTAAATGAAAGTTTAAAAAAGTTGTAATGCATTTTAAAAGCTGCATATGCATTAAATTTATTTAATTGCAATTTCTAAATTGCTAAAACTGCTGCGTTCCAGTGATATTTCTTTTATTAGAGAAAGCAAATAATAAAATGTAACGGAAAGAAGTAAGCACTTAATTTTTGCTTTCATTTTACGATGTCTCTCTAAAAGAGACCATTTATTTAATGATTCATCAGTTTCAGGTATGTTTAAGACATTGTTCGTGGTAAGCACTGAGTTTATATAATTATTTGGTTTCTATGTAAAAAAAAGTTTAGGAAACCAAAAAAAACTGTGAGTCGCTTGTATAAAATAAATGCAATTGCTCATTTTATTTTGTAATCTAGATCCTCATGATATGATTATTATTATAGCGTTTCGCCCACGCGTTTGCCCCGCGGCGTGTATTTTCCCTAACGGGCAGCCGCTCGTCTGCTTCAACAAGCGTTTTAACGCCTCAAACAGTCAAAGATTATCCTACGATACTCGCAGGCACCTAGTGGAATGTTAGTAGTGTGTATCGAATACACATAATATGAAAGATGGGTGAGATAGAAATGTATGGAAGTGGAATGTTTAGTGTAAATGTAGCTTTATGTCAAAGTTCACAGTCTTAAGTCAGTGATGCTTAATAATTAATGTGATATGATATTAATGATACGAGAGTTGTATTGAAGATAATGAATTTTCATGATGATTTTTAATGCATTTTGCAACATATTGTAGTAAATTAGATGAGTGATTTGCAAAATTGCTAATTGTGAAATCGATGAAAGTGATAGTTTTATGATTGTGATGATGTTGAACAATTTATCCGATTTCTTAGCCAAAGGATTTGCAATTCTTTTTTTCTGTGATCAATGATATTGTGATTTTATGAGAGAGTAGATGATGTGGAGTTTCAAAATGCAACGGTGATATGTGATAAGTTTTTCTAAAAGTCCGCATCAAAACCTTCAAACCTAAGACCAGGCTATAAATTGGCAAAGTTAACGCTTAACACAAGGTGGTCTCATGATATGAATAACAAAAAAATGCATCTAATATTTGGTGTTTCGCGAAAAACAGTAATAACTCATTAATTCATCATACTGCTAATCATCTCTACGTGCTCCTCAGTCCGAATCACGCAGCCCTTAGCCTTAAAGAGGTAAATGCCCCAAATACCGAATGCCGTAACATCAATTATAAACTGCCAACAAATAGCAATCTTACGCAACAGCGGATCGGTATTATTAGTATGAATTTTATTTTTTATCCGTCCGCTTCCCGGACGCGTCGAGTTCCGTTCGCGTGCGTTTGCCCATCTAGCGTTCGCGAATAATGAATTGACTTGCGCGTTTTGATTGGCTGTTAAATTCAACCAATAAAATATCTAAGAATTATTCTGTTCATTTTAAAATATTTTTATTCGTAAGATTTTTTGTTCGCGATTGAACCCAATAAGGTTTCAATATTGCAAAAGGGCTATTGAACTTTTAAATTAAAGCGTTCAATTTCCCTTACAGCCTTGAATTATTATAAAAAGCGAAAACAAGACCGCCCTTTAAACGTGATGAATAGTGCAACAATATTGACTGTTGGTGCGATAGTTCAACACGACAAATAGCGATGGGGAAGATGATCAAATCCCATGATTGTATGATAATGATGATAATGTATGGCTCCATTCAAAAATGAATCGTGATGATCTTGTGATCATGGAGTGAAATGACTGTGTGTGATCTTATTTGAGTTAATGTATTGTAAATGCAAGTAAATCAGTGATGTTGAGTGTGTTGATGAGCTTATGAACTTAAGCTTTTAGATGACTGAAGTATTTAAAGGATAATGATTAGTTACCCTTTTAATGTGGGATGATATTATAATGGTTCTGTTAAACTTATAGATACGATTTCATTTGATTGTGATGTTACAAGTGATCGAATGATGAATGATTACTTTGATAATAACATAAAAAATCTTTGCAAGTTAAATTGTTTTTTAATTCAAATGTTTTGGTCCCCATATATTAATGAAACGATCAAAATTAAATATTGATGTTTCAATAATGTACATAAGTCGCAAAGATTTTTAGTTATTTACATTTTGTGACTGTTGTGTAACTCTGAGGTATGTTATGTTATTAATACTTGTTACTTCAAGTAGAAAGTTAATTCAAAGAGCCAAGAAATGGCGCGAAAAATAAATAACTAGCAATAGCGATAAGAAAACTAAACCTTACTCATAAACTATGTTGCCAACCAAATAATTAGAAATCCCTACTTCACGTATATTTTAAAAGAGTATTTTATACAAAGTTTATAAGTACAAAAGGTTTACAATTGGCAGTATCATGTTAGCCTCATGAGCTTTGTCATTTCTCTTCCTTAAATTAATTAAGTACTTATTTATACATTTAAAAGAAAAAAAAAACTAATTAAACATTCTGACTAACAATAGGTAATCGGAGTAACCATTCACATGTAAAATTAAATAAAAATGTTTCTACATTACAAACATATATTTATTTCGTTCATGTTTTGTCCGTCTTTTATTAAAGCGTTGCGCTTTTTGTGAGCAACCTGTGACACCATGCCATGAGTCAGTGTGACGTCAACACATAACCGAAATAATAGAAGATATAACTACACTAATGAGACGGATAGTTCAGAAAACAATCAAAGAAGCGGAGCGGAAAACTTCAAGAACTTACCAACTAATAATATAATACAGAGAATATAAATCACTTAAAACTAGTTAACATTGCACTTGTCCTTAGGAATGTTATACTAATGGGTTAAATTAATTACTCGTGATACCACGTAACTACGTTAGAAGACGTACAGGGGACGTCGAACGCTTGGCGATATCGTAATGACTGCCAATGTTCTATGTTGAAGCGTTGCAACGTCTTCGTTCCTGACGAAATAAATTTACAATAGCCTACATGAGATTCAGCGCGCACTGCGTTACCGCTCACTGACACTAAAGTCACAGACACACTATATTACAAACTACAAAATGCTTCATTTTGAGCTAGAACCTACACCTGCTAGTCCCTGCCGATCCGCTTGTGGATCTGTTGGTGCTTGATTAGATGCGCCTTCTGGCGGAACGCTTTTGCGCACACGTCGCAGCGGAAAGGTTTCTCCCCCGTGTGAGTCCGGAGGTGGACCTTAATGTTGGACTTGTTCAGAAAACCCCTATTGCATATCCCGCACCTGTGCACCGGCTTCTCCTTACCAAGCAGCCCGCTCAGCTCCGCCGCCGTCGCCGAAGGGAACGAGAGCGAGCTACCGTGCATGTTCCCGCTGTTCGCTTGTTTCGCTTTAGCTCGACTCCTTTTACTCTTACTGGCTGGTGTCGAAGTCGTGGTGTGAGCATGCGGGTAGCCAAGAAGCCTGTCTGGACTACAGAGTCCGTCAGGTTTGAGACTGAGCGCATAATGCGGTGCATATCGGCCGTTTAACAACCCACCAACACCATCAGTCGTGGAGACGGCGTTCCCGGGCGGAGACGACGTTGATATCACATCCATCCCATAACTTGTGGAGCTCGGAGCCTCCTGCTTGACCGGCGGCCCGTTCTGCAGCCGATTTTGTAGCAGCGGCATGTAACCATGCGTCAACAAGGACTGCAATGTCGACCCCGCTTGTCCTAAGTTTTTCTGAAGAAACTCAGTGCTTTTGGAAAATTCCTGGTTTTTACAGGGGTAGTCAAGACTGGAGTGGTGATTTTGTCCCGAAGGTGGTGAATTCGGCAGACCAAACTCCGCAAGATCTTGTTGTACAATTTTGTCACCAGGTTGTGTGCACGCACCCGTGATCCAGGCGTCGATGTCCATCCAACTGTCTCTGGAGTCATTCCTCTCAGGGTCTTCAGGTTGCGACGGGACAGTCGTGTCGGCGATGGCTGAGCCAATGATAGCCGCGATGTCCTCTATCGAGCTGATGTCGTACATATCCTGCTTGTGCCCGTCCTCGAACATTTTGGCGGGCGGCGAGCAGGACGCGGCGCAGGAGTCGGCGGCAGACGTGTCCGCGAAGGGCTTGGTGTCGGGCCCGTCAAGGAATGGTTTGACGTCCTCTAAGTCTGGTGGTTCCGCGTCAGCCGCGCACGTCGATGAGGACACGACGTCATGGTCAGCGCCGTACCCACTCTGCGTCGGATAGTTATTGTTTTCTTCTGGAAGGCGTTGCGCGATAGCATGATAGTGGTGTCCTGAGATACCATTGATAGATAGGTGTCCGGTGTAGCCGGTGAAGGGGGGGAGTGGCTTGAGTTCTGCGAGGGGGGTAGGGGCGAGGAGAGAGTCGAGGAGCTCGTGGCAGGTAGGCGGGGGAGAAGAGTTGTCGAGCTTGGGGTCGAGCCAGCAGCTGCCGAGCAACAGCTCGTCGCCGCTGGCGCCTGCCACGCCGGCGCACTTCATGCCGCGCCTCACCGCGACACCGGAGCCCAATGACAACCCTCCGCCGCCATACTTGGAAGCCGCCACCCTGCTGCGCTATCTATAACAAAGGAAAACGGTCATTAGTTATAACGTCATCAAGAAAATATCCTCGCAATGGATACAACCAGGACTATTACGACTATAAAAAAAATTTGTGTTTTAAAGAAAAGAAAATAATGTGGGAGACATTTCTAAAACATGGTCGTTATATATTTCTATTGTTTTGAAAAAAGGACTAGAAACATAATTTAGCTTAACCAAACAGTGTAATACCAGTACATGAACTAGTACGCAATCAGAGATGCAGGCGGTAATCGCGAACGATACGCCTCAATAGCTAACAGTGCTGCGGCCCACAGTCGCTTCTGTTTTATTTCTAGACATTTTTTTTCTGTTTTTAATATAAACAAAAGGCTTTTTAGGCTTAGTGGGCGTACGATATTCAATGTGGAGACAGATAGGTAGGTATGCCCGATCTAGGAATCAATTTGACGTCGTGTTTATCCGATAACTGTTTCATCATGTTTTTCAGTTTAGACTTCAAATAATCAGCAGATAAACTAAACGATATTTGAAATACTCAATAGACAGCCCATTGTTACCTCTGATTTTCCTGAATTTACCGAATTATATTTTAATAAAATTGTTGAAAATGTTTCGGTGTACAAATTTTATTCTATTTGGACGCGCCCCATTTAGCAGATAAAAAAAAGTGTGGGTGCACGATTTGGAAGTCGAATTTTCTTTGACTTTGTCGTCGTCTTGCAATGGAAACTACAGAATGCTTCCCATAGCCCTCGTATTTCCCGCCAAAAGGCAACAACAAGCAGTACAAACATTTGCAACACAAAGCGAACGTTGATACTGGCCGCAGATAGCCCAGCTCTGGCCCGGCACCGGCCCGGCACCGATCCGGCACAGTTACCGGAGCCCCGATACCTGACCGTGTTCGCGGCAATACGGTGCCTAACGAAATCAAACGAGTTACTCATTAACATTGTTAGCGATTAGGTTACCAGTAATTATGCACTGAAACAAACAGATTTATAGACTCGTGGTGTTTGGTTGAGAACTGAAAATCTCTTTAGGATTTTTTGCGTTCAGTAGCGGTGTAGGACTTTACAGGGAATTACCCGTAAAAAAATTGATATTGTAAAGATGCAATAAAGCTTTTTTTTCCGAATTCCAAAAAGGAGGATGTCCTATGTTCGTCTGTATGTATTATTTTTACAAACTGTTTTTTCCGAAATTTTACAAGCTTAAATCTCTTATATACTGAAATGGCAACAGATTGTTGAGAGAAGATGAAACAATGACAGTCACTCCGCTAACAATGTGGTCTTCCTCAACCAGAAGCTTTTTCCGTAGGTTTACTCCTTCTCATTTTCCAAAATCAATGAATCCACTCAGCCCTTCACAGCGCTCGTACACCACAACTCCTGGTACTCCATTGCCAGTTCCCAAAGGTGGACAATTCTAAGCAAAAACTTGTTCACAGGTTTATTATTAAGAATAAGACTAAAATTTTCCCTAATAGACTGTTGCTACATCTCTACGAATGACTGGAGCATTTCAATGTCATAGGAGTGGTTCATTCACCTTTGTGAAAAATTTGGACATTGCCTACGAACTTTTAGTAAAAAGCCACAGCACAATAATAAAGTAAATTCCAATGAATTAATTTTACCATTAAGCTTATTTCGGGCATTTCATAATAGCTCTATTTCCTAACGAAAAAAACTATTCTTTGATTGTCAAGCATTTTCATAACGTTCAATTCCGTACTGGCAAAAAATTGAACCTATGACAACACGCACCGTTGACCAATGTCTGCACGCAACGAGTTGCGATAGCTTCACGGAAAAAATACTATTAAAATATAGATTTGTCTCGGCTGCCAAGTACGCGGCCTTGATTGAGTTTTTCGCAAAATACTGTAGTGTGGATAAAAGGCTGATTGCGCGCGCGCCGGCCGTGGCGATCGCTGGCGCAACCCGCTGCAAAAAAATGAATTACCAAGACACCCGATTGCATACTGAACGTGACTTTAATAGACAACAGTAGTATTTAAGAACTTTTATTTTTCGTAATATTTTGTATCTACTCTGATTTTCTATAGGCGCACTAGCGAAGCAATATTCCAAAAAGCTAAAACAGCCCTTGATATACTTATAAGCGGTAATAAACATTCATAAAAAGAGCAGGAAACTTTAAATAAGGTGGATGGTCGTAGTATTTTCTTCAATCGGGGTGCAATAAGGAAACCCCCCTATCAATCAATGGCTATGATAATGGTGAACTGCAGTAAAGATAATGTCGTCTGCGCAAGATTTCTCATTCGACAATGAAAATTAAGGATGAAAGAAATTCAAAGCAGATAAAACTACAGCCTTATCATTGTTCACATAGTAAATCATCTAGAGAGGTACTTTTAAAGAGTCAATATCAAAGCAGTCATATACCATTATAATATGTTATGATGAATATGATAATAATATATTTTTCTTACAGTCGAAACGACGCCGGACACACTAAATTCCCTAGACATTAGAAATACCCTTAGTAGTTTGTAAGATACGATACGAACATATTCGATGCGGATTTTTTTAAATATAGCAGTAACCATTTAAGTTAATTGTGTGCAAGCAAGCGAAGCGAACGGTTCAGGATGTTTGGATGTGTCGGGCGGAATTCGGGCGGGCAACTAAGATTTACGTTATTTTATAAACGAGTTAATTAACAGCAAATATTTAGTGTACATACGCTACATTGTTATTTATTTTTGTAGTATTGTCAACCTTTTAATGTTAACCAAACAATTTTAGCTACACTAGGCAAGGTTTGGGTAATTTATTATAGTCTTTATCTTTACCATCATTTTCATTCATAACCTCTATAAAATTATCATCTAATCGCTCGCTATAAAAGGTTTCCTCTTCTTGTTAACCATTATATTCTGCGTTTGCTTTTGCATCAGTGAAATGTTTACAATTTCTATCATCATTATTTACACCTAAATTATTCAAAGTTCCATTTGCCAAAAAGAGCGTAAAAAATTCGTCACCCATCGCCGCCGTGTCACCGGTCTTAGTGACCAACTCTGACACGAACAAAAATACAAGAATTTAATATCTCTTGTCCTAATTCCGTAGAAATTGTCACAGTTCCATAGATTATCCGCTCTGATGGACCGACCCAGTGAAAGTAGAAACACGTCTGCTTTTGTAAATCAAAACTATCTTTATAAAATATTGGTTATGATTGACAACGGGGAGCGAAGAAAGTATGAAATTTTGGATTTTCTAACGTTTTCTGTTGCCTTTAAGTAGGGTAATCCGTTGCCGAGGAAAGTAGAGTGTATCAATTGCTTATTACGTTTAGGAGTTGTTTTATTGGGGAGGGTTGGTACTGCAGAGATTGTTAAACTCAGCTGAAGTTGAAAAAACTTGACGCCAAATATGCAGAACTTAACGTTTTTCGGTATTATAGGTACAGCCAAAGTTTAAAATACTAGGTAATATAGAATATTCGTATTTTTTGCCCCGAAAATACATACTAAAAAAGAAATAGAACATAACAACAAATACAATGGGTGACTAGTGTTAAATGTGCGAAGAGAAAAAGAGAAATGTAATGTGCGAAGCATACCATTTGACATGTATTTTACGTATGTCTGCGTATCTTAAAAAGTAGCTTTAGCAATTTTGAATCATCAGTATGTTTGTCTGTCTCATTATCACTGGTAACCGGTTCAATGTAGCATTATCTGTTAGTCTGTTACTAGGCGCCGCCTGAGCTATATGTTAACTAAAATGTAAATATTTTGATGATATCTAGGTACCCTAGAAATGATGGAATGTGAGCTTGAACTCTTAGTGACAGTGAGATAGATGCTTAGCATTGAATAAACCCAAAGTTGTCTGTTGTTGGACTTGCTTATTAACTATATATGTTGTTTGATTTTTTATGTATCTACGTAGGTTGAAACATGGTATTAATAGCTACCCAATTTCTAAAATAAATAATAAACTATCCATATATCTTTCAATGCTAAGCCAATGCTATGGCCCGAAAGCCTTAATGCTAATCCTAAGTCGCGCCGAATTCCAAACATTAAAGCTTAGACATGGTAAGTTAACATAAAGCACGCGACACACTGACCGACAAACGGCTATCCCCACCGCGACAGGCGGATTCTTAAAAAAATCGTATCACGAAATTAATTTTTAGGCCAACCTACACGAGGCGCCCGCATCGAAAATTTGTCGCGCACAGAAAGAGACAAAACATACGCTATAAACGAGAGTGAAAGAAACGGGTGTAAGCGAAACAGGGCCGCCTAACGGTACACACACGGAAGTATGTCAGTGGCGTAAACACTACTTTATTATACACAGGTCGTAACCAAAGACGGTTGGTCATTCAAAACACAACCTTGACCGGAGGTAATAAAGTCGGAATTTGGGTAGCAAGCGAGCTGGTTTTCGATTTTCACGGTGCTGATTCACGACAATAGAGCTATGTCCGTTTCTGTTTGATGATTACTTACGAGAATCCAGTTTTTAAACCTACCTCAAGGCTAGACCCGCGGCTGGGCTATTGATGGCCTATTGACAGGCTATAGCGCCTCGAAGAGTTCGACGTAGAAAGTTACTATATCTTGCCGAACTGATAACATTACCGATTATGTTAGTAATTTACCGACATGCATTATGTATGTTATATCGGTAAATATATTTTTCACTATAACGTGCATTTTTTATTTGTATAGTACGGTATATTTTCCGCCAGAGTTATTTAAGCCAGAGGTGTAGTTTTTCAGTATTTTTTACTTAAATGTTAGCAACTTTGTAAGTCGTATGTTGTATATGCGAATATTGAGTAAGCTTTAGTCACCATCACGAGTTGACCTAAGGCTCAGTCCACACCACGCGCATATTACTGTTACTGCCCCATACTCGATTCATTCTTGTACGATAAGATCTCCTGCAAACAGATTCAATAAGAACAAGCGCATTATCGATACGGCTTGAGTACCGATACCGATACTGTTTATTTATTTCAGATATTACTGTATCAGTACTGGAATATGTTAGATCGAGATCGAAGAGATTGTCTGTTTTCTAGTGTGAAATAGCATTTCGAATATATTGAGTTATAAAAAGATTTATCCCCATTTTTCGAATTTATGTACGTTGGCCTCTAACAGTTTGGGAACTTTATAGGTACGGTTTATTTTCTTACCGCCATAAAACGGACAAAATAGAAAAGATAAAACTTGCCCAAACATTCTCGTTTATAAAATTACCTCAAATCAAAAATGAAAATACTCCTACAAAAAAAACTTAACTAATTTGCATAGTCTAAACATTTATTATTTTAACTGTACTTTTACTCAATTGTTTCCTAGTATTAACAAGTACAGTCGGCGCTTTGATCCCTACATCCTAATTGCCTAATATACTTGTTTAGTCGTTTGTCAAGGCAGCGGGTACCGTTATAGGCCCAACGGGTTTTTTTAGGAGTGGACCGTGGTATGCGCGCACCACAACGAGGTTGAGTGGATTTTGGGTGGCCCAACGAGGCCCGGTGTGGCAACACGTGGCGTGTCGTAGCGTGTAGGTGCTATTGTTTTGACCTTATTAGTATACGGTAATTGGTATCAATTGTTTTTTTTATTTATTTGAATTGAGATGTAGTTTGGAAAAAGTATCGGGTATTTTCTTGTTTTCAGTTATTATTGACTGATTACGTCCATTTTCGTGTTTAGATTAGAATTAAGAAGAATATTATTTATTATGTAACAGTTACCACTGATCACTAATCAAGTAGGCAATCAATGTAATGATTACAGATATACAGGAGACACAAATACAGGCACGACTTATTGAAGTTCTGTTCCACGACGTCATAATGAAATTGGTTTACTGGCTACAAAGAACACAGTGACAGAATGACAACAGAACTGAAAAACTTTATAAAATCAATCGTACAACAACGAAACGATACTATTTCGTCAACCAACCACGATTAGTTGGGTAAGCGCACGTTTACAAAACATTTATTCTACGTTATAAAATTACCCTCAAATACCCACTACAGAGAATGGTATCGCAATATCCTATACTGTAAACAAATATCATAATATTTCGCTGACAAGATATAGAAAGTACCCATGTTTGATATCAATAAGTTTTTCAACTGTTGGACACTGCTGCAACGAACAATAGTAATTTATTAGCTTTATAGCTACTTATTTCATATTCAAAAGCTAAAAAAAATATTTCAGATAACCGATAGCTTTATATATAATTTTTTTTAAAATCAATTCTTTTCAATATTATTGGACATCGGCTTCCCATCTCCTTTGTTAAGTCTTTTGAACAAAATACGATGTTTGGCCTTACACACAAATCATATTGTTTAACAAATAAAATCATGTAAAAAATATTCTTAGAAACAGTACGCAAGAGGCATACATAACTCAGAGATGTTGCTTCTGTGAACTAGTAAAATGCTAATGAGTGACAAATAAAGACATTGTTTCTATAGTCGTTATGTTAATTTAGCTTGTAAAAGGGTTGATTAGCATTTCAATTTGTTTTCCAGAATGTATTTTAATTTAAATAGGGATATTTATGTTTTTTGGGTTCCATAAGTCCGAATGAAAAAACAGAACCCTTATAGATCACTCGTGTGTCTGTCCGTCTGTCACAGCCAATTTGCTCCGAATCTAATGGACCGATTAAGTTGAAATTTGGTACCCATATCAATTTATAACACGGACGTGTTACGTAAATAAATGAATTTTGAATATGGGGGTCACTTTTGGGAGACAAATATGAAAATTTTAATAAAAGTTTTGCACTCTGTACCTTTTGGTAGATCAAATGAAAGGGCTTATTGTGGGTGAGGGTGTCTCGTGTATATATATTTTTTAAATTGAACATAAATAGTTTTAAAGTTATTAACGAATATTTACCATTTCCTCCCTAATTTCCGAAGTTACAGACCCTACAATTTTGAAAAAATATTGAAAATAGTTCTATACTTAGAGATTACAGGAAAACCTGTACGAAGTCTACGGTCTTAAAATAACATGGTAAATCTCTTAAATACTTGACGTACATCAGTTGGAATGTATGGGTTAACATGACATGTTTTTCAACTACAATGTTAAGCTTGTTCTTGGGATAAATTCATCTCAGCTACGGAACCCTTCATTATGCGTTGTCCAACACGCACTTGGCCTGTTTTTATTTAGAACAGACTTCCGTTTAAAAAAAAAACAGGCCAAGTGCGCGTCTCTTGTTCTATTTTTTTTAAATGGAGTCTGTTTGTGTGTTTGAAAATATTTAAGATAGGTGTTTATTCCCAAAAACGTTATGTAGATTTTTTGTTGTACTCTGTTTTGATTTCGTCCGTCTGTTTCTTATTTTATCAGAGAGATAACAAACGATAGCAAACACCAAAATTAAGATTTAAAGATGAATCAAAGTTTACTTGAAGTAGCGCCAACAACTACTTCAAGTAAAACTCTTCTTTTTTTTACTATGGCATCTCGCAGGTGACCACTAAGGTCGTGGCTGCTCAACCGGGCTAAACTCTGATTCGTCTTTGAATCTCTTTATATAATAGTGTCGAATCTGTTGTTTTTCAACCAAACTTAATTTTGGTATTTGCTATCGTTTGTTGTCTCTCTGAAAAAATAAGTAAAAAATGCGCGAAATCAAAACGGAGCACAACAAAAACCTACATAACGTTTTTGGGAATAAACTTTATCTAAAAAAAATTGAAACAGCACCACCCTAAATACCTATCTAAAAAACCGCGCTAATATGCCTCAAAGCAAACATACCGTTACTCCAACCTGTCATGACAACCAAACGCGGTAACAACCCGACTGTCCGAATCCCGCGCTGGTCACAAAACGCCTGCTCGCCCTAAGGTCGTCGTCCTGAGCACGGCTCGGGATAGCCCTTTACAGTTACGGGTCAACCACCGAACGCCTGGCCTTGAGGATCCTCCCGTGAATATGAATAGGACAGGTGGACTCAACGACTGTGTTTTGGGGGAAAAATTGGTGAAATTGTAAGTTTAGTGTTTTGTGTTGTTAGAAAACAAGGTGAAGTGAAATAGCGTTCAGTTGGTACGTAAGTGAAGATTTGTTTTAGACTGTAGTGCTACTTATGAGTGTCTTCAAAAGCTCTGAATTGAACTATAGCCGTATTATACTTTGGGTTTTAGCCTAGTAGAATCTGTATTCTTATATCTTGGTTCATTTTGGTTGCAGAGGTATTTCATAAGTTACTCTACATAGTGATAAAGTAATATAAGATTTTCGGAGATGCTTTAAAACTTTAAAATTTGTCTAAATATTGACACCAACATATATAAGAAATAGTGAGGCTACGAATAAACTATAATAATCATCGAAAATTATGTAGATGAGTTTTTTCAAAAGAAGCTGTTTCACACAGATCTTTAAGCAGTAAAAAACTCACCCCAATGGAGTCAAATACAGATCCCAATCTACGTATAAAACACGCCAATATAAATTATTAAATTGCGATGATCTAGATGCTACAGATAATCGCGTATCTTATACCTTAGATTTTATAGATCTATCTAGATAAAGAGTGCCTTATGGTGCGCGTGCGCCACTGGCGATGTAAGGCACAGGGGCAATGGGTTAGCTGCATAGTGTCCGTAAGATAAGAGGTTACTATAGCTTGTTTAGATGTTATTGTTCAAGAAATAATAAGATAGAATTAAAATTATTTCTATGAGAATTGTTTTTTGTGAATTTAGAAACAATTATAGTCCTGTTTCTCAAGCTTTTTATATGTTAAGCAAAAGCTTAGTATGTAATAGATATTAACTGCTTTCTGTTTTAAATAACCTTACCACTTTTTTATCATGTTATATGTACAAACTATAGGCTTTTCTCTAGCCTCTACTACCGGGCAAAGACCCCTAAGAAGTTAGAATATGAACTCAAATAACCTAAACATCTAAATATATTTCAATAACCAGTTCCTACATCTCATCTTTATACACAAAAAGTTTAATAACTAGGATTGCACTCACACATGCGCGTACGCAGCTTACGTCCATATTACATGTACTATGTACTACATTGATGTGCCGACGCGTATGACGCATGCGCGAGCCGCTAGACCACTTGTGACGTAGTGACACTCCCGTCAGATACAGGCTGTTCACAAAAACAGATCATGCACCCTAATGAAACCCTAAATATAGATTCACAATAAGAATATATGTATTTTCTTAATATGATGCGTCGTATTTAAATAAATATATATTCATTAATATTTATAAAATAGATTGTTTACTTTCTTATTAAGGTATCTGGAGTAAAACAAGTTTTTTTCCGTTTTTATCGTTATATTATTAGCGGTAGACCGCATAGTTATTACAATGGGTTACGAGCTAATTTGAATAGTTGGTTAGTTTGCACATCTAGTGCAATTCGTCGGTTAGCCAATCACTCAGCTGTTTGTTATAAAAGATAATGCGGTATTGTAATATTTGGTATTGGTAATGTATAATAGAGGTATGTTTGTTATTCATTTTCTGGTAGTTAGTATTGTTCAATGTGTTGTATTTTGTGTTGTAAAGTCAGTAGCTACATTACTGAATAGATAGACCACACCGTTCAATTGTGTATGTACTTATCTTGATGTATTGATTAGTTTGTTATTAAAAATTAAACGTGCTGCAATTTAGAGGCTTTACACATTACTATGAGTAAAGTAGATAACAGATGATAAGAAAAGTAACTATTTAAAGTCATTTGGCTAAACATGATTCTGGCTTTTCATGACACTACACTGTACAGAATTTAAAAAGCTAAAAACTTGGTTATAAACATTATCTAAATACATGTTTTAGAAAGGAATCATCCTATACGTTCCACACACGAGAATATTTACATGGCAGCCGACTCGTTGTCCGAGTCAAGGTGGCGGTACAGTTAACCATTGTTTACATACGCGCTCGCTCTGACTAGGTACACTCAACTGCACATACATCGTAATAGTTTGTCATTGACAGCGTTTTATGACGTAGCATTAAGGACGCATTTCATAGTTAAATTGTTAACTGGTGTGTTGTTGACCGTACACATCGTTATGAGCGCATGTACCGAGAGTACTAGTCTTTGTTTATGCTAATGTTGACAGCTTTACGGGTTAGCTATTAGTCGTTTATCAGGCTGAGGTTCACTGCTGTAGGTAGGCGAATAATATTGTAGTCTAAGGTCGGAAATAGGCTGAGAAATGTTACTGTTTTGAACTATGTGTAGCTATAATATGTATGTATGTATGTGGTACCAGCCTCTCTAGCGAGGTAATAGTGGAGTTTCAGAGGCTTATTTCCACGATAGGTCTGAGCAATATCCAAGCTTAGAACTCAACTACACCATAAAACATATCCTATGGCACATTCTATCAGTGAAAGAAGTTTTGTAATCGGTGCAGTAATTCCAGAGATGACCCCTTACAAACAAACACCTTACCTCTATATAATATCAGTTTAGATTCACGTTGTTATATGTACATATAAGAGGTTGAATATTATGATTATCTTTAACAGAACTAAAACTTTCATCATCCTAGTTTATCCAATAGTCATCCAATACAATAACAAGTAAGTAGACATGTCCATACACCGACAGCTGTTAAGAATGGCGTCGCGTGGTGAATCAATTGATAGCACCTACTAATGGGGAAACACCATAAACCTGCCAGCCTACCAGCTCCCATTGATATATGAAGCGCGATGCTCTCTAACAAGACCTGACAGGTGCTGTGAGAACGTTAGTTTACTCGCCTTCGATAAGGGAAATAAAGTGTTTGTTTGTATTATGAAAAATAATTATCTTTGAGCGGTTCAAAGGTTGATTAATACCTAACATGACTTGAGGAACAGTCCATCTATTTTATGTACGTTTTTGACATCTATTTAAAGGCAGATTTTTAAATCGTCAGATAACTTTTAATTTTACAAAAAAATATGTGTTACAAAAGCTGTCAAACCTTCATTTTCATTTCTCTCACAAAAGTTATTTGACGATTGCTACGAGTAGATCAGTAATCGGTCTGTCTTATTGTTCTCTATTAAAAAAAAGTAAATTAATGATAGCGGTTGATTCTCTGTAGTTTAGGTTTTTCCAAACTATTTAGTTTGCAATCATAAAAGCTCCTGGAGAGTGGAAAAGAAAATGATAGTCCGAGTAATTTTCATATGAATACAGGATTCTACTGCTTACCCTATCTTTTGGCGCTTGAATGGCATTGACAAGGTGGTGTTGTTGGTAAACATTTATGAAATTGTATTAAAAAATGAAGATGGCGGCGTTAGTTCCGCGTATTCGACTGACGCGCCGTGTGATCCTTGTTGTACACATATTAAGGTAAAGATGAAAACTTCATAAAACCATATTTTTAATTTCTCTCACCACCATATACTGAACTTCCAACAATAAGCAAAAGTTATAAACGGAACTGTCAGTATTATTATATTTGATGGCGATACTATTATTAAAGGCTACGTCACAGGTCGTTCACCGAGATATGAGGCTGTAATTATTTTCCGTTCGGTACTACATTGTTGTAGGTACTCAGTTGCAGGTGGTGGTTGGTGGTGCAGTAATGGGGCGGAAAGCGAATTAATAAAAAACATAACCCTTCTCCGTAGTCGGGTAAAAATAGTAGGTTTGAATCGGTAGTGCTTTACTCTAGTTTGTTACAAAAGCCAGTTAATTCAATGATGGATAATTAAATGATTAAAACTATCAAGGATATTTGACATTTTGAAAACATTCACTTAAAGAATAGTTCTTCTCAATGTTATATTGAGATAACTCAATGTCATTTTATTAAACCTTGCATTGGGGCAGAATGGATGCGGAAGGCGGAGGACAGGATGTTCTGGGATAGGCGTAGTTGATTGACCCCTTGCGTTCTCACCGAAACCTCTAATCGCTTGTAACTTAAACAAAATTACGTTAACCGCCGTACGATCAGACAAATGAGTTTAAATAACAAACAAAATGTTCCTTTTTACTTTTAACTGAACACTTTGAGCGTAACAGTCACCGAGCGAATTAGTCAAAAAGATAATATCTTGTTTTATCATTTATTGCGATAAACAATAAAAGATAAGTGCGCCAAATGTTTTCATGTCAAAATGTTAATTTCGACAGTTTCATTTACATTAATGTTTTTTTCAATGTTTGCATGTTATTGTTTGTTTCTTTGTCTTACGTAATGTCTTGTCTAATTTATAGTTCTCAGACAAAACATTAAAAATAACGTACTGAAGGAACCTGGCGGCCTACCACCTCTTCTTATAGCTATATTATTTACTTTAGTGTGGTAAAGAAGTGGAGCTATATGTCCTGAATTATTAAGTCAGTATCTTGAAAACATCAATCTTAGTGATTACTGCTAATTCCTTTCTCGAATGGGATTTCAACAACAATTTCTTATTAAAATTAAGTTAGCTAAGATTCTGTTAAGTCACTGTTAGAGTATTAGCACGCTAATAGCTTTGTCTAACAAAATGTTTGTCATGTTAAATGCTGTGACAACGCGTTTTAATAACGCCGTCTCGGTAAACTTTACTTGAACGCAAAAAATGGCGATATTTTACAATTTTCTCAATACTACAAGTATAACAAAACTTTTACTTGGCAAATAGAAAACGCACATCACCCTCTTATGGTTGGACAGTAAGGTTGAAAATCGCATGATTTTTCATTGTTTACTAACATGATTTGACGACTTTTACATTTCGCAGCGCCCCGATAATACGGTTTTCTATGATTTGGGCATTTCTTTTTGCTATAGCCATAAGCATTTTTACTGTAAACACAACTTGCAATAATAATTATTATGCAATAAATAAGGATTGTTTGGGGGTTATTATTTATAGTCCATGTCGCTTAACACATTATTTAAAATAATAAGGATCAAAATATACATAATATATTCATCAACGACTGAATGAAATTTCTCTTTCGAACCATAAATCCCATTAAATCGTTCCCATACATAATTTGATTAAAATTCATGATAAAATCTGCTCCCTCTATCCATAGAAAAGACATCAACGCGCGCCGCGGTACGGTGACCTACTGACAGTGAATATGTGTGAGTGAGTGTACACACAACGTTGTTTACGTTTACTTGTGTGCACACTGTGGGTGTGTAAGTGAAGTTGTAATTACACATACACATATACATAACGCAAGTACACGTTAATGATTTGAAAAATAAGTTATGACTAAGCAATTTTGCAAGTGAAAGTGAAGCATACTGAATGTTATTATTATAATAATATGTCTGATTGATGATAACAAGTGCTCTTTGCCGGGATATAGTATTAACTACGTGGGTTTAAAAGTACAATATACATAGTTGATTATGTAGTCAGTTATGAACAATTTTCTGGTGCAAATTCGAAAAAGATGAATGCTTTCTTTTCATTAAGAAAGCATTAATCTGGATTGACAATTCAATTGCGTTTGTATATATACACACTTTTTTTTCGATTTAACATAAAAACATTTAAAACAACCATAAGTGTCCTATATACCAACCATAGTGGAACAAAATCTTCCAATCGATCCATCTAATGCACCACGCACACACACTCACTCACGCCCCGCCCCCGTGTTGCACACACACAAGCCCACTATGTGTGTGCGTTCGTGTGCGTCATCAACTTTCTTTCGCAGTCGCCGGCGCACCTCGTTTCTTGCAACCGTGACATTGTAACTACTGCGAACAGGTCCGTGAAACTTCGCAAGAACTTGAACACTTTGAATTATTTAGTTGACTGATTTGGACTTGTCATCCGACTTTGTTTTGGTTATGTTGGTAGGAGACTTATTTATATCATAATAATGATGTGTTTGAGTTTTACGAGATAAATAATTTGATAGCGCAGTTAAGCTCACTCGCAGCGCTACAGGTCATGGGTTCGATTCCTGTACTGAATTGGGGCTACAGATACTTGTTCTAGTCTGAGTGTTAGTTTTTGAAAGATTTGTGTGTGTGTAAACGCATAAAATTTTACGATATATTAATAATTACTAGTTGAGAATAGAATTTTAGTAAACGAAGCTTTTGGCACCGCGAACGTATGTAAAATGTATATGTAATGTCAAAACAAGTAACTCTTGCGTTCTTTGCACTTTTGCGTTATGTATTAGATTATTTTGTGTTTACATTCACATACCCAGTGTTTTGACTAAATACCAAATTGGAAAAAAAAAATCTATTGTTTTAAAATTTTGTTGCGTTTTTTTTTTAAAGGTAAAGTGTTTCAGGACCATTTATAAAAATTACAATTTATCTGTATACCTACATTCAATCTGCCTAGCCTTTTCTCATCTACTTTGGGCTCGGCTTCCAGTCTAACCGGATGCAGCTGAATACCAGTATTTTACATGGAACGACTGCCTATCTGACCTCCAAAACCCAGTAACTGGGTAATACGATACCCCTTGGTAAGACTGGTGTCAGACTTTCGGGCTTCTGACGACTCGTAACGACTGTCAAAGATCCACGAATGACAGCCGGGACCAACGGCTTAATGTACTTTCCGAGGCACGGAGGATTCTCGGTATGTAAAGATGGTCACCCATCCACTGACCAACCCCGGCAAGCGTAGCTTAACCTGATGGATCGACCAGTGCGGCTGTTGTTACTTAGCCACGAGTTCCTCTATCTGTATACCTACATTATAAGCAAATAAATGATTTGACAAGTTCTTTGACAATCAGGTCTCATTTAGTAAAGAAAGGTCACCGATCCTTAGAACGACCGCGGCAAGGGTAACTGAACCTAACAGATTGATCCACGTGGCCATTATTTAGCCACGAGGTACTTACTTTGTTGAAAAAAGAACAGAAGTTTCATAACATTAATTCAAACGACAACCTTCTCAAAAAACTATCTCCAAAATCATCAAACGCTATCACATCGCACATCATCAATCACTTCCTGCCACTTACTGCCACTTCTACTCATTCTGCCACTTACAGTTACTGCTACTTAAACTTATACAAGTTAATTTACGTACAGGTTCGATCCTTGATCGGGGCCGAGTGTATCTTTATTGTGGATCTAACACAATAATGACCTGTATATAGATCCGATAGTGATCGATCGGGACTGTTATGCGCAAGAGTGTGCGGTAGTCAACAGAAACTTAATAAGTTAATATGCTTATGATAATGTAGATAGTATTTGATATGTAGGAATCGGGTTATGATGTTATACGATAAACATTGTATAGATATAATTCGTGTGAAGAGATTTAAAAGTATCATAAAGATTATTGCAAAGTTGCAAACAGACATTTTGAATGAATAAAGCTAATAGTTAAACCTACTTTTATTATTATCCTAGACAGATTATTAATGTTTACAGTTTTACTCGTCATTCTAATCAGGAAACGTCGTATTATTTTCGAAGCCCAATGGAGTTGTTATTCCCGCGACGAAAGACGTCATGTGAAATGGGCTCAAGAAAAGCTGTGGTAAAACTTAACATCATTATTAAAATAGAATAAGCACACTCAGCCGTGTTCCCACTGCTAGGACACAGGCCTCCTCTCTGTGAGAGGAGTGGACCACCACGCGGGCCCAGTGCGGGTTTGAGCATGTCTCATGTTTTGAGATTAGTGGTGATGTTTTGTTTTTTACACTATGTAAAGTACCTGCTTGAGATCGAACCCACGGCCTACAACTCGTAAGTTGGGGCCGCTACCACTGGGACACCACTACTCCTATTATAAATAGGTTTGCTTTGGATTTCTGCTTAACCCTCCGGGGAATACAGCCGTGTTGTTTTATTTAAGGCTGTGCATTGCAACGTCGCAAATAGCTCTCAAATATATTTCTCTGTTTTGATTAATTTACGCGAGGAGGAGGAGGAGCTCGTGGCTAAGTAACAACAGCCGCACTGGTCGATCCGTCAGGTTAAACTACGCTTGCCGGGGTTGGTCAGTGGATGGGTAACCATCTTTACATACCGAGAATCCGCCGTACCTCGGAAAGCACGTTAAGCCGTTCGGCTGTCATTCGTGGATATTTGACAGTCGTTACGAGTCGTCAGAAGCCCGAAAGTCTGACACCAGTCTTACCAAGGGGTATCGTATTACCCAGTTACTGGGTTGTGGAGGTCAGATAGGCGGGCGCTCCATGTAAAATACTGGTATTCAGCTACATCCGGTTAGACTGGAAGTCGACCCCAACATAGTTGGGAAAAGGCTAGGCAGATTGATTGTTTTGATTAATTTACAAATATTACTAACTAGCTGTGCCTCGCGGTTTCACCTGCATAAATCTCGATCCCGTGGGAATATTGGGATAAAAAGTATCCTGTGTCCTAACCTAAGTTCTCCAAATCCGTTCAGCTGATTTTTCATCAGACACTTTTGCATTTATAATATTATATATAGGATTAAATTATGAAACTTCAGATAGTGCACTAAAATATTAAATTAAAAAATTAAAATTCATTTATTACAGATAACAGGGATCCATATTATGTTAGTATTACAAATAAAATTATAATATAATATAAATAATATATAAATAAAATAAAAAAATAATAGTATAAATGAAATAAAATAAAATATTGATTATAATGGCAATTGTAATGGTGTCGTAACAGATTTTGTAAAAAAAAAAAAAAAATTTGGAGGGTTTCCGAGTTCCTTTTTTACACCTTTAACTAAATATTCAATATATTAGTTATAGCAATTCATAATTTATATTTTAGTCCACTATAGAGCAATATTTCATCATTTAATTTCAAGTGAAATCATCATATTATATATTTTTGGCTTTAACCTTCTGCAACTGTCCTGCGCAGTGCGCCGCGCGGGCGCACGTCCCGTTTGCAATTAATCTCTCACTAATGGCGATCACTGACAAGTTTATTGGGAACAACCTCGTCGTGACGTCATCATGAAGTCGTTCGTTTTTATTCGACGATTCGGTAGCCACCTGATTCTTTTGACACATTACGTCTGATTGATTGGAAAGCTTCCAAAATTAATTAATAATTTTATTTGTGTTTTAATGTATTGATTAACGGTATAAGTACCTAAATGATTCGATTTGATTATGCTTGCAATTAAAAATAATATGTGCTGTTGTTTGGTATTCCAAAGCTATTATAATATTAAGCTATTATACTTTAACCCCAGCAGCCGAACGGTTTAGGAATATTCTCTGAAAGATATAAAAATTCCTTTACAAATGATTCCTTATGCAAAATTATTTTAGTCAGCAGTCACCCATAAATTAAACCCACACGAACTCACAAAAAATCATAATTTAACGGTTTCCGCCAGTTCTGTAAAACTAGTTTGAATTTTTGAAAAACGAACTAGATTATATTACCGTTAGTGACATCACAGTGGTAAAGCACATTGTTAAGATGTTAATTGGAGCGTTTGAGCAACAATTAATTTAATATTTTTATTACATTTCACACGATTCTTTGAGGTGTGAATGTTTTTGTGAAATTAATTAGAGTTCAGACTTTTTTGTGCGTAAAGTGATTGTTGAAGAAATGTAATTATTTGATGAGAATTCATTCTCTAATAATAATAATTTTCTTCAACTATTAACTAAGTAGTAGATTTTGTTTTAGATGGAAAGGATCTTTGACAGTCGTTACGGGTCGGCAGAAACCCGAAAGTCTGACAACCAGTCTTACCAAGGGATATCGTATTACCCAGTTACTGGGTTGTGGAGGTCAGTTAGGCAGTCGCTGCATGTAAACTACTGCTATTTAGCTGCATCCGATTAGACTGGGAGCCGACCGGGAAAAGGCTAGGCAGACTGATTGAATTAACATTCTGTTTGAGTTACGCTTCCATGTACAAAATCATATACAATAAGAGATAAATAATAAAATTGGTATAGATTATAATTATGAAAGTTTTGCTGTTTTTGAATCGTATCGTAACATTTATGTTATTTTTTTAACTGAACCCACCGTACTTATTAATCAAGTGGTCCGCTATTTATCATGTCTTGTATCATCCGACTTTATTTCATTAAGTACTAACCGCTCGTTTTTATACATATGTTTATAAACACACAGATAATGAAATAAATATGACGTAACGGAGCTCGGCTAAATCTCATATAATTAGGTGTTCGCGGACTGAATGAACACAAGGGTTACTGTTAGTGCCCAAGGGATAAGAGAATGGCGTGATTTTCCGAAGAATATAGTGGTGTATGCTTCTATGGTAGACACGCGGCATATAGAAAATTATTTTCCAGAAATTAAGATTTAAAAGCAAGACAGAAAAGCGACTATAACTGCATAAATAATCAGCCCATAATGCTGCCACTGCCGCAAATTTGAAATTCTGAACGTATACAAATCTATCAAAAATGCTATTATTTTATAAATAGAACATAATTTGCATCGTTTCTGGAACGAAAATTAATACAAAATTTTCCTAAGAAATTGACAACCGTGTCGCATGTCAATTATTGTGATGGGTTAACTGAATTATTAATACCCCAGCCAATCAGATCACTAGACATGAGTTTAATTTTGGAGCGGGCGGCGTCGTTGTAATGTTGTGATTTTTCACAAATCGCTCGTATCTCATCACATATACTGGCGGCAAACATTTATTTATTTTAAAGATATTAATTACATTCCAGTTGCGGACAGACGCACGCTAAGTTTTGGTTGTAAATTAACAGTTTGATTTATGTGTGGAACAGTACTTAATTTACCGATAAAAAGCCAAAACATTTCTAGCATTTCTGTTAAATGAAAATTTAAATAGACTAGAAAATACTGTACTATATTGAAACATACATACGAAAGACCTATTTTATTATAGCGCATCATTGTTTACATTTGGCACATGTAATACCTATGCAATCAATCTGCCTAGCCTTTTCCCAACTATATTGGGGTCGGCTTCCAGTCTAACCGGATGCAGCTGAATACCAGTATTTTACATGGAGCGACTGCCTATCTGAACTCCACAACCCAGTAGCTGGGTAATACGATACCCCTTGGTAAGACTGGTTGTCAGACTTTCGGGGTTCCGACGACCCGTAACGACTGTCAAAGATCCACGAATGACAAAACTCAAATTCAAAGCATTTATTTCAATTAAACCATTTACAGGCACTTTTGAGTGTCAAATAGTCGGTCAATTAGTCAGAAAGTTGAAGCTAGTTGCCCATTCCAAAACGAAGATCTTTATGGAGAAGAACGGGCAAGAAACTCCAAGGACACTCTTTTAAATATAGAAAATTACAAAGTCCTGGGTTCTGGATTCTTGTTGCTTCTATATGTGAGAACAATGTATAAAAAATAATCAACAGTCGGGACCAACGGCTTCACGTGCTTTCCGAGGCACGGAGGAGTCTCGGTATGTAAAGATGGACACCCATCCACAGAATAACCCCGGCAAGTGTAGCTTAATCTGATCGATCGACCCGTGCGGCAGTTATTACTTAGCCGCAAGCTTCCTAGGATATAATACATAAATACAATTAAACCATCGTCATAACCGCCGTCTTCGCCTAAAAAAAAAATTATTTCTTTAGAACTATTGTCGAATCTGTAGATGTACAAAAATAACCTCAACGACCCAGCATTTGGTTCCAAAACTCAGTTTAACCCGAGACTTATTACATGCTATTGTCAATAACCAGTTGATAACCGTGATCACCAGCCGACTTAACCCCTCCACCGCTAAGACCTCACGCGGTATGTTATTACCGGCCGCGGCATCGGTATCGCATAATACCGCAGTAATGAACGGGTTAGCTTCGCATGTCATTCGCAGCAAATGACATGGGCACAGCTTTTTTGGGTTATTTATTTGATAAAGTGGGGCAATCATAGATGTAAGTTGTGTATGTCTACGGTAGAATAGATTCTCTATTCTGCATGAGATGATTTGATCAACATTTTAAATATAATATGATGGAATTAATATATTTATTTTTATTTTCGTAAATATGAATAAAATAGCAGCCCCGAGTCTGGATTTGTGCCCGGTTGGTACTGGTCAAATGTAGGTGTACTAATAGGTAGATCTCTGCCTAACTCTTCGGGGAATAGAGGCGTGATGTTTGATAATTAAAATAGATAAACATACAATAAATGTAAATAAACTAAAAGCCCGCTCCTTTGTATATCAGTGTCTTGCATATCACTCTGAAAAAAAAAAAACAGAAATTCTAATCCGCAAGAAAAAACCGCTCATTTCTACAAAAACGCGTTAAACAGAAGACCAGTTGAGCACCGAATTAAAAAACAAACTGTATTTTGGCCACAAAAATGTGTGTATGTGACCACTATGTGGGTTTACGAGCGACGCTTCGTTTGTATGTGGCTCGCGTACGTTTAGTATTTAGAACTACGAGTATTTGAGACAGATTTGGGTCCGCAAGTGTGCTTACAAGGATAATCTCCGAGCTTTTGTTTGCGACTGTTCCTACGTCACATGCGTAAAGCAACATTGTCTTGGTTAGAGATGAACTCTTCTTAATGATGAAAACAGTTCTTATTTAAGATTTGCAGCCTAATGGCCTATTCCACTACCTCAAATGTTCAATAAGTAAGTCATGGTTATTAAGCAAATATAAGATCTAATTAGGTACAAAATTAAAATTGGTGATTATAATATTTATACCATAGCATTGGTATACGAAGAGACCACACCACGAACAGAAAAAAACATACACAAAAAAAATTTAGAAACAACCGGACATCAAACTTGCCTACACGACTACACAAACTATTTCTTTTACCTCATAAACGCAACACCAAAGCTCTTTCACGCACCAATTTTAACATTTTCTTACTAAAATGATTTCGAAGTAAAGTAAGTGAGTACATAATTTGGGCCGCTAATAAGTAGTTGTCAGTCACCATGTACCGGGTAGCCGGGAGGGAACAGGTTCCTTGAGGTAACGGGACCGGAATGACCCCAATACGGTTTTCGGAACCTTTGGCCGGTGGAATCGATGAAGGACACGTGAGATGAGATGCGTTGATTTTGTGTAGGTTTTCAACGAGATCAAAAAGGTGGATTTTAACTGTAATGCTCTACTTATTAACTAAATTATATTCAATTAACCCGCCACAGGGGCGGGTTTATTGGCGGGGCGGGCGCACGGTTTCTACGAATTGACAAAACATCGAGATTTCTTTTACAAAATAAATTAAAAATAAATTAAATTTTCTAAATGATGGTGAAAACCTCATCAAAATTTGTTTCGTAGTTGAGAAGAACAACTCATTCCTACAGACAGACGCGAAATGCGAATTAATAATATGTATAGTTGTAAGATTGAAACAACGAGGAGCTCGTGGCTAAGTAACAACAGCCGCACTGGTCGATGCATCAGGTTAAGCTACGCTTGCCGGGGTTGGTCAGTGGATGGGTGACCATCTTTACATACCGAGACTCCTCCGTGCCTCGGAAAGCCATTGGTCCCGGCTGTCATTCGTGGATCTTTGACAGTCGTTACGAGTCGTCAGAAGCCCGAAAGTCTGACACCAGTCTTACCAAGGGGTATCGTATTACCCAGTTACTGGGTTGTGGAGGTCAGATAGGCAGTCGCTCCATGTAAAATACTGGTATTCAGCTGCATCCGGTTAGACTGGAAGCCGACCCCAACATAGTTGGGAAAAGGCTAGGCAGATTGATAGTTGTAAGATTGAAAACCAAATCTAATCTACTATTAAGACATCTCCCGACTTCCGAAACAATCCGAGTATTTCAGACTTCAGTGCATATTATTATTTTTACTTTGTAGTGGTTATTACTACGGTGGTTTATGTAGGAAAGTAGTAATGTTTTAATTAGGCATTACAATTAGGTAAATAACGCAAGTGGTAGATGGTTCAGCTTCTTCAATTGCGTCTAGCACGCGTAGTATGGACACCGTAGAAACGGGTTTTGTTGACGGAAGAATAGACTAAATGACGGATAAACAATCATAATCTGTAATTTTGTCTATTCTTCCATCGACAAAACCCGTTTCTATGGTGGTCACGCTACATGTGCTGATGTGGAATGAGACGTGTCTACTTGACGAATGTCTAGAGTTTGCAATTTGCTTTCTCATTATTATAACTTTTTCTTTGAATAGAGACTTATTATATTACCTATATTCAGATATTTATGTCAAACTAACTTTAACTCTGAAAACTTGTAGATATGAAAATAAAAACATTTTTGCCGTCAAAAACTCACGATATGTATTTTAGCTCATCTTTTATTTTGAAAACAGATGACATCAAAACATAAATGTATACTTACATAATTCGCCAAAACCCATAAATTAACCCTTTAAAGGAGCCGAGACAAAAATGCAACATTGTTGTAAGTAAAATAAATAAAAAACGTAAGACTCTTTTATAGTCCTCAGCGACTTTGTATGTAAATTCCAAAGAAGCCAGTTTCAGCCCTTTTTCATCATTTGACCCAATTTTTTGTGCTAAATAAGAGCCATCTCACGGATGTAAGCCGGATTTCGTGACGTAATTTGCAAAAAGAAAGTTGTGGTTTTTTTCCTGGTAATAAAAAAGGTACAAATATGTGGTTAATTTTAGCTTGGGTATTTCCGATACGAGCTATCATAATGAGCTATAAATATGAGTATCATCTCGTGAATTTAACGGATCTTGAAATTTTGTCTAAAGCCTTATTTATAAAAATAGAAAGCTACATTTGATGAATCATGTTTGTTTAAATAAACCATTAATCATTGTTTGTCCTTGACCTCGTCGTGTTGTTCTTTCTTAGTGAGTTTATTCTCACAAATAATAATACAAATTCTGTGAAAAGAAAGTAGTAGCTAGATTTTCCTTAAAGAAATCCTTTTCATAAAATTTGATTCACTTGTTAATAAATGCGTACTTGTTCATATGTAAATGAATTAATAATGTGGTTTTTCCTAATGAGATATCAGAGATAGATTTTAAAACGTCATTATCATTTACGTAGATTCATTAATGTATAAATCTGAAAAATACTTCAAGAAAACTGGCTCATAAAGGCTTTTTGTATACTTTCAAAACCAATACTTATACCTAATTGTTGGTTTGCCTAATGGTTGGTTAAATGGAAATTTGAAATTTCCATTTGATAAATATGGTTACTGACTTATAATAACTTATAATTAAAGTGCTGATCCTACCATTTTTTATACCAGCTGTTAAGCATCGGTTAACTTCAAGCAATAAGTGATCGCTAACTCGATAACTATTCGACAGCAGTTTTTGTCTAACAGATAGACAATACAAGCAATTTAAATCTTACAATACATTAAAGATGTACTAATATAGTATGTAATTTATCTTGTCAAACGCAAAACTGTAATTTGACAGGTTAACTGTTACTGAGATTATAATTATTTTGCAAGGCTTTTTAATTTGACACCACTTGAATTTTGTGTTTTCTTGTGGAAAATGATTTTTCAAACTTAACGTAATTAAAGTATACAATGTAACAGTACTTTATGAACATTTTATGATAGGTAGGCATTATCATTTGTGCGATTGAAGCTTTTCAACCTAGTAACCATACCTCAGGCGGATTAATACGACAAATGTTTTCGTGTCCGTGCCGCCTCAGTCGTATTTATACGACTGAGAACCTATTGCAATTGATATAAAACCAAGCGGTCAATAGGTTAATTTATCAATATACGCCGTATACGAGAGTTAATATGAAACACCGAGCTTGAAAACTCCATATTTGATTTCCAAAGATATTTATTATTTTAATTCTTCTTAGAATAGAATAGAATAGTTTTAGTTAGTTAGTTCTTAAAAATGAGACTGAATTATATGCTTGTGAATGTCACGGTAAAGCCCAGTCTCTGTAATTACCAAAAATTAATTGGTCTAATCAACCAAGATCACACGAAATAAAGAACAATCTTTTTAACAAAACGTGTGACTGAAAGACTCACGACTTCGTGTATGGTCTCAAAGATAATAACCCAAGTTAATAACACTCGCAAAACAAATCCGACAATTAACCTGGCTTTACAGTTAGACCCGTTTCACTTTTTGAGACGAAAGCCTTCCCCCCTGCGTCTCCATTTCACCGCGCTCCCCCGCAATGGCCTCGAAACCTCGATTCAAAGTCAAGTTCTGGTCACGTGACTATTCTGAATTTGTGCCGAAAATCGGGCACGTGTTGAATTCATGACAAAAATCTGGTAAAACGTTTTCAGTTTGTGCCAAAAACAGGAAAAACAATTTAGTTAAACAAGAGTTTAAATTGGTACTTGTCACTAAGGGACACTTGCACCATAAATCATATATGCGTGTAGCACTTAACATAGTAAAGGCATAATTTTGTTTCCGTCAATTGTTTGAAGGATAACAGAAACAAAAAAAAACAAATATGCTTAGCGCTTAACGCATTTAGTGATTTGTGGTGCAAGAGGGTTTAAAATAGGCATCAAAGTATAAACGGCGTTTATGACTAAAGGGTTAGTAAAAGTTATTAAAAGACACTTACTGGACAAAATAAAAGGTGTCTTGATCATGTAAAGCAATTAGGCTTTGCTTGCTGCTCTAGGCTTTGCTTGCTGCTCATTCCTTTCTTCTTTGTATTGCTGCTGATCTAAAAACAAAAGAAAAAAACCGACTAAATTAGCTGCTTTATGGAAGTTACTATTTTTTTATACACTGTTGACAAGTTTAAGTATAATACTACTTTTGACAGGCCAGAGCGTTGGTAGAAAAAGTGGGATTATGTCATCAAGGTAGTGACAACTTCTATTTATATAGGTAAATAAGGCCTTTGATATAATGGTTATATAAAATCATTTAACCCCATTTAACGTGCCTACGAGTCAGTTAATTAGTAAGTTTTTCTGACCTGTTTGGGGTCGTAAACATTTTAATTCCTTCATTTTCTAAGCTTACATTAGGATGATGATTATAATTATTCATGAATGCAATCGATGTGGATTTTATTATATTATTATAACGGGAAACAGAGGCCGCAAACATTTCTATGTTAATTTTGTAAATAGGAATTTTTAATTCGTTTACTTGTTCTTGTGGCCTATTTGATATTTCAATAAAGATATAGTTTTCACAGCTATCATAAAGTTAAGATTTTGATCAAAACATAGTTTGATTTTTTTAAAGGTTACAAGTATCATAAAACGACATTAAGACACATCATCCTCATCATGTTGAGTGATATTACGATTATAGCTCTAATAATCGTTATTCATGGTTATTCCTACCGTAGCATACCTGGGGTCATAGGCAGGTTCTACCAGATCACGAACTATTAGATGTATGATGATGATGTAGATGGGAAGGTTACTTTATAGTGTGATTATGCTTTAAAAACTGCACTATAACTCAAGTCTGCGAAATTTCTTGCGTGGGTCATGATCCCGAAAATTGATAAATAAAAACATCCAGCTAGCTAGCCAACTACATTGCACAAAACTTTGAGGCACAAACAAAAATCATCATACCGCACAAACTGATTGGCAACCAAACAAAGCTTATCAGCGTATTGGCAAGCACGTGTGGTACAGTTAGCGTACGGGCCTGTGTGACGTAGCGAGTAACTGCGCCCGCGCACGCCTCGCCGCGCGCGAACAAGGCCGTTCGACGCCCGCGCCACGTGGCGGCATTAGCATAATGTAGGGACGATAGATTTACTGCTACGAATTTGATGGACGGTGGTTTTTGTTGAGCGAGTTTGCTTTGTTTCTAGGATTTTGTATTGACTCGAAAATGTATGGGCCCTCGGAGATGCATGAAATTCAAAATACATTATTGTTTCAAAAGGCTTTAATTACACTCATGCCTACATACACAGACTTTAATTATTGATGGTAGATATTTCAAGTAAATTTCATGTCTGCGTCTCAGTTTATCCACAGTAGACCAAGTTAGATTCAGCTTAGATTATATTATAACATTTTTATCACGAAAATACCACTATGGCTATCACTATGGCTTACACTTTTCCTATAAACTGACCGGTCAATTTCATCGTATATTTTTCAACCTAGGTATAAAATAAAAACCTCACAATTTGTGCGTACCGTGGCGGTGACCACTGCTTTGGTGTAGGGGCCACTCGGGGCTCACGACCGGGCTCCGTCGCCCGAAACCGACGCACCGTTACAAGGGACAAGGACCTCGAGTAAAACCGCGTGCACAAACATTACTAAAATAAGGCTTTTGATAGTGTTTTGTGATTTGTGGCAACAAAAAATTATGTTCATTTGTTTTTAGGTAAAGTTGGTTTAGTTTGCGGACAAAAGAATCCAGGAATTTTTGTTTTTTTTATAATCTTCGCTTTTTATTAAATTAATAATTGTAAATGGAGAGTTTATTTGTTTATTTGACCACATACAATATAATATAAAGAGATTGCAGATTTCCTAAAAATATGACGCATGAGTTTGTTTCTCTATTTCAAATCACTAAAAGCATTGGCCTCAAATTCTTTAGATCTTAACATTAGTTATGTTCTTCAGCATTCTATTTAATTCAGTTATCTAAATAATAAAAACATTAATAATAATATTCTTTAAACTTTTAAGTATCTACAACTTTTCTAACCTTGTAACCGCGTCTTTACCTCCGAAGCCTTCCAGACTCGCTCTCAATGAAATGTGGGTCAAGTTTATTTACAAATCAGGACGTTGCCCGTGTCTCATCTCCCTCGCTCCTGTAGCTCTGTCCTTTTCGCACGCAGGCTGCGGTACTACTCTTTTAGGATGATGAAGTCTCCAATAGGAATCGTGTTCGGAGGAGTATAAATAACAGTATTATAGGAGTTTTTGTACTGATTTTGGAGTAAAATAAAAATGTTAAGAGCTGGCATCAGTTGCGTTAGGAACCTGACTAATTTTGAAGAAGTTTCCAGCTGTCTGATTATTTCATAATAAGTTGACAAGTGTCGATGATGTATAAGGTTCCATGTGGCTGCTTATTGTCATTTATTGGGCACAATTTAAGACTATGAGTGATTCCTGATTTAGTGTTCATAGTAAAGTCTAGCAACACCTTTCACAACCAGAATTTATACTAATAAGCCAGGTTTGCAATTAATTAATCAATAGAAATTAGAAAGATAATTATAATAAATACCCAAGTCATTCACATATCTCCAAATAATCAGATCATTGCCAAAATTGTGAAGACCGAATTAAACATACTCAATAGTTTCTCAACAATATTATAATTATGTGTCACACAATCAGCAGATCAGCAAAAAACTCTGAAAAGCCTCCCAACGCCCATTAACCTAGTGAAGGATGTGCGGCGTCATGTTACGTGACGTCACTTCCGCCGCTTATTGAAACGATATCCGGTTCGTTCCGGATTTAGGGGCGATGTAAATAAAGGGTTGTTTGCCTACACATTGTTAGGGGTAGTTTAATAGTCCCTACTTTTGAGGAGGACCCTTTTTTGCCAAATTTAAAGGCGTTTGTAATGGGATAAAAATAAGGTGGCAGTAGTTTCTTAGATTAATAGGCGTGTATCAATAGAAGTTTCCGTGAAGGGGTGAACAAGGATCTCTAGGGTTTATTGATACCTGTTAAAAACAGTATTATGATTGCACATGTTTTAGTCTGTAGTGCAGGTTTGGCCGTTAAACTATCAGTAATCCTGATTATCTTCATTTTGCTGAACTAGGAGGTAAGATTTGTGGGACAATGATAATTGTAGGTGAAGGGGATGGCAATAGATGGATGTGAGTGTCCGACAAGTGGCGGGCAATGTAAGCGCCTAAGGACTGGTAGCTGGATTTATGATTTAGCTGAGCTTAGTTATTATCTATTTCCTAAATGTAATCAAGTTGATTAAAATGGACCATAGTTACGCAGTGCCTCTAAATAATAGTGCGGTTGGATGCAAGTAACTTTACAAATAGGATCAAAAAACTAATTTTTAGTTTAAGTTTGGGGTGATCCCGGCCTGATACAAAACTAATTTGATTTAATAGTTTTGCTCGAAAGTAAACATCCTCAAACAAAGGATGTATGTGATGTACCAACGTACGTCGATCAAAGATATCGGCACATCTTCCGAAATTCCCACAGTACGCACATGTTCGGTTTTTTTCTCCTACCTGCCGGAGTTCGGCCCAATTCAAATATTGACTGATTGAAGGGTTCGAAGGACATCTGTCGCAGGCTCTATAGGTGAAAGCAACACGCGAGAAAGCCTTAACATATGCACATAAAGAACCTTATTGTTCGATAACATGTGGTCTTTTGAAATGGCCAAATTTTTTAAATTTTCGTTCTTTTACTTTTACGTAGTTATTATTATATTCAATGTTTGTTAAGTGTGGGGTTATTTTAAACAATTATTTCTTGACAATTGTGGTATGAATCACTTTCGTTTCGATTAAAATCTAAATAATATTCATTCTTCTATACAAGATGTAAAAGATTCAAAAGGTTGTCTCAAAAGATATTTGTGCCTGTATTAGACATCAACGAGCGAGAAACAGTTTTAAGATTCATTATTATTATGTTACTCTTATGAAACTTTTTTATATTCCGATACTATTATAACACATAAGTCACGTAAATAACTGACATAACAAACTAATTGTACATTTCATTATTATTGTAGGAATATATAAAATATTTTAAAACAAACATAGAATTTTTAAATTTATTTAAAACTACCACAAAGTCCACGGTTTGGGTAGGCAAACATCAAAAATGTTTAGATGATTGCCTACCCCAACCCCAACCTTTAACTTTTAGGCTAAAAATCTAGCAAGATAACTCATCGACCATCTCCCGTCTATACCATATTGCACTATGATGAATGATGATTTTCAACAATCGATGAAACTAATATTTTATAGAACTCGCCCTATTCAAAGCAGACAAAAGTAGGTACTTCAATACCTACCAATCTCGATCTTAGTACTAATAATTGGTGCCTAAAGCCTGGGATAGCATCGAAGTGGGTCACAATACCATGTTCTAGTCTAGCACATAGACATGGATGCCGACCGGTCCGCCTGATGCGCGGCTTTCTCTTCACTACTACGCACTTGACTGTTTACTGCTAACATTGAGCTTGTTCGCACATGGGGGTGGGCAAAGTTGTGGGGTGATTGATATAAATGTATTGAAGTCAAAAGCTGACAAGTAGTTCTACGTGACTTTGATGAGAGTGGGAAGGCTTTGAGAAGTCTTTTGCTCAACATAGGAATAGTAGGTTTATAAAAATATAACACAGTAATCGTCTGTAAATTATATCTATGTAAGTGAACATGAATTCATGATCAAAAATTTTTTTTGATAATTATTTATTTCTCTGCAATGTGGATTGGAACTCTGTTTACGAATTAGTTTAGTTTATCGACATTAAAGTCATAAATGCAGCTTGGTATCGACTACCTGTTCAAGGACATGAAGTAGTTTTCTCTCCGGAAAATTAAC
Organism: Agrochola lota; assembly: GCA_947364205.1. Lineage (NCBI taxonomy): Eukaryota > Metazoa > Arthropoda > Insecta > Lepidoptera > Noctuidae > Agrochola > Agrochola lota. The sequence continues at coordinate 23,104,052 of OX376221.1, forward strand.
AATATCTACATACATGCGGGTAGAACTTTGTACGGTCACCCGTATGTCAGTAGTCACTTGATCTACAATAACCAGCCTTATTGCTGCTAAATAAAGGTACCGTCAAAGTCTAATTGTTATCATAGACGTAAAGTTGACTATAAATAGTATCGTTTAGTGTAAGGAGAACTTCAAACAGGTCAGTGACATCATCAAGGAATGTACTCATCACTTTCACCTGACTAGACAATGTCACAACACATCGCAAACAAACGAATCAAAGAAATTGGCAACTATATTATGATTTTTACTTTTAAAAACAGTAATAAACGGTACCTGCTGTTGTCCATGTTCTTAACTTAATCCCTTAATCATCTTTTACGTTACCCAAGGCTGATTCAAAACTCAACAATAATTAACCGCCAAAAAGCTATAATGTCAGTCCAATCATTCCAGTGAGGACCTATACCTCTGCCTATCCCTTGTCCAAAGTACCAGGATCAGCTGTTTCGCTTTCACCTCGCTGGCCAATGTCCGCGCGTCGTTATCGATGCGGCAAGCGTCGCGTGCGCCGGTCTGCGTTCAACTTCTACACTCAAGCACGTATAGGATTATTTTGATGCACTTTGTTTTTGATAGGAATAACAACGTCTCTGTATATGTCTAAACGAGCATATCATGTAACTGTCTCACTTTACAGTAAAGGCCTTTTCTCATACAGAGACAAAACGAGCATTAATGGCAGCGCTTGCTCAGTGTGGACACAGAGGTGATTTCAGAGAATTATAAATCCAGTCTCTTTCCTAACAACATATTGGTTCCGTCAGTTCTCTGTCGGTCAATGACGTCTAAGCATGACATAGAAAGTAAATTTTATGTTAAAGTCACATTAGCACTAAGTAGCTGTACTAGCTAGCTATTTAGACCAAATAAAACACCAAGACAGCGGCAGCGCTGTGAACAATACAGTGAAGCATGCCAAAAATACATCTCCGCTCTGTACTTACACGCTCACACGCACACATTTACAATCAAGCTACACCTCACTAAGTGCACACATGTTTACGAAACGGGCCTCACGTCACTGTTGACAGCGCTCTGTCTTGGTTTTTTATTTGGTCTGAGGCTAGCTAGTGTAGCTCTGCATAGTACATACTAGTTTCGTGGTAGCTACTAGCTAGGTTCGAAGTCGACCCCGTGAACTGAACTAAAATGTCATGAATGTTTTCGCGGTATAAACAGTGTAAAATCTTTCTATAGATTCAACAGCTATGATCTTAGCTAGCTATCCATGGAAATGACTGTTTCTCAGTGATCCTCCATTACTATGAGTAGTGACAATTTTTCGTCACCACTGCAACTACGCAAAGAGTAACTAAACGGTTCAACCAAAATATACCGATATACAGAACATGATCAGCGCTAAATTATCGCAAGCAGCGTAGCACGCACAGTGACAAGACAAGACACATGTCACACTTATCACGGATTAGTCGTAACTCGCACACTAAAATATTGTCAAAAACATGCAAAACTACGCAAAGTCACGTGAACATACAACAAACCACTAAATATTCATAAGTCATCCATTATTTCAGACAGCCATTTAAACTTAGATCGATATCATTGTCAAGTTTTTAACTAACTGTAATATTAATGATGAATACTTAATGAATTTTACCTTTGATTACAACAATTAAAGCTATTTTTGTAGAGGAATAAATAAAATAAATAATAAAAATGTTTATTTCAATTTCATAGGGCATTACAATACAGATTATTGGAGATCACCTTTTAAGCAAGGAATTGCTTGTGTTAGGAGACTCCGCGCTTCCACTTGTCATTATTATGCAATTGAAACGTGGACAATGTAAACATGCAAAACTAAAAATTAATGGGTAACTTAAAATTATACAAAATGAAATGAATGAATGAATGAATGACCAAATGATTTGCAAATAAATGAGCATTATGCATAGAAAAGGGCCAGATCGCGCGTGTAATTGTGATATATGTAAGAATGGGTGAGGGTGTGAAGAGTGAGGGTGTGTAGTGTGTGTGTTATATGAGTATTATAATATTTAGTTCTCCTAACCTAATAAATATCCTGTTTGATTGCCTGTTACGCAAATCTGGATGAGACTTTGGCACTTTGATAGACCATGTCCTGGGTTAGGACCCACGATAATTCCGCCCCGACGCTACCACGGGTCGAGACCTATGCGGGTGAGGACGGAAGACGCAGCTAGAATAAGTTCAGGTGTAAGTTCAATTTCATGTGCAGGTGCAGGAGGAATACCAAATAGCAACACTTTTATCGTTTATTACCTTTATATTTTTATTTATTACCTTTTTATAATCCCATACATGTACAATGGTTTGCGGGAAAACGAACTCCGTATTCTAATATCTCCTCTTATATTATCAAAGTTAAATATGGTCGAATCAAGTCAGCTAATAGTTTCGACACATCTCGGAATGATTCACACTTCTGGCTACACCTGATGTAACAATGCAACTGCAATGGTCTTGCTTATTGGGAAGTCCAACAAGTGGTCATCGAAACTTCTAGGTTTCGTAACATCCTGAAACCTTCGGGGAATCTTCAGTAATGTGTGTCATCTTTATTAGGAGTATTTGCATCTCTGTTTTGACAGTTGATTTCAGTTGTCAAAGTTAGTGATCCACTATTTATGCCTTCATTACTTCAGGTACGTAAGTGTTCTGTTTGCCTTTTTTTCATGGCACTTTCTTGTCCCTTAAATAATTATGTAAGTTGGCTAACGTTTAATTGAGAATAATTTCTGAAAATCTGTTATTGTATCATCAAATTCATTCCTCCCATTAATGCTAGATTAACGTTGAAAATTCGCGTCTTGTGGCAATAGGGCTGTTACAGAGCGTCTAGCCTACAACTACATTACATCTTAGAATCGATGACCTATTGTTTCACCAAGAACCAATTGCATAATCCAATTTCGTCTCTACATATCCTTAAATCACAATCATAATCCACCTGTATATTTTCCTCTTAGCAGCCACTTTCCAACCGTCAGCAGCCATTCAACCGCCATCATTATCTTGCACTTGACATTTAGTCTGCATGGTCATTGCCGCTTGCTGCTGATCCGCGCATCTCCGGCGCGCGAGTGAAAGTTGCGCGTACGCCTCCCCCTCCCCGCCGTGCCCCCCACGCCGCCGTATATGTGTCACTGTTAGACGTCGTTGTTGATATAGTTTGTGTTGCCTTTTGTATGTTAGATTTGATATTATATCGTACTAGGTGCACCCCGCGGTTTCACCCGCATAAGTCTCGATCCCGTAGTAATGTCGGAATAAAAAGTATCCTATGTTCTAATCCAGGTCATGGTCTACCCATGTGCCAAATTTCATCCAAATCTGTTAAGCCGTTTAAGCGTGAAAGAGTAACAAACAAACAAACTCACTTTCTCATTTACGAGTATAATATTAGTTCGGATTAAATGACGAAGTCAATAAATTGTTAGTTGAGTTTTGGATTCATGGCATTTAGTGCTTAAATTAATTTCTATACTGACAAGCCGTGCGTCCGATGGAATTTTCCATCGGCAAAAATGACGAAAATGACGAAAATCCATTAAAATCCCAAAAATTGGAGCACTTAAAGTGACGAATAATCCTTCCTTGTGCGGCCTTTCGCTATAATTAAAAAGCTCTGAGCAAAATTTCATGCTTCTAGACAGCGCGTTATCTGTTAGTGGCTGAATTTAATATTTTTAACCGACTTCCAAAAAGGAAGAAGTACTATGTTCGTAGCATACGTATTTTTTTTTTTAATGTATGTCCGCCGGAGTCTCCGTCAATTGTGGACCGATTTTGAAAATTATTTTTTGTATGATTGCTTGGATAGTTTTTGAGTTGCCTTCAATAATACGTATTTTTCCCACTTAGTATATATGGATGATATGATGATAACTTCCTGTCACTATTATTTACAATTTAAAAAGTTAAAAAAAACACTACAAAGTGAAAAATAACTTTAATTTCTGAAGTCGGTGGCAAAAACGAATATTCGATACCAAAGACTTAAATTTTTACTTAAGTTTTGTTTTTTATTAATTAATTACTTCCGAAGTTAAAGTTAAGTGTCACTTTGTAGCGTTCTTTTATTTTTATTGAGTAGAATCTTCTTGGGTACTAAAACAAATCTACTGGCGTGTCTTGCATATGTGCATAGGTTATCGATTCAAAATAAAGCATTGAAATTCCGAGAATGTGTAAGTTGAACCGTGTAAAGTAAGTTTCATGACTGCCATAGTTAAAGTAAAAGAAAAAAATATATTAAGAAACCTCAAGTTTTTCCTTGTAAGTTTAGGGTAAAAAATTGCATTCGGTAATGATAGTAATCTTCGTAATGATGAGTTTCCTTCAGCTAGTACAGGCTTACGTCCATCTACATAAGAGCTTTGAAAAAGACCGCTTTATTTTCAAGTGACTGTTGAACATACGACTCTTGAACTATCTCGTTAAAGATTTTGAGCATGAATGAAGAAAACTTTTTAATTCTTGCTTAAAACATGAAGTTACTTCGAGAAGTATGAACATTTATATTAGATTCCTAACAGTTTATAAACATAGATAATCACTGATTTCATGGCATTCTTGTCACAATCGAAACGCGAATCCTGACTCTATTAAACCACAACGGTATTTACAAATTAACCGAAATCTATCGAATACTTCCGAAAAGCTCCTACATATTCGCGCTCAAAATACCAGGCTAGCATGAAACATAAACACGTCATATCAACGCATCCTTGCGATGAGTCAATGTGCTGTCGCACTCTGAGCCAACCTCTGTGGGCGGCAAACGGAACAACGTTGTATGTAGGTCAGGTTTTTACGAAGGTGGCCGAATTATTCCGAACAACAGATTAACATAATTAAAGAATGATGCGTTTGCTAAATGTTTTATCTAAGAATCGGTGAGTAGTATGAAATTTAAACCGAAGTAGTGAGTATTTCAAGTTACGCTTGATCATCTAAGGTGGCTCTTGTCAAAATAGTAGTTTCCCTCAATGTTTTGCTAATTGGGCCTTTTGTGGCAATGGAGAACTCATTTAATGTTCCTACCAAAAAGAAGAAGGCACACAGGTTACACTCATTAAGAAATAAAAAGATCTGTCTTCCATAACTGACCTACAATGGAATAAATAGAAGACCGAGATATAATAGCAAACACTAGGTAGGTATTATCAATGCTCAATTCACACAAGGAGCTAAAAAGTGCAAGTGATATACAGAGAGTAAACAAAATCTGAATTCTTATAAAATTGACCGCAATACATTGAATGAATGAATGCATGAACGGATTGACACCATTCACTGTTTACGTAAGGGGTTACTTCTACAAGAATTATGTAGGCTAACTATTATACTGTTCTAGAACCTACCTTAGATAATTTTTGGAAAATTGCTGACGGAATAAATAGGTTCTGTTTTACTTCTGGGCATCCATTTATTTCAATAATATTTGATTACATTATGTAAACTATAACTATTATACCTATAACTAACTATTATACTTGTATATATTATGTACAAGTATGTAAAGGTAAAAAGGCTGTGCTGCTGGGCAGTTCGTTGCGCCACTTCTTCTTCCCAGCTTAAGAACTAGGAAGTGGTGAAGGGTGGGCGTTTTGGACTGTCTAATGTAATTTTGACGTTTGAAAAGTGCTGATTCTCAGCCTAGTTTGAATAAATGACTTTTGGTTCTGTTTGTTTTATATGAATGTATATTTCAGTCACTATAGGTATTCCATCCGATTATTTAGAGAAAAAATATATAGAAGAAAAAAGCGATTTAGGATTTCCTCTAAAGTTGAGTTTTTATTTATTAGCTTATGGTTACAAAAAAAAACTTTAAAATATACCTAGTTATCTATAGCTATGACGTAGTATGATCTATCAATGTCGGTGCTAGTTTTGTTTAAATAGAGTTCATTTACATAGAAATAACAAGGTCATTGATATTGTCATTATTGATTGGGAAGTATCGTCATCAGTTTACAGTAAATCAGCCATTGCTATGTTTTCTACAAAACTAGCTAAAAAACTAAGTTTTACACTTATTAAAATACACGTGACATTTGTCTATATACTCGTAGTACTGACATTTGTATTTTTTTTTACTTAATTTACTTTAAGAAGTTTATCCAATGTATATATTTCTATCGGTAAACCATTTATAATTACATAAACTATAAGTATATTATATACTTACATTTATATACTGAAGCAAAATTGATGCTGCGTAGTTGATGTCAAATCCTTAACATAATCATGTCCACTTTGTTTATTAATCAATCTATCAATCCGGTATCAATCGGAGACAGTCTCTTGCGCCTTCGACAATGTTCAGAGGACTACCCGGGGTCAGACAGTGGGGGACAAAGAAGGACTAGAACAAGATAAGAAGTTTACTACAGACGCCTAGGGCCTAGGGGAGGTAAGCTAGGGGCTAATAAGCTAGCTAGTAAGAGGGATAACTATTGCGTGGGGTAAAGCGTTTAAGATTGTAAAGAGCCTAAATAATAAATTGCTTGCCTAAATACCCTATAATTTATTTTACTCCCTAAAGCCTAATGGATTAAAATTAAAAATTGCTCCCACAGTTTAATATATTGATTCACAAAACTAAATAGGTTAATGAATTACCTAAAGCTTAATATTATTTAGCCTAATTATATTATACAGGTACTTCTTAATTGATTGTGATTAGTTATAGTTTTTAATGGTTTTTATTGCGAAAAGGGTAATGACCTCATTCTTTGAATTGGTTTTAATTTAGTTTAGAATCAAAATGATGACTTTTATTTTTTGTACTATTACCCTAATTAATGTGATACTTTTTAAATAAAATAATAATAATTATCTCTAAGCTAACAACGATTTAGGAACTATAATTATTATACTTTTAATTAATCAAAGAATCTCAGACTAGTAAAAAAAACTTCTCAAAATATGAATTAATAAAAAAATAAAACTGTTAAAATTAAAACAAAGGAATGGTGGTAAATAATTAGTGTCGCTCCGGGCCGGCCGCGCCGTTAAAACTGTAAAAAGAACCAGTCGGGCGACCTTCGAGCTATCAGCCGAAAACCGAACCCGTTCCGATAGCCCCGCACCGGAAAATACACATTTTCCGATTACGGTCTACTAAATATATCCCATACAAAAACAATTACAAACAGCTCTCCAAATAATCGAAATAACCTCTCTACTCTACTCTATTCTTCAGGATTTTTCATGCAGTTAGTAATAGCTCGGTCGTTAGTAAAAATAGAAAAAAGGATAAAAAACGAAAAAAAATAGGAAAAGATGTGATTGGCATAGTTATATAAACATACAAAATAAAAATAATCTCTCGAATATTTACAAGGAGGGTAGAAATTAGAAAGATTATTATTATTAAATATCGCAAAAAATGTTGATTAAAAAATAATATAAAAAAACTGGCGTCCGAAGTATAAGGCATCCACTGTGTGATCCACTAATCGGCGGCACTGTCACGTCACTAACATAATGCCAATTACAAACAATTCCCAAAACGCTTCGCTTTCGGTCGGCGTGTTTGATTTTTTTTCTTTTTTTTGTAAACGTACACTGAATTTTTATGTTTTTTCTCTCCGTTGTTTAGCGTCACTGTGGTTATTGTTGTTTGTCCGCACTACACTTCACTCACTCCGGCCGGGCGCTGCGCGCGCGTGGTGTCGTCAGACTGACGGCGCGGGCGCACCCCACTCACTTCCCACCAAAAATTTTCTACCACCGCGCATGCGCAGGGCGGGCGAACTGCGGCCCGCTACGCCGCGTAGCACGTAGTCGCGGGTTATTACATTCGCTAATTAGTTATGATTTTGTGATTAATTATGTTAATTGCTGTTGTGTTATTATTACCGTAAGATTCGTGATGTGTGGCCGAAATAATGATGTGTTGTTTCGGGGGTTTTTAACCGTTTTGAAATTAGATAGTTTTTTGCATTTTAAAAATAGAACGTTCGAAAGATGAATGTAACAAGACTTTGCCAAAAGCTTATTTAATGCACGAAACGATCATATGATAATGTTACTACAAATATTTTGAAATATATTTTTTAATGTAAATTTTTATACTCATTGCTGTTTAACAAATGACAACAATTATTAAAAATTTACATACTACAGTCATATTTTTAAGAAATTCAAATCAATATTCTTACATAAAATAACACACACTCAAGTAGTTACAGCTATCATATGGAACTAGGTCTCGTGCCAGTAACTAACTTGGAGGATATTGCATCGGAAGCACGCAACAACAGCGCGATTGTAATTTATTTAGTTTTTCAGCACTTAGGAGGAAACATTCGTACAGTAATTATGTTATGAACACTAATCAGAAGGTTAGAAGCCGCCAAAAACAAACAACGCAGGACGTTTGATTTTAACTACGATAATCGAGTTTGACCTAATTTTTAAATTAAGTAATTATACACCCGTAGCAGAAAACTTGTTCACTTGAAAAATAAATAGTCAAGAATTTCTTTATCTACAAAAAGTTAAGAAACATAGCGTCAATTTAAAAGCGGCGCATTTCACTTGAAGTTGGTCTCCCCTGGCGGCTGCTATCTCCATTGCGTACACGCACACCGACACACAAATACACCATTTACGCACACAAGCGCACACTGACAGGCCTACAGACCTACAAACTTTACTTTCACCTTTCTCCACTCTTACAGTTATTAAAATAAGGATGGTATTAGTTTGTCGTTTAGGTAGAAGTATGTTTGTCTATCAGCTGGTAAGTAGGACACCGATGGTTTTCTTTATGGTCCCTGCTATGGCCCCCACAAGGTCCTCCTCGTGTTAAGGTCATGCTCATTTGAAGGGCTTTATCAGAGGGATGAATCATCTAATAGATGGGTGCTCCATCATTTTTAATGGCATGGGATTGGTAGGTGACTATTTTGTATTAGTAATGTTTAGAATCAGCCACTTCGACTTATTTTGGAGTAGATAAGATTTTCTCAATTTGGAGACTGCTCTAGACTAGTGGAGAGTATCCCACTTTGCTAACAGAATCAGATAATGAGTGCTATCGCGTAAATGTTACTAAATGTTCTGATTCATATCACCCTACTTACATGGACGAGTCGCCGAAATTACTGCGACGATAAAGTCTTTTGTCTATCCTATAATATTAACTCATTAGTAATAACATTACTTCATTGAACAATAAGCGTTATGTAGTTCTTATTAACGTAAGAATAATTAGCAAAAAAAACAGGTAGTCAGATACTTGAATTTTACGGAAAATTGGGTATAATATTTAATATGTTGCGGTGATCAACTGGCAGTCGCTCCACATAAAATACTATTTATTATATCATAAAAAAAAAATACAGTCTACATTAAAAAAGACGGAGTAGAACTCCTTACCGGAGTCTGGGTTTCCCGTTATTTATAATCTGGGAGTCTTCAAGTCTTGATCGAATAGATTACTTATGGGGAAGTAAGTGTAAATTAACCTCAATAGCCTCAAGTTTCAAGTAAGATAATGGTCAAAGGCGAACCTTAAAAATCGTCAAAAAAAAAAAAACATATAATGAATGTTAGTCGATTCGTAGCAGAATTTAAGATAGACCTACGTTGTGTTGTGACCGTCTACGAAATCTGCGTAGCGCGTAGAGCTTATTTGCTACGAATATTTGAATGACCTAATTTTTCTCTGTTAATGGAACAACTTACACTGATATTTTTTTTCTCTCTGTGTTACAATATTCTGTTGCTTAGTAACTTTAACTACTGAATAATATGGAAAGCGAAATATGTATTAAGACTTGTATACATAAGATGAAATGGTGACTCTATTCCTAACGTCATAATAAGGCTCTGAGAATTGTTCTGTTTCAAGGTGTTATGATTGTAACATGTCATTTGACCTCCGCAAGCCCAGCAGTGAGCGATACCACATACCTTCTTACGACACTTGTTTAAAAACGGATGCCCTGATTCCAATCAGAGACAACGCCATCATCACTGGCAGCCTTGTTCCACTCACTGCTTAGTATGGGCTTTCGCCCTGTTGTGCTATGCTTCCCTGGTCCTTGCGAGTCTCATCCAGGTCTTTCGCGCTATCTTCTGAATGCCATCAATCCATCTGGCTGGCAAGGTTAAAATACTTAATTTTGCATTTAAAAATATTTTCACACTGCCCACATTTTTTCGAGTCACAAATCTAAATGTTTGTGGCACATTATAAATGATGGGCTTACCAAAATATATGAGTTAGTGTCACTTTTACTCGGATCGCCACTTAGTGTGGCAAGACTGATGACTGGTGACCCGACTCGGACTTCTGCGACTGGTGGTTATTGATTGCGATGGGTGTGCGGTGAAGTACCGTTGTATCTGATGATGAGTATTAAGGTTTCGTGGTTCGGTGATCTTGTATAAGGAGTAGGTCCATTGCAAGGTTCATTCTAGAAGACCTTTAATTGATACGGAATGACAATCTCTTCACATCTTGCTCTTACACTGTTGGCTAAAGGAATGAACTAAATAAAGGTTTCAAACTAAAAAAAATATTTCAATTAAACCATTTACGGGCATTCTTGAATTGCCAAGGAGAAGGAAGGTCGTCAGAAATATGAAGTGAAGCTAGTTGCCCATTCCAAAGCGTAATAGGTACCTATGGAGAAGAACGGGCAAGAAACTCCATGGACACTCTTTTAAATTATATTGTTACAAAAATATTAGTTACATCATTAATGTTGAATTTTTAATTATATGTGAGAACGTTAAAAACCGCCAGTGTACAATAAATAAATAGAAACAAAAAAAAAACAATAAAAAAAAAAGTAAATAAGTCATGGCAGCTAAGAGATGACCAGATAATTCTATATGGTACATAATTTATGATCTAAAATAGGTACAATATACTATTAAAGTTCTGTAAGTGTCTGTAGCACCAAGTGCACAAAACTCAGGACAAGTGGTACGTTTACATAATTTTAACTTAGGAAAATTATTCTTCGTAATTGAGTTTAGCTTCACCTGTTTTTGTTAGTACCCAATCATTTGCAGTAATAACATAAACATATTTATTTATTTCCATCCAATTTCCTACTTACGTACATTAAATAAATCAGTTATTTCAATCTTTATCCATCTTTTAACGACAATCAAATATAATGAAAACGAAATACGTTCTATGTAGTTTTCCAATCAAAATATATCATCGCGGCGGCAATCAAAAGGGGGTCAATGAGTAACAGTAAAGTTAAGACAATCTTTTTTTGACGCCTCGCAATTCCGATGTTATATCTTCGCAGGTGTTCGGCCGCAAAAAAACTGTAGGTGCCGATATCCCTGTGGTTGTTGCTTCGCCATTGTTGTAGGAACACAGATGGGTTACTTTTTTTCCGCTTTTAAACATTGAAATTGCTGAGCGAAACTATGAACCATCTCATGTAAAACGGCGCTGTAGTTTATGAAACACTAGCTTTTGCTCGCGGCCTCGCCCGCGTGGAGGATGGAAATTATCCAACTGGAACGGGATACTACTGGGATAAAAATATCTGTTGTCCTAACCCAGGCCATGGTCTATCAGTGTGTCAAAATTCTAGCAAATCCGTTCAGCAGTTTAAGCGTGAAAAGGTAACAGAAAGACCGATAACAGCCAGAGTTAGTTTCGCAATCATAATATTTGTATGGAAGTATGGATGCCTCGTAGCTGTAGTTCACGTCCAACATACGCATTATTGGATTATGTTTACCCGAAGACAAAGTTGACAGTACTTTAAAACCATTCTTCTAACATCTTAGCTTCAGAAATATACTAGTATGGTACAGTACTTTCCAAAACAAATTCAATAATAAACCCCATAATAACGTACCTTCATAGTGGTGACCAAGTTAAGTAGACACCTGGTGACGTCATGCGCAAATATTTCGAATACATATTACTACGGTACTATGACAGCGGGACCTGAGACAGCAACCAGGTGGAGAGGCCCGAATTACGGCGCCTAGTTGTCTTAGATATGAAATAACAAAAAAAAAAAGTGCAAACCTACGGTTAAAAATACAAATACATGCCTACCTAGCATTTATTTAATCGAACCTCAAATAATTCCAATTTTGCTTTTCTAAAAATACACTAGAGTCTTCAATAATATTTTTAGTGTTTATATAATGATTTCGCCTCTTTTTGTGAACCTGTAATAATTCCTATTTTGGCGACCTAAAATACTAAATAGCAAAGTAACTGCGACTAACTTGGATATAGCGCTTGCTCGGCTCGCGTGTGGTATCCTAGTTTAGTTACTGCGACCAACTGTGAGAAAAGGCCAGAAATCTTAATACAGGCGCATTTAAAAAAAAAGTTTTGGTCATTGGAATCCAAATCGGGTTTTAAAGGATCAGTAATTTAAAAAAAACTGTTAATCATTAGAAGGCCAATATTTTTTTAGAGGATCAGTTAAATATTTTCCAAATATAAATTTCATAAATGACCTATGAGCCCATGACTCATCCGCGGTATCCTTACACCTCTACTTGTATTATTATCGTCTGTCTGTTACTCAGGTCTTGTTATGATAATTTCGTTCTTAATTACTGTCAGTGTTAATAGTGGCCGAAATAGAAGCGTTTGAATGATTGATGCACAAGAATTTTTGCCAGTTTTTGCAGTAGGTGGCTGGTGGTGCGATGGTAAAACTATCGGGACTTGAATGGTCTAAAATCGCCAACACTAAATCACAGTACGAGATGATTTTAAATGTTTTTGTTGGTATATTGGCATGTGCTAGCTGACATAATATGGCAAATGATTTTTTTTTGTGTGTCTTTGTTTTGTAATGTTAATTACTTTGCATGCTATTTTATAGAATTAAGTTTTTCTAACTTAACAGCCAGTTGTGCTGTTGGGGAGTTTGTTGCGTGCGCCACTTCTTCTTCCCAGCTAAAGCACTATGAAGTGGTGATGAGCGAGCGTTTTGGGGGTCTAGACAGTCCCCCAAAACGCCCGCCGTGTCTGATGTAATTATGACGTTCGAAAAATACTAATTCCCAGCCTTATTTCAGCAACTGACTTTTGATTTTGACCAATACTCGATTATTTGAAATCTTCAAAATTATCCCAGGTTCAGTCCCGGTCCGACTCCCGTCAGTGACAGGAAAGGGTTAGTAGTTATCACACGGTTACTTTTGGATGAACTTGCTTTCACAATATATCCGGGCTTCATGCCGTCCGTATTCCGACCGAAGCATGCTTTTACCTTTTATGTACAAATAAAGTCAAAGTCAAATCATTTATTTCAAATAGGCCCTTGCAAGGCACTTGTGAACGTCAAAAATTACAAAAAAAATTAATTGATTATGTTCGCCCCTTCCAAAAGGTAGTTTTCGTATGAAGCAGAATGGGCAAGAAACTCCACCGTTAATCTTTTAAATTAATACTGAATCTGGAGCCCCAGAGGCCCTCACCCGGAACTGCATAATTATATTATTATGACTAGTCCTTTAAACCAAGGAAGTTATGCATTAAACGAATTTCTTTAGACCTTAATAATAAATTCCAAAATAGCAAGTTGAAGTGCTACATATGGTATGCCACATACGAAGAAAATAAAGTACAGCCCAGTGAAAACTTTAATTAATTCTCGATAGCTATTAATAAAATTATACTAATGAATTACATCGCTCACTCGATAGTATCATTGTTGCGTATAACAATTGCAGAATTAGCACTCATTAACTCTTTTCATTTGAAATGATTTACTAAACCGATTATGTTTCCTATTGAGAATTTTTTGTGAGTACTGCTTTATAGTTTTGGTTATTATTGGAAGAACGGAAAATTAATAGATTGGTTGGTGGCCCTTGTTGTTCTGAATTTAAAGATTATAATTTGTTCCAGGTGTGAATGTTGAGTATTAACTTTTAGAGAAATATTTAAAATAGAATTGTGACGGCGGATGGAATCAGTTATTTTTAGTTCATAATGCCTGCTTGACGCTTTTTCCGCTATCCAAATAGGTATTTTAATTAGACTGACAGAAAGCCCCAGAACCGCCACCCATTACCAAGTTCTAGTGTTTAAGCTGGGAAGAAAACACATCTATGTTTGCTTTACTATAACAATAACAGAATCCAGAGGTCTTTTACTTCCCTACATATCAATATCACGTAGATTCATCTCCTACTTGGAGTATGACCGACACACATACATACAATATATTATAGTTGGTAGTAATAGTGATTCGCGAGTAATTACCGGACCGTTGTTGCTGACCATACATCAAACGCGGTATGGCTAGTCATTACTAAGATGGATGAATCGCTTTCTTATAAATAGGTTAAGTCACGGACTTGGTGCTACTATGAGCGGGCTTAGAAGCTGTTTTAAATGACCTACATAATGTAAACTAGTTAATTATAATATCACGCCTATTTCCTATAGGCGTAGGCAGAAATCATATTGCGCCACGATTCTCAATATGCTTAAGAATGCATACAGTGTTAAATAAACGGTGTTTTTTTCAATATGAGTCTTCCAACTAGCAACAATAAATATTTGTGTCATCGATGTTTTTGGTAGAAATAATTGCTTCTATGTCAATGCCATTTCTATGTGAAAACTCGTCATACACGAATGTTATAGTGCCACTACTTCACCAAACTGTTATTTGCATTCCAAATTATAACAATTTTGCTAGATTCTTTTACAGCTTATGATTATAGCCTCACCTTTATAAGTAGAATTCGCTTCACGCTAATCACACGTCTGGCATAGTAACACTATTCCGCTTTGACAGTCGCTCCCGCTACTCTTATAACTTAAGCCTCGGCTTTATAAATAAAGAAAGAAAAAATATATAAATAAATTTGCGCCTAAGAACAACGCCTATAAATGTAAAAATAAAGTACAAAACAAAAAGATTTTTTTTTATGAGTTAAATATGCATCACATCCGCGCAAAGCGCCTATCGCTCAACATAGTCGTACGACTCGAAAGTGTGAAACAAAACCACAGCGCTGGTTTTAAAAGCGGCGTCAAATATTTAAAAGTATACGTACATAAATACCCAAATTAAAAAATAATAACAAATACGTAAGAGAACAAAAAATAATAATCCAACCGCCGCGCCGTATCTCTACGTTGACGTCGTGGTAGGTCTTATGCGCTCCGAACTCTACGTCTGTGCCGGAAGAGTTTACTTTGCCGGAACAAGTCTAGGATGAGGAACCGGACCATGAGAGATACAGAAACCCGCAGGGCAGAATATGGCGAGCTGTTGGGCAGTAGCAACCCGACGGACTCTCACTCCCGGCAGAAGTCATGTTGCTCATCTGTGGCTTGCCTTTATGGAGTGAACACTGACGAGGAACAGAGCTCCCACCTAATTTTTGCCTTTATTGGCCGGATTGAGTGGAGATTCGCAAGAGCAAACGTGCTCGGAGGAAGGAAGTATTCTAGTAAGTACTGGTCGGAACCTTGACCATCTTCCGGGCTCTGGGATTGTATTGATAGCCGTGGAATACCTCCCCACTCCTCAACCACCTCAGGAAGTGTTGCCCCCTTGTCGCTACGTCACTATGTGCTAGCGACCGTTTTTGGGGGCCCATTATTTAGTGTGCAAGTAACCCCCTGTCATTTTATCTGTGTATACCATAACATTGATCAGGCAGGGGAAATAGGCCTTCCATAGTTCTAAGTAACCAATCCACATTTCTCGACGGCATGTGAAGCCAAGTCAGAGGCCCATGGGCGGCTTTAAAACTCTGATACCAGGTTAGTCACTAACCACCCGAAAAAGAAAGAAAGAAAGAATTCACTATAGCCACCCATACCCATTGCCCATTGTTTTGTTTCCATGTGCTGCCACAGTCCTACACCAACCGGAGGTTGTCCTTGGGTGCACTTGCATATTGCATACAGGGACAATCGTCGGTTGGTACCTCATTCCATTTAAAGTTGTCTAAGGGGCCTCTGCGAGTTGGCTTCGACCACTAGTAAACCTTCCAAAGGACCGGGAACCCATGGACCCGAGATATGTAAACACATAATAATAATATTTGTAATTTTAGAGGCTTCTTAAATGCGATGACCCCCCACAACACCGTGATGTGGTCGCAGTGGACAAGGGTCTCACCCTGCTCTCCATGGCTAAAGAGAACTGCCTGCCTGAACGACCGATGACCGCAATGAGCTTCACAGGCGCTCATATCGGGCTCTTCATGAGCCTGGTGTAGATTTCTTAGCGTCCGTATTCCGGCTACGATTTAGGGACCTTTTCGAAACTGAAGGTTTCGTCTGTGCAATGATAGACGAAGTTATCTTTGACGAATAACTACCGGAGACATATTATGAAGAACGGGACGGTTGACGCGTGTCGGGCATGCCCCCGTCCGGGTATGTCCATCGGATATCTGGTTGTTCTCGTCTGGCCAACGGCGAGTACATGCACAGGCATAACCAAGTGCCCAGGATTATTCACCAGCAACTTCCTTTGAAATATAAACTTGTGGATTCTGAGGTACCGTATTACAAGTATGTGCCCGACCCAGTTTTCGAAAATGACCATGTCACGTTGCACTGGGATCGGTTTGTCATTACTGACAGGATTATTGTCGACAATAAGCCTGATATAGTGGCGATAGACCGACTAGTGCACCGCGCAATGATTGTCGATGTTACCATTCCATATGACGAGAACCTCTTGAAAGCTGAGAAAGATAAACAAATCAAATATCTCGACTTAGCACATGAGGTTGTTGACATGTGGAATGTGAGCTCGGCTGTCATTGTGCCGACTGTCGTTACGGCCAATGGCCTGACGGCCGAAACCTTCGACCAATATCTCCCGAGACTCTCGTTAGGCGGTTGGTTTTTTTTTATTTAGTTATCGATTTTTAATTTTTTTAATAGATATATAAAAGAGTAAATAAGAAAGAAAATAAATGAACGACATAATAATTGTACAATATATTTAATATTTAAAATGGTAACATTCCGTTCCGCCGCTATCAACGTAAGCGCTGTGGCGCAGCCCTAAAAAAATCTTGTGCGCACATACATTTTAACATTTAAAAATCAAATCTTGTCAGGCTTACGCAATTTACGTAGTTAATTTTCAGTATGATATTGGATGAATTGTTTAGTATACCGCTACCTCTTTTGCGTGCGCTCCGCTTGTGGCTAAAGCCTCACCTTTATAAGTGAGTTTCATTCAATTCGGCTTCATGCTAATGGCGTGTCTGGCTTACTGACACAATTCTCTCAGTCGCTTAATTTATTTATTATTTATATTGGTGGCTTTAGTATGCACTCGGTATAGATGGATGTGCTTAACACTATAGTAAAGTTTACAGATGTATTCTTGTTTTATTTCAATTTTAATTTCGCCTATAAAAACTTTATAGCAAGTGAAATGTCACTAGTTACTGCATAAATATGTTCGTATTCGCTATTTGCTTTCCAATGAAAATTATGATAATTTTCGCCCCACAGACGTTTTTTAAGGTTTCCTTCATCTTACAAAATTTTGTTATGAACATTAATTCTGACTTGATCATACTTTCAGAATACGCAGATAATACAGTTACAGGTTTAAATAAAACCGCCGTAGGTAGGCCGAACAAGCTAAATTACAAATGCATAAAAATATACACGGAACAAATGTTTAATTATAGGCCGTGATAATACTTGCGTGGGAATCGAACCAGTACTGAGCATACAAGCAAGAGGCATGATGACAGTAATTGACTCGTATTTTTGTAATTAAATCATCCAATAAGAAACCATTCAAATGTTTGATGGCGGGCCGGTGGAACTTCAGGCTCATAAGAAATTTTAACTTTGTCTATAAGATTGGCAAAATAATGTAAACCCTTTTTGCTGGTGTTGCAGATGTCAAGATAGGTGGCAGTAACCGCTGGCCGGTCGCGGTCTACCTGCAAACCGTACAGTTATAACAAGAAGACCATACACACTTCTATGAAATTCCACCAAACTATTCTCAGCGTCCGGACTCCCAAATCTTAGTCATCATCTAAGTTCCCGTTACGAAAACCTGACATGTCATCACGATTGCACAACTTGCCATCATCGGGTCATCTCAGAGGGGATATAACCAAGCAGGGGGAGGAGGGGGGGTGTCCTAGTTTCCATAACGGTGTACGATGTAGGACACAAGAGTTTTTGCGAATGAACCGAATTTTGAGAAGTATATTGACCAAGTTGACGTACTTTTTGCGATGTTTATTTGCGTACGCTTCGTCGGTCATCGATTGTTCTTCTTTTTGGTGTTCCTTTTTTGAATGGAGATGAGTGATTCCGTTTTGTTGGCTTTTGTGCGGAAGTTGGGTGAATGAATTTTGAGTTAGGATTTTTTATTTGAAAAAAAGGCTGCACGATAATCCGGAAACAAAACACTTTATGAAATAAACTGGAATATTGATAAGTTGAAAAGCTTTACATTATATTAATCAGACGCTTGCAAGAACCTTTTCTCTTACATAGTGTAGACCAATGGGAACGTTACTTTGTTAGGCTGATTACACTTACAAAGAAGCACTCGCTCAGCTATTTCAGTTTATTAGGCATACCAAGTAGAGAATTATACAAAAGGAACATCAGTTTAATGTCCTCATTCAAGACAAATAACAATACTTCTACCTACTCAAGTTTCGACAATACTTTAGCACTCCAAATATATCAACAATGTGATAACATCTTAATAATATCGCCAATAATGTCACCGCGAGTCTCTCAATTAAGATATCGACGCGCGCGCCTCCCGAGTGCTGTTGTTGGCTATGAGAAAGATATACCTACTGTGCCGCGGTAAATATATTCGTAACATTAGTACAAGATATATGGTCTTGTGGGCAATTATATTTTTGCTCTACAGATTATTTACTTAAATATATCAGACGGTTAGATCTGAAGGAAAGCAGTTTTTTTTTTTTTAAGTTTAAATTCTTTGAATTCCGTATTTAAATTTTAAATTATACTTATGTAAATGGATTTTGTGAAGCTGTTTTTATTAACCTTGTGACGAAATTTTGACTCAAACAAAGTAGTTCATCCTTATGTCGAACTACAATCTAGCCTACCACACATAGTACTACTACCCCTACCACATAAAGTCTCAAATTTGACACCAATCAAAGGAGAATTTGCAAATGACGACAGATGACCGCAACGGAAGGCCCTATGTTCAGCAGTTAATGTTTGCAAGCCTGATCATGATGTTGATGAAAATGAGACTACAATCTTTTTAAAATGCCGTATGTTGACTTTAAGGCTCAATAAACGCAAAAAAAAACAATCGACAAAAATATTTTTTCTTACAAATCATGTTTCCTAAGATCATTTATATTAATAATAAAAAGATTGATTACAGTTGTATGCTGTGATGCTTCCTCTTGTAAGTAGTTACTCGTTAGTCATCACATCCAATCAGTAACTGTTTCAGTATTACGGTAGATTAGTTTTTATAGTATTTCGGACAGGTAGCGACAGGTTACAACTCAATTGACTACCAGGCCACTATTGAACATGTTTGACCTAGTTAACTGTTGCGAATTGTGCAATAAAATTAATGACTAAATGTACAAATTAATATATTTTTTCAGCATCTATAACGGTAACATTTTCTCATTTCTCTTTCTGTTCAGTCTTATATCAATAACATTAAGCAATAATTAAAAAGTTAGTTATTTTCCTTGTTGAGCACATTCGATGTCAATATCAATTACTTACTACAGCTTTTGAGGATTTCGCCAATGAATTTCACGGTAGCAGAATCAGGAACCTCACTTTTGGTCTCAAAACCAGATTGTTCTAAAATTGAGGTCTACATTAAACCTCCTATAAATCTACCCTCTTAAGATAAGTACAAAAATAAATAAACTTTTCTTCCTAATTAAGTTTCAAGCGTTTTTAAACGCCCATAATGTTGAAAACTCTTTGCCAAGCCAACTAGTTATATTTCATGGCCCATAAAACACCACTGACCAAACACTTAACTATTACGACACGTGTCGACGCCGTTAATTGTGTGCGCCCGCGCATAACATCTAGTCGATCACGTTGACACTGGCGAGATCAATCAGCCGGTGACGAGCTCACCGTTATGCCCACTGCGAGATTAATAGAATGTGGACTAGATGCGAGAACGTGGAAGAGTAAGATGGACCAATAAGGAAACACATTATGTTCCGAAAAAATATTATGAAAAATGTCATTTTTCTTCAGGCTACTAAACGCGTATTTATAATAAAGGCTCTTGCCTCATTTTCGTGATATTAATTATATAATACGTAGTTACATACTTATTGCTGTAACAAAATTTGAAATTCAAAGCACATAACATTGCCTAAGACCCAACTTTTGGAACACCAGAAAAGTAAAAGTTTCCAGTTTTGGTAAAAAGAATATGCATATGCCAACTTTTCACACCAAGTCAAAAATACGTAACGACAAAATATACGGCACTATTTCTTTCATATCTAGCGTCAACAAATCTAAGTCAACTAGCATCTATGGGCTGGCTTCAAATGAACTGCAAGGTTTACAATTCGCCCTTTGAAGTCCGGCGCTATGTTAACTCGGTGTTGGTACACCGAGTTAACTAAATAGCTTAATAGTTATACAGTGACTTTTGTATCGGTAAGACTATTGTAGCAATGTATTTATACATTGTGTACAATGTATTTATACATTGCTAGGGGTGAGATTTATTTGCAGCTGACTGTACCTATTGGTACCATGTCGCTCGGAAGGTGCTACTGAATAGTTGCATGACTTGCCAACAAAACTAATATGACTTGTAAACGTTGTCTGTAAAAGAGAACCTTACATCGTGCAAGCTGGCAGAAAAATGATTCTGGTTGCATTCGATCACTTACGTGAATTTAATATCAGTTTCAAAATTGTAAAAGAAACGTTTGTTTTTATGGATACGCGTATCAGCTAGGGGTGAAACCAAATTGTTTAGTTTTTGCGTATTTAACAGTTTTCAGCTTTATGTGGATTAGTCGATGCCAAGTTCCTCATTGTTTTGAGCTCTCAGCTTTCGGCGTCCATAAAATGCAACGAGTTGTCACTTCAAAATTCCCCATTTCTCTTTATTCTTTCCACCGACTTATAAAAGAAGTAAGAGTACTTAAACAATTAAGCAAAACATACCAAATGCAATTAATTTTACGACCACAAGCAGTGCTATCGCGAACAAAGAGCAACAGCAGAAAGGTAGCTCTATTTGTTTGTATATAGCACCTGTAATATACACCATGACGGAATCTAAGGCTAACCGTAACTGCCCTTGCAAACTTAACACGAATAAAAGACAAGTGAATTTCATCTTTAAAGCTTAAACGTTAAGGTTCAGGTCAAGTCTTTCCTTATGTTGGTATATAAACCGCCAAAGTAAAGATGTTACCTTTTTTTGAAACAATAGCTTTTGGCCATAACAGGACAGAATGTATTGGAGCGGTAAAAGTTGTTTGTTCTATTGTTAGCACTATCTCCGGAACTACTGGACCGATTTTGATCGGCTTGTTTGGTTGTATGTAGAGTGGATAGGTTTCGTTAACAAGGTTATGGGAATTTCGGTAAATTTAAACCCTACCTGCGAAAACTTTGTTTACTTTCACAAACTATTTGTGATCAGTTTGGCAAACAAGCACTTGGCTTCCCTGATGGTAGTGATCTCCTAATGATTACCACAGGCGGAGGTGATCCCTGATAATAGAGGTACCTACTGGTGATACCAGAGGTACGTTTCCATTCCAGACTCTCATAACCTGTAAATACTTTTGCACCAATACAGACATTTCAAACCGGAACGGTCGTTGTGCTGGTTTCAGGGTAAGATCAGGTCTCATACGGGACACGTTTAACATTGAACTGTTTCATAAAATGTTTGTACTGATATGAAGTTTCAAATCCGAGCCCTGCTGGTGCTCCGGAGTGTCGTTAATATTTCTTACATATCCTGAAACATTTACAGCAAGTAAACCTGTGTGTGCGCAGACGCACGTCGCGGTCGGCGGCGCGCGCGGCATCTGGTGCGCTACGTGCGACAAGCGACACTCACGCGCAGCTGATCATGCGTTACACGGTTACACCAGCTTATTTATAGGACCTGCTACGTGCTTGTGCGTACAGGGTAGAGAGCTCCACAGAACGAGAACGTCAGAACGTCTTCGAGGATGTAGAAGAGTCTCGAACGAGTCGATCCTTTCTCTGGGGATGACAAATTAATAACCATAGATAGCCGTAGTGTCAATCACAAAGTGTTGTTTCATAGCCAAATTTTGTAATGGAACTTATGGAACTCTTTCATCCTTTCAAGAGATCCAAATTCAGATAAAATTGCGTCAAAAAAAATTGTAAGGGTTCGACATATAGAATTAATGTTTTATTTAGTAAGAAACCGTCTGTTAGTGAATTGGATTATTTACTTATTTCTCGTAACGTTTCTGGATTTAAGTGACGCGATGGGAATAATGGTCAGCATTCCCTCCTAAAGTATTTTATGTTTTGTATCATTTATGTACATTGTTCTTCCAACACTCTATTATATTGGCATTGAGTATAATATAAGCAAAACAATGATGTCGTAATCATCCGTAGACAACTATTTGTCACAATAATCATTGTAGTTCACCAGCATTGCCAACACATGTTGCCCAATATTGGCGAAACAAAGGATGAAACGGACACAATGCATGAAAGTCTTTCACTCAAAAAAACAAAAGACAAACATTATCGAAAATTCTTTTAAAAATAGAATGCTTGATGAGAATTCTATTTACTTACTAATTATTTTAAAAAGTATTTGACCAAAGAGTCTTGAACACATGGTCCATGGATTACTTTTTAAAAGTTTTATGACTTTTTGTTTGTATATCTGTGTGTACAGTTAAGGAAACAGGCTTGAACGAGATAATTGCCGTTACCGGTCATAAAGGCGGCAAAGTTTTATTAGGCGTGTGTTTATTGCGGATTGCCGTTAAATATTCTAATATTTTCGAAACTTAGAGGTTCTTTTCTTAATGTTTGGTATTACAAGAATGCCGGTTTAAGTATTTGAGGTAGAGATACTAACAAGCTGCTGTTTTGCGTCATATGTGCCTTACCTTGTCTTTCTGGAGCTTACCAGAGCGTAGTTTCCCAAGCTACCATAGGAGACCATTCTTTTCATAGCTTACAATTCGAAATAACTACAAAAAAATTACTTAATTTAGCCGAAAACCACTGCACCCTGCGAATTCCCACATAAAAAACAGCAACACTTTCTTCCTTCCTAAATAGTCCGCATTCTTCAAAAACTAAAAAGATTGAAAGAAATAAACAATAGCGTTGTCCCAGTTGTGCTTGAAGTTAGTGTAACTAGGTAACCGGTGCTCGCTCTACTTACAGTTTGGGTTAAACTCGCCGCGACTCGCGCGCCTCTGACCTCAGCCACGGAGTAATTGTAAAGATGGCTCGCTACATGGACTTTAAGGCATCATAATCATGGAGTTTTATGGGGTCTTCTTTAAATCTTCTTAATTTTCATATAAGAAAGCGATTCGGCCATTTAGGCAGGCATGTTAAATGTAATGTGACCATGTTCTATTTTGTAAGACTTCGTAACGTTGCTATATCATTACGGGAAGGCGCCATGACATTGCCATCCTGTTGATTTAAATTACACTACGACTGGTTTTGTAACAAACATTATTCAGTATATTTATTACTGTCGACCCGCTCCTGCTTCGCACCGTTTTTACAACTTGACAAAACATCGAGATTTCTTAGGTAAACGTAACTTTAATACTAATGTATACACATAAACCTTCCGGAATAAATTCTCTAAATGATGGTGAAAACCTCATTAAAATCTGTTGCGTGGTTTAGTTATTGGAACAACGCGGACATACAGACAAACACGAAAACCGACTTTGTTTTATAATATATAAAGATTATAATAAAATAGGTATAGAAGATAACAGTGATACCAAGTTTCAACAAATACAACTAAGTATGTAACTTTTTCAATCTTTAGGTGGAGAAGTGAGTTGTCTATCATTTTTTAAAGCTCTTCTCTAGCCAGTTACCACGCATGCCGTATGTAAGCTCCAAATAAATGCAGAGTGCCAAAATATGTGCGATTGGTCACAGCGCGGGGTCAAGTAGGGCGAACAGCGCACGCGCAAATATCCGTCACACTGTGACCCAACTCGCACATTATTACTGGCCGAAACAGTATCAACTGTATTATTGATTAGCTATCTACTTTTTTCAAATATATTTCGTTCGGATTTCAGCAACTTACTTGGGATATTCAGGAAAAGATAAATAATCCTGGGTTTTTGGATGCCTCTTCTATTTAGTCATATCTCTTACTTACATAGGTAATTATTAGGGCAGCTATCAAGAGATAGGCACTGAAATCCCAATGTGAGGTTTGGTTTATTTACAGGCTTCCATAAACAGCGGATGTATCTATCTATGATGATACCTACTGATAATAGGCATATCTTCTGCCTAGCTGCAAGGTAGAAAAAATATCATCAGTAGGGACCGAAAAGTGATTTTTCATCCCTCATAACCCTACCTACTTTAATACCCATAATATATTTAAATTAAAAGTTCTTTAGTTTGTGACTACTCGTTTCAAAGTATTTTTTAACAGGATCTCTTACACATCCCTTCCTTCTTCAACCTGTTGTCCTTCACGTACTTCACAAAACATTCTACCTGTGGAGCAACCCCAACAATTCCTTCAGTGCTATTGTCTCGTGCACCAACACAGGTTGCACAATAACTTGCACAATGTGCCTGGATGTGCACACCTCCCATAGAGTCGTGGGCGGTCAATTGGTCACACCATACTGTGCCATGCTTGAGTTTTTGTCACATCAGCTAATCAAGCTCACCTGATTGGCAGTCTGGCAATAATGGACAATGGTAGCGTGACAATTGAGGAGTTGCGACTATTGTAGATAGATGTTATTGTAGGGTCAACTCTGTCTGATGACAATACTGTTATACCCGTGGCTCGGCGCTCTTGCAACTATCGGTTATAAAATGAATACTCATTAGAAGAGGCCACGACCACTTGTTATAATCACGGCAGCCTCTATAAGTAGATAAGTAAGAAGGAAAGCATATTAAAGTTCTTTATAGCAGATGCTTCCAACACCGAGGCCAAACGAATTGACGCATTGTTAACCTGAGAGACAATACATGTAAGGACGTGTCGTTTCACCTGCACCACTGGTGGGACGCGACGCACCAATTTTCAGTGGCGGATACAATTGGTAAGGCCCTACTTTACTTGACATAGGTATTAAGAAAATAAATAAATTCTAACTTGCCCCTAGTCTAGTCGCCTCACAAAAAGCATGATGAATTTTAAAATAGCAACTTCCTTAACAATTACATCACCAGCCATTGAATAGCCCAACATGTCAGTTTACCTTTATTGAGCACGTCAACACCCCGCCGGGTTCCAAAGTCAGGTTACAATGGCTGACCAAAATATTTACCATTCAGGCAGCTACCGGATTTTATTTTACCTTCAATACCTTTGCGGAATTCAAAGGACACTTGTTTTCATTTTAACAAATTTATGGGTGTATTGTCGTCATAGCGTTGTTTTACAACATTTTAAGAGCAGTAGCACCTTGCTTCGAGGAAACTCATTGTGAGGCGTGGAAATTACATTACTTTTGTTTTCTGCACTTTTTAAAATTCGGTAGTCTGAGAGATATTGTAAATTACGTGTTTGTACAATGACGTTTGATAAGAGGCCGACGCGGTGCCAGTCACGGGTTATGAGAGCTTTAACGAAAAAGCTAAGGTTACTTACTTACATTTCCATAAAATGTAACAAAAATAATGTAGAGATAGAGACATTAACATATCATAATAAATCACGCCTCTCTGTTGTGCATATTCTATCTATCTGTCTACCAGTACATCCACATTTTGCCAGTCAAATAAGTTTCATGTAATAGAGGACGAGCCTATTGCCTTGCTTCTCAATGACATGTGAGGTGCTACTGAGAAATTCCTAATAGAAAACCCAAGTACAATTTTCCAGACCCGAGACCTGACCTGAGAATCGAACCCAGGAACTTACGCCCAACAGTTGCGCTTGCTGATTTCTTCTTGTGGTCTTGAGGCATACCATCATCTCTGTGAAGGTTGACAGCGACATCTATTCAGGCTTGTAAGAGTTATAATCTTTACTCACTATCTTGCCAACAGCGACATCTAGTGAACATACTTAAAACTTAAACAAAATGTTAGTGTTCAAATAAAACTATGTACAGAAGTGTAAGCAATACGTAAATTTTATTTAATTTTATTCAATAGTAAACTTTGATTTGAAGCTTATATTTTATTTTATCTATTTTTGTGTAGTCGATAATATGCTGCTGCAAATAAATAATAAAAAGCTGAAAATGCGTTTTCGAACTATCTAAAATAAGTGCCATCTAGTGAAAAGTATACATAACATTAGTTCTCGTATAAACTAAGAGATGTCACGGCAAGTATCGAAATTAACTGTAAAGAGCAATAATAACAGCATTATGTTGCCATTATTTTACCATAATAGTACGGTACTATATAAACAGTGTTCACTCATTTACACAAAAAGTCGATATATTAATATTACCTATTACCATTCGATGTATTTTTTTTGTTGAACCCGTTATTTTCATCTTCGACTCGGTGGTATAACCCGATTTTTATAACTGTGCGCCTGTCAACGTCAAAATATTACAGTTTAGGTGATAACATTAACAACATAAGGAGTATGACAGACTGTGGAGACGACACGAGTTGACCTGCCACAGATTAATAATACAGATGGGATACTCCGCAGTTTAGGTAGCTACAAGTACAACCTTCTGTACCTTATTTATTATGCAAATAAATGATTTTGATTTTTTCTACACGGCGGGCTCGTTTGCTGGGCCAATTCAATAAGTGTAACGTAGTCAGAAGATCAAAGAGTCTCGCGATAGAAAGAGAGGCAACTTCTAGGTAGGTGATTAGCGCTGTGCGACCTGAATTGCACTTTATTGTGTCATAGCAGGAGTCGCTTTTTATTTAAATGATTTTGCGGAGTGTCCCATCTGTATTAATCTGTGGTAGAGCGTAATACAAGGCGTGCGTCGTCGGGGCACTGAGGAGGTAGCCGGGCGGGTGGATTCAATACTAATGACTTTGACAGCTCCACGCGCACAGTTAAAAAAATTTAGTTATAAGCAAGTTTCTATAACATAGCTGCCAAATTGAAATGGAACTAAGCAGGCCCTATCTGCCGCATATGATGGGCTTTGGTCAAAAGTAACCACAGAGTTTCCCAAACAACAAGAACCAAAGACGTAGGCCCAGCAAGGGATAGTGGGACTGGATACATTTCAGCCTAATGGATTGGCATCAGATTTCAATAACCAGGATAAAATGGAAACAAGGAAGAAAGACCTGTTATCTAATTATGTAACATATTTTCGTAAACGATTACGACAAATCTTTTCATTTTGACAGTTCCAACAACATTCATTGCGTTATTTACGTTGTTCAGCAGATTTTTTTTTCGAACTTATGAAACAATGGATTAGCAATCTGTTTCAAAACGATTCAGATTCTGATTGATCGTGTATTACGCAATTCGGGTACAGGCGCTGCAGAGGAACACGATAGACTCATAGTTAATAAGTTATCAGGCAATAATTAAGATTTAGGAAGAATCTTCATATGATTTGATAGATTGCACTAGTAAGTAAAATATATACCTGCCTATTTACTTAAACTAAGGGTCATAATCATCAAGTATTAATCATCGATAGGTATAAGTAAAACTATGATTCTGAACCCTATCAAGTGCACAGTTTCGATGTGCACCATCCTTAAAAAGTGCACCTTGTACCGGATGCCCTTAGTTTTAAAGGGAAAAACCTGACTCACGACCTAAATCAACACGCATTCATGACAAGTTTATAAAACACCTAATTTCTGCATGCACACACAAAACTCAGATAATTCAATCTCGTATTTTGTTTTGTCACCCGTCAAACGTATTCGCATGTTTGAGTACCCATCCAATAGCGTAGTTCCGCATTGGGCGCGAAAATAAGCCTTTGTTTGAATCAGCATTATTTTTGCGAAATATTTTCATTGTTTTATCGACGCGGACCGTTACGCGAATCGTGTTTAATTCCAAGAGGCCCCACTATGAGGTTAATGACATTTTGTTACAATGGCTAAATGTTAGGTCACAGATTAGATTAGAGCTAGGTTTAGAATTTACTTGAGTACATAAATATTCATAGAGTTTAATTAAATTAGGTATCTTTGAATGGCTCATCAGAAATTCAATTTATTTGTAGGTATACCTACCCACCTATCTCCTCTGTTCTGATACATACATAGTTCCTACCTACTCTTTCTATTCATGGTTGATTACGCGATGTCTCCTTCTCTAAGTTGAAGACACAATGCCAACGTTGTAGTAGGTAGGTACAGGAGTAGCGTAATGTAGACGAGATATCCCGGATTCTTCTTATTATGCTGAGTATGATCAGCTACAGATGGTAGGACGCCAACATTAGTCACCAGCTGCCATTGTACGTATACACAAAGAAGAGTTTAACTAAAATGGAGTCAAGAATCAACGGGTCCATCATGATTTTATAGATAGGTACAATAAAGACTGGGCTCTTTAAAAAAAAAGAAGAGGAACTGGTTACCGATTCTTGTACCTATTGCAATTAACTTTTTGATTAGGATTTAACAAAGATTAATCATCGTTCACAAGCGTACAATAAATTAATCCCAATCAATTATTTATTGATATCTACAAAAACCTTTTACATTGCTAAAGGCTAGGATACATTAATTTGAATGAATCGAGACACCTAATGTTATTCACGATCACAATTTACTTACATCACATAATTGAAGGTCATTATCTTATATATCCCATACATGTCCATCACCTATCTAATACCTTCCGCACCTTTCGTACGAAGTGATCGGTCAATACGATGGGTTTCCTTGGCCGGGAACCGAACCAGGGCATCTCCGTGGCAACAGACGACACAACATGTGGCTCCTTAATCATTCAGTAGTCGATGAATCGAGTGTTCATTGTTGTTCCGGTTTAGAATTGATGGGTTAATTAGAAGTTTCAATGGTAGAGTTATAATAATTGTAGAACAGCTTTTTGTAAGAGTATTTTCAGGGTCCAGGAGTAGGTACTGCCTCTAATTAACCATTAGGCTTGGGCAGACCAGCGCGACTTGTCGCGCGACGCGACTCAAACAATGCAATTTTTAAGAAAACTGTACGGTATATACGTAACAATAACCGGCGTCGCGTCGCGCGACAAGTCGCGCTGGTCTGCACAAGCCTTAACTCTATTTTCACCGGTCACCGACATCGGCGCTATTGCGACTTTTCAATTAAATCTTTACGTCGGAGTTACGATTAATGTTTTAAGAATACCTTAAAAATATTTAAATGAACCTATAAAAAACTGTACTAAAAACAGCTTACGATGAGAAACAACATGTGTTTTAAAATTAATATCTATCTACTTCGAGACATTCTGCTCATTAATCACCTAACAAAATGTACCGTACTATTTTTCGGTAGTACTAGGTACACACTTTATAACCGAAACACCGCATGTCACCTTCACGCGGCTGCCCACCGAGCGTGACGGTTCACCTGCGTGACACTGTCACCCAATAGCACAGCACAGAGGGGCCACGTCTGGCAGTCACTAGGCTTAACCGCATCATGCAATACTCCCATGTGCGACACAGCAGGTGGAAGAGGCATTCAAGTCAAAGTCCAATTCGAACCGGTAGCTAGTGCCCTAAAACTACCCTTACTTGATTTAAATGTTGTAGTACAAAAACATACACACATAAACTCACGCCTTTTTTCCATGGGGGTAGGCAGAAACTACAGAACGCCATCTGCTAAGATCCTTACAGTACTCCTTTTTAAGCTACAAATATTGGTAAAAAATATTCTAGTGCGATACGATAATACATTTCGCCATATTTTGGTATGCATATGTTAATATCTTAGTTACGTGCACACTTGCAGCAGCGGTGTTGCCCAGTGGTATCGACCCCGACTATTGAGTTGTACGTCGTGATTTCGAACCCAGACAGGCACAGGCACTATACTTTGTGTATTTAATTACATCACCACTGCTCTCACAACGGAGAAAGAAAGTATCGTGTGGAAACCGCCTTGTTCTAGAACCAAAAAAACATTCGAAGATATGTGACATCCGCCAACCCGCACTGCGCCCGCGTGGTGGATTATGACCAACTCCCTCTCACACAGAGGAGTCTGTGTCCCAGTATGCTATATAATTGTAGATAATTACTAAACTGTAAACGTATTGGGCTGTACACTGGCGTCACTACCGATAGTTTCAATGCAGTGATGCCAACTGCACAGAAACCACTCCAGAAGTTAACTTAAAAAGGTTTGTTGAAGCCTAAATGCAGAGGATCTGCATATGCCCTTAGCGTATATGGAAGGTAAATGAAGTGCTGTGATAGGCTTTGATCATTAGAAAAACAATTAAGGAAAACATCATAATGGGTCCAACGGCCAACGCACAAACAGCAAACGTGGTTTTATATGTTCGTTAATTGACCCATGAATGAATCGTTTTGCCCAACAGTGGGACCATAATCATACTATTAAAACTTTATGAAGTGAGTCTTCTGCACTTATATTTTCGTGGTGAGGTCTGAGGGGCTCTAATACATATAAACGGGCTCCTTATTAGCGTGCCAACGAATCGGGTCACTGAAAGAATTGGGCCAATCGATACCCTAAATATGGTAAGTGATTCGGGAATTAAATCCCTCCGTCTTTTATTTTCAAGTCGATGAGGGATGAAATTGATTTGTGAGTTTACACGAAAACATGCATCTACGAAATGGTGATGAATGGTGATGGAGTAATCCTTCACCAGACCCTGTCCATCGTAAATCTATTCATTGAGACGATTCCAATGAGCCCAAACACGATACCTGTGCTGTAAGTTGGTAAGGGAGTTGGGTATCTTGCGAATTCCAGGTGATGCTACAACATCAGTTCAAGGTTACTATGTTCTTTTAATATCATTGAAGTAACAATACCAAATTTCAAATCGATCAGACCTGTGGAAGATGCTCACATCCATTCATCAACTAGAAACGAGCCTGATAATCATCAAACGGCTGAACCGAATTTGATAAAACATGTCTAAGAACCATCGCTAGAAAACTTGCTTTCAAGTAACAAAAAAACCGCTTTCAAATCGGTTCACCCTTTTAAGAGCTACGCTGCCACAGACAGATACACCCACATAGAGGTAAACTTATAAAACAGGGGTTTTATAAGATTTAGAAACCCCTCTTTTTGCGTCGCGGGATAGAAAATCAATTATTTAACAACTTTGTAAGGCCATACTTAAACTTTAACCCATCAAGCGATCGCCTACTACATAGAAGCAGTCTCATTGTAAGCGCTATACGGTTTTGGTGATAATATTAGTTGTCTATTCTTTCATGTAAAATCTTATGTCCATACGACATTTGTTAGGTAGTTTAATCATAATACAGACGATACAACAACCCTTCCCATAAAACGGAATCGTTTCACTTTCCGAACCCGGAGTCGGACCCGCAGCATCCGCTTCCGCGGCACAGTTAATAGCAGAGGAGATAATACCCGGTAATACTACGATGCAGCCACGGAGTAGAGAGGACATAGAGTACTAACATGCGGGTGACCGTTAGCAGCAAACGCTAGTATTTAAGCAGTGTGTGCAAATAGAGCAGTGGTGGCCCAGTGGTAACCCACTGGGCCACCACTGCTCTATTTGCACCTTAAATTACCTTTAATGTACGTTAGTACATTACACAACATTATAGGTTGATTATGCTACAAAGGTGCAACTAGTCTGCGATTGATTGACGTCAGTCACTCGATACTGATCGCTTCAAAACATATTCGATATCGATCGCTGGTCGACCTTTGGACGGTCATTGACTAGTGAAATGGACTCCATCAAACGACGTCGAAAAAACAGTCAGCCGACCGTAATACGGTAATCCGGCACGACCACTCCATTTACACAACTTCATGGGTAAAGGTAGGTACTAAAGTAATGGTATTATAGAGGAAGAACATTGTGTAAGTACGAGTTAATGTTCAGTGTATAATCTTAATATTAATGTTATATTATTTACTGCCTGCTTTCTCTTATGAAAGAGCAGACCAACGACATTTAATGAGTTCTACAAGTAAATACAGAGTTCGTATCAATCAACTCAGCCTATCGCAGTACACAGCTGGGCCTAGGCCTTTTCCAGGCTGTGCCGCAACACCCTGTCCTTGTCCGCCTTCCGCGTCCAGTCTCTCCCAGCCACGTTTATAAAGTCGTCAGTTCACCTAGCTGGGGGCGTCCCACACTACGCTTGCCGATACACGGGCTCCACTCCAGAACTCGTCTGCTGCACCGACCATCGGTCCTTCGACAAACATGGCCAGCCCGCTGCCACTGCCACATAGTTCGTATAGGTAGATAAACTTTTTAACAGACTAACAGACATTCCAACAGCATCTTCATACATAAATTAATAGTTTACCTCCGAAAGAACTGTAAAATAATTGCTTCGCAAAAAACGAAGGCTGTGCGGCCCATAATCGGAATAATTAAGTAGATATAACCAAAAAAGTCATTACTTTATGTTGGAGTAAGAAATCTGGCTGCGTTCGGAAGAGTGAGGTCATATTGTACCTGTGTCGACGAGGTCAACAAACTTGGATCTTGAAAGTCATATTTTTTATGTTCAAGCCTTTATTTCATTTTGGGGTAGACAGCACCCTGATTGCGTAACACACGATCAATCACGATCTGTTTTATTTTGACAGTTCAGCAACATTCATTGCATTATTTACGTTGTTGAGCAGACAAATTTTTCGAACATAGTGAAGCAACGGGTTAGCAATATCCTTCAAAATATCATATGTTTGATCGTGTGTAAACACGAAAACATAAACCTGTCTTCACCATCGCGCAGTCGGGTAAAAAGAGCAGAGAGTGCCACCCTTGCCGGCTGCCACTGCCTATCAGCAATTCCGGTTTATCCTAACCTACAGATTTTGTCACGATGATGCTATTTTCCTTATCCAAGTAGGTTCGTATCCAAGTCAAGGACGATTTAACACAAACTTTTTCCTCATTTGTTTCTTCACATTATTTTCTAATCATTCAAGGTAGGTACCTAAGTTCAAGAAAGTAATTTCTTAAGCAAATCCACTACCAGCTTAAATTGACCGTGTACATATATTCAAATAACAACTATCATTCTTTACAGTTGTATGAAATGGCTATAACGCGGCAAATTAACATAGGGTGTCAATTTGCTTAACAATTATTTAATTATTTTCAATCATGTAAACATCAATCTTTCAATCTTATAGTATACAATCTTAAATAAAATATACATCTAACACTAAACTATATAAATGATGTACAAGTAAACAGAGGAAAAAATAAATAAAAAAATTAACAATTCATTTCAATTTGACTGATGATGGTAGGTAATCAATGCATAGGGTTACTCTATAAGTTTATCGGCATTTTATTATATGTTTGGTATTGTTATTTTTTGTAATCTATGATAGCTTGTAGTCAAAACAGATTTGTATGTAGCGGATATAAGAATTTGTCGCGAGTGTGCACATGGTCCATTATTTCATTGGGCGATAGTCTGACCAATGGTAACGCTAGTTCTAAATTCTGCTGCAAATCTGCCCACAGTATTACGAGTACATGCGTTCTAACTAGTGACAATTTTCTTTAGCTATATTACCACCTAGCTTCTTCTTAGCTAGTGTCCATGGCAATCTAAACAGAGTCAGCCCAGACTTTGGCTACGAGTTTGGCACCTTCAGTAGCGTCCATCAGTTCCTGTAACGTGCAGACAACAGGACACGCCGGACACGATATTAAGTATCCCATTGTTCCTGGCACAGCACTACATTCACACTCCAGGGCGGAGTCATCTGAGATTCTCCACCTGAGCAGGTTTTCCTTGCTTTAGCCAACCTAGGTCCGGAGTCTATTTAAAGATTTCCAGGTAAGCCAAGGTAAGTCATTACCATCTAATGATAGTTATGTAGTCAGTTAGTACGGAAAATACCTTATAGATCATAAAGGAGTATCGTTACCCCGTTCGCTAATCAAAAAAAGAATTTAAAAAAATCGTAGATATCCTTCTTAGTTTGTAATAATAACATAACATAACATCACGCCTCTATTCCCGAAAGGGACAGGTAGAGGTGTACCTATAGTACACACACATTTCGCCAGTTATGTTTTAGTCCCATGTAATAGGGGGCGAGCATATTGCCATCAAACGGGCACAAATCCAGACTCTGGACTGCTACTGAGAAATTCCAGATGGAATTACCCAACATCACTTTGCCCGGCCCGGGAATCGAACCCAGGACCTCATGCTCAGCAGTAGCGCTTGCGACCACTAGACCAACGCGGCAGTCAAGTTTGTAATAATATGACTACTTATTTAACGTTTACTAACAGGAAAAGCTTAATTTTCCTCCTTCAAACATAAATAGAACTGCAGCGTTCCGAATATCCTCAAGACTCCTACGAAATAACTCACTGCACTTTATCAAGGAAAAACCTTCCCTAGTACCATTACTCTCACTATATAACGGGCCGAAACTCTTTCGATTTACATGTGTCGATATTTTTGTTGAAACCAATTAAATAATTGTACATTCCGCAGGTGTGTGATAATTGTGATAAATAACACAAGTCTCTTTTTGTTTATTGTATCACTAAATTGATCAATACGCGTAGCAGCTGTTAATTGATTAAATCCTCTATAAATTAAATAGAATTAAAAAAAAACTGTTAATTGGTAATTTTTGTCTTTCTATTAAAAGATGGAAGTTTTTCCACAAAATAAATAACTGGCATTTTTTTCTTGTGGTTATTGTGAAAGATGGTATTATGACATCATGGGCAGCAACATCCGTGAGTGACGATCTGTTTGCAAAGCGCAGGTATTTTCTTTTCTTAATTAAACATTGCTCAACACTATTTGTGACATTGTCTTTCTATCTAGTTTATAAAGGGTGATTTTTTGAGATGGGCCTCCCCATCTCAAAAAATCATAAATTTAACGCGTAGGTATTCGTTTGAAATTTAAAGTTCCATTTTTTTTTGTTTACGGGTTATTCGGCCAGTCTATCCATCCTGAAAAATAGGTTGGAGTTTCATTTCCCACGAAATGTAAGGGAAAAGTTTTG
This sequence comes from Agrochola lota, assembly GCA_947364205.1. Classification (NCBI taxonomy): domain Eukaryota; kingdom Metazoa; phylum Arthropoda; class Insecta; order Lepidoptera; family Noctuidae; genus Agrochola; species Agrochola lota. The sequence goes on from OX376221.1 coordinate 23,139,435, forward strand.
TTACGATTTCTGATTTTGCTAGTACTCAAACCTCAGTTGGTCCTATAATTTTTTTTGATCCTTATAAGAAACAGGATCGATTGGGCTCAAAAAAGTTTTTGTGAAAACTGCGGCCCACTTTCTTGCGGACTGTATTTTTTTTTCAAAATCTCGGAATGCAGATAAAAATGTCTCAAAAACTTAAGGGCAGTCTCCTAAAACCGTTTTCCTGTAGCTACAATGGTTAAGGTAGCTGTCCATACTGCCCCATCTCAAAAATCCACATTGTATAGGTACTGTCAGGGCAAAAGCTTCCTTCTCTCTGTTAGCAGAGAACATTATCTTTTTTTGTTAACCGATGTTGTCCCACTGCTGGGCAAAGAAGATCCTTATTTTTGCTTTTTTTTACATACTCACGAGTACTTACTTCGTTGATCATGGCCATGAAAACTCGTTGGAGCTGCAGCAGTAGATCATGAAGTTCATTTAACTTTGATACGATGCATTTTCGTTACAATTTGTAAATCTTGTTGATTGTATCAATTCAATTGATTCAATTTAGGATTTCATAAACTAGTTTCGTATTTTGAAATTTTCTAAGTGTTTTCAAAGGCTCGACTTCTCAAAGGCAAGAGGATTCGAACCTCAATGCTCGACTCTTTCCAATCTTAGACTCAACTGCGTTGATTGAAAGTACCTAGGTAGCAGGTAGGTACTGCGCCAGCCATAGACACGGGCCGTAATCACTAATTGCATTTAAATGGCTTCGTCCATTACTACAAATTATAAGTAAGTCAATTAGTTCTTTGCTTTCATTCGTAATTAATCTGTTACGTAGAGTGCAGTAACAAGTATTCTATTGATGAAATAAATTATCTTGTTTTTATCGTTTGTTGATGCGTCTCGTACGGTGGTACTGGTATAGCTATGTTATTATATCTTTATTGGCTTTAAAAAACCGTGAGGTGTCGTGTGACACCCGGTTGGAGCGAAGTTCCTTTTGCTTTAATTTGCACACTTGGCGAATGAGAGCTAGACCAAAAAGTGTAACATTTTGTCATGACGGTCAAAATGTTACAGTTTTTAAGGTTCCGTACCTCGAAAGGAAAAACGGAACCCTTATAGGATCACTCGTGTGTCTGTCTGTCTGTCTGTCCGTCTGTCACAGCCAATTTGCTCCGAATCTAATGGACCGATTTAGTCGAAATTTGGTACACATATGTACGAGTATTTATGTAACCCAAACATGGACGTGAAAAATGAGAGCTAGATCGAAACAAGAACAAACTTAGCACTGTAGCTGAAAAACATATTCGCCCATACGGAATGTATGGGCGAATATGTTTTTCAGCTACAGTGTTAAGTTGCTCTCATTCGCCAAGTGTGCAGAGTATAACGTTTGATAAGTAAAGGTAGACTTTTTCACTAAACACAAAATAAAATCACAATAATTAATTTTTAAATCATTTATTTTTCATCGAAAAAATATCCTCCGCTACAAATATGATTAGGATGACGATGACCCGGTATCGTGTAGACACGTGCGAATGGAATGCGTAAGTACATACAGACTGGTCGTGAACAGGGGGCTTTATTAGCACAGCCTGAAGCAGGCACAAGGAACTTCGTAAGAATTGCATAGCAAGATGGTGCAGTAGAGATGGAGAGTGAGATGGACGTTTTTCTTTTTTTAAAGAGAATCGTTCATGTGAATTTATATTATCTGTTAGAATTTATGAATCCAGTTGCAATTTAAATTTTTCACCATTTTGATACCTTTGATACTGGGACCTACTGCGTCATCCTACCATATACTTGATAAGGTCCTCGTGCTGCTTGAAGCTGCGTGGATCCAACAGAAATTAATCGAAGAGCAAACTGATATGCGACTGTATTTACGAGGAGCAACATTCGAACACAATGTAAACATAAAGTACTATGTAGCTATTTGTTCTAGAACCCCACGCGCCTGAATAAGTGCCAATACATTTCATACAAAATATGTACTCGCACCCACAATCTGCCGCCTACAGCCACCTCAACAAATATATTTACTTTAAACAATAAATATAGACAAAAACAAAACAGATGTTCGCATCCATAAAGTAACTATAATAAATCTTTTACAAATAAAATCTCCAAAAATTTCATCTAATACGTGGACTTAAATTACAATATATACAAACATTTAAACATAGTAATACGACAACTGGATGAAGTACTATTGTACCCTGTTATTTACAAAGAAAACGGTGCGTTTCTAACACACGACAGAGACTGACAACCAGCCACTGATATTAACAATCCTGACAGGAAACTGGCTGCCTCGACTCAATATTTAAAATTCGCCGTAATAACCCAAAAATAACCTTTGTAACATTACATAATATAATTTATACCCTAATAAAGGATTCACAATATTTACCTACGTGCATTGTTTTTGCCAGACCATTGAATTTCTAATTCTTCTGAAATAATTCGATAGTTCTCAACATGGCTGCCGCCCCGCTAGAGATCAGGGGAGCGTTACTTGTCCTTGGGACTTTATAATTTTCTTTGAAAACTTACACTCGGGTAGGGGCAGCAAAAGTTTGGGAAACTTAGACCATAATAGTGTTACCGATGATACTCTCTTTGCCATCCAATAGTTCAGAGTATCCTGACTCGTCGCTGCAGGCACTATCATTATCACCAGTGTTTTTAAACACTTCAGTTTCTGTGCTTGAGTTGAGGCTGCCAACATCGGTCAAATTGTCAATCAGAGATTCAAACTTCCCTTCAAAGTCTGACATGATATTAGAATCCGCACGCAGTGGGGGATAAGTGGACCTTCGCCTGAAGGTGTTCTTTTCACCGATCGGAACATGGTTTACTTCCTCAGTGACGTTGGTGTCAGAGTTATTTATAATGTGCACAGAGTTGTAGCTTCTATTGCTGCTCCTCATATCGTTATGTTCGAACGTCTGTTCCATATAAGAGGCAGTAGTGTCAGCATGTTCCTTCTGGTCTTCCTGAGGGAACGAGGGCAGGGATGACGGCTCGGTGTCAGTTACCGTGCTGGCAGTCTCGCAGCCCGAAGAAACAGATCCGTCGTCGCTATCCGTGACGAGGTAGTTACTTTGCATCAGCGCCTTACAGTCGCCCCCAGCTACCGCGTTTTCACTCAGTTCGTTCGATTCGGCAATCGCTTCTAGCAATCTCGTTTCCTTCTCTCCATCACTATGACTAGTATCATCAATACGTCCATTCTTTTGGCTTTCCTTTACCAACAATTCTAGGAATTCATCGGAGACGGTGACGGTACCGCTTCCAGAGTCGGATAGCGTTCTATTTATAACTCCCTCGGGACATGATGTTTTCCTCGGGGACTTTATATCGGGCCGTCGTCTGTCGAGCGTTTGCGAGGAATAGAAGTTGTCCATCGTCAAAGACGTTCGTGACCAGGGCTCGCCGTTCTGTTTAGCGTTCATCTCCGCCTCTTCTTCATCTTCTTCCGAACAAAGTTCTTCAATAGCTCCCAGTTTTGGAGCTGACTTTGACCTCTCTAGCGGTGGTCTGTAGTTCATAGCTCCGACACTTAGCAGAATTTTTCTGCGAGGCATACTTGGATTATCATACACACTGTTAGCAAGACTGAGCCTAGCATTTTGTTTTGAGATTCTGTCCTTTTTGAATTCACTTAAGGCCTGCTTCAGTTTGACTTGAAGTTCCTCTGTAATCTTCTTTGATATTGATTCTTTGGTGCAAAGGACGGCGTGGCAACGGAGCTCGTGCTTGAGCTTCTTGCCCTCGTGACGGTACACCCAGCAGAATAGCTTGGGGTAGTGCGGTGGGCTGGCACAGTACGTGATGCGGTGAGACCAGTACTCGGTGAGTCCGTGCTCTTTGGTGAATCCCTTGAGGCCGGAGTTGGTGACCGACAGCTTCATCACGACGTCGGGTTTCGTCGACTGCTGGTAGTTGCGCCACAGTGTTGCCAGTGGCTTCTCGACGCAGCTCTCACCTGCAAAAAAGAACACATGGTTATTATTTTAGTCTCATGGAAGCTTTTGCAGCGTTTATAATAAAACCAGACATCACGTATACATATGTGTGATTTAGAGGATATGTTAATCTCATATGTTGAATACCTGTCTAGCTGGTCTTGAATGATTAGTATCAATTTGTGTAAACTAGAATATCAGGTTTTTGTGATCATCTACAAGGAAAATATTATAGATGCTTAAAAGTATTACCAACGAAAGCATTTGAGGACGGAACTGATGATTTTAAACCTTTCAATCTTAGCGTGATATCAAGGAATATGCATTCGCTTCCTCATAATGTATGTACATACATTTGCTGATAATATCTAATCAGAGTGTAGAACAAGATACGTTCGCCCACTTGCACATTGTAATCTGTGTGAACATAATCTGTTATTATAATGATCTGTCGATCGAAACGTTTCGAGGTGAACTGGTGAGAATGTAGTGAGTGAGATACATTTATTAACGCGGTCTCCGTGACATGGAGTCCAGTTTTTGATGACGTCAGAGTTTATTGTATATGTAATTTTGGACATGAGAACGATTTTCGGTGTTTTAGAAGACTGAAATGAGACGGGTAAAAACGACGTCAATTAACCGGATTTCAAAACTTGCTTGCTTAATTCAATAACAGACTTTGAATAAGCTTTTCTGTGTATTTGCCTAAGTAGGATAATTCTTCTAAGGAAAACATCTCCAATGTTAAGATCAGATTTCCCTCCTGCTCAGGCTTATAGCGACCATTGGTAAGTGTGACAGTATAAGGAAATCTCGTTAACAAAGGGACCCGTAATGTTACAACACGAAATAAAACTAAGACCCTTAAAAGTTAAGCAGACTTTGTCCTCCATTATGCGAACGTCACGGTGCTTGCGCTAGAAGCTTTATGTTGAGACTTGCCACTTTGTTGGAACATTCCATAGCTTTGCACATGGAATTGTTAATCTGGAAGTTTGTGCAGTAATCATTACGATTTTACCCAAATAAGTTAATGATGGATGATTTTTTTAACTGAACTCTGGTTATTTTTCGCTGATGTTGATTGTTATCAAGTTAGGAATGTTAGGATATGGTTAATCGTTTTTTATTTCGTTTAAAATTTTAAATAATTAAATGCTATCGTGTATATTCTTTAGAAATCTTGAATTCCAATAAAATGGAAACAATTAAAAAGTCTCATAGACTATATTTATGGCATTTTCTCTATTGTTAGTGTTACACTTTGCTTGGGAAATTACTGAGACTTGTTTTATCTAAACTCGATCGGAGGAAGTTGAGACTGTTGAGAAACAGGGAAAAGTATCTGACACGCATACGGAACCGCGGGATCAAGGAAATAAGGTAATGTTTTATACCTTGCTTGATATTAATCCATTACCTAATCCAGCGAATTTTCATTCATTAGAGAGTATTATGATGGCGGAATTGCTGAAAATATATCTTGTTGTGATAATTTGCAGTGCCATTTGTAGGTATGACTATTGAGTGTCGTTTGTTTTAAAGTTAGTACTCGAGATACAGATTTATGATAAATATAGTGCATATGTTTAAAAATGTATTATTTAAGTATGACGTGCGTATATAAAGAATCCGATCACTATACCCACGCGAACATTTTTATTTGACTTTGCGAAAAATGAGAATATATTACAAAAAGATCTTAAGTGGGTGCATCTATGATAGATTGATATTACAGTAATTTTTGAAATATTGAAAGATTAACTACTAGAATGTTTATTAGAAATACAAAATAAATAAATTCTACACTCATAAAGTTTAAGATAAATATATTCAACAGTTTTTAGCAGATCCGACAGATGTCGTCATGTCCTCAATAATGCAACTAAGTTCCCATAGAAAATGCACAAATATTTCCGGGAACTTTAAAAAAAAATCTTTCCTTAAGAACCTGATTCGGGCTATTAGGAACATTATTATTTTATTTTATTAACATTATTATTATTTTAAAACAAAATTTGCCAAATCAGTCCAGCGGTTCTGGGGTTATGCGCTTACCGACGGACATCATTTCATCCTAAGTAATATTTTAATGTGTGAGTGAGTTTGTTTATTTGTTTTTTCATACGCTTTCACGCTAAAACGGCTGAGCAGATTTGGATGAAATCTGGCACATGGGTAGACCGTGACCTGGGTTAGGAAATAGGACTTTTTATCCCGATAGTACATCCCGAGGGCTAATTGCCGACCTTCACGCGGGTGACCCTGCAGGATGAAACTAATTTTTATTACATAGATTAAGAAGTTTCACTAATATTACGCCATACCCAAGTAAATTGTAAATGCCAACTACAATATTGATAGTGTTAGTAATAGGTTCTGATCAAGTCCGCTAAACAGATGATTGTTATGATATCATGATCAGCGGCCGTCGTGATCTGATCTAAGTGCTAACGTTGTTAGCGACATGTTAATTACTAGGTGGAACATGATCCGTGTGTAGAATTTAACATGTTGTAATTTACAAATTGTTTCCAATTATTCGTATCACGTTCAGGAAATGTTAAAAATGTTGCCAATCGCTTTTTTTTCAGAAAACTTATTAACACTAGGAATTCTGTACCGTGTGTGTGTTTACTATGTAACATAAATCACACATGCGTCTTGAAACAATTATGAAATATACGAGTAAAAAATAAAAGTTGTATGTAGAAATATATATTTATTTATATATTAGCTAAAGCCAATTGCTCGTAAGTTTGAGGAATTATTGCGTAGAGGCATAGCAAATGACGTCGTTATCCTGACTTAGGCGTCAGTAAACGTCAATATTCAGTGAACAAGCATGGTGATTAAATCACTTTCGTCTTTCTTTTTTTACCTGCCTTTATCATAGAAGGATGAATGAATACCTAGGCTCATGTAATTTCGACCAAAAGTGTACAGTACTTTTATCACAATAATCAGGCCGAAAATCCAAACCAATCACTATTAAAAACGTTGTCAGGCTTGTAAAACCTTTGACTGGGCGCCATGGCCCCATAAATGCAGCGATGAAACAACCCATAAAGTCATGGGATAGGACGCGACGACCCCATAAAGCAGACTCGTAAAACAGAAGTAACTATGTAACGAGTTTATTTACTTTTAATTGTACTGGTTAATTGTATAAAAGCGAAAATGCTACAGCGGCTGATCATGGTGAGATGCTCATTAAATAACAATGACGAATCCTGCTGCTCATATTTTTACACCTTTTCATACTAAACTCGCTCCGTGCCGAGAAAATGCGTTCCTGACACCTCTCAGTTGGACACGAATAGGAACAAATTAAGTATAAATTCGTAAAACATGTATTCTTTTGTACTCAACTGACAGGTGGAACATAGTCTCGCGATGGCCGGAATATAATAAAGTATATCAGACACATGTAGTCTGTGGGACTCCTTCCTTTTTATTTTAGTTTGCTGTAAGTAGGGGAACACGCAAGAAGCGATTGCATAACACACATAAAGGCACAAACTACAGAACGTCACGTGTTACCATCCTCACATACTTCTAGACTAAAATAAACACAATCCAAAACCTTCTAATTACCCAGATGAATTAAACGTCAAGTAGAAGATCCAAGGGGCTTCACTGTCATTTGCAGGCGATAAGGTCCTCTTTAGATTCCGATTGATAAAGCTTGTCCCTTTTAATAGTTTTTTCTTTTAATAAATTCTATCTTGCTCAACTTAGCGACTGAGTATATGTATATGACGACTGTATATGGCGTTCATGACCTAAATAAATACTAAATAGGTGTTCAGGTCTAGCTGTTTGTGCATGTGAGATATGTGTCCGGAAACACACCCACGATAGAAGAAATTCCTTGTTTGAGAGAGCGTTTTTTTTTTAATACCTAAAAGATGACGATGAGATATTTTTTTTTTATATGACGTTAGGTACGTTAGTAATCTTGACAGATTCGGAATCGGGCATTCTCGCTCGCCAGTTAAACCCATTAGTTGTCGAGCCATTGCTGCTACTGAAAACTTTATTTAATTTCAAAGTATTCAAATAATACAACCTTAAATACATAGGTACTATAACGATGTAAGAAGTCGGGAAGCGGTTTCTACCGTGAGACAATACTAATCGCAAAGTGAACAGTTTATTAAATATTACATGTAAATCGGCGGTACCCGAACTTGTACTTACATAAGTAATGTATTTTTCACGATTCTATATGATGGACTATGATATTATTCAGGTGTCAATGTTAACATTAACATCGAGCACGTTTTCTTCAGACGATTGAAGGCAAATATTTTTTAATGCAGTCGAATTTGAAAAGTAACCATTTCGTTTTATAGGGTTTAAACAAATGAGTTGAATAGGAAGTTCTTTGCGAATCACGTGTTATTTTTATTTCGTAAGCTGATATACCTTTAGGAGTAAAATGTCGTTTAATCTCGAAGAATAGGCAATTCGGTATTTGAACGTGGGTGACTAGACGCCTTTTGCACAGTTAAAAACTCGAAATTTAATAGGCAGTTAAACATTTTTTTCTTTAAGGCATTAAGATACGATCTATTTAATTTTAAAAGGCAAGTAAATTGTACTTACAAATTACTTAACATCCACTTGACAGATTTTAATTGCATAACCTACTTAAAATAATGAACTGGAAATATTTTTTTACAGAAAAGGTCCGTACTCCATAATTTAAGCTGGTTACAAAACTTTGCAGAATGACCTGCGTGTTTGAAAATTCGAAAAAGGAACGTTGGAACATAACTGACGTGAATGGAGTTTATTGCGACAATTCTTTGAGTTTTGTTGCAGAATCGAATTGCCTGCATTGCGTATTTCCCGGTACCTATGTCACAAGAATAATTTATACATAGGCAGTTAACGTTAAAGAATTTATTTATCTGACACGTTTATTTTCTAAACATTCGTTTTGACATAATGAGAAATGAAAATAATGGACTCATTGTGCTGGAAAATAGTAATGAACTTAAATTTGTATTTTTACGTAATTAAAGTTGATTCTGTTCAAAGTAAATATTTATTCTGCAATAATTTCATCCTTTTTACTACTAAAACACAGCAATTTATTTAACTGTCTAATTTATGCAAATTATTCAACTGTCATAAGTGTAATTCTGCAATAATTCGCACGTGTCACACACTACACTGGTGGGTTGAGCAACGATGAATTCACTCGGGTAACGGCTGGACCGAGCATTGTGTTGTGTAACGTAGTACGCATGCGCGAGTAACCACTACCGGAGATGTTGCGGTCAAAGGATATAGTGTTGATGCTAGGTTCGTGTTACAGACGGACATTGTTTTGTTGACTTTGTGGACTGACGATACAAATGATTTTTTGGAGTTGAGAGATGAAATTTAAAAGCAATTTCACACAATGTGTGTTACGGGAATAGGGCGGCAATTCTCGTATTTTTAAGAACGCTAGCATTCTCATATCTTTTTCAATCTGTCGAAACCATTTTTTATGTTAACATATAACATAACATTCACCAAAGGGTAGGGCATAGGTGTCCCTGTACATTAAAAAAAAAACTCCTATTTCCATAGAATCAAAATAAAATTGACGTTCATTGTCACTGAGGTGAGACTAGGAGTAAGTTTTGAAAGTTGTTAATTACGGAAATGGGCCATCTGTGTGTGTGTGTGTGTGTAATATAATTCGTTTTTTGTTAAAGCTACTTACAGTTAAAAAAATCGTATCTATTTAAACCGTACCGTAGTATTAGTGCAATTGAATTAAATAATTTCTTTTAGTTACTATTAGCTACTTGTAAGTCTATAATCAACGTCAAATGGGGACCACTCAAAGTTTTTCTCGAAGCATAAGTGCAGGGTTGACTGTCAAACTTTCTCCCACACTTATATCGTAAGCTTTCAAGACCAAGCCTAATTATATGAATGAATGTTGGTTCAATGTACTACTACTCATGCACTAGTTATATCACACGGTGATGCTCACTTTATTTGCTGTAAGTTATATCAGACATTGCACCAGTATTCATTTCACCGAAGTGATTAGTCAGTGTAGTTCCCGGTTTCAAGAGTCATTTTTCCTGTGAGTCGTATCGGAAATAAAAACCGGCCAAGTGCGGTCGGACCACGCACAATGAAGGGTATGAATAGTTGGATGAATGGATGAATTTATCCCAAAAACAAACTTAATATTGTAGTTGAAAAACATGTTGTCCCATATATTCCAAGTTCCAACTGCAAATGTTTGTACACACAATAATGAGAGATTTAGGTACCATGTTATTTTAAGACCATAGACTTATAGATTTTTCTGTAGTTTACGAGTAAATAACCATTATGTAGTAAAAAAAGCCGTACGGGTCGATCCATCAGGTTAAGCTACGCTTTCCAGAGTTGGTCCGTGGATGGGTGATCATCTTTACATACAGAGACTTCTCCGTGCCTCGGAAAGCACGTTAAGCCGTTGGTCCCAGCTGTCATTCGTGGATCTTTGAAACTCGTTACGGGTGGTCAGAAGCCCGAAAGTCTGATAACCAGTCTTACTAAGGAGTATCGTATTATCCAGTTACTGGGTTGTGGAGGTCAGATAGGCAGTCGCTCCATGTAAAATACTGGTATTCAGCTGCATCCGGTTAGACTGGAAACCGAACCCAACAAAGTTGGGGAAAGGCTAGGCAGATTGATTTTTACTAGAAAATACTAGGAGAGCTGCAGGCCAATTCTCGTACTTTAAAAATGTTTAAAATCAAGTCGCAAATCTAAATCTCAGTGACGATCATGTAAAAAAAATGTGTAAATTAAAGGTTTTTTAAATTGACACTGAGATTAGAATGCAAATATTCTATAAAAATACGGGAATGTCCCCTCTACTTTTTGCCCAGTCGGTACTAAATAGTAACAGTCACCACAAAGACCCCATTGCTGATCCATGGCTAGCGGGTAAGTGAACTTGTCAAACGCGACGCAGGCGCAACTTTCACTATCATCTCGCTACACCGTTCATTGAACCGAGGTTAGTATTAGCTCTTTTTTATTACTAATCAGGTTTTTGAAAGATGTTTAATATCATACTCGCTTAGTCAAATTATTTTGAATGGACTTTCATAAAATGAGAATGACCCTAATTTTATTTCTGCATTTCTCCTCAAAAGTTGTCAAGATGAATGTTGTCAATCCCTGAGACAACATTTACGGCTTAACAAAGAAGTTACTACTACTTAACTACGTATATATTACTATATCTATACATATTATATATTAAAGTCGCTTTTCGTATCTGTCTGTGTGATCGCATTATTCTTCAAAAACTACACAATGGATTTTGATGCGGTTTTAATCATCACCTTAGAGCATTTAATCCGTAACATCACTTATGTTACGGAATAAATGATGTAAGATGATGAAAACCATAACACATTCCTATTTAACTTAGATCTCTATAATTATTTTGACATATCGCTATAGCTATCGTGCGCGTACGAAGCAGGCGCAGGGCGAGCCGACTTCCGGCCACCGTAGGCGCGGGCTTGCGGTCGGTGAGCAATGGGCAGCTCGCCGTCCGATAAGGACCAGGCCCGGGTCGAAGGCGCGTTGTGTTCCACGAGCGCCTCTAAGGGATTTCAGCACCAACTGACGGGGTAAGGACCAACGCCTGCTGGGGTTGCGGGTTTTCCCGAAAGGGATATCGCGGCCCCGGCACACGGGCAACGGAAGAAACACGGGTGGGTTTTAGTCAGTAAAAGTCTGACACACCCTCTCGCTCCACCCAGAGCGGGAGAAGTCATTTGATGATATCCCATCCTCAAAAAAAAAAAGGGCGGGCCGGTGCTAGTGTACTATAAATTAATTTAAATAGAGGATTGACCACTAGTGACCTAGACATATAAATTTTTAATATCCATTTTGTGCTCATCCAATAAATAGGAAGTTCCTAGAAAGATTCTCAGTTAATTCCTTGTCATATCAGTTTTTTCTTAACCAGAGAGCTGTAAATTGGTTAGCAACTGGTTCATAATATTCCTTCTATGTTTTTTTGGACTAATTTGCATGTATTCGTTGTAAATTATATTCTCAGGTTATTACCACTTTAATAAGTCTACGAGTTATTAAATTATTACGTCGAGTTATTATATCTTTATTATCTTTGGTTTTAATAATGTTTTAGCGCATGTTTTTTTAGCAAATATTAACAAAACTTTGAGCAATATATTATACTATTTCTTTATTAGAAATATTTTATTATATTCTCTCGGATTGCGTACTGTGTAGTCTCCTGTCTATTGGGGGTCATGTCTATGTTGCCCATAGATATCATTGGTATTGTAGAGTATGGCCCTTTCTAAAATACTTTACCTGCCTTCATGTTTGCCGGTAGTGTAGGTACCTACTTATCGTATTACGTGTAGTAGTATGGAGCGTGACTTGCCTTGCTTACCTGTAAATAAAACAAAGACCAAATTAATTAAGGATCTAAAAGAAAAATTTACTAAAATAAATCTGTCAACACGGTTAATTTAGAATATTGTATTGTATTTCTGAATCTGCTAAATACTGTTGTATACCTATTGGGCCAACATATCCCGTCAACTATTGATATTTTTATCAAAATACAATCATCGTTTTATCACCATTAAATGGATCTATTCCTATTGATCGTCAAAAAAACCTTTTATCCATGCTTTGTTGAAATTTCTTACAATAATATCGTTAATCATAAACTTAAATTGATTACTCAAACCTTTTGTGGGTAGGATTTATCTCTATTTTCTGATTTCTTTGTTTTTTCGGAATTACGATTAATATTGTTTGAAGCAAATCAAAATGTACCTATATTAGGTACGACTCAGATAATTTTAAACTTAAGGGGTTTTTTGGCTCCGATTTCGACTTAGCGATATTATCCTCAAGAAGGAATGTGTTTTTGCTATAACTTAAATAATAGTTTAAAATACAATAACGGTTTTGCATTTCGCTACGTGTATAAATATTGTTACAAGTGAATCTACCTTCCACGTATAATAATAAATTGTTTCCATCTGAATAAACATTAGTTTACATTATTACTGCCTTTTTACAAATCTCGTGTGGTTGAATAACAGAACAACTTGATATTTGAATATTATCAGTAGAGTAGGCATCTAAATAACTATAAATTAAACTACGTAATAAAATAACCATTAATACCTACTATTTTATATTATTGTGGCAAATACATTGACGGAGGTAAAGTTTTTTTTTTAAGTCCATAGTTCTTATACGTCCTATTAATTTAATTGCCTATGGAAAAGATACAAAATCTAACAAGTAGTTGCTAAATATATCACCAATAGTAATGTGACGTAGGAACTTGTGACGCTATTTCAATACCTGTTATTTTTAAGGAGTTCCAATCAGCAAACTGCCAGAACAAAAAAATACTTCGCACATCTCGAAAAGAAAAATATGTTTCCAAATTCAAAATCTGTACGTAGACACGTCATTCGCTGTTTATATAATCAAGAACAGTAGAAATAAATATTTGGAACTTAAAGAATCAAGTTTTAAACCTTGAAGATGTTCCGAATTAATAAAATACATCACGCTCTTAGTACCTGTGTCTTATGTATTAGTTTTTGTTGAGATATTAATTGGTACCTATGTATACAAGAAAAACATTTTTTTTTCAATTAGTAGTTAAACATTATAAACACCGAGTGTTTATAATGTTTATAAGGTCGTTTTTTATTTGTCAAAACGCCAAAATGGCTACGTGATCGTTCTGTAAATAGATTATCTCCATAAACAAGAAACTAGAAAAGATATAGTGATTAATATCCATCTACATATTACTAAATAAGCACAACAACAATATTGTGCATTACATTTAAATTAAACTCATAATAAAAACCTACTTAGTCAACTTAGCATCTGGAACAGAATGACCAAGTAATAAGGAAACCAAGACTTCCTCCTGTTCAGTATTCACTGCGGGTCGTGTTCTCCGCGCAGGCGCGCGCTCGCAACCAACCGGGTAATGGAATAGTTACATGCGGAAGTGTGTCTGTGCTCGAGTTTGTCAAGGCTGTTTTTCTTCAAATTATCTGCTCATATCACGTGCGTTTACTTACGTGAAGGCTGAGAAACTTAGAAATTTTGAGGAAGTCTCCTTTAACGAGGTTGTAATAAAAATGTAATTGTAATTGGAAGGAAAATTCTGTAGATATGAAAAGGAACTCGACTTTTATAAAATTATGAAACTGTTTTTGTTTACGAATTTTTGGAGGTTAAAAGGACTTCTCCAAAAAAATCTTACGTACTTAACAAAACGTTAAGATGGAAATACTATCACATCACATGTCATGTCATACAAATTAGTTTTTGAGAATTGACCGCATTATTGATAGACATCAACTTTTCATTCAAAGTTATATTCCTCCCTGAAAAGTTACAGATTATGGTCACGGCACCTTTATAATTCGAATTGGTGTCAAAATAGCACTTGCAAGTGATTACTGGTAGAACTAGCTTTTACCCTAGCTATTCATATTATAAACCTACATGCCTAGACCGATCAAGGGCTGCCAGGTGTAGGTAGGCGTAAGCTTTCTCCAACGAACTCGATCGAGGAATCTCGAACTTTCCCAACGTGTACACAATCTGTATGCACTAATTGTATCCTTGTCTAATCGATGCAGAGAAGGTTTTTTGTCTCTTTCTTTAGAATAATGAACAGTTCGTTCTTAAAGGCTTTTTCCGGGTAGGAACTTAGCAAACTGAAGCAGGAAGTTGATCAATGAGCGCCGCCGGGCGCCCCGCGGGTCTAACTAGGTAATCAATCAATAAAAAGAATGAAGTCTGCTACCGGTTAAAGTTCTATGAACAACTCTATCTACACTAACTTAGAAAAAAGAAAAGAAAGAAAGAATAATAGGTAGGTAAATAGGTCAGTAGGTAGGTAAATAGGTAGTTTTCATCGTCACTCAATGGTTTCTTTAGCTAACATAAGATCATTTTGAAAAAAGAACTATCTAATTTCTCAAAGGGATGCACCACGATATCGATGCAATACGTAATAGTGTCTCTTGTCATTTTTCTGTTAGAATATTTTGATCGGAGAAAGAACCTGTCAATACTAGACGTTGTGCTTCCGATATCTATCGCGATTGTGATTTTTTTATCGATACTCGTCGTCTTTCATCTTCAGAACTTAATTACTTACCTTATCATTTTTCTTTCATTTGTTTTAATCCACTAATGTCCCACTGCTGGGCAAAGGTCTCCCGTTTCTTTTACCACAAACGCCTTTCACTGCATTTTTCATTGCCTGGCATTGCGGGCATAATATTTTTTTAGTTTAGATATCAATGCAAAAACAAAACAAACGGGTTACACTGAAATATGCGGAAAATTTTCAGGATAGGTATTTACCATAATAATTTCCCATACATTCTTGAACATGAGTAAATAATGCATTATGTGTGTCAATACATAACTGTTTATATGTTTATGTGCACACTGAGATGTTATTAGCACATAATAACAATAGCGACAATACTAAGAGAGCGACCGGCTGTCGGATGCAAATCGCAGAGGAAGTGACGTCACTATGTCGGCGTGACATGTCGGTAGGGTTGACACTTTTGTAGTTATTCAATTGATCGTCATCATCAGCAGTCCACTGCTGGACATAGGCATCTCGTATTGCACGCCATTCAACTCGAGTTTTGGAAACTCTCATCTAGCTGCTACCAGCTACCCTGCAAAAATCGTCGCATCACCTAGCCTGAGAGCATCCTACCTTGCCATTATTCAATTAGTCAGTAACAAATCATTTAAAATACCTAGTCATTTTAAAGAAACACCTCGCTGATATCTGCTGTAAATGTACACTACAATCAAAACTTACTATCTAGCAAAATTATGAAAAGTAAGTACTCATTTATTGTCACATATATACTTAAGATTTGCGATGTTCTTTTATTAGAGTAATACGTAGTTAGTCCTACGTAATATGACTAATATGTATGTAATTACAAAACCGTTATTATTACGTAAAGTGATTTACCACACATTCACTTAAAAAAGCCTAACCTGCCTATTATTGTAAGTATTATTTGCAGTCTCAACATTAGACAGTAAAATTATTACTTACAATGAATTATGACCGCACATTATTGTTTTTTTATGACTGCTACTAAAATAGTTACGACATGAATTTGTAATTGAAGTATTCATTTTTGTGTTTTATCGGCATGAACACGTATTATTACATAAAAATAAATAACGTATATTTGACAACGTAAGTAGGCACTAAATGCAAAAAGTTGTTCTGATTTAATAGTACGGTATAGATGATATGCAGTATGATAAATTAACTACTATAATATTTTATTTTTTATTTATTTTTTCGTCGTTCAATAAAAAAACGAATAATAACTAAATACAATCACTATTAAATATATAATGAATTAATGACTGACAGCACACACATGTCAAATAATTATGCCTATTATAAAAATAAAAAATTAAATGATAGTAGTTTTTTTTTAATATCCAGCATATTCTGCAATACTCTACATATACATATTTATAAGTCAATAACACAACCAGATCTTGCAATAAATGTCACTTTTTTTTTCTTGCAAATGTATTTATCAAGTGAAGATCTAGGTGGCAGCCCTAACAACTCAAAAGTCATTGGAACAATAGTGATGGGACATATATAAGTACCGTATATCATATTTCGACACGACAATGGGACCTACTGCTACCGTGAATAAAACTCACCTACATAGTTTTCATTGCGTACTATACATTGCTAGCTCACCTTCAGCTGCCGTAAGAACATGTAATACAAAAGGAGAGATGGATAAAGAAGTGTTCATTAATTGTCATTTTAACTGTGTCGAACTATTGAGGACGTTCCCACTATACAATGGGACATTAGTATTGACTTTGTGCTGGTATTGACCCGAAGATACCACGTTCTGGCGCAAACTGTTATTGTATGAAAAGAAATGTGCGAGTTTTTGAAGTTATTTCGGTTGGAAGTTTTGTGAGCAGACCTTGAGATGCGTAGAAAGGTACTTGTAGGCATGTTTTAGGTAGAAAAAAATAAAACCAGACCTTTCTATCTAGTAAACGTAAACTTTTCAATTGTTTCTGAAGTGTTATTTAAATTATCAGTTCGAAAATTTTCCGATAAGCAAATCGCTGACGTTGGTGTTATTAATGTCGATAGAACATACCATTACACATTGTCGAACTAACGGTGGTATATCGAAGACAATTTAATATGATTACAATAATTGCTTGACAATTATTATTTAATACCTCAGTCAATCAACATCGAAGATGACTCGCGATATTCATCTAATTTTTTTAACATGTTTGTGCTTAAAAAAAAGTGGATAACATAGTGGCTATCATAATAAGTGGCCCTCTTCAGATATTAATAAACAATATCTTGCGTGATATCCCCCGCTGACTAAGTTATATGGCTGCCGAAGTCCGGTAAATTATGTGAACCTTTATGGTACCTACACATCACACTGGTGTACTTCGCAAAATTTAATAAATCGAGACACTGCTGAGAAATGCCAGCGACTGCCATGACTCAGTCATAACGAGATCTCTATGCTACAACTGAAGGATTTGCCAAAATTCAACCCTTTAGCCCCAGGGTCCAATATGAGAGGAAAGCGCAACAAACCCCCAGTCACTAGACACCCTAGGGGAGCAAAACTCTACATTATGCTGGTAGCAACATTTACACTACAGTACCCGGACGTAAATCTGGCACATAGAGCTTATTAAAAATATCGGTTTTGTATAGCGTCGTTTCTGTACCATAAGTAGGTACCTACCCGTGTGACACTGTCTCTAAAACTCGGTGCATCATATGTCATTCAATCAAATGTTTGAACTTAGGTAATACAGAAAGAGGGGTCAGAAATCTACGGTAGAACGCACATGTGTTTCCTAGCGTAGCGGTACCCGTGGGCTCACAAATTGGTCACTAAAACAAACATTCACCACGCTCCAAATTATTTCATCTTAAACTCACCAATTAAACAACAATCAACATAATTCTCTCATAAAGCAGATTAAATTATGAAGTTATTATACGTATTATATAAACATCGCACAATAGCAGGAAGCAGCGGATACCTCGGGTTATGCAAGTGTTGCGCAGGCGCACGACAATTACTATGCATAGTGTTTTTATAGCGAGCGTAGAAAGTACAGTGCGCTCGCAACGAATTGGCGCATCACGGATTATTGAAGGCAGCTTTTGGCACGCAGACCATAGACACGAGATATCGTTATACTGTAATGTAAACCCATTACAGTATTACGATATCTCGTGTCTATGTAGTGGGATATTAAGAATTTTGATTCATCAAACATTTTGTAGCTGAAGTATTTTTAACTTCAGTGTGTTGTGGAAAATGTGTGTGTGTCTTCAGAAAGAAAGGTCAAAAGTTAAACTTCTAGAAGTTTGTGATATTCCTGAAGAAGAAAAGAATTCTAAATTCCATTTACTTTACCTATGATTATAAATACTTTCTTTGCTATGCTGAAACTATGAAATATCTATTTAAATCCGGTGCAGTTCTTGCAGTAGGTACCTCATCAATTGCCTAGCCTTTTGCCTTTTCCCAACTATGTTGGGTTTGGCTTCCAGTCTAACCGGATGCAGCTGAATACCAGTATTTTACATGAAGGGATTGCTTTTCTGACCTCCACAACCCAGTTACTGGGTAATACGATACCCCTTACGGTACGACTGTTTGTCAGACATTCGGGCTTCTGACGACCCGTAACGACTGTCAAAGATCCAAAAATGACAGCCGCGATAAATGGCTTAACGTGCTTTCCGAGGCACGGAGGGGTCTTTGTATGTAAAGAGGTACTATAATTATTATAAAGTTGTATTAGCATATCATTCATTTCTCTTCGGATATAACAGATATTATAGAGATACTAGCAGTTATAGGAGACAGGAATGCCAAGTAGTAATAAAATCACTATAATGAAAACTTCTCTTTTACCATTTACCTTGTATTAAACTTGTATGTTTTCCTCTAAAAATATATTAAAGAATTTCATATTGAGATAAAATATTTTAAGATATTTTTTTGCGAAAGGGTTATTGTAAAATATTTTTAGGAGTAGCTACGTAAGTAGGTACGGTATGTTTCCAGGTGGAGAGTTCTAAATTCGGGAGATAGAATTTGTGGAGCAAAAGAAAATTCGAAGAAAATTCATCCGTTTCTATGTTTAGCAAAGATAAATAGTTTGTAGACATTAAATTCTCGTTTTTCTATTTACAAGGACGTCTGAAAAACGTCTTAGGTCTTTATCGAACTCACGTTACAGCCTAAATAACAGATAATTTGTTAGAATGTACGCACGTAACATGACCGATTGTTCGCAGATCCGGGAATACCTACCTATAGCAATAACAAATCAGTTGGTTATCGTCTTAGCTCAGCTATCTCATCTCTAATTTGTTGATCAAGTCGTGCTCTAAGACGGACGATAATAAGAATAGCTAGTTGCTAGTCGCGTTTCAGAATTTCGTTGTGCCCGATTCCTGTAACCTACTAATTGTTATTGGTAAAGTTGAACACAAGAAGCTTTTCTCGGAAAATGAATTGTCTATCCAGAAGCAGATAAGCCGATCGCAAGGCAATGAAGATCTGTGTTCAGTCTTTAGACCCGCGCAGAACATTCCTATTTTCGCGTCGGCAAGGGATTTTCGTGTGCCAATGGATCTTTGTTTTAAAATAATTCCTTACCTCTCCTGCGACCTAGCCTCACTAAAAGTCGATATTTTTCAGCATAACACGTAAACATAACACCACGTCTGTTTTTCCCGAAGGGTTAGTGTACCTATAGTACCTTTCACCAGATATGTTTAAATATCCTGTAACAGCGCGAGCGAGTGGTTTTCAGATTTTATTTGCGCCCTGCGGTTTCACCCGCATAGGTCTCGATCCCGTAGGAATATCGGGATAAAAAGTATATTTTGTCCTAACCCAGGTCATGGTCTACCTATTTGCCGTTTATCCGTTTTAGCGTGAAAGCGCAGCGAAAGAAAGTGAAGCGCTTATAAACCATACAATCAAAAAAAATCTCATCATGAAAAAATATCAAAAATCTTATCAGTAAATAAAATCTTTTCGCTTTATAATATTAGTTTAGATAACAATAGGTATCTCAACTAATTAGGTATGTAACAAGTTTGATTGGCTGCCCACGAGTTACGAATTAAGACCTATAAGATACGTGCTGTGATACGCGCGTTTGATGTTGGTTGATAGATAATAATTATGTTTACTACTATAATCGTTTCGCACTAAGGTACTTATTTTTTATTACACTATGACGCTGAAACTGCTAATCATTCTCAGAATTTGTACAAATAATTAACATAATATACTTACCTACAATATTATTTATCACTAAGGTATCAGTTTGAATGGCACATGCTAGCATTAGATGTCATTTAAAATATTAAAAGATTCTTATTATGATACATATATGTATTAATATATTTACAAGCACGAGGCAAAGCATGAATTACTGTGACAATTACTATTTATTTTGTGCTTATTATGTCCTTAAATAAAAAAATAAAAAAAATTGCTACTTGCACCTCTTACAATTGGCAAAAAGGTCTGATCACACGTTCTACGACAGTTTTCCGATATAAAGTGCGTAAAGGGGACGTTATTTGTCAAACCCATCAAAGTGTTGATCATCTCACCCTTGTGAAACCCACTTACAACGTTCTACGGTTATTTTCATCCGCCATCTTGTTTTGTCAATTTCTGTAACAATTTCAAAAATGGTTACCAACATTCATTTTTCATAGCCCCCCCCCCCCCCCCCCCTATAATTGTCATTCAGAAGCCTGAAGATCCTTGTAGCACTTTATTGTTGATCAACCCTTCCCTCCCAGTCCTTGGAAGGTTCCTGAAATGTTGATCACCTCCTCCCTTAAACGCTCCTCGATGGTCGTGAGCACCATCCAGTAGAGTGGCCAGCCAATCGTCTCTAATGTGTGTACTCAGTTCAAACAAACAACCTTGTTTGAGTTGGGGACACGGACTTTTTTCATCAATAATATTTTTGCCATAAAATTCTTATGTATTTATTTTATGTAACCATTTATGCACACACATATCAACAGACAAGAAGAAAGGAACGGAAAAATACATTCAAAGTCGATGCTTATTTCTATAGAAATCTCTTCCAGCATACCTGCGATTGGAAAGTATATAAAAAGAGATGTAGACAACTAACGTGTGTAAGAGTAGCAGAGAAAACAAAAATACAATAAATAATAAATTTGAAAACAATTCACAAATTTAAATATAAATGTCACCGTAAGATTGTGAGAACCGTTAGTTTATCATGTACCGGTACCGCGTCCGTCGAAGACAATAACTGATTCATATATTCCGACATATGCAGTGGCTGCAATGGTATAAGGTATATTATCGCCAAATTTGTGCTCGAAAAATTGTAAATGATGGTCATTCTTATTTTGAAAATTTAAATCCTACGCGCTTTATTAAGGAATTCTAGAGAATTTCTCCCGTCTAGAAAGTTATCTAAAACATTTCTTCGCACTAAGTATTCCTTCTTAATCACAGGTATTGTTCAGTACCTACCAAGGGCTAATGAATTCATGGCTTTTAATTACAAATTCTTGTGACTCGAATTTATAAAATCTTCGCAATATTATTTTACCTTTAGCAGTTGTTTGTGTTCATTTTCGCGACACTAAGTGCTATCGTCATGATTCCTGCTAAATGATCTTTAGATCACCTTTTATCTTTAGGCAGGTACTAGGATTCCTACACTGAAGGCGAACAATAATAGCTTTTTTACAAGAAAATCAATTGAAGTTTACGAAGATCGTTCGGCTACAAAGGGAACAGAGAGATCTCACGTAAACAAACACCTCGTGTGTATGTTAGTATCGAACGCACGTCCATGGTAACGGCATCTTTATGTCGTAGCGGTAAGGGTCAGATTCATAATATTGACTGTACCTAGTCGCTAGTCGCTCAATCTTTACAAAAAACACTTTTAGCTAGGAATTTGTTTGCGCACCTCGTATTTTTGCAAGTAATGTGCCTGTAGGTTTTTTTCTTTTGGCATCTCCCTTAATTACGTCTTCTGACTTTAGCTTCAAGTCTTTAAAAACTGATTCTTGTTATGAACTTTATCACTTCCACGAGTTCATGACATGTATGTATACCTACGTGAATTAAATGCCCTCTTGGATACGTTATTGTCATACCTGAACACTAAAACCTCATTTCCAAAAAGCTATCAAGTTGCTAAGTATGTTTTCACGAATAATTCCCAAGTAATTGTAGCGTCCGCAGCGTTTATATTAAACATTTGTAAAAAAAATTGTGGTAGCAACAGTAGCAAGTAGCAACTATACGCTGTTGCAGTTTTTATTTCAAAACCAATAAAATAAGATAAATAAATATTATCGTCCGGGTATCTGGCAACTGATCAAAATTATTCATTCGCGATTCGGAATACCTATCTCATATTCATCTGAAATAGCACGTATTTCATGGAACGTACCTACTTAATGACTCAGTCAATCAGTGCAACATTTTCGAGGAAAATCATTTTCCCTGGAAACTTCATAATTGCAAAAATATTGACACCTACGGGAAATTCGGAAATATCGATTTTCATTAATTTAGAGCTGCGGGTATGACTAATGTAATATACTTATTCAATGGAAGTAAGTAGATAAATAATATTTTATCAGTAAGTAATAATAATAACACATGTAGCTATTGGCTTAAAATATAGCAAATAATAAAACAAAACTGCTGATTATAATTATTATTGGGTTTTTTTCTAGGTATTTGATGTTTCTAATGTTGCTAATGTTTAAAACGATTGCTATACCTACGTACAGGAAATTTCCACTTCCAGCGATATCTGCCAATAATTCTTACCTGAGTACACACATTTAGCTATATGTTACTCATAAACCTCCTAAATTGCTGTACTATTTTTGAGCAAAAGTAATAATTCCATCAGCGCGGTTCGCTTCAGATTTCTTTACGACCATTTTATTTGTTTACCTTACTGTAAAATTTTGATTCTATTCGCGGCTCGCGGAATTAATTGGTGTTGGGTAAAAGATCGTAGGTATGTACTCCCTTTTTATTGGTATATACATAGATAACTACTTTAAGTGGTTAAATACTGGTAGGTACATCATTTAAGATGTGTTTTAATACCTGAGTTGAAGTATTTTTGTTCGATCTGATTGTTGAAGCGTTGTGGGAAACTTACTGAATCGCCCTGTTTAATATTTATAATAACGCTCGGAAAACTTTGGAATATAAGCTGGTTTTAGAAATAATCTCTGTAATGTAAATAGGTAACAAATAAAAGGTAGATAGTAATGCGAAAGTTTGATAGTTAATCACGCTGCAAAACGTAAAATATTTTAGACAAATATTTTCCTATTGATTACTTATCAAGTCTCAAAAATTTTCTTGTGCACAGGTAGAAAGTAGAAATTCAATAGACAATCAATCGTAAATAAGGTAGTATGGCAATGTGGTAAGAGCAATCGGAAAAGATCCCACGCGGGAAAACTAAAGAAAATGTAATAAATACAACATACAAATATTGGGGTTTATTTCTACACGTTGCTTAAAGTTAAATGACATTCAAACGTCAAAAATGTATGGTTAAACTGTTGCTAATCATAACTTAACTTTAAGCAACGTTTATAAATAAACCCCTTTTTGTATATCCCCTACCTGTAAGAAGTTGTTCCGTAAACGATAGTGTTCGATATTTATGTGTTATCGTAGTTTATCAAAGAAACTGAGGCTACACGTGTTCCTACTAGTTGCTTTGTATAACCCGCTTGTATGTTTGTTGATTCATATGTGTGTTTTATATTCTCTGCAAGCTCTTCCTGAAGTGTATCTGGGTCGGAAATGGGTCAAAATAAATTATTAATATTAGTAAGTAGGTATTAAACTTTAAAACACTAAACTGTACTGAAATTTTAAACTTACCTAAGTGTTGGGAGATAGTGCAGTGAACTACCGTATATCGGGGAGAATATAGCAGATGCCCTAGGTTGCGAGTGAAGCCGCAACATTTAAAAGATACGTAGATAAAAAGTGCAATAAAAAAGCATCATCACTCTATTAAGTGACGAAATAGTTAGATCTAACAGTATGGCAAAATGTGTCATTACACTACCACATTTTGTACCATCTTCTGTATAGAATCTACAACATTTAAAGCACATAAATGATTTTAACTTTTAATAAAAATAAAAATAAAACATAAACCTATATGGGCATTTATGAAACGCCAGAAGCTTGGTGCGCGGTTCCAATTGGTCGTTTCCTATGGAGAAGATCCGAGCAAGAAACTCCACGGTTACTCTTTTAAAAATAATTGGCTTGCACAATATTTTCAAATAAATTTTTGTGTTAATAGGTATGGGAGGACATTATAGGTCTTTCAACAAGTATCAGGTACTTAACGAAATAGAAGATAGGCAACAAATCTACAGTGCAGTAAGCCTACAGCGTTCTCTCATTCACAAAATAGAAAATAATCTTTATAAAATTAAAATAAAAACCAATTTTAAACGAAATGACGGTAACAAATCTGAATAATTATCACGAACACAAAAGCCACTAATAAAGACAGTTTGTCTTAAGAAGATCGCTTTTTAGGCCGGGGAAATTAGGTTTGAACCCTGAACTAAATCCTAGCAGTGATTTTTTTCCTGAATCATGTTTTTGAACTTAGCTCTTCAAATAATATAAAAACATTAAACATTTTCCAGGACCGCATAAAGGTAAAAAAAACAAAAACGAATTTTTGTGAATAAAAATTGAGGCATAATAGTAAACTGGAAAATTTTGATAATATTATGTAAAACATTCGTAAAACTAATATATTATTTCAGAATTAAACATTTTCGTCCACGGAAATTTCCATAAAAATAAAATTACGATTTTTTTTAAATTGTACTTCAAGCAAAAATATTAACAGCAGTTTTTTTGCATTAAATTACTTAATTAAATATTTTAATACGCTATTCAACAAAATTAAACATATTGTACTAGCGCAAGATATTAATAAAAGTTTTTTTGCAATAGCGGTTCAGGTAAAGATGTAACAGAGTTAAATTTAGTTTAACTTTTATTTATAGGCTCTGTCCGACCTAATTACAAGAAAATTAAACACATGCCCCTGCCCGTAATTAAAGCACCAAATTAACCAAGAAATTAATAATTTAATCTTATTACGATGTACAGCGTAATAAAGATTAAAAGTATTACATAACTCTGGTTAAACATTATCAACATCTACTGTCTACAGTGACGGTGTAGATTAATTCATTAATTAGCGTGCTTTGCTTTACTTAAATATTATTCAGTAGATACGTGTGATATATTAGGAAGGATAGCATCAACAAACGACGACAAGCTCGCATCATCAACGTGTTTCGTTGAAAATATTTGTATAGCTACATGCTATTATGTCACCAACACTTGCGGCTAAAAGTATCGCTAAGTATTGTAATGATTCATACATTTTAATAAATCAATTAGTTGGTTTTAAGGCACACATAACATAATACATTACCCAAACAAACAAACAGGAAGATACATCCGAGATACTTCCAATAAACATTGATGATTCAGATGATCAATCGATATGTATAAATAGAAACCACATTCAATATTCCTTAACTTACGAGGAAACTCACTAATTATTAGTATGACCTGCACGCTTAGCATGATCACTATTGAAACGGGTTTTGTGGACGGAAGAATAGACAAAATGACAGCTAAACAATCACAATCTGTCATTTTGTCTATTCTTCCGTCGACAAAACCCGTAGAAAACCCGTTTTAAGTCTTGTGCAGACCAGCGCGACTTGTCGCGCGATGCGACTCAAACAATGCAATTTCTAAGAAAACTGTACAGTATAACAATAACCGGCGTCGCGTCGCGCGACAAGTCGCGCTGGTCTGTACAAGCCTTTATGGTTACTACGCTACGCGTGCTGGGCTACTTCGCATTCTGGCTATTGACTACCTCGTTGGGCTAGTGGTCGCAAGCGTGTCTGCTGAGCATGAGGCCCTGGGTACGATTTCCAGGTCGGATATAGTGTCTTTGTGTTTTCCATTAGGAATTTCTGTCAGCCCGGAGTATTGATCTGTGCTCTATTGATAACAATAAGCTCGCCCCCGCCTCAATTACACGGGATTTAAACATAACTGCCGAAATATATGACTTCGGGAAAGACAAGCGTGATTATACTAATAAACACCTAATCTTCTTTTATCTTTTCTTCTTAAACCTGTTGATTAACCGTAATCTATGCTATAACGATTAATCCTCAATTCCACATTACATCATAAATTCGTGTGGAAAATGAAATGTGTTCTTTACACCTGCGGCGATAATCTCAGATTAGTGTACCGCGTTAAAAGCGGCTCTCCCACGCCCACACGCGGGTGCACGGCTCGTGTGCCCACTTGCCGGGCGCCAAGTGTGTAATGTCAATGACATTGTTGGTGGATGTGGGAATGTATTTTGCAACTGTAGCGATTGATATAAATTTATTCAAAATTAAACACATTATCATCACGTCAAAACTGGAGGGAGGCCAGCGCATGCGGTTCCTAATGCTTGGATGTAGACTGTATCTGTATTCTTTATATGCCGTGGCTAGATGTACCTATGAATGTGGACAAAGCAATAGGAGTAAGAAGTTCGCCACATTCCTAGCATGTGCCGTTCTTTATTGTTGCATTTCTACCCCATAGCAAGAAGAAACTAAGAACCCTTCAGGTAGGAGACTATTTAGGTCGTGAACAAGGTTGTTTTTCAATGAGCCACAAATAGATGCTAAAATAAAACCTCTAATTAAGTGATCGTTGAACCCAGACCAAAGTTCCAGTACCGCCTCACTAGTAGACTAATGAGGCGATGAATAAATGAGCTAATCTAGTCAAGCGGTAATTACACTGATCTACGTTCTTATACACCGCGTTTAAGTTTCTAGGAACACTATTAGGGGTTAATGTACTAGTTATTAGTACTAATTAGTTTTGCTACTTCCGCGTCAATAATTTATTGTTCCTCATGAACAGACAAAGAACGAGCATTGATTACTCCGTTTTCTCACTCGGTTTTATCGAAAGCATAAAAACCTTCAGCTCATTTAACTCCATAACAGCAATATTTCAAGATAATCCACCTACAGTAGACCCACATAAAATCTTGCAAAACGGAACAAAATCCTTGCTCCAAGCAATCTGTGCCAATGGCATGATTTAATAATCCAAGAGTAA
Source organism: Agrochola lota (assembly GCA_947364205.1). NCBI lineage: Eukaryota > Metazoa > Arthropoda > Insecta > Lepidoptera > Noctuidae > Agrochola > Agrochola lota. The sequence goes on from OX376221.1 coordinate 23,166,793, forward strand.
CGCACTGCTAATAACATATCGCGTGCATGCGCACCGAATAAGGCCGTAAGCCTGCAGAACAGAGCCTTATAAAGGTACAATGACCACGAAATAGCTTAGAACATAGATTTTGTATCGTCACTGAAGGATTAACAACCTTATAACTTATAAATAAAGTTTAATTTTATACGCTGTATAATGTATCTTAGATTTTATGAGTAACTAATAGAAACTGAACTTTAATTGAGTCGTCGTTGGGTTGGTTTTCCTGTATCTTGGGATCAGTGGTATGGTTGTGTAGGCTTGGTCCATTCATGCATACCAATCCGGTCTGATAGTTTGCCTTGATATTATTTTCTTATTCGTATGCACTTGTCAAGTATTTTGTCTTATTGTTTGGTAATCACCTTCTTATTGCGATGTATTGGGAAGTTATTTTTGTTTTGTATTGTTCTAGAATAGGAGCTCGTGGCTAAGTAATAGCACGGGTTTACGTTTGCCGGGATTGGTCCATGGATGCGTGACCATCTTTACATACGGAGACTCCTCTGTGCCTCGGAAAGCACGACCGTTGGTCCCGACTGTCATTCGTGGATCTTTGACAGTCGTTACGGATCGTCAGAAGCCCGAAAGTCTGACAACTAGTCTTACCAAGGGGTATCGTATTACCCAGTTACTGGGTTTTGGAGGTCAGATAAGCAGTCCCTTCATGTAAAATACTGGTATTCAGTTGCATCCGGTTAGACTAGAAGCCAACCCCAACATAGTTGGGAAAAGGCTGGTCAGATTTATAGATTTATTATTGTTAAACATATAAAAGAGAATCAGCTCGCATATTTTCCTCCAACTTGTTCTTTTTTGTGATTGTGGTTTTCTTTGCGTCATGGTTTACCGCAAAAAAACGTTTTTTTTTCTTTTTTCTTACACATTAAATAAGTTGATATTCTGTTTGACCTTTTCAACAACCAGGTAATACCTAATATATTCCGAGGACATGAGATTTTGAATAGGATTAAAATAATGGATAGATTTTTGTTTGTTTGCAAGGTTTATTCAAACCTTAATTAGTTGTCACGGGTGAAGAGGTTCCTCATTATGACCGACCTAAGTTCATCGACCTTTTAATTTGAACCCCTGGTTAATATAGCTTGCAATTTCCGGAGCTGGGTCATCTATAATTAAACCTAGCTAAAGTTACCTTACCTTACTTGGCTCAGTGTCGATAACATTATTAAATTGACGTCTCGCTTACCTGCAAACAAATAAAATAAAACATTTTAAATACACATTTAAAATGTCACAAAATAATGATTTTGAGTTTTTTTGTAATCCAATCGTAATTGCTTTCACAATGAAAAATCTGTAATATTTTTAAAATTTACCAACCTTCATCGTTATTAGTATTTAGGTATGTTCCAAAAGTATTAGATGAAAATTTTAACAAAATGGAAACGGAAACGAAAGGTACCTGTAGTTGCCGATTTTTACTTATAAGTTGAATGCTTCGATTTGATTATTTAAAAACGAAGTTCTAATTTTAAATTACCCTAAAGATGTGTTTCATTTGACGGTTGAGGTTAATTTTATTATAACCTTAATAATAAAATGTTCGTCGATGATTTTTCAATTACAATTTTATTTAGTAATGTTTTTCTTTCGTTGGAAAAAGTGGTGAGATATGAAGTTGATACCTTCTAAATACAGATGAATGTGGTACTTCCCTTTAGTCAGCGATTGCGTAAGAATTTAACCTGAACAGGTTTATTTACACTTTAACTAGATACGTTTTGAACATACTATACACACTTAAATACGTGATAATTTAAATAACTTAGAAAACCCACGCACAATGGTCCAACTGACGGACTAAGTGCGAAAACATAGAACTTAAAAAACTATTAGTAAGAAAAAATCAAGTAACTAAGAATTTAGAAACAAATTTAGTTTCACCTACTACAATCACTAATAAAATGTCATGTGCTGATTGATTCTTTGAACTTTGTTAATCTCGTTAATTCCGGAGCTGCTCAAACAGATTGTGCTAATTACTACCGAGCGTTGGCGTTTTATTGCCGTGACGTCATTCTTAAATTTCAACTTTTAAACACACACTTCTGTCAACGCCGTTTTAAGGCAAGATAAGACAATTAATTGTGACGTTTAGTTTTATTTTAATTAATATTATAGGACATAGATACTTGCGTAATGTTTTAAGTAATCAATAAGATTTCTTATTTTTCTCTCTGGTTGGGTTAAAGACTATTAAATTATTGAGATAATATCCTATATCACTATTATGAATGCGAAACTGATTATATGGTTTGTTCTTCTTTCACACATCTTCGGAGTACCTAAGACTCAATGTACATTGCCGCGGAACGGAGTGGAAATGAGCCTTAAAGATCGACGCACTATCTTGCAAAGAGGTATATATAGGATATTGTCCGTAGAGTGAGAAAGGCTTTTATCCCGGAAAAGGCACGGTTTTTGTGAGATAGAGCAACGTCAGGCGTAAAAGCTAAGTCTACAATGAAAACTAACTTCATAAAAAACTAACTTCATAAAAAATCTTCAGATTTCGTAGTATTCACTGTACCGTAAAAACTGTAGAGTCCTTTACAGCGCGGGCATTTGATATAATTTTTAAATATTGAAAGACCAATTTGTGGGAGTTCTAGTGTTTGTCGAGATTTTTTTCCAATTAAAATCTTTTGCAATTTACATTGCAATCACAATCTTTCGAGGGAATTTCAATATTCATCACAGTTTGCAGATTGCAGGTGCTTCATTTTTATTATTCTTTCAATGAGTGAGAGAACAACATTATTTAAACATAAATAAAGAAAAACTAGTTGCCTACATTCGTATGTTTCATAGAGCTAGTCCCTGCATTATAATATATTTGGCAGACAGTTGAAAAATCAAAAAACAATAATATAACTAAGTTAAGCACCGAATATAATATCAATCCTTGATATGACCAGCTGAGTAAAAGATTACTCCAAAAATCTTCAGATAAACCAAAAAAAAACAAGTCCATGAAAGAACTTAATATTAAACCTACTGTCATTGACATTTCCAATCCGGCCAGTCAACTAGTAAGGAATCAAGATTCTTATTTAAATACAAGAATTATATTTTCGGCATTCCAACAGCAATTTGAATGCATAATTAAGGAATTAACCTATATTGAAGTGGCAATGATACTGTTTAAGTGGCGAAAAGAATACTAATTCGTTCTTAGATTATAAAACGACTCCGAATACCAAATGAAATTAGGTGCTTCTTTTATTACAGTCGCTGAAGTTTCAGTTTTGACGACTTGATGAAACTTCAAGACTTCTTCATGATTATGTCGGTTTAACATTAATGGTTGAATAAAATTCTCTAAATTATGGTGAAAACCGCATCAAAATCCGTTGCGTAATTAATTAAAACAACGCGGTCACACAGACGGAGTAGAAAAACGACTTTAATTTGTATTATGTATAATTACAGAAGATAGATATATTAGTGTCAAAAATAAGAGTAGATATACACAAGAAAAATGCTACTGCTGTCAAAAGTATGGGAGCATTGACAAATGACATGATGTGTCGTCCCTCGGTGGTAGTGTTGTAACAGTAAGTGGAAATGCGATTATATCATATGTATGCACGGCAGCATCTACTCATGTAAAGATTGCGTCATCCTTTTAAAAAGTTTATGTGTTAAGGCGTTCACATTGAGATCGGATGCAGTGCCGTGGACATACTTTTGTTCATACATATATATACCATTTACCAGGGGTAGGCCCCTGCTCCTGCAAAACAACAAACTCACTTTTTTATTAATAATATTAGTTAGGATAGGTCCTAACTATTCTAACTAATATTATAAATAAGAAAATGAGTTTGTTTGTTTGTTACGCTTTCACGCTAAAACGGCTGAACAGATTTGGATGAAATTTGGCACATGGGTAGACGTTGACCTAGAGAAGGAAATAAGCTACTTTTCATCCTGGATCGTAGACGAAATCGTGGGCAACAGCTAGTTTAATATAACTGGCAATATTTTATATTAACGTCATTAGTCTATTACCTAAGTTCACATTGTGGAATGCAATAAATTATTGAGTACATAATGAGTAATAATATGCTACCTTATAATAAAAAAATAAAGCAGAAAATCTTTGAGAGAAACCTGTCAAATTGCCGGATTGTCGCTTGTCACCTGTCGCCTGTCGGTTTTATTAAATTGGCCCAGATTGATGAAACAGTCGTAGCTCTTATAATAAAATTAAACTTTTAACTCTTTCAAACTGGATTTATATTGATGAACTGTCAAAACGATGCGATTACGATTCTGATTGTAGCATTGACCCTAAAACGAAGAAGATATCTGTCAATTGCAGTCAATAAGCATTTATCAAACAGTATTTCGATTAATTTCCTTCAATTAAAGTTGATCAATTCGGCAAAAAAACCGTGCCTTAAGTACTCAATTGAGCAAGTACTACAGCGGACACGGCGGCATTTTGTAAAACAATTAAGGTTCGTTATACATATCCTGTTTCAAAACGCTTGTCCTGCTTTACCGACCGTTGATATTTGCAATACAAGCGGTACAGTCGGCCTGCACGCGATGATCTTCGTCCCGCCCTATTGCTTGTGTTGTTGTGATGTTCAAGTTTCGTATTTTAGGGAAACGTCCAGACTATACGTACAGACGTATAGTTTTCTGTAAATTGTGTAAAAATACTCTCTTCAGGATCGTTATGAAAAATAACTAAGTACTTAATGATGATGAGCACAAATATGATTAAATTGGATAAACAAAAACACAAAAACTTCGTGAAGGCATATATATGATGCTAATCACTACCGAAATGAAAGATTACATCACGAATGTACTAAATCTGCTGCAGTAACGAATAATAAATCAATTTAGACTTGAAAGCCATAGTATTCAAGTTTAAAACGGTATTATGGTTTGAATGCGATGTTATATATTGACAACAGTGCTATAACGCTAAACGCTAAACTTTATAATAGCTTCATGAACGAATTCAATATCTTTTTAAGCAATATTTTCAAAACATAAACTTATTATTCCTGAACAATAACAATAACTAACAGAACTTAAAACGTTAGTCTGCATCTACAATAAGCATTTCATCTCACACGTGCAAATAACAGTACCTACCTATTATTACATTACCAGCATGTTTAGTATTTTTTGTTTGCCCACATTAAGTCTGAGGCGGCCTTCTCAATGCCGATTGTAATACATCGCCACAATGTTATTATGTATTGAATCGATACAATAAGTGTCGAGTTATCTGTGAGAATGTTGTGAGATGACCAAAACTTAAGACAACCGTTCTGTTCCGTCGTCATTTGTTACGTCAGGTCAGTCAGGTGTATTTTGTTTATCTGTTTAATTGCTAGACAAGTCATCTAAAGCTAGATGACGATGATTATTGAAACGTCATCCTAACGTAATACTGTTATGATTCTCTGTTGATCAATGTTTTGATTTGTTTAGTTAGAGGCTTTTAAGTCAATATATTCTTATATCATTCTCTAATCAATCGTAGATAATTCTTAAAATATTTGTATTTTAACTTCTTCCAAAGGAAAAGAGCATACTGCAATGAGAGTATGAAATCATTTGATATTTCGTTCTGATTTATTAAAACTATCATTAATGGTAAGGTGATTAACAAACTAGTCTACTTTAATCATTTCAGCAATTTTATAGGCCTGCTTTAATAGGTGAGATTAAACTGCAAATAAAGTATTGGGTATTGAAACTGAATTCTAGTGTAAGATAAGCCAAGCTTTATTTCGTTTATGTTGTTGTGTCATCAGTATCATTAAGCCTATGTTTCTATAATTATGTATTTAGAGGAGCTCGAGGCTAAGTAATAACAGCCGCACGGGTCGATCCATCAGGTTTAAGCTACGCTTGTCGGGTTTGGTCTGTGGATGGGTGACCATCTTAACATACCGAGACTCCTCCGTGCCTCGGAAAGCACGTTAAGCCGATGGTCATTCGTGGATCTTTGACAGTCGTTACGGGGCGTCAGAAGCTCGAAAGTATGATAACCAGTCTTACCAAGGGGTTTCGTTTTACCCAGTTACTGGGTTGTGGAGGTCAGATAGGTAGTCGCTCCATGTAAAAGACTGGTATTCAGCTGCATCCGGTTAGACCTGAAGCCGATCCCAATATAGTTAGGAAAAGGCTAAGCAAATTGATATTTGTTATATGCATAGAGTTCTGGTTTTAAACTCTTACGTGAAACGACTTTTCAATGCTTGACGAAAAATTGTCAAGTCATTTCGCCAAAAGTCAAAAATGGTTTATGTGCTCGCAACAAGTAAGGTAAGTTACAATTAACTGTTGACTCACATACCTGGGACTCAGTGAGTCAACTGAACTGATAAACTCATAATTGAACTGGGAAGTGCATTAATTCTTATACCAACTGTAAGTGTAAATGTGTGATCAATGCACCACCACAGAGTAAATAAATACAGTTTACTCATGAGATATTGCTAAGTGCAATAATGAGATTACTCATCTGTGTTAGTCTGTGTGTTAAGTAGGTATTATTTGGTTAGAAAATTACTTTGTAATTTAGATAAAACAGATAATTTATCACCTGCGTGTGACCGCGCAGTTCGTTAAAATTGACCAAAGACTTGTGCAGTTTTAATTTTCTACTGCGCTATAAACTCGCTCAGCCGAATTAAGAATTTCACAATGTTTGTAGGTTTATTTAATGCATTTTATTTTTCTCAAGTTTGTTTTTTTAAATAAACTTTGTACCTCTTTTCTTCTTCTTCGTTTCTTTATGAATGGAGGACATATTTTTATTAAAATTGCAGACTTCGATAGTTTTAACATAGGTACAATATATTCCTCTAATATTATGTTACTGAACTACATTTTTTTTAAACATTACTTCATAATTCCGCGAAATATTTGTACCGAAACACCTAGTACTCAGTAGGTCACATAATGTTTCATAATAATACAATTGCAATACTACTGTTTCTTATTTAGACAGCCTCTTAAGGCACAGAATGGGTGCGCATGATTCATACACGCTTAATTACTTGTAATTGATGTGTCTAAGTGAGTTAAAAGGTTAACATGGTAGATGAGCCTACGGCTACGGTAGGGAATCAGGTTGAAAACGGCTGACCTGCTTTAAAAGATTATATGATTGAAGATCATAGTGTTATAGTGAGATGAAAATGATGAATGGATAGGAAGAATGACACAATATCATTATTGTTTTTACCGGAAATAAAACTTGATACTGATAGAAGCTAAAACATACACAGCTACAGCTAAAATGAATAAAATGAGTAACAAATATTCATAAACAAAGTGACAACATTCATCGTAACAGTTGATGGCGCTTTGAACTTGTCAGAAAATGCAAAAGTACCCATTAAACCAATGAATAGTTCACAATACAGCATAAGATGACTTCTTCCCATTATCTCATGTATATGTATACATATATCCTTGTCCTGCGCTCCACATAGTTCACAAGTACTATGATACTCACGACACGACATGACGACACACGATCTTCATCAACATTCTGCTGGCCTTCCACGCCCCAATTACTTTCAATATTAATTAGAGCTTGCATTTCTCCATCCATCTATCTGGCTAGAGTTCGCACTGTACCGTGTTACAAGCTGTGTGAGTTGTGTCACATCTCTATGTAGAATTTGCGACATATGTCTTATACTGTGTTCCGACCACATTAGTCCCAAATTAGAAGGCAAATATTTACCGCCACTTACATTTTTCGAGGAAAGATTTTGGTGATTTAATCCTATTCGTGCAGAGCCGCTGGCGATTCGTTAGTTTCGCTTCTAAATTCCTTAATTAATGTTTACTTCTAGCCGGTTTCTGGCCAAAACAAAGATAACGTCTGGGTTTGTTTCGTCTACTTAAAAATGAACAAATATTGGTAGACCGTCAAAAATCGAGCCATAATTTGGCTTAATTAAATTTTGATCGACCCTTTACAGGATTTCTACCGCATTTTCGAAATTGGCTACCAGATTTTATTTGCCTTCGTTGATTTTAGACTCTTAGCACATTTTCCAACGGAACTTTTCCCCGTGTTTTCCCTATTTCCACGACATAGTGGTCGATCCGTCATGCCCACTCGTGATGCCACGACTCTTCTCATTAACATTCGTTAGCGGCGTCGTGACGGACCAACTATGTGTCTAGGAATAATTAAGTTGTACTGTGCGTCGCATTATTGAGTACTTTGATTTACTCATAGGATTCTTTTGAATGAAGGAGTACGTACAGGCGAAATATGGTTAGAGCTATTTTTAGAGGAATCGTTTATGTGTTTGCTTTAAGTAATATTTGAGCTTAGCGTACGTGTATAGAATCATTCTAACTATTTGAGCACCCAAGGAGTAATTATAATTGTAGATCAGTGTCTACAATTATAATTCTTCAAAAGACTTAAAATATAGTACCGTGAACCAAACATACGAGTATATGCAAAATTTGCGATGCATTTTGACAATTTAACCATATTTATTGCGTTATGTTCACAATGTACACTGCTATATCATTTAAGTGATAACCGTTTGTCAGGAATAATCCTTAAGAATGAATCAGTCAGTATGTCAGTTTTGTTCCATTAGGTAGTAAATGCAAGAACACAGGCGTTCATTAATTTACTAAAAACTAAAAACTTCGCAAGCAATGGGAAATTGCTACTGCAGGTTGCGGGTATCGACCTCAGGACGAGCTGCTTTTCACACGGACAATTGTACGTCACTTGCTCCCGCGTCACCAGTCATGAGTTTCTGTGCATTTTTGCTACTGAGACTAAAACTAAAAACATAGTACACAGGTAAGTTTTATAAATATGTGGTATTTTAGTATATTATGGTGTCTTACGACTTCCACGCGAACGAAGTCGCGGGCAGAAGCTAATGAAGAAATAGATTAGGAACTTCCTTCAAAATCCTTCGGATTGTGACTGATATTATATATTGAGTGTGTTACACAATTGGGGTGCTGGACTGTTTATAATATTAACTTTCAGGCTTACTTTTTGGCATCATCTACACACTCTTCATCAAACTTTATTTTCGACTTTTGCGGTTTACTAACCCAGTCTTACCACCATTTTCCATTTTTGCTGTTAACAAATCTATCAAAAAATATTATGAAGAGATTACTGAAAATTAAATAGCAGTCAGTTTAACTCCTACATTCTAGGAATCTTACAGCAATATTACGCGAGTAAAAACAGCTCAGACTACTAAATTACCTTTTGGAGTGGCGCTGCCAACGGTAGCTAATTTTTGTATTGTTTGTAGACTAAGTAAAAATGTAAACACAGGCTCAAACCTCGCGCTGCGGCCGGTGCAACCTCATTCATATTTAGGAACTAGACGATGTAGAATTGGTATTTAGCATTTTTGAAACGAATTCCTTTGATGGTAATGTTTGATATTGTTTATTTAAGTGAGATGTGGTTTTGTAAACACAACCACGATACAAGAGAAATTGTTTAAACGCAATAACATAAAAAAATATAAACCCCCTTTTTCACTGACCAACCTCTACCTTCTAAAGATAATATTTGCCATATTATTTGTTTTGGGTTAATTTCTTTATTTAATTCTACTAGGAAATCTAGATCTGTTTACTTCATCAAACGCACCTGTAGCTAAATCTGTACCAAGCATCACAGTAAACAAACGCGAGATCTCCAGGTGAGTGCTTATGTAAAACAATTAGGTCATAGGTCATGTTCTAGTAAAGTAACATTTTGCGTTTATTACTATAACGTGAAAAGTAATGACATAACTTTTTGCGTAGTTACAGATCCTTTGACAATAAAGGGTTTAGTAAAACGGGTAAAGAGCTTATTAATACAGTTTTGGGTTTTGCGACATGTCCTAAAATTCTGTGTTAATATTTCTCATTTTGATATAATTTTGTCGTTAGTTCAAACGACTGGCTGTCAGCCTTTGAGGATTAGAGTAGGTACCTAAATTGAGCAGACCCATGCCTATAATGAGGTGATGCCGTCGGTCAAGTCCTAGTGATGTAAGCAATATAACTGCCGAAATAAACGCTTACATCTAGTGACATAGCAGACTGTTACATCTTTAGATAATTGAACAGGTAAAAACGAAGAAAGCGGGTCACGCTCTAGTCATGCTTACTGCGCAAACAGATGCATTTTTGGGTGACATAACTTTTTGTGCGCAAAGTTACGCTGTTATATTCTTAGAGGATTCAGCATGATATTAATTCGTAGTTTATTTAGTTATTGCGCAAATAGGCGCATTGCTAGCGTGACATAACGTTTGCGATCCTCTGACAACGCAGACATAAGGTTATTGACATGCGATTTATGTTTGTTGTTATGACTTACAATAATATTATTATATGATGAAGTACTAATTAATTCATTGCAATATATTTATTTCTGTACCTTAGGATTTGTACACGTGTACTTTTAATATTCATTGATATTTAATTACGTTACTTATAAGTAAAACGATCTGGCGTCTTTACCCGCCTGAACACATGACAAATTCGGGTTAGGATTTCTCTATTTTGTAAACTTTACAATTCACGACGTAACATGAGTTATTCCGAGAGATGGATACACACATCAAGCTATACATTTCCAGTATAAGCTGATCTCGCATTGTATAGGATTTTCGTACAATGCGAGGTCACCATAAACTGGAAATGTATAGCTTAATGTGTAGCCGTGTATACAAGAAATCTCAAAATATTTTTTTAATAAGTACAACTATGTTTTTTTTAAATAAATCATTTTATATTTACTAGCTGCTATTAATACTATCATGAATGATTAGTTCTGATGCTTTGATTAATCACAATAACTGCAAATACCGTGTTCAATGGAAATTACTAATACAATGGAGCATAATTTAATTATGTAATGATAGCCTGTATCACATTATAAGTACAAAACCTGTTTTTCTTAGAACTCATAATATGTTGGCTAGTATAATTTGCGTAGAGTATCATGTACAGATTGACATGGAGTAGGTAAGCACATATACATAGATACTCGAGAATTTAAGGGTAACTAAAACGTCTCCCTGAAAAACTATTTTGTGGTGGTTTTATTCAGGTTAAGGAAACTTCCCCCAAGTTGGGGAAATTGGCATAATTGCCACGTCCACTGTGATTTTTAATCCGTCTGGGATTAAAAAGCACAGTTGCAGTAGATACTTGCAGCATGTCAGACAATAGGACTCTGCTACCTACCTCTACAATAATATTTTTACAATAGACTTAATAAAAACTTGTTAAAACTAAACGCGTTAACACTATAGTTCCTATAGAGTAACAATGAATAGCAATGGTCTAACGACTTCTAAGAGGTAAGTTATTTTTATGTAAATTATAATTCACTGTAACCTATTTATAACTAAAACAATCGTTCATCACGGAAACGCATGCTATATATCTAGATACAGTTTACACTTTATTAAGTTGTTCTATAAGTAAATCGTCTTAACTTTTAAAGAATAAACAAAAAGTTTCTTCCTGTTAGTTTTTGTAGTTAACATAACCGGTTTTATATTCAATCAAGAGGAAATGTAGTGTCGAATTAATTATCAATTAACTTTAAAGTCATGAGGAAATTATATATACGTTACCTACATGTAAGTAAATACATATCGCCATGATTGTTTCGGGAAAGAATCTATGACATTTTAAATATTTCCGGATTAAAGTAAAAGGAAATTAAACAAGAGCGCTTAAAAATACATCTATTGATATGCCATTCGCTAAAATACATACCTAGCAAGATTTTGCAGATATTCTAATAAATAGGCCATTATTTATTTATTTATTTTATTATTTATGTACACACAGTAAAATACATACAGATACGACATAATTATAATTTGAGTACAAAGGTACTGCTTATTTCTTAAGAAATTTAAATATTTTTTATTTTTTTTTGCCATTAAATATTTTTTGTAGCACTATTCCGGTTGTCAGAAAAACTAGACTAGTTAAACTTGCTTTACTTACACGTGTGTCAGCCAGCGTGAATTGATTTAGATATTATTGATGTATGTATTATTTAGATTATAAAGAATAATTTTAGTAAGTAAAGAATAACATAACATCACGTCTAACCTACTCCCACATTTCGCCAGTTATGTTTAAGTCCCATGTTATGGGCGAGCCTTTTGCCACCACCGGATACAAATTCCAGCCTCCGAGCTGGTACGGAGAAATTCCAGTTGGAAAAACCCAATAACACTTTGCCCGACCTTAGAATCAAACTTAGGACCATGCTCAGCAGTAGCGCTTGCGACCAGTCAGTAAGTAAAGAATGTGTTAATCAAAAGGACAATATTTTCTCGTGCACGCGCACGGAAACGTGACCAGAAAATAATCAAGATTATGTATGTAAATTAAAGATTGTTTGCGTTTTTTTTTTACCGTTTAAGCTTTTTATAACGTGAGACAGCGGACTAGCAGGTGTATAAGACACACACACAAACAACACTTGAGTATTTTAGGTAAAATCGTCAATATCAGCATGAGTATGACATGACGGTGGTGCCATCTAGCCGTCCCAATATTCTCGTAGCTTTTTCTCATGACGTTTTGCTAGTACGCTTTTATTCAGCTCGCCCATCAATTGGTAAACTGTTATCAAAAAGGGTCAGACAGATAACCAATACAAAGATAATCCGGTGATGTCGCAACACATGCGCCGGATCACGTAAAAACTCGTCGGTTGTAGAAAGTGGCGCTCGGATCGAGGCCGCGTGGTGCGCGCGCACCGTTGCTTACCAGCTGAGTATAGCTGCGGATTGGCTGATATAAATCGAACTTGTGGTAAGTATTTGATGGAGGTTTGGCGTTTTAGTGACTTCGTACCTGATACCACTATCATAATGGTATTCTAACGTGTCCGCACTGTGCATATACCTTCACTCTCTAGATAGGTAACTATAACCACATCAGAGGGTCAATTCCCGTAATTTTAAGAACGTTCACATAGCGATATCAGTCTCGATCTGTCAAAAATACCTCTAGTTTTCCGACATTCTAGGCAAGTTTTGATATTGATTGTCGCTGAGATGAGATTACAATTAGATTATGAGCATTTTTAATTACGGGAATTGCTCGTAGCCTATAGACATTAGAAACAGAAGTCACCGTAAACCTAAATCGGCACAGGATGTAGGTATTATTAATAATCATCACTGCCAACATACAACAGTATACATCGATGGGCTATGTAGGTAGGTACCTAACAAAAAGGCACATGATACTGATAAGTAACTTTTCTCTCTTAACATTTTTACTTGGACGCGCTAAGGCTGGATAATAATTGTTTACGTAATAACACAGGGTAGGGTAAACAGGACCAAATTGAGCACACTCGTAAATTAAGTAAAAGTCTGTAACACTACATACTTTATTTACAGGTTTGCAGCAACGAAAACCTTTATTTAACGTTGCAATGAATTTATTCAGAGGTAACCTGTTTTACCTCAGTTTGTTTACTGTGAAGACAAACTACTTTGTTTGCAAATTCAGCACTGTGCATAAAAATCCAATTTTATGGAGAGTCGACTGCACCGTGTATTTTGGAATAATTTTCATAGTTTACATTATCTTTCCGATTAATTCTCATCATTCTTTATCATTCAGAAATAATAAATTATCTCATCTATTTTGTCTCACGATTTATTTTTAATCTGATCGTCAATTCTGCGTTACACAAAAACTAACCAAGACTGGTTTGGAAAAATTATTTATCGACGTCAATCACTGAAGTTTGTCAAATATTTCGCTGAGTCACAAAATTATGATATACAGAAATTATGATATACAGAAATTATGATATACAGAAATTAATTATGATATACAGAAATTATGATATACAGAAATTCAGAAGAATCTATTATGTACTAGCTGCGCCCCGCGGTTGCACCCGCATAAGTCTCAATCCCGATAGTCCCACGATTTTTGATCGTCTCCTATGTCAGGTCATGGTCTACCCACGTGTCAATTTACATCCAAATTCGTTCAGCCGTTTCAGCGCGAAAGCATAACAAACCAACTTACTTTAAACGCGTTTATAATATTAGTTAGGATCATACTCGTAATAGTAAGGATTAGGTTACTAATACAGGCAGTTGATTCAAGACTTTTTTGCTTTTGGGAATTTGTAAATATTGGTTTCTGTATAAGTTGATTTCCGCAATGTTTTATTTGTGGTAAGTAAGTATTTCGCTAGCTTTTTATTCCATGGCTGAACCAATCTAGAAGCCAAAGTTGGTCGAATACGTCGTTTACCTGTCTCTTGCCTGTTATGAACTCGTTTATTCTTTTCTTGGAAACAACTCCAAACTAAATCAAAACATTTTCGTTCTCAATAGAATGAAATAAATCAGACCTAAAGGTTGTTGACTCCATAAAAATTGGCTGGTCATGTGTGAACTAGCCATACTAGCCTTTGGAATATTAAGTACTGTCATCACATAACACATTCTTCGACCTCGTATGTACTGCGGAGCATGTCCCTCCCGTAGACCGTAACAACGAGTAGTAAACACATGTTAAGTCATTAAACAGATGGTTATGATCCTTGTTCGACTTATTATTATTACTACGTAACATTACCAAGCACGAAGGCGTGTACTCAATAAACTATAGTAAACGGCTATGAAAGAATAAGGCTGTAGTCGCAAAGCACGGTGATAGTCCACAGTTGGATACCGCTGCGTTTTATAACGCCTACAGAAAGGGACCAAATGGCCTTTTCTTTACCGGGACCATATTCGATCGTAACATAATGTCATTCAACTCTTAGCCGTCTATCTATATTTGGATGCTGTAAAAGGTGAGTCAAGCACATTACATAATTTTTCACAGAAATCAGGTCTCTTTAGCTCAAATACGGTGTAACCCACATACCTTCAGCCACTCGGCGTCGCGGTCAGCGTAAATGATGTAACACATAAAATTATATAAATTGTTTTCTATGAAGCCTTCGATTGGTTTGAACTTCTCAGAAACTGTATGGAGGCTAAAGTAGGTTTATAGGCTGTAATGATAGGCGTTATTACAGAGATGTGTACCCTAGTTAAGTAGAATTACTACAATTACTTAAATATTTAACAAATCAAAACGAGGGTACCTTCATACTCTTCAAGTGTAATCCTGTGAAGTAGTTAAGGTTTAGTTTATGTCTTAAATAAGTAATTTTCTCTTAATAATTTTCTCCAAGAATTTAGGAATAGAATACTTGGTAACTGTACTGTGTGTGATAGTTACCTATTATAAGACTTACTTCAAAGATGAACCGCTAACCCACGTGCTAATAGTCAATATTTACAGCAATGATGATAAGAATGATGGATGTGTGAGATTCAACTGACAAACACAAATTAAAACGTAATAAGTCAGTGTTTCATAAGTCAATCTATATTTTTTACATAATGCATAGTGTTCAAGTAGGACGCACTACCTCAAATGATTTATTAATAAAGAACTTTTAAAAAGGTTATTATTATGACATTTAAGCCTTTTATGAAGAGCTAAATGATGTTACGTATTCAGGAAATCATGTTACGATGACGTAACAGCAGCTACAATATAATTCAATGAAGGTATCTTTTATGTTTATTAACAGACAAAATGAACGTCATAATGACCTTAATATTTTAAGAACGAAAAGTTCAAAATGCCGCGTGCCGAAGTTTGGACAAATTTCCGGATTTACTTTATGTTTTAGAATAAGAAATGAAAAATCACAAATCCAAGTATCGAGCCCGACTTCCGGCCACCGTAGGCGCGGGCCTGCGGACGGTGAGCAATGGGCAGCTCGCCGTCCGATAAGGACCAGTCGGTCGATTCTGTAAAAGTATTAACGTGAAGCTTAGGTGAAGTGAGCGTGAAGTGAGCTGTCACTGCCACAGAGTCGACCGGCAGGATGCTAGGGATTAACACTATTGACAGCTCACTTCACGCTCACTTCACCTAAGTTTCACGGTGATATTTTTACAGAATCGAACGGCAGGCCCGTGTCGACGGCGCGTTGTGTTCCACGCGCGCCTCAAAGAGATGTCAGCACCAACCGACGAGGTCGAAAGACCAATGCCTGCTGGGGTTGCGGGTTTGTCTGAAAGGGATATCGCGGCCCCGGCACACAGGCAACGGAAGGAACACGGGTGGGTTTTAGTCAGTAAAAGTCTGACACACCCTCTCGCTCTGCCCAGAGCGGGAGAAGTCATTTGATGATTTCCCATCCAAAAAAAAAAAAAAAAAGTATCGAGCCCGATAGAACTGCTTAAAAAGTGGATGTAGTATAAAACTGCACGCGCGAACTCGAACATTTATGGGAGAAAACTAAACAATTAGACTGTAACACACTGTGACGATGTTGACTGTAAACAATCGTCACAGCTAGGTACTTACTCGTACATGCCAATAGTTTACGTATTTATTCTACTACAATTGTGTAGATTGGTACAGACCCCGTTATGGTAAGTTACTACTAATAGAGACACCACGTGGGAAAAATAGTTGTCGTAACAATCTCACCTGCGCCGAGTGCCGAGTGGTTCGATTTCCTCATTTCCATCAATTGCCTTTTACAGCTTGTGCGGGATGATAAGCGATGGGTACCTATGTACCTGTACCTACTACGTATACATGTTTATTTACTTACTGCACTTTCCTGTTATTTCTAGATTGCTTACTGTAATATTCAAACATAATGGGAAATAATATCGCAGATATATAATATAATTTACAACGGATATATTTGCTCGATATAGTGTTATTATGAGAGGGTTTTCCCACAATAATTAATATACCACAAATTAATCAACAAAATACCAAATAAAAAAATGGTATTGTTTATTAGTCTTAGGTAATTATTTCTGTACTAAACACAGTCACTATTAACAATTAATATTTAACTTTTACTGCATCCAAATTAAGATAGGTATTATTGCAATGAATAATACAAACAAATTTGCACAAAGGAAAAGCAAGTCCTTTAATCCTTTTACAACCAACAAGATGATGTAATTTGCAAATTAAAACAACTACATATTATTAACAATAAACGGTAGAAGATCAGATCTCTATGATTCATATAATATTATTATTGATCACATCGTTGCGTCGGCATCGTACCATCCTGATGCAGTGCATGACAGATTATGATCATAAATGAAATAATTTTCAACAATAGAAATGTGTAGTTGGTTTTAAATATTATATAATGAGTGGCAATGACAACTATGTATTAATAGTAGGTACCTATATTGTATTTTAATGTATTAATTAATCTTTATGACGTGTTGACCACATTGCATAACAAATCACAACTTTCTGTAGGTCAATGAAAGCGCCAATGTAGCTGGTATATTCATTATCTTCACTAAGTAACGGCCTATGTTTTAATCATCATTTAACTTCTAGCTGAAGAATAAATATGGCGCCCGCGCCCGGGGCGCCCGGCTGTTTGACATAATTTATAACTCCTCCTCCCCAGAATAAAATTATCTAATTTACAAATTATCCCTAAATGAAACAGTGAATAAGAGATATCATTTCCCAATATTGTTTTGTTTTGCTATAGCCATTGATTGGAAAAAAGCAAAAGTTTTTGTTATATAGACTAAGTATCTATATCTTTCTTCTAAGCACCTAATTTCTCAAAATCGGCGAACGTCACCAAATATCGGACATAATACAGACAAGTCCAAGTCGACCAATCACGAACTTATAAGATAGGAAGTCACGTGGCGAGCCTAGGCGCCGCGTCTTCCGGGCCATTCCGGGCACTTCACTGCAGACGGATTTACGATGCCGTGCACTATTACACGCATGATTAATGAAAGGATGGGAATAATTAGAATTATTATACGGGAGGTAAATTTTGATTAGAATTTTGATTATTCGCTTTGTCACAGAAAATATTGCTAAGTATGGGTAATACTTAGACCCTGGCTCAATTTGTTTACATTTGTCCTAATTTGCTACGACTACCTAATTAGTACTACGTTAACGCTACGTGCTACGTTTATTACTTGTATACTTTGGTAAATTGATTTTCTTTGACAGTAATTGGTAATCAAAACAAATAGTACCTTAATAGTATTTTGTAGACAAGTTGCTCAAGGATAAACTTGGTCGCTTGCTGATAATAAGTTGTGCTTACTCATTTTATAACTACTAATAATATTGTGGATTCAATAAAAGCAAACATCTAGTGAGATATGTAACACTCTAATCAATTCATGCATTCAATCATTATGCTTATCGTAATAATTGAATGCATGAATTGATTTCACTCATCTCAAATTCTTTGCTCTCTGTCCAAAGCAACGACCCTGCTACCTATATTAATAATCTAATGTAGTTTTTATAATTAATATTCTATCAATCAACACAACTCACTCGAATCATCAAAATAATCATTCAACCACAAAATGACCACAATACATTTTTGAACTTCAGTCGACCCTGGATCGTCCAACATTATTTTGTTGTTTCCAACAAATCACTTAACTAAAGTATAGTAAATCTGTACATGTGTTAGTAAAAACAATGGTCAACACATGCTTTTCAAGATTTAGCAGAATACACAAACATAGTGAAGACGTGTTTTTGTATGACCACGCTGTGTTCTGAGAGTGTGCTCGTTGTGTAAGCGTTGGTATTGTGTAAAGGTGAGTGATTTGTTAGCATAACAAATGATAGGTATGAAAACACTGTGTTTCGGTGATGTTACCTACGACGTAGATGCCTATTTCATGTTCTATTTCTTTTGTAGAAAGTGCCATCAATTGGAGAGGCGGTATCACGTCTTGCATAATATGTACGAAATTGCTGTGGGATACTTTTTCAACGCGTACTGGGGCGAAAGAAACATTACTGTTTGTTAATACTATTGTTACATAAAACCTATTGAATTTTGGATCGGTTTGACTGTTTTTGTTATACACAATTTTTTTATTCTAGAAACTTACGGATGAAACAACTTAAAAGTTGATAAAATTAAGCAGATGTTGGTGCCAAAATATAAAAAATAATCAAGGAAATGATTTTGCTCGGACGTCACTTTTACGGAAATCAATGGACATTCATTATTAAATCCATTTTTGGATGTTCGACCTTTTCGATCGATAAGCTGTGGAATAATTGTGAAATTATCGTATTTCAACTGATCCGTCTTTAATAAAACTTTAAAGCTTTAAAATGTTTTAAGGAAAATTATTATTATTTTGATAGGTACATTACGTTTGTGTGTTCTTATTAAGAAGCTTTTCGCTAAGACTCTTGAGAAAACCCCAGCTGCTCACTTTATAAACAAAAAACACGTGAATAGCTGATATTTAAATGGCAGATCAATTTACTTAAATCAATATTATGTTCTCAGTAACTGGCATAAAATCATTATTTAAAACTTTGTCAATATATTACCAATAGCTTGTGTCATGTATGTATGTATGTGTGTGTGTGTTGTGTATGTCGGTATTTATTAGTACATGGGTACTTTGTTCAGGCGGTTTATTACTTGTCGCAAACTTAGACGTTAAGACAAAACAAATAAATCAAGAAGTACTTGGAACTGTTTACTGTTAAATTCCACACTCCGGAATATTTTGGTATTTTATTTGCATAGATAATACCAACCAGATGGGGCCAGTTCTCTGACGTCAGGCGCTCATCAACACTTACGTAAAGTTAAAAATAGTTAGATTTTAATTAAATCATAAAGTTCATTGAGTCGTTATTAACGAACTTCTAACTATATTGCTAGTGTACCGAAGTTATAAGGCAGGGAGAATTACAATGAGTGCTGTTTTGCGGCTGAAAACTTGTTGGTGTTAGAAGTGATGGACAAGTACATGAAACCAACGGAAGATTTTGAAATATAACCAGTTAACGTGTTTTAATAGGTTATTTAATCGTTTTAGTTTAGTTTATGATGGTTATTAAAGGCTTGAATTTGTAACAAAGTTTGTTGTCGAAATTGCTGTCTTTATCTTTTAACAGTAGAAACATATTCTTAAAACTAAATAAACTTAAATATGTCAGAAAATATTGCCTTTCACCGGAACTTAGTAAATTTGTCACTAAGGTGTGAATTCTCACAACAGTTGCTTAATGATGTTGATTTCTACCAAACTATAGAGGTTGGTAGAAATTTAAGAAATAATCTTCTACCGTTCATATCGATATTTTTGACATTAATTTAGGTCAAGTAATTAAAACAATAAGCAGAACTTTAACCGAAAAGTGTACATTTTGATGATAATTTCACGAAAACTGGTAATATGACAAAAAAACTAAGTTCGTTATGTAATTAAATTCAAGTAACAAAACGAGAGCAATAGTAAATAATGAACGCGTCCAATAGAACTAGTTATTCAGGTCTTAATGGGCGTGTCAGTGAGATTATTAGTCAAAATAGTAGAGACTGGTATATTAGTCAGCCTCTACATTATCGGTAGATCAGTTGCTTTGATTGATATTATGGCCGGTACCTACTCACCACGAGCATTCGCATTGCGAATTTGTTTTGCAAACATTCGTTGCGCGAACTTTTGTAACGCAAAGAATATTCATTCGTGAAACGAACAGTTTGGTGACTACATTAATCCAAACACGAAAAACTAATTATTCTAATACAGTCCTTTCACAGTTATTTTATCTCTAACGGCGGCAAAAGAAATTCGCGAAGCGAATGCTCACGGTGAGTAGGTACGATCAAATGCATGCTCAAATGCATATTTGAATGGGTGAGCTTTGTTTCTTGCAATGGAATTAAAATACTGAGACAAAAAGACTGTTGTGAAACAAAAAATAATATTTCATCACGAAACCAATCGTAAATGTGATCCTATTGATGACTTTATAATATTCAAACTAGGTCAAATTAAATTTATGCATGTTATTTTTGAAATTATAATGATTTTAGTCATCTTTTGACGTGCAAATGACTGAATGCCTAGAAATTCGACTTGACAGCAAAACAGCTTTTTGATTTAGGTATATCCAAAAACTTGAACTCTGTAATATGGTATTGAATTCGTTTTTATTAGTGTGTCAATAAACTACCTCGTAACATACGGTCTAACGTGACTGCTACGATATGTTTTAGTTTTTGTGATAACTCGAGAAATCGTTCTCTTTAATTTAGTGGCCTATGTTTAATCAACCGTTCAAAAAGTGTGGAATCTTCCGAATATATTCTTACTTCATTTTCCATAAAAATAAATAATGTTAAATATAACAATGTTATTTATTTTATAAAAAGGGTAATAGCCTACCATAATTTCTGCAAAAACTAGGACACTCCAAAATATGCTTACCTGTAACAAAAAAAAAAAAAAAATAATAGGTAGATGGTGGTTTTCAATATAATTAATAACATATAATAAATAATGTGTTATTTAGATATATGCCTAAAATATCGACGACAAATACATTTTAATTCAACTTTGCCTGTAATAATGAATGTTGTGATATTGATATTAGTAGGTATGCAATATAATGTTAACTTCCAAATATGTATTTAACCTAGATTTAAGTTAAATGTAATAATACTTCCTGCGCCCTAACAGGGTCATGTACTCATAAGTTTTAGACTAGCCTGTAACTGAGTGTACATTATGCAATAATAAATGAATAAATAAAATAAATAGCTGGTTAATATAGATGATGATGCACTAAGGAAGGCATTTATCGCTAAAAGAATTTAAAACATCGTTCTATTTCTGTCACTCGTTTGAAGATGAAAGAGCCAGACTGATATTTTAAATACGCTTAGCGCTAAACGCATTTAGTGACTTATGGTGCAAGGACAGGAATTAGCTATACTCCATTTATTATAACATTAGACAATTAACGGTTATCACTCTTTCGTTATTTCGATATAAACGTATAATAAAGTCCGTTTTTTTACGATAAATACAAAGCAATGTAATCTATTTACCATTTACATGAAAAAATTACTTTAAAGTGCAGTAATTTCATCAATATGACACAATAACTGCCGTCATTTAACCGTTATTTGTCTTATGCTAAATGGAGTATAGACACTTGAATTTTCCAACTTTGAAATTATTTCCGACTAGCTTCCATCATCTTTATAAATTATAGCCTATGTTACTCAGGGATAATATAGCATTCTACTGGTGGAAGAATATTTAAAATCGGTCCAGTAGTTTTCTAGTTTCTTCATTATAAACAACAATACAAATGTTTCCTCTTTATAATACTTATTAGTATTTCGATAAAGCCACCAATATCGATAAAGCCACCAATATCGATAAAGCCACCAATATCGATAAAGCCACCAATATCGATAAAGCCACCAATATCGATAAAGCCACCAATATCGATAAAGCCACTTTTTCACCACGTAGCTTACCATACCACCCAAGCGGTTGCAATCTGCAACAGATGCTAAAAATTTGGCCGCGATTCAACTGAGTATGACTACGGACTATAACAGATGTATGACCGATCTATGTCTGTGTATGACCCGACCAAGGACCCGATACATCTCGCTCAATGTTTATGGGATATAAATGTGGATATTCGGTGAATCATGGGAGTCGTATGTTTGTAATTGCGATGATATAATAGTAGTAACGGTTATTTGCTAGTCTGGTGCACGGCGAGTCGTTCCGGCGAAAGCTTTGTGGTTAGGTACTTGGTGACCATCCCGCTCGGTTACTTCACTGACTATTCCTAAGATAGGTACTAGTTTATGCCGTGGTCAGTGATAAGAGTAGATATAGATTCTGAAGAAAGATTGATAGTTGCTCGAAATACGTGTTTCGAAAATGAAATTAAAAGAAAAATAACATTAATTCAGTGGCTGCTGCTCTTGTTGCTGCTGCTGCTGCTCGTTTGCGTATTTCACGTTTCTTTATTCGCTACGTCATTGTAGTTTATGAGCTTAATGAAACATAATAAACAAAATTCGTAGACTATGTGCGTTGCTTGGTGAACCGACTATTTTCAGGGCACTGCGAGCAGTTTGAGACGTTTTCTTATAATTTTAACTGACATTATAAACAGATAATTATTAGCTACTGTTAACAAAACTCTAATTTAACGAAAACACTTCAAACGTCCTATATAGCAATTTCTTTTCTTAATAAAATATTTTTAAATGAATACGTCCACGGTTCCGCACTACGTAGGCTACTACGCTAGACCTAACGTTATGGTTGTAAGAGCAATGTGTTGACATTAGTAATAAATTCAATTTAAAGGTTGCCCCACATCATAACAGTGGCACAATCCACACAGTGGCACATCATAGAACTGGCATTGTAGTTTTTGTAGTGCCCATCATGGTATACAGGGTGGATTTGAGATGGAGCAGTAAGGACAGACTTTAGCCGTTGTCGCTACAAGAAAACGGTCTTAAGCGACTGTCTTTAACTCTTTGAGACATTTTGATCGGCATTCACAGATTTGGAAACAAAATACAGGCAGCGAGAAAATGGGTAGTTTTCCCTAAGACTTTTTTTATTGATGCCCATCGATCTTGTTTCTTATAGGGATCAGAAAACTAGGCTAACTGCGGCTTGAGTACTATAAGGCAGAAATCGCAAAAAAACATTTCCCATACATTTCGTAGGTAATATCGAGACTCCGACCTACTTTTTTACGATGGCGGAAAATAAACAAAAAAAATCAACTCAACGAATACACATGGCGTGTGGCGGAATAAAGTGGCATTGTAGTGCCCGTTGTGGAATATAGTGGCAATGAAATGCTCCCGCTTTTTATTGAGTTATAAGTTACAAGTTTCTTGAGGTGCAGTGGCTTAGAAATCGGAGCGCGATTTATTTTATCGCTTGCCAGGAGAAATCAGGCTGCGTGTAATAAGGTGATACAGCTGTGATCATAGTTTTATTATATTGAACATTCTTCATTGTGGAAACTAGACACACAGACCACAAAGTCTATTTTTCGTTTTTACAACAAAAAAGAGGGAAGAAGAATTTTCATAATAAATCCGAGCAGTTTTATCTGAAATGCCAACATAGCATCAAAAAGCTAAGTCCTTCGGTTCTTCACAATATTATTATTTTGTTGTGACCTAGATACATAAAGAAAGATATACGTACTAAACATAATTATGTGGTGTGGAAACCATGCCACTGACGCACTAATAAAATTCTCATTACACCTCAGTCAGGCACATGACATCCGCATGCAGGAGTGCAGTGTTAAATATTAGAATTTTCATAAAATTCATCCATATTATTTGGAACTTCAAACAAAAAATAAGGTATTTAGACTTAAGACCTAAAAAAAACATAGTTTTTAGTTCGAAGTGTTTAGTTTTATCTGTTGAATATATACCTACTAAAACGCTAATTTTACACAAATTGTTGATAGGGTAAATAGAATTTGCGTTTTAGTACATTTTGAACATAATTTTTGTAAGAAATACGATATTGACTGCAAGAAGCAAGCTTTTCTCTTTAATGATCACCTGAACAGCAAATAACTGCATTCTATCGCATACCTTATCGAAGGAGAACACTGTAATAAATCTGAAGCGGCCGCATACTAGCCTTATACAAGTTACGAGGTACTGGGTACACTACATTAGTCTGTAAAGTTGGTTCAGATGACTGGCTACAACACGCGTGATTCATGCGATTAGCATCGATACTTCTTGGGTAGGTACTTTCCCAATTTCAGACTAAGCTACCGTTTATACCGAAGCGTGCACGACGCTCACTATTAATAACGTATTTTATGTCGGTGGACGGTGCTACTCAGATAGTGGTAATTAGTTTTTGAGCAGCTGATAGATGTCGTACCGAATACATTCCTCTCGTCATTTCTGGTATCTGTATTGGTTTGAAAAATCATTATGCCGCCATACAACATCAGAATTCTACTCACGTATTCACGCTTATGTTTTGATTTCGCAGTCGCATGACGAAATGCATTGGCGCCTATTGCCTACTTCGACAACTTTACATTACCGGCAGTACGCTAGACTCGTGCGGATCCCCTCGTTTGGACAAGACCTTAGCTTTGAGAGTGTAGAAGCTCGCAAAACTAGGGCGATGGCCAGTTAGCTCCCTACAAACAGGATATTGGCAGTTGATGCCATCGGTATAATGTCAGACTGATCAGTAATCGCATTGTATCATAGAAAGCAGTTATTAACAGAAGGTACGATCCGCGATATAAATAAGTTAAGCACATATTCCCATTATTGTAAATCTATAGGTACCGAAATAGACAATTTCTTGATTTATCATAAATAGGTAGGTACGTCATGATCATCAATCCTTACTTAACATTAACACTAATAGCCATTCTAATGACCTTCTCATCAGAGCCTCTTCCTAGAAGTTTAAAAATGATTAATCAATTAAGCCTACGCATTTAGTTAATCTATATTCTGACTAGGGCTGAACTAGGAACTGATATCTGGAGAAAACAGATTTTCTACCAACATCAAGGTCATACTATTATATGTAGTAATGAGCTACTTTTTCCACCAACAAACAATCGGAGCCTCCGGGTTCTTATTCCCAAGCCCCAGTCAAAGCAAAGCAAACAACTTTAAGCGGCCATAATTTATATAAGCGAACGTGGAACAGGTTTGACAATTACGTCCGTGGACCAGTCTTGAAGTCCGTCAGGTAAAGTCTATTTTCGCCGCCCCTACCTACCTACCTACCTACCTACCATTCGGATTTAATTGGAACGGTATAACAAATTGAAATAACAACGTTGTGTAGCGCTTGGTAACATTTGATTTTGTAATACGGTACTTCCACATGTTACGTCTTAGTAAAGTGTGGAAGTATCGTAATTTATCCGTAGCTTTATGCAATTGTAAAAAAAAAACTATAGACTAGTAAACTTTTTACACATTCGACAAACTTAACGATAACCCACCTGATGCATAGTAAACGTGTTTTAAAGTCACCTGCATTACAGAGGGTTTATCGATGCATTACTGTTAACTGTTGCGTCTTAACAAAACGTACAGAAGGAATTAGCGTCGTAAACCTTCGGATACTCCGTAGGTCCCGGCTCTATATCACAATATAGAGCCGTTGCGTATGTAGAGCACAGATAGCGCACATTAGCTACGTGATCTATCTGTTTCAACTATTCGGAATTCCAATATTGTTATGTATTCATATTTACACAGACTACAAATCACACATACTACAAATCTACTATATTACTACAAATCTTAGCGCAGTAATGGCTTATATATATACTGCTTTGGCTCAACATATTATTATTTTGGTAAGCTGTGGATACCCTTTTGATTAAAGTTTTAAGTAAAGATTATAGGAAAAATCCAGGACTGACTTCGGTAGTCAGTCCTGGATTTGTGATGACGACTAATAGAGAAGTCCAACCTATGGAAGAAATAAAAGAAATGTTGCGCCGACCACAAATATATTATGGGATAAGGGCAGGAGACTAATGATCATGATTATAGGAATCATCCTTGTTCGTTGGAATATATAATTTTAATATAAAGGTATAATATATTATTCTCATATTAGTCGCAAAATTACCCATCTAGGGAAATAAAACATGCATTCCCACAATACAGGTAAATTAACAACTTTATCAAACTGACTGAACTGACTGGTGTGAAGGCAATGACTTGGTAACTATGAATAACATTATCATTTGTTATGTGAAAAAACTGTCTTTTGAATATATTAGCATATCAGAATTTCTCACAGAGGGAACGCAAAATTGCAAGATATCTTAAAAATTTGAAGTCAGTTGCCAAAGTGATAGAATTAATAGATAAACGAGTTTTTTAAATATGGACATAAAATTTTGCAAATTATTTAACGGTCAATTAATTCGAAATGTTATATCCAATAATCTCGAAGATTACACCAATCAATTTGAATTTTTTTGATAATAATGCATTTATATTAATAATTCATTTGTAACCCGATGCTCCAAAATATTACTGATAGATACATTACCGTTCCTTCAGACAAAATTACTATTCTCATGTGCCTGATAAATAATCGTTGTTGATTTAGAAATACTTACAGTGTTCGTAAATCCCCGAACAAGTTGGCAGAAGGAATCAAAATCGTGAAATATGTAAATGCTAAAACTTATTTAGCACAAAATAACACAACACCAGTTACAAGAAATTCGTTAATTAATGACGACGATAAATCAGAGCAGCAATAGATGATGGTTACAATTAGCAATGATACGCTTTCTCAATTATAAATCTTTACTAATATCTATGAACTAACCAAGATGAATTTGAGTTTACTAATATGCAATTAAGAAAAGTCATCGAACTGCAGATGAAATATGACCTTCATATAACTCTCTCAATCTTAGTCATCGTTGGGTCCCTAAGGTTGAGAGAAGGTATTTTAGGTTCGTTTACGTTTTGTATGCTCCCGAATACAAAGGTTGTTTTGGTTTATTAGTTCAAATTATATGATATGTATTAGGTTTTTTCGCATAAAAAGGACC
The DNA here is from genome assembly GCA_947364205.1 of Agrochola lota. Classification (NCBI taxonomy): domain Eukaryota; kingdom Metazoa; phylum Arthropoda; class Insecta; order Lepidoptera; family Noctuidae; genus Agrochola; species Agrochola lota. Next base: position 23,194,339 of record OX376221.1, read on the forward strand.
CCAAAGTGCCCTAAGCCTAAACCCATAACGCATTGCACTTAAAATCCATTCAATGGAGATTTAATTTTGGTGTTTAGTAAAGTACCTACTTATATTATATCTACGTCTACCAATCACTCAAAAGTAAGATATCAATAATAGTAGATATTCACGCTTTGAAGCGTCCATGAGCTAGTTGCTACAACCCCTAATGGCTTGAATATTGACCAGTGACGTCACCAAGCTACCTGCAGTTGACATCTCTTCGAGTAACTCTTGATATTGGCCACTACTAAACTGTAGGTAGATGACATACCTTTCATTTAGTCAGGCATTTCGGAAATGGAAATGGAAATAGTGAAATTGAAGCGGCTGGATTAAGATATATTGGATGCGGAAGGCAGACGGAAGGGTAGAAGAGTAATTCAAGAGAGAACAGTCTAGCAGTAGACTGCTATAAAATAATAGATAATACGGTGACAGACAACACCACCCCTGCTTCGCATAGGTACAGTGGCTACATGTCAAATCATCGATACACTATCACTAAATTTAATGTGTTATAAACATAACTAAATGTTTTAAATTATTTTGAATACCGCATCAAAATGCATCGTGAAGTTTAAAAGATCTAAGCAGTCACACCGACAAACACGAAAAGCGATTTCTTTTCATACTATCTACGAGTATATAGATATCAAATTCACTGTTATAAAAAATTGATGATAATGAAGTTAATATAAAATATCCTAAATAGCTCTCTGTTTACATTCTTGGCAACATGAAAAACAATCAGGTGGACATTTACGTGAACAGAATATGGGGAAGATGTGAAGGCTTTGGCATCTGTTGTGTGATTTGCGGAATAAATGATGGAAAGCTGTTGGCAACCAACTTTGGGAACGGATGTTAAAGGAAAGTTGGTCTACAATTGGCAATGCCAAAGTAAATACGGAAAGAGTACTAGTAAATATTTGGTTAAAATGTAGACCTTTTTTTTTTTTTTTTTTTTTCTTTAATCCAAAAATTATACAAAAGCACATAAACTGTAATATAATGACAGAAAAATTTGTCTTAAATAATATAATTGTATATTTCAAAATCTGTAAAGAAATATTCTGAATGCGATTAGTGATAACATAAGCTTTCATCAAATACAGTTCAAAATTATCTCCCTTAATGAATCACAAGTAGTTATTATCAGTAAATAATTCAAACTTTAAAATCACTTAACTTCACCATATTATAGATCGCTATTCAAACGATTAAGCGGTACACAGTGGGCGGCGCTCCCGGCCGTTAAACATAACGGGTTCGAGTGCCGGCTCATGCACACCTACCTATTATACTATCACAGCTAACTATTATGACTATAGATAGCACTAGATGAGTGTGATGTTAAGCTTCAATATCGAAGCCTATCCTCGATGTATTTAGAAATGATTTAGATACCTAAGAACGTTCCGACATTTGAATTTTATGGCAAAAAAGATTTATGATCGAAATTCGTGCATTTATTGGCCTTATTACATATCAAATAGTGTGCAAATGATAAGCATCGTATTACGTTTATAATTATGATAAGCCATGGAACGTGCCGTCGAAACAATAGAAGAAGATAATAAGTCGAAAATCGATTCGAAAATTTGCCAACTGGCTATGAAAGTATGACAATATTGACTAAAATAATTATTCATTCTTGGCTGTGTGATCACTGATGATCGATGAAGACATTCTATCGATAAACAAAATGATGCTGTCTAAAGCTGTTAATAAATACACTAAAAATGGAAACATTTTCAATTGCTTCACAGGGATCAAATTCGTCAATTGATTCAAAAATCTGTATGTTATGACAAGGGAAAATTAAGGTGATTTTGAACCTTGATTTATCCTTGTGCATACAGATGAAGACAGATTTGAAACCCCATTAGGGTGAACGCAAATATATGTAATGGACGGTTCCAATAACTGTTATGATCAATATTATAATAATAGCGTATCACATGCGTCTATTCAACGAATCTATTGTCTCTCCCATCAACGATATTGAGTCCATTACAGAAATTAAATCTGATATGATGCATGCGGCTTCTCCCGTGAGTCAAATATTGATGTAAAAGCTTTCATTCTCGGGAAAGTTTTGAATTTTGAAATGATTAAAGTATTTAAAAGATACGTAGTGTGATTAGTATGCCTAAAGGAGAAATATTATTATGTTATTAATAAAACGCATCTTTTTGATAAGTCACGGTTTAACGAATGACAAAATTAGATCATAAAATATTATTATGATAATACTACTTTTAAAACACATTCACCAGAAAATGTAAGATTTAATTATCATGATAACATTACTATTAGCTAGATAACAACAAATTGTATATAAAATAATAAACTGTTACCTATTACAACCAATTATAACAGCACTAATAATTATCCATAACTGAATAACAATAAATTCAAGATAAGTAAATCATTCAACAAATGACTTGAAATAATTGAAAGCTTTTGAAGACAATTAAATTAATACTGATTGAAGCGACCAAAAAATCAATCAACTTGATTTTAATTTTGCAGCTATCATTATAGATTCATCACACGACAAGTTTTTATTTTCGGCATTTAGTTCCGGCTTCAATAATTTAACTGTTGAGGTTTAATCAATAGGTCTCAATATTAAGTTAGCAGTAGTTAGTAACTTATGTGTTTACTTTTAAATGAGATCAAATTATTTATTAATCTTATATATCTAAAATATGTATGGGATGGAGGAGCTCGTGGCTAAGTTATAACAGCCGCACGAGTCGATTCATCAGGTTAAGCTACGCTTGCAGGAGTAGTTGGTCCGTGGATGGGTGTTCATCTTTACATACTGAGACTCCTCCGTTAAGCCGTTATCGTTATCTTTGACAGTCGTTACGGGTCATCAGAAGCCCGAAAGGCTGACAACCAGTCTTACCAAGGGGTATCGTGTTACCCAGTAACTGGGTTGTGGAGGTCAGATAGGCAGTCGCTGCATGTAAAATACTGGTATTCAGCTGCATCCGGTTAGACTGGAAGCCGACCCCAACATAGTTGGGAAAAGGCTAGGCAGATTGATAAAATATGTATGTGTTCAAAAACCATTTTCTTTACATTACCTCTACAATTTTCACTGCCAACGAAGTATTAAACGCGTCTAATTTCACATCAACATTAGGTAGGAACCAATTTCTTTATGTCAGACCAAAATTTTGCCTTATTAATTATTAATATTATCAGCCTACAATGTTCTCAGCAATGGGAACATTGTAGGCTGCTGTACCCCCAGGCCGCCTCTCGGTGAGAGGGGGTGGGCCGTAATCCACCACGCGGGCCCAGTGCGGGTTGGTAGATGATACATGTCTTCGAATTTTTGGTTCTAGGACATTCTAGTTTCCTCACGATGTTTACCTTCCCCGTTTTGAGAGCAGTGGTGATGAAATAATTTACACAAAGTAGTTCACCTGTCTGGGTTCGAACCTACGACCTTCAACTCGTAAGTCGCGGCCGTTACCCCTGGGCCACCGCTGTCATATTAATACTTGATGATATTCCAAGCCAAGCTAAAACAACAAACCGTTTGACAGACGAACTACTAAAGAAAGATATCCGTGCTCTTTATATCGCCCAATGTTCCAACAACTCCTGACACTTGAGTGCCAAGCCATAAGGCCACACAATTTCGTAACCATGAAACCTTTCAGGTATCACATCTCCGTGATACCACGGAATGCGACGAATCCTGTCAAGTTCGTCCACTTTCACTCGTTCGGCGTTGTTTGCCATGAACAGAAGAAATTATCGATAATTTCTGCCGACAAAACGGGCATCACTTATGTTTTAAGATTAATCATTCGTTCAAGCACTTCCTTATTTCACTGGTTTGGTTTTTGTATGCCTTTTCCTTGTCCGGGAATTCCAAGTGGACTATACAGATTGCAAATAAATTAAGAAGAAAAAAGTCGCTCAAATATTGTTTGGGTTGGTTACATCATTGTCTGCGAACATCATTTTGCCTGTTCCGTAGATTGATATGTCTGATCGAGTTTATGAATCCAGTAGATGATGGTGTCAATTATTCAGCTGTCGCATATAAAATAATAGCTTGGCTGCATCTTGTATCAATTGATGAAAAAATCTAAGATGGTAATATTTTTCTGATGATTTAGGATAGTGACATACTATGTTCATAGCTAGGTAACTATACTAAAGTTTTAAGAAAACCACGAGAAATGTAATTTGTGAAGAACCATTACATTTACAAAAAAATCAGTAATGCCATAAATAAGGAAATAGTATCATAATAAATCACCAAAGCACACAAAGTTCATTCAAAATAAGTGCCAAGTTTTTTATCCAAAACAGCTATTTTAGAAACAAAATAAAGACATAATAGCAGTTTTTCAAAAAAAAAAAAACAGTTTTTGCCAATGTTTGATTTGAGTACAAAAAAAGCCCGATTGAACGTGGTAACATTCTTGAAACAATCGTGTAGAGCTAGAAACAATGACATTCTTTTAAGAAACTTTGGCTCGTTTGAGATAAGTTAGCTAACTACTTTTGCTACTTACAACAACATTCTGACAGAGCATTGAACGACCTACGAATCATTTTACAATCACCGCTTTTGGCGTACAGCATTCGAATCAGCGAAGATTTGTTTATTTAATAATAAAGGTTTATCATCAGCTTTAGTATACAATACAGGTACAAAATTAATCTTTGGTATAGTATAGGTAAAATTAACCGGGATTTACACAGTCGCCACTTACAGGTTAACCAACATTCTCAAAAATAATTGATAACATGGAAATAAATCTAGTAACTAAAACTAGTAACTAATAAACTAGTAACTAATAAACTAGTAACTAGGAGTACTAACCGAAATATAAAACAGAGATGCATGTATTGTTGAAATCATCAAAATCATACATACAACAGAAGCACGATGCAACACGATGGCCTCAAAGTCACCGGGTTGTCATATTGGACGACGTCACAGTTTACATTGTCAATACAGATAGTCACTTGATGTCCAGACGATGACGTCATGGCGACACCCAGTAATCTTCACAATGATAAGGACACCATAACAGCTTTGGAACAAATCCTAACACAAGATTACACGTTAGTTGGATCGTGAGTAATCATAGTCGTTGACGTAAAACTCTCATCGTAAGCTCTTTATATAGAAACTAAGATAGCAGGCTAATTACTTAGTTAATTCATTGCTTAGCTCCCAAAATATTGACTCACAATATTGAACTTTTGCAGTAGAATTTCCAGGAATTTTTGCGTTATAACTTCTTGCTTAGTGCAAAAAAATCTGTTGCTAAGTTGGGCTTCTCTACATTACCGATGATAGCCGAATTTCTATGATATACCATGTTATTATAGACCATAAATATGAACTTAATCATGCTTATAAAAAATTGGCAACAGGAAATCCCACAAATAGGTAATAAATCAACCTTTTTAGATGACTTGCAAACAGAAGGCTAATATTAAAGTAATGACAGACTTTGGCAAATTATGTAACTGCTGTAATTATTGAAACATCCCACATTTGCCATAGAACAATGGTTACACATTTGAGAGCTGTATTCTTTATTGCTTCTTCATTCTTAATACTTTGAGACCAATGTCATCAAGACTTGACATACATCTTCACATATAAAAACACTAACACTATAAGTATAAATCAACACATCAAGGTTCATGTAAATAATACCTCTTAAGATTCTGTGAGAGCTGTATCTACATGAAATATTTTAAGCTCAAGTAGCGAATATATCGTTGTATCTTTAAAATGTTTAAACAAGACGAAAATGAAATAATGTATGTCCTTTTAAAATATTTTTAAGAAAAAGAGATGTTTCCCGCCAAGCAACGAGTGCATTAAATCCTCTAATAATAATCTCTGAGTAAAAACTTAAAACAATGGGTGAGCATTTGTCGTATTATTTGTAAGTTTGTCACTGTAACCGTCATTATAATCCTGCGCATCATTCTCATGTATTTTTTTTTGCAGCGAACCAATTATTTTATCATTACCAAAATGATGATCAACTTTCAGAACTTTGGTCTTTTCATCATTATTTTAAACTAACTGCTGCTCGCGGCTTCGCCCGCGTGGACCCTAATTCTTTTTTTAAAATAAAACTAGCCTAAGTTACTTCTTATAAAATCGGGTCTCCCTTGTTTCATCGAAAAGAAATTGCCAAATTATGACTTCCTAAAAAAAATTCCGCATAATTTCATTTGCCAAATTATTACTTGGCAAAAAATCTCTTCACAAATAATTATAACGCAAACCTAATGTTTTGCAAGTGAACGTTTAAACAATAACTTCTTTACCAACTAGTAGTTTTACCAATTTTTATCTAGTCAAATATTTCAGTTGGAATAACTCATTTTACGCAAAATAAAGACGTTTTATTACATGGGTGTTTTTTCCACTTGGGACAAATTCTATACAGGTAATAATAATACTACCAGAAAAGTTAATATTAATATTAACTATTCTGGTAGTATTTTTTTTTAGTTAGTAGCATTTTTTTAAATAATTAATCTCGTCTAACTACTTAGTTAAATTTCGGGTAGCCTGTTTTTTTTCCATTTTTTTTTTCTATATCATCTAGTCGTTTCTGGCACTCGCCGGCCACTGCCACGGCACCGCTCGCTTTGCTCGCTCGGCTCGTGCGTAGGAGGTCGCAGTTTTAACCTAACCTAACCATTTTCTTTTAATAATTAGCCTACTCGTAACTAGTTCCATAACTAACTGACCAAACGTTTATTGTCTAAAGATTGTTTGCTGTAATAAATCATTTGATTAAAGACCAAATGGCTAAATGACATTATCCTTGATAATATTCTGCCAAGTAAAAATTTGACCAAATGAAAATGTGCGTACTAAAATCATTCCAAACATTGCATTGGTATAAAAAAAGTTTGCTAAAATTTGTTTGGGTTGTGAAATTTTGGCAAAATATTTTCGGTAAAGCGGCAGGATCCCTATAAAATCATCTGCCAGTGAAAGTCCCGTCAAAATCAGTCCAACCGTTTCGGACATTAATAGCCAAAACAAACAGATATACTATATTTATGTTATAAGTACGGATATGCTATCATATGCATTTAGTAAAAAGCTGTTATTATGACATTACAAACAGACACTTCAATTTTATTTATTTGTATAGACTACCTATTATTGTATCCTATTTAATTTTGAGACTAGAAAAACCGGCCAAGTGCGTGTCGGACCACGCACAATGAAGGGTTCCATAGTTGGGATGCATTTATCGCAAGAACAAACTTAACTTTGTAGTTGAAAAACATGTTCTCCCATACATTCCTTATGGGAGAACATGTTTTTGCAACCGCAAATTTAAGTTGTTCGATTATTACTCGTTAAGTTGTAAAGCCTACTTAGCTGTGATAGTTTTCCTTTTAATTTCGTTTTAAATAGGTACTACTGCCGTGAATTTTTTCACATATCCAAAACCAACGTTTAGCTGGCAGGGGGAGGGACACTTGACTCTAACAAAAATTTGCACTTTAAAGCTTAATATTTCGATAAACGGATCCCTAAATCCAAAAATGGTTTGGACAAACTCGCAATATTTTTGAATGACGTTTTTAACGATACCCCATACTATGGGATAGACGAGAAAAAAAAACATCCCCACCTTACGTGTAGGTAAAAAAAAATAGTTTTCTTGATTTTATTGTACCACTTTGTTGGCGTGATTAATATGTATACCCATGCCAAATTACAGCTTTCTAGTAAACACCGTCTCTGAGCTAAGCCGCGGAAAGACAGACAGACAAACAGACGGACATGGTGAAACTATAAGGGTCACTTGTTTACTACGGAACCCTAAAAAGCATAATCGTAGGTCTCGCATGCAAAAAAATATATATCATTCTAAAATTCATTAGTCAGTTCCTCTATTAACTTATTTCGCGTAATACTACCAACTGAGATGAAGATATTGCGGTGTCGAGGGGTCTCTTAAAATGTTAGGTTTGCTTTCAAATATGCCAATGTACTATAAATACAGTTCATTGCAAATAATTAATAAACTGAAGGTAATATATAAAATGGCACTAATGAGAGAGCCTTATACAGTGGGTGAAGTTAAATTTAACGAGGACGATGAATATATCAAATGATGACAAACGCGACATGAAGCCAAGACTCCATATAAAATATTCAAAATTACAAAGAGAGAAAGACACAATAAAGTATGAGGAAGTGTGTACATATGGAAATATGAGAATAAAGGGATCACACGTCTCACGTTATACTAGTAAAACACACCTTCCAATACATAAAGAAAAGGATATTAAAGGTATTTTTGAAATCTTTAAGACAGTCTTTCTTTTGGTGTCAAGAAACATAGACAGAATAAAAAGTAAAGATCAATCAAATGACTAGTCCCATGCAGCCGGTGATGAAATGAATATTAGTATACGAGTAGATATCGTGTATCACATAGCAAGGTAATCCTTCAGATTATACTATAGTCGCAAACAAATAAAACTGCGATTGAGAATGATTCTTATCTCAAATAATTGGCTTTTTAGTTTAGTTAGATAGCGCATATGAGCGTATTTAAGCACTCGCAAGGATTATCTTTCCGAGAGTAAATAAGAATTAGAGCTGATTTGATAGCTGCTATAAGGCATTTTCAATTTAATAGAAGAGTCCCTTCAAGAAATACCGGATAATATGCATTATTAATTTCAAAAGACTTATTCCAAACTAATTCAACTTTATCTGAGAGGTCAACAGGTATTCTGGCAATGTGTGGCGGTATCGACATCGCCACATGCGAACTACGCATCACAGTGACGTCCCGCAAAATCCTGCATCGCGCAAGCGCATTTTGCCGCGCGACTAACATATATACAACGTCCCGACATCAATCGTTGGGCAGTTGCCCACCAGACACATCACCCGTCGGGTCGAAGGATCCTCCCTTTTCTATGGAGGATGAGCGTACTTTACACCCTGTTTCTCATACTTCTATAAATTAATATCCCATAAACTTTATTCTTGTTTAGATTTCTATTGGTCTTCAAGTGCCATCCTTAAAGTTATCAAATTATAAAATAGTTCAGATCCTTCGGAACAACGGCTGCTGTTTTGAGCCGTTATATTTCTACTCAAAATTCTAACTTAGTTTTTGTTTCAGCGCAAATTGTACAGACCTGTTGAAGTTTTTGTTTTCCTTGTGTTTATTTCAACTACCTCTGCTTCAGTGAAATGACTTGTTTGTTAATTTAGTGGAATGGCATTTACGTAACTTTTATAAAACGAGGAAAGACCTTGCCAACAGTTCTCTTCAATTGTACGATCGTTTTTTTTAGTACTGACGTGCAGGACTTAGGTTTGCACATTTACAGTACACTAAACTAGCGTACTCAAGTCGCTAGGGTAAATGTAAGGGTAACTGGAACGCTGCGGGTTCTGTACGGGTTAAAAAATTTAGTACCCTCAAGTAAGAATACGACAATGCTTGTGCAGCCCTTAATCTTCCCTATTATCGATTATCGTGATGTGTGCTACTATGACCTGAATGCAGATCTACTCGACAAACTTGACCGTCTTCTCAATAAATAACTGAATTCGATTCGTTTTCAGTCTGCGTAAATATGATCATGTCTTTGCGCATCGGTCGCTTCTAAAGTGGTTGCCCATACGGCAGCGCAGAAATCAAAGGGCGCTGAGCACCTTGTTTTCATTTCTTGACTCTCCCTCTTCCCCTATTTATCTAGCCCCCCACTTTTAGTACATTTGCGCCAACCACAACAAAAATCTTCGCTCATCTCACAATCGTCTCCTTCAGTGTCCTACTCACCGTACGGACTTCATTCGCTCTTCCTTCTTCATTCAAACTATATCTCTGTGGAATGCGCTCCCCCAGGAAATCAGGATGGCGACCAACCGATTATCTTTTAAAGTTAAAGTTTGCGAGCACATTCGCAAGAAGCTGGCCGTATTATCACTACGGCGTAGTATTATATTATCTGTGACAACGGTAATGTTTTCCAATTAATTGTCTTAGTTGTTTTAGTATATTTATGTGTAGTTATTTGTACTTATATTTATATATAATTAGGTGTATATATTTTATTTATAGTTTTAATAGGTATATGTATATCTTAATAAATATTCATTCTTCAATTCTCGCTATTGCATCTACCACTGTTTGTCTCTGCATCACCCAAAGGTTGACTGGTAGAAAATGCCTATGGCATTAAATCCGCCTCTGTACATTTGTGTGCTTGAAGTATTAAATAAATAAATAAAAATAAAAACGGAAAAATGAATTATAATGTTTAACCTTTACTTGACATCAAAACAGCATTTGGAATATCTATCCAATCACAGAACAGATTATTAATGTTCTTTTCGTAATATATTCTATAGGTTTCGAAAATCTACCAGATTCTTAGTATAACTAGTTTGGCGCGTGAATTCATAATGTCAAGCTTCTATTAATTTTGACCAAACGCGTCCTGTTTTGTTTTGCTTTACAGATTCTTTCAATCTTTGCAACATTCCTGTCGTCTTCAAAACGCTAAAAACCCGCACTGGGCCTGCGTGGTAAATTACGCCACTCCCTCTCACAGAGAGGAGGCGTGTATCCTAGCAGAAGGAACTTTATACGAGTAGTTATAGGCTGATTATGTTTATAACATTTCTATTATTGTTTATATTAGCACTATCACTGTTATCACACATGTGGTCTCTTTGACCCGGCGCGTTGCCCTGTCCCGAGGTGGTATTGTCAACGTGCCCTCTGAAAGGTGAACCAGTTCAACATACCCCACTTAATTACACTTCTACAATAGGTATGTACGTGACAGTATTATTCGAAAAACGTGTTTTTTCCCAACATCTTTGTGAGACTCAAGTTATTGTTCAACTTGAGAAAAGGTTGACGAGACGGGGTGCTTTATTTTATTTTCTTTGCAAAAATGCCTGTCAGAGATAAAAAGTAATACAGCCTCTTGAAGAAAATGGAGTTGTTGAACAACATTACATAGACAACTGTCATAAAATGAGATTGAGCGGGGATTCTATTTTCATTATAATCTGCATTAATAATTTTTGTTTGACTAGGTAAGTCGGTACCTTAATTCGGGAAGTTAAACACTTGTCCACATTAGACCACTCGCTATCAAGTGCCAGTCCAATTATAACTTATTGCGATTCTCGGCAACTCATTTACAGCCTTCAGTCACGCGTTACATGGATCAATCCCGCACGTAACGCGATCGTCTGAATCAAACCTGCGACTAATTGGATGCGATCGCGTGAACCTCGCTGCGACCATCACGTGCGACTCCATGGTGTTATATGTAACGTATGGACTCCTGGTACATCGGCTGCGCATTACATCATGAATGTTTAAGAGCCTGTTGATGTTATGTAATCCAAGGATTGAAGTGCGTATAGCGGCTTGTCGCATACCAGTTGAAATAGAAACAAAGGAGATTTAGTTTGATGATCTAACGTTCACGTGTTTTAATGTTACGAATAATGTTGACTACATGCACATATACATTTGAGCTGCTCAGTTTATTACTGAGCTTGAAAATAAAAATGATGAATGAATGATGATGTGGGTGGAACATTGAATAAGTTAGAGTAACTTGTCACTAAGTAAGTATAACATTATCATTATCAGTGACTGATTGCCAAAAAGGTACTAATAGCAAGTAATGAGAAGCACTTATTCAAAGTACCAACGGCGTATGTGATATTCATAATGATTTGTCATTTACTGAAAGTGAAGTATTTGATGGTAACAAGTACTCTTTCGACTCATTTGCTTTTATATGCTAAATATCTGTTTAATGATATGATGAAATTGACCTTGGCATTGTACATTTTTGCAATATTTTCAGTAACAACGCCGCGAATAGTATGGCTTTCATTTACGGAGGTCTAGCTTCATCAACAGTCATAAGATTAACATCATCGCAAAGTTCATCAGCGGGCTGTCACGTCACAAGTAGGTACACACCCGGCATAATGTTTTGCAAATAAACAATATCAGCGTCGTCCTTTGCGCGTAATAACTTGTTACCGTGGTTGTACTTATGTTTACGCTGGAAACATTGTTTTCAAACGTTTCGCCCCGCCCCGCTCGTTCCTGATTGCAATATTCTTAGTAAATAAACAAGTGTAGGTACCGCATTTCAATATTGACAATTCCTTCGAAGTGAAAACGGGTCTTTTCGTAGATACGAGGAGTTTAAATTGAATTTTTTATTCAATGATTTTAGAACTGGTATAATTAGTTCTTTGACTATTGATATTTAGTTTTACCGACAGATTACAAAGTCTCTCCTAATAATATCTGTTCTTGCCATATTTCTGTAACCATTCATGATTGTAAGAAGCTCTCTGATTACCGGAGGAAATTCTAATAAGATTATGAAACCACACGATATACTTAACTACTGTAAACGCTCAAAGTAATTATCAAAATCGGAGTACTTATTTATCTATATATTGTATGCTTCTTCCTCTTCATGAAAAAAAGACAAAGTCACGAAATATTTTTTATTTTGTGTTCTTTACTAGTATTTTGATCGCTACAAATACATAAGTTCTTGTCCTGTCTAAAAACGTGTCCAAATCTGAATGTTGGACTTGTTTAGATACGTCATTGTATAACTAGTTTAGCCTGTTCTACCTAGGCGTACTATCTGCCACTCAAAACAAAACCTTATTCTAAAAGGGTAGAGTACGCTTTCGATTATATCAATACGCATTTCTGATTTGAAATTTATAGAAGGCAAGGTGAAGGAAACCACAAACCAGAATTGATTTTGTATTGATATTTATTTGTTGAATTGTTTGTTTATGTTACTTATAAAATTGCTAAGCAATTTTCTATGATCCTATCAATCCTCCTTCCGTATATTTATACTTAATTGTTACCTCGGTCCCATGTATTATTTTTATTATATGGCTATACATTATGTAGATTTTAAGTTGGACTAAACGGGTTTTCTCACATTCAAGTTTTTCTAAAATGTATCACGTTGCGAGCCCATGTGATAAATAATCATTGGGAATGATCTCTTTAACACCTGAACTAACAAATATAAGAAAACGAATGTTTAATTCTTATCGCCCATCATCTACGCTTACGCAAATACTTCATTGTGTTAGAAATCAACTTACTTCATCGGAACACACCAAGAAAATACATTAAACAAAGAAAATTAACAAATTTTCCCAGACTAGTATCTAAAAATAATATTTTTATAGAAATCATAATAGAGATAATAAAAAAAAAAACATGAAACAACATTTTAATTTTACAGTTTTTCCATGAATTTTCAGAACAATACAAACCAGTACTTTTTGCATACTTTGAGAAAATAATCGGGTTTTTAGGGTTCCGTACCAAAATGGTAAAAAGGAACCCTTATGGTGCGACTCAGTCTGTCAGTCACAGCTGGATATCTCATGTTGAAATTTGGAATACTTTTAGATGACGTTTGCCCAACTATTTTACAAATAAGAAAAAAACATTATATATACATTTATTTACAACAGGGACTGAACGTGGTCTTAAAAAATCGAAGTGGGGCTACTAGAGCATGTGGGGTATCATATGAAAGAGCGCTATTTGCACATTCTCAAATACTTTTTTTTTAGGCCGCATAGTTTTCGACTTTTGACGAATAAAATTCTCTGATGAATATGGCCTATATTCGTCAGAGAATTTTAACACTGCGGTTAAGAATTTTAAATCGCCGATGAAAATTTAAAAACATTTCACTTTTCACAACCAAAATGTCGTCCTTCCTTCCTACCCCACGGGTTGCTTTGTATTGGGTGAAGAACTGTCGTAGTTTTTCTGGGCACAGACTTTTGTTTTTGGGATAAATTCATCCCAACTACGGAACCCTTCGGTGTGCGTGGTCTTACACGCACTTGGCCGTTTTTTTTTTTAATTTGGCGGATTTTTTTAGTTATAGAATAAATTGCCTTTTTCGACGCTTTGACACTGACTACAGGAGCACAATAACATAAAAGTGTATTGGCATCCAAACCCATAACCCAAACGTCAGTTAGTCAACTTTGAACAAATTAACGACGCACTCTCTAAAGTTGTGCATTGGTTTAATGTAAATAATCTTCTTCTGAACGAAAAAAAGACTAAACTCATAAAATTTTCAACGCCAAATGTCAGGCAGCTAACTACCAATGTTCAAGTTAATAGAATAGAGCTGGACCCTGTTGAGTCAACAGTTTTTCTTGGAATCACTATTGATGGTAAATTACAATGGGGCCCACACTTAGAAAAATTGACAGGAAGGCTAAGTTCGGCCGCCTATGCTGTTAAAAAAATTAGACAGTTAACTGACGTAGATACAGCCAGAATTGTTTATTTTAGTTATTTTCATAGTCTTATGTCATATGGGATTCTTCTCTGGGGAACCTGTGCGGACATTAATACTACCTACAGAAAAGGGCTGTTCGAGCCATTTACAACCTAGGTCCGAGGGATTCCCTTCGAGGAAAATTCAAAGAAGTAAATATTCTGACTCTAGCCTCACAATATATTTTTGAAAACCTAATGTATGTACACAAAAATATATCAAATTTTAAGAAAATGTCCGATATTCATAGTTTAAATACCAGGAATAAACACAACCTTGCTGTACATCGCACTCGTCTCCACAGAGTAGGCAACTCGTTCATGGGTCAATGTATACGCTTTTACAACAAACTTCCCATTGACATTCGAAACTTACCCATTAAACGATTTAAAATTTGTATTAAAACCAAACTTTGTAAAAAAGGGTACTATAAAATTTCAGATTATTTAGAAGATAAAAAAGCTTGGGATTGAGCTGCTCGCTCTGCTAAACCTTATGATAAAACCATAAAACTTGACATTAGAATTATTTAGTTAAATCATTAAAATATACCAGTTTTATTCGAACATTAAAACAAAATGACATGATTACTTTGTAAAGTATAATATTATTTTAATTACCTATTGTGAATGTGAGGACTATGTGGATATATATTTTTTTTTCATTACTCCTTTTTTTCCTTTCTCAGTTAGTTTTAATGATGGTCTGGCAGTTTGAGTAGTTTATGCGGCCTACCCAAATGTCCTTTCTTTGGTATTGTTCGTCGAGTTGAGCTCCTTATGTTCTGAGTTGAGCTCCTTATGTTCTGAGTTGAGATCCACGATTACTGACAAATGCTTGCACTGACTGGACAGGTCCACTCAAATCTGTGTGGTTCTTTTCTCAAAAGACCATTTCAGACATTAATCTACATGTCCTCATATGGCTTGACCAAGATTATGTCTGGACTTTAAAAGAGATTGTGACCTCTGACTTTGTTTCGGCCTTTCTTCTCAGGGTAGTCGGATAGGAAACGCCGAACTCATCTAGCAAAATTTAATATATTTTTAATATGACGTGTAAAAGTGATTCCTATATCCTATTTACAGAATAAACAATTTCATTTCATTTCATTTCATAAAATAAACATAAGAAGATACTCGTATATTTTTTTATTTTATTTAGATTTTTTATACACAAGTAGCTATTTACCCTCACTTGTTAGTTATTGCACTTTTGCTGAAAAATTTATATCAGTCATTTTCATCAATTTACTATGTGAAATTTATTAGACACACATGTCTTGTGTAATGGCCTTAGATTGCCAAATTGCTTCACAATCCAGAGATCCATATAAGTATCATTCTTTTTATTTAATTGAATTACAATTAAATTGAAAATGATGCGTAATGTAAGTTACAATTAAAATAAGTTTACAATCGTAGAAAAACGTGGAAAACCACGAGGATTTTTGCTCAATATAACCGAAAATATTCAAGGTTTTGCGAAATGCCCCGAGCCTTCTGTCTGCCTAAACACTTGGGGAATTCAAGGGCGACGTGATATTATGTTATTCAAGTTTTTTAATTTATCTCGTTTCTTCGTATTCAATTAGTTGATCCCAAATGTAATAAAAACACCAAGTTTGTACAGAATGAAGGGGAAAATATCAAAGTTTCTTTTTATCGGTTTTGTTATTTACCTGTACAGGTAATAATGATCATCAATAAAGATTTTATGATCAGGGAAGTTGTTTATGTGTTTGCCCTACGTGACCTAGAACTCTCAAGGGTAAAGGTGATTACAAGTGTTATGAGTGTGTCTGTTTTTTTAGACCCTTTTCTTCTAAACCAGATACATTATGTATGACAAACAGCTTTGTTGCTTGTCGTTAGAATGCGATGGTACCTTTACGGACCTTATGAAGAGAGGGATACTAAGGAAAAGATGAATGGATAGTGTGATAATAATTATTATGAATGAATGATAACGTGGCGGCTGACATAGTGAATGGAAGAAGCAATCATTTTTCGCCTGGAGGTACTTTTCCGCTTCCTCACAAGCGGCTCTACTCTTCCGTAGTAGGTAGTATTTTAATTCAAAACAAAACAGTTTCACCTTGAAACACACTTTCTACGCACTTACTCCGACATCCTATCGCTTATCAGTTAGTAAAAACTGAGTACAGCAGGCTCTGCAGTCCGGCGTAACATCGATTAAGTGTGAACGTACTGCGCAGGCGCACAATGGCGTAAATAGCGGTGCAGTGATTACTTTAACTAAGTGTTAATTATTATGTAACGGAATATGGTCATAAGGCTAGATTGCCGGATCTTCATTACAATAAAATAGTTATATTGTAGTTTTCATAGACTGAGTGGAATGGATTATTATTTGTATCTTTACTATGTGATAGTTACTAGGAGTCATCTTCTTCTGTGAAAACTTTTTGAAATGCAATATTGAAGTTAAACATATTATTTGACTGGACACGTGCTGGAAGTATACGATTAGTAAATAATTAAGTCGCAAGTTCACAACACAATTATGTATAATGGACGTCTCACTATTACTAACTAGCTTTACTCATCATCACGATGTTTTATTACAATTTAATCAACATGTGTAATCGCTATATTAATTTAATTTTCTTCATAAATCTATAATATAAATGAATTTCTTAAGGCGAACGCCTGACGCTATAGAGTCGCGTTTCATTATCTTATCTAATTCAACCTCTCACCCGAGTCACTCGCCACTTAATTGTTGCCGTGCACTCAAGTAATTATAACTAAAGTAATTACAGTAGGAACGATTGTGTTAACACTGTTACTCAGGCCTGATTCAAATCAATAAACGAATAATATTAAGCTTTATCAACGAATCATAACGATAAATATTTTTTTTAATTCTTAAGGAATATTAATAATAGGTTATTTAACATAACGCTGGGACTATCAGGAGCCGAGCAAAAATAAAAAAGCTAAGCAAAAATGAAGTAATAGCGCAGGCAGATGATGGGATGCGACGCGGTGGGTCAGGGGAACAAGAAATTTCACGCGGACGAAGTCGCGGGCAGAAGCTTGTTAAGTTATAAACATCAGTCCTATTACATTTTGGTTTTATGCAATGTGAAGTGAGTGGGCTTTGCAATAATATACGAATTACCTTAGTTCGTGAAATAATTTCAATGAATCAATCAATCTAATATTTCCGTTTCAAATTTACAATAATTTTTAATTAACATAGGTTTCGTAAATCCATCGGAATCCAATAAAGGAATCGGAAATATGTTCTCGAAAAAGTCCGGTTCATTAATATACGAGCCTGAGTCTAATTCACAAAAACACATTTAGTTCCTATCACCGATCCAATCATCCTCATAAATTGTTATTGGTAAGTTTGTTTAAGCTCGTACCGAGTCGTACAATTATCGCGGCAATGTTACTCGTATTTAACACCAGATGGCGCGATTGCTGTGCATACTGCTGCCCGGGCCAGTTTGCACAGATTGTATCTGTGCGCTAATAAATCGTTGAGAAGTAATGCCTTCTTGGCCGTGATTCACGATCGTGTCGTGTGTTTGTTTATGTTTCAACAGTTTTTTGGATTTTGTCATTTTCAAGATGCTGACAGTTAGGTACCTGTGAGATTTAGACAAGTCCATAATCTTTAGAGGGAGCTACTATTAGAGCTCTACTATGACTGTACTTCAGGAAGTCAGGAATTAGAAATTCAGTTCCATTGAAAAACTAATTTACTATTTAATCTTTTCATTATAAAATGAGCTGTACACGTGCGCATGTAGCGTACACGTGTAGAGACAACAAAATATTGATGTGCTGTGTTTGTCCAGACCCTAAAGTTAAAAGTAAAGTTAGGTAAAGTTTAGTCCGAAACAGTTCAAACTTTTATTATCTCTCTTACATTTGAGTGAATCGCGTGCAAAAGTTATTGAACATCGTAAACTGGTTCATAATCATACATTTGAACGATTATTACATAAATACGTGTGCATATAGACAATGAACTATGTTAATTTAATTATAAATTATCCAGGTTACGAAACTGATCGCTTGTGTATAATATTACGAAACTCAGACTTGCTGCATGCACGAAAATAATTAATATCATCGATTAATATTTCTTTAATTGCTGTACTATAATTATTTAATTGGTTGGAAGTATACCTATCGAAAATGGTTAGCGTAACTACGTGGGTTTTTCATGTAATGCTTTGTGTTGTATTTAATGTAAGATCCACATAATTAGTTAAACAATTATAAAGAACTCACTTTCTTGCTACTTCTTGTAAAGTACCTTTAATGACATTTTCTTTTTACAAAAATATACATGAATAATGGTCTATTTCTTACTTTTTCAGAAAAGAAAGATATTTGTACAGATGGCAAGGCTTGTAAAATATTATTATTTCCCTAGAGTCTGTGTGAGTGTTGACGGTCACACACACCCAAGTAAGTTGGATGGGCCAGAATGTTATGACATTACTCTTATCTTGCATAGGTACAACACAATCCTAAATGGAATGTCAACTTTACATTTAGTTAAACATTGAACCTTTGGACCAACATAGTAGAAGAATCATTAGAACGTTACCCAATAATAACTTAATTTCCGCGAAGACTTCAAAAATAGTATCTTATCCAACGAGACCAAGGTTTCTATGTATTGTACAAAACAAAAATACACTAAGAAAAATATATCGATAAGGAAAAACAATATCCGCGTAATTTTAGCAATTACAAACTGTTCTATTTCGCCATGTTTTTTTCTGTTTTATTTTATTCACATTGTACAAACGTGCGAGCAAGTTGTGTCAACAGTTGCGCTATGTCTGGTTGCACTTATTGTTGCACCTGATTGGTGGGGTGTACGAAATTGTCCTGGTTGCTAAAGTAGACTATTGACACACGTATGACAAAATATACTGAATCTGGTTAAGGAAGTCTTGTTTACTGGTGTTTGTGTCACACTTTTATTTTTCAGGTAAGAGTTACAACTATTAGTCAAAAAACTTTTAAATTTTTAGGACCGAAGAGAATTTTACACATCTTCAAATTCATTCACTGACAGCCTAAACCGCTGTATCGGGGAACCGGGGATGAAAGTTTGTATGGAAATTCCGTCATAAAAATATGCCAATGAGTAACCCCAATGGCCGGCACGGCTTGTAGTAAACTAAAAACTTTAGCTGAGTGTCGTTTAGAGAAAACCACACTCGATAATTAGACTAATGTTAAAAACCTACACTATGGTGGAGGCGCCATTGACACAACCTTTTAGTGAACGGCTTGGCTCGAGTCCATGCTGCATTTCCGTGACTATGCATTTCATCCAAACGACTATAAATACCACATTAACCAAACCCTTATTACACGCATTAATACCTAAATGTGTATAACTTTTGGAAATTCATACTAGGTACTAATCTATTAATTACTCCATCGCTATTATTATACCTCAATGAAACGTTATTTTTTGGTGATTTGGTACTAAACACGTCTACACAGCCCTTCGGAAAATACAGGAGCGATGTTATGTCTTTTTAACTTTTGTACGATTTAGTCGTTCTGAACCAACATGCGCCTCCTACAACCAGATAAATTCGAATAAAACAACAATTTCTCATCTATTCTAGAAATCGAACGTTCAAATCTCGAAGATTCCTTTCGTTTCTCATTGCAATGTTACCGCAAGCATTCGTATTTGTCAACGATTGAATTAATTGCTCTCAGTCAGAATACCGGAATATTTCACGCTTGCCGGCCGATTCTAATACCTACTACGAAATATTGCGTGTGAAAATTAAAGACAAATTGAGAACTGTGTCCTATTTGGAAGTCGGTTAAAAATAATAGTTTGCATCGCCGCGTAACTTCATATAAGCCTTCCAATGACAACCACGACACGGTCGATACATACTCATCACGCTAGGTACATACAAGTATGAGGTAACTCAAACTCAAACTCTTTATTGCATTCATGTGTACATTGAGGTGTTACATTTATGTAAGTAAGTTCCAACATGAAACCCGGTTAGGGCACGGCAACATAATATACGTAGGTATATAATACATTGGACAAAACAAGCACCCAGTGCAAGTTTGTTTAACAAATATAATTATTATCGACAACAATATTACTAGTATTAAGTTTGTGTAGTTAGGTATCTAACTACTATGGAGACTGGTGATTCAAATTTAGTGGTGCTAACTGCCAAGAAGACCCTCTCTACCTACTTTTCTCGTTCAATTCAAGTGCGGTATTAATATTGATAACTATTTTCAGAAAAAAACAATACTTGCTGACTGATGAATATGGAATATTGATGGAATATGGGCCATATCTCTTAAAATTAATAACATTATGACGTTTGCGTCATAATTGTTATTAATTTTAAAAGATTTAAAAACATAAATCATGCAGATTATGACAGAATTTGCATTACAAAGTATTAAGAAACTATGTCAGTATTTTTTGCATGGAATGCAATTTTGCGTTAGCGCATGTTATTTTTAATAAGAATTTTGTTTTTCTGGTCGCTTAGGAATGTGTTTTATGAGTATCAGCAAAACATATGTGTTGTCATGGTAAATAATGTTGGAAGTGGCTTATTGTTATAAAATAAAAATATACCTAATGATAAACAATTAAGTAAGTTTTTCAAATTACATTTTTTTTTTAAATTAACGTTTCTTTGTTTTTCCTTTACAAAATAACAACAATTGAATAGATTTAATGATGTTTAAAAATATTCATTAAAAAAAACATCCATATACTAAACCAAACCATTAAGAAAAACGTATATTCAAATAAAAGAAAAACACTGAATTTTTATACTTTGTGTGTGACATTTTGTACCGTTTTGTTTATCGTTTTTACAGTGACCACATATGTAAGTTCAAGGATAAACACAGCTTAGCATTAGCACAACACCGTGATATGTTGTGTCGAGAAGTTTGTCGAGTTACTCATACAAAAACTCCACGACAACTGTCACACATGTCACGTTAAGCGTGCATTAAGGCTCAAGTTGTTATGAGCCCATTGTTGCAAGTTTCACAGAAACAAAGGCAGCTTGAAGGGAGCACTTTGGAAAACAATAGAAAATGTTAAAGAACCGAAGGACATTAAATTTTTACCGAGTCCTTAAATCAGAGGTAAAGTTGCATTCGTCACCTACAAATGCTAAAGTATATTTACGTAAGCCAGATTTTCATAGGTAATGCTAATAATTTCAATGGAAGCAATAAATCGATGATTATACTGAAAACTTTATGACATTCTATGAATTGGTTGATTTCAAGCCATCTAATGGTACCTACCTATTTAAACATCTGCAACTGCCTAAGCAAAAGCTTTTTGCAATTACTTATGCAGAGAAAGAATAAGCAGTAATCCAGAACACCGCCGCCAGAACATGTAGGCGTTTGTCCAGATTTGCGCACGAGTTTTCTTTCTGTCTTAGATTTACTAAACAGTATACCACTTGAAAATCCACGTTGATACATGCCCAGTTTTGCACCCGCAACCTTGTGTGTTTCTACATCAACTATTTTAAGATCATCACCATAGCAACATACCACACAGAATAGATAATCGTAGGTACTGACGCCACTACTAACCACTGAACTATTTCGTCCCAAACCTCAGAGAGTCTCCTCCACGAATGCGCCATATTCAGTATTCTAGGCACGTGCTGTTTCAAAGCTGCATTACATTATGGTTACCTCAGTCAGTCTAGTATGTGGCGACCTTCACGCCGTACTTTCTAGGGGCAGCGAGCCGTGACAATGCGTACGAGAGGCCTTTTAGCATGTGTAAGAAAATACGATGAAAATGTACTACTTATATGTATTTTGTAGAGCAGCAGCTTAATACAGTGTTGTTCATCATTTGGGTTACAGCCGTAGCATGTAATGCAGTGACTACGTATTAAATGAGCACTTTGATTTTGAGCCAATTTACCTAGACGAGATACCGTCCCCAGCATAGTGTGAACAGGCTGGTCGGGTTACATACAGCTACTTCCAAACAGTAACCAGAATTAAGTAGTTTGATCGGACATTACATAAATATCGGAATATGGAGCCATACTTCTTTCGAGAGTCGAGATATTTGACATTTGTTAAAGAAGATGTCAAGTTATTGCAGATATTTACTTAATAGATACAGGTGGAAGCTCTTGCTCATACTAAAATTGTTGGAAGAAGTCTCTTAGTCACACTTCAGGGGATTCACGAGAACAGAAACATTAAAAAGGGCTTCTTATTTGAATTCACTGAACTGTAAAAGGAAGTTCCAAAAGCGGAACGAGCCATGCACGATGTATGCACCCATGTGTAATAAAATAGGAAATTATTTAAATTAAATCAGTTTTACGGTTTAACTATGAAGCAACGACAAACATACATGTTTATAGAAGACCAATAATTTTGAAAACGCTTATGCGTTAAACGCTTCCACGATACTGCAATATAATCATAATCGCTTATTAGAGGAAGTGTGCATAAGACCATTTTATGAGGTACTACGAGTATGTATGCACTCGTCCAGGGAGGAATTTTAATGAGCTGCCAAGTAATGGGCTGCTACTTTACTGGCCTATACTTAACACCGTACTTGGTATCTTTGTAGTGTATCGCTAACGCATAAATATTTTGTAATTTCACGCACTACAACTAAAATGTGTAACCAATGTGCATATAGATGCTCACAAACAAAAGAACAATTTTTAGAATACATAATTGCAGAAGAAAGCTGTAGGTAGCAATTGAAAAAAAAAGTGAAATTCTTCCGGCCAGTTATGTTGGAAAGAAATAAAATAAAAGATCTAAGCGAGTGTCGGTTGCACCTGTTATGAAGTGGATTACCGACGGGTTACGATAACCGCTCGGTTATCACCGGTAATCGACTCGCATGCAAACATCGGGGTTGGGTATCTCTTAATTAGTTGTTGTATTACGGGATTAGGAATATAGAGAGGTGAGGAGTTATTTCGTTCTGGATGAATAGTTCTGCTCACAATGACTATAATTCTGGCAGCTCGAAATCATCCTTGCACAGTACCGTATACCAACTTGAATAAATCTGTGTTTTAAACTACTAAGGAATATAACAATGCAATTAGGAATGGGTATAATATAATAATATTCAAAAATCCTATTGCGGTTGCTTTTCTATATATATCTTCTCATATAGTCTATGTTACAATACTGGATAAATACATACACCAAATAAAGTACAGTCTGATTCATCTAATAGGGATGATGACATTTTTTTTTGCTTTGCCATAATAAAAAAATATTGAAAAAGAAGATTACGGCGATACATTGAGGTAAAATGTGCCATGATGTCACGAGTATGTAGATTTTATACATACTAGTGACGTAGCGACCCACACTTCCCAACTTAAAATGCGTTTTATCTAAGTATTTTTTTATTAATATGGCAAAGCAAAAAATACGTGTCTAATATTTTTTTATTATCTGACTGACAGACTAATTAGAATTTCATTTTTTTTACCCAGGCATATCCCTATTCAATGACTTCATCTTTCAGTTTATTTGTTCTGTATCAGATCAGTACCTGTGGTAGGTATAAGCACTCGTACTATTAACACACATTGGAGTAACAATTATGAAGCAATTGAACCGCTTTTAGGATATTAATTATTGTATGAATGCTAATCAGATTACCCTATGTAATGTACCTAGTGACATGTAGTTCTAGCTAACCAGCCAAACGGCTCATTTGTTTGTTGTTAAAACTGAATGAATAGTGCAGAGACTATGTATGAGTATAATCAATGAAAATTTCAATTAAATGTGAAGAACTGCAGACAAAATTCAACGACACGGTTGGCGCAGTGGCTGAGCAATCGACTGCTGCGCAACGTGTCGCGGGTTCGATCCCCGCACGGAACAAATATTTGTATGATCTGCTAGTAGTTGTTCGGGGTCTGGGTGTTAGTGTATGTGAGTTTCTATGTTTGTGAACGCACCCACGATACAGGAAGAAATTCTTAGCGTGGGGCAAGGTTTAAAAAAAAAAAAAAAATTGGTACAATATCTGTCGAAACTTGATCCTTTATTGGAAGAACTGAAAAAAATGCCAACCTTACGAATACTGTGAAGGCAAACTGGCCAAAAAAATAGCGGCTTAAGTTGACCAACGGGTTTTGTGATTGTAAAAACATTTTTAAGTATTTACGCGATTTAATCTATAAAAAAATTATAAAACGCGAAACATTTAATTATTTTCCGTTAATTAAGAAGTGGTTGACGTAAACAACATGCTTGATTTGGAATTTTATGGTTGGACTTATGTTTATCTTAGTCGAGGGTCAATTATTAACTTTATACCACCATCGTCATGGAAAACATTAACATCAATAATATTATAATAATTAACTTACTATAGTTTGATGAGAAAAACTATGTACCTATTCAAGTTGCAATTTTTTTTGTTCCAGTTTCAGTATCAATTTTATTGTTATTATAAGTGACCATTAATACTTTGCATATTTCAACGCATAATCCAAGGTTCAATTATAAAAAGTACAAGATACAAAATACGAACATTTTGGCCAAGGGTACGCGAAACGCCATAGATTCCGAAAGTACGACAAAAAAAATCTTAACAGTGATCAATGATCATAAAGAGTTGTTACGTAATGCCAGTCACGGCTTGATTACCAAAATGATAGTTAATTCGTGTTGTTTTGTTTCTTTTCACATAAAACCTGCTCGAATGTGCCCGAGCTTAGAATTACTCGTGTTCCACTGAGTAACGACTTTTTTGATCGACGAAACGGTTTCGGTACAAAGGGTAGTGATTTTATAAGGTAAAATGACCTATTTAGTATATAAAATAGTTTAATATTAAATAGCGGAATACTCAAAAGTAATTCTAATTAATCTAAGGCTTCTACAAATACTTATGTCACCATCACTTATGATAATGTTAATGTAATCTGGGGTTAAGGTTTTATACGGAGATGACATATTTTTTTTTGTCGCTCTCTAATTCATATTTTCAACACCAAAATTAAAAAAGAAATAATCGAACCCATCATTATAATCACTGCCTCAAATCATTTCCGACAAAAAGTCAATAACAGTGTATTATATACAGCGTATTTTCCTGTCAAACTTATGATTTTTTCCTATTTGATTAACGCGGTAAAAAGTAACAATTATATTTTAGAAAAAATGGGTACGAAACGAAGCATATGAATAACCATGAAATTATTTTTAGATATCCTTTTCCATCTAAGATCACTTCAAGAAGACGAACGTCTGTTCAACAACTTATGAAAAGTTTGATATAAGGAATACTAATCAGCTAATTGAGACAGTTGATAATATTATAACAAATCTTACAAGAACTGAAGTTCACACATTCTATCAAAACTACTCATAAAACTCAAAAGATTGATGGCACCAACGCCATCAACGTTAGAATTCCTTTTAGAACATCAGAGCAAAGGAACGGTGAACGTTTCATTACAGTTTACGAGTACATTCATAATGAAGAACAGCGTTAACAAATGCTACAAAACCAGTAGACTAGGAGCAAACACGAGGGTAATGATACAAAGGAAATTAGACTTTAATCCTTATTGATAGAGCTTATATGGATGGTAGATTGGCTTAGTAGACGCCGCCGAGCGTGTCTGTGGGAGCGACCGACCAAACAATGATGCTTGGAATGCGATACGAAAAAAGAGTGCGAGCGAGAGGCTAGGTGCAAACGAGACAGAAAACAATCGTGCGCTTCCGCTGTAGCATAGGGTCCAGTGACAGTCTCAGGTGGAAGTGGAACCTATAGTGCATCAGGTGTGCCGAGGGGAGATATCAACAATCTACAAGAACTTGCTGTGGGTACACAAAGTATGTTGATAAGGAATTAGATGTTCTTGTTCAGAATGCAAACGTTTCTTGAATACATCGTCGTCTTGTTCGTTGCTTGCATCAAAACGTTCCCATACTAATAAATTTTAATACAAGCTACAGTTCAGAGTACATTATTACAGATAATGTCATAATGATCATGGTTATAAAGTTAAAATATATCCAGAAAGTTGAAACGTAGCGGATGTCGATGAAGCTGATAAACACAGAGGACTAATAGGACTGTTGTACAATGTAAAAAAGTTTAAGTTAAAACTATTAATTTGTCGCCGAAGAGCATTGAGGCAACGGCTTCATTTCCCCGTATCAACACCTACGACGTTTATAAAAGTATTGTTATCTTTTTATTCTCCTCGGACATTATTCAAGACGAGAAATATTATCTTAGAACAATAGAACTATTACATTAGTATTAAAGCGACTAAAATTATTATAAATACATATCACATTACAGCAATAATAAAGATAAAATTAGACGGATTGCGAACGGTGGCCATACGTTTGTAGATATAATAATATCAACATTTTAGATTTAGCCTTGACGATCATTGCTAAACTTTTGGAAGCAAACACTGAACTATAAATTATTCAAGTTTCATAAAGGCATGTTGAAATAACAGCAATATTTCACATTCCCCATCTATCTAAACAAGTATCTAAACATTTACAGAGAAATGGTTGTTTCTTATTTAAATATTGTTTCGTGTTTTCTTACACGCACATCGTGTAGGTAGGTGTATCGAATAAACATTTTTACGGTAAAAGCAATTAACGGGCCTAATAGTGTGCAATTAGTAGGTTAAAGTCATTGATAAGATAAAAACGAAAACTTAACCAGATAGAAACACTTCTCATGACAGACAAGCAGAAATGAATGAATACATTTACGACTTGTGATAACACTAATTTGATAGCAAATAAAAATTAATCTCGGGTCAAGTGATTCTTGCATATAAACAACATAATATATTATTTTTGCGACAAGAAACAATAAGATTTTATACAATGGATAATAATTTGTTTACCCACGTAGTTTTTAATGCATTTTTGTATGACCTTGAATGTGACATTGGAGAAGTTCAATGTTTTATAAAAAGTCGAATAACACGGAAAATCAGATAAATATTGGTGATGTTTAAACAAAAGTAAAATATTATGTTCTTGTGTATAGAGATTTTGTTGCGGCTGTGTCCGACAATAACGTGCCCAGTGCAAAGATTGTAATGTCAGTGAAAGGCTGACCCACGCACATGGTGGCTTTCGAGCATTTTCCTTGGTTCACGCTCATAACCTACGCTAGAATTAGAAAACAAAAATTACAGCTAATACATTCTGTATCAATTCCAAAGCAGATTGCATTTTGCTAATTCTAACAATCTATCTAAACTAGTAATTTTTTAAATAGGCTTCTACAGGAAATATTATAGTCACTATAAATGCATTTTGTACCCTAAACCGGTCTAGTTAGCAACGTAGTCTGTCGAAGCAATATAATTATTTACTTCAACATTAATCAACCAATTCACATCTTATCAATAATTGTATGAGCTTGTGCTTGCTTGTTGATCGCGCTTGTGTCAAAGGTAAAATTAACAAAAACATCCTCAGGTCACGTGTAGCTAACGAAAAAAATGAGCAATTAACACCATAAACGAAACTCGTCAAGTGTGTCACTAATGACCATAATAGGTTTAGCCATGATCTTAACATTCTGCGCAGTTAAGCTTATTTATTTATTTATTTTATTCTGAACAAAAATACATTTGTGTCGAATACAGGATTAATACAATAATAATAATCAATAAAAGTTACAATTAATTACAAGTTATTAATACACGGAATAATAATAATAATCAATAAAATTTACAAATAATATGGATAAAAAGTCAAAAATAAAATAAGAATTCAACTCAATCAAAAAAAAATCAAGAAAAATAATAATAACATGTCAAGAATGAGACTTAAACGATAAACAAGTTACACTGTGGCATTATTTTTGTCCCTAAAAAACTCTTCTATACTATAGTAGCACTTCGTCAATAGGAATGAGTTTAATTTGAATTTAAATATTCTTGGATTATTAATCATTTTTAATTCTAATGGCAATTTATTGAAAATTTGTACAGACTGTACTTTAGAGCTATGTTTGACAACATTTAATTTTGGCTGCAAATAATTAGGCAAATCTTTCCTGCGCGTTTCCACCCTAGTTGCCCTTTCTTCCTTTGTCTCGTATTTCTCTAGGTTTTTTAGAAAACTACTTAGTAGGACCAAAATATAAAGACAAGGTACAGGTAAAATCTTTAATTTCACAAAATGCTCTCTACAAGATTCAGTTTGCTCTATGCGAAGAATAGTTCTGAGGGCCCTTTTTTGCATAACAAAGGCTGCATTTATATTGTATTTATAACTGTTCCCCCATAGTTTAATACTGTACCTCAGCTTGGACTCAACTAAGGCAAAATAAACATTTCGTAACTGAGCAATGGTTAGTTCGTCCCTTAAACTTCTTAAGGCATAGCATGCACTGCTCAGAGTATTTGTGATTGCTTCCAGTTCTTGTTTCCAGCACAAGAGCTCATCAATTTGTATTCCTAAAAATTTTAAATTTTGCCCAATTTCCACTTTATTCCCCAATGAAGCTATTTCAATACTATCATTATTCCTCACAGTTGATTTGAATAGCATACATTTAGTTTTCTCCACATTGAGTTTTAAATTGTTAGTGGAAAACCAATGTTCAAAAGCAGACAGTGCATGATTCACTTTGTTTTCTAAGTCCCTTATAGAGATATCGTTCATAACAGCACTTGTGTCATCAGCAAAAATAACCATTTTGATGTCTGGTACTATCTTATACATATATTTAGCTAAGTCGTTAAGAAATATTATAAAAAATATTGGACCCAAGACTGAGCCCTGTGGAACTCCCTTTTGTACTCTAACAAGCTTAGATTTGTTAATTTTTTCATGTCCGCTTTCAACTGACTTAATTTCGACATACTGTGATCTATTCTGTAAATAAGAACTGAAAAGCTTTAAGACGTTATCTCTTATCCCATAGTGTTCTAGTTTGTCTAAAAGGATTTTATGTTCAACAGTATCGAAGGCAGAGCTAAGATCTAAGAATAGTCCTGCCACTTTTTCTTTATTATTCAGTTTGCTAACCACATCATCCACTAGTGAGTCTATTGCATCAATGGTTCCTATGCTTCTTTGATACCCGAACTGTTGATAGCTAATGATATTGTGTTTAATCAAATGTTTGACAAGCCTATCTTTCATTACCTTTTCAAATATTTTAGAGAATACCGGTAATAGGGAAATGGGTCTATAGTTTTTCGCATCTAATTTGGAGCCTTTTTTGAATATGGGCAAAACACGAGCAATTTTATATTGCTCAGGGAAAACACATTGCTCAATACATCTGTTTAAAAAGTCAGCTATTGGCTCAGCTAATATGTCAATGTTATCCTTGATGATACTTATGGGTATTTCGTCTTGACCGTGAGAATTTTTATTGCACATATTATTAACCATTTTGAAGATTTCTACCGGGGTTACTTGATCAAACAACATGTTATCGTCTACTCTAGCCATATTGTCGGTTAAGTATTTGTTAGCTAAGCTATGATCAGAAGACTTTAATGTAATTTTGTTGTCAAATTGGTCAGATAAAATGTTGGCTACGTCTACAGGGCTGTCATATATCTTATTATCTTGTTTAAGTATTACAATATCAGTGCTTTGTTTTTTATTAGAATTACGTCTACTATTCACTATTTTCCACATGGCTTTACTAGATTGAGGTGCCTGATCAATCTTTTTCCTAGTGTCGAGCTTTTTTGCACATCTTACTACCTTTCTAAATATCCTTAAGTAGTTTTCGCGATATTTTAAAATTGATTTATCACATCTCTTTTTATCAATAAGGCACAAAATGCGCTTGACTTTGCTGGATACTTTAACTCCTTTGCTAAACCAATAACTTTTACCAGACTTATTGAGATCAATTAAAATTTCCTTTTTTTTAAAAGAATTATCATGTACTTCATTAAATTTTCTTATAAATGTATTTATGCCGAGATTCCAATCTATCTCTGCCAACTTTTTCCTAAATTCCACCTTATTTTTTTTATTATATATTCTTTTTTTAATATACTTAAAATTACTTCGTTTTTTTTCTTCTGTTACTTTTTTTACATTTATTGTGCAAAAAAGACCGGCATGTCCATCTGATAATCCGTTGTGGTCAATATGGATATCGTTAATATTAGTATCTATTAGATTTGTCAATATATTGTCAATACATGACTCTGTGCCATTACGTACGAATGTTGTAGTGTCAAACAAACATCTAAAATTGTAGCATGTGAGCAATGATAAAAATGACTTTCGGTATTTGTCATCTTTCATCATATTAATATTGAAGTCGCCACAAATCAAACACTGTTTATTGAAGAAATGCTTCAATAGTTGTTCCAGCCTTTCAAGAAAACTATCAAAATTATTATTCACAGGAGTTCTATAGCAACAGACAATATTAATATTAAATTCTAAATCTTTTAGTCCACATACCTCAAAATAATCTTGTTTATAGAGCTTTTTACAAATTTCTATGTCCTCTATTTGTCTGTCATCGCTTATTAGCACCAAAGTACCACCTCTTTTTTTGTTTACTCTTGTGTTGTAGGAACCAAGTTTATAACTAGTCATCTGTAATTGTGATATTTGGATTTCATTTAAAAAGTGTTCACTTATACAAATACAATTTACTTTTGATTTTAAGTCATTCAAATAAATTTCAAGGTCATCCTTCTTGTTGTTAAGTCCACATAAATTTTGATGATAGATATTATATAATACAGAGTTTTTGTTTGTGTTGATGTTCGTTAAGCGAGGTAAGATAAAATCATTTCGACGACTACAATTAAAGTCATTTAAACCACAGTCCTTCATACTGTTACTTACGAAAAAAGTCACAAGTTTGTTGCGTTGCACTCAATTCATTCGGATCAGTTAAAGTCACCGTGTTATTTGTAGTAGATAGTTGGTCTTCACTTCTGCCATTTGGGTTTGTCAAATTGTCTTGACAGCTGAATATTTCGTAGTCATAAATTATGTTGGACCTTATTTGTTCGAAGATGTTTTTCCATCCGTGTTTGTTTATCTTTCCAGTATTGATGGAAAACATTTCAAGCGATAGGGTGCGATTACTATCGAAGAAATATGCATGCCTGTTGTTTTTAATGTCCCAGCAGAGGAGATTGTTGAAGAGTTCGACTTTGTAATTATGTATTAATGCACCACATATGTACGTTGGGGCACACACTACGAGATTAGTGTGGGTATTCTTTTTCAGATACTTTCTTAAGTTATCAAGAATTCCTATGTAATCGTTATTCTTCAAATCGTTTTCTCCCATAAAAATTAAGCAATAGTCGTTAATAGAGAAGGTTTTTAATTGGTGTTCAATAGTGCTCAATACGTCTTCTGTGATGGCGTTTGGCAGCAAATAATGACAATACTCAAAATTGTCTGAGAAGACCTCTTCAATCAACGGCAGAGTTCCCTTTGTGCAACCGCTGCTTATTATAGCCAGTTTGTTCCTTTGTTTTGGAAGTACGCCTGATGGTTTTTCAATAGCAACATCACTCAAGTGAGTTATTAAAGTCCGTTTTTTATTCTGTGTCAATGCATTGTCATAAGTCTGATCGGAAGTTTGAGTTTCTTTATTAAGCATGTCAACTTTATTTTCTGCGTTACAATAATTGTCTTCTAGGCGAGTATCCTGACTAAGATTGGATGGACTATGTGTAGACGGGCTTGGACTCTTATCGAAGTAAGTGGATATAGGTAAAACTTGAGGTTTTAGGGGCATTGAATGGGTGTGTATACTAGACTTTCCAACGTGATTCTGGGGTGTAGAATGAGTAGACCTACTGTTCATTCGAATGAGATTTCGTTTGCGTGAGGTCACTGGTGTCGTATTTGTCATGTCGGATGAGAGAATTTTTTTGTACGTTCCGATAATTTTCTGACCTTCACCTATATCCAGTTTTAGCCGGAAATTTTCACTGTTCAAGTCCTCAATCTCCTGATGTGC
The DNA here is from genome assembly GCA_947364205.1 of Agrochola lota. Classification (NCBI taxonomy): domain Eukaryota; kingdom Metazoa; phylum Arthropoda; class Insecta; order Lepidoptera; family Noctuidae; genus Agrochola; species Agrochola lota. Next base: position 23,226,781 of record OX376221.1, read on the forward strand.
TGATTGAAGTTCCATAGTTAATCTTCTAATGGTTTCGTTCAGGTTGGTGATTGTGTCGTCGTCATGTATGGACGTACTTGGCAGACTCGTCATTGTGGTATCGAGCAATGTGGAGTTATTCATAAACAAATTATCGAGTGAATTTGCACGTTTTGGCTTTCTTGTAGTAATGTAATCTACTTCCATTTCAAAGAATTTGTAGTGTTTTATATAATTAGATTATAAGTTTAAAAGTGTTTGCAAAATAATAAACAAACAAATACAACAAAAAGACAGAACTTTCACATCTACAAAAAAAAAATAAAAAGCTTATCTCATAACGTCACGTATGATAAGAATGTTAATGATCCAGTGCTCGGATCAAGTAAAAGTACATTAGGATGCACTGTGCAGATGCTGAGGACTTTCACTCGTGAATAAAGTCCGCGTCCAGGTTGACACCGATTCTGATCACAATCTTTTATGTCCACTTCATTGACTACTACAACTTTCTTTGGATAATGCTGATTTGAATGTTTACTTTCTTGACTTGTAATGTCAACCTATTTTCCAGCATTGATTTAGTCTTAATTTTGAATTAAACCACAGAATTAAAAATATTGAAAATGTCATTCACTCTAAATATTAAACCATTTACATATATTCGAAGATGACATTGATAGAACAAAATAATTAATGACTAATAACCAAAATAGCTAATAAGAGTAGCCGTTTATCAAAAAATAAGAGTGGCAGTTATGAATAGAAAATATTACTACATCGCGCATCGCGAGATTTAGTTTTAGATTTTATAAAAATTTATCAAACCCAAACGTCTTCGGATGAAATAATTTAACAGGGGCATTAAATAGATATGCATATTATTAAGGGGATTTGACATTAAAATTAACGAAGTAGGATTTGTACAGAAATAATTTATCACAAACTTGAAACAAATCCTAATATTTGGTCGCATTTACATCTTCAAATGTAAATAGGTATCAACACTTGTCCAAATAATGTGCGATCTTCACCTACTTTTTTCAAGTATACATTATCATTCTATAAACAAGCTTTTAAATAACTGCAATCTGCCGCATCATCATGTGATAGGACCCATGTTTTTCAGTTTCTCTCAGAACGTTTCGGATATCTCGCCAATTATCGGACACAGCGACGCATGACAGATGCGTCTAAAACGAAAGTATCTTACTGATTAACATCAACATTCCTTTCGCTTTGTTCGATGTATTTTAATTGAAACATTTAAGTCTCGTGTTTGCATATTGCTGCTGCATTTTACATTGCCATTCAGCAAAGCAGATAAATTATGCTAAAATGCTTCAAATATTTTCATATCTCTTGTAAGATTTCGTTGTTATGTCTACAGATATTGTAATAAAGGTTCTATAATCAGAATTTGGATTGGTTATCATAGAAATTGAGTGATATGTAACTTTGTTTGCGCTTCGATATATTGCAGATATTCGATTCGAAGTATAGTTTTGTCAACAATGAGTTTGTCGTTCGTTGTCACGAGTTCTAAAACTGAGATTGATATAAAATAGAATAAAAATTTGATACGTCTGTAGAGTAGGATGAAGCAATGCAAAAATAATTAATCATTAACAAAACACTTGTGTCTTTATAAATAATTGAAGCAGTAAAAACAAAAATAGAATCAATACATCAATCATCGTGTTGCTTCGTGCTTGTAAATTTGTAATGGACGTTATAATTTGGATATCGCTTCAAATGGTGCATTATAAATGTTTAATATTCGCTATTTGGAGTTAATTTACTAATTTGGAGATCCAACCGTTTTGCTTGGCCGATTCGCCTTGGACCACTTACGCAACCTCAGTTACCGACGATTCTATTGACATGACTATAAAAAACTATACACCATTACGTGCTGAGAACTAAATAGATACATTCTCTAACGCTACCTTTATCTTATTATTTATTACTTACGTTTACTTAGGCGTTAATATGATATTAATAACAATTCCTTCTGAAATTATCCTGAGCGTTTGCTTGATAACTTCCTATTTAAACAATTTTTTTTACAACAACCGTAATTATGTTACTGAACACAGGTACCTGCGTTATTGTAACTTGAACGTGCATTTGTGTTGAAATCAACCCAATACATAATCAATTTGCTCATTGGAATGTAGCAACGGCCCAGTGCTTCACAGGGGACTAGCTTGAGACCGCCGGTTTTTCTATGTTTTGCGAAATGACCTATCAATACGCTGACCCAAATACCTCATCTGATAACTGTAAGGTTGAGCAACAAACACTTTTATTATGAGATACCGTAAGTGATATATTATCTAACAGGCCGTTGTGCCGGTTGCCAAGAGACAGAGCGTGACGAGATTCGTCTGTTAACTGAACCTAGGGTAACCGTCTCGGTTGTAAAACGACCAGTAATTGCCAAAATTCACTTTTTATCTAAACTTTACTACATTTCATATGTATTTACACGTTGTTTATGTTACGTCCATATTTGTACATACTTACATATATATAAAATCACGCCTTTTTTATCTTTCTTTAATAAATAAGTAATGTCTAAGCAAAACTGACCTCTAGCCCAGCCGGTGAGTACATTTCCGAGGTACGCCACTTTGTACACCGGATCGGGATCACTAATTCGCACGCTGTTCGTGCGACGGAGCAGCTTCCCGATTCCTCTGGAGAGTCGACCGATCGCTCGAGCGGTGAAGTCCTTGCCGGATGCACCATCCGCCAAAAATACTTCAGCCGGCAAGATCGACTTGTTTTGTCCGTTCTCCTGAATCTTATGGCCGATCAACCTCGGCATCGTCAGCGGTAACGACTTCTTCCTCTCCGGAGTCAAGGTTTTTGCCTGGTTAACACTGTAAACGTTGCAGTTCTTCTTAAAGCTCTGGCCGTTTACTTCTTTGGTTTGATCAGCTCTATCAGTCTTATCGGATTTGTCAAACTCTGTCGTTTTTATTCTACCGTTCAGGTTTTCGTTCAGGTCGTTGTTGTTTAGATTGTCGGTGAGTCCGTCACTGAAACGGCGTTCTGAACTGGAGCGCCTCTTCATGAGAGACGGGTTCCTCAACAGTATGCTCGTTTCGCTCGAGCTTCTGTTCTTTAGAATATGTATCTTCTTGACTCGTGAGACAGTGCAGTCGACCTCGTCAGCGCTAACCATCCTTTCCGTTTTTCCTTCCTCGTCCAGGAAGCGCACTCTAAGTCCATTCGATTTGCAATCACTAAGTGTTTTTTCCGACTCTTGGAGACGTTCTGATTGATTTTTTGCGCCTGCGTCTAAACATTGGCGCTCGTTTTCACTCAGCGTTCCGCGAGCCATTTTTCTCTTGAATGCTTCTCACTTTTTGTCGGCACTATTACATTATGGCTGGCGAGCTCTACGCTGAGGTGAGTTCACAAGTTTCCAATTAACGTTTCTTACTGTATATCACTCTTTACTGCGAAGGAAAAGCTGTGCACTCCAAAAACCGAACCAGTCACCACCCGATAACTACTAAAACACACACAGAGTAGTACACACCTCGTCCATTAAAGAACGACACCGGTTTGGAATGTAGCCTTCTCCACTTACTCAATGCACTTGTCCGTTTATAGGATAAAATGTTATCCAAAAGGCGTATCAATTAAAATACTAGTCGATTGACTTAGTGAAGAGACTTCTGCAATCAGTAAGTGATTACGTTTATTACACTAATCAGTCACTTAGGGATATTGTTTCGGAGCAAATATCGCGGGAGCGCGGCGCGTGCGCGTGCGGTGGCTCGCAGCAATGGAGTGGCGCGGCGGCGGCGGCAAGGGCGGCGCGGCGCGGCGCGCTGGCGCAGCGGTCACTTGATCCCGGCTTTGATTTTAATGATCCGACTACTAGTATCGTCGCGTTAACGCATCGCTGACCGCACTGTCAACCTGGAACAAATAACAAATGTTGCTTTAATGGATTTGCAGAGGGTGCTCAAATCAACGGCTTTGGCATTCGAAAACGTATTTTTTTTCGTATACACAGAAGCGCAGAATTCCTGCCACGTTCAGTCACTTCCGTGCTAAATACGTTTTTCTGGCTAAGTATCTGTCAAGATGGAGTCTTATATTTGTTCGAGTTCTTTGGATAGTTGCTACGAAAGGGGTATTATAAAATATTATATACTGCCGGGTCAGGTCAGGAAGGCTTATATTGGCTTGTTATCAAGTGTGGGTCACTTCATAAAGAGCCAACATAAAGATTCTAATGAAATCATTACTGAACTTTGAATGACATAAAATTGATGAAAACAGTTGCACTGAGATCGAAGTCCCAACAGACATTATGTAAATCAAAGGAGTATTACTACACGTACATAATACCTACCAATTTGTGAAACATGTGTTTATTGAAAATTATCACATAGTATGACCGAATTGTAGAATGAAACTGCTGATCAAATGGAATATGAAGACTGAGTTTGAAAGTAGCTCGTTTGAAAGTAGTAACGAACAAAATTAGTATGGAAAAAAAAACGAACAAAATTAGTATGGAAGAAAAACGAACAAAATCAATTGGGATAAGGGTAGGAGGACGATGATGACATTAAAGTTATTAATAATACTTTAGATTTTACAAATTTATTCAATCTGGAAAGGGAAGCACTTTAATTTATAGACCGGCGAGTTATTAGGTTAAAGTAGCTTAAGAAAATGTCCGATATTCATAGTTTAAATAACAGGAATAAACACAATCTGTACATCGCGCTCGTCTCCACAGAAAGGAAACTGGTTCATGGGTAAATGTATACGTTTTTACAACAAACGTCCCATTGACATTCGAAACTTAAAATTAAACAATTTCATTTCATTATATTTCATAGCAATTTTTCTTGGTAGATTATACTCTGTATGTTAATACATATTTTTGAAAATCCTAAAACTAGCAAATCCATAGGTACCAAGAAAAAAAAAGCCAAAAGTTACTTTCGGGATTGGTGGTATAGTGGGTGTTTTAAGGGTGTGGCGGGTCTAAATTGGTTTCCTAGCGTGGAGGACTTCTTCAAGATGCTAAACTGGCCTAGACACGGTGATCAAAGTGAACGACGAGTACATCTCACACCTTTGTTTTGCCGATGACATTCGTCATAATGGCAGAGACGCTGGAACAATTAGACTAGATACTGCACAGCCTAAATGAAGCCTCTCGGCGGGTGGGCTTCGGCATAAATTTGTACAACTCACACGTCTTGACGAGTCCAATCTACATCCAAGGGTCGCTTCTCGAAGTTATGAAGGAGTATGTCTACCTAGGGCAAGTCATCCAGCTCGGCAGACACAACTTTGACAAAGAAAGAAGTCTGTAGAAGGATCCAGTCGGGTTGGATAGCATTTGCGAAGCTTCGTCAAGTCTTCTCGACACCTATCCCGCAATGTTTGAAGATACGGTGGTTAAACGTGGACACTGACTGTCGGGCTGGTCCAAAAATTCAAGGTCGTTTAGCGCGCTATGCAACGGGTTATGCTCGGAGTTTCTTTGAAGGATTAAATCAGAAATGAAATTATCCGGAAAAGAACCAGAGTTACCGACATAGCTTGCAGAGTACCAAAGCAAACTGAAGTGGCAGTGGGCTGCGGCCATGTTTGTCGAAGGACCGATGGCCGGTGGAACAGACGAGTCCTGGAATGGACACCGCGTATCGGCAAGCGTAGCTGAGGACGCCCCCAGCTAGATGAACCACCGTGGCTGGTGGCTGGCACAGACTGGATGCGGAAGGCGAAGGACAGGGTGTTGTGGGGCAGCCTGGGAGACATGTTCAGCAATGGGCTGCGATAGGCTGGGTTGATTGATTGATCAAGCTCTGAGGTCAAGGACATTTTCAAGGTCAATGTCAATCATCTCGGTGGTGTAGTCGATGGAACCCCGTGACGCAAGGCTCCTATTTCTGTCTACAGGGTTTAAAGGAACCTAACACGAAGAAGATGACTTGGGCTAAAGTGACCAAACAAAGACCCCGCTATCCCCTTTGAACCTTACCTGTTCGAGACGGGGTGCCCCAAGTCCCGAGCTCGCTTCGCTCGCTCTCGCATTCTAAGTTCTCATTGCCTTTTTACTAAGTCGAGATTTGTCGGGACTTGCGGCACGCCCACTCAGACAAGTTAGGTTCGAAGGGGATAGCAGGGGTTTTTGTTCGCTCGCTTCGCGTGCCCCATTCTCAACCTCGCTATGCTCGCTCTTGCATCCTCAGTTCTCATTGCGTTTTCACTTTACTTTAAGTCGAGATGTGTTTGTTTTTGAGATTTTTGTATGAATATTAAATGTTGGTTTGGTGTGTAGTGTAATAGGTTAACATAAAAAAGAACAACACTGTGTTTCTTCGCGACCCACGATCTTTTTTTTTTTTCGTAAATTACATGATTTGCTTCATAATTGAATTAATTACGGTATCAATTATTTAAAAATGTATTATTTTAAAAACTTACCATATATTTATAAAAAACCATTAAAATCCGCTGTCACTTTATCCGAACATAAATCGGAACAACCCAGGAGTGAATTTCGTACATTATCTGTGGTAAAATGACAATTTTATTATTATAAAAGTTGAATTTATTGAAACTTTAAGCGCTAAGCGTTTGCTAGTTGTGCGTTCTACATGAAGACATCTATATGTAAAAAAAACAAAGTACTGTCAAGTGAAGTCCTGGAAAGATCTAGAACGAACATCAAAAGACCTTTTTTCTTTTTTTTCTTTGCATCACTCACTTAAAGTGTTAAGATCTTACATAATTGTTTACCTTCAATCAATTGATTTGCTGCTTTGTCTCTCTGTTTGTTCAAATTCAAAAAAGTCATTTATTCAAACTAGGCTGAGAATCAGCAAAATTACGTAAGACTGTCCCTCAAAACGCTCACCCTTCACCATTTCCTACTGCTTTAACTGGGAAGAAGGAGTGGCACTACAAACTCCCCAGCAGCACAGCTGACTATTCAGTTAGACAAAATGATTATAAGTAATATTATGCTATTAGCCATATGTCATATGCCAGTGGTACATTGTGCCACACATTGTACGTGTCTAGTACACGCCAATGTACCATTCAAAAACCTCGAGAACTATACTCGGGTAGAAATAAAAGATAAAAACTAAACGTAAACAGAATCTAAATAAATGCCTCCAAGCATAAAGGGCGTGCCCGTTTACATATAGCTGTAACTGGAAGTTATAAATGATAAACTAGGACCATCTGTGTAAAATAAAACAGTTAATTACTAATAACAATAACAAAACCATAATCAGCAAGACGACCAGGCACAACTGTGTGACAACTTTTTGTACATTTTGTTAGTTTGCAATAAAAAGACAACAATTACTAATTGAATCTCTAAAGAAGTACTTTTTGTTACCGGCTTTTTAAATAAGTTTTGTTACTGTAACAAAATGTTTTGGCTAGTTCCTGGCTAAGAAAATGGAGTTACACTTTTCCAAACGCGTGTAAAAAGTATTTCCGTCTCCACAAGTTCTAGAATTCTACATCGAAGGCATCAAACTTTTAATGGAACGGAAACTATCAACGTGTACTCACGCCTGTAATACCTGAAGACTGAGGCAGATATGTATTTCTACCATTTTGCCAGTTACCTTATAAGTGCCATATATTAGAGAACCTAATGTCACATGTTCCGTATCAAATCGCCGATACTGTCGAAAATTTGATCAATTTTAAAAGTACAATAAAAAAAAACCTAAAGGAACAAAAAAACAAACGAAACAAAAAAAAAACCTAATGTCGCAATAACAATAGAACACAAAAATTGACTCGAGGCTGCTATGGAAATGTTCCTGATAAAAAAACAAAACCAAACATGGTTCAAGAGATATTGTACTGTACCATACCATGAGCTTGTCTCTTTTATACGACGCTGGTGTTGAGCTTCTTGCACATATTATTGAGGCCTGGGAGAAGTCACATGATGCCCTAGGTATTTTTTGTGACTTATCTAAGGCTTTCGATTGTGTTTTTCACACTGAATTCAATAGTACCCTAAATAATAAGTTAAATGTTCTGGGCCATAATATGGACGATGCAAATAAATTGTATGAGGGTTTCTTTTCAGTAGTTCACACTGAATTCAATAAAACTTTTGAAAAGAAAACAAAAAATAAATGCCCTAATTTAATTTTTAGTGACTGGGCAACTAGAGGTATTAGGATAAGTAGGGAAAGACTGTTCGAGCTGTATGGCGATAAGCCTTACTCACACACAAACACAACACTTAGCACTGAAACTTTCAACAAGTATGTTGCTACAAATTCCATTTTTTTTTAATGCCTGTAAGATAGCTAAAGCTCTGTATATTAGCAACAAGATCAAATCAGCAGAAAATAAAATAACAGTTTGGAAAGTTATAAATAATGACACTAATAGGAAAAAAATACGAAACACTGGGTACACATTGTAAACTTCACGTGTTGCCATATCTAACTTAGAAGTAGCTCAAATGAATATGAATATTTTCTGCGCTTGGGGCCCCACCAGAATCATGTACTGAATTCACGGTTACAGTTTGCGCGTCGATGTCATGCCACCTTGTAGACTAATGAATTATCATGGGAATATTTTAATGTACGAGTATCTTCTTGAGGCAACAATGAAAGTATTGTGATTTATGATGATTTAATGTGGGCTCCACAAAAAAACCTTTTCTTGTAAATCAATAGTATTCCCTTCACAAAAATTGATTTATTTGTTTAGATTGACGTACCTTTTCCACTATTGTGATCCGCTACGATATCGTTACTGATTTGAGGTAATATTGTCATATTATGCTTATTGTATTGTCATTTTATTTTTGTGATAATTAACAAATCTAGTCTGGCTAAATTAGTTTGTGGAGATATTATCTCGATATTTAATTACGCGAACAGTCGTTTTTAAAGTTCAAAATGTTTTCAATTTACATTTTCAAAAACCTTTAAATTAAAGTTTTTCATTAGCATAGAAACTACGAAAAGTTAACGAGTTCACACAAACAAAAAAAAGCTAATCGCCAACTATTCAGAAGAGATCTAAAGTTTTTGTAATGTGCATTTTTCCCGCCAAACAAAAAATAGTAAAATGGACGCCAGTATGTACTTACAGACTATTAGAGTTGCTGCAAAAAGTGTGTATGTAGCAATTTTAAAACAATTTACTTTTTTGTAATGTTTTTCCATTGAATTGTTAAAAGTTATTTTGAACGATGTGTGGAAGATTTGGGGTCAACCGCGTGATCACTTTGAACGAACTAATTGATCTTTCTTTGATTTATTTTGTAAGCAAGGCTTATTACAAATGATAAAAGAAAGCTTAGCTGATGCTAAGCTTTTCAAGTCTTCAATATAATCGAAATACATAATTGCGGTATAATATTATATTACAAAGAATTGGCGCAAGAACTATTCACATTGTAACGGGAGATGCCTCTTGATATTACAGGGTTTCAATTGAACCCAAAGGTTGATTGGAAAACACACCAAATGGCAAACTTAAGTCCACTTCATGTGCAACACTGAATACATATGAATCTAGACCCTTTATCAGACTTTGGGACCAAAACTCTAGTTTTCTCAAATAAGATAAAAGGTAGGTATTTATTATAAAGATCGGCCCCTACGTTATAAGAACGGCGAACATCTGATTTCCCCTGGGATGGCGGAGGTTAGACAACACAGCCATTCCTAGTACCATAGATTAATATGTAAAGTGTTTTAGGCAACTGTTTTAAGTTCTATGATAAAGGCCGTTCTTCTTCATGGGAATATTATAAAAATATATTTCTATAGATAATTACGATAATCCATTCTGGATCCTAAAGAAAATTCTGAAATTTACGCATTGGAACTGTGGTTTCTCATAAATACTTTCAAAAACGACTTCTGATTCTGATATATTAGTACCTACCGACAAGATTAGGTACCTAATGCAACGGCATGTTTGCGTGGTTGTGATGTTGCTTAAGTGTGGCGCTAATTGTTATATGACATCGTTATGGCAGTGTCAAATGATTTCCCAAACGATCAAGTATCAGGCGGAAAATTTATTTATAGATCTGATAAAATGAAGTCATAGAAAGGACAGTAAATATTAAGCCCCACGACGAGTAAAGTCACAGATCACTTCAAGCTTACTTCACCTAAGTTTTCACTTGACATTTTAACTTACTTTAATAATTTAAACTTACTTTTTTAGCCCGTATAAAGGCTTGTGCAGACCAGCGCGATGTGTCGCGCGACGCGACGCCGGTTATAATTATACAGTACAGTTTTCTTAGAAATTTCATTGTTTGAGTCGCGTCGCGCGACAAGTCGCGCTGGTCTGCACAAGCCTTTATACGGGCTAAAAAAGTAAGTTTAAATTATTAAAGTAAGTTAAAATGTCAAGTAAAAACTTAGGTGAAGTAAGCTTGAAGTGATCTGTCATTGCACCTGATGCTAGGGATTGGCACTATTGACAGCTCACTTGAAGTGATCTGTCATTGCATCTGATGCTAGGGATTGGCACTATTGACAGCTCACTTGAAGTGATCTGTCATTGCATCTGATGCTAGGGATTGGCACTATTGTCAGCTCACTTGAAGTGATCTGTCATTGCACCTAATGCTAGGGATTGGCACTATTGACAGCTCACTTGAAGTGATCTGTCATTGCATCTGATGCTAGGGATTGGCACTATTGTCAGCTCACTTGAAGTGATCTGTCATTGCACCTAATGCTAGGGATTGGCACTATTGACAGCTCACTTCACCTAAGTTTTCACGGTGTAAGTTTTACAGAAACGACCGGCTGCAGAGTGCTGTGCAAATGCAGTTATTAAACGTGCGACAATCTAAAAAGCCCGAGGGAAAAAAATATCGGTTGCTTTATTAACCGATTCTTAAGACATATCTATTTATCATTCTTAAGAGTTTGTAATCGACAATTTACCTACATTGCTTAAAACTGATTCTCGAGGCATATCTTTTTATTACACGTCATCATCATGATCACGACGTGTAAATAAATAAATTCACTTTTGTAAAAAAATATTCACTTTCATCACTTCGGATGATCCAGAAAAATAATATATCATCAGTTGAACTGTCTTCGTCGGGTACCATTATAAAAAAATAATTTTCCTTCATATTGTCAAAATTTACATCTCTTCTAAGGACTTCCGATATATTTTTTTTTCGATCGATTTTGTTTTTATATGTTTAAAAATTTAATAAAAACAGTAATTATACGCTTTTCTCTTTTTTAAATGTAATGTTTGTTAAAGTACCTATCGATTATTCAGTATATCGATTTTATTCGGTCAAAAAACGACTTAAAACTGTCACAACACTACAGCAACGAACCCAAAGACATGACATTGTAATAACGTTCTGTTGGATTATGAATTAACGATTATTTCGTGTTTTTGACTGCGTTTTTCCAATATACGTATATATGGTGGCTTGGTGCTTACGAATGATACTCATTGTTATAGTGTATGGATAACATAGTGATTCATTAGGATAATGAATTTGACATTTCGATTCCTTACGTAGACGTTCATAAAAAAGTTATCGCGGCATGTATAATGAGAAAAGTCAAATCGGGCTTCTTAGATTGTCGTCGGTTAAATCGTTTTTTTCTTATATGCAGGAGGTGAAAAAAATACTTAGCATTTTATATAACGCACTACCTAAAGATGTGTCCATGATGTTAGTACAAGTAGAATATTTGTGAAGCGTGCTTGCTTAAGTAAGGCTCTTAAGCCTTGACCCCCACTCATAACTGCTTCAGTGAGTTCATTTGACAAACATTACACGTTGGATAATCACTCTTTTTATGGCATAGTACTTAGTGAGTTTATAAACGATGTTTACACATTTCCTAAACGTAGTAGGACTTTGCAAAACAGTAAGGCCTTACCAGGTGTCAAAACTGCGGTGTACTTAAATGTCCGCTAAAATGGACAACAGAAGTTAATGCGAAGAAGTTAATAATTTACGATACATACTCGGGTTCTCAATATGAGTCAAGTGGAATGAGCCATCGTCCAAATTTATATAAAAAGTGTGCTTCCAAATCCCAAATTATTCTACGCATTTCGAAGCGCAATTTATTTTATTTCAATTTGGCTGTTGGCTAGTATGGTGTCAGTTTGGTATTTAGAGTGTATTAGATAACTTTCTTATCTTGTAGCAGACCGGTGTTTCTTAAAGGGCCATAGTTCCATCCGACAATAGACGTTATAATATCATAACTTTCATAAAAAAAATATCTACATAAGTTTTGTAGTGGTCACGTGTTCAAGAGACATCATTATGTCAAGTATCCTATTGTATCTATAGTGCGACTCGGTACAGACAAAAATAAGTTAGGCATGAATGTCACAGTGAAAAAATTTACCCTCTTGACAATATTTGGCATTGACACTGAATTAGAAGTCGCTATGGCTTCGTTACACGGGCCGGAATATAAAGCGCGGGCGGCGGTGTCTAGAAAACCTAATCATAAACATAATAATCATAATCATTTATTAATTTGCGAATATGGGTACAAAAGAAAAGGTCTTATACAAACAATAGTGTCCATTAGCCATATCCTACCTTAAGGCATGCAAATTTAGAAATACACAGGTATCTATGAAACTAGAATTTAACAATAAAAAGACATTATTTAAAATATCGTATGGAGTAACATTATATGTTTGTCCTGTAAATATTCAGTGACAGAGTAATATGCTTTTTTTAGTAACAATGTTTTTATGTTGCTTTTAAATATATTTATATCACTTATCTCCAAAAATGAATTTGGTAAATGGTTATATATGCGTGGAGCCATACATAATATACTTTTATTTAATAACGCTGTGTTATTGCTAAGTAAACATATATTGAATTTGTATCTTTTGCTTTGTAACTTATTAAAGTAGTTTATATTTTTCCTAACGATCATTAAAGCTTTTTCAGCGTAATAAGGCCCACCCTGCTCACAGATATTTCATTTTACACAACACTAATAAGATACACTATATAACTTTATGTTTTTTTTTATTACCGTATATAACATTATGAAGTAGTCCTTTCGGCTCGTGAAAAAATATTAATGTGGCAATAACAGAAATCGGTTGATAATTATTTATGTTGTCAGAATGGACCTAAACCTTTTTCCACACACCCAATTACTGTAAAAAAGAACTAATACTGAGAAATTCTTGATGAAAACAATAACTGTGAAGCACTCTTCACAATATTGTTTTTATCAGGAATTCATCTTTTTTTTTCAGGAATGTCTATTTAACAAATGGGTCGCTAATAATGATTCCCATCTGATAACTGGACTGAAAAAATTAATAAACTGATGTTTTTTTTTTCCACACTTCATGACACAACCATAGTAAGCAAACCATAGTAAGTAAGTAGTGTGCCCGGGCCTAAACCCAGATTGAAGAGAGAGCTCTTCAATCTGGGTTTAAGACAGGGTACAGCACTATTTCCGACCTCCTTAAAGTGACTGCCGATGTAAGGGCAGGATTGGAAGACACCAAAATTACGGCTCTAGTGTTGGGTGATTTCTCGAATGCCTTTAATACCGTCAGTCACGACATCCTATTAGCAATTCTGTCATATCTTATGGTCTCTCCTGAAGCACTGGAATGGTTCTGCTCTTACCTTCAAACTCAAACTCAAAGCATTTATTTCAAATAAACTAATTACAGGCACTTTTGAATTGTCAAGGTGTCGGTCAGTCAGAAAAATGAAGCTAATTGCCCATTCCAATGCATATTGGGTCCCTATGGAGAAGAACGGGCAAGAAACTCCACTCCACTCTTTTAAATCAGAACTTCAGGAACGTCAGCAGTCTATTCATGTTGTAGGGGGGTTCTCCTTCATGCTGGTGAGATTTGGAAACTGGCGTTCCTCAAGGCGGTATAGTTTCTCCTCTTCTGTTTTCTATTTTTAATAATCTTATAACTTCCAAACTTCAGTGTGCGTATCATCTGTATGCAGATGACTTTCAGTTGTACTGTCAAAGAAGGGTTGATGAATTGCCTGGCGCTATCGATAAATTAAACAGGGACTTAATAGCCATAAAAACCTGGGCTGATAGATTTGGTGTAGCCGTAAACCCAACAAAGTGTCAGGCGATCATCATTGTCAGTCCTCGCGGTATTAGCAAGAAGGATAGTACAACCTTGCCACCACTTCTCTTCAATTGTACGATCGTTCCTTTTAGTACTGACGTGAAAGATTTAGGCTTGCGGAATGATAGTACACCTAACTGGCGTACCCAAGTCGCTAGGGTATGCCAGAAAGTTACAGGAACGCTGCGGGCTCTGTACCGATTGAAAAATTTATTACCCTCGAGTACGAAGACAATGCTTATGCAGTCCTTAATCTTCCCTTTCATCGAGTATGGTGATATGTGCTATTATGACCTGAATGCAGATCTACTCGACAAACTTGAGCGTCTTATCAATAACTGCATTCGATTCGTTTTCAATCTGCGTAAATATGATCATGTCTCTGCGCATCGGTCGCTTCTAAAATGCTTGCCCATACGCCAGCGCAGAGAGCAAAGGGCGCTGACCACTTTATTTTCATTTCTTGGCTCTCCCTCTTCGCCTAGTTATCTAGCCCCCCACTTTCAGTACATTTGCGCCAAGCACAATAGAAATCTTCGTTCATCTCACAATCGTCTTTTTCAATGTCCCACTCACCATACAGACTTCATTCAATCTTCCTTCTTCATTCAGTCCATCTCTCTCTGGAATGCGCTCCCCTAGGAAATCAGGGTGGCGACCAACCGATTATCTTTTAAAGTTAAAGTTCGCGAGCACATTCGCAAGAAGCTGGCATCACAACGGTAATGGTAGTGGACATTGATTGTCTTAGTTGGTTTAGTATATTTATGAGTATTTATTTATGTTTACTTATGACTAAATAAAAATAGCAAAATTATATATTATATTCTAACTTAACTAAAACTATTCAAAAACTAAAATATAGCATCGTAAAATTCATCCGCATCGCTGTCGACTGGTAATGTACCCAAGAGACTGGCCGCATTGCCACGTTGTATGGCAATGCTTAGCCTCTGCCCAAAGTAAAAACCAGCTCTTGGGTCACGGGAAGTGTCAAATAGCCGTTTTGAAATTTCATTAAACAGGCCATGAGCACTCGGACCCCACGGCCCGAGGGTTTCGACCCCAAACGGCTCGAAAATATAATTACCTGTAAGGTTATTATACTTACGCCGCTTGAGGTTTTCTGCAGCCGCAGCAGCAGCACCAGCACAGCACGCCGAGCCAGGAAGATGGGATGGAGCTTCATAAGTACCCACTTGTAAATATTACCCCTCATATTAAATAAATGTTTACTTATATTTATACATAATTAGTTGTTTATATTATATTTATAGTTTTTAATAGGTATATGTATATCTATAAATTTAAATAAATATTGATTCCTCAATTCTCGCTATTGCACCTACCACTGTTTGTCTCTGCATCACCCAAAGGTTGACTGGTAGAAAATGCCTATGGCATTAAGTCCGCCTCTGTACATTTGTGTGCTTGAAGTATTAAATATATAAATAAATAAAACCCAATTAAATAACAAACAAACCCAAAGCTTGTGATAACAAAACATACATAAGTCAGTTTGGATGTAAAGCGTGTCCACACGTACACGATAATGACGCGCCCCACTACCGCAGTTTGGTACACGGTAATGCGGATTTCTATAGGTAATGCGGTAGTGGGACACGTCAAATCACAGTGGACACGCTATAATAGACATTTGATAAGTTTTCGTTATATTTTGTTAAGTCATTAATTAGGTATGAGTACCTAATTAATGAACGACTTAACAATAATAATTGAATAAAGTTCGCACGTCTAAGAAAAGATGCAAGTATTGCTTAATTTGTTGAGTGAAGTAATAAAAGTTAATCGAGGAGAATCAGTGAGTAGTTGCGTATTAATTTACGAGATAATTTTGCTTGGCAACTCTTATGTAACTATATCGAATGTTCTATAACTTTGTTACGATCAGTTTTAGGAGATGCACATATTATGTACATACATAATTACATCTAACACAAGCCAGGTTTGTCGATTTAGACATGTCATAGACGTAGCTACTACCTGCTACCGCTTGGTACTACTGTTCTTTACTTGTGCTCTTTATTTAATAAAAAAATTGTTTGAAAATGTCATACGCTCACTGACGTGAGAAGTTTACAATGAACTTAAATTCTTCTCCCCTTTAACTACGCTTTAAGAATTTCGTTTACTATGGTGTATTCAATTAATTAAACTAGCTTACACCTGTATTTACCAGTTCAAATAACTTCTGATTTGCAGTTCGCCACATAACTAGCTTTCGCAACATTTCTTAATCAACACTATCTTGAAACCTGTCTTATTGCAATGCTCAAGGGCTGGTACATCTCATGTGTTACGATTTCTTTCATTCAAGTTGCGGAGCAAGTCTGTCGCAACACGTCTTCATCTCTTTATAACGCTATAGAAAGAATTGTGTGGCTGATGTATGGAACACGTTTCTCTTAGTAGTGTTTAGAAGCAGTGTTTGGCAATTGATAATTTGTATTCAATGTTAGTAAACAAGTACCCACAACCATATAGTACGTTTTGTGAGCAATCCTTCATTTTAATTCACTTTTCTAAACAATATTATGTAGTCAATCAACTTTAAAATATAAACAATACAACTTTAATAGTAGGGACTCGAAAAACCTTTGATTTGTTAGTAAAATATAAAGAATCAAGTATTCAAGCGATGGAAATACAATAAATTGTCAGAATCTAGGTAATTAGAACACAACATTATTCTTTGGCCTTAACTAGAGCACCTCAGGGCAATCACGCTGATTAAAGACTTCTAGGACATCTTGCTCCCTCGGAACTATCTTTTTTTAGAAGTTCAATGTTACCACAACCACAATGTTTGTTGGCGAAGGGGCCAGAATACAATTAGATGCCTAAAGCCCTGAAAATGGGAATCAATACTAACTGTAATGATGTGATATACAACAGCCTATTCTGAAAATTACGAATACATTTTTGGTAGAAGACATCACACCAAGGCCCCGAAATACATAAACAGTGGAAAATGCTAATAACCCAACAATACTAAATCCATCACTTATCATCTTCATCTTAAAAAGGGACTTCCATTTTAATAGCAACGCTAATAAATATCATTCACGATTACCGTGATATTTCTAGAATACTCCTAGCCTAACTGCACGTGTCACCTGTCTCGACTCGGTCTAATAACAATGTGACACTGACCTTGACCTCAGCTGTTTAAAAAACAACTAGCAAACTACATTCCTTATATACTACTAGGTAGGTATCACTTCCTACTGCTTAGTCTAGCGTGCTCCTTTATCAGACAAACGATAGTCAACATCGGTGCTTATTTGGATGAGACTAGTCACGCTTTACCGGGAAAAATTGTAGCAAAGGGGAATCAGCCATGTTTAAGTGTACGCTAGTCGGTCATTCTTCCATACAAACGTAGTATGGTGATTACTCGTCTGTTGGACGGTGTACATTCAAAACTAAAAATGATATCAATTTGTCTTGTCATTATCTAGCCCTGTATGGAAGCAGAATTGGAAAAAAATTGGGTTTGGAAGTTATGAGCCTCGAAACTTCCATATTTCAACACTAATTTGAAATTGTGTTTGGGCATAAATAATTAACTTATGTAGTAAAAAAATGGCAAAATAGAAACCGTACAGGGATAGTTAATATAATTTATTCAATAGTTCAAATAATTTTGTTTTGAGTAAACACATTCAGTAGTTCTTTCATTATATCTTTTGTTGGCAACATGAACCGGAAACACTATACTCACAAAGGTCTTTTCATGAAATTTTACCCGTTTGTTTTCGTTATAAATCATTGTCTATTTCACTATATAAATTAATAAATAAATCAATAAAAAATAGATAATTTATAGTAAATTAAAAAAAACGAATAAAATAAATAATTAGACTAATTAGCATGCATATTAGTTACGCCCACCAACGAGTTCGAGCCGTAGTACATCCTTAAAGCTGAAAATTACGGTGTTTTTGTTGACATTTTTCCGGGTGATGACGATGCAGCGGTCAACGGTTTTGAAAATTTAACCTTGGAAGTTTAATGGTTAATGCGGAGTTTGACTGCTGACAATTCTTGTCGCTCAGTGGCACAATATACGAGTATAAGGGAGTTTAATAATTATTATGACGGTAAATCATTTATATATCTAGCATTCATTAGCATCCTCCTGCCCTTATCCCAATATTTATTAGGGGGTTCAACATGTCTTCTTTCATACCACCACATCAGCTGTCATCTCAGTAGTCATCCGTTTCTAACTCCATTATTAAATTATTAGATCATTTATCTCCCCTACGCCTTCTAAAACTACATTTCATTCTGGATCACATTTTTCTTTACCATCTTCGTTAATACTTTAACTAAGTATATAATTAATTTTACTTTGCTAATATTCTACACTACTAGTCAGCAAATAGTACCGTCAGTCCGACCCTGACCTCCGAGCGACCGTTGCTAGGCAAACACTTGCACTGCATGTCATTACTATATCCTGCTAATAATAGATCTATGTCTATTATAAGACTAGACAATCGACAGATCGTGCTGGAGCATTCCAGATGTAAAGAGCAAGCCTGCTCGTTTTGCACTCTACATAGTTGTTATTATGATACAGTTGAGGATTCTAATTAAAGTACTTTCTTCATACATAGATTAATTACGAGTCTACAATACCTTAAATTGCTTAGCATAATCCTCGGTTATATCGAAAATACTGCATTATTATTCTATGTTATAGGGTTTGGTTTCCGCACTTAGTCCGTCAGGTGGACCACAGCGGCCGTTTGGTGGTTATTCCAACCAGCCCACCTCCCTACAGAAGATAATTAAATCTCTTGGTCTGTTCAGAACATCTGTGTAGGATCTGGGTGACTCGAGGGCTTCTCTTCTAATCTGGGTGACGCCCGTGCATTCAAAGAGTACGTGCGCAACGGTTTCCTCAGCCTCCATGCACGCCCTGCACAGAGGACTGTCCGTTATGCTTATTGTGTGGAAGTGTTTGTTTAGCGAGCAGTGTCCCGTGATGGTCCCCGTCACCAGGCGCAGGCCGTTCCTGTCCAGGCTTAATGAAAGCCTAATTAGCCTGGCTATCCAAGGATGGCATAACTAAATCATTCTAAAATTGAGATAGTTATGATGGTGAGGGCAAAGTGGAAAATATAACATTCTGAATTTTAGAAGATTATCACGTATACCTATAGAGAGACAGAGTCACCGCAACTGAAAATATTTTTGGGCTCATTAAAATTCTTACAGAGATCCAATCAAGTCTCTTTCAGAGAACAACGAATGAATGGCTGACAGTTCTTATTTGATGTTTTCATATAAATCATTGTCTCGCGATAAGTGAATGAAGGAAAATATTGAATCGACAATGACAATGAAACTTGACAATGATGAGAAATTCAAACTATAATAGATGTTGTTGTAATGTTGTCAACATTTGAAACTGAAGGTATATTTAATTGTGAAGAAAACATTTTACGACTTATTGTTTAAGAAACAAGAACTCAGATACTAACATTATCCTAAATATAGAGATGACTATTGTTACTATTGTCTAGAAAAGTGGATAGTGTCGTGCCTGTAGCGACCACTAAATCAGCTATATCTCCAACAAAGTATTTGCTATCGAACAACAAAAACTTGTGTTTGTTAGTTGGCTACATGATAAGCAAAATATCAATATCGTTCTATAATATCGTACCAAAAATAGTAGCCCACCGGTATCAGGAACAGGGTTCAAGCTACCGGCGGTCAGGGCTCCAGAGAGAGGAAACTACTGACAATGCGAGCCGTGTCCAGGAGTACCGCTTTCTGAATCAAGCCCTTGATCCAGCTGCCCAACGAGAGCCTCCTTAGATGTTGGTCGATGCTCTTGGCAATTAAGCCATTGGCTGGTACGACTATCGGCACAATGATCGCTGAGTCCACATCCCACATGTCGACAACCTCGCGAGCTGATTTGTTTATCTTTCTCTGCTTTCACGAGGTTCCCGTCATGCGGAACTGTTATGTCATTATTATTTAAAAAAAACAAATATACATATAAGCAGTACAATAACTTAACATATACAAAGATAATATAACAAATAAAAAAAACAAATTCATAGAAAAACAACAAAAGTTCTCTAAATACTTCTTCAAATAATTTAGTTAAAAAATAAATTAAAACAAAAAATAACGAATAAATGAAGATTATCATTAATCCTCCTCATCAGACTCGTCCGATGAATTGGATACGTGACAATATTCGTCATTTAGAGGAAGAAGGTTTGGTCAGGTTTGGTCAGTGGTACAGGTCGAGGTACTTCTGTAGCAGTCAGCAACTCGCCAACACTACGCGATTGAACGAGATCTGTATCACGACGCTTTTTCGTCTTAAATGATGATTCCTCGAAATATTTTCTAGCTTTTCCTGCTGTAGCATCTACAGATGATGTAGAAGACCGCGATTGGGTAGTACATATGTGGAATCGTAAGTCCTCAGCATCCAGCTTTATTTCTTAGTTAAGATTCGCTCCTTTGACTTTCCCGCAGCAATTTTCGAAGTAGAGCTGACCAATTTCATCCTTATTTCTATTCAGAATCCTCAGTAACATCACGAAAGTAAAATTTTGATAAAATGTGGTCAATAAGACGAATTTTCCTTTCATCTTTTCCATGTTTACGCCATTCTTCGAAATGTTCTATTTTTTTAATATAGAAAAGGTACTCTGCAAAAAAAAAAAATTGATGTACTCGAGCGTACTGGTTTAAATATATATTGTAATAAACATGAATGTTGTAGCTAAGATATATCTAAAATTCAGCCTGGATACATGTGGATGTTACATGTTCTTTCCAGGCTTTGAAAGTTCTTTGTTTTTCACAAAGAAAAAATAACACATAGTTTCCTATATTTTCAAAATAATATTTCATATTATTGTAATAGAATTAAAGACTTCCATTAATCGAAAAAATATAGTACTTACCCTAAGTATTCAGATCCATCACAAAAATATAGTACTTACCCTAAGTATTCAGATCCATCACTAAAATATAGTACTTACCCTAAGTATTCAGATCCATCACTAAAATATAGTACTTACCCTAAGTATTCAGATCCATCACTAAAATATAGTACTTACCCTAAGTATTCAGATCCATCACTAAAATATAGTACTTACCCTAAGTATTCAGATCCATCACTAAAATATAGTACTTACCCTAAGTATTCAGATCCATCACTAAAATATAGTACTTACCCTAAGTATTCAGATCCATCACTAAAATATAGTACTTACCCTAAGTATTCAGATCCATCACTAAAATATAGTACTTACCCTAAGTATTCAGATCCATCACTAAAATATAGTACTTACCCTAAGTATTCAGATCCATCACTAAAATATAGTACTTACCCTAAGTATTCAGATCCATCACTAAAATATAGTACTTACCCTAAGTATTCAGATCCATCACTAAAATATAGTACTTACCCTAAGTATTCAGATCCATCACTAAAAACTTCCACAAAATAACAAACTGCCACAATGACAATTTGTCAAAAGTGTCGCGAAAATGCGTATGACCTAATTTTGTTATTGCACATACCTTGTTAATTGACTTCTTCCCCTCTCAATCATCACTGTGGAATATTAGACACAAACAATTACTAGAATCGGGAGTTTTGGGGTGTTGTTTACATTAGTTAATTACCCGTTTCTGGAAATTTGGAAACTAAATAAATGATGTCCACCTAGCTTGTTCTAGCCGATATACTTTGCGGCGGTTATAACAAGACGTAACCGGTTTCCTAGGACACCATAAGCTTTAAGCGAATCATCCACCGCCAACTGAACTAAGTTAGTTTGCATTGTAGAGCCCGTTTTTCATGCATGTGCTATGTATGAAAAACTGGCTCAATTTTAGCTGGCGGTGGATGATTCGCTTTAGTATTAGTAAAAACAGACATGTAGGTACATGAAGGTACCGCACGTCAGAAGTAACCCTTGAACTACGAACCGCCCTACTACTTCGAAATACAGTGAAGCGAAACAACAGCGCTGTCAAATTCTAATTGTGTACCTGCGGTTGACGGTACATATATTTTTAACTACTAGTTTTTTCCTCAGAGTAATGTAATGGTTTTTGTGCCCCGTAGCCCCAGAGGTTATTTTCAAATTACTCTTAAAATAATTGTGAGCAAAAACTCAACAAATGAGCAGTTTTAAAAGTAATCATGATAACATTTTTTTCCGAGATTAGTAAATAAGAGATATACAAAAAAGTTACTAACTAATTTTTCTCGAGTTATTTTAGTATTAATTTTACAAAAAGTTTAGTACTAATATCTAATTACAACAAAACCTCAGATTGTCTGCACGATCCAAGTTGACAAATTTTTCAATTATTAAAACTTAAGCGATGCTCAAACAAGCACAATACATATTTGTCTTATTAGCAATAACATTACCTTACCACTTTCTGGGGTATAAAAACAGGGTAAATTCAATTCAATTGTATCAAAAACGTTTTAATAGAATGAATTTAATTTATCTTGCTTCTTTTAAATTCACCTCCCAAAATATCGATCTCCTGCTTACGGGAGAAACCACATTGAATCGAAGTCTAACAAAAGAATTAATTGAAAATACAATGTGCATTGCAATGTACGCACACCTGCAGGCCTAACATGACACACGCGACAATTACTCACTCTCGCGTGAGTAACTGTCGTCTATTTTTGTCACTTTTCTCGTTTTCTGACAACGTTGCCATACAAAATAGTCGACTCGTTCTGTCAAACTTGATGTTTTTTCGACAAACCCTAACATGGCACCTTAGTGACAGTATTTTTGACAATTCAACACTAGATAATCTGCGATTTTTCTGTTATTTTGTCGTATTTATTCGTCCTCGATTTCGACGACGAGAAGAGTAGACAAAATTAACAAACGAAAAAAACTCCAAAATAACATGTCACTTTCACAAGCCGATATTGCTATCATAAAAATTATTTGTTTTTAATAATTTGCAACATCGGTCTCTCATCGCGAGATATAGAAGTGTCAAAGTGCCTTTTTCGAGTTTATTCGTCGTTTACGGTCATTTTAGGGATTAGAATGTCATCAGAATCGTAGACAAATTTCGAAAAAAACGAGAAAAAAGCGTTTTCGCGCTTGTCATGCTAGCCCCACTGCACTTCGCGAGGCATTGTCGTCATGACTGGAAACATCGGAGAGAATCACAATATCGTCGCCTTAGTGGTGAAGAGAGCTAAGCCACACTTTTGACCGAATTGAGTTATGAATACCACCATACTCGGCGTTAAACGGAGATTCTAGTGGTGAAGAGATCTAAGTGATAGCTCAATTAGAGGTTGGGTTTTCAATAAGACGTGAAAGGAGCTAAATGAAAGTTATAAAAAAGTTAAATAAGCGCACTTAAATCGAACTTCGTTTTATTCAACACATTAATTATTACCTTCTCACAAAAAATGTGGCAATCTGGATAAAAAAAAGACGCGATACAACAATTTTTTATTTTTTGTAGGTACTTATTTATTTCAATTGTTATCTTGGAACCACTTTAGTGTGGAATAGCTCCCTTGGCTATATAGTCCCGGATTTTGCCGATGCGTGAGAGACGGAGTCACGTGTACCTACTGAGTATGATTTTGCCAGGTGTAGTGATAGTGGGTAGTTATTGAATGCATTGGGGGAGGCACAATTCAGTAATTTGCGGGTTTAAAAAGAAAGACAGTGGGTGTTCTAGATAGTGCCTTAAATTGTGATTGAAAAAAACATTCAACTTAATCTTCTCAACTATTAGGCAGTATAAAGTCAAATTATGACGCAGCCATGCCAGTGACCTTGAGTGGTTAGCTGGCGTGTTCTGTATTGAGCTCACGCAACGCGTCATCCATGCAGCCAGTAATAGGACTCGCCCATCCAGGAGCGCTGTCCCAAATTAGACGCATTATTAATTTATTATACATAAAACAAAAAGTATTTTAATAAAACACGTACACTAAAAGATCAATAATTAAATTATCTTTCAAATGATCAAGGTTTCAGAAAAATACGCTTGATACATTTTGCGTGATTCTCAGTTTTTTATCCGCGTTAGACATAACTTTACAAATTAATTTCACTATGTAATATAAACATAATCTAAAATATTCATATATTAAGTTATTTATTACGAAAATACTCTAATTTAACATATAGTTTTGCCAAATCATTAACACTACTCGTTTAGACGTGATCTTCAGTAAAAAATCGCTTTTTAAATTATAAAAAACCGGCCAAGTGCGTGTCCGGCCACGCACAATGAAGGGTTACGTAGTTGGGATGAATTTATCCCAAGAACAATTACAACTTAATATTGTAGTTGAAAAACATGTTCTCCCATACGGAATGTATGGGAGATCATGTTTTTCAAACCGCAAATTTAAGTTGGTCGATTATTACTCGTTAACTTGTAAAACCTACTTAGCGGTGATAGTTTTCCTTTTAATTTCGTTATATATACTACTGCTGTGAATTTTTTCAAAAGTCCAATTTAGCTAGAAGGGGGGGGGACACTTGACTCTAACAAAAAAAATCTGTTAAAAGCTTAATATTTCGCGCTGAATCCAAAAATGGTTTTGACAAACTCACAATATTTTTGAAAGACCTTTCTAGCGATACTGCACAACATGGGATGTATGAGGAAAAAAGAAACATTCCCACTTTACGTGTAGCGGAGGTACCCTAAAAAAAAATATTTTACCACTTTGTCGGCATGATTAATGTGTATACATATGCCAAATTACAGCTTTCTAGTACTAACCGTCTCTGAGCTAAGCCGCGGAAAGACAGACGGACAGACAGACAGACAGACAGATGGACATGGCGCAACTATAAGGGTTCCTTGTTTACTACGGAACCCTAAAAAGTTTAAAGGAAATTCCTAGCCAAATAAAATAAATAATACCTATTATACAAAAAAAAGGTCTCAAAGAAAAACATGGCAGCAAACTAGATTCCCGCAAGACAAAACTCTATTGAATAGCCTTACGAAAAGACTGAAGAGGAAAATACAAACCTTTCAAGATGAGGCTTTCAATACTAACCTACGTCAGTTAACCAGCGACCATAGAACGCAATACTCTCTTTGGAAAGCGACAAAGTCAATCAAAAGGTCAATTACACCAATTTCCCTTATTAAAGATGATAACGAAAAGTGGGCCCTATGCAATGAGCGAAAAGCTCTAAGATTTGCACAACACTTAGAAAAAATCTTCCAGCCAAATGAAGGGTCTGAAGGCAACCTACAGTTTCCCAATATTCTGCAAGATCAAAGAATTAAGCTTGTGACCTCGAAACAAGTTGCAAAGGAAATTAAAATCGTTAGCCTAAAAAATCTAATGATTTGATTGAACCTTATTACGGGAGAAATTCTAATAATTCTATAATTCTTCCGCGTAAAGCCATCGTTAAGCTTACTAGGCTTATGAATAAAAATAATTATAATATAGTACCCAAATGTCGTCGTAGTGATCACGATTAACTTTAAAGTTAAGATTGATAATTAACGATAATGTTTTCCAAAACAACATCATACTAATTGTAAAGAAGATAACGCTTCAAAGAAGCGTCCAATAATGTTATGACCGCTAAAACCTAATTAGCTCCGACGTGAAGTCTCGAGAAAGATGTAAAATAATCGGTGCTTGATTATTTTTCTTAATGCGTAGGTACAAATGTACCTTTTTCTAGAATAAAAACAAATTGAAACGATTTGTAAATTGGATTTTGCTATAAACCTTTTTGATATCTACTTAGGCGTAATTTGGTCGGTACCCTACCATCTTTGAAAGAGTAGGTAATATTATATATTTTTTTATATGTTTCTGAAATTAAATGATCTTTTAGACATTACTTTTTTTTGTACAAATAATAATTCAAGCAATTTCATCGATGAAATTTTGCCGCAGAATAGATAATAAGGTTCCAAATTTTTTAAGCAAATTTATAGCTTAAGCATAATCAACCTATTATGTTTCCACTGCTGGGAAACAGGCCTCCTCTCTTCGAGAGGGAGTGGGCTGTTATCTACCACGCGGGCCCAGTGCGGGTTAGTAGATGTCACATCTCTTCGAATTTTTGGTTCTAGGACTCGGTTTCCTCTAGATGTTTTCCTTCACCGTTTTGAGAGCAGTGGTGTGGCCTGGGCGGAATCAAAGTCACGAACTACAACTCATGAACAATAAGCAGTGGTGGCCCAAAGATAAAACTAACTCTTAAGTACAAATTCTGTAAAAGTTAATTTATCTAATTTCATCGACATCTGGCAACACAGTGAGCCGAGTTACACAAGAAGTTGTTTGGGCTTGTCTACGTGATCTGAATGGTCATGACGTGAGCTTGCGTGGCGACGTCGCGATAGATATATTTTTACATTTTATTGTTGACAATTTGAATCCGTGACGTCACGCATCAAGGTGAAGACGACGTAAGAATAAAATTGAGCTACTTATGTCTTTAAAACTACTGCGACTTCTCATCTAATACTTTCCAACTATCAAAGCACCAGAAAACTGTGATAGTTGGGAAGTATTAGATGAGAAATCTCAGTAGTTTTAAAGACATTCAATTACTTGTATTTAAAACCCACAAAAGTGGGTGTAAGCAGTGCAAATTGTTGAAGACCCTTTTCAGGAGTGGGCCAGCAAAAAAAACAAAGACTAGTTATCAAATTACGTGTGTAATTATTGTTAGATGTAACTAAAATATTGTATTACTTTTATGTTTAGATAATAAAGCGAGCGCTACGTGGAACTGGACTTATACGGAATATCCTATAGCCTTAGAGAGTACACACACTGGACTACTGACCAATGCAATGGCCAAATTTGCGAA
Organism: Agrochola lota; assembly: GCA_947364205.1. Lineage (NCBI taxonomy): Eukaryota > Metazoa > Arthropoda > Insecta > Lepidoptera > Noctuidae > Agrochola > Agrochola lota. Next base: position 23,253,792 of record OX376221.1, read on the forward strand.
AGCAAAAGCAGTCCTGAGATTTTGTAATAGTCCATGGCTAGAAGTGCGACTGCAGGGTATGGAGTCCTGAGCTCGATCCCTAGGCCAGGCACTGTCATAAGGTTTTATCATTAGAATTTTTTCAGGGTGCGAAGAAGTTCGAGGTTTTGTACTAATCGGATATCTTTACCGAATTTAAGCAGTGATTAAATTAATAAAGGAAAGCCATCACTATTATTTAATTTGTGTGCACACCTTAATAGCAGCATATCTGAAGTACTAAATAACGTAGTTACGTCAACAACTCGATTAGTATTCCGCGCAAGGGACAGAGCTTTAGGAATATTTGCAACACAAAGTACTTGTGACCTGTATGTACTGTTACTTCATGATAAGGTTCCTTCAATCTTTAATTCATCGAAATAAATCATCATACCAGAATAAGTGCTTCCACGAATCACGTTGCTTAACACTAACAGAGGAGTGATTCCCGTATTTTCAAGAACGTAAATAACACAAAATAACTTGCTGTAAAAAAACCCTTTTATCAAGTTTCTGAGATGAGATTGTGATTTAATTTTGAACGTATTTTATTACGGAAATCGGCCTTCCGTTTCATCATTCCCGTTGTCTTGCAGACTCGCAAATTTTCTGCCCATAGTTTGTGCAAATAGGATTTCAATGGGTGTTATAGAAAAGCATTCAGCTTAGAGTAGACTTCTTATTTACAGCCCACAATCTATCATCATCTTCCATGAGCGTTGAGCTTTGTTGATACATCGATCAACACAAACTCGTCGCCTTGCAAAAGCTGTACGTTCGTTCTGGGATGACCACTACTCATTGAAAATGTTTTATCTGAACACGAATAGAGAAGTACCTATGGAAGAAGAACACTGTTGAGTCGACCCAAATAAATTGGGGTCAGCGCAACAGAATGATGATATCTGAAAACGTTTTATGCAAAGGATACCCTCGCTGAAATAAGAACCAATTAGTATGTCTATATTCAGAGTCGAATGATATAACACTTACCTAATGTTAGAAGTAGCGAATGTGACATCATATTGAATGGAGAAAAACTAGAATTTATTAATCAAACCGTTTTCCTAGGAATCACGCTAGACGAGAAATTACAATGGGGACCTCATATAACAATTCTTGCGGGGCGGCTAAGCTCGGCCGCTTATGCTGTTAGAAAGATACGACAGTTAACAGATGTAGAAACCGCGCGTCTGGTCTATTTTAGCTACTTCCACAGTATTATGTCGTATGGCATTTTACTGTGGGGTCGGGCTACTGACATTGAATCCATCTTTATTTTACAAAAGAGAGATGTCAGAGCCATTTATAATCTACATCGTCGCGAATCTCTCAGGGAACTATTAAAAAAGATTAATATTATGACGGTACCTTGCCAATTCATTTATGAAAATATTATGTATGTAAGAAAAAATCTACATATCTTTAATAAAATAAGTGATAGACATAATTTTAATACTAGAAATAAAGATAAAATAGATCAACCATTTTTCAGATTATCTAAAATACATACATCTTTTATGGGGTACTGTGTTAAATGTTACAATAAAATACCTTGTGATATATTACAATTAAATGAAAGAAAATTTAAAACTCATATTAAAAGTACACTCTGTAAACAAGCATATTACAAATTAGAGGATTATATCCAAGATAAGAATGCTTGGAAACATGCTGGTCCTGCTCCATAGGACAATTTAGAGTCTAGACAAAATCAAACTGGTTGCTTATTTAATTATGTATTTGTTATTTTTTATAACACTGATTTTACATTCTGTGATTTCTTGAACTCACACACTGACTTATTAGTATTACTTGTTAAAATGTTAGGAATATCGTATAATTTTACAATGTTTGTAAATATGTGAGCACCATGTATCTGTCACATATTTAATTTATCTGTAATTGCTTTATTTTTCATTCTTTTTACCTATCGCGGTATAGTAATTTTATTCTAGATGCATCGTCTTCACATATAATTATATAATTAATGTATGCAAAATATTGTAAAAACATTTTAAAAGAGTAACGGTGGAGTTTCTTGCCCATTCTTCTCCATACGAAAACTACCTTTTGGAAGGGGCGACTAGAATCAATTCTATTTTTTGTAAACTTGACGTTCATAAGTGCCTTTTATGTGCCTAATTGAAATAAATTGTTTGACTTTGACTTTGACTTATATCTTCTCAATGAACCTCACTGTATCAACGGTACAGAAATCACAAAATGTATCTATTTCTATTCCAATACTGATAAGGGGACTATGTGGATGACGTCACCGAACCGACCCCGATCGCTTCCCGACCGATCCTTTATTAAACACGTTCAAGTTTGAAGTGATTTATATAGTAAAGCTCGGCCTTCAAGAGTCAAGGCTGCCTTTGTATGTAGGTAATATTCATTGCTTCTAGAAAAAAGAGAAAGAAAAATCGTTTTTTCTGCAACAAATAAGACGGTTTTTATTTCTTTATAAATTTTAGTGGCGTTTCAGAGATGAAAGACTTCGGCATCTTAATAACTTGTCAACTATATAGTATGTGTATTTATTTGTTGAGGAAAATACTCGTGATCGCGTGCGACCCGTCTAGCAGCCTATTGGTCACTATTATTTCAACTGTTTGCAATATCTGCGGTTTATTATATATAACAGTAACAGTAGGTATTGGTTTGAATTATTATAAGCAGTTTAGCGATGGCAGGAAACTATGACAATTTTGTGATGACTCAGGTGCACTTTGTACTTTATAACTGTACATATTTTTTCGCGACAAAACCAACATCAGGTCCGAAAGTCTTAATATTACATACAATTTTTTTTGATAAAAATTGGTGCTAGCACTAGTGATTTAAAATCTGACGTCGAACTTTAAGCTAAAGTGCATCTCCTATACATACATTAAGTTGTAGCGAAGTTGTTTTTTTATCAGGTTTTTCCTAAACGTTCATAAATTCACAGTCGCATCACACACAAACCAATTATTTTTATCATATTCTGCAAAAAAAAAAAATATTAAACATAATGTTATATATCTATCCGGGTACAAAACCATATATTATGTATAGACATAGGCAACAGAGATCACCATCTGTTGTCTTTACTTATGACTCCGGTGCACATTATGATGCACATGACTGACACTTCGCAACACTTGCATCACTAATGTACTTTTATATAGGTCGTTTAGGAAAAACAAATCAAATACTGCATATGTATAATACTACTTTTGTAGGTTATATAATATAGGTACGTATGTATGCTATATACAATGCTCATCTAGGTATTTAGACAGGTGCATTAGTCGATATATGTTCCTGGTATCCGGAAGATAAATCAGTCATGTCAAATTATAAACTAAACCATTCATAAACTTTGATTAAAATGTATGCTTAAAGCAGCGTTTTTAAGGAGGTAAGATTGGTTATTGTGATATTTGTCAATAAAAGCGTCGAAATAAAATTAAAAAAGCTTTTGGCTCGTTAGGATCCTTGAAAAAGCACTTAGTTACAATATCCATTGAAATTAAATTGTTTATTCTGTAAATAGGATTTCGGAATCACTTTTACACGTCATATTAAAAATGATTAAAAATAAGCTAGATGAGGACGGCGTTTCCTATCTGACTACTCTGAGAAGAAAGGCCGAAACAAACTCACGAGCCGAAATTCACTGTTCGAGGAACCAGGTAACGTAAACTGTTCACCAAGTCGGGGTAGTCAAATTTTTTTCGGCATACACTGTATGGAGTCATTGTCTCAAGGAGCATGCGCCTTGACTTTTATGTTAGGAGACCATATTTTTTGAGAACGGAGTGATAAGAAGTTTTTTTTCGAAAATATCTATAAACAGGGCGTCCCACGGATATGCCACATGGAGGGAAAGTACCTTGAATATTGTAGATGGAACATTTTACTGAAAGAACACATTATTTGAATTTTAAAAACAATTTAAACTGCATTCATAGATATTTTAATTAATTACATGGTTGAACCGGGAATCGAACCCGTTACATGAGAAAAATAATCACCCTGTAACTTTATCATACCGATCGAAAGGCATTATCATAAGGATAATTTTTTGCTAAATAACATAGTGTTACAAATAAAAAGAAGACCATGAAATGTATAAAATAAAAATTAAAAAAATAATCACTTGATTACAGATTTTCAAGAAAATACATACTTTTTACTCAGATTTAGCAATCGAATTATCTATCTTCTATACATATAAAATGCTTTGTCCTGAATGACTGACTGACGGATCAACGCACAGCCTAAACCACTGATCGTAGAGACCTGAAACTTGGAGGGTGTGTTCTTGTATGACGTAGGCATCCGATAAGACAGGATTTTCCGAAATTCTACCTCTAAGGGGGTCAAAAAGGGGGCCAAAGTTTGTATGGGACAACGTGATTCCTTGGTCCAATCTTCTTCAAATTTTGCATAAACACTCTTTAATAAAATTGATGGAAGACGTGTTTCGTATTTTATTGAAATTCAGCGCCTAACGGGTTAAATAGGGGTAGAAAGTTATTTTGGGAGTGATTTGCTTCGAAGTTGATATCAATACTCCTTAGTGCTTTTGATTTAAATTACATTTTATTTTGACACACGTTTGAAAACTCAATCCCATTTTATTTAAAAAAAACAAAGAACTCACATAAAAGCTTGGTGCAATGCAAATACTCTTTAAAATTGGAATGTCTCGAAAGTCACCGTACTATATTAATACCGCATTTGAGGTTTCTAAGCTTTACAGAGGTCTGTATTTATTCCTAGGATTCCCCTAACACCATCAAATTACCCCTTCGAATTCAAGAGAGTGCAGTTTCCCATAAAAGTCTGCTTCGCAATGAACATAAAAAAACGTCAAGGTCAAACTCTTAAGGTAGCGGGAGTAGACTTGATGGAAAGCTGCTTCTCCCGCGGTCAGTTGTAAGTGGCATGCTCTAGAGTAAGCGCACAGAGTAACCTGCTATCTAATTACGAAATACATTTTCGATTTACAATTGAATCAAAATTCTGTCGTTTTGACTAGAATTGCTTTAAATTTACAACTTTCGAATTACGTAACTCTAAAATCTGTGATATCAACTGCACTCTGTTTCAGACGCTAAAGAGTGAACGATAATCGTCTAAAAAGGCTATTATTCGAATTACGTAACGATTTTGACAGCTGAAAATTTGTTTAAATCAACGAGAAATTGCCAACGAGCTATCATTTTAAAGCGAAGGCACCTTACTAGTTGCATTCGATTTTTTTACAATATTTTTGGGATTTACTCGTTTGATCTCCTTAATTATTACAAAATTATGTAAGTGAACGTCGTCTTCATAAATTGTGAATGTGTTTTTGTGTAAAACCTCAATGATAAATCAATATTAGTGGTCTGTAAAATATCGAAGCAGCGAGATCCATTTTTAATAATTATTGTGTAAGTTTTCTTCTGTTAAAGTGCTTACAACCTAAACTAAAGATTTATGATATGATATTTCAGAAACGAGGTATTTTGGTGGCATTTTAAGGAAAGTCTAATTCGTACCTCGTACCATATCAAACTTATAAGCTACAAGCTTATCAACCCGGTCGAGCTTGTACTTCATTGGAAAAGCAAATATAATAGAGCAAGAACACATATTATAATACACCTAGTTTGAAGCATTTTATGTCAATGGATTCTGTAAGGAGGAAGGACATTGATGAACATATTCACCACACCACCATACATAGATTTATTTCCACATCATTGTCTGTTTAACGTACCTACTTAATATCAATATATATTTTTTTTTTAGTGTTGGACATTGAATGTGTGTTAAAAAAATTGGTTTTTAATTTTTCCGCAATCATTGTACATTTTCATTTATAAGTACTAGTAGAGCATCAGTGGTAATAAAAAAATAATTAAATTATAGGACAATAATTTGAGAATTAATAATTCCTATACCTACAACCTTGGTCCGAGAGATTCCCTTCGAGGAAAATTCAAAGAAGTAAATATTCTGACTCTAGCCTCACAATATATTTTTGAAAATCTAATGTATGTACACAAACATATATCAAATTTTAAGAAAATGTCCGATATTCGTAGTTTAAATACCAGGAATAAACACAACCTTCCTGTACATCGCACTCGTCTCCACAGAGTAGGCAACTCGTTTATGGGTCAAAGTATACGCTTTTACAACAAACTTCCCATTGACATTCGAAACTTACCCATTAAACGATTTAAAATTTGTATTAAAACCAAACTTTGTAAAAAAGGGTACTATAAAATTTCAGATTATTTAGAAGATAAAAAAGCTTGGGATTGAGCTGGTCGCTCTGCTAAACCTTGTGATAAAACCATAAAACTTGACATTAGAATTATTTAGTAAAATCATTAAAATATACCAGTTTTATTTAAACATTAAAACAAAATGACATGATTACTTTGTAAAGTATAATATTATTTCAATTACCTATTGTGAATGTGAGGACTATGTGGATATTTTTTTTAATTTAATTTTTTTTTTCATTACTCCTTTTTTCCTCTCTCAGTTAGTTTTAATGATGGTCTGGCAGTTTGAGTAGTTTATGCGGCCTACCCAAATGTCCTTTCTTTGGTATTGTTCGTCGAGTTGAGCTCCTTATGTTCTGAGTTGAGCTCCACGATTACTGACAAATGCTTGCACTAACTGGACAGGTCCACTCAAATCTGTGTGGTTCTTTTCTCAAAAGACCATTTCAGACATTAATCTACATGGTCCTCATAGGGCTTGACCAAAATTATGTCTGGACTTTAAAAGAGACTGTGACCTCTGAGTTTGTTTCGGCCTTTCTTCTCAGAGTAGTCGGATAGGAAACGCCGAACTCATCTAGCAAAATTTAATATATTTTTAATATGACGTGTAATAGTGAATAGGAATCACTTTTCAGATATCAGATATCCTATTTACAGAATAAACAATTTCATTTCATTTCATTTCATTTCACAATTTCATTTCATTTCATTTCATTTCATTATATGGTGTAACAAAACACATCACCCAAATAAATTATAGCCAATTGATTAGAACAACCCTATCCAATTTCGGTCGACTGATACAAAATGTTAATCGTAATTCGAAATATGGCATGCGTTTAAAATTGGACTTGCTTTCGATTCAGAATTGTCAACAGAAAAATATAATGTGTTGCGTAATTAGACTGGTGGTGATTCTAGCACCCGAAGGAAAAACAAAAATATTGTTTACAAATAAATACTGCGGTAGGTGTAGTAATTCGATTTCGTTGTAAAAAGATAATACCCCCGTGTAAGTTTCACCAGATCAAAGACCGAGCGTCGTGTTCATAAAATGTAAGAAAATATTATTTTATTTTCATGTTTATTTAACCTTTAAATCCCAACACTGTAATAAAGATTGTTATATTTTAAAGGTATTCAAAAATTTTAATATAATAATGTATATGTTATAACAAAACTAATAACGTAAAAACCAATAAAAAATCCTATTTGAACCATTTTCGTCAGCTACGCGGACGAAGTCGCGGGCAAAAGCTAGTCTTTAATAAAAGACTAAAATCACAATTATTATTAATGTGGCAACACAGAATCAGCATCCAACCATAAAATGGCGACGTTTTTTTTAACTCAAACGGCTTAAGTACTTATTAAACGACTTGTTTTTACATTCACTTTCCTACAACGAGAATCAAAAAAATATTAATTTTAGTTATAATTATATTTTTTCGTAAAAATACTTTTTAGAGAACAACTTGTCCACGTTAAGCCAATAATGAACAATTCCCTTTGGTACAAATATGTATTTCTGTGACCCGTACCGCGTATGACACGGAAACTAATTAATTTTGAATATAGGGGTCACTTTTGGGGGGCAAACAAGAAAATTGATTTACAAGTTTTGCAAACTGTACCGTGTGATATATCAAATGAAAGGGCTTATTGCGGAGGTCCCAAATATTTTAATAATTTTAAAATGAATACATTTAAACATATTTATGGAAATTGACTATTCCCCTCCCCCCCCCCCTTTACCTTCGAAACTTCTGAGTCTAACATTTTTAAAGAAATACAGATAATGGTTCTTTACTCATAGATTACAGGAAAACCTATAGGAAGTCTATGGTCTTAAAATAGGAAATCTCTCAATATTGTGCGTAAAAATTTACATTTGCAGTTGAAATGTATAGGAAAACATGTTTTTCAACTACAATGTTTATTTATTTATTAAAACTTTATGCACAAGTAAAAATAAAATACCGTACAAAGGCGGACTTAATGCCTGAGACATTTTCTACCAGTCAACCTTAGGGTGATGCAGAGACAAAACATGGCAGGTGCAACATTAGGGATTGATAACACGAAATTAACTATAAAATACAAGAATAAATACATACTTATATACATAGTATAAACAGAATAACTTTGTCAGGAGAAATAACGATCGGTAGAGGAGAAAACGAATCCAGCAAATCACCGCTGGGATGTTTCAGCCAACTTTTTGCGTATATTAAGTTTGTTCTAGGGATAAATTCATCCAAACTACTCTTCATTTTGCGTAGTCCGACACGCACTTGGCCGGTTCTTTTCGTTTGGCTGGCCCTTTCACATTTAGCCCAAAAATATATGGATGATTTTTAAAAGAGTAACAGAGGTAGGAGGAGGGAGTAGTAGGGTTTAGTTTCTTAACCATTCTTCTCCATACGAAAACTACCTTTTGGAAGGGGCGACTAGAATCAATTCTATTTTTTGTAAAATTGACGTTCATAAATAGATGCATTTTATGTGGCTAATTGAAATAAATTGTTTGACTTTGACTTTGATGGTGAATGATCTCCGGAGAACTTATACATATAGCCTATCACCCGGACCATAATTACGGATCTACTGATACCTCATTCATTCAAAATCGGTTTAGTAGTTTAGGCACTACGGTGGAACACACGTAAATACAATCATACATATACATAAATACAAACATTCTTACATACATGGGACTGCTAAAATCATAACCCTTCCTGTAGGATTTGCCGAAGTCGGGTAAAAATGATCGCTGCCAGACCGGACTGTCCCTTTCAGGGTCACTGGGTGGGGGACTGTCATAGATTAACGTAAATAATTATTTATTTATTTATTTGGAAACTCAACAGCTTATATTCATATTACATGGGTTATGAATGTTCACCCCACTATCAATGAACAGGTTAAAGCAGTTGCGTCAAAGTTACAGCATCTTACAGTCTGCATACACTGCTCAGTGATAGCGAGATGATTACAATTATCACTTAAGCCAATAATAGAATTTCACGGCATTGAAAATTATTTATTAATTAATTTGTAAAAACTAAAAATACTAACCTACTTATTTAAGCACCATTGTTATTAACACCAACATACTAACAAAATTGTGGACTGAAATAAACTTTATTTTAATTTATTTATTACCTATTGAAGAAAATAAATTATAAGAAACACCGGGATAAATACCTAAAGGCAAACTTAAATTATTGTGTAGAGACAATCCTCTCGCTTATTTTTTTAACATTTTAATAAATCGCTTCCACAGTTGAAGAAAACATAATAACGTTAAAAATAAATATATTTTTTAAATATACATTGTTTCAGGTCGTGAGAAACATTATGTACCTACATAGGTCACGCACCTGTGTCAATACATTAATTATTAAACAAGAAGTATACTGAGCTGCAGTGTGATTCTGTAAGAACTCATTCTAAACTTCGAATCTGAATCCGCTGTGAGTTTCTTGATTGGCATTCTAAAAACTCGGTTGATACACTAGCGCTACCATTGCGAGCGTGTCAGCGAGTTGAACTAAATTGATCGTGAGATTTTGACGGATAAAGTATGAGATGACGTAAGAAGTGGCATTCAGTAAGGTAATTCCCCCATCACTTCGACGTTCACTTCGCACTCGAACCCGATTCAAAGTGTCAAATAAAAAGTATCTATTTTACGAGTGAAAATAGAAGAAATCCTATATGAATAGCGTTTAAAATAATATTTTTTAAGTCACAGTGTTAAAAATTTGTACAATAACTTTAAATTTGTGGTTAAAAACTACTTTTTGGGCGTTTGTCTAACGTGAAGCGATAACGATGGCAAGAATGTTTAAATCTTTATTAAAAGAGGCTCATGCTTTGGATAAACTAGAAAAGCGTCGACAATCTAACCAAATTCGAAGTTTATCTTTATTAACCCGAGATGACGACTATGTGAGCGTATAAAGATTGTCAATAGAACTAATTGACCAACTAGAATATGAGGCAGTAAGCCTCTGATAAAGCCCACAAAACGTCGAGGCAAAGGACTTCCAACTCGCTTAACAGTAAGTGCTTAATTTTACTAAGTATAAAGTTACTTTTGTAAGTATTTACACAGTTTATAGCTGATAGATTTGTAACCAAGCACACCAACATAATTTATCGCTTAAAACTCATGAAAACACTTCTTAATAAGGAGTATTACCTTTAGGTTGTTTCCCTGCTAGCTATGTTTTCATGTTAGTCTAAGGACCCTATATTTATAGTTATAATATAGGTACTTAGTATTATTATTAGGCATGTAAATAATAAAATTGGTCCCTATTTTATTTATTTATTTATTTATTGATTGGAGAACCAACAGCTATAACAAATGGATAACAGTTGTATGTGAAACATACAGCCAATTACAGGTTCACACGGGTAAAAACAGAATAACTTAAATAATAATAATTTGTTTTGACTAGATCTAGATTAAGTAAGTAGGTACTTAATTTTTTTATTGATTTATTGTTTCACAGATATTATGCACCTTGTCATTCTTGGCTAATGGCAGTTATCAGAAAATAATGAAAGAAAATATAAGAACATATTTATCACAACCATCAGCATCTTGTTGCATAAATGAAGTAGTGGAAGCTCTTAATAATCCGGCAATAGTAAAAAAAATATATAAGGTTGCCTCAAAATATACAAGAAAGACAAATATTAAGAGAAAGGTTAGTAGGTATATCATAATTAAAGTAACCCTTCTTTGATTTTTACATTTTTGTTATAGTTAATCTAATAAATGTTAGTGGTTACATTAATTTACACATTCTACAAAAAGTTTGGCTTTCCAGCAGCTCTTATGTGTGTTGATGGCACTCTGGTGTCATTGAAAAAACCAGTAGAGAATGTAGAACGTTTCCACTGCCGCAAAGGTTACCATGCAAGAAATGTGCAATTGGTAAAATGATTTCAATGTTGTAACCTATTACTATTAGGTATTCAATTAGTCTTCTTATTATTTTATTTTTTTTATTTTTCAGATAACAGATGCAGATTTAAATATTTTAAATGTGGATGTGGAACATATGGTGGAGCTACTCATGATAGCTTAATTTATAACTATGTTGTTATAAAAGGCAATAATTAGAGGCATTAACAAATGCTGGTGAAGAAGTTGTTTTGCTCGGTTAGTCCCTCCCTACCCCTACTTCAGAATATAAGCCTAATAATTAGGTATAAAAACAACATAATTATTTGACACATTTTTTTTTTCTGAAGGATTTTAATTCCTAGTTTCATAATTAATATTGTTACTTGTGTCTTGCTGTGCTGTGTCACGCTGAACAGTCTTTTCCTTGCCTTTTCTGTCTATATTGGGCCACCTAGATACAGGCTGTGCTTAGTTTGGGGCCCACGGCTACTTCTACTTAGGCACTCTTTTAACTATCATTATTTCTGTTTGTATGTTTCCTAACTTGTGTCAATAAACTGATTTATTTATTAACTTTTGTTTTTCAGGTGATTCAGGATATGCTCAGCGCGCCTACATTATGACGCCAATTAGTGGTGCTGAAGATAATTCCCCAGAAGCTTTGTACAATGACCGTCACCTAACTGCTCGCAATTCAGTAGAGAGAACAATCGGTCTCCTAAAAGGACGATTTAGGTGCTTGTTAGTAAACAGAGTGTTCAATTATCATCCAGACGTAGTTGCTAAAATAGTTATTGTATGTTGAGTTTTGCACAACATGTGCAATCGCGCAGGAATGCCGGTATTCACAATTTCAGAAGAAGAGAGACTAGAAGAGCTCCAAACAATTTCTGAAGCTCAACGGTTGCAAACTAGGGATTTGCCATCTAACGCCGATTTAGCTCTAGGGTAATTACGTAGGCGAAACTTAGTAGATAGGCTATGGCGTTCACGTCATAATTAATTTATCGGTGGATTCGTTTAGTACTATCATGTATTCTGTGGTGTGTGAGGCGGGTCGTTACGTTCCCCAGCAGAGCGATGATTGGTTCATGCGTCGTGCTCCTGAACGGGTGCTGCCAGTGGCAATGGGTAGTATATTGAATTATAATAATTGACTATATCTGGATGATAATTGAGTACCTATGTCATACTCACTCTAAACGTGATGATCACGGTAAAGAACATGTAGCTAACGTGAACATATGTAGGTGCGATAATAAGTCTGTAGTGGCAAATAAAACTAAACCCAAACAAATCACCAATGGACTTTTAAGAAAACTGCGCTAGTATTCGTTAAGTGATAAATTAACAAGTTAAAGCCCCTCTCTAAAACACACTGCAGGAGCTAATTCTAATGATAGTGGTTTTTGTAAATAGATAAATATAAAAGACGGAGGTCAACAACCCTTTCAAAGTTTTCTTTCACCATTTCTTGGAGAGGCCTCCCAATTTGTGAAATGGTGGTAGATTCAATAGATTTCTATTTTTAGCACATCGGGAAATGCATAAAATCAAACCAAATCCAAACTAATCACAATGGACTTTCAATAAAACCGCTCTAGTATACGTTTAAAAATGTTTTATTTATTATACTAACTTATATTACTACACCCTATCTCTATTCTTAGCCTCTGCCAATGCTTGCAGCCCTTTCCTCACTGCAGCTACAGCTTCAGCCAAGACCCTATCTCTCTCTGCACTCCTTTCATCCATGGCCCTTTCTCTTTCTGCACTCCTCTCCAGAAAGGACTGCAGGATTTGTGCATTTAGTTGCTGTATCTCCAGCTGTTGTTCTTCCACCCTCAAGAATCTCTCAGTAGTGGTGGAGAATTCCGTTCGCCGTTGAGATGGTGGAGGAGCAGCAACTAAAGGCGTGTGTTATGATGCTGAAAAAAGAACACCCATTACTATGATGTGCAAATAAAAAATATTAAATAGCAGCTTTTCGTTGTCATTGGTTTGAAAAATGAAGTTTTTATAGTTATTTTTATTTTATACTTACACACAGAACCAGCACCTCTACTAGCACGAGCCATATTTGTCCTGGGGCTGCGAGAAGGGGAAGCAATTGGCGTTGCGTGACGTAAAGCTAAAAAGATAAATATTTAAAATTTAAATAATAATCAAAAAAAATAAGAAACTATAGTAGGTAAGTTGCTACCTCCCAAAACTATAGTACGGGTCAGAGTGTATCGGATCTGTTCTCAAGATATGATTTGAGTCGTCACAGTTTACACTTACTGTGGCAACTCAAATTTGTCTCTACCCAGACACATACCTGCAAACTGCTTTGGCTTGTTCCAACAGTTGAGCTGAATAAGGAAGCAAACAGTCTTCTAGAAATTGCAGGATCAGGTCGTCTGTAATTAAGAGTGTGTTCTTGACTATCCTCAATCAGTTCGGAACCCTGAAAAGTAAATAGAATAAAATGTTACTCCATATCTTCCTTGTGGAATTAAATTAGACAAAAATACTTTGACTGAAAACAGTACCCTAAAGACTTAGTATTTGAAATATATTAGTAATAAATTTTAATATAGATAGGTACTACATTTAATCTAATAGAATAGAATCTAGACACATCAGATTTATGGGTTTAGTTAGTAGAATAATATAACTTACATAAATCACAATAGCGGATGGTTCCTCTTTAGGTGCCTGACTCTGTTGTTGTTGTTGTTGTGACTTCGCTCTCTGGCATTATAAGTTCTCAAGAAACCCTTCGCCATGCCAGGGTTTCTTTCCATAAACTACCAGAGTTTCAACCTGAGCCGACGAGGGTGAGAGGAACGTGTCTCATTTGGACTGGAATATTATTGTTGGATTAGAAAACAAAATAAATACTATTTAATTAATATAATTTTTAAACTTCACAACCACAAATATAAACTTACTTCATGATTATTTCACAATTATTTTCGGCACTGAACGATCAAATCAAACAAAAACAAAACAACGCAAGCGCAACGCACTGTCAAAATATTGTCTGTCTGACACTTTTTTTTTCGTGAGGGAAGCATAGATTATATATTCATGGCACGAATTTAGAGTTTTCTGTTTTTTTTACATAATAGCTGCCTCAAATTCCTTTTAAAATAAGAAATTTTAATTTAAACAATATATTAGCTAACATTCTGTGCCAAAAACTCAACAATTGTTTAAAAAAACTGGAATCGATAAAACTTGACTAACATTTTGTTGAGTGTGGTAGTCACTAGTACAACATTGGTCGCTTCGGAGCTCACTTCACTTCGCAAGTGACTAGGTGATGCTTACAGAATGCAAAATCAAGGTCATTTTGAACCATAAGCGAAGTGAGAGTGAATAGCGAAGTGAGATGCGAGTTGTTGTTCGAATTTTACAGAATCGACGTACTGGCCTAGATATTAATATTATAGCCCAAAAGTTGATTCCTACTCGTATTAATTTTTCCAAAGTTGATACGAGAAAGGCAAACATATTATTTCCTGTAGTTTACGGTTTTTAAAGGGTTTTTTTAGTGAAGTTTTGGGCATAAAAGAAACCCTTAATATCAGTTATTCTCATAAATATGGCGGTCATACTCATATGAGAAAGATGCTTAAAACAATGGTGGGCCTTGTAATAATATTGAGTTATTGCAAACTTGCACCCGCTAGAACTATCTAATATTTACATGAGACCTTTGTCGTTTAGAGGGACACCACACGCTGATATCATAATAATGTCCCCCATTATTTTCGTGTAGATACCTCTTTTCTGCCGATGAGTTCAATAGTAACCATATTGGAATATAAACATTAAATTAATTAGTAACTACCATAATCACAATAAACAACAATTTTCCTTAATCACAGAGCACAAGGCCAAGTATTTATGTTAACAGACACGACTCCACAATGATTTTGTCGTAGTTATCACTTTTAGTTAACCACAAAGTATTGTAAATAACTCAAACCAGAAAAAAATGATTATAGAGTGAGTGAGTCACTGTCACCACTGAACTTTGCCCAAAACAAACTACAGTTGACCCAACATCCACAGCATTGTTTATTGGATCTACGGCCTACTTCGGTCAACGAGAGGATGCGTTCCTGACACCTGTCAGTTGGACACGATTAGGCACTAAAGTTTAAATTCATAATGTACGTATTCTTTTGTACTCAGCGTATGCAGTACCTTTACAGTTGTGTTTCCTCTGATTTTGCATCACAGTGATCTTTATCGCCGTTGCTTTAAGGTTTAAAATATCTGTGAAAAGACTGTTTATTTATGTACTGTACTTACAGGTGTCAGGAACGCATTCTCATTGCAGTGTACAGTGCAGTTAACGCAATATCAAGTGCGAAAGAAGAGAGGCACCGTGTCCCTACTCTGATGAAAGGGTAAGACAAAAAACTAAAAAAGAAGTTGAATTGATCGATTTATTTAAAGTACATACTTCTCAAACCGCAAAGTTATTTTTATGTAATAATTACTTGTACTATCACTATCCTATTTATAGACAGTGCCATCCAGGAAGACGCGCCCCACTCCACTCCTCCGTACTAAAGCTTACTGCAGTGGATCGCGGGCGGGGCGCGTCTTCCTGGATAACACTATCTGTATCATAGAACGGGTTGGTTATACATTTCTGTACAAAATATTTACCACGCTTAGCTCTAAAACAGGTCATAGTCAATGCTTATCACAAACAAAATGTAGCTTGAAACGAGAGTAAATAACTAAACACACTCACAAACACTTTGTATATAGTAATGTAGGAAATAATAAAGCATGGAAGCATTTAACTTAGGCGATGTTAATTATTTTCCAACTATCTACACATTCTTTATCAACTCCTGTTCATTACACGGGACTATTCTGCGGTAAAGTAATACACATTGTACAAAAAGGGGAGCGTGGGAAGAAAATGTTATTAAAAAAATGTCACAATTCTGTATTCGAATCCTCTTTAGGCATTGTTTGTAGGGAAAATTCGGGTGAAGTGGAACTATTACTCCAGGCCCGATTCAATATGGAAAAGTTCTAATGGCCTATAGTTCATAAATGCTACTGAGCTCCGCTGATCGCATTGATAAAGTATTATAAAATTTTCAGTTAGGACTGACTGATTTACTTTTTGAATATTTATTTACTCCAGGTAGATTGTTTTAATTAAGTACATAATACATCACGCCTTTTTCCCCCGAAGGTATAGGCAGAGGTGTACATGATGTCGGCCAAATATATCGTAGCCACAGTTCGCCAAAAATCTCATGTAATAAGGGCCGACCCTATTGCAGATTGTTGTAATTATGTTTATTAAAATACCGAAATCTCTCAGGTTACATTTGTGGCGGCAAAACAGTCGTGTACTCGTTATTTTATTTTAACAATTTCAAAACGTATCCGCTTCTCCCCAACCTCCTGTACATATTTTTCATAAACAAACCGTATGAAAGGTAAAGGTTATTGTTTCATACTGATTCATATAATTACTTTCTGTTCAGTGCAGTCAAGTGGGTACGACGAGCTCGTGCGGGGCGCTTGTTAACTAACCTGTTTCGTTTCAGTTTTCCATGAAGCAGACATATTATGTGTGGGTGGTATTTTTTAATGGATTAACTGATTCCTAGTACCGGTATGCGGGATAACACTCTGTGTGTACACTCTTCCACCATGGAAAGGTATCTAAATATTAAACTATTCCTGTATAAACATTTACACAAACGTGGTTTTTCAATTAAAAACTCTTAGTGCAAATGTGTAATCATTATTCAAAAAAAGGTTTTTTTTTTTAACTTACTGTACTAGCGGTCGGAACATTTTATTACAGAAATTAAAGAACTTTTCTTGTAAGCCGTAGGTACCTGCTGCAACAGCGTGGTTTACAGAATTTACGTTAGCTGTTAGATGTGTAGACAGAAAATATATATTATATGGTAAACTGTCATCTTTTCGTGTGGTTAGTGACTAACCTGGTGTCAGAGTTATAAAGCCGCCCATGGGCCTCTGACTTGGCTCCACATGTCGTCAAGAAATATATCTCAGGCATGCCGGTTTCCTCACGATGTTTTCCTTCACTGTTTTTGAAGCAAGTGATAATTATATAATACGGACATGAATCCGAAAAGTCAGAAGTGCCTGCCTTGGGTTCAAACTAGAGACCTATGACTTGGCAGTCCGACGGTCACACCACTAGGGTACCACTGCTGCTGCTGGTAAACTGTAATGTGTGTACCTAATGTAGTTTATGTGTATGGTATATGTTATTGTGTGTGTTTTAATTTTAGTCACGGAGATGTCATAAGCTTGACTACTCACACGCCCAATATGGTTTAAAAAAATCGTTAGAATAATTTTCAACGACTGGGCCCTGATTGTCTTAACCGACATATACCTACTGCTGATTAGGTATTAGTAACGTGTACATCACACACACAAGGATCAATTCAACTCCTTTATCACAGTAACTATTTTGAAAGACAGAAAGAATGAAAAAATATTAAATTGTCATAGAACCACGTGCTTATAAGGATAAACTCGAATTACTTCATAAAAACAAAAGCTATACTTACAAGCACGGGACAGAAATAATCGGCAGCTGCGCTCCGTGACTGTGTCAAGAAGTGTTCCACTGGCGTGTTGCTGTGCTAGGTGGACGCACAGCACATCAATGATCAACCCCCTCACGGCTCGCTGCTCGACGGCGTACAATCATAATTTCTCCCGCGGTCCGCTCTACCGTGACCACTCATAACCACTGAGTAACCCTGCACGCACCGCTTCCTGTTTTCCATCGACAATTTCCCGGCTTTCCCCTGGGGTGGGGCGCGGGGCGCGGGTAGTCGAGCGTGGACAACCTACTTAGTGTTTAGAGCTTTGTGTTTGATCGGTTAATCAGTATGGTTGGTGTGGTTTTGTTGCAATATGGAAGGTACAATTAATGGAATACGTGTTTATGTTGTAATATTTCAGAGGAACAAAGTATTATTAAGGACGTTCGCATTCTAATCTAAGTCTCAATCTGTCAAAAATAAAATATTTTACATACATTTTTACATTTACTACTGCTGAGATAAGATTGCGTCTGTAATTTAAATATTTTAAGTAAGAGAATTATTGGCTTTCATAACACTAAACTTTTACTAACTTTTTAATTGTGCAACATTTTTTTTCGTAAAAATACAAACGAATGCAACGTAATGTTATTATATGTATGCAAACTTTATCTTTTTAGACAAACTTTTAAAAAAGCTTGTACAAACTATCAATTTCTTAAAAAAAAACCATGGCCGGGATAGTTGGGATGAATTTATCACAAGAACAAACTTAACGTTGTAGTTGAAAAACATGTTCTCCCTTACATTCCAACTGCAAATGTAAGTTTGTACGCACAATATTAAGAGGTTTTCCATGTTATTTTAAGACCATAGACTTCTTATAGGTTTCCTGCAATTGTAAGTAAAGAACCATTCTCTGTATTTTTTTTCAAAATGATAGACTCAGAAGTTTCGGAGATATGGAGTGGAATGGTCAAATTCACCTACTTTCAAATATATATTTTATATAATTTTAAAAATATTTATTTTTAAAATTATATAAAATATATATTTGAGATCCTCATTACAAGACATTCCATTTGATAAGTCACACGATACAGTTTGCAATTTTTTTTCCAATTTTCCCCCGAAAAGTGATCACCATATTCAAAATGTATTTATTTATTTTACACGTCCGTGTTTGGGTCACAAAAATTCATATTTGTACCAAATTTCAACTAAATTGGTCCAGTAGATTCGGAACAAATTGGCTGTGACAGACGGACAGACAGACATACAGACAGACAAACAGACAGACAGACAGACAGCCAGCCAGTCAGCCAGCCAGCCAGACAGACACACGAGTGACCCTATAAGAGTTTAGTTTTTTCATTCAGACGTACGGAACCCTAAAAATGCATTTCATTCCCATTCCTGGTTCTTAGGACGTCCTCTGCAGAGAAAGAGTAGGCCTGTGGGCCGTAGGTCGTAAGTACCTAAACACCACGCGGCTCAGTGCATGTTGGTGAATGTCACATAAATATTTGGTCGGGATTCTACTTTCCCATGAAGTTCTTTATTTTTATTTACTGTTATTTCGTTAAAATTACCAGCCAAATCTTCAATTTGATCCCACACTGTGACACTGTGCATTGATGCAACCTTTAAACTGCACTTCTGATCTTTTCTCCGGTAGTCACTGAGGCACGGCCAGAGGTCAGACCGACACGTGTCTCGCAGAGATGTCAAAGCAATTAGCATTAAGCGTAAAGCTAGACTACACGACTCCTGCCGTGGGTGTTGTCAAGTGGGTGGTACTCGTGGTGGGATTACACAAATTATAGCTCAGTATAAATTATAATAATTAATTTCCTATATTTCAACATTAATTTTGCAAAAATTTCACAATTGGTTTATTTGAAAATAGAGGAGCTCGTAGCTAAATAATAACAGCCGCACGGGTCTATCCATTAGATTAAGCTACGCTAGCCGGGGATGGTCCATGGATGGGTGACCACCTTTACATACCGAGACTCCTTCGTGCCTCGGAAAACACGTGAAGCTGTTGGTCCCGGCTGTCATTCGTGGATCTTTGACAGTCGTTACGGCCAGAAACAACTATCAAAGATCCACGAATGACAGCCAGGAGCAACGGCTTTTACGGGTCGTCAGAAGCCCGAAAGTCTGACAACTGGTCTTACCAAGGGGTATAGTATTTATTACCCAGTGATAGGCAGTCGCTCCATGTAAAATACTGACCGACCCTAAAATAGTTGGGAAAAGGCTAGGCAGATTTATTTATATATACTTTATTGTACACTAGAAAATACTTTGCAAATAATTGATTGATTGGTTTATCTGAAATTGTTTGTAATAAAAGACGCCTCTATTAGCAGGTATAGTGGCTTCTAAGTTATTTTTGCGATCAAATCAACCCCCACAAATAAATAGAGAGGTAACCAAAAAGCTTTTGTGATAGCTAGTATTCTGCCAATTTGCCTAAGTAAAGTTTTGCGTTTCCATATAAAAGACTATGGATTCTTTATGGCTACTTCAAACCCAATTGACGATATTCAAGTTTTACTACGAGCCGACCCTTAATAAAAATGTATGTGTGAACTCCGAGAGGTTGTAATCTCCCCGGGGAGGCACGTGCCCCGACTGTAACAAGTTATAAACTGATCCTGAATTTTAATATAGAGGCGATTAGGGAGGTCGATTCAAAGGACTGGGGAATATTTACCATATTAATAGAAAGCTGGAATATCAAACAAGTATTTGCGAGTATAACGACCGGTTGCTATGTCCAAACGAATCATTCTGCATGCTAATCGGAGCTTTTAGATATGAAACTCTTTATTGACTGAACTTTTTACTTTTATTGACTCAAAAGTAAGAAAGGTCTTCTAAGCTCGCCTAAAGATTAAGACAGAAATCCTATACTATTAAACGAGCAACATTTGTATATTATATATATACTAGCTTTTGCCCGCGACTTCGTCCGCGTAGAAGTCGAAAATGGTCCTAATAGGATTTTTATTGGTTTTTTACGTTACTAATTTTGTTATAACATATAAATTATTATGTTACAATGTTTGAATAATTATAAAATATAAAAATCTTTATTATAGTGTAGGGATATAAAGGTTAAATAAACCTGTAAAAAAAAAAGGTATATTTTATGAACACGAAGCTCGGCCTTTGATCTGGCGAAAGTTACACGGGTGTATTATCTTTTTACAACGAAATCGAAATACTACACCTACCGCAGTATTTCTTTGTAAACAATATTTTTGGGTTTTCTTTCGGGTGCTAGAATCACCAAGCTACTCTGGAGCACGCCACATAAAACTGGCCGTGGGAGAAGCAGCTTTCCCTCAAGTCTACTCCAGATACCTTAAGAGTTTGACCTTGAGCTTTGTTTATAGTAATTGCGAAGCATACTTTGATGGGAAACTGCGCTCTCTTGAATTCAAAGGGGTAATTTGATAGTGTTAGGGGAATCCTAGGAATAAATACAGACCTCTGTAAAGCTTAGAAACCTTCAAATGCGGTACTAGAATGTATAGTACGGTGAGTTTCAAGACATTCCAATTTTAAAGAGTATTTACATTGCAAGCACCAAGCCTAGTAGTAGTGAGTTCAACCTTTTTTGAATAAAATCAGATTGACTTTTCAAACATGTGTCAAAATAAAATGTAATTTAAATCAAAAGCACTAAGGAGTATTGATATAACCTCGGAGCAAATCACTCCCAAAATAACTTTCTACCCCTATTTAATCCCGTTAGGGGAAGAATTTCAATAAATACGAAACAGGTCTTCCATTAATTCTGTTAAAGAATGTTTATGCAAAATTTAAAGTAGATTGGACCAAGGAATCACTTTGTCCCATACAAACTTTGCCCGCCTCTGGGCAGAGCGAGAGGGTGTGTCAGAGTTTTACTGACTAAAACCCACCCGTGTTCCTTCCGTTGCCTGTGTGCCGGGGCCGCGATATCCCTTTCGGACAAACCCGCAACCCCAGCAGGCATTGGTCTTTCGACCCCGTCGGTTGGTGCTGACATCTCTTTGAGGCGCGCGTGGAACACAACGCGCCGTCGACACGGGCCTGGTCCTTATCGGACGGCGAGCTGCCCATTGCTCACCGACCGCAGGCCCGCGCCTACGGTGGCCGGAAGTCGGCTCTCGACTCCCGACGCCCGGGGCGTCTCCTGCGGCGACTAGGGCCGCGAGGGCGTGCAGCTTGCATCTCCCACGCGCGCTCCTCCTCCTCCTTCGCGAACATAACTGCTTCGCAGAAGGAGGTGACGGCCTCCCATGCACTCTCGCTCCGAACCATGGCCTGAACCAGGGCCGGACGCGAGAGATCGCCGCCGCCGATCGCTTCCGTGAGGACACGGCGGTGCTCCGCCCAAGCCGGGCAGACCTCCACCGTATGCTCCACCGTGTCCTCTTGCCAACATACCTGTAAATACGACTCGCTCCTTAAATTCATTCCCGTCTAAAGCTGGAAACCTTTTGCTTAGTAGTGTGTCTAAAAATTGTCGCTTATTTAGCTTCGAACATGTAACGCCTCGTGATGTCGTTAATGTTTTTAACACACTCAAGTCTAAAAACACTGGTGATAACTGAGGCATCTCCATTAAACTATCAAGTAATATACAATATAATAGACATCGTAGCCCATTTAGCTGTTACTTTTAATAAATGTGTTGATTTAGGAACTTTTCCTGACCTCATGAAGAGTGTAGTAAAGTCATACCATTATTTTAATCAGGTAATAAAAAAGCGGCCAAGTGCGAGTCGGACTCGCACATGAAGGGTCCCGTAGCAGCAAGTAACATAATATAAAAGTTCTTGATTGATTGAATGAAAGGTAAATTGCGGTTTACGACACACATTTTACAACGTTGGAAGTGTCTCTCGCGCAAACCATTCAGTTTAGAAAATATCGAATATCATTTTTGAAGACCTATCCATAGATACCCCCACACGCATGGGTTTGATGAAAAAAAAAATTGAGTTTCAGTTCTAAGTATGGGGAACCTCTAAATTTATTGTTTTTTTTCTATTTTTGTGTGAAAATCTTAATGCGGTTCACAGAATACATCTACTTACCAAGTTTCAACAGTATACTCGTAGTTCTTATGGTTTCGGAAAAAAGTGGCTGTAACATACGGACGGACAGACAGACAGACATGACGAATCCATAAACATGGGTTCCGTTTTTTCCCATTTGGCTAAGGAACCCTAAAACCGGCCGAGTGCGTGTCGGACCACGCACAATGGAGGGTTCCGTAGTTGGGATGAATTTATCCCAAGAACAAACTTAACATTGTAGTTAAAAAACATGTTCTACCATACGGAATGTATGGAAGATCATGTTTTCAAATGGTCGGTTATGGTCGGTTGTTTGACGTTTGTAAAAATTCAAAATTTATTCCAGTTTTCGCTTTTATTGTTAATTAAAATAGTTTAATTAAAAGATAAGAAACACGCATAGGATGTTAAAGCGGGTGTGATAATACGTGTATCCTATTCAGTGCGTATTTAATCAGTGGCACGTAGATATCTCGTGCAATTCCCAGGCAAGTCCAATGTTATTGTTTTTAGCGAGTCGCAATCAAATCCTGATTAGTTATCTGTGGCATTACAGCACTAGTCCGATAATATAAAGTAAAAACACGTGTTTTTAATACACTGCATTATGAACTTAAAAGCTGTTCAATAAGAGCTACTTTACGAGCAAGTGTGTTGAAAAATGTATTGTAGTGCTGGAGTTGGTAGTATCTTTTATGCAAATTTTCAATTCAAACTTTTGTGTTTAAATAAATGTATGTGAAAACACCCATACGTTATATCAGGGATCGAAAACTTATAAATTACAGTACACGTATCGAAGAATTTAGGTTACTTCTACGACTAAGGTTACCGCTATCTGGATCACCAAGAAGAAGAAACATGTTAGGTACCTCGTTTAGGTTGTCGTTTTATACCGGTTACATGCACACAGGTGATGCACGCCATTTGACTAATGCCGAAGGCACGTGTAAGGTTGAGATAATGTTTATTTCGGTAACCGGTATTAATACTGGTTGTATTAGGGGTAGAATTTTGAAAAATCCTTTCTATCCGATAAGAAACCTAAGAACAACATAAGAAGCCTACGTCATACAAAAAACACACTTTCCAAGTTTCAGGTCTCTACAATCAGTGGTTTAGGCTGTGCGTTGATCCGTCAGTCAGTCATTCAGGACAAAGCATCTTATATGTATAGATATATTTGTAATCACGTTCTCGAAAACGGCTCTAAATATTTCGATGAAAGTTGCAATATAGGGGTTTAAGGGGGCGAAAAATCGATCCAGCTAGGTCTCATATGTGGGAAAAATCGTTTTCTCCGTATTTTCACCCGAGCAGAGCTCGGTCGCCCAAAGTTTAGAACAAGAATAATACCACCTTGGAATAATGTCATGGCAGCATGGAATTAGTATGAACTTTCCTATAATATTAAATGAGCATCCTCTATTTTCAGCAGAGCAGAGCTCGGTCGCCCAGGTACTTAAGTTTAATTGTCATCAAATTTCACAGTCATCATATTTTAATAAGTTTAGTGTACCTATAGCTCATTATACAGAACATATTTGTTAGTAATCACATTATGACGAACCAGTCATGTTTGGTCTTGCTGAGTCCGTACCTGCTATACCAGCCCGTACGGATCCCTAGGTATTTAACACGGGCATGCTTATAACTAGCCAAGTAAAACATTCGCGTCTTTGACTACAAAAATACTTTGTATAAGATGTAAGGACCTATCATAAACAGCTATTTAGAAGTGAACAGTCCTGTTACTTACAAATTGTTTCATAAAGGAACGCGTGAGCCATGATATTACGTCCCCGGTGCCGGCAGCGGCGGAAAGCGGGGAAATTGCTTTCTTTATGAAGTTTTCACCTCAACAATAATGTAAGGTCAAAGATTATAAAGTTTCTACTAGATGATCAAAAGTGAGTAAGATGGGAAGTAGAGGTAAACTTATAAGCTTTGGACAAAATAAGCAAAGCCAACAAATACCATTATGGTCTTACTTAGGCCAATTAAGTGGGAGTCTTCTGTATTGTATCGTAATGTGGTTATGCTTCTGTTATTCAATAATCAAATACGATAGGTACCGATATCAATTACGATACCCACCCCTAGGTAAGATCAATCGACTACGAAACCCTAGATAAGATTAATGTCATTCAGAAATCTAGACCCAAATGGAGGTCATAATGACTGGCTGATGTCAGTTCACCTGCAAGGTGTACAGCTAATACTCATCATTTAAACGGTAAACGATTTACTATTCACTTAGTCTTAGGCTTCCTCCCAAAGTCGAGAGCCGACTTCCGGCCACCGTAGGCGCGGGCTTGCGGACGGAAGGAACATGGGTGGGTTTTAGTCAGTAAAAGTCTGGCAAGCCCTCTCGCACTGCCCAGAGCGTGAGTTGGTTGTGGTTGAGTCATTTGATGATTTCCCATCCTCAAAAAAAAAAAAAAAATGCTGCAATTTCCTCCCAAGATTTCTATTCAGAATGGCACTGAGTATCTATACTAGCAGGCTCCCGAGAAAATTACGAAAATTTTAATACAAATGAAGTCATGACATTTTGACGTAATCTTTTGAATAATCTATTAAACGTTTAAATATAAAGCAGTTTTTGCGATGAAATCTTGGCATTTCTTTTAGAAAACATTTTTATAACTTTGCTAAGTATCTTCCCACGCACTTAATACCACTTACTCTCTTCCAACTTAATATTTGGGGATAAAAAAGCACTTTTATTAAACAAATTTTGGTAAATCCTAGCATCTGATAAAGAGTCTGTTTCTTTTGTATGTCTTCACGCGTAAACTACTGAACCAATTTTGATTACATTTCGCAGGCGGCTTGGAACCTAGAGAAGGACGTAACTTAATGAAATTTTCTTTAAAAAGAAGTATCTCGCATGGATGCTGCCGTGAGATGATATAGCTCCCGTCAATGTAACTTCGTACTACAAATCTCTGGTTTTGTATTTACTTGTGAATTGAGTTGTAGTAAATCATGTTTATATTTATAAAATAATAAAATAATAAATTCATTTATTTCCGAACCGTCAATGTGACAGCCGACATGCTGGCGCTCACGCCACGATCAGCCCGTTAACATACAAATTAAAAAGGGTAGGAGATGTTAGGCCTGTAGTGCCTGACTCCGCACTCGAGCTGATACGCCTCCGACATTGCCCCCACCCACCTAACACTATTAGACTGGTGCGCATACCGGTACTGGAACATGCTGATGAGTTCCGGTGGCAAATCTATGCTCCTCAGCTTGTTCCACAACAGGTCATACACTACAAGGTTAGAAGCCTTTGACAGATCAAGGAAGCACGCATACACGGGTGTTTTACGGTCTGTGTAGTATTTGACGGTATGCTTAAGACACAGTATAGCACTTTCAGTAGACAGCCGGGGACGAAACCCGAACTGATTATCGTGCAGTGTTACCGGTCTATTTAGCTGTGCGTTAAGCAAACCGTCAAACACTTTAGCAGTTACAGTGGCAAGAGAAGTAGGCCTGTAGTTACTCTCGTCAGTAAGGTCACCAGTTTTATTCATTTTATAGTCCAGTTCCTATAATACATATATCTTATATTCAGCTCTCTAAAACAACACCTTGAAACTTCGCAGTACTAAACAACAATACTTATTTTTCAAAAACATTCGCAATAAAATATCTAAAGTAAATAATTGACACGATTATCCAGTAACTCAATCGTTTCAGAGCTTCTATTATCATTCGATATTTTAGTTGTAGTATTTTCTCGTTTATACGTAACTGTAAAGTGTATACTTAACTTAAGTGAAGAAAGATTAACAAACAAAATTGAAGCTATAAGAAAGTTACCGTATTGAATGATATTCATAACTATTAAGATTGCAATTTCCTTATGTTTTTTTCTGTCATGCATAAGATAACCTAGTTAGAGAGAGGATTATTACGACGAAGGATTACACAGAGGAGTTTTATTTTTATTATTCTATGGTTATTTGAAAGATGGATGGATTGTGTGAGGAATGATACGAAAGAGAAGGGAGTGAATAATAGCGTGACCGGCCCCAAGTAACTCGGGACTTGGCCAGGAAGAATACGACGATTATTTCGGAGTCGTAGCAATTTAGAACAGGCAATGCTAATTCTACCATACCTATAATGACGAGACCCCGGTATCGCTTGACCTACTTCCACGGGACAGCGATCTCTTCTGATTTCGCCCAGCAATAATGATTAGACGACATGCTGTGTAACAGCAAGGCTGATTAGCTAGTAAGCTAGCTATAGGTAGTGGCATACTCTATTATTTGGTTTCCTTTCATACAAAGTCGTGCTTCGTACAACTACATCAGAAAAGTCATAGAAATCAATATAAGTCCTACTACACTAGGCGCGTCAAACGATAGGTAAGAAGCCAACGACCTGTTGCCATAGACTGTCAATACTTCTAAAGGTCTATTGTAGACTCATACGGACTAATTTAAGTACATTACTGTCACGGCCTGCAACAAAGGCATTGATGGACGATCATGCAAATGTGGGCCGAGGCGAAGCTGAGACACTCATACGTGAGTCCATCAATGCCTGGTTGTAGCCAAGGCTTGTATATGACTTTTCTCAAATAATGCGCGCAAATTCAAACTAAGTAAATTACGCGCCAATATATTAATTTGTTTCTTCTTGACTTTATAGCAAACCAAATCAAAATTTAAATACAATCTTTGTTACCTTCTTGGTTGCCATGTGCTGAAGTAAAAAGTTCATTCCATTTTTAAATAAAAAAAATAAAAAAAATAAAAAAAAACTTACTTGGGACTAGTAACGATTATTACTTAATGTTAATGCGAGGTATTTGATATAAGAGAATATTTATTAGTATTTATTAGTTACTCTATGTATGATCTAATTTAGTTGATGGTAAAATTACGATAAAAGTGGACGATATTCGCATGATTGGTTTGAGTCTAGAGTTCTAGTCTAATATGTACTTCATTCTTATTGACTTGGTTTAAATGGATATTAGAAGTTTAATATTCTATAGTCTAGGTATATATACAAACGAATACTGATCCATTTGCCATGGTTTAATAATTTTTTACTGGTTTTATACATAAAATGAAACCAGTAAAAATATGTCGCATCTTCCAGTAATTGGCTTGTGGAGGTCGGATTACAATCGCCGCTGTGGGTATAATATGATTTATAATACTCCTCCGCATTGGCTCGATTGAAAGCTGATACCAATCATTGCTAATAGGTACCTAATTTACGAAAGTACCTAAAGTGGTGTTCATAAGTAGTTGTCCCTTCAATGGATCGATTTATGTTCTTTTTTGTAAGACACTAACACGAAGAAAATAAGGACCATGGATCCAACGTTCGTCAGTTGACATTGATATCTTAATTTTCGAATCTAAATTTTAACTCCCGACCTCTAACACTCATCCCAATACTATACTACTATGATTACCGCTAAAATATAGAACAAGGATATAACGTAATTGGGGGATTAACAAGAACTGCAATCTTTTCCAGACCATATTAAACGATGCGACAATGAAGGTGATGTCACGAATACAATGAAGATCAGAGTAGTAACCACTAGACACGAATGCCCACATTATGTGGGGGTGAGGTTAGAGCCATTCATAGGAACAAAGAATCACAGGCAGAAAAAAAAACGTGTTGACGCACGGAAGTAAAGATAGTAACAGAGTGGAGTTTAAGAAAGCGAGTGTCACGCAGGTCTTCTTATTTTCGAGTGGTTAGTAACTAACCTGGTGTCAGAGTTTTATGGCCGCCCATGGGCCTCTGACTTGGCTTCTCATGCCGTCGAGAAATATTTCTCAGGCATGCCGGTTTCCTCACGATGTAAAACGCTTTACGAATACAAACTCCTTCTAACATCTGTACCAGGTACGATTTTATTGCCTGTGGCATACCATAAGTTGAAGCATCTATAAAAGTTGCAGCATTTAAACATTGTTTAAACGATGCAAGGCATTTATTGTTTCAATTTTATTGTATGCAAGAAACTTGCATCGTGTACATGGGGCTTTAAACTCATTTTGTCCAGGCTCGGAGCGCGTTGGTCAAATCTGTGGACAGTCACAGTAAGTATTTCACTAACGCGCTCCTTTATTTTCACTTGATCACTTCATTTGTTTACTAATCTGTGACCACAGTTAATAATTATTCATTCTAATGTGATGGGCGCCGAGATTGTGCCAACCTTTTCTGCTAAAAGATGTGCTCAGAATCGCGTATTAAGTTATCTGTGAATTTCCTTGAGGGATTTTCCTTAGAGCAGATAAATAGTCTATTTATAACATTGCTTTCCAGTGTTAGACGTAAGTCTACAAAAGAACGTTTACCAACAATTTAAGCCAAGCTGTTCACATAGGTATATTGTACTTGAAAAAGCAATATGAACATGACCCAATAGTATTTAGTCAATATGGTACATCATTAAATTCAATTAGTGTACATACAGATTATTATGTGTTGTACATAGTTCGAGAGACCTGGGCTGAATTATATACACAATCATGCCACGCCATTCTCACCATATTGTATCATATTATACCTTAGTACTGTTAATATATTCAATTAAATTGTTCACTCATGTTAATAATGTTAGTATTCAAAATATTTGTAGATATTAATTTTGTAGTAATTCCCAGTATAGAAATTGTGCTTGGCATGGCAACAATGATTGACGAACATGCTCGCTCTTTTTAATGAGATTTCGAAACAATAAAAAAATACAATAACACTGTACTTTACGATGAAAACAAGCAGCAATCATAAAATAAATAATACAAAAACTAGATAAGTTAATAATGTACTGACTTTGTAAATAGCGATAAAAACGAAAAGAATCAAGCGATAAAGTTCTTGATACCTTTGTTTGTGGGTCAAGGACGTGTTTTAGGCGGGATTGGCCTCCCGACACTGATGAGGGCCACATATTCGCCACTAAGTAAATATTGTCTCACGAGGTTTCAGGCTTCGCTATGGTATTTTTTTTTTTGGGAGGGGAATGACATTTTATTAGCCACGATCAGTCTGATGCGTAATACTATACATGGTATAGTAAACAATTAAATGATGCATCTTTTGTTTATAATACCCATATCAGAAAATTGAATCTGAATATTTTCTAAAACCACTTTTTGACTAATGTATACGTATTTACAAATCCACAAGCTAATGTTTACATTTACGATTATAGAAATGATTATATTTACTGGTACTCTGATACCTATTATGAATGATATCTACACTCACAGTCATAATTAATTTTAGCGACTTGCATGGAATTTTCATTACAAGGTTCTCCCTCCGGAATACATCTGAAACAATTTTTTTTACTACAAACGCAAATTAAATTACCATACCGACATTATACAAAAACACTACAAAAGTAAAAGAGTTCCTTCACTACTGGGAGGACTACCCCTCCCCCTTTGAGAACGGGCCCACAGTCCGTGCAAACGGCGGCGGCGCTCCCCTAATGCATACAAATGTAAGTCTACCAACTACTATGAGGAACTACTCAACATTCTACTTGGCAACGGACAACCCCCTTTAACTGGATAATTCTTGAAAGTTTTGGTTACACCGGTATTTACCTGAGTGAGGTAATATTTACTCAGTTTAAAGATTTTATTTTACTTGCGTTGAAATTGTAGTTTCCTCGAAAACTTCCTAAACTTCACTCAAAGAGTTTTTTATTCCGAACCTGCTCTAGGACTCTATGCGTGACCTTTTTTTACTCCATGCATCTTCATAAATAACGATACATGGCCATGCCCAGCAGTGAAGGTTCACAGGCTGGTTAGGATTTGACAGAGTAGGTAGGTGCTTGCCATGCCTTGATAAAAAGTATTTAATTTTCCAGCGAACTACGGTAGATGAAAACTTACTTACTTATGTAAAAATAATATTTCCTAGCACTGGGTAGGTACTAGGAATTTTATTTTGACTTTGAAAATATGGAACTAACTAAAAACTTACATGAAAACCTCCTGTGCTACAATTTACTTGGTATTTTCTCTAAATAGGCAAACATCACTGTGGTCCTACACAATATTTCTCTCTAATACCTTTTCACTTCTTTATATATAATCGGAAATACCTCACAACACCCACATAGCTGAAACTAGTTCTGTGGAGACGTGGTGGTCGGCTGCGAAGCTCGAGTCTCGTGGAGCACCAACTTAAAGCAGTGCGGCGGCGGATCAGACGAGTATCGACTGACATCACACCTACGAGGTTTTCGACTTTATTCTGTAACATACTGGAGAAACAAAAGGGAATAGCTACTCTATGTTTTTGTTACACTCGTAATGGTATAGTATTATCCTGGTGTCCAGCCATTTCACCAGTAACGATTGACAAAAATATGATTTGTTATTTCATCATTATACAACAACAAGTTTGCCAAATAATTCACTTAAGATAATAATTATCCGTTAAACTTTTTTTTAATAACGTATTATTTGACAAACTATTCATTATAAATTCATGTTATCTCATAAAACAGCATTTATGATAGGTAGGTACCTACTTCCTGAAAATAAAAGCCGGTTGCTCGACGTGTGTGAATGTGAAAAGGCTGGACAAATGATAACGTGGAGAGGTCGGGTATAGTATTCTCCTCTGTTCAGCAAAAATTAATGACCATTTATGTTTTTCAGTTTTTCTAATCATATTATTTAGATGTTTCAGGGCCAAAAGTTGTTTTCTACATCCTTCTACTAAGCGATAATATTAGTTAATATTTATTGTTGTCTCTTTGATGCAATTGGAAAGGACTGCGTGAACATAATAAACCCGAATAAAAAAAAAACAGTCTTTATTTATTTATAACAGCATAACGTCGTCTTAGAGTGAAAACCTCTTATATGCGAAAAACTGGTGGGCGACTGGGAAGGTATATTATATGCTGATCGCGCGGTAAAATCTGCTTACGCGATGCAGGATTTTGCGTGACGTCAGTATGATACATAGGTCGCATGTGGCGATATAGATGCCGCCACCAAACTGCGTGTGTTGCGAGTATCTTTTTCCAAAAATGTTTTAAAATAAAAAGTCAAAGTTGCATTCCCGAGCTTTTCACTCTAACGACGACGATAAGTAACTCTTAAATCAATCCGGAAGTCAGCAACAGACCAATCAATATCAATCATAACAAGTTATTCAACGAGCAGGAGTCAAGCCAATCAATCTGATTGCTTCCAAACAACTTCATAGCTTCTAAACAATGTTTAACAAGCATTAGGGCGTCGTTAAAATTGTTTGAATAGTCAAACTCTTAATTACGAGCAGATAGCGATTAGTATTATTAATGAATAGACTCGAGGGATAGAAACTAGTTAATTGGCGCTCCTTGGAAATTAAAAGATTGAATAAAAATAAAATTTGCTGTTAATAAAGTTTTCAGTGACCGAAAGGAGGTCGTACGCCCAGTATGTACGAGTATATATGTGTTCGAAAGACAATTAGAATCGGTGTGCATTTAAAATATCCGTCGAATGCACATGTAATGTAATGTATGAGTGAGTTTGGGGCTCGTGGCTCAATGACGGTAGCCCCAGGGACGATCGAAGGTAAAGCTACGCTTGCCGCGGTTGGTTTGTGGATGGATCCATTATATATCGAGACCCTCCGTGTCTCGGAAAGCACGTTTGTCATTGGTCCTGGCTGTTATTCGTAGATCTTTGACGTTGTTTGACCGTCGTTTAACGGGTAGTCAGAAACCCAAAAAGGCTGACAACCAGTCTTACCAAGGGGTATCGTGTTACCCTGTAACTGGGTTTTGGAGGTCAGATAGACAGTCGCTCCATGTAAAATACTGGTATTCAGCTGCATCCGATCAGTGTGGAAGCCGAGCCCAACATAGTTCGGAAAAGGCTAGGCAGATTGATTGCATCACCGAATACGGTTACAAAGTAGAGGCGATTTGTTTTGTTAACTGTAGGTATTATTTTATGTATATACGAGTATCTAAATATAAGTACAAAAAAATAAATATATGTAGGCGTTAATCTCGGATTACTCATAGATCGCTGTAGTAAAAGCTATGAAGGAATTTTGTCATAGCCAGAAAGCTTGGCCAGAGTACTTCATAACTCGGCTAGAACAAAAGGGCCCTACAGTCCATAATCTAGTACCCATAGCTACCTCCAACAGACGTCAAGTCGTTCTTTGCCTATTCATAAAGAAGTCGATAGGCGGACGTCGCGGACACAGATTTGCGTCACAGGAAAGTACACAGCTTCGATGTTTCAGACTAGTTACTGAACACGGATAACTTTTCACTGAGTTTTTAATGCTAAGTTGTGCCTATTCTATATTATTATTAATTACTAATGGATAAAACTATTTGATATTGTGAGAGAGACTATCCCTTACTAATCGCAGTATTGAGTAATGACGGCTGGTAATCTAAAGACACCTCTACAAATGACGTTTTCACCTCACAACCTCGAAAGATTCTGTTTATCATTCGAAATCTGAGTGCAAAAGGGCATTTTATCCGCTTTCGTGGAAAGAGTTTTTAACTGTTTTTATAGTATTAAGGAATTTATGAATTAAAGGAGAAATGGGAAAATAACAGCACATGTAAATTACATTTGACATTTTTATTTAAGTTATTGACATAATATTTTGTAATTTAATTTCCTTAGTTATCATTTGTAATACTGGTATTCAGCTGCATCCGGTTAGACTGGAAGACGAACCCAACATAGTTGGGAAAAGGCTAGGCAGATTGTTTTTTTTTATCATTCGTAAGTTGATTTTTAGAAAATTTGTAATTGAATGATTTTTATTTGACATTTGTAATTTGATAATTTAGACAATTCTTGATTTAAGTAGTACTTTTTTAAAATTTATTTTTGACTTTGGAATTTAATTATTTTGTTAAATTAGAATCATTGTTATTGTCACAAAATTTGCATGCCGAATTTAGTTGGCGGAATATGGAGAACTATTGTGTATCTGTTATAAAATCTGTAAAATACCATATTTCAGGAAAATAAATGAATCTATCTATCTATCTAAAATTCTAATCTTTCTATTCAGTAATTTTCTATACCATCCTATTCCATAGCGTCCACTGAAAATTCATTAATACTTATTTCATGTCAGCGTGCCAGCCTCATTTTTAGAATAATCGAACTGGCCAGCACGAAGCTGGCCAGTTCGATTATTCTAAAAATGAGGCTGGCCAGCATGAAAAAAAATAAAAACTTTTTAAAGTTTTATTTTAACTATTCATTTCACTTTCCATAATGTTGGTTTGTTTTTTGATAAAATTTTAAGAAATCATAAAATATAAGCGAATCCAGCAGCGACGAAGATATAAAAACCCCTGATCCTACCGATAAAATTATCTTTATCTTTACCTGCAGGGTTAGTGCAAGCGGTACATAATTTAATCAATTATTTAAGCTGTTTTATTGCACTTAACATTTTCCTCGCTGTAGTGAGGTGAAAAGTTGTGTGTTTAGCTCAGCAGCAAAGTTATTCTGCGTCTCCATGTCTCGTACCTTTGAAACACTCGCTGCGCTCAGGTTTCATTACAAATACTCGCGCCAAAAAACAACTTTGCAGCCTTGCATAACAAATAAATATTAAATCTCTCCCAAAGCTTAAAACTTTCTAAAATATATTATAGTTAAAACACTGGGGATAATGGAATATGAACAAAGGAACTGAGTACTGTAACAAATATGTTACAACAGTTAAATAATTCATTACCCGTCGCTTTGCCTGCTTCCTCCAAGTTTTCACTGAAATATTCAGATGACTCGCTTCCCGCCTTCATAACCTGATTCACACAGCATAAAACGACGAGTTTTTCTGGGAAACATTATCTCTCCTTATACATCATCTCATAACTCACATAAATTGAAAAATTGCTGAGATTATTTAATGAGAATATGAGGTCCATGTGGTGACCAACCCCGCGATGCGGAAAAATAATGTATTTAAATCTACGGTCATCTCACTGATCAGGCTATACATTACAGCATCATTCCGATTTATATAATACAAGGATGGAGCGATAACAGTATGATTGCAATAGGAAAAAGTGCCAGTGCTAGTGTTAACTTTTTAGTTCGGCGAGTGTACGTGAGACTGTAGACGAGTAATTAAGCCTTGAGACAAAACTTACGTCAGCGCGAAGTGTCGGACAGAGTGAAGATATTGGCAAAGTTGGCCACATTCATTACTGTTGACCGACAGCAGTTTGCGGGTGGCAAACTGCCGAGGTTTGCTCAGACTGAAACAACTAATTTATGGTTACTATCTATTCTCGTTGCATTTTTAGGTTGTTTGTGATTTGAATTCAACTTGATCTACCGAAGAAGCTAGCATTGCTATGTTTCATTGCCTGAAGACCTGGTTAAAGACCTGTCCCATAAAGTTATAACTACTTTTCATCGTGTAACCGCTGTCCCGTTGAACTGAACATGAACAATCACGGCAAAACATTGTACTATCTTAACATCCTAAGGATTCCACTTAGCCCCAGAATGTTCAAAACTTCCTAACCTATCTAGCCATAATATCACTTAAAATCGTGTTACGTAAGAGAACTAAAGACGAAGTTTGGTACAAATAATTGTCGCGACTGGCGGCGCAATCTCATCTCTCTCAACAGTTAACAGCACCGCTGCTATAGCCCGGGAGTACCGGGGCTCGCCAGCAGGCGGGCACGAAGTGAGCGCACGGTGCACTGTGCAGCCGCTTCCAATTAAATTTTAGTCACAGAGTTCCAAGAACTGAGAAACATAAAAGAGACATAATTGTGTTCTGAACGTGTCGGTTACCGAAAATAGCGAGTTAGAAGTGGGTGGAGTAGAGACAGCTAAGCTATATACGTTAACGGGAGGAGCAGCTATTGCTGCATACATTGAACATCTCTTCATCTGCTAAACGTCGCGATTATAATAATATAAAATATGTTACCTATTGGCAATTTATGAGGCTTGAGGGAAGATTTATATTACACACAAACCATACACCTTCGTGCACAGCGTCCAGCCATGCATCGCATGTCAAACCAAAAACTCCCCATTTTAAAATGTTACGATACGATTCGATATTTCAGGGAAACCTTCCACAGGCGTTTGGTTATTTGCGTCCGATATATAACTCGATTTCATTCTTTTTTTATAAAATGTCGAACAGTACACGTTCTGAAAACTAGGACGGCGTAATACGAGTTTTAATAAAACGAAAACGTAAAATTAGTTTTTTGTAGCTTAAATAAAACGAAAAAAAAAAAACGTTCATGAATTTTTTAGGGAGTAGTTTCATTACATTACGGTTACGTTATATTATTTATTCTAGCAATCTTTTTAGGTATTAGATACCCAGTAATCTAACAAGTCAATGCCAATCATGAACATCAAACAAGAATATACAACGAACATGCAATGCATTATACTAATGACATACTGAAAGTATACCCACAATGCTTGGAAATTTCCACTGCTGAACACGAGCCTCTCAATGACCGCTACAGCAGCCGTCATAGAGGCAAATTGTAGTGATATTACTGAATTATGTTTGAATGATGATTTGATCACTTACGTTCGTCATATGATGAACAAACATGTTTGTGCAGCTAACACAATTGTAGCTCGTTAGTGAGCTCGATACTATGTACAATGTGGACAAACGAGGGAAGTACTGGCTATTAGATGCTTTATAATTAATTAACACATTTTGTGATAGAAAGGATACTGTTCCTAATTTAGCATCCACTTAAACACCGCAAAACGATTTTTTTCAATTATATACAAGTGGTTTAGCAAGCCGAAATAACAATGTTTGGGAAAAAACGATGGCAAGAATGTGTCGACGACATAATTAAGATTGTCGCGCAGGCCTGGTGGCAGAAAATAGAAAAAAATTACGTAATCGAAGGGTGGTTTATGCAAAGAGGCTTTTTAACGGGTCAAACGGCTGTAATAATGATGAATGTACATTGTACATCGATGTATTCCAGTATATCCTGATCAGGGCTATTATTACACTCTAGTACTCCAGCAGGTACGACTAAAATAAAACATGCATAAGGATTGTAATCAGACAGTTTTGGAAACATTACAAAACATCACGCCTGTTTTGCCTTTTAAAGTTAGGCAGAGGTGTACAAATAGTACACTCACATTTCGCCAATTATTTTTATGCTCTGGAAATAGAACCTAGGACCTCATGCGCAGCAATAGCGACCTCTACAGCAACGAGGCAGTCAGTAGTAGAAACATTATCCTAGTTTATTATGACTACGAATAGAACACTATAAAATAAATCTTCTCACATGACCCACATGACATGGGCCCTCGTATCTGAACCAACACGCGACCCATGACACTGACCTTGTGCGGTGGCCGGCATAGCGTGAACTGCGCCGCTGCTGCAAACCTATTTATAAAAACAGTTTCGTGAGTGACTCACGGACTGATAAACAATGCAGTGCCATTACAAATAGAATCTATTTCAGTAGAACAGTTTCGTAGCTGTAGGTAAAGGTGCGTCAAAAGGATAGTTAGGAACTCCACCACTACACGGGTTAATAGCGAATTGAAGTCTGCAAAAGCGGAAATGACGCTTAGGTAATAGTTTACTCTGTCTATACTTTGAGATGATATAGCTTAACCGGTTATAGCATGCAAACGTCTTTTTCTGCCACATAAAATAAGGGCCTAGTTCTGATTTCGATCTCGAGTTAGGTCAAAGCGTAATAGTCTATGGCAGAGACGCTTGACGCCTCTCAGTCGGGCACAGAAGTGATAAAGTCAATATCTATCCAAATGCTAAGAAAGCCTAAATCCCTATCCCAACGAATGTATTTAAATGAAGCAGAGAGTTTGTTTACATGTTTATTTGTTCTACTTTGACGACTCCCACGTACATCGTTATTGAAAGACGGATTATCTGTCACTTGGGGACGGACTGCTACTATTATACAAATAGATTTAGAACACTCTTTATTGCTTACCAAATACCGGAAAAACAATGATTTTTTTAAAAAGGGTAACATAATTAGCGATCTCATCGCAACGGATAAACTTAGCAGGGATAGAAATTGTACTAATGAACGAGACACTTCTGTAGGTATTTTATTCCGATAGAAGAGAGAAAAGGACCTCACACAAATCTATGTCTGTGCTACATATAGTATATAAAAAGTCACTGAGTTCTTCTAAATCATACAATGAATTTGTAGCGGATTTCACCTTCATTGAGAGTACTTATTCATCTAAGGTTTATTTGTATACTACATTACATTAATATTTAACATAAATATAGCACAAAAATGTTGATGTTTTCAAATGTCGCCACATCAGAATATTTGACCCGTGCGACGTACGGGTGGGTCACTAGTACATAATAAATGTATGTCCAAAATGGATCACAATATGAATGACCTTATCATGACTGCTGACACAGTACTAATAGCGCGCAATTCATGACGCATGTCACTCAGGTCTCAGGTACTAACCAGGGTCAATGTTATCTAGATCATTACTATTTGTCACAGTATACCATTACGAGAAATAGCAATTTTCGCCTTTCTACATCTATACATACAAATAAATAAAATTGAAGTGTCTGTTTGTAATGTCAAAATAACAGCTTTTCACTAAAAGCATATAATATAGTTCTTCAAACAAAAAAACTTTTTTTAGTCTGTCTGTCTCTTTGTTCCGGCTAATCTCCAAAACGGGTGGACTGATTTTGACGGGACTTTCACTGACAGATAGCTGATATTATAAGGAATAACTTAGGCTACTTTTATTTGAGAATAATTCTTAGGATCCACGCGGGCGAAGGCGCGGACCGCACCTAGTGATGAATAAACTAAAATATAACGATGAGCGTGACCGGCCTGTACATATTGCCATTTCCCCACTCGTTGATCACGTAAAGTCCCAGTGGCGCCCCGAGGGGTCGGCTGCTCATAGTAATATCCCGGTTGTACTCCTCAGCAGGTTGTTGGATTATTGATGGCTACGATGGAATCCTATATTTTGACAACACTGTTGGGTTTTGTAGAAATAATATGGCGATCGTTTGTATATAGTTGTCTGATACCGTAAACAATCGATATACCTAGAAAAATAAACAAACTAACGTATCATAAGGATCACCATACATTTGCAAGGACCCAAATCTGCTACAAAAGCCGACATCTTCATCAGAGACCGCGGACGTGTGACGTCACCAACATGGCATGGACCTCCCCTCAAACAAATGAACTTAACTTGATTGATTGATTAGGACTATAAGCCCCATAACCACAATAATCATAATCAACTCCGCTTGAGTTTAATCGTCAAATCATAATACGACAATATTATTTATTTTTACAAGCTTTTCAAATTATTCAACTCAATTAATTTTACGATAACGAACATACGAGTAATAAAATATAAGTGTGATTGATCTGCTAACATCGCCCCTTCGAAGAAGTTGTTCCTATAACTAACAAAAATTAATGATTTTTATAACTAGCCCAAATAAACGAGCAAACTTCAGTAATTAAGATACGGAAGTGGTTACAAGGAAAAGTCTGAAAGACATCCGGAGACTGAAGACCCACATGGCGTAATTCGCTGTATATTTTGTGTTACACCCACTAAACTTAACTGGGAATTGTTAACTCACAATAACATTGGTTATTTCCGGACAAACATATATAGAGATTAGACCTTTTTGTACCCGTAAATATCCTTATAAGGCATCTAAGTGATTATGTGAAGGCATAGTTCGGTGGTTTTGCTAATACTAACAAATACCGCGATCACCAATTCGTCTGAGAAGCCTGGTACATTTATTTAGTCGTCCTTTCCTTTTTTCAGTTCTATCATTCCTGTCCGTATGTGTTGTCTGCAGTCGCCGCTCGACCGCATTAGCAGACTGCACTGTCATCTACGATTTTTTTATGTATAAAATGTTTCCTCTCGCTATCCTGCTAACAGTGGGAGTGATTTCGTGAAAAGGGATGAAAGTGTAACAGGAATCAGGGGAGCGCACGCTATTTAATTTTCCTACCAATGAGCACGCGCAGTGCTAGAGCTGGCAGTCAGAAACGACCTTGACGAGGCTCCGCCCCTTTTCGGACCATTTGCGTTTAAACTCCGATTTCTCGCTATTTTACTATGAAACCCATATAAAACTGATAACTGTAATCGTTTCGTAATCTGCATAATATTTCAACAAGTTTTGTAATTTTCACCCATTTTTTCAACGGTTACTTTGAAATCACAAGTATATGTCTCATATTTCAGTTACCATAAGTCTATTGTCTCTGCTCTCCCCCA
Source organism: Agrochola lota (assembly GCA_947364205.1). Taxonomy (NCBI): domain Eukaryota; kingdom Metazoa; phylum Arthropoda; class Insecta; order Lepidoptera; family Noctuidae; genus Agrochola; species Agrochola lota. The sequence continues at coordinate 23,294,001 of OX376221.1, forward strand.
AATTGAACAAAAATAACTGTCTTCAATTAAAAAAATGCATTAATGCATTGCATGCTGACATCGAACGGGAGCAGAGGGCCTTGTCGAAAAGAGCGAATATGCTAGCTCGCAGGTTTGCACGTTGCTCCGATCAAGTTAAGGTCACCCTTTTCAAGGCATATTGCACCTCAGTGTACACGTGCAGCCTGTGGGCTCGCTACACATAAGCGTGCTACAGCGCCCTCCGCGTCCAGTATAACAATGCGTTCAGGGCAGTGTTGAGGCTGCCCCGCTTCTGCAGCGCCTCGGGCATGTTTGCGGAAGCGCGCACCGTCTGTTTTCACGCCACCATGCGCAAGCGGTGCGCGTCCTTAGTGCGCAGGGTGCGGGCTAGCTCCAATACTGTCCTGAGAATGATCGCTGAGCGATTTGACTGCCCCTTCATACGACAATGCTGTAACAGACATGTATAGCCAGGGCACTTAACCTGATTGATGAAGAAATTATTTTTGAATTTAATTTTAGTTCTGTGACCCGTTTAATTTGACATATAATTTTGATTTAGATTCTGTGACATTTTGTGTTTGATAATTTGTTTTACTCATTGGTTTATTTTAATTGCATTTGACATTTTATTTTAATTTTAATTCTGTGACCTTTATAATTTGCATCTATTTTTAATTGCATTGACATTTTATTCTATTGTGTTGCAGTACTTACTGTGAAATTTTATTTTATGGGCGTTGCCTGAATTAAATGATTTTATTTATTTATTTATTTATTACTCCTAATGTTAATAAAATAAAATTTTCATAAAAAAAGAATATTATTCTTCGTTACGAAAAATCATTTCAAATAATACCTGAATAATTTTTTACAGGATTTAATGTTAAGTTGCTTATTACCAAGGTGAGCACATGTCATCATATGCGACTACTGTAAGGCTCGCTCGTTTTTTTATGTGTATCATCTTTCCTCTCGCTTCCCTGCAATCTGTAATCCGTGGGATCCTGCAATCTGTGGGATTGATTTAGTGAAAAAGGACGGAAGTGTGTAACAGGAAGCCGGGGAAGCGCGCGCTCATAATTTGACCAATGAGCGCGTTTGGCCGTCTGATGGTATAAATCCATTTTCCGAGAGGTTGGTGATGATGATGAATATTGTTTATATCATTTAGACGTCAGCCAAGATGTCAGATGTTACACATCATATGTATGTGACTACTGTACGGCTCACTCGCTTTTTTTTTTAAATAGCTTCCTAGAAACCAATAGCGTCGCTGCGGTCTGCCATTGCCTGAGGTGCCTTAAGTCCTCAAATGTGTCTCCATCAAATTGTGCATAATGTCCTTTATTAACAAGTAAAAGAAAGAAAGAATAATCTTTATTTTGACACAGTTCGTGAAACACAAAATAAAAAAAGTGAAAATAATAAGAACAATAACTACTAATACTTGTTAAGTACAATTAACAAGTGCAGTACAATACTGATCTCATGTGCAGACAATGATTCTGACCTTCAGTGCCTACACGCTATAGAGCGCATGATATCATAATATTCTATGGACAGTATGGACTCCATGACATGCAGTCGGACACGACAGAATATTGACGAGGTGACACGAACTCAAGTTTATTAGGTACTTACAGAATTTACATAAAATAACGAAAATAAAATTATCTTCGATACAGTTAATCATAGTCAAAGTATTATAGAGTTTTCCACGGTAACACCCAGTTCAAAGAAAGTTCTTCTAAAAACACTCTCGTTGTATTATGATAAAGCTCTACAAAAAAAAAACATAATAAAGTTTTTTTGCATGTTTATAAACAGACCTGAAAATCTAGAAAAAAAATCCACCAAAATAAGACAAAAATCGTAGTTATTGAAATTCTCCTTATAGGGCCTATTACAGCACAGCGATATCAAGTCACTTTTCCAACTCTACTAGACAACCACACGCTAACATAAGTCGTCGTTGACGGTTGTCATGGCAAAGCTTTCTAAGCTCCAGAATCTTGCTGCAGCTCTTTTCTTAGTTCTACTAAATAGAAGAAGAAAAAATGTTTTACACTAACACTTAACCGTGTTCTTTTTGAATAAATGGAGTAATAAAATCTTAACAGAAATCAAACTCATCAGCTCCTACTCTAAGGTAGTTTCTTAAGTCTGATGGTTCCAAAATACTCAGTATTTGCATATTTTATACTTTTTCCCCTGCGCTATATTGTGGTATTCTATATCTTGAAATTCCGACTTAGTATTGTATTTTCACAACCACTCCTGTTGTTTTTTTAATAACTGTATTATTAATATTAAGGCTGTAGTCACTACTACGCTTTCTGTCTCTTCCAGTCTCTTTGTTTATAATTTCCTAAGTAGTTTTTATTTTATTTTGACTATTTTGAATTTTTTGTTTACATAAATCCAGACTCCGGGCTGCTACCTAGAATTTCCATATAGAAAAACCCAATAACACTGCCCGACCTGGGAATCGAACCCAGGACCTCATTGTCAGCAGTAGCGCTTGCGCCCACAGGGCCAACGAGGCAGTCATGCAGTCATGAGCCAGTCGTGTATGCATATATGTGTGCGTAGTATCTAGTAATTTGTTCGATAGATCCTCACGTATGGTCGCGTCATCTCTGACGGGATAAGGCCTTGTATTCCCGATCCAATATCTCTTTGTCCTGTAGCCATGACCTTCGTGAATGCATGACACCATACATTCATACAACATCAGTGCAGACCAGGCATTACATTTACGAGCTGATACAAACTAACGTTATATACCTATCATAATGTTTTTATTTACGGGGGCATGTGTTATGGCGTCGTAAACACATTCGGTGAGATAATATCATTAGACAGTTTTCCAGAACATTTGTTTTGGTTAGTGGTTAAATAACATTGTTGTGACTACGTTGTGATTGACTAATGCTTGCTACCTAATGGTTTTTGTTTAGAGTTTTGGACATTCAAAGGCCTTTGAATGTTCTGTTTTTAAATATCGTTTATTATCAGAGGCTATTTTGAACACTAATACCTAGTGGCCAAAGACTAGTACTAGTATAAGCATTGATAACCATTGCTTTGCATGTAAGCGCTGATGGTGGCGAGTTTGTCGCTGATGGTGGCGAGTGTGTTGGATCATTTGGTTCCCTACAAAATGGTTGAGCTGGATGGTGCTGATCCACGCGTCATGTTCCTGAACGGGCCCGTCAGTTGTGACTGGTCATCTCTTATCTACCATGGCTTATTTTTAATCTTATATGAATTGTATTTATTATTTTTTGTACATTGTTCTCATATATAGAAGCAACAAGAATAATGTACCCAGGACTTTGTAATTTTCTATATTTAAAAGAGTGTCCTTGGAGTTTCTTGCCTGTTCTTCTCCATAAAGGTCTACGTTTTGGAATGGGCAACTAGCTTCAACTTTCTGACTAACTGACCGACTATTTGACAATTTAAAAGTGCCTGTAAATGGTCTAATTGAAATAAATGCTTTGAGTTTGAGTTTGAGCGATCAAATAAAAAATTAAATTATTGTTAAACATGTTTATACGTATATATTTTTTATTAATCACTAAATTTAAACCAGATTATTTGGGTGAATCTTATCGTCAAAATAAGTAGGTAAAGTACGTGAGAATAATAGTTTCAGTAACCTTCGTTTTACTGTAGAATTCAGAAGTTAGTAGTAATTACAAATCCCTGCCATCTTCACAGAAACTACCTACTGACAGACTACCTAGAGATCCCAGAGTAAGGCAAAGTTAGGTCTCATTAACACTTTGACGCCGCCGGGCTACGTCGCAGGCGTTGGACGTTACAATGAAACTTCTCACATATCACATAGTCTGTGGTTTCAGTGCTGGGATATTACTGCTGTATCGTTAAATCTGAGGTATAAGTTACGAAAAGCCATATTACTAACTAAAGCATCAAGTTGATGATAGTATGTATCTATTGTTCATAGCTCAGATCCAGATAATTACTGCTTACCTGCTACCTTAAGGGAATCTTTCGTGAAAATCGAATATCAAATCGAATGTTAATTTTACAGCAGATGTGCCAGTCAGAGACAATAAAGACTGTCAACCAATTGGAATCAGGCCATTAGCCCCTAAGAATAATATCCGACAATCAAACAAATGTATGAGCAAGCAGTCTGCATGTTTGTCATCCACAACTCAGAGTTTCAGACATAAAGCCCATATACATATAATATATAATAACAGGCAATGGGTTTATTGCCCCCGACACGGCGACAGGTAATGGTTTGTCGCGCTGGGAATAAACTTTCAGCTCGACAGACATAAATCGAGCTACCAGCGTTTTGAGCGACAAAAGTTGTTCAAGTAATAGTGTCGCTTGTACTTTTCCCACTGCAGGACAAATGCCCCTTTTCACACAGAATAAGAAGGAACATTAGTTATCACGCTGGATAACGGGTTAGCTATTTTAAATCAACACGTTTTCGTGCACCATTAAGTCAATGATTTCTAAAAATAACTTAGAAGAAAAAGCAGACGTATATGAAGTTCTTATACATAACATACAGCTCAGTCCGCAAAATCAAAACATAAACTACATTTAGCTACAGTAGTTACTATTGAAAAACATGTAAATAATTATAGGTTCAAAGTTTAAATGAATATCTTTTCTAATATTAAAGATGACAAACTAGAGACTTATTAGTTGCGTACGTTTTCCGAAGAATAATCCACACCCTTGCCTGCATAAATTATTATGTAGTTTTTTTATTAAGTTTTACATGTCCCATTCCACAAACCTATAATGCATTAATTAATGGCCGCTGTACATGTAGGTAGTAACCTGGCTACGTAGATAACAATATGGTGTTAAAATATACACGTTATAGCGGTACGTGACGCTACAGGCAGTTGGACGCGCCTCGCTGTGAAAGCTTCGTTAGTGTCAATTGAAGTATCGTGCTAAATAGAATACTACAATTATATGTATTATTTTTAAATAAACTTAGTTTAGTTCAGGTATTAGTTTTTTAACTGAGTAATAAAAACTGGTGCTATTTATAAAAAAAAAACTCAAAGCGTTTATTTCGATTATACTAATTATAGGCACTTCATTTAAATTGTCAAGGGGTCGATCAGTCAGAAAGATGAAGCTAGTTGCCCATTCCAAAGCGTAGTTCCAAGTAATAGGTTCGTATGGAGAAGAACGGGCAAGAAACTCCACGGACACTCTTTTAAATCAAAATATTGATACAAATGATTGGTTACATCATTGTCATCATGTCTACTTTACAATAACTATAAGTCGGTGTCATTTTTATAATAAGCATATCGGCTGGTTTCCGGCAAACAATAGACCCACTCTACAACTATAGTTCACGTCAAAGGGTTCTAAAGTTTACTTATAGAGTATGACTTATATTAAGTCATCCTCTGTATGGTGTCTCCAGTAACCCTTTGCGTAGCATCGTCTTATTCCGCTCTTTGTATGCTGATCGTGAAATAACTGCGAATAAAACTGAACACAACCGGATTGGAAGTGGGCATTTTACTCATTAATTGAGTAAAGAGGCAGTACTCGTGTATGATAATGTGAACATGTTAATATAATAGCGCATTTCCATAGAATACTCATTAAAATCGGTGGAGCAATTAATTAACGAGGCTATCAAATAATTTCGCGGTAATATTCCGACTCATTACCGCGAAAGCTCGGTTTAACAAATATTATGTTTACGTTTCACCGATAACGCCTATTTATGAACTGAAGGAATGAACAAACAAATTATAAAGTTAAAATAGTTTACCTTTTTTTATTACAAAATTAATAATTCCTGCGTATATATAAACATTTTATAATCCTTCATGGTTCATTTATAAAGATTCACTAAGCCGATTATCAAAAGTCTATTTTAAAGACAATAATATAACTTACCTTTCTGCAAGAAAACTTGAGAAGTTCGCTACACAAAGTGTAAACACGCGCCTCTACGGCGTAGCTTCGTAGCGGCGTAGCACGGGCGGGCGGCTCGCGGGCCTGCGACTGACTGAACTTGCCGCTACGAACAGCTTTCATGCGTGGCCCAAGTTTTGAAATATATGCGGTTATTATGATTTTGAAGGTCAAAATTAAGCTTTAATTACATTTTAATTGTAGGTACAATAAAAAATGTAAATAATTGTATTTGGGTCAATGCCGTGTCTCCAATTTGTGATTTTCAGTACAGATTTTACAAGAGTTTTTAACGAAGTTATGAAGTGCTATTTATTATTACAATACTAAGTGAATAACTTTACCTTACCTTATTAATAATTATAAAACTTTCTGATAATGTACTACAACAACTGTTATCAGTAATGAGTCTTTTTAATCTCTGAAAACATAATGTTGAATAGTTAGAGGTGAAGGTTCATTTTAATACCTTTCATGACATAGATTAACTTGGAAAAGGCTGATGGAATGAAAAGGATAGGCTCAAAAGACTTAAGTGACATTTAGTTGAGAAATAATGGCAAGTACTTAAATGAGCCATTTGAACGGTAATTGTAACTTAACCTGTCATAAGTGCGTCTTGTAGTTTAAAGTGAGTGAATATAATTTACTGTTTCTAAGTAATTTTGCTTAGAGGATCGCTTAGTTATAACTTGGACAAGGTCATTTCATTGGACGTGATTTTTTTTTTAAACCGGGTAACGAAGTCTCGTCATTTACAAGTGTTTGTTGCCCGGTTACTAATGTAAAAACCGACTTCCAAAAAAACACTACAAAGTTAAAAATAAGAAATTACTTTAATTTCGGAAGTCGGTGTCTTTAATTTTGTATTTTCGTTTTGGGCCACCTCACGTAAATTGGCCCAGTCATCATTTCAGAAAGATGTCCACTGATTGACATAGGCCTCCCCCAAGTACAACCAATTCGACCGGTTCTGTATCTCTCACATTCCTGCGGATTTCACAGGTCATCGGTCCACCTTGAGCGACGCCTTCCAGTACTACGTCTTCCGGTACGCGGTCGCCACTCCAGAACTTTTCGGCCCCATCGGCCGTCTGTTCTGCGAGCAACGTGCCCTGCCCACTACCACTTATGTTTGGCAGTTCTTCGGGCTATTTCAGTTCCCTTGATTCTCCTACGGATCGATCGAATCGGCCCAGTAATCACTAAGAAATCTCTGTACATGAAAATAAAAATAAACCCTCCGAATGTACCTCGTCCTTTTTTTGCAGTTGGTTAAAAATGGGTACATTTTATTTATCAATCGTAATTATTTGAATATATCTAACTCAGTGCGCATCTATGAAAACGAATAAAGAAGATAGTGTATCGCGCAGTCCTTTTTTTCTTTTTATAAAAAGGCAGCTTTCAATTAAGCCTTTTCTTGCCTTTGTCAATGACATACCAAATAACACAGTAAAGTTCAGAGTTCAGTATCACGGCACTTTCTACTATCGAAGTAATTTGTATGAAACAAATATTTGCTAAAAGAATACTTGTCGGCGAATAAAAATATAAATTATCCCCTTTACTTGGTAGCTAAGCTCTCAAGTCATTCACAGTTCCAATTTTAATATTTAAAACGTATTTAACTTGGAGCAACTTAATTTTAAACAGAAAAGTGCCTCAGTGGCTGAATATATTCTAGGTTCGATAAATACTACGGAATATATGTACAAATCGTGGAATTTTGTTACTAGAAATAGCGAAATATTAACCTTTTTCAATGTGCTCTGGACCAAAATAATACTCAGGTGTAGATAAACCAAATCCTTCAACGGCGATGGTTCATAATTACTGATAATGGTGATATCCTCGTCCCTTATTAATGTACTCTTTATTTTCAGTAACACAAACCAAGCGCCATTTTAACATATAATTTATGACGTAATAATTACAATTATGTTCGTGAAACATTGCCGGGTCAATGTCAGAGCCTAATCTTCGGTTAATAAAATTTATAGACTTAAATATGGGTCAGTTCAGCCATTTCTGTCCTAGATTTTTTCTTGTCCTGAAACTTCTCAAGGGTAGATGCGTCTGATAGTTAACTAACTACCTAAAAGTTCGGCAAAAGTGTAAGACTTGAGATTCTTTTTTCGATAGTAGGGTTGTTGCGGAGACCAGATAGCACTCACTTAGTTTTAAATACTGATTCCGCCGCATTGGGTCAAACTAAAAGCCGATTGAAAAAAAACGTATTATAATGTATTTTATCCGTAAAAAACCTTTATCTAAATGCTTTTGTTTTTCTCATTTTGTGAATGTCAGAAATGTTTAACATTATTAAAAGTCACAAAATGGGAACTGCAGCTATTAACTAATAATAGCCTGGTGATTTCTAGTTCTGAACTCTGAACCTACAAAGTCTTGTGATTAGCAAGATTGGTAACCACATGTTACTTAACGCGCGATAAACTGCTCACTTCATAAGTTTTTCCCCTAAGAAAAACAAAACATATCAAACAAAACAGTAAATATCTCTTGTTATTCCATTAACTCAAGACAAACAACCCAGCGCCAAATGCTAAATTACCTGAGAAACAAAGTGCAAATAAACCCGGTTGAGACATCTTAAGTTATCCCTCCCATTCCTGCATTCATTAATTTCAAGTACAATCCAATTCTCTTTAAGAGTCAAAGAACGATCTAACCCAAATTTTCCAAAATTCTCCTTGATCTTTTCAAGATATTTTCTGTCTCGTTTCCCATAACATTCAAAAACAACTTGAGGATATCGATGAAAGTTATTTTATAGTTCACTTTTAATAAGAGTGACGCGATGACGTACTCGGATTTCTTTTCACGGGCTAGCGGGCTGTACAAACAAACATGTCGATTTCTATAATTTATGCATCAAGTGCTAGTAAATTATAATGTTTTAAAACAATGTTGGACAGAAAGTAATAACCTCCGTGGTGAATGCGTGAATGTTCGACATTGACTTTGGAATCTATATCGAGAAGTATATTTTTTGTCCCGACGAGCCCATAACTGTGGGTAGAAGTGTATGGATGAATAAATATAGGAATTCATATTCGAGAATCATATTGAATCTTTTTCTCTTTTATACTATTATATATTTTATATTACAACGAATACAAAAGCCTGAATTTCATTTATACATACCACATTATTTATTAGATAGGGAGCAGCACCTAAAAATACACGTCTAACAGGCGAGTATATTGTACTTCAATATTACCATAAGTATAACTTCATCACATAATACAAACGTAGTTTAGGCCCTGCACTCTATACGTAGTCCTTTTATCCAATTTGTTCCGTAGTCAATGGTTCTGTCATATAATATTGAGACCGTAGCTCTTCAACGTGCGACTACAGAATAGCAGTGAACCACACAACACTCACTGTTCGTTTGTACTTACAACTACCCACAAAAGAGGTTCCCCGTTTTATCTGAAGAAGAAATATTTGTGTGGACATAACAAGTTAAGAGTCCCAAATGAAATAGTTCAACTCCGGTTGGCAAGTTAACAAAGATGTCAGTTTGGTGTTCCCAGCGGGACTTTGATGGTCGACCGGGTCGTTTTGCGGACTGACCAGCTGTTGCTACCCACAATTTGGAACTACGAGTACATGATAGTGTAGTGACATCCCGGGAAACGCCGGAATTCAGGACTGTGTTATCTCCATTTTCGGTGTATCACATACTGTGACGGGTTTCGTGAACAATGTCTCATCTCATCTCTTATGCGGTAACAAAACATATAATTTTGTTAGACATGTGATATGTGTTTCCATTAACATGTCATGTGTAAGGTGAGGTCTACTTCACTATAGGTATTTGAGGCTGGTCATCGCATTGTCAAAAATAAAAATATTGTGTAAAATTCAACGGTTTTCCCTATCTCAACGTGAACGCTAAGCTACATCTTTCTTTTTTTTCTATAAGCCCACGCTGCCTCTGCAAATTATTTTTTTACATGAAAATGGTTTGACTGTAATACAATTTCATACTTAAGCTTGAAGAAAAAAGCAATACGTAAAAATAGTAGGTTACAAATAATGTTGCTTGTGTTCAAGGCACATTATTTACAATGTGTCTTAAAATCCGTAATGGATGTCTATTTTACTTGTGAGCTCATTGCTCCGGGTGACAACAATATGATACTCCATTGTATTAACGAGAAACCAGCCTTATTTACTGTGCGGTGAAAGCCATATGTACACAAATACTTCGAAAATTGTTTTCAACATGTACTATTTACTCACTGAAGGGTAATATTCACAAGTGGGTCCATAACAACTTATGACTAAATAAAAATAGCAAAAGTATATATTATATTCTAACTTAACTAAAACTATTCAAAAACTAAAATATAGCATCGTAAAATTCATCCGCCTCGCTGTCGACTGGTAATGTACCCAAGAGACTGGCCGCATTGCCACGTTGTATGGCAATGCTTAGCCTCTGCCCAAAGTAAAAACCAGCTCTTGGGTCACGGGAAGTGTCAAATAGCCGTTTTGAAATTTCATTAAAGAGGCCATGAGCACTCGGACCCCACGGCCCGAGGGTTTCGACCCCAAACGGCTCGAAAATATAATTACCTGTAAGGTTATTATACTTACGCCGCTTGAGGTTTTCTGCAGCCGCAGCAGCAGCACCAGCACAGCACGCCGAGCCAGGAAGATGGGATGGCGCAAGAGTGTCGACACAGGTTGCACACTAAAGGCCTACCCACCTTCCATGGAGATAAAGACATGCCGTCCGGTCTCTTGGCATCGTCGCGTGCCAAGCCATTGGGTTCTAATATAGCTGGAACGCCGGCGGTGACAAGAACTCGTCGGATGATGTCGTTAATGTTCGCGTGCCGCGCTAAGCGACCTGCACTTCGGCTGCAAGACAGGCCGTGATGTCCGAGACTGTTGACAACTTCGCCACAGTGACAGCGATGAGGAGAACAACAAGGAGCTCCTAGTCGTAGGGAAGCAGCGAGGTGGAAGGTATTGTCGTCGAACAGAGTGCCTATGTTCGACGACGGTAGTGCGTGAAGCCACAGACCCGATTCCCACTTACCCACAGCCAGCAAGCACGCACGCTCCGCAGTGGTAGTAGACGTATTGAGTAAATTGTTCTGTACTACTCTGCAGAGCGGCTCATCCCACCATCCTTGGGAAGATGGATGATCGGGGAGATCTGATTTCGGGCAAGCGAGTCTCCAGGCATCCATAGCCTCGGTGAAGCACGGCACATCAAAATCAATCAGTGTGGAGGCTAGAATTTTCCTGATTAATTTCTCAGTGCCGTGAATCGAGGATATGAAAGCCGGTAAACTAATACTAGAAATTTTGCGGACGCCGAGGCCTCCCATACGGATGGGAAGAGTAGCTTGCGCCCAAGCTCGGTCGTCCATGGCCACATTTAGAATTGAAGTTAATGTGTGTCTGATAATTTGGTCCATTTTTTCTAAAAGGGGAGTATGCTTCCATAAATGGGAAGCACGAAGAAAATATGTTAATTTAGGGCCGAAACAGCAAGAACGAATTAGGGTGTAGTGGAACAGTTTTATTAATAAGTAGTAGTACTCATAATGTAAACAAACAACTTGTTCTTATCCACTTATAAATAAACAAATAGGTCAATACGCTTTGAAGGAAAACATAAGCTATGCAGTAGTAGGTAAGTTGTAACAGTTGTAAGTAGTAACACGTACTATTACACCCTTGGCCTCAAAAACGCACCTCGCATTCATAGGATCAAGATCAAATTATGTTAACACGAACGCTGAATACCCGAATGTAAAATATCAAATTGAAAGGTGAGTTATTTTGGTATAAACTGTATTTTTCAATGTTTTATACGTTCGATATTTGTAATTTAGTTATTTATGTAGATAGCTATAGGAACCACTTTACAGACATTAAATTGCATAGACAGCAATATGCGTAGGTCGTAGGTACAAGAATCTCTAAACACTTGAACAGGACAGTACAACTGTCTATCGGTACTGGCTAGTAGACTTTTGTATTTCCGTGAAACCTACATTGCTCTCAGACCTCTAAAACCATCAGATACAGACATTATCGACGTACTTAAGGTAATGGAGGTAGCTTCAGACTGGCGGTAGGAAGAAAGGGCTAGCCAGGTAGAAGGGTAGCCCCTTCCTATCCACATTATCCCTTACTCGAGGGACGACCGAAAATATAGCGTGAGAAAAAGACCAAATTATTTAGATAAATCGTATCGGTGAAAAGGATAATGTGCAGTACTTCCTTTCTACAAGATGAAAAAAAAACCAGATTTTGATTTACGCTTTCGTCACTTATTTGTTCGCTTCACTTAGGTATTACTGATAGAACAGTTAATAACTAAACTAATAAATGCCTTGAGGTTTTGGAAGGAGACCATAGTACTGATTAGTTACGAGTACATAACGTATGTAAAGTTTTATTTATATTGGTCTAGTTTTGTTCTTTTCACTAGCCTTACTTTAAATAAGTAAGTACTCTTTCAATCCAAACGGGCTTGTGTATAAATACTGGCTCATATTACATTGCTTTTATCGTAAAATAGCTCCCATTAATACAATCAAGATCAAATATGATAACAATATTTTCATCTTGATATTTTTGAAGATTATCCCGAGGTCTGCCTCTTGATCGATACGCGTCACTACCCTCTAGAGGTCAATGAACTCAGAGACGAAGCTCGAAAACAAAAGTTATCAGTAAGATACCGAATTATCGGATCATCCGGACAAACAAAGTGGAATATTCTTACAAGTTTCTTTACATTTCTTACGAGTAGTTTTTGTGTAGTCAAGAATTCAACATTTATACACAGACAAATGCCTGTAATAAGTTAATTAAACTAAAAGATTAAGTTTATTTAATCACAGACAAGACTTTTTTGAAAACTCAACTTCGCAAAGAATTTGATACCCTTCGATGGGTTTCAAAACTAAACAAACTTCTACAATAATTAACATAAAGTAACATAGCACTTTCTACAAACTATGTTTATCTATGCAGAGGAAACTTAAGGAAAACTAATCGAATTTGTCCGAAAATAACTAAACAAGGGGTAAAGGCTTAGTAACTTTGTGTACCACAACATTCTTGGTCAAATAAACAGCAAGATTGGCCGTCACGAAAATAATTTAACAATGTTTAAAACAGAACTATAGTTGGCAAATTTTTGGCCTTCTCTTTGCATTCTGTACATAATTGGTAATTACAGATTCCAAAGATTTGTAGTTACTAGGTACCTACATGCAATTATATGAGAAAAGAAGAAAGAAGCTAAAAGTTACAAGCCAAACCCCCGGGACAAGGATTATATTTATAGCTATATATAGCTTAAAAATATTTGTACCATGTAAACCTTGAGCGTCACTGGAATAACTTTATCTTCTAACTTATCTTTTGTTTTTCTCTCACTATTCAATTGCAGGTGCATAAGGTGAATTTTAGTATCGCAAACAAAACATACACCATATTTAATAATCTGAAACCAAAACTCTATTCAACCAAAATTCTATATAATATTATAATGCTTGTTTTTCTCTTTTCAGTGACCTACGTGTTTTTGCAGACCGATTTTTTGTTTTTTGAATAATTTGATTTATTTCAAGCTTTTTAGTTTTATTAATAAATATACATATTTGGAATTTACTCATTAGCTTTTATTTGATACCAATGTTGTTGTACTTTATTTAAAATAAACTTTCCTCTAAAGAAGAACGGCAGATATCCTTGTAATTTGGGTGTCGCAATTATATTTCGCGTACATTCGTTAAAATAGTATTAAAACATAGATCTCGTTCAAATTAAGATAAAAGGTAATCACAGCATATTTTTTTTAAATTGGGTTTCGCCAGAAAAACGTTGTTTAAAAAGCTAGTGTCTCCGTATTAACAGATACCATGACAGTAAACCAAAGAGTTTATTATGCAGTAAATCAACTAGTAAACAGTGTATGACATTCAAAGATGGCGGAAATGAACAGTTCCAGTAATAGCTACTGAAGGGAAAAGTGGCACTAGTTAGCATATTACTATATTAATTAAGGATTTTATCGTATTAAGGGTGTCGTGGGTCGGAGATCATTTTTGATTTTTCGCTGGAGCTTACCACCGCTCTGCAAACTACTGTTGGCGCTATTCCCGCTAGTGGATAAAGCATTTGAACCGGGGTCGGTTTTAGGCAACCAGTGATGACGTTTCGTTCAAAGCTGTATCCACCAACTTTGCATGGGCAGAACGATACGGGGCACGCGAATTCACCCGCAAAAAAAGATAGAGCCACTAATCCGCATAACGTCAGGCGAATCATCCCACTTCGATGAGACTAATCGCTTGATGTTTTTGCAGTTTTTGCTGAATGTTAAAGACCTATCCAGAGTAACACAAAGATATTTAGGGGAGTTGCTGTGCTCGATGGACACCGCTCCCTAAACGATGTTAAGTTTGCGGCGTGCCTCTCTATTGATAGTATAATATAAAGGCAAATCAATCCAGCTACACTAGATCACTAGATCGATTTTTCGCCCCCGTAAACTCGGATATTGCAACTTTCGTCGAAATCGTTAGAGTCATGTTCGAGAACGTTATTACAAATCACTCGCCCAGGTACTTAATATATAATTAGTACCTGGGCGAGCGAGCTCTGCTCTGGTGAAAATAGAAAATGCTCATTTAATAGTATAGGATAGTTACTACTAAATCCATGCTGCCATGTCATTAAGTATTCTAAGGTAGCCAGCTTGTTCTAAACTTTGGGCAACCGAGCTCTACTCGGTTGAAAATACGGAGAAAATGGAATACGGAAAATTTTCCCAGATATGAGACCGATAGATCGATTTTCACCCCCGCAAAACCCTATATTGAAACTTTCATCGAAATTTTTAGAGCCGTTTTCGAGAACGTGATTACAAATATATATATACAAATATTACTAATTTAATAGTTTAGGATATATAGCCTATGTCGCTCCCACAATTAAGACGAATATAAGTACACCTCATATTATGTTAAAATACATAAAGCCTTTGAGGCTACAGAACGTGTCAAAGTAATAGGTAACTTACTTTCGGAAAATATAACCCGACTGCCTCAGAAGGAGCTTATCCTTCTGAGGAAGTCGGGCACCTTTCAACTACAACCACTAAATAAAACATCTGAATTAGAGATGACCAGATGATTCTGCAGTCAATCATGAACGCGTAACGGCATTATTTTTCGATATTTTTTACATTTTCTGCCTTTAGATCGAATTCAGACGTGTTCCGATTACCGATTGCCCTTGCTAAATAATGGAGCCATTAACATTGTTCGTGGAATTATCTTTTACTCGATAATTTGTTGGCCTATGGCAGTTAATGTACTTTCTTTTTGTATCGAATTTTATGCTTTTGATTACAATTTCAAGTGATATCTAACAAACACTTTTTGTGAAACACCAATTCTTTTACGGCATCCACGTGGTCTCGTGACCAATTCCTTTCCAAAAAAACAAGGAACATAATATATCATCTAACTACAACACATAAAAACCGTATCTCACCTAAATTGTCTCAACGACCATATTATAAAACATCTACACGATATAATACACGGTAATTATCAATTTTTCGCTTGTCAGCGTGAGTGCGATGCACGGCGGTGCACGGCGGTGCACGGGCGGTCGGCGTGACGTCGTCGTCACGCGGCGAGCCCCGTGTTCCACCTAGATCATTAGTGTTACTACAGGCACACAATCTTTTGTCTAATATACACTAGCTAGGAACACGGATTCACTTAATTTTCTTCTTCAAGATGTACCATGTATGTTATTCTGCTTCTTTTGTGTCGTGTTCATAGTACCTTGTATTGTGATGAAAAGATTCACTTATCTTTTTCATGATTGTGAAATTACAAATTGAGAAACTTAAATGCTTAAACTTAAAGTACGTAAACATTGTGATTTGTACCATATTAGGTACCTACATTTATGTGTCTAAATAAAAAAATGCTTTTTCACAATAAATCATTCAATAAATGCTGCTACCCACTCCGTAGATTACGAGCGGACATCAATCAACTCACTACACTGCAAGGGTAGTTTAGTCACATTAGTGACAAAAGTACCCTTGCAGTGTAGTGAGTTACACTATGATCACCATTATTCCAGTCGCCATATCACCGTCATTATTAATCAATGCCGGCTTTGATATGGATCAAAGCCGGCATTGATTAATAATGACGATTCCGAATGGGGAAGGCGGCCCCCTGTCAAAAAGAAAGATCTCAGATTTGTTGCTTAGTTAATTGAAAACGTAATTAAACAGACCTACCATACAAGTACGGTTTTATATTTAAAAAAAAAAATTGGCGGGGTCCCTGGTCTACCCAAAACCGAAAACAAGCCAAGTGGTCGACAACATAAAAAACTTTGGGAACCTCTGAGTTACACTGACAAAATTACAGCTGTTTGTCTTTGCAATAGTATCGGCACAGAATAAATAATAGTTTTAACGGTTGGAGCACACATAAGTTCATTTCAGAAATAATTTCCTCATTCGTAACATCTAATGCTTCTATTGTTGTATGAATCAGATATATATTAATATTTGTCTCTTTGAAGGTCACCTTCCGCCACTTAAGATAACTCTTGTCTAGTTACATATTAATGGAATCTGTATGAAGCTATGTAGTGTTGGTATGAGTCGGACGAAAGTAACCAAAACGCGTGGAGGCTTTTTCATTGCAATTGCAACCTAGTAGGGCAGGGGTCTGGGTTGAATCATTACCATCAAATTGTAATTGACTGTATATTGTTCCTTAATTAATCGAATCAAATGTTCAAAAACGATCTGTAAAGAAGACTCTTCTTATCTTCTTCTTTCATTCGGATGATGACCCCAAATTTTTAGTTTAGCTTAAAATTTTGGCTATCCATCCATTTGGAAGAGTTTTATTTAAACGATTAGTCAGCGTTCAAAGTCCAGTCTATAGACAAAAAATTAAAATTGGGTACCTACCTACTATTACCAAGAATTTAAATAAATATTGTACATTCTGTTTTCCATAAAATAGCATGAAATCATTAATCAATGTGATATAATAGTACAGTAGTGGTAAATCTTGTGTTTTCTCCGATTTTATGATTATTTCAAAGTCACAGAGGTCATGGGAGATCAGCGTAGTTGTGGAGATGATCAATGAATAAATCAATATGCTTTGAGAGAAACATTCCTAACGTTTATTTGCAGTGAAAATAATTTTAATTTTTATGTGATTGCGCATGATTTATTGGAATAAATAAATAAAATTAAAGATTTAAGAGAAGCAAGTTATCTAGATAATTTCATTTAAACCTTCTAACTAACTTTTCCTTTCGACCCTGTGCGGCTGCTATTACCAGGTAAATCGGAATCAACATACAAAACTTCAACTACGACAGAATACGCTACATAACTCCAAGTCAAAGCGCAGGAAACCTCAACTACACAACTATTGACCTCATAACAACAATAAATAAACAACAACAAACAAATCCGGGCAATGAATTAACACTCGCATGTCACGTTAACTCCAATCATCAATTCGCGAACTATTTTAAAAGCGATGACCTCATTCCTTCTTCCAGTAACAGGGTTAAGGTGATCGCAAGTCGCAACACTCACTCACGCACACAATCACACAGACACGTGTGCTTGTGTGCGTTCGTGTCGTCACGTGCGGCGCGACCGCAACTCCACCTGTGCTCCTTGACATTCAATATGCCGCAGTTGACCTGCTAATGTAGTAAAGCAGCTGAGCTATAGATTTATTTTCTTGCTTGGTTTTAACTAGTTGAACCAATTTTAGTAAGAAGGTCATCATTTTCCTCCCCCAGCCCTTATCCCGTGGCGTGCACTCGTCGCAATTGATGCTTTCGATCCATTTTGCAGACGTCATCTGAGGGTATTCGTCCTCCTTTCTTGACCACCTTTCTAATACAATCCATGTCTATTGTTCAATCAGCTTCAGCCATCATTAATACCATAAACTTTTTGGTTGGTGACAGTGACAGAATTCTAACACATAATATCCTGGGTCTTCTTTCAAAGTTATGGAGTAGAACTACATAATTAAAATCTTTTAATAATTAGATTTTTTTATTTTAAACCACATTCACAATTATTACGACTTTACCGAAAAAAAAATCTTCTAAGATGTTCTCTATGAAACAAGAATCTGCAGTTGATGGTACATTTACAATGATGGCTGTATTATTACCCGTAACAAGCGTCGTTCTTTACGATCCTGCTGCAAATAATTATCCTCGTCTGTTCAACTATTAGCAGGAATTAATAATAGTTCTACTATTATTTATAACTAATTGAGCGTCTTCCTTCCTTCCGAAACATGTTTATTTGCGGTTGTAGGTAATAAACAATCATATTCTTCTTCTAGACTATTCGAATTATATTGGATTAATTTCAGTATCAGTATAATTTCATTACACTTTAATTGTAGACATCACTGAATGTCAGTGAAGGAAAACATCGTATGGCAAGCATCGTATGGAAACCAGGTCTAATAGACTGAACTGACATCACCAGCCCACACTAGCACTAATCAAGTGGCGTGCTTACTGCTAGTTCGTTTTGTATGAGAATTGCCTGCAGAGTGCAGTGGGACAATTGCAAGACAATAGTTCTCGTTCCACACTGGGACGAAAGTCTTAGATGCTCATTATACGATTAGATGATACTTTGTGTTGAATTCTAAAATAACATTACACTAGTATTCCCTTATGGATTAGTCAGACGTGTACGGAAATCCTATACAATGCGAGATCAGCTTATACTGGAAATTTATAGCTTGATATGTAGCCGTATGTACACACCCACATTTCGCCAGTTATGTTTAAGTCCCATGTAATACGGTGAGGGCCTAGTGCTATCAACCAGACACAATTCCAGACTCCCGAGAAATTCCTAACGAAAAAACCCGACAACTAATGATAATTCATTCTCTATGTCTAATATAGTTGTCACCTACCTTCTGCTGCTCACTCTCGGCACTCAAGCTAGGGCTGCCTCCCACGTGTGCGGTACTGTAAAACAGCTTTAATTAGTACGATAAGTCACTGTTATGTCCATTACACCGCGATTCCAGTGATCTGTCAGTTTTATGCATTGGATACAATTCAAGTATTTGATCGTAAAAACTTGTTGCTATTGATTTTAATGTAATACTGTGGGTTTTATAGTTTGCAGCTGATCTTGAATATAGATAGACGAGAAAAGGCTTGTGCAGACCAGCGCGACTTGTCGCGCGACGCGACACTGGTTATTGTTATACTGTGAAGTTTTCTTAGAAATTGTATTGTTCGTGTCGCGTCGCGCGACAAGTCGCGGTGGTCTGCACAAGCCTAAACGTTATGGTCAAACTGCATCTGGTTTGATTGTAAACCGGCTGCATCAGAGATACCTACTTAGAGTTGATGATGAGTTAGTGGTAATTTGTTGACATAATCTACTCATTACAATGTTTTTTTAATGAGTTGTATTGCAATATGTGGTTAGCTAGTGACCTCGACAATTGATCATATTATTTATTGTTAATAGTAATTAACTGTTTGTTTTATTTATTTTATCTCGATGGTCCTAGTTTATCATTTATAACTTCCAGTTACAACTATATGTAAGCGGGCACGCCCTTTATGCCTGGAGGGTTTTATTTAGATATTAAGTTCTGTTTATGTTTCTCCATGATTTTGTGTGGTATATTGGCGTGTGCTAGCTAACATATGGCTAATAATTTAAATTATGTTTTGTGTTTCGTAATGTAAATTATTTTGAATGCTATTATATAGTTTTTTTTTTTTTTTTGTTCTTCTAACTGAACAGACAGCTGTGCTGCTGGGGAGTTTGTTGCGCCACTTCTTCTTCCCAGCTAATGCACTAGGAAGTGGTGAAGGGTGGGCGTTTTGGGGGACTGTCTTATGTAATTTTGACGTTCGAAAAGTGCTGATTCTCAGCCTAGTTTGAATAAATGACTTTTGAATTTTGAATTGATATAATTCCTTAGTAGTTCATCACTGCTGATATCAATTGCATTGATAATCTTCAAAGTTACACAGAATCTCCATAATCATAGCCATCAAAGACATGACAAAACAAAAGACGATCAAAAACGAAAACAAACAGAATTTCGTAACGATTTCCGCAGCAGTAGGAAAATCCCATGTAAATTCAAACCCATTTGTGGATTACTTTGAATTACTAAAATTCTTTCTAAGAATGTATAAACGGCATGCATGCAGTAAGTCATGAGCATTCAGAAGTATGAATCATGAACGGCCACATATGAATCTAGCCCTCGTTGTGTTATAGGTAGGTATTAATAATAAAAAGAACTTAATGACAGAAGATGGATGAGGATAGATGGACTGCAGTGTCTTCCCATCTGCTATTGACCACATGTAGACAATCTGTCCGCCAACCAATATGACTGTTAATGACTCTATTGTAACTCTCTGATTTGAACAGGGTTGAAAAGTTTACTCATGCAGTGAGTCGTTAAATTTGTGCCTCATACATGTGTGGTGGTACTTACATGTTACTATAAATAAAGCAATGCCACAGATAAGTGAGTTGGATCATCGAGACCCCGGTGCAGGGGGCCGACCCAACTCTGGCCACTCTGGCGCACTTGACTCAATTGATTCAAACTGTTTGTCGTTCCACTATGGAAAGTTCCGGAGACTGACATCATTTTAGACATGTTGTTCCTTTCTTCCACGGTCTTGTGCCAACGTTCTACTATTTTCTCCGGTAGGTTAGGATCTAAGTACATGATGTTGAATGGAATTGGTTTGACCTTTTTTGATATGGCGTGCCATTTCACCTTTACAAATTAGTTTTAAATTTGCTACTAAATCTCAATAAACTGCAAATGTCTACTTTCAGGAACTCACTTAGCCTCTTGTTTTCGTCTAAACAACTCATGTGCCGGAAGATCACAGAGTATTCGCAAAATTACAGTATTTTTTCAACAGGCGATCATTTGCGCACTACTGCGTGCGTAGTGCACGCACGGGCGGCGGCAGGCGGCGGCGGCAGGCGGCGGCAGGCGGCGGCGGCGGCGGCGGCGGCGGCGGCGGCGGCGGCGGCGGCACACGTGAACAACAACAATGATGCTCTGAGATTTAACGACTGGTTTCAGGATAACAACGTCGTGTTACAGCCGTCACATGATCGACATCGCCTCCACGAGTGGCGATGCTTCGACATAGACCTAGCTAGCGCCTCCTGGGGGCCTGGATAAAGTGACAGTCTATCTATCTATACTAATAATAAAGCTGAAGAGTTTGTTTGACGAAGTTGCGGGCAGAAGTGAGAGATAGCGACGATGGAAAACTCAAAGTGCAGGCTATAAACCTACCTAATAAGACAAGAAGAGGCTTACAACAAGTAGATACCATCGTGTGGTTGAAACCGAGAGTCAATTCCTGCCCACAAGCGTATGAAAGCGGCACATAAGCGTTACTACAGATTGTTTGTAGATTTGCAATCAGATCACTCGGATATCCTTTATCATGCCTGAACATTAAATTCCTTTTCGCCGTTTAGAACCAGTTAATTTTATTGTACCTAGTCAGCGTGAGGGCCACGGCCGAATTTGTTGGTAAATAAAAAATAAATAGTGCCACAAGTAGGTAGGCCCGTCCCACGCGGTCAGGAATAGCGCGACCACAGGACCGCGTCAGTTCGGCCGGCTGCGGCGGCGGCGGCGTGCGTCCGCGCAGCTATTCTTAGCATACCGACATCCTTCCCTTCATTATCCAATCCGGGAGCTGGGATAATAAAATGCTGCATATTAACAGAGTACAAGTATGTAGTTTGATCTTACTTACAACTATGACACTCAACCGCGAATAGATAAATATTTGTACGCATAGGTAGGTATGTATGTAGGTAAATGCTGTGCATCCAATTGTCCACCCAACCAATAAAGTATACCTCTTAGTTCTTCTTGGTACTGGTGGGACAGAAATCAAAAAGAAAATAGGGCATTTAAACCATATTCAAACACGCGTTTAAGCGTCATTTTATCGCTCACTTACTGCGCTAAAAGTCGTACGTGGTCTGTTTGCGCTCCCTCGGGAACATTCTCTAAGGCTCTCTGCATACGACATACGACACAGTCCGCTGGTGACACCAGGAACTCGACTTGTGTGCTACAGGTAAATAATCAAACAATTAGTACCGACACGGGCTTTAGAACATTTTATTCTTACTGTGCTGTTGTCGCCGCTGTTTAATACCAACTTCAGGAAAGCCTCAGCGATTTAAAACTATGGATAAATCGGTGTCCAGTCTTTTTCCAACTTGGATACACAGAAAATCCAAGAGACAAAACAGCGAACTGTTGAAATATCCAAAAGCATAATAACATTATCATCATCACTTTATTTACCTTCGTCTGCACCAAGCCTTTCATCAGCAATGAGGCTAACGCTTGATTCCGTTGAGTTAATCTCACTCTTGAAAAGGGAGCTTCCGGGAAGATTGACGTAATCCTTGTACAATCACCTGAGCAATCATTGAGGCTAAGTCTAGGCCGAACACAACGAGCCTAGATAATGAGGATCAGACCAAATTACCTAATAGGCCGCTGACGTCTTTGAACTGAACTCGGCAATGAAGTAGATTGGAAGCTAATCATAGACGTTGGAAAATAGGCTTAATTGGCGAACATCTAAAATTGCCAAATAGTTGCTAATTACCTGGAAGGACAACTGACTAAGGACCTTTTATAGACTAAAAACAAGTTATAACTAGTTATTCTTATTAATTACTCGGGCCGTAATTTGCTATAAATGTGTAATAATTCCGATCCGTTTATAAAATCTATGTGTTGTACCTTAATGTTAAACACAATGGCGCGCACAAGACAGACTGTCTCCCACACAATTAGTAATGTAACCAATTGTATTATTTTAGCTCATGTCAATGTGTCTGATCGTTAAGTATGTTGAAATTTCTTAAAAAGGCAGCACCGGCTTAGTACGGCGAAGGAAAATGTAGGACAGATACACATTTAGGTGCCATGTGCAGTAATATATTCAACAATAAAGCCTGAATGGTCCAATACTCAAATGATATAAGCAGGACAATAGGTACATAGGTACCACATCTAATAAGGTACAGTTTATAACCACCGCACCCAGAGATTTTTTTTCTTCACAATTCAAAAGTGCCCGTAGGTAAATGGTTTAATTGAAATAAATGCTGTGAGTTTTTTTGAGTTTTTTAAGTAGATAACCGTTGTATATTGTTAAGATTTTGACATGGCTCTCAAGAATATATCAATTTAATTTACCCACAATCTATTTAAGATACACCAGTAATCGAAGCTACTAATTTATCTTAATTAAAGTATAAAGAAATACCGACTTCTAAACAAATACACCACATAGTGAAAAATAACTTTTATTTCGGAAGTCGGTCTTTGGTTTTGATTTTTCTTTGCATTTTCGTTTTTTGCCACCGACTTCCGAAATTAAAGTTTTTCACATTTTAGTTGTGATACCTACCCTACACAAGTTCGAATACCACTACTTACTTGCTATGTAAATAACAGTGACATGAATTTATTAAACATCATCAACATACGCTAAGTGGAAAAAATACGTATTATTGAAGCTAACTCAAAAACCACCCAAACAAAGTTAATAAAATTGATACCGCGTAAGTTTTCTCTATCAAATGAAAAAAGAATCTTCAAAATCGGACCTCAATTGACGATAATATCGATGAATATACATAAAAAATATATATACACACGAATTGAGAACCTCCTCCTTTCTTAAGAAGTCGGTTAAAAATAAGACAGGGACGGAAGAAAATAAAAACTGCAAGGAAAGGTTGAAACTGAACCTCGACACGTTATGAAAAAGAGCCATATTGCAGGAAGTAGTAACTTACTTTACTTACTTAACAATGGTTAGGTAAGTAACTACTACTTGCAAGGTGGCTCTAATGTGTGTTACACCACGGTTGCGCGTTGTTGGGTCACCATCCAACAATTGTAGTGGTAACAAATATAATTAGTTTATCAACGACTGTGAGTTCGGCGGTAAGTCTACAAGGCGTAAGTGACAAAGATGCTATTGTCTACAATGTATACTGCCCGGTACCTCATCAGAGGAAGGGCATTGTGTCGGTATCTACGATCAGCTGGACCTCATCCTGCCGACGGATGACGAGTGACGCATGTTGACGAACGTGAGGGTCTTGTGTGTCTATAGAGCAAGATTGGTATGCACAAACTTTATCTTGTAGCGTGTGTGGAAATATTCAGAGCAAATGAAACTTTATATCATCATCACCAAGGCAGCCTTGGAGGCCTTCCACACATAAAGGAGGAGGGAGGGGGTCAACAAAGTGTGCTACCGTCTAACAAGTCTGTGGTCTGTGCGAGTCTCAACCAGACCTTACCCGCGATCTTCTGATTTCATCCATCTGGCTGTTGGTCTGCCAACACTTCTTCTACCGTCTCTTAGCAACTATTCACTTAGGGGTCTAATCCACCTGCCATCCTTAGTGTTCCGCTTCACCTGCCATCTCTTAGGGTTCTGCTCCACCTGCCATCACTTAGGGCTCTGCTCCACCTGCCTTCACGATGTCTAGCCAATCACCATCATCCATCTTCTAATTAGATCTTCCCTTTTACTTTTGTTTTCATAATGGTGATGAATAAGGTTGCCTACCTTTTACTTGTAGGATGACCGAAGTCTGGTCCTTAGTTTTTATCGACACACGGCTGATTGCTTTGATTAGAATACCATGGGAAGTACTTCAGCTATCAGTTAAATATTCAGAATTCGATAGAATTAATTACGTATTATGAAATAAATAATCGGTACAAGGAATATCAATAAATTGTTCCTCTGTTTTATTTGCACAAAATGATTGAAACATTTTACATTAATTGGGTAAACGCCAATTATATTATCCTCATCAGGCCGAATAAATGAATATCATTCCACTTATTGATAATTGTTGAACTTTATTATGATTGAATTACAGCCTGGTGAGACCATTGCGGATAACTCACACCAATAACTAGTACAACAATATTATTGCAAAAAGTCAACAATAACAGTGATTGACCACGAATACACCAACGTTATTTGATTAGCGTTAATACTACATACATGTTGATTTTTATTAAACTCGATTAATTGAACAATACAAACACTGCAACATTATTAATTAGTTCATAATTAGGATTACGCGGTGTGATATCGCTCCGTTTAGGACAGCCATCGCATTGAATCGCACATTGTTAATTATAACATAAGGTAAAACTAAATATAAACTTTCAACTATTTACCTACACTATATGTCCTCAAAAATAAGTAAAGCAAATTACAGACATCAGTCTGTGGGTTCTTAAACAGGCGACTATCAGATCATACTAAGAAGACAACCAGAAGCACACCACACCACATAATAAAAAATAAAAAAATAAAAAAATCTTTTATTTACAGACTACAAAGGCCCACATTGTGTTAGTGTCTAAATTATCTTATAAACTATGTTAGTATATACTAAGAACAAATGAGATAAATTGATCATATATCGACCACATATAGTTTCATCAAAAACCTACCCATGGTACCCATCCAGCCTTTCAGCAAATACCCTCAAGATACTGTTGGTGCTTCCTCCCACTCTGCGTGTCACCGACGCCACCTTCTTACGCATTATTGCAAAATAGTCGTCAGTGTGCGCATCAGCGAACATACCGGACGCACTACAAAAGGGTGGAAGCCTCGACAGCACCCTAAAGATATTATTATATTAATACGAGTATTTCATCTACTGGTATAATACCAAAATCTCTCACACAAAGTCTTAACACCCTACAGATGCCTTCTCACACACTTTACATGCTCCAAAAAGCTACCATTCTTAACACCTGTCGCATCACCCGAAAGTTCCTGACATCTTCAACATTGTCATCCACCTTTTCTATCTAAGTTTCGCCCTACATACTTGGTCCCGACCCGTGTGTAAGGTTTCTTAAACTCTCTTAAATGAGAAGAAACTTAAAGAACCGAAAATAATAATAATATTTATTTTTTATTTTTAGATGTTTTTGTTTTCCCTTTTGTTTTTATAAAAATATTTAAAAATGTAAATTATATGTAATAAATTAAATAAAGGAAATAATAATAAAAAGTATTTATTTCATAAAACAATAACACATTGCATTGTATTCGCAGGGCATTGTTTGCTTTTTGGGTATGATTAGCCCAAAGAGTGTTGGTGTCAAATGTTTGGCAGTAAGCCTTGAATAGTGTAATTTTTACTGGTACTGAGCAACCAGCAAACCTTCGAGCCACCATATTTCCCCTCACAGCCAATGCCCTGCGCGCCCTTTCCATATCTGTGTCGTCTTTCAGGTCTTCGGTAACAATGTGACCCAGGTATTTAAGTTGGGTTACTCTCTGTAAAAGTGTACCACACAGCGTTACTGGAGGGACATATGATGGACTTTTAACATACCACATCAAATAAGATTAGGTAGACTCCAACCCAGGCTTTATTTTCATTGGGCAAGTCCATATATAAGTCCCCACTTTGAGGAGTGGCTTGAGAGGCGCCATGGCGTCCTCACCTTCCGCCTGACGCAGGTCCTCACCGGACACGGTTGTTTCGGGAGGTTCCTGTTCCGCGTAAGGCGGGAGGAAACGCCCGGGTATCACCACTGTGTGGATCGCCCGGAGGACACGGTGGAGCATACGGTGGAGGTCTGCCCGGCTTGGGCGGAGCACCGCCGTGTCCTCACGGAGGCGATCGGCGGCGGTGATCTCTCGCGTCCGGCCCTGGTTCAGGCCATGGTTCGGAGCGAGAGTGCATGGGAGGCCGTCACCTCCTTCTGCGAAGCAGTTATGTTCGCGAAGGAGGAGGCGGAGCGCGCGAGGGAGATGCAAGCTGCACGCCCTCGCGGCCCTAGTCGCCGCAGGAGACGCCCCGGGCGTCGGGAGTCGAGAGCCGACTTCCGGCCACAGGCGCGGGCCTGCGGACGGTGAGCAATGGGCAGCTCGCCGTCCGATAAGGACCAGGCCCGTGTCGACGGCGCGTTGTGTTCCACGCGCGCCTCAAAGAGATGTCAGCACCAACCGACGGGGTCGAAAGACCAATGCCTGCTGGGGTTGCGGGTTTGTCCGAAAGGGATATCGCGGCCCCGGCACACAGGCAACGGAACACGGGTGGGTTTTAGTCAGTAAAAGTCTGACACACCCTCTCGCTCTGCCCAGAGCGGGAGAAGTCATTTGATGATTTCCCATCCTGAAAAAAAAAAAAAAAAAAGGCTTTATTTTCATGAGAAGAAGATATATATGTCCACACAATTTTGCCCCAAACAGGTTGGCTATGGGTGCGTTGCCACAGTATGTGCCTTTTTGTTTTTTTTGACTTTGGGAAATTATAAAATAACTTCTCCCGCTCTGGGCGGAGCCGGAGGATGTGTCAGACTTTTACTAACTAAACCCACCCGTGTTGCTTCCGTTGCTTGTGTGCCGGGGCCGCGATATCCCTTTCGGACAAACACGCAACCCCAGCAGCAGTCCACAGTATGTCCTACAAGCAGTTTCCTGACTGATATATTATGAAGATAACTGATATCGTCTATCATCATGCATCATCACAATTACTATGCGACAACAATCCGTGCGACCGACGTCCCTCCCAACAGACAAACTATACGGTGTCTATTATCTACGAGCTCTACTTACCC
The DNA here is from genome assembly GCA_947364205.1 of Agrochola lota. Taxonomy (NCBI): domain Eukaryota; kingdom Metazoa; phylum Arthropoda; class Insecta; order Lepidoptera; family Noctuidae; genus Agrochola; species Agrochola lota. The sequence goes on from OX376221.1 coordinate 23,321,720, forward strand.
CGTTGGGCAACAGCGCGCGAAGATAAGGGTCCATACAAATGTACTGACCCAGTGGTCGACAGCGCGAACTGGAGCACCAGCCGTGACATAAATACCTACTTGAACAGTATCGATTGCGCGCCGCACAGGTATAAATATTATGCAGCGGGCGGGGGCAGCAACGCATTTGAAATTAATTAAGTAACAAAACACCACTCTTCAAATTGCATTGGCCGAAGAAATATGCAGAATCATACCAAAGTGCACCCACGTTTGGCCAGTTATGTTTAAGTCCCAGTAAGAAACGAAGATATTGCCATCAACTGGGGCCAAATCCAGACTCCAAGCTGCTACTGAGAAAATTCTTGGATGTATATGGAGAAACCGACTAACATTTAGCCTACCCTGGGGTGCGAAGCCAGGACCGCAAGTTCAACAGTCACCCTGCGACTACTAGACCAACGACGCACTCAAACAATCGTTATTAGTCGTTGAAATAATTATTGTAAGCGACATCACGCTCATGAGCGATGTAAAGACTCAATTGTTGATGTACAACAGCTTTGATTTAGTAAATGTATCTATTTTTCGATCACATCACGTTAAGTTTGTCCCAACCCATATCACAAAACTGTCACTGAGTCCCCTGAGTGACTTATCTACAGTCCTGTATGAATGGTAAATGCGACAACGCGGTACGAAAATAACTTACAGGCATAAATAGGTACCTACAATAATTTTCAGATGGAAAACTATATTATGTTTAGAATTGAAAAAAAAAACGTGTGTGTGGTTTTTTTTTCAATTCTAAACAGAAATTAAAGAAAGTCGAGAAATTAGGCTCGGTACATATATTATTAAAATCATGTATGATTTTGGAAAAGGTTCAAAATAACTCGTGATTTGTATCTTCTGGTTTGCAACCAGAAGCAGCACAGCATTAGCAGTAGATCTAGCACAAGTAGTCTCATAATTTTAACCTGCTGCTTGCTTTTGTATCCCATTTTAGTTTCCAAACCAGCTCTCTTTACGCAGTTTCCTGGCGTGTGACACATTAATTTGTAACCTACCTACGACGATGTGAAAGGGCTGTATGGATGCATCCATGCATGCTACTCCGATGATCGTGAACACTTCAGCGTCACGCTCCGGTTGTCGCGAGACCACTCGGACGCACTTTCCAACAGCTGACCGCTATCCGCCATCATTTAATGTGCTCACAATATCTACAAATGCACATAATTATGCTGTGTTTATGTATTATAGAAGGGAAAGTAGCTGTACGGTGAAACCATACACTACCGACGACTAAGCATTTTTACATAACTTAATTAATTAATATCCACTGAGCAATCAGTACTCGATTAGCGGTCATCGCGTGTGCTCCCTCGCTCCTTTATATTTACAACCTTTGGTCCGTTAAATACATTTATTTTACCTTAAAACGCAGCAGTATCATTGACTAGCTTCCAACCTTCTACATGTTTACTATGTTTCCGTAATGCCATAATTTACGCACAATTATGGAAAGCAAATGAGACATCAGTAGTACTGGTTGTTGCTAAGGCTCGATTAGTACCTGTTTCCAAAAGCATATCTTTGCCGAGATTAGAATTGAGCGGTGCGTATTTGTTAGCGAAGTTAATGAACAAAGTTATTAGCTGTTACAGTGAGATAGATATGAGGATTTATGGATGGACTGATTCCATGGTGGTCCTAGGGTGGCTGCAAGGAGAATCCAGCCGATGGAAACCCTTTGTGGCGAATAGGACTAAAATTATAACAACAGTAATGAAACCAAGCTGCTGGCGATATGTTAAGTCTGAGGATAATCCAGCAGATGCAGCCAGTAGAGGCATCTCAGCTTCACAACTAAAGAATCACACGCTGTGGTGGCAAGGACCGCAGGTCTTGAAATCGTTTGACGAAAAATTAGAAGCCAAGCAACTCATTTATACCACTGATCAAAAAGTCAAAGGAAAAGCAGCAGTAAACAAAGTAAATGCTGTCCAAAATGATAGCAAGGACAGCATCAACAAAATAACTAAAATATTGGCATGGCTTTTACGAGCAATCAAAACAATACAATTTAGCAAGAATGAAGTCATGTCAAGCAAGCATAGTAGCTTACCGGAATATCTTACCTTATATGAATTGAGAAAATCAAAATTACTCATTATAAAATACATACAACGAACTGAATTTGCAGCGGAAATTATGGCATTACGGAAACATAGTAAATTAAGTAGCAGAAGTAATCTATTAAAACTTAATCCCTTTATTGATCACGAGGGGATTCTACGAGTTAAAGGCCGGTTAAGCAAAGCAAACATGAGTATGGACATGAAGCATCCTGCGATATTGCCTCATAACAGCCGGCTTACTGCTCTAGTAATTCAACTAGCTCACCAGCTCACCTTTCATGGTGGACCGCGATTAACTTTATTTAACCTTAGACAGAGATACTGGATTATTGCGGGAAATAAAGCTGTAAGGAAGGAAGTGAGAAACTGTGTTACCTGTGCAAAGCATGAGCCCAAAATACAGCATCAACTGATGGGAGAGTTACCCGTAGACAGAAGCAACCCGGCCCCACCATTCTATCACACTGGAGTGGATTACACAGGTTATGTAGATGTTAAAAGTAACAAGGGACGTGGAATTAAGACCACTAAAGGATATATTGCGCTGTTTATTTGTCTAGCGACCAAAGCTGTCCATTTAGAGCTTGTATCCGATTTAACCAGTTCTGGGTTCTTAGCAGCATTACGACAAATGGCAGCCAGAAGAGGAGCGCCGCGTCATCTTTACAGCGATAACGGGACGAATTTTGTGGGAGCTAATAGAATGCTACAGGAAAGCTATCACGATTTTGAAAATGTATATGATCATAACTTTTTCGCTGAGCTAGCAGATTTAAACATAGAATGGCACTTCAATGCCCCATCTTGGCCTAGTGCAGGGGGTCTATGGGAGCGAGCCATTAGAAGCTTAAAACATCACCTCAAGCGAGTAATAGGAGAACAAAAGCTAACCTTCGAAGAATTTAGCACTATCTTAGCACAGGTGGAGGCTTGTTTGAACTCTAGGCCTTTATGTGCCTTATCGGAAGATATCGAAGACTTGAATGTCCTGACTCCGGCTCACTTCTTGACCGGAAGGAGCGGAACTGCCATAATTGAAACTGAAACAGATGCTCGAACTAGATGGTATTTTTCAGCTAAAATAGTAAACGACATATGGAAGAAATGGAGAGCGGAGTACCTGACTCAGTTATCTGTACGAAGCAAATGGCGAAGCGTTGAGCGAAATATTACCATCGTTGATTTAGTCACCATCCAGGACGACAATCTGCCACCTGGAAAATGGATGATGGGTAGAGTAATAGAAACTCATCCAGGTCAAGATGGATTAGTTCGGGTAGTAACTCTTAAAACAAAAAGCGGAACAATTAAAAGGCCGATTGTGAAACTGTCAATCTTGCCGATACCGCCAGTTTCAAGTAATACGGTAGATAACAATATTAATCAAGCAAACAACGTCACCTCGAAAGAGCCTGACGTGCGGATTAGAAGCAGCAAAATCAAAACTAACTTCATATCATTAGCAATGTCGTTAATCTTTTTTATTTCATTGATAACATCGTCTCAAGCAGCTTTTAATATATCAAAGTTGCCTAGCAATAATTCGCTGTATTTTGAGTCAGTAAACAACATGCAAGTTATTCGAGACAAATGGAATCTGATTGTTTATTATGATATGAGCCCTTATTGGGAAGGAAATACTGCCGCCACAAAATTCTTGGAATATTTACAAAGACTCTGTGCATCCCTAAACGATAAGAGTCACTGTAATATGATAACACTTCAATTAAATCACGACTTCAAAGAAATACAGCACTATAATCAACTTATGATTAGTCAGCACTTTGATGTGCGCACCAGACAGCGTCGCGGACTCATTAACGGTATCGGTTACGTGGCCAATAGCTTGTTCGGAGTATTAGACGAACGATTCGCCGAACAGTATAAAAAAGATATACAGCTTGTTAAACAAAACGAACAGCATCTTAATAGTTTGTTAAGAAATCAGACCTCTATCATTGAGGCTGAATACAACGTATTAAAAAGAACCGAGCAAACTATCCAGTTACAACATAAAACAATAAACAAACACTTGAATCAATTGCATAATGCTGCCCTTGCTATTACACAAGAAGTTGAAGGTTTAGCTAAAACTCAAGACTTTGCTCTGTCGGCAGTCACAACTATCAACTTACTTCAAAACCTTAAAAGGATCCAGGATACTCTGTTAGATATCATCACGGATATTTACCACGGGAAATTCAACGCTCATCTGTTAACTCCAGATCAGTTACAGCGTGAGTTACAGTTCATTTCTGGACAACTAACAAAGGATACTACCCTGCCCGTGGACAATCTACAATCTGACTTAAAACATATTTACAGTATGTTGAAGGTAAAGGCGAGAATGATGGAAGAATACTTCATATTTGAGATTACTTTTCCATTGACCGGTAGAGACAGCTACAAGATTTATAAAATCATACCAGTTCCTCAGCAAGTTCAAAATGATATGATTAGCGTACTACCGGTTGCGGAGTTCGTGGCTATTAGTTTGAAGAAAGATGCTTTCTTCACAATGTCGTTTATGGAGCTCCAATCATGCCTGCATAATGATCAGTCATATTTATGCCAAGCTAACAAACCAATTAATCACTTAAGCATCGATGAAAAATTCTGCAAGCTGGATAATAAATTAAAACAATGCGTTGTAATTAAATCCCCTTGCCAAGACAGCTGGCTCGAACTAAATGACCCATCGAGGTACATGTATTTTTGCTGCAATACCTACTCAGTGAGGATTATATGTCAAGATCAAGTTTCCTTTAAACAGGTGACTGGAGTCGGAATTAGTGATCTAGGTCCGAAATGCGTAATAAAAAGTAAAGATTTTACCTTGTATTCTCATGCCCTATCAGCAAACACAATTAAATCAAACTCTGATATTCCGATACCTCGGATAGCAGAATTAAACCATATGGTTAATATATCATTATCTCACTACACCGCATACGAAGATCCACTGAACAGCACATTAGTGGACCTGGGCGAACGAATAAAACAACTGAAATCTGCCAATACTATCTTACCAGATTACTCTCTATCTACAGATGACATTCATCAGTATATTATTTGTTACGGCTTGCTGGGTGTAGCCGTTTTATTGGCGTCATACTTTTTATGGAGAAGGTGCCGCTCGGTTTCTTCAGTGGAACTACTATCACAAAGTGTGGCGAATAGTGTTGTGTTCTCGCGAAAGCAGAGTACGGCTGACCGTCAGCCTAGTGAAGTGAATATAATTAGTGAGGACACTAACCCTAAACGAGACGTAGCAACGTCACCTATGTCTAAAACATGTCGCTTTAGACTAGAAGATGTGTAACTTTTTTGCCCGGGAGCATGTACGGTGAAACCATACACTACCGACGACTAAGCATTTTTACATAACTTAATTAATTAATATCCACTGAGCAATCAGTACTCGATTAGCGGTCATCGCGTGTGCTCCCTCGCTCCTTTATATTTACAACCTTTGGTCCGTTAAATACATTTATTTTACCTTAAAACGCAGCAGTATCATTGACTAGCTTCCAACCTTCTACATTCTTTAAATTCTTCAAAAAATCGGTTAGAAACTCTGAGACACTATATTATGCTTTTTGCGAAAGAAACCTTTTTAATTCACGCTTGAATGCATTACTATTTAGCTCCTTCCAACTTTTAGGCAATATGTTAAAGTAGGCGCCATGCAGACTGTAGAAGATTGGAAGATAGTCAATGATACTGCTGCGTTTTAAGGTAAAAATAAATGTATTTAACGGACCAAAGGTTGTAAATATAAAGGAGCGAGGGAGCACACGCGATGACCGCTAATCGAGTACTGATTGCTCAGTGGATATTAATTAATTAAGTTATGTAAAAATGCTTAGTCGTCGGTAGTGTATGGTTTCACCGTACAGTAGCCTACTAGCTTTTATCCTGTTTCACAACATTTTATCAAAGTGGGTACAGAAATACTTATTACATTTTTTATTGCAAGACACCACCCCAATTAGAATAGGGATGATGACTGGGAAAAAAAAAACTATTTAGTCAGTCAGTCAGATAAAAAAATATATTAGACACGTATTTAAAATTTTGTTCTGTAATTGGTCTATTTGAAATAAATTCTTTGAGTTTGAAGCATAATCGATTTCCAAAGTATCTGATTATCGGAGATAAATTGCGTCGCTGATGAGCCCTGTCGGCGAAGAGTCCTATCGGAGAAGTGTCCTGTCGGCGAAGAGAAGTCTTGTCGGTGTTCAGTCTGTCGGCGTTTAGTCGTACACTCAGCTCTTGGTGGCAATCGAAGCTTTATTTGGTGCTGTTTTACTGACCGATCTAAAAGCAACTTACAGCTAAAACAGTTCACGCATGCGCTCTTAATACATGAAAAGTTGAGTAAAATTATTGTTCGACACGGTTTTTGTTATTAAAATTAAATGAAACAGTTTTACAATAGTTCAGTGGTGATTTTCAGATAAGTTAACATCTAATGTTAACATATGTGAGTTGTTCAAATTTACCATAGATTTTTGTTAAATAACTCTTCATTGCGAAATGGCAGCAGTGGTCCAAAAGTAACAAGAAAGAAAAATAACAAAAGTAGCAGACGAAGACGATAATTATTGTATAGCCTGGTTTGAACATTATAAAACGAGTAGAGAAGATTGGTTGCAATACACAGACTGCCATAAATGGGCACACTGTAGCTGTGCAAATAATGATCCCTTTTTGTGTGTTTAAACTGTTTGTCGGAAAGACTGCTATTGATTTATTATTATTGAAGTGTTTTAAGTTTTCTTTTTGTGTTTAGCGTTAACTGCCGACAAGATTTTGTTAGAGTTATTGTTTTATTGTTTGTTGACGATTTCTGTATGTTACAATTGACTCTCATTGCTGTTACAAATTGACTCTCTTGGTGTAGCAATTGTAACACTATTGACTGATCTCATTAAGTGGCATTTTCTAGAATTTGGTCGATATTTTTGTTAGTTTCTGTATTTTATTTTATAATTAGATAACTGAACTATATTGTGACCAAAAATCATTGCGCTGTGATTTTAAATTAAAATATTATGAAGGATTGTTTTTTTTTTTGTTACTATTGACACACTTCTCCCCTACTTACCTTAACCGTTGTCGCTACAAGAAAGTGGTCTAAGGAGACTCCTTAAGTTTGCGAGACATTTTGATCTGAATTTATAGATTTTGAAATAAAATACAGTCAGCAAGAAAATTAGCAGTCTTCACTAAAACTATTATTGGTGCCAATCGATCCTGTTAGTTCAATAAAGTTTTTTGATCCTCATAAGAATATAAGGATCAAAAAACTTTATTGAATCAACTGAGGTTCGAGCACTAGAAAAGTCAGAAATCGCAAAAACCTTTTCCCATACATTTTGTAGGAAATGATACTACAATCTATCTTTTTACGAAAGATAGACCGGCCGAAACTAAACAAAAAAAAAACCCGTCAAGTGCGTGTGGAACCACGCACAATAAAGGGTTCCGTAGTTGAGATGAATTTATACCAAGAACAAACCTAACATTGTAGTTGAAAAACATGTTCTCACATACGGAATGTATAAGAGTACATGTTTTTGCAACTGCAAATGTAAGTCGTTCGATTATTACTCGTTAACTTGTAGAGCCTACTTAGCTGTTATAGTTTTCTTTTTAACTTCGTTTAATACTATTGCTGCGAATTTTTTCAAAGTCTGTGAATGCAGATCACATAATGCCTCGTCTCAAAAATCCAACCTGTATATCCACTACACGCTTGGTGCTTATCGACAACACGCTCTTTTGTTCATTCGTTGTGAGAAAGGGAAAAGAATTTAAGAGGGCGCCCAATGGTCCACTAGCGCCTTTAAAAGATTATTATCTCGTGATTAAGTAGGAATTATGAATAACCGCTAGTAAGGACCCTCGGTAAGTGTGTCTAGAATTTTCTAATAATTTAATAAAGTTTCACTTAAGTGCAAAAAATCAAACAAAGTGAAACATTATAAAAGGTATTACAAAATTCTGGACCATTGGGCGCCCCCTTGAACAAAACTATTCGTGATTCTAAAAGTAGAGTTCTTTGTTTTGCATGTGGCTGAAAGGGATTTTTGAAATAAGTTATTCATGGAAAATCAGAAATATTCGCAACAAGTTTTCCGAAAAACTACGCGAGACTGACATTTGATCACTTTTTTTACAACAAACTACGTTTGATATTAAACGTTTGAAAATATTATCAATATCGTTATATGGTCTACTTGCATGTGGCTTTTTTTTTTTTTCCGGATGGGAAATCATCAAATGACTTCTCCCGCTCTGGGCAGAGCGAGAGGGTGTGTCAGACTTTTACTGACTAAACCCTCCCGTGTTCCTTCCGTTGCCTGTGTGCCGGAGCCGCGATATCCCTTTCGGCCCGCAACCTCAGCAGGCATTGGTCTTTCGACCCCGTCGGTTGGTGCTGACATCTCTTTGAGGCGCGCGTGGAACACAACGCGCCGTCGACACGGGCCTGGTCCTTATCGGACGGCGAGCTGCCCATTGCTCACCGTCCGCAGGCCCGCGCCTACGGTGGCCGGAAGTCGGCTCTCGACTCCCGACGCCCGGGGCGTCTCCTGCAGCGACTAGGGCCGCGAGGGCGTGCAGCTTGCATCTCCCTCGCGCGTACTTGCATGTGGCTGAACCACATTTTTCAACTTTGATACAAAATATAGCAGACAAATAATGTTGAAAAGAACTTTTTTTTTTCACCCTCTCAGTAATGTATTTCAACTATTAACAGGTGCTGTGACTGACACGAATGGTTTAGCACTACGAAAACTGTACTTTTATACTTACACAGACATAATGTTTCAATTATTTCAAGCTTTCTTAGGCTGCCTGTCCACTAGAGCGGAGAGGAGAGGAGCGGAATAGCGGTGTGCCAATATTAACCAATGGAATTGCTTAAAACCTCCGCTTCGCTTCAGTGGACAGGGATTTGCGTACTAGTTAAAAAAATCATACGAAACCGGGAAGCGGAGCGGGGAAACGGAGCGGAGAAGTGGAGCGGGGAACCGGAGCGGGGAATTATTACTCGTCGCGTGAACTCGGTCTAGTTCCGCACAGTCCGCAACACCGCTCCGCTACCTCACTAGGCACAGTCCGTAACTCCGCTCCGCTACCTCGCTCCGCATCAATGGACAAACACTGACCGCAACTCTGCTCCACTCCGCTGCCATTCTCCTCTCCGCTGCCTCGCTCCGCTTCAATGGACAGGCAGCCTTACAATTAGATACGAGGGCGGAGTGATAAGTCTGGTAAAAATCTATTTTGGAATAAAATTATCGCAAATTCCATGTAACCTCCTTGTTCACAACTCTTTTGAGGGACTATATTTAAATTTTCAGCCAGTACCGCCGGTTATTTTTTTTTTTGAGAGCCATTAAATAAAAACGATTGAACGCATTTTCGCAAAGATGGAGAAAAGTGAATTTCGAGTGTTGATTAAACATTATTTTTTGCGCAAAAAAACTATTACGGTCGTAAGTACCTAATTGACGAAAAAGGGTTTTTTTCGTGCGCGGAGCCTTGATCGTGGTGCTTAAAACATTATTTTTATCCGATTTTCTTTCTTTCGGTGATGAGGACTGCGGCACAGTAGGTATAAATAAGTAACAGTATTAATCTTGGCAGTGACTTTGAAATAATTGCCTTCTGCTGCTCTGTTGATAAACCTTATTAATTTATTTAACAGTTTATGTGCACACATATAAACATACAAAAAGAAAGGAACAGAAAAATACGTACACGCGGCTACATATCAAGCTATACATTTCCAGTATAAGCTGACTTCGCATTGTACCGAAATCCCATACAATGCGAGATCAGCATAAACTGGAAATTTATAGTTTGATGTGTAGCCGTGTGTACAAAGGTGATGCTTATATCTAAAGAAATCTCTCCCAGCATACCTATGATAAGAAAGTGGTTAAAGATGGACAACGTGTGTAAGAATAGAAGAGAAAACAAAATACATAAAATTAAAATTAAAACTATTCACTAATTTAAATATAAACATACATACTTCCACGTTCGCGCGTAACTGCCGCGCACTCGATACTGTTGCGTGATATACACTGAGATTTCGAAGCGCGTCGTTTCGGCCGTTTTCTATGAACATATTATACTTATTTATACTGTGACTGCGGCAAATCAATTTATTACATCACATTGTTCTGCTTTCTTTGATCGTTGCACAAAAAGTTCTCTTCTGGAAGCGAACTCGAGATAATAACAGGACTTTTTATGTTTTACACAAAGAATTCAATAAACTGTGATCATCGAACGTGATAATTATGAATTAATGATGAATGGCCCTTTATTGTAGCGGTCATAGTAGGGAGACAAAGTTGAAGTTCGTGGAGGATTCGGGAATCGGGCAGACATTAATTTATTTATGACTGATTCAGGACTTACATGACAAGCGAAGGCAGTCAGTTCACACAACTACTAGGTATATATAATTAAAATACTGAAAAGATTAGATCTATGACTCACCGTATCATTATCGTTGAACTTAGATCAAGCTATGTCAACGACTTTTATCTAGGCATCAATGTTGTTAAAAACTCATCAAAGATTGTATGTAAGCACACAGAAACAAACAATCACGTGGCGAAGCGCGTGCGCATATTTCAGTCACACACACACACACAGCTAAGCCCATCACATAGCTAAGTACCCAGATAATCACCATGTACCTACTGACCATAATGTATGTGCCCATGATGCTGCTTATCTCGACTAATCTGCAAACTCACATTCATTTTGCCAACCACCATTGTTATAGCTTTCGTGTGACGGTTATAATTTGTAAAATTACCATTCAACAAGTCTTTTATACATTAGATTGTTAGTAAACCTAGCTATTATTCGCAAAGTTCACGTAATTATCTCTGAAGTCAACTACCCTTTATGTTACAATGCTGTAGCTGTCATCTTCGTTTTTAAATTCATGATGTGAAAAGAAATACCTACACAATAGCAATATAAATGTACCTTTCATGAATTTATTGAGGTAAACAGTAACAGAGACAAACCATCTAGTACCTACCTTTCTCTACAGCCCAATTTTCAACGTGTCGAATGTTGATAGGTCATCCCATAGCAGAGGAGCTTTCCGACTCAGTAGGTAGTTAGTTTTTTAGAGCAGTACCTAGGTATTGGACCTACTACTTGTCCTGTTGGGCTAACATGACAAGCGCGACAACGCTTTTTATTTTCGTTTTGTCGAAAGTGTACGATTCTGGGGGCCTACTCCCTAAGCGAAATCCGTAGTTTCAGCCGTCGTTACAGTCGCTTCGTTTTCCGTCTCACTTACAGACATACCGTAAGTGAGAAGGAGAGCGAAGCGCCCGTAACGACAGCCGACACTACGGATTTCGCTTAGGGAGTAGACCCCCTGACGTCATTCTAATCCCTAACATGACCGTAAACGACGAGTAAACTCGAAAAACTCACTTTGACACTTCTATATCTCGCGACGAGAGACCGATGTTGCAAATTATTAAAAACAAATATTTTTTTATGATAGCATCCGCTTGAGATTCCATTTCATTAATTCAATGGTGCCGATTCTCTTGTTACAAATGCTACTGCTAAACAATACAAATGCTAAACTAGACTAAAAATCAAACAACGATTTCTCATTCTGAAATAGATTAAAGTGACACAAATTAACTATAGTATATATATAGTATATTTTAGTTTGACAGCATTATTAAGGCACTGAGTTATTAATTTAGTGAAAATGGCAATTTTGCTATTAGCTGCAGACATCGAGTCTATTTTTATTCTGCAGAAAAGAGCGATCAGAGCCATATATTATCTCCACAGGCGTGACTCTCTAAGGGATCTGTTTAAGTATATTAATGATAAATTTACAAATTAACGATTTTCGGACTTGTGCTGTGAGTCAACTACTAGAATAGTAGTTGACTCACAGCACAAGTAAAGGAGCAAGTCCGAAAATCGTTAATTTGTAAATTTATTATTAATATATATTTTTTGCTTTTACAAACTTACATTTGCAGTTGGAGAATTGACTGTAGAGTATATCGATGTATGGGAGAACATTGTTTTCAACTACAATGTTAAGTTTGTTTTAAGGATTAATACATCCCAACTACGGAACCCTTCATTGTGTGTGGTCCGACTCGTACTTGGTCGGTTTTTTTTTCTTTTGTCACTATTTTTGCTGCATTCGTCTCAGCTACTCAACCACTTTCCACTGCCCCCGCGACCTGCCGCCATGCTTGGACAACCACAAAGTGGAGACAATTCTAAAAATAAACGATATCCAAGATGCGACGTATTGTCCAATGAAACAATGCGGTAACATGGAATATTCCATGACTCCATGGGCACCTGACATCACGCGATGATAGCACATTACACGATTGCAGAAAGTAACAATGGCAGCTTATTATGGTGAAACCAACAACATTAACTATGTGTTTACAGCAGCGGATAGTTTGTGGCGCACTGCAGTTTTATGAGCGGGTAATGCAACATTATGCTTGTAAAATGCAAGTAAAACTGTCGGGGTAAAACATTTTATTTTTTGTCAACAAATTATCTAAATAATAGGTACGAATTATTCAGGTGGTCCAGCCAACACGATTACTATGCAATGGGTATCAAGTTTACAACACGGAGGAACTTTTTCTATTACGCCATCAATTAGGTAGGTAGGTACCAGCAATCAGTAGGTGGAACAGTGAACTTATTTAATTAATACATATATTTTATTAAGAAATAATGAACCAACAATTAGGACTAATTAGGAAACTGCGACATATTATTTGTTAAATAAAGGATAATTCCTTTAGTAAGAATTTGATATTTACCTTGTGTTAGGCTACGGCAGTATAACTAGTTAACCTAATAAATTCATGGATGATGATTACAAAATCACGAATGTTTTTACGACTGTAAATAGACGTAAGTATTTTCCTCCATGAGCTACAGCTATAAGATCATGTGCTTGCCGCAAAAACACGCACCTGATTCGACGAGTTCCAACAAGCTACTAAGCGAAATATAACATACCTATAACCTATTAAAACATGTAACCTAGTAAAAGTCTGGAGATCTATCATCGAAACCATTGCGCCCTATTTAGCTTTCATATTTTAAAACCAGTGTTGACCAAGGAGTCATTCCGAATCTCATGAACCACAGTAAAGTCATTCCTTTTTTCAAATTCGATGACAGTAAGGAACCCAACAATTATAAGCCTGTGTTAATTCTGCCAGTTTTTAGTAAGGTGTTAGAATAGTTGATGCTAAATCAAATGTTCCGTCACTTTAATATAAACTCTTCAAATCTTTCATGAACAACAGTACGGTTTCACCAAAGGGCGTTGTATCACTGACTCCGATGTGACCCTAATAAAGAACATTTTAATGCCTGGGAAGAAGTACAAGATGCCATTACCATTGCTATCTGCAGTGCAATTGGAATCTTTTCCGACTCGAAGGCGTTCAATTGCGTAGACCATGAGACACTTGCTAAAACTAGAGCACTATGGGATTAGAAACACAGCCGTTGATTAACTAAGATCATACCTGAAAGATAGAAAGGTTAAAGTTCAAGTAAACGACATAAACTCATTAGGGTCTGAAATGGCAATGGTCGTTTCTCAAGGTTCGATATTGGGTCCATTCTTCTTTATTTTTAGTTTACATTAATGATTAACCCCAATTACTTCGAAATCAACCGAGCCGACGGTCACAAACTCTTGACGATGTGAGGAGCTATGCTTCAGGTCCAAAATTGGGTTGCGGTAAATAATTTGGTACTAAATAAAAAAAAAAACAAATGCAATATATTTAAATTACCTAATGTTAGAAATAGCGAATGTCACATCATATTGAATGGAGAAAAACTGGAATTTATTAATCAAATGGTTCGACCGAGTTGAAACTGATTTGTTAAAAATCATTGTGCACCGTAGAAGGTAAGACTCGCACTACAAGTGTAAAACTTCATGTGCACTTAACTCTTGACTGTATTATTGGTATTCAGCTGCATCCGGTTAGACTGGAAGCCGACCCCATTATAGTTGGGAAATTGATACAACGAAACAGCGCTGCAATTTGCAAAAACCTAAGAAGTTTTCAATTTCGCCTAGTCGCCTTGACGGATCCCTTAAAAAAAAACTTTAGATCCGTATCCCCGGATGTGAGCCACCAATAATCCGCACCCGCATCCGCAATATCCCTGGTCGAGAGGTGGATTGTTTGTAGGCGCGCAGGCGCCCATAATTAATGCATGCAAAAAATAATGTACTTAATACTTCCACAAGCCCGGTAGATACAATAAGTATTATGTTGCTCCACTGTAGGGCGAAAGCTTCTTTATAACAGAAGTCGTTATACACTTATCTTATTAAAGGATGCGTTATCCCTAGTTCCATAGATCCAAAAGCATAATAAGTAGGATATTATCCAGCAATTTTACTTGAATATCTCACATATTCCGACCTTCAGAACAGTGACATTCAGAACGGACGTAGTATCGTCATTCCATTCATTTTTCTGTTCTCTTGCCGAGTGACCACTACCTATAGGTATGTAAGTACCTACCTATATTTGGAGACGATGCAAATGAGAACTAGATTTTAATCTATTCAAATTGCTCAATTGTAGTTGGAAGTCACAAATTCCTCCGCACAAGAAAGGCTCAACAAGAACGTGCGGGAACTACCGGACAGTCGCACTTACATTTCATGCTAGTACTTATTGCTTTACGTACCTAATCAACGGACGACTAGAACCGTACCTACAGTAGCAGAAGTACCTATCATCAAGAATCCGTTCTTCGAGACAATTTTAAAAACACGAAAAAGTAACTGGCCGGGAAATCATCGAGGTTCTTACACTGACCCTCTAAGCCAGCCAGCTTGGAGCCAGTCTAAGAAACTCGATAATTTCCCGGCTTTTATTACTTACTTAAGTAGGTACTTATAAAAAATAAAAATAAAGCAAAGTGGAGAGTTTGAGTTTACCAGTGTCTTCGATACATAGCGTTGTGAAAATGACGTCATTTTCTGTTTTCCGCAGGAGATTGACTTTCATACGTGAGCAAAATGTTATTGTAGTAGTTAGGTATATCCGCCCATTTAATCTTCATGTTCTAACAAAAGATGGCAAAATCGAAAATGTTGTTTACAAAATATTTACATTTCAATACGTATGGATCATGGATACATATACAAATTTACTTACTTTCTTAATATCCATATCCATAGGTACTTCCATCCATACAAATATTATAAATGCGACAGTAACTCTGTAAGTATTACTTTTTCACGCCATAACGGCTGAACGGATTTAGATGAAAGACAAGACGGAAAGACCCATGGACTTGGGTTTGGACATAAGATACTTTTCGTATCCCGGCAGTAGGTACCTACGTTCCCGTGGGGTAGCTACCTATAGCTAGTTACTTCTTAATTTCGTTAGTCTGCAAGTAGTCACCTCACGTATTAGGTACCTACGTACGTACCTATTTGAAGTAAAGGTCGTCTTATTATTTAACATGTAGCGCTTTTATGTCGTATTAGAGGGAGTTTCGCAGTTCATGTGTAACGAGACATACGACGAGCCGTTGACTGTACCTACGTACAGTTTGTAATCTCCTGGAAAACCGCCCCACACGTTGCACGTGCTGCTAGAAATCAAAATTTCTAAAACTATCAAACTCATAAAGATCAGCCCCCACACAGGTCATGCGTACTGCGGCTCATAAAAACCGTGTAGTAATGATCGGCTGCGGCGGGGCAGCGCGGCGGGGCGCTCGGCACGCGCACGCACACGTGCCTGCCGCCGCGCAGCCGCAACGTGCCGCACCGCTGCGGTTTGTGGTGGCAGTGGCACATAAACTGACTGGTGTTCCATTATAGGAAGTTTAAAATGTTTTATTTTGCGGAAGTAGACCCTAACTACTAGCCAGTACAAGAAAACAGCTGGCTAGCAGGTGCTAGCAGGTTAGTCTGAAGCACTCGCTTGGATAAAGCTGTAAGATTTGTTGACACGATAGTGATTTCTGGCTTTGTGTTAGACCCTATCTATAGCAAATAAGAAGTTCAGTAGCCTACTCTCCGTCTCGCCTGTGATATAACACTGCAGCACGCGTAGCATGACGACCATAGAAACGGGTTTTCTATGGGTATTGTTGACGAAAGAATAGACAAAATGACAGATTGTGATTGTATATCTATCATTTTGTCTTTTCTTTCGTCGGTTGACAAAACCCGTATAAAGTGTCATGCTAAGCGTGGAGAAGACATAAAATAAAAAATCCCCTCTGAAAATAAAGATTCACATTATTACTTGTTTGAAAAGAACGTACCTAGATAAGTAAGACATCGTTATTTGCAATGACAAGACCAAAGAATTCCCAGAATGTCACGGACACACAATGACAGTGTGTACGATCTTTGTCTAGTCATTATTATTATTGTGTGCTAAACTATGAAACTAAATTGCTGAACAACAAGCATACAAGCGAACAATACAAATAATACTTAATAATGTTTTAAGATTTACACACAAAT
Organism: Agrochola lota; assembly: GCA_947364205.1. Taxonomy (NCBI): domain Eukaryota; kingdom Metazoa; phylum Arthropoda; class Insecta; order Lepidoptera; family Noctuidae; genus Agrochola; species Agrochola lota. The sequence continues at coordinate 23,338,430 of OX376221.1, forward strand.
CTAACTATTTGTAAAATAACTGTTCATGCGGCACAAATAAAGCAAGTTTTTACATCGACAAATACTTTCATCGTAATGTGCTTTCGTTTGGCCACGTAATGGAGATGGGATGAGTACAAATTGCCACCACCGCCTGCGCGGTCAGACCCACGTTAACGTCTAGATTCCGAATTATCCACACGTAAACTGGGGTATAATTATATTCTATTCAGTAACACTATTATAATAATTGTTTCAAACTATTTAGAATAGGGATATGCCTGTGTAGAAAAAATGAAATTCTGATTAGTCCGTCAGTCAGATAATAAAAAAATATTAGACACGTATTTTTTGCTGTATCATATTAATAAAAAATTACTTAGATAAAACGCATTTTAAGTTGGGGACTGGGGGTCGATACGTCACTAGTACGTATAAAATCTACATACTCGTGACGTCATGGCACATTTTACCTCAATGTATCGCCGTAATCTTTAGATTACGTAAAAAAAGAAAAAATACGTGTCAGATATTTTTTTTAAATCTCAAAGACCGACAAAAAAAAAGGTTTTGTCATCACCCTATTCTATTTGTTAGTCATTTGTGCAAGCGCTACGCTTTGCCGGAGTCTGGGATTTGTATAGTTACCAGCATACCTAAATGAATTTGGAATTAGCCAGGAAGCCTTCTTAAAACTGAGGCAATATGTGAGGTAACTAATTTCACGAGACAACCCCACATGGTTACATTATTGAGTTATAATAATCAGCTATATTAGTGTGCACGAGGCTTTACTCAATAACTGTGTTGCGGAGGTCAGATAGGCAGTCGCTCCATGTAACATACTGGTATTTAGCTGCATTCGGTTAGACTGGAAGCAGACCCTAACATAGTTGGGAAATGGCAGATGATTATGTAGTCAGGGAAACAGGTTATTAAGCAAATTGACTACCACCATAAATTGTACGTGTATTCAAATCACAACTGTCATTATTTGACAATTGTAGGAAATTGTTATAACGCTCGCCTTCGCCTCAGTTGGGTAAAAACACACGGTGAATTGAATTGAGGTGTCAATTTACTTAACAATCAATTTCCCTGACTGTACTTAGTATTGTGAATATAATTTAGGCCTTTACATACAAGTCATTGACTTATTACTAAGTAGGTACCTACCTATTAATTTATTTGCCACAATTTCAAGAAAATGATTCATCTGTTGGGCAGTTCTGGTCAAATAACTGCTGCTTTCAGAGCAGCAGTAGGCTACAAATTCAATCTTACCTAAAAAAATAGTAGCGCACATGCGCAACCCAACTTCAGCGCGGCAAAGAACTATTTACGAGAACTGTACACCCGCACATCAGTGATAATCTGACAGTAGCAGTGCCATCATAGCGTCATCTCCAACTGCGAGAGAATCGCGGCGAGTCTCTCTGTGCCAATATCGCGGCGATGACATCGCCGCGTGGAGATTCATACAGTTTCGATTGAATTAGATGCCACTACGTGACTATCGCGGCGATACTCTCGCCCGTGTAGATGGCGCCTATATGTAAGCAGTATCTGTTTTGGTAATACAATTGTTGCCACTGATGTAAAAATATTATTTATCAAAAAGGAAACAAGTTATAATTTTTTTGGGCTTTTATTTTACGCTTATATTACTTAACAGGAGGTTCTTAGATCCTGGAGGGATACAACATCTGAAACAAAGATAAAACATGTCATAATTACCAGTTCCTCTACTGTTGAGATCATTTGCAGTAGGCTTATGCTATCAGTGAAATTTTGACCACATTTAGTTCAGGTTTCAAATGTCTAAACATCATTTAGGAAGAACCGAAGAGGACATCAAAATAAAGTTAAGTAAGCACGAAATTCAGAATTACAAACCAGCTAAGTGTGTGTCTGACCATGCACAATGAAGGGTTCCATAAGGGGTCCATAGTAAGGATGAATTTATCCCAAAAACAAACTTAACATTGTAGTTGAAAAACATGGTTTTGCAACTGCAATTGTAAGTTGGTTGATTATTACTCGTTAACTTGTAAAGCCTACTTCGCTGTGATAGTTTTCCTTTTAATTTCAATCAGTATCAATAACGAAATTAAAAGGAAAACTAACCCTGAATTTTTTCACATATTCCAAAACCAACCATTTAGCTGGCAGGGGGTGACACTTGAGTCTAACAAAAATTTGCACTTTAAAGATTAATATTTCGCAAAGGAAACCCTGCATTCAAAAAAAGTTTATCTCACACTCAGAATATTTTTGAACGACCTTTATAATGACACCCCACACCATGGGATACACGAGAAAAAAAGAACTTTACGTGTAGGGTACAAAAAAACTATTATTTTTCAACATCTTATTTTACCACTTTGTCAGCATGATTAATGTATACCCACGCAAAATCACAGATTTCTAGTACTAACAGTAAAGTAAGTGGGGGTGTGGGTGGTGTAAGTTATGGGAAAATTCATCTAAGAAAAAGCCTTTGAAGCAATTCTTATCTAACCGAGTTGTAACAGCATGGAATAGGCTCCCGGTGAGTGTTGTGACAGCTCCCTCACTGAGCTGCTTCAAGAATCGACTGGATAGGTTAAATATCTCCAAGCTATTTGATACACACGCATCAGCTAATTAGCTGCTAGTGTGTCTAACCAAATAATAAATAACAGTCTATGAGCTATGCCGTGGATAGACAGACAGACATGGCGAAACTAAGGGTTCTTTGTTGACTACTGAACCTTAGAAATGAAGTATTTAAGCCCAACATGAAATAAATGTATAAGGATCAACACCCAGATTTTTTTGTTGATGCAATATTTCACACAAATCCAAATAATTATCTGCTATGTTACAGCCACAATCATAATAAATTATCTGAATATCCAGTACTTAATAAGAAAGTAAGGCAATCCCATGAAAAGGGATCATTTCAATGCATATGTCACCAAGATGAAAAGTTTATGGAAATAATTAATTAATGTAAATACTGTGTTTGGAAAACTAGGTGAAAGTAGCAAATCTGTACTGACCACGCGTATCCTGTGTCCCATGGCCTGCGCGGGCAGGTTGGAGCGGAAGCGCGCGCGCACGCCGCCGGAGTTGCCGTGCGGTCTGGTCACCTTGCCCCAGATGGCACGCAGCTTGGTCTTCTTGCCGCGGGGACCACCGGCGATGGGTGTCCTCTTCTTGGCACGGTACACGTACACGCAACGCTTGCCAGCATAGAAGTCTGCATCATCACGGCTCCTTGCACCTTCGATCTAGAATTGTAATAGATAATAATTAGATTTGAATGTTTAAAAATATATCTGAAAGGTATCTAGTAGGTACGGTGTTATATCAGTAGGAATTTTGTCCACATGGTGGTTCAGGTTTCAAATGTCATAAATCATCATTTAGAATAGATTTTTTAAGCATGTGCAAGAGGGATATTTGATTTATTTAAAAATAACTCAGTAGGTATTGGACCTACAAGATAATACTAGCAATGTCAAATAGATTGATCTGACAGTCAATAGTCACAACAAACAGCTGACTATACTCAAAGGCTGATGGTTCTCCAGATACATAAAGCAGTATTGTATATTACACAGTATTCTCTCAACAACTCTCACAGCTTTATCACCTGCAGCATGAATACATACAAATGTTATGAATGACACAATATTATTTCATACACTTAATGAAAAACAAAACAGCCTATTAAAAAACTTGGTAACAAGAATACTTTTGTTTGCAGTTCCTTCACAATTCATATCAACAATGACGAGTCTAACATGTTGTGTAGGTATCCCTAGACTGGCATACTTGCACTGGACAGTGGCAGTTTTTGATGTACTAGTAGAGCATGCTACTACACTACCTCATGGACACTTTCAACACCAACTGACAAAGGGTAAATCGTTCAAGTTTACCTTCAGGAGGGCTGTGTTTTCGTGCTGGTTGCGCAGACCACGCTTGTATCCTGTGAACACGGCCTTGGCGTACAGCCTGCCGTGGCGGGGCTTCGACGACACTTTACGCACCGCCTTCAGGGGCTCTGCGGGCGCCGCAGGGGCAGCCTTGGGTGCCTTCTCTTTGGGTGCCTTAGTCTTAGGCACTTTCACCTTGGGCGCTGTCGATGGCGCTGCGTCAGCCATTTCTAAAACACCAAAGTAACCAAAAGATGAACAACCACGATAACCAACTTTGCAAGATAGGTTATGTTGACAACCGACACTAATCTAGATTTATCTTCGTGACTAAAGTAAATCTAACGTTTTTGAGTACTCCAGAAGATTTATTCATTATTATACTATTTAGTTTATCACTTATTTTTCATCCATACCGTAAATATCTAGAAAATTTCAACAAATTCTAGCACACTAACCGTTTGTTATTTTCCCTTGGAAATGAAAGAAGGGGCGACGGGGTTGCCAGGAACAATATCAAAAAAGTTATAAAAAATTTGACAGTATGTCAGACTTGTCAGTACTAACATAGTCTATGAGTACGTCTTTAGTTTTCATTATTTCTCTCTGAAGTACTCTAAAGGGTTATGCGTAAATTTTTAATACGAATAAAAATATGAAACTTCTTCCAAATAAATTGAATTTAGTTATTGTTTTAGAAAAACGTAAGCTGCTATCTCAACAATTAGTTTTTTTAATCATGGCAACTTTGTTATTTTTCGTTCGGAAACAAGGAAACAAGCGATAAAGTGAACCCGAAGTACAAAATTGTCTTCAACCAAAATAATTTCTACAAAATAAAATCACAATTATTTCAAAATAATTAGCTTTGAATGTTTGTAAAGCTTCTTTACCTTCAATACATTAATTATTTTCTAGCAACCCTGGGCTAACCTATGTTGTCTGATTTGGACCAATCAGAAAAAACCACGAAAAGAGACGAACGAAAGATGGATTGTGGCTCTGTCAAATAATAATTTTGTATTGAAATTGATTTGTTGTGAATTAGTTAAAAAGACTGCTGTAATTAAATTATAGATTAATAATGGACTACTTAGTGAATATCAACTGGAACAAAGTCACACCATGCCTTGTCTTATTAGTGCTAGAAGTAATGTTAGAATGTGTGTATTTTTTTTACTAATAACCTGCACATTTAAGGGTTTTCTCGTTGATTTTTGTGTGAAAGTAAGTGTTTTGAGTCGTTGGTGTGTAGTTTCAGAGTGTGCGACGCCGGCGGAGGTTAACAAACACCTGGAGCTGGGGCGCGACTTCCTGGCGCGAGGGCAACTCTCGGATGCCCTGACACACTACCACGCAGCCGTGGGTAAGTGCCTGCACCCGCTACATACGTGTTCCGTGACGCCCGCACTGCGTGCCAAGGTTGTGAATAATGGGAGCAGACTCATGTGGCCAGAACTGTGTTCAGATTTAAAATGTTTTTTTTGAATCACTCAAATAATGATGAAATGAAATGAAATGAAATTGAAATGAAATGAAATGAAATGAAATTGTTTATTCTGTAAATAGGATATAGGAATCACTTTTACACGTCATATTAAAAATATATTAAATTTTGCTAGATGAGTTCGGCGTTTCCTATCCGACTACTCTGAGAAGAAAGGCCGAAACAAACTCAGAGGTCACAGTCTCTTTTAAAGTCCAGACATAATCTTGGTCAAGCCATATGAGGACCATGTAGATTCATGTCTGAAATGGTCTTTTGAGAAAAGAACCACACAGATTTGAGTGGACCTGTCCAGTCAGTGCAAGCATTTGTCAGTAATCGTGGAGCTCAACTCAGAACAAAAGGAGCTCAACTCGACGAACAATACCAAAGAAAGGACATTTGGGTAGGCCGCATAAACTACTCAAACTGCCAGACCATCATTAAAACTAACTGAGAGAGGATAAAAAAGGAGTAATGAGAAAAAAAAAAATTAAATTAAAAAAAATATCCACATAGTCCTCACATTCACAATAGGTAATTAAAATAATATTATACTTTACAAAGTAATCATGTCATTTTGTTTTAATGTTTAAATAAAACTGGTATATTTTAATGATTTTACTAAATAATTCTAATGTCAAGTTTTATGGTTTTATCACAAGGTTTAGCAGAGCGAGCAGCTCAATCCCAAGCTTTTTTATCTTCTAAATAATCTGAAATTTTATAGTACCCTTTTTTACAAAGTTTGGTTTTAATACAAATTTTAAATCGTTTAATGGGTAAGTTTCGAATGTCAATGGGAAGTTTGTTGTAAAAGCGTATACATTGACCCATGAACGAGTTGCCTACTCTGTGGAGACGAGTGCGATGTACAGCAAGGTTGTGTTTATTCCTGGTATTTAAACTATGAATACCAGACATTTTCTTAAAATTTGATATATTTTTGTGTACATACATTAGGTTTTCAAAAATATATTGTGAGGCTAGAGTTAGAATATTTACTTCTTTGAATTTTCCTCGAAGGGAATCTCTCGGACCTAGGTTGTAAATGGCTCGAACAGCCCTTTTCTGTAGAACAAAGATAGTATTAATGTCCGCACAGGTTCCCCAGAGAAGAATCCCATATGACATAAGACTATGAAAATAACTAAAATAAACAATTCTGGCTGTATCTACGTCAGTTATCTGTCTAATTTTTTTAACAGCATAGGCGGCCGAACTAAGCTTTCCTGATAATTTTTCTATGTGTGGGCCCCATTGTAATTTACTATCAATAGTGATTCCAAGAAAAACTGTCGACTCAACAGGGTCCAGTTCTATTCCATTAACTTGAACATTGGTAGTTAGCTGCCTGACATTTGGCGTTGAAAATTTTATGAGTTTAGTCTTGTTTTCGTTCAGAAGAAGATTATTTACATTAAACCAATGCACAACTTTAGAGAGTGCATCGTTAATTTGTTCAAAGTTAACTAACTGACGTTTGATTTTAAAAATAAGGGAAGTGTCATCTGCGAATAATACGATCTTGTGATTATCCCTTATGTGGTAAGGTAAGTCATTTATATAAATTAAAAATAAGAAAGGACCTAGAATTGAACCCTGCGGAACGCCCATGGTGACTGCAGATCCTGCAGATCTCTTGCCATTAACATCGACCCTCTGAATTCTGTTGTTCAGATAAGAAGTCAGAAGGTCGAGAGCTTTGTTCCTCATACCATAGTGGTACAGTTTCTTGATGAGTGTATCATGATGTACGCAATCGAAGGCCTTGGACAAGTCGCAGAAAATGCCAAGAGCATCCTGCGACTCCTCCCAGGCCTCGAATATGCTCTTCAGTAATTCCACGCCCGCATCTGTAGTTGAACGACCCTTTGTAAAACCAAACTGTTTTAGATGTAATAAATTATGTGCATTGAAATGTTCTAACATTTGTTTCAAAATTAATTTCTCAAAAATTTTGCTTAATGTAGGTAATATCGAAATAGGCCGAAAATTCGTAGGATCCGTTGTGCTGCCAGACTTGAACAGTGGAATAACTTTACTAAGTTTCATCTGATCAGGAAATACACCAGACGCAACACAAGAGTTAAAAATAATTGCTAAAAAGGGTGCAATAACATCAATTATTGAAGATATGGTATGTACTGATAATCCCCAAAGGTCAGCAGTTTTTTTTACATCAAGATTTTTAAAAGATTCTATAATGTCTTTAGCAGAAGCAATTGAAAATTCAAAAAGTTTGTCAGATTCTGGTACACATTCTTTTAGTATTGAGTAAGCAGAAGTGGAGGACGACGATGACAGAGTTTTGGTTGTTAAAATGGGAATATTAGTGAAAAAAAATTCAAACTCAGTTGCCACCTCCACGTCTGCTTCAATATCTACATCATTGATTTTTAGATGGAAGTCACGATTCCGTACCGTCGTTCTTCCCGTTTCTGAATTAATAATATTCCAGGTTGTTTTTATTTTATTTCCAGAAGATATTATTTTATTTTTAATGTGTAAGGCTTTTGCTGAGGAACAGGCTCTTTTAAAAGTTTTAGAATATTTCTTAACAAATTCTTTAAAAGTTTCATCATGGTTATATGTTTTTTCATGATACAACTCAAATAACCTTTCCCTACTTTTGTAAATACCTGGTGTTGCCCAATCACTAAATATAACGCGGTCACAAACAGGCAATGTTTTTGAGGTGAAAACCTTCTTAAACTCACAATTGATGAGGTTAAATAGTGAAGTATAAGCTCGATCCGGGTTGTTGTGATAAGGCAAACCCGGTAGTTTTTCCATTAAACTATTTTTAAATTGTCCTAAGCGACTTTTATTTACAGGAACAAAACTCACAAGTTTTCTTTGAGCTCTGACTGTTTTCTGAGGGAAAGTGACTAACTGGCCACAGTGATCAGAGTCCAACTCATTTATAATTAAATGGCTAGAAGGTCTTAAGTTTGTAAAAATATTATCAATACAGGTAGCACTAGTGGCAGTTATTCTAGTCGGCTCAAAGAATGTATTGTACAAATTATATGACTTAAATAAAGTTATAAATTTATTTACTATAGCAGATTTTTCCAGTATGTTAATGTTGAAATCTCCACAGACAACAACTGTTTTATTACTGTTACAAGTCTTTAATAATACTTCTTCCATATATTTCTCAAACATATCATATGAAGCACATGGGGGCCTATACACACTTATTACAATGAACTGCTCAAGCTCAATGCAAGCTATTTCAATGACTCGCTCAACAGAGAGGCTCACAATATCCTTACGTTCTTTAAATTTCGTATTGTTACGAACAATTATTAGAGAGCCACCACGTATCATATTAACTCTGCTGAATGAGCTGGCAACCTGGTGGTTGTTAAAGCTGAACATGAACTGGTGGACTTTTAACCAATGTTCAGTTACACATAGGATATCAATATAACTACAGTTCATGAACAGCTCCAATTCTAATTCCTTACCTATAACACCCTGTATATTTTGATGAACTATTTTGAGGCTATTATTATTACATTTATTTAGGTTACTGCAATTTGATAGGTGTGATATTAAACCAGTATTTAAATTTTCTTCATTTATTAAGCAAGAGGTTTCCTCTATTGTCTTAATTTCTAATTTAAATGATATTCAATATCATTAGTTGATGCCAAATTATTGGCAGAATTATTCAGAATGTCTTTGCATTGCTCAAAAGAAGCAAGTTGTTTAGCCAAGTTTTTGGCTGAAATAGAAAAAAAATATGATAGCGACACAGCTATCTGTCTTTTGAAATAGTTAGAAAGATAGTACATAACAATATTATGTCTATCTCTTGTCAAATACAAATGATTAGCAACATAATTGTTGGTATCAACTAAATGAAATAAATTATTATTAAATGTCAAGTTATGCAAAGTCATATTTATTGAAAATCTTAAGTTATTTTCTTCCTGTGGCAAACTGTTACTATATGGGAATGTAAACAACACAATTTTTCTTAAATTAAGATTACACAATGTACTATAGTATTGGAGCAGTTCTCCTTTGTTCACATTTCCCCTGTTACCCATAAAAATTAATAATAAAGTGTTCTGTTTAAAGTTACATTTAATAATTTCTTTCATAATATCAAATAAAGAACAACCAGGCATACAGTAATTTATTATGGAGTGTCCCGGATATTCATCTGACAACAAGTGGCCTAAGTCCTTACCAATCTCATCGCAAAACAATACTATATCATTTTTTACAATTTGTTTACATTGTTTATTGGAACTAATAATAGCAGGAAATGTCAAATTAACACAGGGCTGCGGTAAGGTGGTATTGCATGTTGTCAATGAATGTTCTGGTGTAAGTACATTAGATAGTGTTTGACACTGCTCACAGTTGTTTGTTTGTGAGTTGACCAGCTCATTCATTGCCAACACATATTCCCTCATTAGATGTTCAGAGGTATTATATTTGTTAGTCATTGAACTAAGTTTCTCCTGTAAGTGATCAAGTTCATATTGCAAGTACTCTGTGTCAATGTTGTACCTCCTAGTACTTTGTTCCAAATTAAAAGAATACATATCTAATTGTTTAAGTAAATTTAGCCTTTCTCTATTAAGTTTAACATTTTTAATAAAGAACTTTTGTCTTTTAACCATCTTTTGTGTTTTAGTAATATATTTATTAATTTTGATGTATTTTTTAAGTTTGTTCTTACTGGTGACTACCCTCACTGAATTAAATGACTTTGAATCATCATCACCTGTTAAATCTATTGTGTATGAGGGATTTATGGCAGAAACCATTGATGGGGCAATAGGCATCAACTCATTGAACAGACTTTGATTCAGCGAGGCAGTGATGTTATGATTTGTGGTCTGAAGTTCTGTTATTTGACTTTGAGCCTCATGTAGCCGCTGTTGTAGTAAATATTTGTGACTAAGAGCTTGTTCATACTCTATGCTACACTGGCTGAACCCGTCCACAACAAGTTGAAGTCTGTCCCGTTCTTCTATGGCATCAGTGTATTGAGTATATATCTGAGCCATTTCACTTTTTAACTTCCTATTCTTCTCATGGGCATCAAAGAGCACCTTTTCATTGTCATCTATTTCCTTATTCAGTTGGTCACAGGACTCCCTTGACGCCTTTAATTCGCTCAAAGCCTGATTGAGTTTAGACTCTTCGAGGCGAGCACGGGCGCTGCGAGTCATAATCATGATTGAAAGTTTAAGGAAATGACAAGATATTGAAAGAGAGAAGATAGTTGTGGCAGCAGTTTAGTTATGAGATGATTAGTTTAAAATAGAAAAAAAGAAATTTAGATGTAAGTACTCAAAGGAGTTCTGTCACCAAACCAAACTGAGGTTATGTTTACGTTTATAGGTCATTGGCATCAATAAGTAGCCGTATTAAAAGTGAACAATATGATTGCTAGTGAAATTTTAGTACGTAAACAAATGAATAGCAAGTAAAGTTTAAAGAATTGTACCTGTTAACGAGATGACAATGCAAAATTCACTTTGCCGGCAACTGTCACCGTTTCACATTGAAATATTTGCACTTATTTTGCACTTGGTATGTGAATCTAATACAAAATACACATTATTATCCTATTTACTTGATGAGTAATTGGAATTAGGTCTTAACAACAAAGAAACTTAATATTTAAGATTAAAATTACAAGAACAAATTCAGATCAGCTGTTAGCTGTAGTGTTGCCACAGGAACTAATCCAAAATCCATGATATATTGACCCATTCAAAAATAAAGTAAATACAACAATAAATCACGCTATCTACTACTACCTCTAATAGTTATGAAGGTATTATTAGGTATCTAATCAGATAAAAATGAAGTAAAAAGTACTTCAAATGCTTCAACATTTTGTATTTAAGGACTAATAAAGATTAAACTGGCATTCAGCATATTTTATAAATTAATTTGTACTTATAATAAAAAGTAAGAGTGACCAACAAGCTACAACACCTGCTCGCATCAACTCTTATAACTGACATTTTGGCAATGTGTCTGATATCAGTTAATAATTGTTTGTAATTTACGTGTTCAATTTTCCACAGAGGGAGACCCACATAACTACCTCACATACTTCAAACGTGGCACAGTATACTATGCACTCGGGAAAGCCAAGTTTGCACTACAAGACTTCACTAAGGTTAGATACTTGTCATTTGGTGTGTGACCATATTTAAATTTTAGCCAAGTGAATGTTGTAATTTTTTCCTTTTGTTGAGAGAAATTTAAACATATCATTTGTCATATGTAGTGACACTCATATCACTGTCATTTCCTTAATCAGATATTTTTTGTAAATAAATTTTAGTCAGTTTACATTATCCTCAGATAACTTTTGACAATACATTATTACTAATTGCAGTATTACACATTAAACTCTTATGTTCTTTAAATGTTTCTTGTGTATTGCTAAAATTGGACTATGAATTACTTTTGGGTAATCCTCAGGTATTGGAGATAAAGTCTGACTTCACAGCGGCACGCCTGCACCGAGCCAATGTGTACCTGAAACTAGCACAGTACGTAGATGCCAAAGAAGATTACCTACAAGTTGTGAGTATCTTATCTATGGGTCATAAAGGTCGAATAACTAATCTTGTACAAAGAGTTTTACAAATGGAAGAAACTATATTATTTCAGTTACGGAACAATGATTACTCTTTTCATATGGATATAACATCACACCTGTAATCCCCAAAGGGTTAGGCAGAGATGTACCTATAGTACACTCACATTTCGCCTGTTATTTTTAAGTACCATATAATAGGGGACAAGCCTATTGCCATCAACCATTTACAAATCCAGACTCCGGGCTGCTGCTAATAAATTTCTAATAGAAAAACCCAATAACACTTACTTGACATGGGAATCGAACCCAGGAGCTCATGCTCAGCAGTAGCTCTTGCCACTAGACCAACGAGGCAGTATTTAATATAGTAATTTTTTATAATCCATGGTGATTACCTCTGTAGGTAGTTCGATATAATCTAAGTTCTGATATCAATGCATAAAACCCACTGAAGTATAAGATTAGTAAAAATGCCATTCCACCCTTTTATTAACTGACTACTACTTTTTTACTAAGAAAGTCATAGTCTAAACACTAAACTAATATTATACAGAAAAAAGATTTGATTTTTTATATGTTTGTTTGTTCACGCGACGCTTTCACGGCTAAACGGCTGAACCGATTTTGATGAAAATTGGTACATGGATACTTTGAACTCTGGGGAAGGACGTAGGCTACTTTTTATCGACATAACACGCGCGCGAAGTCTCGGGCGGAAGCTGGTATATTACATGTTAGAATAGTACAAGTTTTAAATTGAGTTATGTTGTGGATATAACAGTGATAAGATAAGGTTCTTTACAGTATTTCGTCATAATTCTGATATTGTAATAGTATTTTTTTTATTTAAAACTTCTTTATAACATCAAAGATAACTTTCTTAAATATTGGGTTCCCACCTATGAAATTGGCGTTTTTTTCTAACAAATTGTGCTCTTCACTTCTATGATTTAAAATATTCATCAATTGCTTGGTATTATATCGAATAATGACCATCATAGACAACTACCAATAGTCAAAAAAAACCTTATTACTTATAGTTTTCTAAACGTAAAAAATACCTTAAAAATGACTCCTCATTTTGTTAGCAGAAATAACCACTATTTGTTTTAACTTAGCCAAAACTTATTTTTGTCGCTTAATCTAAGTGGCATATTACGTTATCTTAGTTTTTAAACATTAGTGCATAAAAGGTTTAAAACATTAGTGTTCATGGTTGTTATATAAAAGAAAATGTTAGCATGAAAAATGCAACTTCCTTAAAATTCTCCATACAAAACGCCGATTTCATAGGTAATGGTATAATGTAGGTAGTTTTATGTCTGTTTGACGAAAAATGTTTGATTTTCTTGTTTCAAAGGACAACATTATAAAAATATTCTAAATTTTTACATAATGATGACTTTCTAATGAATCTAGACTCTTTCAGTGATGGTGGTCTATTCTGTAAAAATCTCACCATGAAATCTTGGGTGAAGTGCTTGAAGTGCGCTGCCAATATTGTCAATCCCTAGCATCAGGTGCAATCACCTGATGCTAGGGATTGAAAAGTAAGAAAAGATAAAATAGAATTATAGAATTTCTCACCAAGAAAAGTAAGGTGAAGTGAGCTGTCAATACAGCTCACTTCACCTTACTTTTCTTGGTGAGAAATTTAGAGAATAGATTGGCTGTTATTCAATCTGTTTTTAATTTGACCGTGACATAAAATACTCAGTACAAATTGTCGTAACTCTCGCATCACTGAATTCACGACAAAAAGGTAATTCAACGCGAAGTAAGGAGGTTTAATCAATGTGTTGCATCGACGCTGAATTAAAAATGTTAAACAATAAGATTGTATTTAGCGGTTGCAACATTGTGTGGTCATACCACCGGTGTGGCGAATGTATGTTGTTGCTCAATTATTCACGTTGCAACACCATTTACTCACGACGCGTTTCATAACACCCCACCTAAGAGAATTTACTTGAACTTTTGTTTAATTTTGCGTGTTATTTATTGATTTAATTAATCAATATGTTTTACTCACAGTTCATTTTGAACATAAGTCTTCCCTTAAAGCTCTGGTGTCAAAAAAAAAAAAAAAACAATTGTATTTATAAAATCTCTTTCCCTCACCATTGATGTAAATCGATAACCCCCCGCATAAATTCTGATGTCCATCCCACATTACCTGCGTGGTAATTGCGTAACACACTAACAGTAGCAATGGTTTTCATTTTGACAGTTCAAACGACATTCATTGCGCTATTTACGTTGTTGAGCGGTTTTTTTTTAAACATGAAGCAATAGATTAGCTATAAATGTCCTTTAAAATCATTCAGATTGTGATTGAAACTGTGTTAGGCAATAAATTAGGGTTCTGTTCGAATGACCATATTTCAGTAGGTACCTATCTTTTATAAATTCTCATTTTAATAAATTAAAACTATGTTTATGCAAGTAAAGTAACACACTTTTACTCCGAATTTAGAATAAAAACCGGCCAAGTGCGTGTCGGACCATGCACAATGAAGATACGGAATGTATGGGAGATCATCAAACTGTAAATTTTAGTTGATTGATTATTTCTCGTAAACCTGTACAGCCTATTTAGCTCTCATAGTTTTCCTTTATATACTACTGCTGTGAATTTTTTCACAAGTCCAAGTACAACCATTTAGCTAGAGGGGGGGGGGGGGGCACTAGACTAACAAAACATTCCAGTTAAAAGCTTAATATTTCGCAAACGGATCCCTGAATCCAAAAATGGTTTTGACAAACTCACAATATTTTTGAAAGACCTTTCTAAGGATACCGCACAACATGGGGTAGATGAGGAAAATAAAACATCCCCACTTTACGTGTAGGGGAGGTACCCTAAAAAAAATATTTTTCTTGATTTTATTTTACCACTTTGTCGGCATGGTTAATATGTATACATATGCCAAATTACAGCTTTCTAGTACTAACCGTCTCTGAGCTAAGCCGCGGACAGACAGACAGACGGACATGGCGAAACTATAAGGGTTCCTTGTTTACTACGGAACTCTAAAAAGTAATAGTTTGTTTAGTTGCATCAGTTTTATTGTTGACGATGCGATTCGCTATTGTTCGCGTCCGTGAACTACTTCTGTTTGATCAGCTGATCGGTGCACGTGATAACCTTGACATTGTCTACTTTTCTTGTCATTACTTCGCGCTTCTGGTTGCTGATCGTATTGAAACTTATTACTATTTATATTTTATAAGAATAATGACGCGCAAAACTTCTCTGATTTTTTGGTAGTTTCAGATATGATAGCACAAAAAGTGTCATCTTTGTTGCCCCTAAATAATGGGCAGTTGTAGTGGTAGTGAGTGACCCCTTGTTGAATCTCAACTTTTACAAACTGTATTTCGTTGCCCCCAGACGTACGCGGAGCCGTACAATGAAGAAGCGATCAGTCAGTACCACAAGATCGACGAGTACATCGCCGACCTGCGCCTGGTGGAGGCGTATTACCGCGGGGGAGACTACCGCGCATGCGTGGAGCTCGCCACGCGCCTGCTGGACGTGTCGCCGTGGTCCGCGCAGCTGCGCCAGCTCAGAGCCGAGTGTTACATAGCGCTGGTAACTTAGTACACTATACTACTGTGCCAGTCCGATAGCTCGTCTTCATATCATGCCTCTTCACTGTTCTTGTTGCTAGAGTGTTTACGTATCCATTTCCTTGCAGAACGACCTGTTCTCAGCAGTGTCGGACATCAGGTCCGTGAACCGCCTGCAGCAGGACTCAACGGACGGCTACTACCGCCTCGCCACGCTACTATACCAGCTAGGACACGTCAGCGATGCGCTCAAGGTAACCCATATTTACCCTGCTACACGGATCTTTTGTCTCCTGATTAATATTGACAGGGCATTGTTGGTAAACATTTGTGAAATTTTCGCAGAAATTTATTCATAAAAAAAAATGGCGGCGTTTGTTCTGTAAAAGTAAAAACCACTTGGATAATTATTAACAATGAAACGGATAAGTCGGTTAAAAAAGATAAAAAACTTAATATTATGGTCAAAAATAAATTAGTTAATAAAGCAGCTGATGTATCTGAGGCATTTACTGAGTTTTTTGCCAACATACCTTTTTTTTTTTTTGAGCATGGGAAATCATCAAATGACTTCTCCCGCTCTGGGCAGAGCGAGAGGGTGTGTCAGACTTTTACTGACTAAAACCCACCCGTGTTCCTTCCGTTGCCTGTGTGCCAGGGCCGCGATATCCCTTTCGGACAAACCCGCAACCCCAGCAGGCATTGGTCTTTCGACCCCGTCGGTTGGTGCTGACATCTCTTTGAGGCGCGCGTGGAACACAACGCGCCGTCGACACGGGCCTGGTCCTTATCGGACGGCGAGCTGCCCTTTGCTCACCGTCCGCAAGCCCGCGCCTACGGTGGCCGGAAGTCGGCTCTGGACTCCCGACGCCCGGGGCGTCTCCTGCGGCGACTAGGGCCGCGAGGGCGTGCAGCTTGCATCTCCCTCGCGCGCCCCGCCTCCTCCTTCGCGAGCATAACTGCTTCGCAGAAGGAGGTGACGGCCTCCCATGCACTCTCGCGCCGAACCATGGCCTGAACCAGGGCCGGACGCGAGAGATCGCCGCCGCCGATCGCCTCCGTGAGGACACGGCGGTGCTCCGCCCAAGCCGGGCAGACCGCCACCGTATGCTCCACCGTGTCCTCTTGCCAACATACCTGTAACTACGACTCGCTCCTTTAATATATTCCCGTCTAAAGCTGGAAACCTTTTGCTTAGTAGTGTGTCTAAAAATTGTCGCTTATTTAGCTTCGAACATGTAACGCCTCGTGATGTCGTTAATGTTTTTAACACACTCAAGTCTAAAAACACTGGTGATTACTGAGGCATCTCCATTAAACTATCAAGTAATATACAATATAATAGACATCGTAGCCCATTTAGCTGTTACTTTTAATAAATGTGTTGATTTAGGAACTTTTCCTGACCTCATGAAGAGTAGTAAAGTCATACCATTATTTTAATCAGGTAATAAAAAAGCGGCCAAATGCGAGTCGGACTCGCCCATGAAGGGTTCCGTAGCAGCAAGTAACATAATATAAAAGTTCTTGATTGATTGAATGAAAGGTAAATTGCGGTTTAAGACACACATTTTACAACTTTGGAAGTGTCTCTCGCGCAAACCATTCAGATGGAGGGTTCCGTAGTTGGGATGAATTTATCCCAAGAACAAACTTAACATTGTAGTTGAAAAACATGTTCTACCATACGGAATGTATGGTTATACTGACTACTGACCATAGGCAACCGACATCCTTTTTATCTCGCCTAAATTTATCTTGTCATTGAAATGCTAGTGATTGACATACTTAATAAATATCGACTATTTGTTCAAGGAGTATTTTATTACTCCTTTATTGCAAAAAAACTATTGTATGTATTTATGATTGTTAAACTGACAACAATCGTGTTTTTCGGCTAGGATTTTCAAGATGCTGTTGGAGCTAGCCCGCGTTTAAAGATGCGGTCCTATTTCCTTATTAAATAAGGTCGTAGGTCTATTTGTAATACGGGGGCAACAAACTTAACATTGTAGTTAAAAAGCATGTTCTACCATACGGAATGTATGGGAGATCATGTTTTCAAATGGTCGGTTATGGTCGGTTGTTTGACGTTTGTAAAAATTCAAAATTTATTCCAGTTTTCGCTTTTATTGTTAATTAAAATAGTTTAATTAAAAGTTAAGAAGCACGCATAGGATGTTAAAGCGGGTGTGATAATACGTGTATCCTATTCAGTGCGTATTTAATCAGTGGCACGTAGATATCTCGTGCAATTCCCAGGCAAGTCCAATGTTATTGTTTTTAGCGAGTCGCAACCAAATCCTGATTAGTTATCTGTGGCATTACAGCACTAGTCCGATAATATAAAGTCAAAACAGGTGTTTTTAATACACTGCATTATGAACTTAAAAGCTGTTCAATAAGAGCTACTTTACGAGCAAGTGTGTTGAAAAATGTATTGGTATTGGAGTTGGTAGTATCTTTTATGCAAATTTTCAATTCAAACTTTTGTGTTTAAATAAATGTATGTGAAAACACCCATACGTTATATCAGGGATCGAAAACTTATAAATTACGGTACACGTATCGAAGAATTTAGGTTACTTCTACGACTAAGGTTACCGCTATCTGGATCACCAGGAAGAAGAAACATGTTAGGTACCTCGTTTAGGTTGTCGTTTTATACCGGTTACATGCACACAGGCGATGCACGCCATTTGACTAATGCCGAAGGCACGTGTAAGGTTGAGGTAATGTTTATTTCGGTAACCGGTATTAATACTGGTTGTATTCAATTGAAGGTAACCTTTAAAAATATAAATGATGTAACCGAACCAATATCCGTATTGATCATACCGGTTTCGGTCCCTACGTTATATTTATACTTTTTCAGTATAATCTAGTAGTTTTCATGTGTGTGTGTTTTCCATGAATCCTTCTGGGATGGGTATCCTAACGAATGTTTGTTTCAAAATCACTAAGACCGCAGCCCAAAAATAAATAAACAATAAAAATCTTCTTTACAGGAAATCCGAGAATGTCTGAGACTAGACCCTGAGCACAAGAAATGCTTCCCGTTCTACAAGAAGGTGAAGAAAGTGGACAAGTTACTGCTGGAGTGTGAGGAGCTAAGTGAGGCGAGAGACTTCGCTGGCTGCGCCGCCGCCGCCAACAAGGTGCTGAAGGCCGAGGATGACGTCACGCTGGTCGTGTTCGAGGCGCGCAAGTGGCTGTGCAGCTGTCTCACCAAGGTCAGTACTGAGCCGACACACGTCCAAGTCGCTGCTATGCCGGGGTCGCGAGAAAGTCCGAAAGGGATACCGTGGTCCCTGGCAAAGTACAGGCAACTAAAGAAACACGGGTGGGTTTTAGTCAGTAAGAGTCTGACACGCCATCCCGCTCCGTCGAGCGGGATGGCGTGTCAGACTCTTACGTTATATCTTAAGTTATTTGATAACTCTTCACACAAAAAAAAAAAAAGCTGCTGCTATATTATGTTATAAAGTGAACGACACTTTATAATTGGCGAAACTTAACTTCCTTATTTTGTCACAAAAACACGTGCATAATAAGAAAGACTAGTTACTTTGAATACCTAACAGCTCCTACACACTATGGCCCTGCCGCCGGCCGCACAGAGGATCGCGAAGGAAATGAAGGCGCAACAGCCGCGGGTACGTGCCGCCGGCACTGTGTGGAGGAGCCATAAGAGATTATATGTGAAGTTTCGCCCCTGGAGAACGTCGGGAGTATCTTTTACAACATTTTTCGATATCCAATACCAGTAAAAATGAAAAGTAAAAGATTTTATGAAATCATTATTTTATTATGATAAGGCCTCCGGTTCAATCGTTAACTTAAAATTATGAATTAAGGAAATAGTTCTGTTTTTTTTAGAGTGCCTGTCCGTCTGACGCGGCAAATTTGCTCCGAATCTAATCAAATCAAATAAATTTACACACAAAGACAAATTAATCAATTGATGTCAAAGTTATACCTATGTAAGTTCAAGAGATAAAGTTTAAAATAATGTCCGATTAAGAATATATAAATAAAATTGTAAATTATAATTGATACTGTCATAACTATACTGTCAATGTGTAGATTCATTTAAAAAAAAACTGTCACCAAGAAAATGGGCAGTTTTTACAAAAACTTTTTTGATGCCACTCGATCAGGTTTTTAATATATTTATAAACCTATTTTTCATATAATATTTGTAATTTATGTTTATCAGATAGGATTTTTTTTTTTTGTCAGGCATAATCATTGGATCCCCGCTGAGTGGGGCTGCTATTTCTGAGTGGTTTAAAAAGAAATAACCACAAAGGGGATGTTGGGAAATGGTTGGTGTTGGTTGTTGTTGTTCGCTCGCTTCGGTTGCTCACTAGACCCCGCCATCCCCTTCGAGCCGGGGCCCCCAAGCCTCAAGCTCAAGTTTGACAGAGTGACCGACTATGTGAAGTATCCGTGACAACACAAAATGGCGTCGTTTTAAGTGTGGTTTCACGTAATGGCAATAGTCGGTAAATGATTATAAGTGTTAATTTAATACCACTAATTCCAACCTACGAAATAAAGGTAAGAAAAAAGAGAAAAAAAGAAAATAGAGGTACGAAATAAGGATAATAAAATATGCGTAAAAAGTATCTGAATCACTAAATATACGTATTTATTTCGATCATTAAATAAAGTAAAACATTTTAGCGTGTTGACCTTACGTAAAACGAAACGTTCAATAGCGAAACAAAATGTCAAAATGTAAATGTTTCAAAACTTCTTCGATTTTGTTTTTTTTTTTCTTTTTTTCTTAATTTTTTTATATCCGCAACTTAAAAACTAAAAATTTCCGCGGAGAGAGGTTTCTAATAATATAATCTTTCTGTAAAAAAATATGTACTCCCGACTTTATGGATGTTAAACTAAAGCTTAGGCAGCATTTTTCTTTTAATCATTGCATTACCTTCTTTTGGTCAAAGATAAATCTTTATAGGAGTTCGGTAATTTGTTAAATACCTTAACAGCATTTATGTCCGAGTTCGACCGTGCATTGCGGTAAACTGAGCTCATGTTTAAATTTATTTATATTTCTGACCTATATTTCGATTCATATACGTATTTAGTAAAAATATTCCGTATGTTGTTTTACAAATAGGCTTAATTTAATGGACGGAAAGTTGAAATTTCGCACACATGAATTTCTGTGACCCGAACACTGACGTGTTACGTAAATAAATGAATTTTGAATATGGATGTCACTTTTGGGAGGCAAAAAAAAAGTAGCCTGTGTCCATCTCCATGTGGTCATGCTCCACCCCTGTGCCAAATTTAATTCATATCCGTTCAGCCGTTTAGCGTGAAAGTGTAACAAACAAATAGAGTCACTTTCGCATTTATAATCGTAGTAAATAAGGGGGGGCCTTTTCTCTGAAAGTACTGGGCCTACACTACAGAAAATAATTATATACGAAGTCTGTGGTTCTAAAATATCATTGCATATCTCTCAATATAGAGCGTAAACTTACATGTGCAGTTGGAATGTATTGGAGATTTTTTTTTCAACTACAATGTTAAGTTTGTTTTTGGGTTTAATTAATCCTAACTACAGAACGCACTTGGCCGGTTTTTTTTTAATATTAGATATTAAAATATCTATTCCGTCTGTGAAGTTACACCAATGGGGAAGAAAACTGACAACTTTTGCCTAGGGTGTCGCTGGTAACGCTTGGCTGACATTAGCTGTCAAACTACATACAAAACTTGATTCCAAAAAGTTTGGACGGCATCTGACAATGCCGCGCTGTATAATAATGTTATAATAAATATAATACACGTTTATTAACCTCATCAAATGTACATACTTATTCATTGTAATAAAGATGAATATGTTGCTTTGTTATGGATGGAAGCTTTGTGCTGCTATTTATGTCATCATAACTGTCTAGAGGTGGAAGATCCATCTCGGTATCATCAGTTTCATGCTGCTGAGGTATCCCAAAATTCAAATCTCTATCAAATGATTCGATTCTGTAACCAAGTTCAGATTTTAATTTCTAGGTTATGTTCGTAGCACATGAAACATCGAATATGTTATAAAACTACTGTGTAAGTACGGTAAAGTTTATAATTACTACGATAGTAAATGAACGACATGACATTTATAAAATTGGGTTATTTACTTCTATTATTAACAATAAAATTGGCTGTAAATACCTGCTGATCAAATCCGCTTTTCGGCCCCTTAGTGAAGCTCCTCGGTTCTTCAGTTCAGCTTTTAACTGAAGTACAGTCCACGTTGAATATATAGTTAGTTAAATTATCAAAAAACTCACGCTTGTTCCTGTTTTAATTATTTTAAACCCGAAAAACATTGAGAGATCAAAATGACAGTGCGATGTTATGGGCAATGCGTTAGCAGCTCCACCTGTTCATAGCTTTGCGATTTCTTCCCCATTCAATAAAGGCCCTGTAATTTATCAGACATGGCCCCACTATTTATTTACCATGTGTTTTCATACAGGATGAACAGCACACAGAAGCGTTGGCAGCATGCGGCGCCGCGCTGGAGCTGCAGAGAGACGCGCGAGTGTTGTGTGACCGCGGGGACGCACTGCTGGGGCTGGACATGTTCGACGATGGTAAGTGCTAGCTGCAGAGAGACGCGCGAGTGTTGTGTGACCGCGGGGACGCACTGCTGGGGCTGGACATGTTCGACGATGGTAAGTGCTAGCTGCAGAGAGACGCGCGAGTGTTGTGTGACCGCGGGGACGCACTGCTGGGGCTGGACATGTTCGACGATGGTAAGTGCTAGCTGCAGAGAGACGCGCGAGTGTTGTGTGACCGCGGGGACGCACTGCTGGGGCTGGACATGTTCGACGATGGTAAGTGCTAGCTGCAGAGAGACGCGCGAGTGTTGTGTGACCGCGGGGACGCACTGCTGGGGCTGGACATGTTCGACGATGGTAAGTGCTAGCTGCAGAGAGACGCGCGAGTGTTGTGTGACCGCGGGGACGCACTGCTGGGGCTGGACATGTTCGACGATGGTAAGTGCTAGCTGCAGAGAGACGCGCGAGTGTTGTGTGACCGCGGGGACGCACTGCTGGGGCTGGACATGTTCGACGATGGTAAGTGCTAGCTGCAGAGAGACGCGCGAGTGTTGTGTGACCGCGGGGACGCACTGCTGGGGCTGGACATGTTCGACGATGGTAAGTGCTAGCTGCAGAGAGACGCGCGAGTGTTGTGTGACCGCGGGGACGCACTGCTGGGGCTGGACATGTTCGACGATGGTAAGTGCTAGCTGCAGAGAGACGCGCGAGTGTTGTGTGACCGCGGGGACGCACTGCTGGGGCTGGACATGTTCGACGATGGTAAGTGCTAGCTGCAGAGAGACGCGCGAGTGTTGTGTGACCGCGGGGACGCACTGCTGGGGCTGGACATGTTCGACGATGGTAAGTGCTAGCTGCAGAGAGACGCGCGAGTGTTGTGTGACCGCGGGGACGCACTGCTGGGGCTGGACATGTTCGACGATGGTAAGTGCTAGCTGCAGAGAGACGCGCGAGTGTTGTGTGACCGCGGGGACGCACTGCTGGGGCTGGACATGTTCGACGATGGTAAGTGCTAGCTGCAGAGAGACGCGCGAGTGTTGTGTGACCGCGGGGACGCACTGCTGGGGCTGGACATGTTCGACGATGGTAAGTGCTAGCTGCAGAGAGACGCGCGAGTGTTGTGTGACCGCGGGGACGCACTGCTGGGGCTGGACATGTTCGACGATGGTAAGTGCTAGCTGCAATTACTTTTATTTGCTACGAATGGTGAATGGCAAATAAGTCGACTCATTATGGGATGAAATCCCAGTTTCTATTCCATACATACATAAGAAATGTGTTGTCTGGTAGTTCTAGGTATTCAGTTTCTTCCGAATCTTCATATAAATATAATATCTGTATTGTTATAAAGTCAAATACCTGTTCAGTCAGATTGCGTGAAAAATGGAATTTATTTTTTCAACAACTTTTCGTGTTTCAGAATGCAAAGCAAAAAAAATCAGCCATATTGTACTGCCTTGACCCCAAACGTCCTCGTTTTCAAGATATCACTTAATTCAAAATGCATATTTAACTGATATCAATTAATACCTAATTCTATTTCTTATCTACAGCCATCCAGTCATTCAAAGAGGCATTAGAATTAGAAGAAGGTCTGCAGCGCGCGAAGGACGGACTCAGTCGCGCGCAGAAACTGCAGAAACAGTCAGAGCAGAGAGACTACTACAAAATATTAGGAGTTAAGAGGTGAGTTCACTCATGGCTCTCAATTTAGAATTAATGATCAAGTAAATTTTTCGCTAGCGTAGAAATATAGCTGGTGACTTTTCTTTTTGTAATAGTTTAATTTTTAGGGTTCCGTAGTTAACAAGAAACCCTTACAGTTTAGCCATATCCGTTATATTAAAAAATTGTTGCACTTGAAGTGGGGATGATATTTTTTTTCTGGTTTACCCCTTGGTGTGGGTTATCGTTGGATAGGCGGTTCAAAAATATTACAGGATTGTGAAAACCATTCTTCGATTCAGTGATCCGTTTGCGTAATATTAAGCTTTAGAGTGCAAATTTTTGTTAGTTAAGTGTCTCATCAGCATAGCCAGATAAATGGTTGTTTTTGGATATGTGACGAAATTTATGTAACGAAGTTAAAAGGAAAACTAACACAGCTAAGTAGGCTTTACAAGTTAAAAAGTAATAGCCGACCAACTTATATTTGCAATTGGAATGTTTATGAGAACATGTTTTTCAACTACAATGTTAAGTTTGTTCTTGTGATAAATTAATCACAACTACGGAACCCTTCATTGTGCGTGGTCCGACACGCACTTCGCCGGTGTTTTATTTTGAACTAATCTCAAAGTAATACATATTTCGTTATAAAACTCAACTCATGCCACGCTTAAAATCTTCTTTGTACCATAATTTTAACAATACACATACATTAACTCTCACCTTTTTGCAGAAACTACAGAACGCCACCTGCTACCTCGCCACATACTCCTTTCGCTTCGTTTATTTTAACAACAATGTAATGTTATATGACCAGGTCGGCCACTAAGCAGGAGGTGATCAAGGCGTACCGCAAGGCGGCGCAGAAGTGGCACCCCGACAACTTCCAGGGAGACGACAAGAAGCTGGCGGAGAAGAAGTTTATCGACATCGCCGCCGCCAAGGAGGTACTACACTTATAATTATTACTAAATTGACCTATTGGAGATATCATGTGAATGTACATTCTAAAGTGTACCATACTCTACCAATGCGTAGATTGGTAGAGTATGGTACACTTTAGAATGTACCATCAGCCAGATTCATCAATCACGATGATTTTTCAACATGTGCGACTTGAGTTTAAAAAAGTCGGGAAGGACTTGAGAGGGACAAGAACGTTTAAGTGGAGCTAAAATAAGTTATTGCTGTTATTAGTTTTGGTCTTTCGAATAAATAAGATTTAACGTTATTGTGTACTGAATATTGTCAAAAGTTAGAACTGAATGTATTTATAATGAAACAACCGGTTTGTTGTTTTTAATTAAGATACATTACATAGCAACCTCATTTCGCAATCAACAGAATGCATATTTATAAAACACCAAATTTGTTGATATGAGTAGTGTTGATCCAATCGGTAAGCTGGCAGCTAGCTACATTTTCTCTCAGGACGGTTTACTAGTCCACTTATCATTTTAGTTAGAAGGATATGGAAACAATCATTTGTCACTCGACTTAATTATTGCAATTCAAAGTGCACTCTAGAGTGATCTTATTGTTGACTATACATTGTAACAGCGAATCAATTTTAACGCCCCTCCCCCTTTAACATTAATTACTAATTATTTTAGGAAATATTGTTGTCTAAATACTTAGGATATTTTTTAGATTAGAGTATTTGTGAATTCTATCAAGATAACGAATAACGAAGAGAACAGAGGTTTTGATAATTTCACTTCGAGCGTCAATTTAGAAGCTTAAAATATCTTAAATCACTGATCAACGTAACTAACAATATTTTTTATCTAACTACAAAGATCCTTAGGAAAAAACTTAGTTTAAAAAAATTACATTTTAGGTTCCCTACATGAGAAATAAAAATCCAAACAAAACGAAATTGTAAAGAAATTTTGGTCAATAAAATGTTTTTTTTTTACCAATATATCTTCATTAATTTAATATAATAATAGGTTACGGTAATAGAAGAACATCTTAAAAACTTACAATTTAAAATTTTAACTAAATTTGTTCCATTCTTTTTCTAGAATTTTTTAAAACTACTTTAAAATTACTATAAAACTCCATGCGCAAACCGTTTCAAATTATGCCCCTGGCTGGAGGCTTTAAGTGTAGAAGCGTACGGTAACCACAGGAAATTCCGGTTAAGCAGCTACGACCTCCTCAGAGGTCAACTGCGAGATGCCATATAAAAAAAATAAAATTAAAAAAAAAACGTTGCAAATTAGTCCGCCGTCAGGCCTTCCAGAGAGCAACAGCGCAATATTAGACAGCTATTAGCGACGTTGCCAGCTGGGCGCACACCCACTAACGTGTCCCGCGCCAGGTGCTGACGGACCCGGACAAGCGCGCCACGTTCGACGCGGGCGCGGACCCGCTGGACCCGGACGCGGCGCGCGGCGGCGGGTTCCACAACCCGTTCCACCACTTCCAGCACGGCTCGCCCTTCCAGTTCAAGTTCCACTTCAACTAGGCGCGCCCGTGGACCGCGGCACGGACAATAAACTCGTCGACGGATGGACATTATGTTATACGAGACTTTATCCACGTGTGTACTGTTTTATACAAGGTCTTATTTGCTTAGCTGACGAAACTTCACAAACGACGGTTTCTTAAAATATTTTTTTATGTAAACCATTGATTGCGGCATAAATGCCCGCGGATCACACAAAACATGATTTTCATTCGTTTTTCTTCTTTTTATTGCTAATACCCAGATACCTGTCATGTCTGTGAAGTTTCATCAAATACTAGTAAAGACCTAGTATAACTTACGAAGATACTTATACAGGCCAAAAGCAAGGTATTTGAAAGTGTCCAACAGCAGTTACGCATTGCTGTTCACATATTGACCTACGTCATATGCCATACTTCAGTTAATCCTTCTCTACTATACAAGTTTGCATCGGACAGTCAACTACAATAATTCAACAAACTACTTATAACTGTGATATTGTAATAAAATTATATCAAACGTTTTGTTCAGATTAACACTCGAAGTTCTGTCGTCCACCGAATTGTAAATATTGTATAATTACTTTGTAATGCGATTGTAGCTATCTAATGAATTGTGAGCTTCGTTAGAAAGCGACTTTCCATCATTATAGGGTGTAAGGTTACTGGAACTTAACATCTTATCTTAAAAAATTTCGTCTTTCAGTGGTATACATAACACTGAAAGAAACTTGTTAAGATAAGATGAACTTTTACACGTTGTAATGGCGAAGAGGGTACTTCACGAAATTAAAGTTTTTACGAGAAATAATATAGGGATTATATTAAGTTAGGAGCGACCATTGTTATTCTTATACTTTGATGAAATTATTTGAATATTGTTTAAAATAAATTAATTTTGTCATGCTAGATATCTTGCTACATTATAAAACTGATAAATTATCACAATCGGTATACTATTATTAAAATGCTTATAACTTTACATAAAAAATTGGAATGTTTTCATACTAATAACTATTAACACTTACAAGTACAAAAGGGCATTTGTTATAAACCTTATGACTCAATAACTTTTACATTTTCATTTCCCATGCATAAGTGGAGTGGACCTTATTGATATTGTCAGTAAGATTGAGTATCGCACACCACGCCATGCGCCGAATTACGAAGTGTCCTTCTATGTACCGTCTAAATTTTCAATATTAATTAAATTGTATAATTGTGGTATTACATTATACTGGCTTTATTGTTGGAATGTTGAAGTCACTTAAAATATTTAGCAGTACTGTAGCGACAAAATGATGTTCTACTTCACCTCATTTTGTCGCTGGTACCTATTCAAACCCAATTTGTATATAAAGATATCACTTAGCTGTGGTCAGTTATCTACTACCAATGTTTTGTCCAAAGTTGGTTCAGACGAGGACCGAATTGTTTGCCAGATGTTGATTCAAAAACGAAGGAAATATTGAAACACTTGAAATGTAAGTCTTTTTTGCATTACGAGGTACTTGCAGTCGATGAATAAATAAATATTTATTTATTAATAAGTTATTTTGTTGTGATTTCTTAAAACTTTGTAAATATTATAGAAATATAAGATAGTGTAAAACGTTCATGTTTATTTATTTATTTTATCCAAACATTTAAATTCGTTCACAAATATCCGCGATTTCATCAAAATTTAAAATTTTTGATGACATTAAAATCGATAGTTTAAAAACGCGAAAATATTCGAGTATAAGGTAAGATTAAGATTACAATAAATATTAAATCCTAGGAATACAAGGTAATTAGACACAAACTATCCTATACTATAAAATAGGAGCACGTTTCACGGCTCGTCGTCAGTCCATAAAATCTTTGGTTTCCTTCCCTCCCTGAGTTTCCTGGCGACCCTCTCGATCTCGTTGCTGAGCTTGGTCTTGTCCTCTTCCTTCTCGCAAATGTACCGGTGGCGCAGCGCGCAGTCCTGGCCGCGGTAGGCGAGCGCGGCGGCGGGGCCCGCGGGGCCGGCGGGGCGCGCGGGGCCGGCGGGGCGCGCGGGGTCGCTGACCCAGGCGAGACAGCGCCCGTCGCCCGCGATGTCCTGCGCCGTCCCGTTGCCGGCCACGGGCCGCGCCGAGTGCGCCCAGATCCACAGCAGGCCCGGGTTCAGACCACCCGTCCAGAAGTCTCCTCCTAAACATTGAAGGAGTTCTATGATACACAAATGTCGGCAATCTACTTCCACTGTGTTCTCCAATGTCAGTAACCTTTACTTAGTTAGTCTCATATGGTTAACGGACGAGTGATTAATCAATATTAAATAACAAATGTGGAGTCTACAACGTCGCTTCAATCATACGAATTAACCACAGCTATGATGACATCACTTCTTATTTACTTACAAATAACTGTTGGGTACTTGGGTTAAAACATAAAAGGCAACCTAATCAGTTCACAGTTGCACGGTCACGGTCAGCAACGAAAGTCTTAATTGTTGGTCAAATAAATTAAAAATAATGGGAACAGATGTAATATTAAAAACACAAACACAGCTATCACATGAAATGCTGAAAAGCAGTATATCCCCGTTATATTATAGTTCTCTTTGAGTATATCGAATACCATGGGTCAAATATAATTTAAAAAGGAAAAAAACTGCCTGCTACTGTTGGTCCAGTTTAGTTCCTGATTGCTGACCTTACTACAACGACTACAATGCTATTCTTGCGGTATGCTAAACAATAATAACGTTAGTACGTACCAAGGAGTCCAGTGATCACAATTTAAACTGAATGCACCTGCGCTTGCTTGTTAAATATGCCGTTGACATAAGCTAACCTTCCCGACGAATGTAGCACACAACCATGCCTGACTTTGGTACCTACAAGTAGGTATTGTACAAACTGCCGGTAATTCTTCAAAAAGGTTACAGACACACATAATATATGTTTGAAGCCCTGTTAGGGGCAGACATCTATATCAAGGTTTACCAAACAATGTTTCGTTGTTGGTCTACTTGGCAATTGGATATGATTTGGAGTGGCAGATATAAATATGTTGAATGCTACGTATTTGTTGAAAAAAGTTGTGAATAAATTACTTGTCTTTATTCATTTTATGCATTGGAAAAAGTGGTGATAGTTGCACAGTGTTGGCAACTTTGAGCGAAGCTTTAGCGAATCTGCCGGTCAATACAATATTGGGAATACTTCTTCTAGCTATACAGTGTAGCAAAGCGTACACAATCGATCCCGACAGTACGTACACCAAAGCTCTGATGTGTTTGAACAACCAGACAGATTTAACAAGCGAGCACATTTTCGGTACACTTCCGTTTGTATGTCCGCTGAGTCCGCTCCCATGATTGTAAGGAACTTCAACGGGATTTATAAGAATGAATCCACGGTTTGTATTAAGGTCTCCATTCGCAGCAGGAAATGGTACAAAATATAATTCATTTTTTAATAATTAGATAGGTAATTATAATTAATTAGGTAGTTACCTACAAAGTAAGTATTGAAATTGAATGTCAGAGAAGAGTTAAAAAAATATGGGTCGGGCAAGGATAGCATGGAGCACAGTTTAATCATTTTTAATATTTCCAAAAACTATTAGTACAATCTAGGCCGGTTGATAACTCTCAATATCAGTTTCTGGCTGTCCATACTATCCAAGGTCCAACTCAACAACAATATTGAGTAGTGTCACTGTGTCAAGTCAAGCTCACCTTTAAGTTTCTTGTTGCTGAAGATGCTAGCGGTGAGCTGTTCCTTCTCCCGGTCGGAGTCGATCTCCAGCAAGTTGCTCTTGAGGCGGCGGCAGCCGTAGCTGGCGCCCTTCCAGTTGACGGCGTCGGACGACACGTGGTAGCAGCCGGCGCCCACGCGCGTGAAGTTCTCCGCGCACGGCTCTGATAACATGTGACATTTACCTCACTGGACTTTCTCTTGAATGAATGGCGAATGTGTTTTGTATCGGAATCATAATGTAGGATAATAAAACTTGTTTGCACGAATGTGTTATAATCATGGGTAACAGCCAGACATTTTGAGCATAGCGTGTGTGAGTCAGTTTGAAAGATGATCGTCTACATGACATATGATGTTACATCGACAGCATTTTTTCCGCGATCGTCATTAAACAAATCCGACCGGGATTTTAACTTTGTAGGTAGTAGCTTTTACGTAATAGACACACAATATGCGACCACTATACACGTCGCTAAATGTCAATGACTTTAACACAAGTCACAATACTGTGGTAAATAGGTACATACTAACATGTGTGCATCATGATCTGCACATCTGATGGTATCGATATCTAATGACGATAAAACAAAAAAAAATGTTTTTCTATACTCATAATTTCAACTACCTAAGTACTACGTCGACCGAAGTCTCGCTGTAATTACTTGAAATTAATAGTTTTTTTTTTTGGTTTGTTATTCTTTGTTAACGAAACCTATCACGTCTACGCAGTTTAGCAAGTTTATTCCCGTAGTCCCCGTATGCCATATCCCCGTCACGGGGACAGTGGGACGTGATTAAATTTATTTCCCGCTGTCCCCATAACGTACATTCGGCTAACGGGGACAACGGGAAGTAAACCCTTTTTAAATCGAAACATTTAGGTTAGGTTAGGTTAGAACTGTAACCACACAACGCACGAGCCGAGCGAGCGTAGCGAGCGGTGCCGCGGCAGCGGCCGGCGAGTGCCAGAAACATATTTTTGAATGTAAAACCAAACCACGGGGACAAAGGGAAGTATTTTTACATATTTAATTGAAGTACCGCTGTCCCCGTAGGACGGGGACACGGTGTACGGGGACAACGGGAATAAACGGTTTAGCATGCTAAGTTAAGTTGACCCAGTATCCTCACCCTCTTTAGAGTCAACTCCAGCCACCATCAGATGCACGCTCTCCTCCAGCTTCCGTAGCCTCTTTTCAAACATGTCGGCGCGCCACACCAGCTTCTCAATAGCACCCAGCAGGTACAGATCGGTCTCGGAAACCTGCTTCTGCGGCGGTTGGCGGTTCTCATCGACGCGGTCCACTGAGTGACTGTGCACAGGGATCGGCTGGTTCTGGACCGGTGCCGGCTAAGGAGAGTTGGGGAACCAATGTAAGTTGGGCATTGTTATTGCGGTAGTTAATCGACCACGATCGATGAACACTAGGTTTTTTTTTTTAATTGTGCAAAATATTTAAAAACATTTAATTAAGACACGTACCTACTTAATGTGCATTGTTTTGTATGAAATGAAATTGTTTATGATATCACTTTTACACGTCTTAATAAAAAACATTTAAAAAAAATCTAGATGAGGTCGTCGTTTCCTATCTGACTATTCTGAGAAGAAAGACCGAAACAAACTCAAGAGGTCAGTCTCTTTTAAAGTCCAGACATAAGGACCATGTAGATTAGTGTCTGAAATGGTCTTTTGAGGAACGAACCTCCCAGATAGACGTATAGATATAATCAAATCAAATCAAATCATTTATTTGCTTATACCTACATATAAGATTAAAGGTATAAGCACAAGTAGGTATTACTTATGTAAAACTTGTGAAGTAGAGGTACCTATCAGTGTTGATTGACTTTTGCTGCTGACCGTAGGTCCTACTTAATATGAAGCGGTAAGTGGTATGTGCTCAATAAAATGGATTAATTGCTTTAAGACAACATAATTCTATTCAATTTTGTGATTGTCATTTTTAGCTGTAGTAGGTAGGTAAGTCCTACTGTTAGAGTAAACAAACCCGCAAAGTTTTGTATTAAGACCGTTTCTATGAAATGTGGTTAACTAGCCAACTAGAATATTAATAATGAATAGTTATATTGCCAAAATAATCAAAACAGGTAAATATTTGACAGCTATAATTTGCGACGTTGCCAACTTTAAGGATCTGCGCTCTTAAGTACAGTTCTCATAAATTATTGATACCTACACAGGTAGGTAAAGCTAAATACCTAAGTAGGTATCGTAATTAGGAAGAAGGACTCACATAGCTTGGGCTTGGCTTGAATTTATCCTTGTACGGGTTGGGTGGTCTGTTGACGATCTTGCCGGTGGTGTGTTGTAGCGGGGGTGAGTGCTGCCACTCGTCGTAGGGCCGCGCGCCCGGCGGCAGCGGGTGGTTGGGGTGGTTGGGCTGCTTGCCGTGCTGCGGCGCGTGTGGTGGTGGGGGTGGCGGGCTCAGCAGCGGCCCGTCCAAGCGGTCCGTCACGTAGTAGCCTTGCGCCGGGGGTAGCGCCATTATGCGACCTGGAAATGTTATAGATGTCATGGTTCTATGTTCTATGTTATGGGGTTTGATTTCCGTACTTAGTCCTTCAGTGGATGAAAGATCTGGGTGTCCCGAGGGTCTCTGTTCTAATCTGGGTGACGCCTGTGTCTATCAGGGATCAATATAGGGTAAAATAATTTAAAAAAAACTTATTTTTGAGGTACATTACCGCGTGTTAAAACATCGTCCAAATATGCATTTTTAATTCATTCATATCTTTTCAACGGGGAAGTTCGGGGTCAAGCTCAAAGGTCAGGTGTCTTTGTTGTAGACTCGACAACAATACCTAATAGTTTCAGCTTTACAATCCAAGACAGAAAAAAGTTATGAGGAAAACTAATTCCATTTTCATACATTTCAAATATACAGTCTTTTTATGGTAAAGGTTCGAAAAAAAAACCCGTCACTACTAATTTATTGAATGTGTGTTATGTATTCGACAAAACTGTAAGTATACTTGAAACTATCAAATAAAATATTATATTTTTCAAAAATCCTATGAAAGGGGGGAACCTTGTTTTTCCGTCCACTGTGCGACAGTGAAGTAACCTTTGTCATTGAGTGTTTTGATGAGGCTGTCTACTACAAGGTTCTATAGGAGCGGTGAGAGGACTCCCCCTTGCGGGCAGCCCTTCGCAACGATGGCCCTCGTAGTGTCGTTTACTGTGACTTTTACAGGTCTCAGTTTGAGCATGTTGGTTATCCAGTCACTCAAGGTCTGGTCTATATTATGACTGTTGAGTGCCATATTAATGCTGTTGAACATGGTTTTGTCAAAGGCGCCCTCGATGTCAATGAAGGCGGCCAGTGCTGAGTATTTGTGGTCCACTGCGCATTCAATTTTGGAAACCACGCTGTGCAGCGCGGATTCGGTTGATTTACCTGTGGAGTACGCATGCTGGTTTGTGGAGTGGTTTTATCCGAAGAGGTCCGTCTCGGATGTGCCTATCACAGAATCTCTCGAGGGTTTTCAGTAGAAAGGATGTGAGGCTTATAGGGCTATAAGCCTTGGGTTGCATGTAATCGGTTTTTCCTGGTTTGGGTATGAAAATGACTTTTACCTCGCGCCATGCGAGAGGTATCTGTCTCAGTACTATGCAGGCTCGATAAATCTCCACCAGCCATGGTGTCAAATAATCTAACCCCTACTGCAGCAGGGCTGGGAAAATGCCATCCAACCCTGCCGACTTGTATGGCTGAAAGGTGTTGATAGCCCACTTTATTCGGTCTTCTGTTACTATATTGTGCGCTCTTGACAACTCTTGATCCGTTGGGGTCCATTCTGGTTCAGCCTCCCACGTCCTGTCCTCCAAGATTTTACAGTCTGGGAAGTGAGTCTCGAGAACAGGGACTGAAAGCGGTTACGGTTAAAGGTTAAGATACTTCAAGAATATACCGGTACCGGTTTAAAATAAGGGTTGAACTATACCGAAACCTTTTAAACCGTTATTTAACCTTTACACGATTTCGGTACGGAAAAACAAGACGACACGGCGTGGGTGCGCGGGGGCGTCGTACTTGTGCATTTTAGTACTTCTATCGAAATATACCGGTATGCATTTTCAACCTCAAAATAGCGGTAAGTACTGAAAAAAATAACGGTATCGAAATATGTAGGTAACCCTTATTTAACGGTATGACGTCATACCGAAATTTAAAGGTACCTTAATTTTTGGGTAATTCATATGAGGTATGAGTTATCGGGTTTTTTCAGCAAGCCAAGAGTTCGGTCCTAATCAGCATAGGATCTTTCTTATCGTTGCGGCTTTATTATTATATATATATATATATATATATATTTAATATATATATATATATATTAAAAAACACGAGGCTCCCGGACGACTGGCAGATATACAAAGTATCTGCCAGTCGTCCGGGAGCCTCGTGTTTTTTGCTCTGTTAAATTGTTTTCGTAGCGCATCTCATGTCATGGTTTATTCCTTAATTATTCATTTTAATTTCCAATAGAATAGAATATCTCGTAATATTTTGCATAAAATATGGTACATAGTTAAAGTTTTCCATCATCCAGTTCGGCGTCTCGCAACAAACTAGGTAGCTGAATAGGGTCTCACCTTGTCTCTCTCCGTGCTCGGGGGCGCTGAGTGCCCACTGCTGCAGCACGGACATCCACGGTCCGTCGTCATCATGTAGTCCACACAGGTTCTGCTGCTCGCCGCACCAGTTCTCTTGAACCAGTGAGCTGTTTTGGTCCGTCGTTGACGCAGAGCCTGCCAGAAACAGCAGGGCTGTCGCCGCGAGTGGAAACCGCAACATCTGGAACACGAGAGACAAGCGTTAAATATTGCCGGCCTAACCTAGGTACCTGCTTCCCTGTGTCTCGTAACCGTGCACAAGGAGCAAAACCTACTACTTTGGTTACTTTATGGTATCTACTTCAAATTATTTCTACTTTTGAGCGATGATTACAAAACCGCCAGAAGTTTTCAAACAACTGTCATACATTTCGTATTCACCGACCCACATCCGTAAAGCCTAGATTCGTTTATTTCCAAACAGTGTGAATCACACTCACCGTACGCGGCCAAGGCGCGTTGTTATCTATTACGTGCGATGGCCGGTGCAGGGTCAGGCCGGTTCACGCGGTTATTACGCAAGCGCAGGTGAAAGCGCAGCGCGGCGGACGCGGCCTGGCCCGTAAACACAAGGATTACATCGATCAACGGGGATTTCCAATACAACCACTCACGACCAGGATATAAATGTGTATAATATAAGTACTATAGGTATATGCAGTTCCTCGATGAAATTGTGCAACCGATAAGTTGAATTTGAATTTGCGCGCACTAGAACGCATAAAGGTACAAACCTGAAACTGGTTTGGATTACGACAGAAGGGAGAAAGGCAAACAAGATCATGACCATGTGTCATAATTACTACATAGCTAACCTGCAGAGGCAAAAAATGATTTTCGTTTCGATTCCTGAAATAGGTATCTGAAACTTGCACTTTTAAAACACGGGGACCTTAAAAATAGTTAATGCGAATCGATTTTTGGAATTGGGATTGAAATCGTGAAATTCGCGTTATGTATTATAACATAATAAATTAAATAAGCTGAGCTGTACCTATTATATAACAACATTACATTTGTTTTGTTTGATAGCATTTTGCCTCCCGCAGATTTATTCATTGATGATATTTCATTGAGTCTTAATAACAGGAAAAAGATAATAAAAGAGTTATCAATTCCATGATTCTCAATGTCAGGAAACTGTCCAAAAAGCGTTTAAATACATAATAACCAGCTCCCATAACCTTGAACCAGGACTTGTTGATGCTGTCCCGCGCTCGCCTAGGCAGGCGTGGATCAAAAATATCAAACAAAAACGCTATTTTATTTGCTACTCGTACCTAAACGATGCACTAATAAACTCTACTCCTAGTGAAAACCAAATTAAGTTTGCTAAATCAAGCATAAATATGCGAAGTATTATTACTTAATTAGTTTACCTACCTGACATAACTTTCTTTTCTTTATGCATACTCAATAAAAAATCGCAACTCGCAGAAACGTCCAGAATTGGAAAGTTACATACCTTATCTCCTAAAGCTGGTGAGTGAGCACTTTAATATTTGGCGAATAATATCACTTTTACTGGGTAGGTCGGTGCAGCGACGCGAGTCGCAACTGTTCTGCCGGAGACTCCGACGGTTATCCGAGAGTATTGATCGCTGGTCTGTTAGCTGCGCACTGTTGGTACACGAGGAGAAATTGCCGCGTGTGTGGTGGTACCCCGGCCGCAACCGAGAGTAGGTGGGGTATGGTTGCATGTATACGTTACGTATGCTTAAGCTTTGCCATATCTCGCGGATATATCGGCAAGCGGCATTGATGAATGGTGTCAATGATCTTATAGCACTTGGCATTGACAATCTTTAAGAAACGGCAAGTAAGTATTTTAGGTAGTATTAAGGGTCGTGCAGACTAGCGCGACTTGTCGCACGACGCGACACCGGTAATTGTTCTACCGTGAAGTTCTCGGGTCGCATCGCGCCGGTCTGCACGACGCTTAATACGTTTTAATCTCAATTGGTATCTAGGCTGTAGATCGCGAATTCGCGAGGGACCGACCTCATACTCAGCGCTTGTGACTACTAGACCAACGAGGCAGTCATGTTTAATGCACTTTAATTATTCAAAGGTCAGTTTATAAGAGGGAAAACACTGAGAACTAAATAAATATTCTCAGAATTCATTTGCCGTGATTACCTACCGTTAGTCATTTTCCTGATTGGTTAGATTCCCGTGTCGGGCAAAGTTTTATTGGATTTTTCCATCTGGAATCAGCCCGGAGTTTGGATTTGTGCCCGGTTGATGACTTAAACATTACTGGCAAAATATGGGTGTATTCGATGTGGGGCACTCGATACTGTTGCGTACTGATGTACACTGAGATTTCGAAGCGAAGATCTTACGTACTACTTACATCTCTGCCTAGCTCTTCGGAGAATACAGGCGTGATGTCGTGTTATGTTTAAATTGAATAAACCCTGAGATTAGGCATTAAGTATTTCTTGGACATTTCAGTTTTATAATTGCATGCTCTGTAACTATAATGTTGTGACCCAAATACACACATTCATGTCACGAGTGTTGGTCATTTCTCAGAAAGTTGCAAAATTAACGTAAGCAGCAACCTCAACAGTCAAATGTCCCAGGCCACAACATATACCTAGGTAGGTATGATTTAAACCCTGCACAAAGCAAATGACCTAGAGTCCGCGCCACCACTGAAGTCCAGCGGAAAATTGTGGAACTACATTTTTTTAAGTGCAATCTTGATTCAATGACATAAAGACATTAGCGCCGCGTCTATTGGACTTGAGTGGTGGCGCGGACTCTATACACACATCAAAAGTATCTAGGGGTCAAGTAGGTACGTTTTACAGGATTATTATTTTATCTTTTTGGGTCGTTATTAATCATTTTTAGTGAATTTCACTATTTGAATAAGTAAAGAATTTTCTTTAAATTTTGATTAAAAATAGAAAATCAACTGTCAATCAGGATTCCTATAAAAGTTTGTAATAGCGTTTTTACAAAACCATTACAATTTCTGCATCGGGACTGAAAAAAATTGCATCGAAATGGAGCGACGACATCATTTGACACGAGAATAGATGATGAGGGCCGTCGGAATGTTGCAAGCTGGTTCCAGGCAACGTACTGTAGCTGTGGCTCTTGGCATTACACAGAGCGTCATAAGCCGCCTATGGACACGCTATCGTACCAGCGATAGGGCAGCGTGGCCGAGTGTCATGGAGGACGACCTCGCATCACCACTCGCAGGCAGGACCGGTATCTACATCCAATATACTGCTCCACGGAATCGTACCGTGACCGCCATGATGTTGGCTACGAGACTCCACAGCTCTTCAGGCTTGCTGATAAGCGACCAAACCATCCGAAATCGTTTACTTGAAGTGAGCCTGCGTTGCCGAAGGCGGCTGAGAATTCCACCTATAGCACCCCGCAAACGGGGCCCGTTTACAATGGGCTCGCAAACACAGAAATTGGGAAGAAGAAGACTGGCGTTGTGTTTGCTTTCCGTTGAATCTCGTTTCGGTATGAGGCCGGTTAAAAGACGTACTCGAGTTTGGAGGACATCTGGACGTCAAGAACGTTTGTAATTTTGGCAGGAAGTTTAGTCATATGGAGGGGGAACAATAATGGTTTGGGCCGGTATTTGGATCGGTGGAAGAACCAATTCCATTTGGATAAGGGGTAACCTCAGATCAACTCAATGCTCAGATTTACGCGGAGAGGATTGTTTCAGTTGTTTCGTGATCATCCCTTTGCGAAGCCGGTTGGGTGATTCCTTTCGACTAATGCACGACAATGCACGTCCGTGCACACACGGGTAGAGTCGTAACACGCACTTTTGCCGATGCTTGCAACAACGTTCTGCCGTGGCCTGCTCAATCGCCAGGCCTCAACCCAATTGAGCACACATGGGATATGCTCCAAAGAATGCTCTGCCAAATAAGGATGCCGTGCGTACCCCACATTTTTTTTTGACTTGTTACAAAGAACGTGGGCGGCCTTTCCTCAAAGTGATTTTGATGAACTGATTTTAAGCATGCTAAATCGCTGTGATTGTGTGATTCATGTCAATGGTGGAAACACAGTAATTTTTTTTTATAAAATATAAAAATCTTCATTTTGCTTTTTTGCCATTTAATTGATGATATTAACTTAGGTTAATTTCCCACAAACTGCAAAAATTACAATTTTTCTTAATTTTTACAAAATATAAGAATTAAAGTAAGTAGCCTTGACTATATTTGGTAAATATTAATTGGATAATTTTTTATTGTTAAATAATTATGTACCTACTTGATCCCTAGACACTTTTGATCTGTGGTATATTTCAGCTGACGCCTGAATCTTCATTGATTAGAAGAATCCTACTAATATAGTTTTCTACTCATAGTTTTTATTTTAATTAGGTATCTTATATCTATTGTCTTATTGGATTCTAAAGAAAAATCTATTATGATCGAAAATATGTTCAAGTACCAAAACTAGCTAACTAACTAATAAATGCCAATATAGGATCCACATTGTCATGCCCGTGTACATAACACAACATAAATATTGCATCACATGGAGGAGTGTAAATGTAATGCTTGCTCCCGCGCAACTCAATGACACTGAGTTGCGCGCGCAGCGTTGTGCAACATCAGCTAACAACTTTCGTTACAAGGTCAGCTACGCGTGCTGAGACATTCAAGACATCATAACGCTTTAGATCCTGTACCCACTTTATTGCGCTTGCATACGTTCTAGTATGTACCTACCTACCCGACGAGATTTCTCTTCATAAAATGAAAGTTTCGAGATGTAGATTACGAGAAGTTTATGTTTCCTGCAATTGTTTGTGGTTTTACACCTTTTAGTTTTTACCAATATACCTAGGTACTATTGTTTCCAGTGTTTACAATACCTACCTGTAGCGTTCCAGTTTCAACTGAGCACTGTGATATTTCCAATGTTCAAGGTTTTTGACCTGATTTTAACACTGGTTTTGTAATAAATATATATTAAATAAATGTAAATGATCGCTCATTGGTCTCGTAAGTACCTAGTCGCAAACGCTACTGCTGAGCATGAGGTCCTAGGTTCGATTCCCGGGTCAGGTAAAGTGTTATTTGGTTTTTCCATCTGGAATTGCTCAGTAGCAGCCCACAGTCTGGAATTTTACATGCGACTTAAACATAACTGGTGAAGTGTGGCTGTACTATATAGGTACACCTCTGCCTAACCCTTCGGGGGAGGCAGGCGAGATGTTATGTTATGTTATAAATATCTTCTGCTATATTAAGACTCAGGAAATACAAAGGTTAAGTATAGCGAGGACCTTGTTCAGCACCGAAAGTTGCCGCGAGAATGATTGGTTCCGCTCGAGCCTAAGGTCTAGCTTGCTCATGGTCTAGATCCCGCTCTAGTCTAAGGTCTAGCTAGCTCATGGTCTCGATACCGCTCTAGTCTAAGGTCTAGCTAGCTCATGGTCTAGATCCCGCTCTAGCTAGCTCATGGTATAGATCCTGTTCTAGTCTAAGGTCTAGCGAGCTCATAGTCTAGATCCTGCTCTAGTCCTCTTAAAGCCTTTCTATGTCTAAATATGCACAAAGCATACGCACCATAAAAAAATCAAAGGAGAAACCCAAACTCCATAGAAGACTTGGGCCTAGCGTTACAGGGCTGGAATTTGGCCACCAATTTGAGCATTTAGGAAGGATTCATGACCCCAATTTTAACGTCTCTCAGCTATGGCCAAATTGGTAAAATCAGACAATGTTTACTTTTTAGGTTATTTTATTATTTGAGTTATTTTAATAAGAAGTGGTACTTTTAGCCATGCAAGTTCAGTCCGGGTTGGTGATGTCACATGTCTTCGAATATGAATTTTAACATTTTGGTCATTACATAGTACAAAAATGTTACAATACAGAAATATCGGATACTAACCGTTTGAGGCGCGACCCATTCCTGTACAATTGAAATAATCATTTCATCTTCCAATCTTGGCCTTCCTATTGTATTGCAGCGGTCTGGTGCGGGAGTGGCTCTGGTTATTGTATCCGTTGCTATTCCGCAATTAATGCACAGGCTCATGATGTCGTTATATCCAGTCGTCAAAAGAGCATTATACGGATCCAGTTTTCCAGCAAAGGTCATCAGAAATGACAGGGTACGGTGTCCAGTGTTCAAGAGAGGGCAGTCAGAAGGAAAACAATTTCGGAGTCCGGTATTCGAGCAGAGGTCAAATAATGAAATTCGGAGAAATACGGAAAAACAATAATCAACTAAGCAAAAATACGACAAGCGAATGACAAGACAACATGAACAATGACATGACGTGACTATTGACAGACGCTGACATTGACATTTGCCGTTTACTAGTGCAATCCATGGTTTAATCGATTATAACGATTATTTATATCTTTTAATGATTTTTTAATAGTGGTTACGTTAAAAATCAATTAGATTTTCAGTTTTTTTTTATTTTACATTGATATTAGTACTTAAAAAAACAATTATATTTAAACAATGGAGTATTATTTAATTA
This sequence comes from Agrochola lota, assembly GCA_947364205.1. Classification (NCBI taxonomy): domain Eukaryota; kingdom Metazoa; phylum Arthropoda; class Insecta; order Lepidoptera; family Noctuidae; genus Agrochola; species Agrochola lota. The sequence goes on from OX376221.1 coordinate 23,379,573, forward strand.
TTTGTGACAGTATCGATTTCCATAAAATCGATTACATTGTTTAGGTACGCTCTATTGATATAATGCCAGCGTTTGTGAAGTTAGAGATGTATAATTAATTAAGTGGTGTAACGGTTTACAAGGGTTGTTTAAAAAAAAAAATAGAAATCTTATTTTCTACACTTGGCCATTGCTATTAAGGCTAAGATTTAAATCGGTTAATTAAGCAAAATAGACTATATTTTTGGTACATATCTGATTCGTGTAACGGTTAGGCCCAGAACCGGGTTTTTGTCCCTTGCGCGAACGCACTTTTTAACGATTTATCAAAGCGTGCAACAAATCGAGATCACACTACATTGAGTCGCTCATACTATATCTTTTTATCCAATTACAGCAGAACTTGACTTGAAGATTTGCGTCGAATCTCAATAGGTACTAGTGAAATAAAAATGCAGCTTCACCATTTTTACACCCTAAGTATACAAAAAAAAACATTGTTTTCAAAAATATAAAAAAAACAGAAAAAATTAGATTGTATTAGTGGAGGAATAGCTTACGGAACATTAGATGTTGTTACGTATTCGGTTTCGGAGCCCGCGAAACGATTGCAATCGGCTTTTAGGTTCGCATCCACTAATTACGTTGGTAAGCAACACGTGAATATAATCTAATGAACATTTACCTATGTTATCCCGATATAAATAGTCCAAGTTTTTATTTTTTTTAAACAACATGTATGCTAAAACATAAAGACTACAAGTGATAGCTACAATACGCGAGTGTGACGGTTTAAATAAGCCGGTCCTGTGATGCTATTATCCTGAACCTCGACTGCACCGTGGATGGTAGCCTGGTAGATGGTACGCGTGTGACACCACATTCAACAAACTGCGCTCTTAGAGCGTCTGGATAACACCACAGGCAAAACAGCGAAACGAGGTGATCGGTGTCGCATTGCACCTCATGTGCGGCTGGTTAAAAAAGAAGCTCCTGATAAGTATGCCAATACCCCAATTAAAGGCCGACAGAGGCCTCTTCAACTGGTTTTACACCATCAGACGAAAGAAACTCACACCATTTGTAATAGCACTGCAGAATTCAATTAACGATAGGATATGGCTATACTAGCTTGTAATTTAACATTTTATCAAACATTTTTGATGTGTCAACTTTTTTCCTCTCGCTTTCCTGCACTCTGCACAGATTATATAGTTCAATCTGTGGGAGTGATTTCGTGAAAAGGGACGGAAGTGTGTAACAGGAAGCCGGGGAAGCGCGCGCTATTTGATTTGACCAAAAGTGCGCGCGGTGCTAGAGTCGGCCATCAGAAACAACCTCGAAGAGGCCCCGCCCCCTTTAATGTTGCTCATTACCAAGGTGAGATGTCAGATGTTGCACATCATAATTATGGGACTACTGTAAGGCTCGCACATTTTTTGAAGTGAAACTTCTATATAGACGGGGGTATTAGGCTTTTTTCTGTCACGAAAAAGCGTTACGGCCGCGTGGAGGGGGTAGACGATATATCGCGTGGTGAGAGGCGGCAGCGGCGGAGGGAGAGAATAGATTGGAATCTCAAATTTTTATATCATATTTTAGTTACTATAAGCCGATTGTATCTTACATTGATTATAACGCAGATGAGCCGAATGAAGATTGATGACGAAAGATGTGCATTTGTTAATGTTCCTTTGTATGTGTATAATTTTAGAGTAGACTATGGATGTTTTTTTTGGGTTCGGATTGAATTCTGTTTTTTTGTTTGATAAAATAAAATATGTTCAAATAAAAATGCATTTATTAAAATGTACCTAACCTAACCAAATCATAACACAACACTTAATGACATTACTTAAATAATATCGAAACATTTTCATTATTCTTGCTATATTTTTATTGACATGACATCATTATTATTGATCGCTATTTTAATATAAACTATTGTTTTAAATGAATAAGTAGTATTGTATGTATTTAATTTTAATTTTATTAATTGCATTGTAATGTAAATTTAAATTATGAAATTATTATTAGTATTATTTTTTATGTTATTGCTAATTACTAAATGTGTACTGCATGCTATAAGTATAACCAAGTTGTAAAATCTGAATATTTGCGCGGCTGAAACGCCGAATACATATAGTGAAACCCATAGATCTTAAGAACTTATGTTAGGTACCTACATTCTTGCAAATAAATATATTCATTCATTCATAATTTGCAGTAAACCTGCGAAAAAAATTGTGTGCTGGGACAAAAAAAAATTAACTTGATGTTTTACGGGCAGGTTTTCAAATTGGTCAAGTACATTAACAATCTGCCCGTAAAACTTCAAGCTAAAATTTCGTTGAGATTCGTTGTTCCACTTGTCCGTTGCGATTCGTGTTTCCACTTGTCCGTTGAAGTTTCACTTCTACTATGTGTACCCAGCACACAATTTCTTTCGCAGGTTTACTGCAAATTATGATTTGGTTAAGTTAGTCAGACCGCAAAGTATCTCAAAAAATGAATTAAAAAATATAAGTACATAGTTTCGGTTTTAATCCTTACTGGCTAACATACGAAAAAATTGCTCTGAATAGTAATTCAAGGGTAGTGTATAATTTAGTGAAATCGAAAGATTTTTTTTTGAACAGCCAGCAAGTGTCTTACTGATCAGTAAGACACTTGCTGGCTGTTCAAAAAAAAATGGGAGGAGGGCGTGTCAGACTTTTACTGACTAAAACCCACCCGTGTTCCTTCCGTTGCCTGAGTGCCGGGGCCGTGACATCTCTTTCGGACATACTCGCAACCCTGGCAGGCATTGGCCCTTACGGACCCCGTCAGTTGGTGCTGAAATCTCTTTGATGTGCGCGGGGAACACAACGCGCCGTCGACTCGGGCCTGGTCCTTATCGGACGGCGAGCTACCCATTGCTTACCGTCCGCAAGCCCGCGCCTACGTTGGCCGGTAGTCGGCTCGCGACTCCCGACGCCCGGGGCGTCTCCTGCGGCGACTAGGGGCGCGAGGGCGCGAATCTTGCCTCTCCCTCGCGCGCTCCGCCTCCTCCTTCGCGAGCATTACTGCTTCGCAGAAGGAAGTGACGGCCTCCCATGCACTGTCGCTCCGGACCATGGCCTGAACCAGGGCCGGACGCGAGAGATCGCCGCCGCCGATCGCCTCCGTGAGGACACGGCGGTGCTCCGCCCAAGCCGGGGAGACCTCCACCGTATGCTCCACCGGGGACTTATCGCCCATATTAGATACCCCTGAATTCATATTCAGAACATTTTTTTTTTGTACAAAGTAGGCAGTTAGGATTAAAACCCAAAGTACTTACGTTTTTACTGCATGCAAAAAAAAAATACAACAGATAAACTAATTACATATAATTATATGTGATACATAGTAGTGAATAGAATTAGCACTGCATCAGGCAACTCTCCTTCTTTCCAGTTGATCACGCCTTATAGGCGTGTGTAACTCTTTACGGAAAAGACACACTGATCCGGATCACTGAAGTGTTCCAAAAGATTGGTTCAGTAACAACGTTTCAAACGCATCAATTGAATCTGAATCATTACTTTGCCTTTGTGCTCTTTCCGCGCGACCGTCGCTTGCGAGGCGACCGAGCAACAGTGAGCGAGAGAGAAATACTGAGACGATGAATTACGTTACTTTATTCAGTACTACTCGTGGTACCATTTTGGGGCAATAGACGTCATGAGATGCAAAAAAGAATTTTACGGCCTTTCTACACTTTAAAGCCAGTTTAAAAAAATGTATGATTACATCTTTATTATTACCTAGATAAGTTTATACCACGTTTTCTAAAGTAAATGAATAAGATCTTTCATACAAACTGTATCCCACCTTTTCGTACCTAGTGATTGTCTTGTGTTATTGTGAATCGTTGGGTAATTTCGTGTATATATAAAAATATTATTTCATAATTTTGAGTTAATTTCTTTCGAAGTCGGTATTTTTTTTTTTTTATTCCGTTATGTTTAGTTTTAAGTAAAAACTGGAGTTTTTGTTTGAAATAAGTAGTTAATAGCTTTTTGTAAATAAGTATTTAATTTTTTTTAAGTTGCCCAATATGCTTGCCCAATGAAAAGAACGGTTCTTTATGTTTAAGGCTATAAACGAGTCAAGAGAAGCAGCTACTTATGAAAAAACGCCACCAGAAAACGTAATTTCAACCGACCCAAACAAATGTGGTGGACTTTCAACTCAAATTCAAGTGGCAGTGGGATCAAAAGTTCTGCTGAGAAGAAATGTTTCGGTGTCTGACGGCTTGGGCAATGGCAGCATGGGTGTTGTAAGAGGATTCCGATGGCCTGCACTAAAGCATGATCAACTAGAAGAAGGAGAATTGCCTGATGCAGTGCTATTTCTATTCGATGACGCTTCAATCAGTGAGAATTCAAAAGATGCAGATAGTATGTGCCAATATCTCCAATCACGGTAACGTTTCAAGCTAAACGTAGTAACGGTGACGTGGAACGACGCATGTTACCGCTCATACTTAGTTGGGCTGTAACTGTACATACATACCTATGAAACAGGGCACAACACTTGAAACTGCAGTCGTAAATTTTGGCAAAAGGTTATTTGCAAAGGCTCAAGTTTATGTTGCTTTGAGTAGGGTTAAAACGTTTGATGGCTTTGCTCTATATGTGTTAGATCCCAACAAACCTTTGAAGCAACCAATTTTTTTTACAATTACAAACTTACATTTGCAGATGGAGAATTGACCGTGACGTATATCAGGGATCCTGCCATTTTACCGAAAAGATTTTGCCCAAATTTCACTACCCAAACAAATTTTAGCAACCTTTTTTTATACCAAAGCAATGTTTGGAATGATTTTAGTACGCACATTTTCATTTGGTCAAATTTTTACTTGGCAGAATATTATCAAGGATAATGTCATTTAGCCATTTGGTCTTTAATCAAATGATTTATTACAGGAAACAGTCTTTAGACAATAAACGTTTGGTCAGTTAGTTACGGAACTACACTTGAGAGCAATAAAATCGCACACGTTGACTTTTTGTTGTTAAAGCAGTTTTTTTCATAAATGTGAATACATATTAAAATAAAACTTACACTATTTGAATGTTTACTTCCACCTTGTACCTTTCTAATGATATCAAATACAGTGTAAAAAAAGTACCCATAGGGAGTTTTAGGGCACAAAACCCAACATACGGATAAAATTACCCAATTTAGCTTAACAAAGAATAAAAATAAAACTCAAAATGCTTGATCAAATTGTTTTTTAATAAGGTGTATTCCCTCCCCTAGCCTTGATTACAGCTCTTAATCGGTTTTTCATGGACCGTATTAATTTCACCATGAAATCTTGTGGTATGGCGTTCCACTCCTCTTCAATGGCAAGTTGAAGCTCTTGGAGGCGCGTAGGAGCAGGGCTTCTTGCTCGAACTCTTCTTTTTAGCTCATCCCAGACATGCTCAATCGGATTGAGATCAGGACTACGAGCTGGCCACTCCATCGCGGTGATTCCAACATCTTCCATGTAGTCGCAAACTGTTCTAGCGACATGCGGTCTGGCGTTGTCGTGCATTAAGAGAAAATCTTCTCCCATAAGCCACGCAAGCGGCCTCACATGTTCTTCGAGCACTTCTTCGACGTATCGTGCAGCCGTCAAACTTCTCGATCTCGGGCCGGTATTCGCCGTAGTGATGAATACAATGTCAGTTTTAGTGTCCAACATTATGCCACCCCAAAACATACACGATCCACCTCCAAAAGCCACACGTTCGCTTATGCAGCATTGTGAAAATCGCTCTGATGACCTTCTGTAGACCCTAGAGCGTCCATCATGACCATGTAAAGTCATTCTGCACTCATCAGAGAACATAACAGCCCGCCATTGGTCATACGTCCAATTTAAATGTTCCCTAGCAAATTGTAGCCGGGCTTGTCGGTGAGCTGTGGTCAATTTGGGACCATTTGCTGGGCGATGTGAAGTCATTCCTGCTTCACCTAGTCTTCTTCGAACTGTCCACCGACTTATACTGACATTGCGAACTTCTCGAAGCTGTTGTCCCAGTTGAACCGCGTTCAGTTGCCGATTTCTCAAAGACCTTGTCACAAGAAAGCGGTCATCACGCTCTGATGTTGTGCGTCGCCGGCCAGATCCTGGTCGCCGAATGTAGCCACCGATCTCTTGGAACCTCTGGTATACACGACGAACAGAGTAGCGGCTCAAATTTAGCCGTCGAGCAACTTCACTTTGGTTATGGCCTGCTTCGAGCAAGGCAATAACTTGAGCGGCTTCTGCGGGCGTGGTATCCATATTTTTCCAGTAAATCCGTATGCTTCCAGTAGAGATGTTATCACGTTGACCTTCGGTATGCAACTGAATAAAAATTCCAATAAACTGACCTTTTTATACCTGCGGCTAAGGGTGCAAGTAGTGACAACGCAAACGCGTGAATTTGGGGAATTCGGTGTACGGTCGGTTTTTGTAAGTTACGTGAAGGTCAATGATTTTAATTTTATGTTTTTGTAAAGCTAAGCTTGTATGCTTTAATTTTGTCTAATGATTTTTACTCAATATCTTTCGATTTTAGAAAACAATCAGTAATAAACCAAATTACAAGGGGTGTGCGATTTTATTGCTCTCAAGTGTAGTTAGAATAGGTTAATTATTTTTTTTAAATGGTTAGGTTAGGTTAGGTAAAAACTTTGACCTTCTACGAGCCGACGCGAGCGGTGCCGCGGTAGCGGCCGGCGAGTGCGAGAAACGACTAGATTATATAGAAAAAAAATATGGAAAAAAACAGGCTACCCGAACGAGATTATTATTTAAAAAAAATGCTACTTACTAAAAAAAAATAATAATACTACCAGAATATTTAATATTATTATTACCTGTTTAGAATTTGTCCCAAGTGGAAAACACCCTTGTAATAAAACGTCTTTATTTTGCGTAAAATGAGTTATTCCAACTCAAATATTTGACTAGGTACTTAAAAATTGGTAAAAGTACTAGTTGGTAAACAAGTTATTGTTTAAACGTTCACTTGCAAAACATTAGGTTTGCGTTATAATTATTTGTGAAGAGATTTTTTGCTAAGTAATAATTTGGTAAATTAAATTATGCGGATAATTGTTCGGGAAGTGATAATTTGGCAATTTCTTTTCGATGAAACAAGGGAGACCCCGTATATCAATGTATGGGAGAGCATGTTTCTCAACTAGTAAGTTTGTTGTTGGGATAAATTCATTCCAACTACGGAACCCTTCACTGTGCATGGTCCGACACGCACTTGGCCGGTTTATTTTTTACCGACTTCAAAAAAAGGAAGGCTATCAATTCGACATGTATGTATGTAATGTTATTGGAACTGCAAGATATTCACTTATGATAATCTGTTAGCGCATCCAAACAAATGTACAAAATTTTGTAGATGTATGTATGTTTGTTTGTCCACGCATATCTCCGAAACTATTATTCGAATTGTAACCATTGGCTTTTTTAAAGGGCTTACTTTTGCTTCAACTTAGGGCACAGTGGAAGTTTCATCAAAATCGGTTCAGTCGTTTTCAAGATATGGACTAATACTTGTAAGTGCGACGGCCTGGCTTATTGATACGAGCTACGGGTCGTAGGGAAACATCTCAAAACTTTGGTCAAATTCTAGCGCGTTTTAGAAAAAAAAAAAACCGGCCAGGTGCGTGTCGGACCACGCAATGAAGGGTTCCGTAGTTGGGATTAATTTATCCCAATAACAAACTTAACTTAGTAGTTGCGAAATATGTTCTCCCATACATTGATATACGTCACGGTCAATTCTCCAACTGCAAATGTAAGTTTGTACTCGCAAAAGAAAATTGTTGTTTCAAAAGTAAAAAAAAAAAAAAAAAAAAAAAAAAAAAAAAAAAAAAAAAAGTTTGTTGGGATATAACTCATCTATAGCAAGGCCATCAAGCGAATTAAACCCTACTCAAAGCAACAAGCTTGACCCTTTGCAAATAACCTTTTGCCTAAATTTACGACTGCAGTTTCAAGTGTTGTGCCCTGTAACGTATATACAGTTACAACCGAACTAAGTATTTAACGGTAAAATGCGTCGTTCCACGTCACCTTAACTACGTTGAGCTTGAAACGTTACCGTGATTGGAGATAGTGGCACATAACTATCTGCATCTTTTGATTTCTCACTGATTGAAGCGTCATCGAATAGAATTAGCACTGTATCATGCAACTCTCCTTCTTCTTGTTGATCACACCTTAGTGCAGGCCATCGGAATCCTTTTAAAACACCCATGCTGCCATTGACCAAGCCGTCAGACACCGAAACATCTCTTCTCAGCATCACTTTTTGACTTTTGATCCCACTGCCACTTGAAGTTGAGTTAAAAGTCCAACAAATTTGTTTGGGTAGGCTGAAATTAAGTTTTTTGGGGGCGCTTTGCCATAAGAGCTGCTTCTCTTGACTCGTCTGTACCCCGTTTTTTACATTGGGCAAGCATATTTAAAACAAACTATAATAGTTTTCTTTTACTTAAAAAATATATCAATGCTTACAATGAAATCTTTAAATATTTACAATAAGACAGGCCATCTCACTTACAGGTATTAGTCCATATTTTGAAAACTACTAAACCAATTTTGATGAAACTTGTACTGTGTCCTAAGTTGAAGTATATGTAAGCTAATAAAAAAAAAGATCACAATCCGATTAAAAATTCGGAGATATGCGTGGACAAACATACATACACCTACAAAAAATTGTATATTCGTTTGGAAACAGTTAACTTTTTCTTGGCATACTGTAGAAAATAATGTAAGTATTGTAGTTTTTAATGGGGTCTTGTGAATCAAAACTAGCTGTTGAAAGATTGCTAAGAACATTATTATTAAACATTTTCAATTTATTTTAATTTTATCTAAACTTAACTTTTTATCTGATTCAATGGTTAAAAATTGACCAGTATAATCGGACCTGACGCCACTAATTAGGGACGAGTCTTTTAGTTTACAATTATTAAATACATTGTCTATGCATGTAGCTGAGGTTGTTTGCTGTTATTCTAGTTGCTACATTAAATATAGATTTTAAATTGAAAGATTTAAACAATGAGATAAGCTTACATTTTTCCGGTGAAATTACTAATAGATCAATATCGATCGATTGCCGGGAGGTTAGATAGTACTGGGATGGCACAAAACAGGTTAATAAATTCGATTATTACTAAATTATTCAATATTTCAACAATTTTCAGATTCTAAGTTTGCCAGCAATATCGACATTAGATAGCCTGATTCAATGAAAATGACTTCCCCGTAACTTGTACGCTAAATGCGATATGTATCAGTAAACTGAGATAACTGGTGTCAAAGTTCAAGTATGTAGATGATTTTAGAAAATAGTTAATATACTTCTTCCTTTATTTTTTAACTGTTAAATGTTTTAGGAAATTTGATTACATCGAAAGGTGTATTAAAGTATTAGGTACCCAATGGAATCGCAATGAATCATTAAATTTGAGATTTTAGATAAAAGTGATAATTAGGGACGAATTGTGGGAAATTTTCAAAAATACATAAAACTTGCGTTTTCTCTGATCCCATAAATTTTTGCCTTGGGTTTATGGGGTGCTTAATTGTTGCGAATGGGTCACATTATCACGTCCTAGAAGGAATATATCTAATTACAAGTCACCCTGTTTATAATGGAATTATGACCGGACTTAAACAAAAATTTAAAAAAATATATTAACATCCGAATTGATAGCCTCCTCCTTTTAGAAAAAAATAGTCTGCACCTATATTTCTACGGGTATGATTATAGAGTTTCAAGTGAGATATATATGTGGTTGATTGCTGGGGTTATTCCACTAATCCCCATTGACAATCCCCATCAATGGGAATTTGTGAACTTTCTTGTCCACAAATCCCCATCAAAGGGGATTTTAGGGTTATTCCACTAATCCCAATTAACAATCCCCATCAATGGGCATTTTAGGACATGAGTTCACAAATCCCCATCGATTTATAAATAAAATACAAACAACATATTTTATAAGATTCAAGAAGTATTTATTTCTTACAGCGCGGCGGTCAGGGGGGTTAAAACGGCCGCTTTGGCGGAATCATAATACGATAATATTATGAATCACACAAACTGTCACAAACTGACAATTCATAATATTAACTGCGTTCAATTCATATTACGCAATTCATCTGTTTGAAAGTTTTATATTATAATGAAATAACATTTAAACTGTAGAAATAAAAAATAAAAATGTCATTGGATTTTAAAAAACTGTTAAGAAAAATTATCCGGTAAAATTACAGTATTTTTTTTTTCATGCGGCTATATTAAAACCAAATAAGATTCTGATATGAATTGAATATGATTCAGCTAAAATATGCGTCACCATAAAGGAATTGCTAGGAATTCAGAAAATGAATTGCTTTTAGAGGAATTGCTTAACGTTTTAGGCCCCCGGAATTCATTAATTACTTTTACAATAATTTTTATTAATATTATATATAAATATTTGTAAAATATTTCTGTCATGTCATATTACAGTATAAACTTTACTACAAATATAATCTTTTAGAGAGCAATTTTTAAATTACTAATTATTTTAAAACTTTTGTTACCTTTTGTTTAGGTGGTGCTCCTTTTATTAAAAAATATATCTCGTAAATAAAGATCCTTATTAAATCAAAATCTATTACATTCACTCAGTGAGACATCCAAATACGTAGGTTTTAAGATGGTCATATCAGCTTTATGATATAATAGTTTTCTGTAATGATGAATAATACATTGTGACGCAAACAAATAAAGCAAAAAGCTATAACGAATGCCTTCAAATATGTGTATCTGGATGTCTCAAGAAGTGGAAGAGAAATTTTTAAACTTTCACGAGATATTCATTTTTATCATAAGTTTTTATTATAATGTAAAGCTATGTGACTGTATTAGAAAAATAGGATAGGAATATTTGTCATCGGTTTGTTTGTGTTATTTATCTCACTGAGTGAATGTAAAAGATTTTGATAAGCATCTTTATTCACGTGATATTTTTTTTAATGAAAGGTGCACCACTAGACTTAGGTAAAGAGTCAACTAAACAAAAAGTCACCAAAAGTTCTAATATAATCTTATTGTTTTTTTTTGTGAAATAATGAGAACTCGAAGTAACGCTTCCTTGCGATCAATGCATATGTGTGTAAAACGTATCGACGAACGGCAACACTTGCGCACGGTACCCATTGAAAAATCCATTCATCGATCAGACAGCATAAAAACACATACGCAATAGATAAATAGGTACACAAATGTTAGGTTTCAATTTATTAATACATCATTGTTGGGTATGGTACTGGCAACACCGAAAGATTCGATATGTCAAAATGGCGCACCAACGGCCTTCTTGTTCGGGCGTGCGCGGCGGTAGGATGTTTCTAGCGGCTGTGTCGGTTAAAAGATAGATTGGCATAGAGTTGTTGGAGATCTACTGTAAATTAAGGTAACCTATTAGTTTTATTGTAAATATTCGAATATTAATTATATAGAGATATTATGTTGAGGAGCTCGTGGCTAAGTAACAACAGCCGCACTGGTCGATCCATCAGGTTAAGCTACGCTTGCCGGGGTTGGTCAGTGGATGGGTGACCATCTTTACATACCGAGAATCCTCCATGCCTCGGAAAGCACGTTAAGCCGTTGGTCCCGGCTGTCATTCGTGGATCTTTGACAGTCGTTACGAGTCGTCAGGAGCCCGAAAGTCTGACACCAGTCTTACCAAGGGGTATCGTATTACCCAGTTACTGGGTTGTGGAGGTCAGATAGGCAGTCGCTCCATGTAAAATACTGGTATTCAGCTGCATCCGGTTAGACTGGAAGCCGACCCCAACATAGTTGGGAAAAGGCTAGGCAGATTGATTGATTATGTTGGGAATAAGAGATGTGATGGTATTGTGTAGAATATTGGATTTGATGTTGGCAAAGAAATATAAATGAATGACAAAATATCTTGGTGTTTCGTATTATATTCCTTATCCCTGAAATATCGTAAATAAGTAAATATAAAAGTTAATACCTACTTTGAGGTATTCGTTGTTTTAGATCTAGGGTAGTTCTTATTATACAAATAAAAATACGAAAAGCGAATTCAGACTTTATGTCTTAACCGTAAACGATAACAAATAGAAATTTCACCAAACTAGGTACACACGGCTACACATCAAGCTATACATTTCCAGTTTATGCTGATCTCGCATTGTATAGGATTTCAGTATAATGCGAGGTCAGCTTATACTGGAAATGTATAGCTTGATGTGTAGCCGTGCGTACAAGGTACGCAGTTTACTAAAATTATTCTGAAAACTGTCCGACCGGACTTCAATAGGATGCACAACCGAATTCTGCGGTTAAGTGTATAAAAATAAGGTCTTAATTTGGTCCAATATTTTCATAGGAAAGGGCACCACCAACTTATAATGAACTCTATTCGACAGATAAAACGATTCATTTTTTCTGTTTACAGTGCCTGCCTTTGTAGAAGCCGCCGCGTCTCGGCCGCAAGCAAGCATTGTCGCATAAAAATTGGTTTAGGCAGTATTCTTTTTATTTATCATAATTATGGTAGGTAGGTATGGTTATTAAGTACCTATTAGCTCGATAGGTCGACACTCGATTCAGGCCTTAAATACAACTCCCAAGCGTACTCGTCGTGTCTAGTTGAAAAGGTACGAGTACTAGTGATTTCGTGATGCGAGAGTGGTGAATGAAATTTCAATTAGTTTCTCTCGTTTACGAGGAGATGTGATAGTGGTAAACACCGTGCCGTGCTTCCGATACAAACGAGAGATAACGGAGGTGAATGAACTTACACCAACCTATCGTACCAGAAATGAAATACCTACTTGCAGGTACTTACTTGCAGCCGATTATTCGTCCAACGTCCGTTGACCCACCGTGATCGCGCTGTCAACTGACTCGCACACGCACCGCTGTGCCGCGTTACGTCATCACCGAGCGGATCGCGTACGATCTTGCTTTTATAAATGAAATAGTGGAAGCGCTACTAAGATTTAACTCGAATGACAGAATAAAAGTGATACATTTCTAACTTCTATATTAGATGTCTTAAAAAAAAAATAACAATGCTAACAGTACATATTAATCGTCTGGAGTCACTGTGTTTCGGCTCCAGAACGATTTAAAATTAATCGTGTATAATAATTATGTTTTTTGTATTTTATTTTTAAACCGATTGGGATTTGTGAAGTTTTTGTGCCTCAATCCCCATCAATGTGGATTTGTGGACAAAAAGTTAACAAATCCCCATTGCTGGGGATTGTCAATGGGGATTCGTGGAATTACCCGATTGCTGGGCTATGTACGCAGATTACCAAAATAAAACAACCCAAATAAACAAAACATTATTATAACAGTTCGAACTTACTTATCTAAATAATATAAATATTGTAATTCAAAATGTTCTTACAACGAAATTACTTGTACACAAGATTCGTTATCTAGTGTCGCCACCATAAATCTTTACAAAGTGGCAGTACAGTTTAAAGGATTGCCTGTTATAAAATTTATAAAATTGCTAAAAAACAAAAACTGTAGGTTTTTTATTAAGTAATATAAACTATTTACAGTTAATTTCACTAATAATATCTATCACTTACTTAATTTTACAATAATTAATTCTTTTCACATTCGTTTCATCACTGTCGTATTAGAAAATACAAAACTTTTATCTGCTATAATAATCTCAACACTTAAACCATTAGTATTTTCTTGTAACAAACACATATTTGGTAAATGGTCGATATACAAACCTTACGACAGCCTAACAACGAATTTGTAGTTTACAAACTATCTCTATTGACCATGACAGGGGTTTCGAAATTAGTCAAGACGAGTCTAGTAGTTTAAAAGAAGCATAATTAAATGAGGGTGAACTACAGGCATGCGTATTTTCGCCACTAGGAAGGTGGCCTAGTGACAAGTAAATGTCACACTATGTACATTTAATGTATCCACAGTGTGACATTTACTTCGCGCAGTGTAACTGGCTTAAAAGCTACTGCTCCATTTTACAGGCATGTATATTTTCGTCCCTTCAGGGATTTCAGGCGTGTGAAGGGCAGCGCCGAGCCTCGGTAGCGCCTGTGTGCGAAACCAATGAAGCGCCCCATTTTTTTTGTGGTCGTCTTGCGTTGCAATTTTTTTTTTTTTACAAGTTTTGACGTGTAAAAAACGATTCCGCTTGGCAATTACTGAGTAAAAGAAAACGCGAATTAAATTATGTAGATATTTACATTCTTTAATCAAGACTTAGTGCCGTGGCGCCTGTGTGCGCCGCACACTTCGCACATATGGGCGGCGCGGCCCTAGCGTGATGTTATGTTATGTTAATTCTAGATTTTGCAAATTGGTTGCACGGAAGACGCACTGCAAATATAGGTAGGCACCTAAAGAAAGGACCGCAGGAAGTTAGGAACTACAAGATTTGAACTTTCCTTGTATTACTAGAAAATATAAAAAAGAACTGTCTAAAATAATGCGTCATAACTGTGACACCATAGTCACCATAAATATCCATCAATCCATCCACTTCTGTGTCTCACAACAGTTGGTACTGTCGGCTGTTGGCCAATCCTCTTCTCTTGAACACCGCAGGTCTGATGTGCCTAGAGCGCAGCTTCTTAGGGTCTATCGTTGCGTACGCTGGTGGAAGACCATTGGAACTTAGAGGAGGAGGTTCCTCCTCATACAACACCGGGGCAGTTGGAGGTGTCGTGTATCTTTGGTCCCTCTGAGAGTACTGGCCACCGGCTATGATGGATATTGGTTGCTGCTGGTTCGTGTTTGAATGATTTACTATGTGTTGGTTAGGATGACTAGCTGGTAAAGCATAGTTGGATGGAGCATGGAACAAAACCGATTGACTTGAAGACTGTACAGGATAAGCTATGGGCGTTATGTGATGAATCGTCACAGGTTTACTTTTGATCTTGCTGTTAGCAGGAGGTTTCAGGTGCCTCGTACGTTTCGTGTTACTCGTGAGTAAGATGTGAGTCGGAAGGGGGCGGTTTCTAGTTGACCTAGAATCATTTTCAAATATAATGGCATGACTGGGATGGCCCATAACCATAGTAGGATAGTTGGACGGTGAAGATGGTTCACTTAAACCGGGGATGTAGTAATTTGTAGCCGGAGCGGGTTGGTTTGTGTATAAATAATTGTGTGATAAAGAATTGTTATAGACTGGTATTCCAACAGTGTTCAAAGCATCTGTGGGTTTATGATTGTTTGCTGGTAAGGTGTAATTTACTGCGGGATGGGCTTTTATAGCAGACCCTGGTAATGGAATATCATTTTTAGCTTCAATGTTCTCACCTTTGTGAGAGCTATGTCCAGGTTGTAGATCATTATTATTTGCTGCAGTCTTGACTTCCAAAGAATATTTACTAGATGGGTTAACTGCATTTTGTCTATACATATTATTGCCACGTAAACCCCTGTTTACCATAGAATCATCATCAGATATGAGGTTATTTTGAAAACAATCGTTTATAGCCTTGTTATCGTCAGTTTCTGCACGTTGTTTATGAGCATGCTGTTTTGTATCACTAGCGTGTTGCTTGTTCTCTACGTGTGGTAAGTCAGCACGTTGCGCCGGCTCCCCGTTGGTCAGAAGTAGACGGTGAGGTTCATGTGCTCGGCCACGGCTGGGTTGGTAGCGTCCGTCACCTCCTCCCCTCTATCCTGGAAATGTATTTCTGTTATACACACTTTACGATAATTCCTAGGTTAAGCAGGGGTTAGTAGGAAGGTATAGATGAGAAAAAAGCCTGTTGATGTTGTGTTTGATGAGACCCACAGCCCACAGATCTATCTCTCTGAACTACAAATGTGTTTAAAGATGACTGCTTGTATGTAAAAGGCGTGAGTCTATTGGAACTGTTAGCCTAGATTAATTAGTTAATTAAATCAAATCTGTCGTTTCGCGATCATATCACTAGAATCTGCAAAAAGGCATTTAGAAACTTGGGTTTTGTTCTGAGGCAGACGCGAGACTTTACCAGCATCACAGCTATCAGAGTTCTGTATGACGCATTAGTCAGGAGTCAACTGAAACATAGTGCTGTCATGTGGGCTCCACATGAGGCTAAGTATTCAGTGATGTTGGAGCGAGTCCAGAACAAGTTCACGCGCCACCTGTACAAGAAACTTTATGGGGTATACCCATTTTACCCCTTGATGTACCCCACTCTATTCGTACTGGGTATGGTGGGGTACAATCAACTCGGGGTGCGACGGGAATTTGCGCTGGTGTCGTATATGGTGAAACTGCTCCGAGGCATAGAGCACAACTCGAGAGTGCTGCAGCGGTTGCACTTGTACGTACCCGACCGTTATGTGTGGAGGCGACGGCCCCCGCCACTGCTGGTCGTACCATCAGCCAGGACCTACTTGCTCGTCAAAACCCCTCTAACTCGAGCAATTCGCACAATCAATTATATGCAAGTTGAAATTGATATATTTACATGCCAGTGGGGTGAATTCATAAAAGTACTATTGTTTACATTATGTTATAAACAATATTAATCTTTATGAGTTAAGTTTTTTGTATTTTAATTTTAATTTGGTGTGTTTGACTTGGCTATCGCATTAGGCTAAGACATGTAATTGTAGTTTTAAGGCATTTAAATAAATAAATCAAAAGTCATTTTTCAAATTAGGCTGAGAATTAGCACTTTACAAACGCCAAAATTAAATAAGACAGTCCCCCAAAACGCCCGCTGTTCACCATTTCCTAGTGCTTTGGTAAGCTAAGGTGGTGAATGGCAAGTATATTAGAGCGCACCTTATGGTGTCCATCGGGCGCGGCGTCATCCCAGCTGAGCTTCTTGACGCGCGCGGGTATGGTGGCGGACGGCCACGCCACGCCCGAGCGCCCCGCCGAGCGCGCGCCCAAGTGGTCGCTCATGAGCGACACGCCGCCCGCGCCGGGGCCCGCGCCGGGGCCCGCGCCGGGGCCCACGCCGGGGGCCGCGCCGGGGGCCGGGCCCGGGCTGGCGGCGCGCACGGGCAGGGGCGCCACCTTGCTGCGCGGGAAGCGCTGTGACTGACGACCTGATGATGCGCCTGCTGAACAAATTCAGCAAGTTAGGTATCTACTACAAGTAGTTTTGTGCCAAATGGGCTTCAGATTTTATGGTCAGTAAAGCACGACAAGCATATTTGTATTTCACAAATGTACTACACCATGTATACATTTTGTTTAAAAAGTTATTTCCTCATATCCTTAATCCAACTTCTAAAGTTATGGATACCAAACCAATCTGTCTAATTACATCCTAATTCCTACCTATACTAAACATATGAAAGTGATATTTAACACTACGCATCCTCACATCTAAGTGGAAAAACTTAGTTACTAGCCATAATCAACGATCACCTGCTACCTGCTAGCTATGACGCAGCCACAAGCGAAGGAAAGTCATACTGAACCATAGTTTAGGTTAGAAGCATAATAACTTACTATGATGTTGTCCTCCATGCGCCGCATCCTGATGCAGATCTAAACTAGACGTAGAGTTAGCCAGGATAGTGCTGGCGCCTGCACTGACGCTCAGCAGCGAGCCCGACGAGCCGGCCGGGCGCAGCAGGGGCGGCGCGGGGGCCGGCGCGGGCGCGGCGGGCGCGCGGCCCGGCGCGGCGGGCTCCGCCGGGGGCTTCTCGTGGGCTACATAGCCATGGCCCGACCCGCCCGCGCTGCGCTTTGACCGACGACGACTGCGGAAAGATATGGCCTTGTTAGGGATATAATGTGAAACAGTTATTCAATGAAATTCTATCTGAACGCGATAAACTCAAAAACTACCGAACGGATTTTCAAATGGTTTTCACCAATGGACTGAGTGATTGATGAGGAAGGTTTAGGTGTATAATTAATTAAGGTTTTGTGTAAATTGGCTGAAATATGACGATTATTGTTGAAGATGTCGGAAAAAATCGTGCCGACTGGGAGCTTTACTGGTGTGCGCCATGTAAACCGTGAGAGATAAAATTAATTATCATTTATGTTCTATATGATCAAAATTGAACAAAAAAGTCCGCGATGGCATATGTATAATTATCTTCTACGGATGACCCACAATAACCATTTTTAGGGTTCCGTAGTAAACAAGAAGCCCTTATAGTTTCGCCATGTCTGTCCGTCTGTCTGTCCGCGGCTTAGCTCAGAGACGGTTAGTACTAGAAAGCTGTAATTTGGCATATGTAAACATTTTGTAAAATAAAATCGAGAAAAATATTTTTTATCAGAGCTAAGTAGGCTGTACAGGTTAACGAGTAATAATTAACCAACTTAAATTTGCGGTTTGAAAAACATGATCTCCCATACATTCCGTATGGGAGAACATGTTTTTCAACTACAATTTTAAGTTTGTTCTTGGGATAAATTCATTTGCTTTAAAATTCAACTGTCCTAAGAAGAGGAACACTATTGATGCACTTCATTTGGTGCGTTCCAAAGTTGGTACGCTTCGAGGAATACCCCATAAATTCATCCCATCTCCGGAACCCTTCATTGTGCGTGGTCCGACACGCACTTGGCAAAGTAATTATCGCCCGCGTTGCGGTAGGAGTCAATGACTTTTTCCTCGGCTATTAGGTATGAAATCCCAGTATTACGTACCCGTAGGATATTTTTCGACATCCACGCGGGCGAAGCCGCGGGCAAAAGCTAGTGTAAAATAAAACACTCTAGTAACTAGTGTGATTGATTTAGATGGCATAAGGAGAGATTAAACAGGAGTGGAAGACAATGATTATTCCAAAAATACTTATGTCGTTGTGGTCATGAATAACAAGGTTCAGAGAGAAAATATTTCCTTTCGTCCCGTTCATCCTATAAGAATTTGAAGAATATGTGTCTCACACTCTGTATATGTATCCAAGTAGCGCGCACACAAGCAGCGCAAGCGCGGCCAGCGCGGCCGCGAACAGCGCCAGCACGCCGGCGCCGCCGCGCGCGGGCGCGGGCTGCAGCAGGCGCTCGCTCAGGTGCACCGTCACTGGTACTGACGTCTGAACAAAAAAACAATTTCGCTGTTATATAATAATTATATTTACGTATGTATGTAGAAGAAAACGTTAAGAACGCCTACAACTCCATTAACAGGGACATTTGTTGGCTAAGGTGGAGTTACTGGAAATTTATTTTTGAGGCAGTGCTACAGGAACCCTTCAAAATTACTATACAGGGCGTCCCACGGATATGCCACATGAAGGGAAAGTACCTTGAATATTGTAGATGGAACATTTAACTGAAAGAAGACATTATATGAATTTTAAAAACAATTTAAACTGCATTCATAGATATTTTGATTGTAATCAATTTATTGCTGATTACAAACTGACAAATTATACTATGTATTTGCCACCTAGTTGTAGGAGACAAATTGCTAATCTTTTAGCATACAATATACACAATGACACTGGTACTTGTAGTGTACCATCAATTACTGTTAGTAGTGGTACTAACACTACTTTTGATACGCCTTGTAGTTTAAACTATAAGGTGTGACAACGGATAAGCCGCATATGTTCAATGTTGAACATCAAAATATGCAGGGTCTGTCTGGCAAAGAACTAGAGTTAAGTGTATTTATGGAAAACTATGATGTTCAGGTGTTATGTTTTGCTGAACACTGGTTGAAAGAACATGAAGTAGTGTTTATCAATGATGATTTGTTTACAAAGTGCATTTGTAAGAAAAAATGCTATTCGTGGTGGGTCTTTAGTTCTTGTTTCAAACAAGTTGAAGTGCAAACAACGTTTAGATATAGTTAATCTTTCTATTGAGCGCACTATTGAGTTGTCTTGTGTTGAACTAGAGCGATACGTTATAATTTGCGTTTATCGACCCCCTCTGGGGATTTTATTCGTTTCGAATCGGTAATGAAGGATTCACTCAATAGGCTAAAATCAAGTAATAAAAGCATAATTTTATGTGGAGATTTCAACATTAATATTTTAGATGTTACTTTATTGAGTATTAGACTTCTCAGTCTGTTCAGGTCTTATAATTTAATTAACTTGTTTTTTGAACCTACTAGGATCACGGCATCTTCGTCGACTTGTCTCGATGATATTTTTAGTGATTGTGATGCCAAAAATAAATTAGTTTTAAGTGATTTAACGTCTGACCACTGTGGTTTATTAGCTAGCTTCCCTATGCCATTAAATAAAAAGCCTCATAAAATAGAATGCAGGCCTTATACAGCTACTCGTTTCATCAAGTTTAAAAACAATATAGCTCATAGAATTACACCATCTATAGTAGAACACGAGAATCCTAATGAAATTTATGGAGCCCTTTTTGATGTTGTGCAAAAAAAGTACCAATCTACTTTTAAGACCAAAACCATTAACATTAATGGCACCTCCGTTGGCTTTAATCAATGGGCTACTCCAGGTATTTATAAAAGTAGAGCGACACTATACGAGTTATATGGTTTGAGAGAATACAGGTTTGATACTCCTTTCTTAGAGTATGTCAAAAATTATTCAAAATTATTTAAAAATATTTGTGCTTTTGCTAAATATAAATTTTTAAGCGATACAATTAAAAAATCTAATAATAAAGTAAAAACCACTTGGAAAATTATTAACAATGAAACGAGTAACTTGGTTAGACATGAAAAACAACTTGAGATTATGGTAGACGATAAATTAGTTAATACAGCTGCCGACGTAGCCGAGGCATTTAATTAGTTTTTTTCCAACATACCTATAACTACGACTCGCTCCTTGAATTCGTCCCCGTCTAAATCTGAAAACCTTTTGCATAGTAGTGTGACTAAATGTAGTACCTTATTTAGCTTCGAACATGTAACACCTCGTGATGTAGTTAATGTTTTTAACACACTCAAATCTAAAAACACGGGTGATTACTGGGGCATCGCCATTAAACTTTTAAGTAATATAATAGACATCGTAGCCCCCTATCTAGCTGTTACTTTTAATAAATGTGTTGATTTAGGAACTTTTCCTGACCTCATGAAGAATAGTAAAATCGTACCATTATTTAAATCAGGTAATAAAAATTACGTTGGCAATTTCAGGCCTATTTCTATCTTACCAGCATTTAGCAAAATGTTTGAAAAGTTAATACTCAAGCAGTTGCTAAGACATTTTAATTTAAATAGCCTCCTTCATAATGAACAATATGGCTTTACAAAAGGTCGTTCGACTACAGATGCGGTTGTTGCTCTGCTGAAACACATATTTAACGCATGGGAGAACTCGCAAAATACTATTAGGATTTTCTGTGATCTCTCCAAAGCCTTTGATTGCGTGTACCATGACACGCTTTTGCGTAAACTGCGTCATTACGGTGTGCAAAACGAAGCTCTCAACGTTATAAATTATTATTTACAGAATAGGTCCCGATGTGTAGATGTTAATGGTGTAAAATCTTCCGGGCTACCTATTCAGTTAGGTGTACCTCAAGGCTCAATACTGGGTCCTTTCTTGTTCTTAGTGTATATCAATGACTTACCATTCTGTTTAAAGGGTATCTGTGACATTGTACTGTTTGCAGATGATACCTCTCTTATTTTTAAAGTAGACAGGAGTAGACAAGATTTTGACGATGTAAACAGTGCACTCTCAATGGTTACGGATTGGTTTACGACAAATAATCTAGTTCTCAATGCTAAGAAAACGAAATGTGTTAAGTTCGCCCTACCTAATGTTAGAAATCTAGGTCCCAACATCGTCTTAGATAAAGAGGTGCTTGAATCCGTAAACTCGGCAGTTTTTCTGGGCATAACAGTAGATGCCAAACTTCAGTGGGGCCCACATATATCGAGCCTAGCGGGAAGGCTCAGTTCGGCCGCCTACGCCATCAGGAAAGTAAGACAATACACTGACGTCGATACAGCTCGTTTAGTCTATTTTAGTTATTTTCATAGCGTTATGTCCTACGGTCTTCTGCTGTGGGGCAAAGCTGCTGATATTCAAAATATATTTGTCCTTCAAAAACGAGCTGTTCGAGCTATTTACCAGCTATGTGCCAGAGTTTCTTTGAGAGATTTTTTCAAAGATATTGGTATCCTCACGGTGGCATCTCAATTCATTTTCGCCAATATCTTATATATTAGGCAAAATATACAATTATACACTAAAAACAGTGATTTTCACAATGTTAACACTAGAAATAAGGACAAACTACGAGCTCCCTTTCACCGGCTTCATAAGGTTCATAACTCATTTGTTGGGCTTGGTATAACTTTTTATAACAAGCTACCCTCTTCTCTGGTAGATTTGCCTTTTAATGCGTTTAAAACGAAAGTAAAATCCAAGCTTTGTTCAAAGGCATACTATTCTATCAACGACTACTTAAATGATAAGAATAGTTGGTCGCTGTGATTAACTCAAGACAACGTTTATGTTCTTTCTGCAGGTTACCTTTTTTTTTTTTTGTTTTCGGTGGGAAACCTTCAAAAGGCGCCCGGGCTCTGGGGAAAAGACCGGGGAGTGTGGGATTCCTACCTCACTAAAACCACCCCGGTGGTCACCATCTACACATGGAAGGGGCACCGTTACCTCTCAAAAGACCAATCCGGAACCCCCTCTGTGCAGCGCCTGTTAGGGCACATCTCTGGGGAGACTGTAAAGGGGTCTCCCCGAAACGTAACTGTGCAAGTGTGCAAGTCAGCACGTGAACACTGTGCGCCGTCTTCCCTGAAGTCACTTAGTGGGCGGACAGAGTCCCCACTCTGAGCACCCATGATCCCTAATTCCAGCCTGCCTTAAAGGTTGCAGGCGGGGTTTCGGCATGTTGCTTTGCACGACGCAAACCTCCCTATTCACTCTCCAAAAACTCGGAGAGTGAATCGCGCATCGTCCAGCAACACGAACACTGTTCATATCCCCAGGTGCGCCCCTCGCAGAAGCCCGATGTTATGGACCCTGCCCTGTGTCTCTCTTAGTCTGGTCTCTCACTTGGACCTTTCCGGCATGAGTAACTCTACCGGCAAAGCTCCAAGATCATTGAGACACGCAAGCCCCACCACGACGACAACGTGAAGACACCCTCGGTGGGGTTCTGCAGCTTACCTACTGACAAGTTATATGAGTTTATATAATTGTTTATTTTATTTGATTTTATAAGTCAAGTTATTTAAATTTAATTTATTGTTGACATAATCTACTCAGCACAATGTTTTATTTTTATGAGTTGTATTGCAATATTTGGTTAGCTAGTGACATCAACAATTGATCATATTATTAATTGTTATTAGTAATTAACTGTTTGTTTATTTATTTTACCTCGATGGTCCTAGTTTATCATTTATAACTTCCAGTTACAACTATATGTAAGCGGGTACGCCCTTTATGCCTGGAGGGTTTTATTTAGATATTAAGTTCTGTTTACGTTTAATTTTTTATTTCTGCCTGAGCATAGCTGTTCTCGATGATTTTGTTTGGTATATTGGCGTGTGCTAGCTAACATATGGCTAATAATAATTTAAATTATGTTTTGTGTTGCGTAATGTAAATTATTTTGAATACTATTCTATAGAATCTTTTTTTTTTGTTCTTCTAACTGAACAGACAGCTGTGCTGCTGGGGAGTTTGTTGCGCCACTTCTTCTTCCCAGCTAATGCACTAGGAAGTGGTGAAGGGTGGGCGTTTTGGGGGACTGTCTTATGTAATTGACGTTCGAAAAGTGCTGATTCTCAGCCTAGTTTGAATAAATGACTTTAGTTTTTTTTTTTTAATTGAATTTAAATAATTACATGGTTGAACCGGGAATCGAACCCGTTACATGAGAAAAATAATCAACCTGTAGCTTTATCATACCGATCGAAAGGCTTCATCATAAGGATTATTTACCTATTGCTAAATAACATAGGATCACAAATAAAAGGAAGACCATGAATTTTAACATTTGATGTGAAATTTTGTTCAGATAAGTGTACCGCCGAGATCCCCAGATCTAACCCTGTTAGATTTCTTTTATGCGGTTATGTAAAAAAAATAGTTTACAAGAACCAGTATGAAAGTGTCCACGAGCTACAAGCAGAACTTACACGTATTATTCTAAATATCCACCACAACAAGATCAAAAAATCGACAGGGAGCGAAATAATCAAAAGAGTGCGACTTTGTATTCAACCAGAAGGGACTCATTTTGAGGATTTGATAAATTGATTAATTTTGCATTAAAAATGTTAAAATTCATGGTCTTTCTTTATTTATTTTTGACACTATGTTATTTAGCAAAAAATAATCCTAATGTTCATCATTATTTTTTCTTCTTATTGCCTTTCGATCGGTATGATAAAGCTACAGGTTGATTATTTTTCTCGTGTAACGAGTTCGATTTCCGGTTCAACTATGTAATTATTTAAATATCTATGAATGCAGTTTAATTAAATTGTTTTTTAAATTCAAATAATGTCTTCTTTCAGTAAAATGTCTCATCTACAATATTCAAGGTACTTTCCCTCCATGTGGCATATCCGTGGGACGCCCTGTATAGAGACAACGTTTTGAAATCTGCAGTTGGATGCTAACAAAGTGATCTTCTCGGGTCCAGTCATTTTCAGTTTAGTTATTCACCCCAAAATACAAAAACTAAATTCAAAATTTAATGTTTGGTATTTAAAGAATGGGACTCTAGGAGGTGACGTAGACACTGTTCTAAAAGATCTCCAAATCGGCTGTTCCAATCTCTCGGCCTCGATCTCAACTTCTCAAAATACGAAATTTACCTTTGTGACAATACTGACAGACAATCGACCGTACAGAAATTCAATTCAATAACCGCAGATATAAAAACTTTGGAAAACACGTTCAATGCACCTCCTAGCTTCCCCAATTTTAGAAGACAGTTTTTCAGCTTTCGGATATTTCGGATAGACTTTCTAAAATTAACTTACATTCGGCATTCACCCTTATCAGATACTGCTGTATCAGTCCAAGTTTTATGTATTTTCTCCGCTCTTCCTCTTTATGGAAGAAGCTACACCGTTTAGACAAAATCGATCAAATTATTCGAAGCACTCTAACATCAATTATAAATGTGGCATATTGGACGACCGCGCGTGGCTGCAAGCCACACTAACCATTCGCTTTGTTGGGCTCGGCGTCCGCAAAATGCCTAGTGTAAGCTTATGCCGTTCCTGTCCTCGGTCCACAGCACCGAAAAGTTAACCAGAAAAATGTTAAACGCTTCTCAGTTTGACCCTGAAGTGCCGTGTTTGACTGATCCGATGAACACCTGGAAAGTGGCTTGCCCGGATACGGAGCCGCCCAGAACCTGTCTTCCCAGAGACAGTGTCCAGTAATACCACTGACACGTGTAATCGTCTTCAAAAAGTACACACTTGTATATTACATTTGACATGTCGTTATAAAAGAAAGGAAAGGGGACCAAGGATACTTCCTTGAAGCACCCCTGATCCATTGAGTCGAAGTGATGATCGGTAGAACGTTGCAACAAGTTTATCGTTTATACAAGCCGTATGCCAGTTGGGACGCGAAAAATGTCGAACTTCCGTACAAACTCTCATCCCCTATTAAATCACTATATGGGAAACTTTCAAAAATCCTTCGTTAGTGCTCAACTTCGTGTTCGTTATACTATTAGGAACTCTTGTGCAAAATTTCATGCTTTTAGACCCAACGATTTAGGCTGTGCGTTTGATGTCAGTGAATTTTTAATAATTTTATTATAGCTGATTTTATTATACAGGGTGGCTAATTAAGAAGTATACAATTTTAAATTAAGATTATTTTTATTACAAACGAAAATTACCGTATATTTTTCTATAAATATGTGTATTATTCAGGTTTGGCAATTTTATACGGTGAATAAGATCTGCCTAATCTGCTCCTGTTTTATTCTTAAAAATGCGATCGCTTTTCATAATGTTTTTAATTTTTCATCATTTTCGCATATTTATTAGGTAGGATGGTCTCTCACTAACAAAGTCCCAAATATTCTGCTTTGCGTATTCAACCTTGACCACGACACGTCCCTTTAGATAACCCCACAGGAAAAAAGTCAGGACGTGTCTCGAAATCTTCAGTGATCGAAATGGTATTCGTTACGCTCAATGATTTTTTTTTTTTAAATTGGGTCATTTTAAAATTCGTTTACGAATTTCAGGACAAAATTATAGAAAGTATTGCGGTGGTCATGGCCTTGTAGACTGTGCATAAGTGTTTACTCATTCTAAGAAAATGATGATAGCGATAATGCTTTAGCTACTTGCGGTAATGACCAGGCTAGGGACGAGTATAGTGCACGTACCTGGCGGGGCGGCGCGCCGGAGTCGACGGCGGTGGCGACCACGTGCAGCACGGACGAGTTGAGCGAGCGCAGTGCGCCGCCGCGCAGGAACATGTCGCCCGTCGAGTTGATGAACAGCATGCTGCAATACAGGGGTTTGCCATCATTCTGGTACGATGTGATAGCTTGGAATTCTATTTAATGTGGTTTGAAAATATCGTGAAGGCCCAGTGGTTACGCCTCGCCTCTCATGCACGAGGTTGTGGCCTCGTTGTTTTAAATCTGGGCAAGTGACTATTGCAATTCATATGTATGTTCTAAGTTCTTGGACATTACAACGAAGGAAAAACATCGTGAGAAAACCAGCTTGATGTTAATATACGTCTGTAATCGCCAAATCGCCATTTTGCGCAAGCATGGTGATCGCTGCTCGTGGCTTCTCTGTGTGAGAATAGGCCTTTCCCCCGCAGTGGGATCATAATATGCAATTTTTTTTTTAAACAAGGACTCACTCAGCGCCGGAGCCCCTCAGCGTGAGCGTGACGGTGTCTCTTTTGTCTCCGTCGAACACGTCGAGCCTGCCGACGGGCAGCAGCTCGGCATCGTCGTGAGGGTCCTCGTCCACACGGAACTCATATTGCGGGTAGCGGAACCGCGGCTCCCACTCGTTCACGTTCAGCACTGTGATGTTTATTGATGCCGTGTCGTTCTGAAGTCAAATGGGAAACATTACATATTATTAGTACCTAATAATACATATTTTTTTTACTATTATGTATATACTCGTACTATATAATGAACATGCTGTGTATGACAGCAGCGGATACAGAAAAAATTAAGGGGGGGGGGCGCTAATAGACATCTTGAACTATGGGCGATAAACTGTGTTATAACAAATAACGTGATAACAAAATAATCAAGTCACATACAAAGTGATTATCGTGCACTTGTCTGCGTTCAACCCGTCCTCTCTTGTTGTCCTCGGAAGTAGGAAATATATAACCTTTTTTGGATTTTCTTGGAGCTGTGAGGAGCTTGTATATTATATCATCGCTAAAATTTCCCGAAGATAATATATCTAAATAATTGCCAATATCCGTGGGATTACAGGAATCAGTCGATGAACTCTGTTGTAGAAGTTTTGACGAAGTGCTGGGTTCTGCCTGTACATCTGGTGGTGTTTTTGCGGCTAAATGTTGATAAGGTTCTTGAAATGATTCTAATTTTCGTTTTTTTATTACAAAACGGACCATTTTGTTATATTTTTACTGAAAAATTACTATGAATTATTAATTGTACTGAGCCACTTGTTGAAATAACACACACACTACAACAGCTCACAATCAGTAGATCACTCCTAACTAATCTTCAAACTTGCTACAACTAGAAATTTTCACTTTTGTCTTAACACTTCGGCTTCTGATTGTAAACTATCTTCCTATTCTTTTTATTTTATAAATGGCATCTCGCAGTTGACCTCTGAGGAGGTCGTACCTAGCTGCTTAACTGGACTTTCCTGGGGCTGCCTTAAGCTACTAACTTAAAGCCTCCAGCCAGGGCAGCTTCCTATTCGGTGAACGGGCTGTATTGCTGTATACCGCTACGTATCGAATGTTCTCTGTACAAGAAATCAGTAGAATTTTCGCGAGTTTTCTAGAACAAATTCCAGATAGAATAACGTATCCAGATCACTAGAATGGCCGCGACTTTTCTCGTATGTGCCTGTTGCCAGACAGAATAACCTTTCAAAGGGGGCACGGCCTCCGCGCCCCCCATATGTATCCGCCACTGGTGTGTGATTATGCGTACAAACGCTCTCATAGTGAAATTCAAGACGCGGAGCCATAGAGTCGAGACTAGCCAAGTAAGATAATATATGATATTTTTTTTATTTGAAAGTATGGCACATTTAATGGTGACAAAGTAAGAAACAATATACAGTTTACAAAATAACATAATTTGAAGCTTAAACTGAACAAAAGCAATGTTTTTATTGACTTACTAATAGAATTAAATTCAACAAAACTGTGAATGATACAGTTGACATGAGTGAAAGGAAGAAAACAACGTGTTACGCCGACCCCAAGTGATGGCACTTGGGGTCGGCGCAACACGTTGTTTTCTTGACAAGAGCAGGGAGATAATGATGATAGAACAGTGTACAAACCTACATAGTTTCAGTTAGTAATAGAGTCTTACCGAGACGCCGTCGGTGACCATGACCTGGTAGTGGTACTGGTCGCTGGTCTCGTAGTCCAGCGGCCGGCGCAGCACCACCTCGCCGGCGCTGTTGATGGCGAACTTGTCTAGGAACGAGCGGTCCGACACGTAGAACTGAAGGTTGTTCTGGAAACCATACAGTGAAGGAGTTTACAAAGTGGATAAGAAAAGTATTTTACATGTTTGGGTTTCTTTCTTGTATGTAGGTAGGTACTACATTGTTTTGGCAAAGGACACGTGAGTGCCTTATCACAACGTACCGGATCAAGCTTATACTTCACTATTTAACCTCATCAATTGTGAGTTTAAGAAGTTTTTCACCTGAAAAACATTGCCTGTTTGTGACCGCGTTATATTTAGTGATTGGGCAACACCAGGTATTTACAAAAGTAGGGAAAGGCTATTTGAGTTATATCATGAAAAAACATAATATATCCATGATGAAACTTTGAAAGAATTTGTTAAGAAATATTCTAAAACTTTTAAAAGAGCCTGTTCCTCAGCAAAAGCCATACACATTAAAAATAAAATAATATTTTCTGGAAATAAAATTAAAACAACCTTTGGGGGCATGAGGAACAGGGTGTAAAGTTCACTTATACACCATAGAAAAGGGAGAATCCTCCGACCAGACGGGTGCCGTGTCTGGCGGGCAACTGCCCAGAGGTTGAAGTCGGGAAGCTTGTATATATGTTTATCGCGCGGTAAACTCTAATTGCGCGATGCAGGATTTGTGTGACGTCAGGATGTTGTGTGACGTCAGGTCTTTGATGCGTAGTTCGCATGTAGCGATGTAGATGCCGCTACATCACTCCCCTCCGGAGACCGGAGGTCGATAGTGGGCTGAGTCTTGAATCTTGCGATGCTTCACAGTGCCAGCGGTGGTTCCAGTGAGTCGGAACCGGGTGCCGCATAGTTCGCGGTGAGTCGGAACTGTCTGCGGTGATTCCCCAGTGAGTCGGGGTGGCGCTGCGTCTTGATCCAGTGGGTCAGATGTGGTACAGCGCCGGGTTATGGCTGAGGGTAATGACCAGGAATGCGCGTTCGCTGCATGCTGGTGGTCAGGATACCCGTTGAAGCCGTGGGTGCTGACTGGCTGTGTGACTCGCCTCACGAAAGCTTGCGAGAGTGATGATGATGATGACGTCACGCTGAAGTAGTTGCACGAAGGCTGCGTTGACGTTCATGTTCGGGGTCACCAATTTGGGGGCATGAGGAACAGGGTGTAAAGTTCACTCTTCCACCATAGAAAAGGGAGGATCCTCCGACCAGACGGGTGTCGTGTCTAGCGGGCAACTGCCCAGAGGTTGAAGTCGGGAAGCTTGTATATATGTTTATCGCGCGGTAAACTCCAATTGCGCGATGCAGGATTTGTGTGACGTCAGGATGTTGTGTGACGTCAGGTCTTTGATGCGTAGTTCGCATGTAGCGATGTAGATGCCGCTACATCACTCCCCTCCGGAGACCGGAGGTCGATAGTGGGCTGAGTCTTGAATCTTGCGATGCTTCACAATGCCAGCTGTGGTTCCAGTGAGTCGGAACCGGGTGCCGCATAGTTCGCGGTGAGTCGGAACTGTCTGCGGTAATTCCCCAGTGAGTCGGGGTGGCGCTGCGTCTTGATCCAGTGGGTCGGATGTGGTACAGCGCCGGGTTATGGCTGAGGGTGATGACCAGGAATGCGCGTTCGCTGCATGCTGGTGGTCAGGATACCCGTTGAAGCCGTGGGTGCTAACTGGCTGTGTGACTCGCCTCACGAAAGCTTGCGGGAGTGATGATGATGATGATGACGTCACGCTGAAGTAGTTGCACGAAGGCTGCGTTGACGTTCATGTTCGGGGTCACCAATTTGGGGGCATGAGGAACAGGGTGTAAAGTTCACTCATGCACCATAGAAAAGGGAGGATCCTCCGACCAGACGGGTGTCGTGTCTAGCGGGCAACTGCCCAGAGGTTGAAGTCGGGAAGCTTGTATATATGTTTATCGCGCGGTAAACTCTAATTGCGCGATGCAGGATTTGTGTGACGTCAGGATGTTGTGTGACGTCAGGTCTTTGATGCGTAGTTCGCATGTAGCGATGTAGATGCCCCTACATCACTCCCCTCCGGAGACCGGAGGTCGATAGTGGGCTGAGTCTTGAATCTTGCGATGCTTCACAGTGCCAGCTGTGGTTCCAGTGAGTCGGAACCGGGTGCCGCATAGTTCGCGGTGAGTCGGAACTGTCTGCGGTGATTCCCCAGTGAGTCGGGGTGGCGCTGCGTCTTGATCCAGTGGGTCGGATGTGGTACAGCGCCGGGTTATGGCTGAGGGTGATGACCAGGAATGCGCGTTCGCTGCATGCTGGTGGTCAGGATACCCGTTGAAGCCGTGGGTGCTGACTGGCTGTGTGACTCGCCTCACGAAAACTTGCGGGAGTGATGATGATGATGACGTCACGCTGAAGTAGTTGCACGAAGGCTGCGTTGACGTTCATGTTCGGGGTCACCAATTTGGGGGCATGAGGAACAGGGTGTAAAGTTCACTCATCCACCATAGAAAAGGGAGGATCCTCCGACCAGACGGGTGTCGTGTCTAGCGGGCAACTGCCGAGAGGTTGAAGTCGGGAAGCTTGTATATATGTTTATCGCGCGGTAAACTCTAATTGCGCGATGCAGCATTTGTGTGACGTCAGGATGTTGTGTGATGTCAGGTCTTTGATGCGTAGTTCGCATGTAGCGATATAGATGCCGCTACAAACCTTATAATGGTGGCGGGGGAATAAAACCAACGTTGGATGACAGATAGGTGTTTATTCACTTTACTTCAAACATTTGCCAGACTTTAGCAAACAAAGTTAGACTGAGGTTAAACCTATGAGTGGTCCTAGGGATGGACTGCGGGGCTATCCTATCACCTCCTAGCTAGGCTATTCCTGAGGGCGACGGGGCCTCCGTTTAGGTCAAGCTTATGACAACAGTGGTGACTGCGGGGCTATCGACCACTGTGCCTTCTAAGTAGCGAGTGCTCATTCCTCCATGGTGGACCGTTTATATAGTCGGTTTGACAGATTAGTGTGTGTCTTCACCATCTCATGCTTGTATGTGGTTGTAACCTTCGTTGATGTCACGGAATGTTAGATGTCGCTAGTAGTCTGTAGGTACTGTTGCTGTTATCGACTAATCGATGGTTGATCTCATCTCTTTGAGGCGCACGTGGAACACAACGCGCCGTCGACCCGGGCCTGATCCTTATCGGACGGCGAGCTACCCATTGCTCACCGTCCGCAAGCCCGCGCCTACGGTGGCCGGAAGTCAGTTCGTGACTCCCGACGCCCGGGGCGTCTCCTGCGGCGACTAGGGGCGCGAGGGCGTGCAGCTTTCATCTCCCTCGCGCGCTCCGCTTCCTCCTTCGCGAGCATAACTACTTCGCAGAAGGAGGTGACGGCCTCCCATGCACTCTCGCTCCGGACCATGGCCTGAACCAGGGCCGGACGCGAGAGATCGCCGCCGCCGATCGCCTCCGTGAGGACACGGCGGTGCTCCGCCCAAGCCGGGCAGACCTCCACCGTATGCTCCACCGTGTCCTCCGGGTGATCCACACAGTGGTGACACCCGGGCGTTTCCTCCCGCCTTAAATTATAATAATAATAATAATATTTATTCAAAACTTATATGGCATAAAAATTAGTACAGTTTTGCTTAAATGTAAATTATATTCCTAAGACTTACGTGCCTGAACTAGGTAATCCTGTGTTTCAGGCGAGAGGAGCTAAAATAGACTTATAAAATAAATAAATAAACAGCAGGTTGACAATAGATCACTAATTACATGTTGAGGAGCTTTACTCTTAGTTTCTTTTGATATAAGTACTTATACTTAACGTAGGTGACATTTTTCACTTTAGCACAGTTAGTAAATTCTCTGTATCTTCGTAAGACATACTTTGGAGAGCATCCTTGAGAATTCTCTTACAATTTGTGTAGTTCAGGGAATAAATGTTTGCTTTCGAGTTTAGTCTATTATAGAGAAGAGGACCGAGATATAGGTAAAATTTGGATATAAAAGCATGTTTTGTTGTATTTTGTGGACAAACTATATCTTTACGTCTTTTATTAGTATATGCAGTGCTGTAGGGCAGAGCTCTGTGTTGTTTTAATACAATACCCATTATAAATAGCTGTCGAACTGTTAATACTTCACAAGATTTGTATAGGAGGTTAGTAGGAAAAAGGAAAGGGCGGAAAGTAGACACTTTGAGAATCGCCCTTTGAGCTCTCTCGATGGGTAGTAACATTGTTTTACCCGCTCCACCCCATGTGGTAATACAGTAGGTTAATATTGATTGACATAGAGCAAAGTAAACTTGTCTAACTAGTTTTGGGTCAGCAATATAGCGTAACTTTTTAAAAACAAATATCAACTTGCGAATTCTATTATTTAAAGCTTGTATATGTTGTTTGAACGAAAGTGTTTCATCTATTATAACACCAAGGTATTTTGTTGTATTTGTCATTGTAATATTGGGACAAACACATTGGTTATCTGTAGGAATTGTGCAATAATGAGCATATAATGTCGAGGTAGCGCTTGTTGATGTTTGCTTGCGCATCGAAAACTTAATGTAATTTGTCTTATTTGCATTTAGTGTTAGTGAATTGAGTTGAAGCCATTTATTAACAATATTGAACCCCTGTTGCGCAAGTTTGTAGACATTTTTTTCTGAGTCAGCTGAAAATAGAAGGGCAGTGTCATCAGCATAAGAAACAATTTCGCCGTGATCTAGATTTAGGTTACAAAGATCGTTTATGTAGATCAAAAATAGTGTAGGCCCTAAAATACTTCCTTGGGGAACTCCGAAGGACGTGTTTTTTTTTTCTATCGCTGAGAACATTACCAATCCTTACACATTGGGTACGGTCTTCTAGATAGCTCTTAAATAGTTTCAGCTGGGTGCCTCTGATACCTATGGCTTCAAGCTTGTGCAACAGAATAGGAATAGAAACCGTATCAAAAGCTTTGGCGAGGTCTAGGAAGATTCCTACTGTGTGGTTACCATTATCAAGTTCTTGTGCTAGATAATCAGTCAGATGGTGCACGGCATCGTCTGTTGACATTTTAGGCCTAAATCCAAACTGCCGTTTAGATAAAATTGATTTATCCTCCAAGTATTTGTAAAGCCTTTTATTCATAATTTTTTCTAATATTTTAGACATAGTAGGCAGTAAGGAAATAGGTCTATAATTTGTTACTTGATCTTTACTGCCTGATTTGTAAACAGGGACAACAACAGCTTTTTTTAGGCAGTCGGGAAAAAGACCTAAAGATAAACATTTTTGGAAAATATAAGTTAGTGGCGGTCCCAAAATGTGCTTGAACTGTTTAATAATTTTATTCGATATGTTATCCCAGCCAACTGCACAGTCGTCCTTCAAATTCATAATTATCGTTTCTACCTCAGTCTCGTCAGTGTCTTGCAACACAAAGGATGATAAAATAGTGTTACACGAAAATGGTGCGCTTGTTAGATATTGTGATTGGCCCTGAACTTTTTCAGCCAAACATTTACCAACATTAACAAAGAAATTATTCGCAATGTTGGCAGATGCTTAATAAAATTCCAGATTTTTTTACTACTTGTACCAGCTTTCTCTAGTGCAATTTTATCATAGTTGATTTTTACATTTCTTAGAAGATTATTACAGAAGTTACGATATCGCTTATACGACAGTTGCACAATTAAGTTGTCTGGATTAGATTTAGCTTTCATATGCAGTTTATCTCTATTTTTCATACAGCGAATAAGTCCTGTCGTGATCCATGGTTTTATTTATTTATTTATTTATTTATTTGATAGGAATAACAAACAGCAGTATATTACACAGTAGGCATACAATATAAAACTTGCAATAAAAGTAACAAATACACTACTCAATACGTTATCCACAGATTACAATACAGAATAGCTAGCTGTTAGCAGAGCTAGTTAAAAAAGCACTTATTAACTATATACTATATACTAGGGCTATCTCTTAAAATAGTTGTAATCTCACTCTTAAATACAGCTTTGCTGAGAAACATAATATCAGTAGAGCCAAACTGTTTATTATAGGTGTCAACCAAGCGATGTAACGGCGAGCGAGCGCCTGAGTTCGTTCGACAAAATGAAGTAGCAAATAGGCGTCTCGAACGAACTTCTCGACCGATTACAGTACGAGGGATCAGGTAGCACAGACTGTTCACAAGATCAGTACAATCAAATTTATTGCGGCATATACTAAACAGAGTCATCATTTCAAGTAGGGTGCGACGGGATTGTAGGGTCATGAGGTTATATTTTTCAAGTAATAATTTATAGGACATTTTGGTTTTACAGCATCTGTAATGCATGGAACGGAGGTACTTACGTTGAACCAACTCAATGATCTCAATGTACTTTTTGTAATAAGGGTTCCAAATGGGTACTGCGTATTCAAGTTGTGGCCTTATTATAGATTTGTGTAGATGTAAGTAGGTAGAAGGCCGATGAAATTCTCTAGACGCCCTCATAACGAAACCAAACATTTTATAAGCCTTGTTGACTATGTTGTCCACATGGGTGTCAAGATGGAGCTTTGAGTCAAGATTTACGCCTAGGTCACGGAGGGATGAAACCTTGTTTAGGGCAGTGTTTCCAAGAATGTAATTGAAATTCAGCACATGTTTTTTTTTAGTAAACGTAATGCTGTAACATTTAGAGATACTAAGGTGAAGCTTATTAACAGAGCAGTATTTCGAGAAATAAATTAGTTATATGTTGTAGTTTTTGTTATTTCGCCGAGATATGACCGTGTTCTTCTGAATTGCGTGTTGTACATTTTTGATTAGGTACAACATACAAAACTGCGGATCAGCGGAATCGTAGACTGGGTCGAAGTCGATATTGCGTAAGTCTTCTTCAAGTTTATTTACAATTAAACTAGAAATTGTGCGAGTGACTACTTTAGGTAATTTATAATTTAAAATAAGTAGGGTAGCATTATGGTCGGTTATTGTTGAATTAATTACAAGGGCAAGTGCAGGGAAATTTGACTTGAGCATAATATGGTCCAAACAGGAGCCACTTTGATGTGTAGGAAGTGTGTGAGCAGGAAGCAAACCATGGAAGGCGCATAGGTTAAGGTATTCCTCTGCGGATGCGTCACAATTTTCTGGAAGAATATTGATATTAATATCTCCAATTAAAATAGTATTTTTGAAAGACGATAGGTTCTGCAAGGTGTTGTTTAGAGAGTCAGTGAAATTATTTATATTTCTAAAAGAGGGGGGTCGATATAAGGCAAGTATCGCTAATTCTGACCCAATTGTAATTAACAATCTGTTACAGTCGTGCATATTTGGTTCCTCGACAGACACATTGAGATGATTTCTTGCATAAACTATCACCCCATCGTTCTGATTGTAATTTGTGTTACTTTTATATATATTATATCCCGTTTTATTAATTAATTAATTAAAACAACCTGGAATATTATTAATTCAGAAACGGGAAGAACGACGGTAAGGAATCGTGACTTCCATCTAACAATCAATTATGTAGATATTGAAGCAGACGTGGAGGCGGCAAATGAGTTTGAATGTTTTTTCACTAATATTCCCATTTTAACAACCAAAACTCTGTCATCGTCGTCCTCCACTTCTGCTTACTCAATACTAAAATAATGTGTACCAGAGTGTGACAAACTTTTTGAATTTACAATTGCTTCTGCTAAAGACATTATAGAATCTTTTAAAAATCTTGATGTAAAAAAAACTGCTGACCTTTGGGGATTATCAGTACATACCATGTCTTCAATAATTGATGTTATCGAACCCTATTTAGCAATTATTTTTAACTCTTGTGTTGCGTCTGGTGTATTTCCTGATCTGATGAAATTTTGTAAAGTGATTCCACTGTTCAAGTCTGGCAGCACAACTGATCCTACGAATTTTCGGCCTATTTCGATATTACCTACATTAAGCAAAATTTTTGAGAAATTAATTTTAAAACAAATATTAGAACATTTCAATGCACATAATTTACTACATCTAAAACAGCTTGGTTTTACAAAGGGTCGTTCAACTACAGACGAGGGCGTGGAATTACCGAAGAGCATATTCGAGGCCTGGGAGGAGTCGCAAGATGCTCTTGGTATTTTCTGCGACTTGTCCAAGGCCTTCGATTGCGTACATCATGATACATTCATCAGTAAACTGTACCACTATGGTATGAGGGACAAGGCTCTCGACCTTCTGACTTCTTATTGGAACAACAGAATTCAGAGGGTCGATGTTAATGGCAAGAGATCTGCAGGATCTCAGTCACCATGGGCGTTCCGCAGGGTTCAATTCTAGGTCCTTTCTTATTTTTAATTTATATAAATGACTTACCTTACCACATAAGGGATAATCACAAGATCGTATTATTCGCAGATGACACTTCCCGTTTTTTTTAAATCAAACGTCTGTTAGTTAACTTTGAACAAGTTAACGATGCACTATCTAAAGTTGTGCATTGGTTTAATGTAAATAATCTTCTTCTGAACGAAAAAAATACTAAACTCATTAAATTTTCAACGCCAAATGTCAGGCAGCTAACTACCAATGTTCAAGTTAGTGGAATAGAGCTGGACCCTGTTGTGTCGACAGTTTTTCTTGGAATCACTATTGATGGTAAATTACAATGGGGCCCACACATAGAAAAATTGTCAGGAAGGCTTAGTTCGGCCGCATAAGCTGTTAAAAAATTAGACAGATAACTGACGTAGATACAGCCAGAATTGTTTATTTTTAGTTATTTTCATAGTCTTATGTCATATGGGATTCTTCTCTGGGGAACCTGTGCGGACATTAATACTATCTTTGTTCTACAGAAAAGGGCTGTTCGAGCCATTTACAACCTATGTCCGAGAGATTCCCTTTCGAGGAAAATTCAAAGAAGTAAATATTCTGACTCTAGCCTCACAATATATTTTTGAAAACGTAATGTATGTACACAAAAATATATCAAATTTTAAGACAATGTCCGATATTCATAGTTTCAATACCCGGAATAAACACAACCTTGCTGTACATCGCACTCGTCTCCACAGAGTAGGCAACTCGTTCATGGGTCAATGTATACGCTTTTACAACAAACTTCCCATTGACATTCGAAACTTACCCATTAAACGATTTAAAATTTGTATTAAAACCAAACTTTGTAAAAAAGGGTACTATAAAATTTCAGATTATTTAGAAGATAAAAAAGCTTGGGATTGAGCTGGTCGCTCTGCTAAACCTTGTGATAAAACCATAAAACTTGACATTACGTAGAATTATTTACTAAAATCATTGAAATATACCAGTTTTATTTAAACTTTAAAACAAAATGACATGATTACTTTGTAAAGTATAATATTATTTTAATTACCTATTGTGAATGTGAGGACTATGTGGGTATTTTTTTTTATTCTTAATTTTTTTTTCATTAGTCCTTTTTTTTCCTCAGTTAACTTTAATGACGGTCTGGCGGTTTGAGTAGTTTATGCGGCCTACCCAAATGTCATTTCTTTGGTATTGTTCGTCGAGTTGAGCTCCTTATGTTCTGAGTTGAGCTTCACGATTACTGATAAATGCTTGCACTGACTGGACAGGTCCACTCAAATCTGTGTGGTTCTTTTCTCAAAAGACCATTTCAGACACTAATCTACATGGTCCTCATATGGCTTGACCAAGATTATATCTGGACTTTAAAAGAGACTGTGACCTCTGAGTTTGTTTCGGTCTTTCTTCTCAGAGTAGTCGGATAGGAATCGCCGAACTCATCTAGCAAAATTTAATATATTTTTAATATGACGTGCCAAAGTGATTCCTATATCCTATTTACAGAATAAACAATTTCATTTCATTTCAGTGCCTAACACGATTTCTGAATCAAGAACTGTCAAACTCTACATTAGCATCTAAGGTGAAAGCCCGCGAAATTCAAAATTTCTTTGCAAAAACCGTCAGAAATTTTGAATTTCGCGAGTTTCATTCATGGAATCATTTCACGTATTGGCTAAAGGTTTGACAAGTTCTCAACTTCAAATTTTCTATTCAGAAATCGGTTGTAACTGTGGTCGGCGAGTGCCTGTGATCACGTGGTTACATACGTGTTGCATGTGCACGGGCGGCGGCGCGGTGTGCAGCGTGAGCAGCGCGGCGCCGGGCGCGGCGGCCTCGCTGACGGCGGCGGCGTACTGGCGGCGCCGGAAACGCACGCCGCCCGCCTGCCCGGCGCCGCGCCCGATGCTCAGCGTGGCCAGCGCGTACCGGTCCGCGTTGTCCACCTGAGTCGCCTGTAACGAACGGAAAAACACGGATCAAGCACGACACTAGTGAAGGACGGTTCAAGATCATGATAAGAAATGGGACTCATCTGTTAAATACCCGGGTAAATTTAAATTTGGAAACCTTAAACGGATTATTATTCACGTCATTTCATAATCTAGCTGTACGAAATTGTTTCGCGATTTTTTGGTTACCATTAGAACTTTAGAAATCGTTACAAACGATCTATGAACTCAACTCAAACTCAAAGCATTTATTTCAAATAAACCAATTACAGGTACTTTTGAATTGTCAAGGGGTCGTTCAGGTAGAAATATGAAGCTAGTTGTCCATTCCATCGCGTAGTACGTTACGTACGAAGAATGGGCAAGTGCCTCCACGGACACACTTTTAAATCACCATATTGTTACAAAATATTGGTTACATCATTCATGTTATAATTATATATGTGAGAACAATGTAGAAAGACGTGCACGTTAAAACTGTCCGTAATAAAACAATAAAACCAAAACAATTCAAAAATTAAAATAAGCCGTGGCAGCTACGAGATATCCAGTCCACACTGACAGCGCCCGTTCACGAACATGACGCATGGATCAGTACCAATTAGCTCAACCATTTTGAAGGGAACTTAATGATCCAACACACACGCCACCACCAGCGAGACATTAGAGTGAGCATGACAAGGAGGTTGAACAATGAGGGAAGGTTGGAGCAAGGTCAAGAAATCCGCCGAGTCTGGCCTGTCCAGGATCGCATCATGGCTAGACCACAATCTAAATATCAATATCTCTAAAACAACCTTAATTTGCTTTTCTAAATATAATCATTCCCAACCTTTAGCTGACTTCAAAATCAAAATTCACTATTGCCAGATCCCAAACTCTAACTTTGCTTGCCCTTGCATAGAAATTGAAAAAGTTCAATATACCAAATATTTAGGTATAATGATCGACCAACGTCTTTCTTGGCACTTGCATACCGAATTAATAATGAAGAGATTACGGAAACTTATCTGGACATTTAAAACGCTGCGTTACGTAACTACTAAAAACCTTTTGTTATACACGTCACTGGCACAGTCGGTACTAGCGTATTGTTTACCAGTCTGGGGAGGGACAACAAAAACTAAATACTTGGAACTAGAGAGAGTTCAGAGGTCACTATTAAAAGTTATGCTATTTAAGCCCTTTAGGTTCCCAACTGAAAGTCTTTACCTAACTTCTGATATTCTGTCGGTTCGAAAACTTTATGGTCTCCAAATTATTTAAGAAAAGCATAAATCTCTCACTTTCGATCCCACGACTCCGCAAGAAGAAGGAAATACATCATCCCCAATGTTCCTGTAAAATCAACTTTTGCTAAGAGACAATACGCTAGAAAATCCACTCACTTAAGTATATAACTTGATAAACAGGGAATTAAATATTTACTTACTTTCATGTCGAGACTGCAAAAATGCTCTGACTAAATGGCTAAAGTCCAATACTTACGATGAGATTGAGAATATGGTCCAAACGATAAGCTTAGAGACACTAACAGTTCCGGCTGAATATGTTCTGACTACTTCTCCCTCACTTTCATTAAGTATTAACATACATTATATACTATCTACTATTTTTAAACACACATACACCCACACTCACTCGCAAACACACACACACGCACACAAACACACACGCACACAAACACACACCGGCGCATGCACTCATACACACCTCCGCGCGTCTATAAATATGATTACTTTGTTTTTATTTTTCTTTATATTTTTGTTTTATATCACTCTTTTCCTAATACCTACTGAAATGGAATGTCTATTCAATGGCTTACACTGTAAAGTTTAACTAGTGGAATGGAAGAGCGGAACTTCCTAACACAAGTATATTTCTTACTTATATGGAAATTCCCCTAAAGACCTAATGTAAACGTATTTTAAGTTATTGAAATAAACATTTTATTAATTTTATTTTTTGACATACTCTCAGCCGCCAGGGCACATTCAAGTCAATGAAAAACGTACCCAGTAAATGGTAGCTTTAAAGTAGGTACATAGTGCTCACACATGTGCTCACTATACATATTATACATTCAGTAGATAGATTACCAGTAGTTTACCTTTATAACGATAGTGACAGGCTGACTGAGCTCATCGATGAGTTGCTTGGTGGCAGCAACCTGTCCGGTGTCCTTGTCTACCACAAGCAGGCGGCCGTTGTCGCCGGTGGTGGAGTACGTGAGCGGCGCGTTGATGCCCACGTCCTGGTCCGCAGCGGAGATCGGACCCGGCGATGTGGCCAGGATTATACCCTGGAATACAAGAAAAATGTTTACTTTCACAAAAGACTGTAAAGAGATGGAATGTCTTTTCCACCATACCTCTAAGCTCTTCGAGTTTTTTTACGAGCTTCACCAGTAAGCATTTTCGTGTGTATAAAATAATGCAGATACCTATGTTTTGATATCCGATAGTTGGTCCCTGTGATTAACTCAACTGAAGACAATGTTTATGTTCATTCTCCAAAATTGGCTTACATAACTAGTGACAGGTTATAAGAGTTCATTTAATTGTTTATTTTATTTTACTGTAATTTGTTAATTTATTTTAATTATTTTCATTTATTATTGACATGGTCTACGACTGATTACAATGTTTGTTTTTATGAGTTGTATTGCAATATATTGTTAGCTAGCGATATATAATATAGATAGCTAGATAGCTGAGCAACCGACAGCAAGTTCATCATGCTCCCTAATGGCGCCTACACACTATGCCGGCGGCATGTCCGTCGGCTTTTGTGCCTTCATTTCCTTTGCAATCCTTTGTGCGGCTTTGTGGCAAGTCGGGGCCCGCCCGGCCCTGCCGCACAAAGCCGCACAAAAGATCGCAAGGGAAATGAAGGCGCAAAAGCCGGGGGAACGTTATTGAAATGAAAATATATCAAATAACTTTATATGATATGAGACGCACCCCATAAAGGGGGTGCCCACTGACATAATTATACTAGTAGCTATTGTAACCTGTAACTCGAAGTCACAAATTATAAACTGGAACCATCGAAGTAAAATAAATAAACAGTTTAATTACCAATAACGTCATGGCCGCCGGGTTTTGCCGCGCGGCACGTATCCCCGGCTTTTGCGCCTTCATTTCCTTTGCAATCCTTTGTGCGGCACTGCCGCCGGGCATGTCGCGGCCCGCCCGGCCCTGCCGCACAAAGCCGCACAAAAGATTGCAAGGGAAATGAAGGCGCAAAAGCCGCGGATACGTGCCGCGCGGCAAAACCCCCCCCGCCCCTCTACCAAGTGTTGTCATTATGGCTTTCCGTGGGTTTTCTACTTATCTAGATCTTTATGTTGCTCTTCATAATCATAAAGAACTTCGTGACTATGAAAATTTATTTAACACATTGAAGTCGAATAGTAACGTCCAGTTAAGTGAAAATGATGTGCCGGATCTAAAGAACTGGTGTCGACGATTTTGTTATCGGATTTACTTACACTTACACTTGGTAGAGGTTGTAATAGGGATGATGCCTTGTTAAAAACAATGAAATTGTAATTAGTCCGTCAGTCAGGTAATAAAAAAATATATAGTAATTTTTGTTTTATCATATTAATAAAAAATACTTAGATAAAACGCATTTTAAGTTGGGGAGTGGGGGTCGATACGTCACTAGTACGTATAAAATCAACATACTCGTGACGTCATGGCACATTTTACCTCAATTTATCGCCGTAATCTTTAGATTACGTAAAAAAAGAAAAAATACGTGTCAAATATTTTTTTTATTATCTTAAAGACGGACTAAAAATAATGTTTTTGTCATCATCCCTATTACCACTGAATTATATTTGAAAAACACACTAAAATATATAAGGCAGCAAGTTTGCAACTAGCAATGAATTTGATAAGCTAATGATGACATGAGCCAGTCACAATGCAGAGCATAAGGGCTGGTAACATAGTAATTACAATAACTAATTAGATTAAGCAAGTACTTGTAGTCGTTACTTAATGAATCATTACCACTTTTGTTATATTGCAACAAAAGCGTTCTAATGTCATTAAAGCACTCACAAATGCATCTGTAATTTAAGAAACTACTTAGTGATGACTAATTCTCAGTAATAAGTATACTTACTGAACCTCCATTCCATCAGTAATACAATAACAAAGATAGTTACTATAGGCAAAATAACTCGGAAGGGGCACTCTAGGGGGGCACCATGTGTCCTTGAAGAAAATGTGGCATAAAATGGGTAAATAACAGTAGTGAAAACCGCAAATCGAAACAAGGAGGGAATCGTGAGACACAGACATTTTTGTGTTCGTTTCCATACAAAAATAACAGTTTTCATCGAATCTTTCCTAAAGTGGCGGTCAAATAAAAAAAGCGTAGAATAATTTTTGTTGTTCTTAAATAGAGGAATGCTGCTATATATATATATTTTTTTTTTTAATAAATACTTTTTAAATTTTTGATTCTATGTCACACCTCTTGTATGGGGACGATCCACTGTGCGGCGGTCAGACGGGTATTTGAAACTAAAAGCTGGCCAAAAATATTTTTTGTCTCTAGTTGGGCGTATAGGTCAATCATTACAAATTTAATGGATTATCATTTATTTCGTCACTTAACATATATAAAATCAAAAAATAAAACCAATTATAAAACCTATTAAAAAAATACTTGGTGTTTCGGCAGGTAATAATGAGTTTAAAGTTTCTTGATGGAACGGTTTGGATTTCCTTTTCGGTATTTTTCTCTCTTTGACACCGGCCCTGACAGAAAATAAGGAAAATTAAATTTCATTTTGGTTTTTTTCTCAGCATACCCTATCTACTAAAAAAATATGTGAAAAATACATCCACGGTATTCCACGGCAACTTTTGCATAAAGGCTTGTGCAGACCAGCGCGACACGAACAATACAATTTGTAAGAAAACTTCACAGTATAACAATAACCGGTGTCGCGTCGCGCGACAAGTCGCGCTGGTCTGCACAAGCCTTTAAGCATTGTTACTAATCTATCTTCATTTTTTTTTTTTTTTCAACTGAAGGGTAATATTTACAAGTGGGTCCATAACAACTTATAACTAAATAATTAATAAAAATAGCGAAATTATATATTATATACTAATTTAACTAAAACTATTCAAAAACTAAAATATAGCATCGTAAAGTTCATCTGCATCGCTGTTGAGTGGTAATGTACCCAAGAGACCGGCCGCATTGCCACGTTGTATGGCAATGCTTAGCCTTACATTACCAGTCGACAGCGATGCGGATGAATTTTACGATGCTATATTTTAGTTTTTGAATGGTCTATCTTCTTCAATTATATGTATTATTCATTGCATAGAAAAGCTTAGAAGTTAAGTAAATCTCTTAAACATTAAATTCAAAATGCGTAAATTTACATATTTTC
This sequence comes from Agrochola lota, assembly GCA_947364205.1. NCBI lineage: Eukaryota > Metazoa > Arthropoda > Insecta > Lepidoptera > Noctuidae > Agrochola > Agrochola lota. The sequence continues at coordinate 23,423,823 of OX376221.1, forward strand.
TATAACCTCTTGTTCTTTACAATAAATACTAAAACTCAAAGTATATTTAACAAGAAATGGTTAAAAATGTAACTACTTACATACCTGGTTTTGACGGATCCATCATAAATATATTTTAGCAGAAGTTTCAAACACAAAATAATAACAAGTATTGTGAGATCACAAAGCGCGAATATCGAACAATTACGCGCACACTTCAAGCGAACGGTAACTTCCGACTGATGCCAGCGGGCGGCGCGGGAGTCGAGTCAAATACAATGGCTCTCACATGATACGCGATACCTTTAGCTATTTAAGCGACTAATTGTTTTTCAATACCGAAGATTACGCGAAAATGATTTTTGGCCAGCTTTTAGGTTCAAATACCTGTCTGTGCGGCGGTCAGGGCTCCAGAGAGAGGAACCTCCTGACAATGCGAGCCGAGTCCAGGAGTACCGCTTTCTGAATCAAGCCCTTGATCCAGCTGCCCAACGAGAGCCTCCTTAGGTGTTGGTCGAGGCTCTCGGCAACTAAGATATTGGCTGATACGACAATCGGCACAATGATCGCTGAGTCCACATCCCACATGTCGACAACCTCGCGAGCCAAGTCAAGATACTTGATTTGTTTATCTTTCTCAGCTTTCATGAGGTTCCCGTCATGCGGGACCGTTATGTCAATAATCATTGTGCGCCGCTCTACTCGATCCACCACCACTATATCAGGTTTATTGACAACAATAGTCCTGTCAGTGATAATGGATTGATCCCAGTACAATGTGATATTTCCATTTTCGAGAACTGGGTCAGTTTAGGTTAGAACAGTGATCATTGACGCGCGAAGGCGAGCGAGCAGAGCGAGCGTGCCGCGTGAGCGGTCGCCGTGCCCCAGATCCCCTCTATTGTTGGTGAATCAATTGGGTTTGGTTACAACAGTAACCATTAGCGCGCGAAAGCGAACGAGCGAGCTTTTGTACGTCTCACACTTGTAAGAATTAATTTTTAAAGAAATAAATTATTATTTAACTGAGCAAGATTATACCTACACACAAATTGACAACTAACACACGCTACAACTTATCAATAATTTGACTAAGTTATAATGTGTATATTATGCAATTTTTTTCTTTTTGTTTTTAACTAGGCGTTTTTATCATAATAGACTAAATAGATTGTATGTCTATTGAGCCGTATACCAAATGATTTTATATTCAATGTATGTTATGCTTATAAAAATTAGTTGTTTTGAAATTCAATCGATTATTATATTAACTGATCATTATATCAAATAAATATTTAGATTCAATTGTGATATTAGATTTATTAGAATCTTGTAAATATTAGAGATTTTGTAATTATATCATATACAGGCCGTCCCACGGATATGCCACATGGAGGGAAAGTACCTTGAATATTGTAGATGGAACATTTTACTGAAAGAAGACATAATTTGAATTTAAAAAACAATTTAAACTGCATTCATAGATATTTAAATAATTATATGGTTGAACCGGAAATCGAACCCATTACACGAGAAAAATAATCAGCCTGTAGCTATAACATACCGATCGAAAGGCTTCATCATAAGGATTATTTTTTGCTAAATAACATAGTGTCACAAATAAAAGGAAGACCATGAATTTACATTTTAATAAAAATCTAACGGGGTTAGATCTGGGGATCTCGGCGGCCATCATTTTCTGAACAAAATTTCAAATAAAATGTCAAAATTCATGGTCTTCCTTTTATTTTTGACACTATGTTATTTAGCAAAAAATAATCCTTATGATGAAGCCTTTCGATCGGTGTGATAAAGCTACAGGGTGATTATTTTTAGTAGGTATTAAGCTCTATTTATGTTTTTTGTTGTTGCTTGAGTATAGTTGGCGTGTACTAGCTGACAATAATATACTGCAAATAATAATGTTTCGTGTTTTATAATGTTATTTATTAACTTTGCAATTTGCATACTATTGTAACAACGGCAGCCGGCGTTTTGGGGGACTGTCTTATGTAATTTTGACGTTTGAAAAGCGCTGATTCCCAGCCTAGTTTGAATAAATGTTGAAACACCACAGGCGTGATGTTATGTTATTTGCGATCACCCGGTCGCCAATTTTCTGGTTTAGAGCAGCGATTCCTAAAGTGCGTTCCGCGGAACCTAGGGGTTCCGTATAAGTCACCAAGGTTCTACGACATTATTCATTTTTAGCTGTTAAATAATACCACAGTTAGGTACAAATAATTATTAAGAAATAGCGCAAAATAACGTATTTTCGCATATGGATCAGATATTGAATGGGTACAAAATCCATTTTTCGTCAGGAGCCAACCTGCGATGGTAACCATCCTGAACTATGAAACATTCATAGATCTTCAAAGTTCATCCACATTAAAATACACATTTGAGTCTGTATCTCTGAATGAGTCTGTTTTGTGTTGGTGCTAGGATTGAATACCCTGAAGTAGCAAACAAACTGGTTGCTAATTTAAGCTGTATAAATTATTATATTTTAATAAATGACATTGATTTTACATTTTGTGATTACTTCCTCACACACTAAATTATTAATTGTAAAATTTTAGGAAAATCGTTTACTTTTACAATGTTTGTAAATATGTGAGAACCATGAATCTATCACATAAGCATTTAGTTTATCTGTTGTTGTTTGTTCCTTTTCTTTTTTATTCTTTTTACCTGTTGCGGTATAGTAACTTGTAATTTTTTTTTTTTAGATCGGTCGTCTTCACATATAATTATATAACTAATGTACCTACATATACAAAATATTTTAAAACATTTAAAAAGAGTAACGGTGGAGTTTCTTGCCCATTCTTCTCCATACGAAAACTACCTTTTGGAAGAGGCAACTAGAATCAATTTCATTTAAGGAAAAAAAAAAAAAAAAAAAATTCAAGAGATTGAATGCTACCTCAGATTGCGCATACAACTGTCGGATATAATACCGTAACCGTAATTAATTTCACTGTTCACATTAAAAGTTAAGTTACTTTAGTAATGAATGAAAGTGTTTTACTTTTCAAATATTTCTAATAAACGTTTTTGTTCTTAATTAAATGAGTGTTTTTGATTTGTAATCATTTGATATGGGGTTCCATAAAACAAAAGGTGAGTGTTCCGCCATTTTAAAAGTTTAGGAACCCCTGGTTTAAAGTATGTCTTTCAAGAGTTTAATACAAGACGATTTTCATTTCTGGTAGTAGAGAACATAATTTATTAATGATGTATTTACCTCTTTGGCATCATCAGGCACTGTGGCAGTGTAATGCTCGTGCGTGAACTTGGGATTCTGATCATCAGCGTCAAGCACTTGAACTTGCAGCACCGTGTCGTTGTGCAGAGGAGGTGTCCCCGCGTCCTGTGCTCGCAGGGTCACGGTGAAATTGCTCAGTGTCTCGTAGTCCAGAGGCTTTTTCACCACCAACACGCTGTCCAACTCGTTTGGGAAGCCTAGGTACTCCTAGGGTGCAAAAAGGAGGAGTCTATGTATGGAAGGTGTAGATTCTATCCGAAGTAGGTGTTCGGTGTCGAATATAAACGTCTTTTATATTTTCTCGGAAGATTCAAGGCTTCTAAAAATGCAACCTTAACTCAAGGAAGTGACTGAACAATATTAGTAAGGTTAGTGTTGATATGCGTGGTGGTGCTGCAGGTGGTGTTATGGCACATCTAGAGGGAGGCCTATGTCTAGTAGTGGACTGCGATAAGCTGAACTCATTGATGGAGTGGTCTCACATGGTTGGGTCCTGGCAGCACGGAGTAGTGTATGGTGGCGTGCGGGCCGGGCTGGTCGGCGTCGGAGGCGCGTGCGCCCACGGCCACGCGCGTGCCCACCGCCGTGAGCTCTGACAGGCGCACACGATAGGGCGCGCCCAGCCAGGCCGGCGCATTGTCGTTCACGTCCCACACACGCACCGACACCGGGATAATGAAGCTCTGCAACATACAACAAACTGTTATTATAAAAGCAATGTAAAATACTGTTACAAATTCTGTCTAAAATCCGGTAGGTCCACTAAATCATCATTGGCTTATAAAGATCGAACCGCAATAATATAATGTCGGGTGCTGATATAACGGCAAATAAGTTAATTTACTGTTATTATAATTTAATGTCGTAATGTTAATTACTTTGCAACTATTTTAAAGAATCAAGTTCTTCTAACTGAACAGACAGCTGCGCTGCTGGGGAGTTTGTTGCGCCAATACTTCTTCCCACCTAAAGCACTAGGAAGTGGTGAAGGGCGGGCATTTTGGGGGACGGTCTCATGTAATTTTGACGTTAAAAAGGACTGATTCTCGGCCTAGTTTGAATACTTAAATGACTTTTGATTTTTGTTTTTTTTTTCAGACAGCACTCATGTTGTCGCTTTGAAGTAGTTTATCTTCGGCGAATAAGCAAATTATTTTCAAGGTAAAAACTAAAACATTACATTTCATGTGGCGATGCTTTTTTTTTTTTTTTTTTTTTTGTTCCGGGGTGGAAAATCCTCATGGATGTCCCCCGCCCTGGGGCGGGCGGAGGGGTCTGTCAGACTCTTACTGACTAAAAACCACCCCGGTGTTCCAACTCACACCTACGCCGGGGGTCGCGGGAACTTGAAATCTTCCGCAACCCCCGGCTGGTGCCGGCCCGCCACCGCGGGCCTCCTCAGGTCAGGGGGGGGAGTGAGGTGTTTGACTCCCCCCGCGACGTCTAAGAGGGGCGCGCGTGGAACACTACGCGCCGCCACCTCGGGTCCTGATGTGTGGGGGGCGACGGACGTCCCCGAGTCCGTCGCCCCTGGACCCATTTAGGGGGGCTGGAAGAGGGCGTTGTCCGCCCTCCGCCGACGCCCGGTGCGCCTGCTGCGGGCCGGGTGAGTGGACGAGATCTCCCTCTCCCTTTCCGCAGCCTCCTTCTGCGAGACGACTGTCTCGCAGTAGGAAACCACCGCGTCCCAGGACTCGCCGCTGCCGACCATCGCATTCACTAGGGCCGGCAGCGACAAGTCACTGCCTACTTCTGAGATGAGGGCACGGCGTGGCTCCTCCCAAGCGGCACACTCTGCCAGCGTATGCCGCGCCGTGTCCTCCCGGCAGTCGACGCAGTGGTGACACCGGGCGTCCGGCTCCCTGTTTATGCGACACAGGTACTTCCCGAAGCAACCATGCCCCGAGAGCACCTGCGTCACCCGAAACGACAGGGAGCCGTGCCTCCTCCCGAGCCAGCGCTCGAGCACCGGCCGGACCGCCTCGATGATGTCGAGGCCGGCGGTAGGGCGTGAGAGCCTGTCCCGCCATTCCGCCACCAGGACCTCGCGAAGCTGAGACCGAAGCAGCTCCATGTGTCGCTGCATCGGTCGCTCGCCCCGCGCCCTCGCTTCCTCGCGCCACCGATACGATGACGCGAGTACTTTCGCCTCCAGGTCCCAGGGCGGGGATCCGGCCAGTGCACAAGCCGCCTCGTAGGAGATCGTGCGATAACCCCTGATGACTCTGACGGCCATAGCCCTCTGCGGCTTGCGCAGAACTGCAATGCTACCGGCCGTCAGGTCAGCCGCCCAGATCGGGGCCCCGTACAGGGCCATCGATCGCACGATCCCCACGTAGAGCCGCCTACAAGCGGCGCTCGGGCCCCCCAGATTGGGAAGCAGCGTTGACAGCGCCCCAGCAGCGCCCAGCAACTTGGGCGCCAGCCGTCGGAAGTGGGGCCCGAAGTCCCACCGGCTGTCGAGCACCAATCCTAGGTACTTCATGGTAGACTCGACAGCGATCCGAGCCCCCCCGACCACGATGTGTGAGCCGGGTGACGGCGCCCGCCGGGGGCCATGAAACACCATGGCCTCCGACTTGCTGAGGGCCACCTCCAGGCCTAGGCGACGTATGCGGCCCACCACCTGTGAGACCGCAGCCGTCGCCAACAACGCTGCCTCCCTGTGCGAGCTCCCCCGGGCAGTGACCAGCGTGTCATCCGCATAACACGTCAGGTCCACCCCGGCACCGAGCTCGCCCCTCAGCACCCAGTCGTACCCGATGTTCCACAGGAGCGGTCCTAAAACCGAGCCCTGTGGAACACCGCACGACATGCGGCGCTGGTTTCCGCCATCATGTGGCGATGCTGGTACAACTTCAACTCATAAGTTACACAAACCACAATGCTATGCCTTTCGCAAAATCATACCATACTCAGTTACAAAGTAGGTTTCTCTAAAAGAGCAATTTAACGTTGCTAACCGGGTCAGTGGTGCGTCTCCTATCGCAGCGCACGTTGACGTACACGTTGGAAGGTCCCCGCTTCTCCTCGCGATCCAACGCACGCAGCAGAGTTAAGTTCTTAGTGCCGGGCGCGATGCCCACGGCTGCTCCCTTCTCCTGCAGCCGCAAGGTGATGTCGCCGAGCTCCTCTGAAGGGTCGCCATTTACGCTTAAAGTACCTGTAACGTTACAACAAATTCTAGAGCATATAACTGGGCTGTTTGATGCTAATAAATCAAACCGTAATAATATTAATCATGCTGCAATGCGATAGTCTTTGATAAATTGTTAAGCAATTAATAAAATTACATTGTTACGTAAAATATATTTTTTATTGGATCCTCTTTATAGCAATCTATTCTAAAGCCACAAATAATCAGTTCGTTATAAATTAATGGAAATCAGCAAGGTTTCGACCAATTTCATATTCGACCCAATTATTATTTGGTCTTCTGTTGCAGCTAAGTATCTAAATCATTAGTGTAGTGTCTCGAATTCAGCTTTATGAACTTACCAACAACACTTCCGACGGGCGTATCCTCGCTGATGAAGAAGCTCTCGACAGCGCCGCCGTTCATCAGGTAGCAGCGACTGTCCTGGATGGCTGCAACACAAGCGATAGCCTGTCTTATGCACACCTCATCATAAGGCCTTAGTGACGTCACTGAACAGTACCCGCTGTAAATATGGCACATCGAGTTTTAGAGCAAGTTTGGAATTGTAGAGCGTCGTTTCTTTTACTCATACTTGTGTGACAGTCTCTTTCTAAAGGTCGATGTGCCATTTACGCTAGAGTTCTGTACGTACTGGTTTACCTCCGAGCCTCTCTGTGTGCGCTGCACAAACAGAAAGTAAATTTGTTAGAGATACTAAATGATCGAAACTCGTCAGGATAATACCGAAACGACTACCGTGAAATATGGCAACATTGCTCCCAAAGGAAATTTTGCCCGAAGAACAATTTATAAGCATATCTTTAATGTGAAGAAATATCTTAAGGTTTGTTGCGGGTCCGGAGCGGATCTGGGGTCTTATTGGTTAATATTATGGCAACATTGATTGACTTTGGTGGAAAATAGGTTACATGTATAGCAATACTGACTATCTTGTTTTTTGCTAACGTCGCTTAGTAAAGCGCCTTATTTACCATCTATCTTGCTGTACGTCCCGCCAAGGCCATGCACGATGCACGACCCGATTTAACATCCCGCAACCCCCACCACCGTAAGCGTCGTGCGTGCTGGATCGTTTATATGCTTGCTTTACAGCAGGTTCAGCCGGTGTTTCCACTTTTAGGAATTTCCGTCGTTTTATTATATTTTTTAAATGTATCATGATTAATATTATGCATGACAGCGTATTTCCAATCTATACAAGGCCAGAACGCAGCCATAGGAAACTGCTCGCGTATACATTGTTATGCTATTTTGTAATTTGTGATTACACGAATTTTGCGTACTTCTCGTGTATAGTTTGTAACGTGGACGCGCGTCACTTACGCTTGACATCATAAATAGTTAAAAATAAAAACAAATGTGAACTGGGTGAATTGGAACAGATAAGAGAATACGAAATGGGTTAGGTTAGGTTAGAACTGTATCAACCGCGCGCGAGCCGAGCGAGCGCTACTTCCAAGTTGCTCGCAGCCAGGCAGGCTATTTAGCGCAAGGTGCATTACGTCGCAAACAAGTTGAATACCAGTTCACAATTTGTCGCAATCTATACACGATTAGTCCGTATGCGTACTGGCACTGTATATTTTGGAATAAAGTATTTAATTAGGTCACTACGAAGTATACGCGAGTATTTGCGTACTACTCTTGTATAGATTGGAAGACCTTAGTAAAAAAGTGATTTCCAATCTATACGCGATTAGTTTCACACCCTTGCGTTCTGGCCTTGTATAGAATGGAAAGACGCTGTATGACATAGGGATATTTTATTTTGACAGGGATTCGCGAAAATACCCCCGATCTGGCAACATTCATCACGGCCTTGATCGGAAGTACAGTACGCTGGATGCGCGCACGATGGTGTGTATGTTACGGTCCAGCATCGCGGTCTTGGCGGGACGTACAGCAAGATGGATGGTGAATAAGGCGCTTAACTTGTTGGAACGCGTCGAGTGAGGTGCGTGTTTTTACGGTCAAATTTTAGTGCGAATTTGAAAGTAAATTATGCGAGATGGCGAAAAATCGGGTTAGGTCGTTTTCAAACCTGTCTTAAAACAATGATACACTTATGATAATGGGCAAAGTTATCGACTAATTCCGACCTACGATTGTCAACATTGCCCGCCATAAAAAAAGGCTATAAGTTGGCACATTACAAATTCTTGTATTTCTTTCCTTTTTACAAACTTTTATTTAACTCACCGTGTAAGTTAGTTAGTATGTATTGGTCAAATCTTGCAAGCTGAATTAAAACCACTTTATCCTAACTTACGGAAATGAAATTTCACATATTGGTTCAGTTTTGAAGACAATGCATTTCTTTCTGGTGCTTGATTTGATTCTACACCCAAGATTGGCTCCGGACGAAGGAACTCCACAACAGTCAACGGACACAGACATGAAATTTAATATACGCGTTTAATTATGATAGTCCATTCTAAAGTTTACCATGCCCTGGCTGCTGCACCCAAGGTTGGCTCCAGACGAGGAAATTTCTCAGCGGTCAGGAGTACAGACACGAAATTTTATATGTGCTTTTAATTAAAATAGTCCGTTCTAAAATGTACCATGACCTGGCTGCTGCAGCCAGGGTTGGCTTCAGACGAGGACACTCCTCAACGGTCCACAGTACAAACACGAAATTTTATATACCTACGCATTTTATAATGATAGTCCGTTACAAACTTCACCATGATCTGGCTGCTGCACCCAGGGTTGGATCCAGAAGAAGGAACTCCTCAACAGTCAACAGTACAGACAAGAAATTTTGTATACGCATTTAATTATGATAATTCGTTCTAAAGTCCACCCATGACCTGGCTGCGCTTCAGACGAGGGAACTCTTCAATGGTCAACAATACAGACACAAAATTGTATATACGTAATCAAATTCAAAACAAAAAAAAATCTAAAGTTATTTATTCAAACTAGGCTGAGAATCAGCACTTTTTGAATGTCAAAATTACATAAGACAGTTCCCTGAAAACGCCCGCCCTTCACCACTAGACACCTAGTGCTTTAGCTGGGAAGAAGAACTGGCGCAACAAACTCCCCAGCAGCACTGCTGTCTGTTCAGTTAGAGAAAAAAGACATGATTTTATACATTACTCAAGAGTGTCCGTGGAGTTTCTTGCCCGTTCTTCTCCATAGGAACCTACTACGCGTTGGAATGGGCAACTAGCTTCATATTTCTGACTGACCGACCCCTTAACAATTCAAAAGTACCTATACATATACCTGTAATTGGTTTATTTGAAATAAATGCTTTGAGTTTGAGTTTGAGTTTGAGTTCAACACAAAACATTAAATAAAATTATTTGCCATAATGTCAGCTAGCACACGCCAATATATGAACAAAAACATTGAAATCTATAATCAAGCGAAAATAAAAACAAAAAATCGTAAACAGAACTTAATACCCGAATAAACGCCTCCAGGCAGAAAGATATAAATGATAAACGATAACTGTTTATTTATTTTACCTCGATGGTATAACAATAACAATACCATGATTAACGGTCAACAGCACAGGCAGTAAATTTTATATAATCATTCATACACCTTGACCTGTCTGCTGACTCAGGATTGGCTCGATACGAGAGATCTCTTCAGCGGTCAACAGGACAGGCACGAAATTTTGTATACGCATTCAATTATGAAAGCCCGTTCTAAAGTATAGCATGTCTTGGATAGTGCAACGTGGTTGGCTTCACACCATGACTTGTGTAAATGCGTTTGAGTTCGTTGGATTTGTCTTTACAAGTACCTTTCAAGTGAAGGTGATAAAACAGATATTTAAACAAATTGTAATGCTAAAAAGTATAAAATAAAATTTAAGTAAAAACCTTTTAATGAACTACAAAGTAACAAATAAAACTTATGTTATCATAGATTTTTTTTACTTAAAATCTTGAGGCGTGACCGTCCTTCTTACACTTTAAGACAAGCCTCAAGCATTCAAGAAAATTTTAAAGTTCTATGTTTAAATAAGTTTTATTTGTTACTATGTAGTTCATTAAAAGCTTATTTTTTTAAAGGTTTTTACATAATTTTATTTAATTTATGGCTAATGCTGTGCTTATTTAATTTTAAACATTTAATAGGTATTTACATAATAAAATTCAAAGATGACATTAGTTATTGAGTACTGAGTACGATTGTATGAAAAAGAAACAAAATGTCAGGGTAACATTATCCAGTCATTTTAGTAAGAAACGTTTCATAGTTTCGTTTACATTCATAAAGCAAACGCCATCTTTACCAAAGTTCTTGTACTGGTTTTTATGTCATCAACATAAAAGCTTACTTACGTCAAAAATCAATGAGGGCAAAGTCGGCTTAAAGTCCAGATAACGTTCCCCGCCAACAAATACGAGATATACGAGTCTCATAACCTATTCTTAAAACATAACCTTAACCAAGTTCTTCTTCTACAATGAACCAACTACCACAGTTAGTAATGAACATCTCAATAAACTGATAGTGACTAAACACTTGTGTTTCCTGAAATATCAAATATCAATTGAAAATCCATTTATTCATATTGGACAATGGCCCAAATGTGGGTCAGTATAGTAAAATCTTTGTCGATCTATTATCTATTGTCGTAGATACATCGATATTGTAATGTTTTCAGGCTTTTCAGGTTGCGGCATTACCACGTCCACTTATCTATCCAGGACACGGGGCGGTCGCGGGGGGTGGGGGTCATTTCCTCCTTGTAATGGAACGTTTACCTACTTTTATAGATTACTAACTTAAATAAATGGATATGCAAATGACTTTTTCCTTTGGAAACGGACTTCCGGAATCGGATGTTTAAATAATCTGAAGTCTTCGTTTGAGCTTCTTGTAGATCTGCGTCGAAGCGCTAGAGTTTTATTTTTTGCAATAGTCCTTTGGTCGTGGCTCCTAGCAGGTCCTGCTATAATGATCGTGGCTCCTAGCAGGTCCTGCTATAATGACTACGAATGAAAACCACTCGGCAACTGCATGAATCTCATGTGCCTGCAGTTAGTTAGTTAAACACTGGTTGAACTTAGTGTGCAGCAAAGCATGTGATTGATATACCTACTTACGTCCATAATCACTTCCAAACGCTCGCAGAGGATATTTCAGGATATTTTCGTAACTTCCTTTTATATGTGTCATGTAAGTACAGCATTCAACAAGTTCATTAGGCAGGTGTAGACGAAAAAAGCGCGGATGGTACAAAAAGTAGGATTTATGCGCCGCGCGGCGGAGCATGACGTGTGGTGTATGCGCTGCGCTGTGAGTCATTGTGCAGACCAAGACGATGCGCGGCCGACTGCGGGTCACGATCGTATACCTACTAGACTAGACATCACTCACTCACTATATTATTTATTTGCAACATTTCGCATTAAATCAGCTTTTCTGTCTTACAACGCGAAAGTTTTGTCTAGCTATTCAAAGTATGAGTCTATTACGCGACCCACACTGGACTCAAGTTATTGTCACCTTCCTGCAGAAATATTTTTCTTTATTGTTTGTAGAAATATAATCTCGTTAGAATGGCCATTTACTATCCACTTTCGCCAGCCATTATCATCGTCGTAGTTCGCGACCTATCACGGACGCAACCTGCGACCGCACGCACCCAAAGTGACCATAAACCACATGTTACCTCATCTCGAAACATCAACCTAATCACATTGTAACAAAAAAATGCTATACGTGGAAGTGTTCGCAGTTTCATCGCAAATAATGATCGCTCAGTGAAAGTGACTCGAAAGCGTCCGGCGGACTAACAAGCGATTTGATAAATAAAATTTTACATTACGTTAGCAAATAAAAGATCATCCACTCTGCTACATGGTTCTCCTGTAGAGTCGCAAACGTCATGTTCTGGTCAGGAGATGCAAACTACGACCTCAATGCTACGAGGATCATTCGTGGATCTATGACAGGCGTTACGGGTCGTCAGAACACCGAAAGTCTGACAACCAGTCTTACCAAGGGGTATCGTATTACCCAGTTACTGGGTTGTGGAGGTCAGATAGACAGTCGCTCCATGTAAAATACTGGTATTCAGCCGCATCCGGTTAGACTGAAAGCTGACCCCAATATAGTTGGGAAAAGGCTAGGCAGATTGATTGAGAAGAAGTTACAAATGCAAAATTCTTAGGTATAACTAAAGTAACCTGAAAACCTCACTTAGAGGAAATCGGCAAGCGTCTAAGTAAATAAAGTAAAGAGAAAAAAGTATGCATATTTATTATTCCAATTATCCAAGAAAGTAAATACTGACACACTATTAACAGCCTATCATGGATTCGTCGCATCTATTTTAAGATTAGGTGTTGTTTTTTGGGGACGTCAACGAATAGAGAACTTATATTCAGGATGCAAAAAAGAATGTATACGATCAATGTGTGGTTTAAGAACAACGGATAGTTGCGTTCCTTACTTTAAAAAAATTAAAATACTATGTTTTCCTACTTTGTATACGTATTGGAAACTGCATTATTTGTTAAAGCGAATCAACAAATATTTAAAAAAAAACAGCTTTTAAGAGAACCCCCATGTCACCCCCAGTCTTGCCCAATATGAGAATTTGTTATGTCAAAACAAGTGTAAAACTGCTTTATAGGTATTGCTCCAAATATTTATAACAAAATACCAGATATTATAAAATGTATGCCTCTAAACAAATTTAAAAAGTCCCTTCAGGGGTTATTATTAGCCTTTTGTGTTATTGTGATTTTGAATTGACTTAAAATTTTAATATTGTAATTTTGAATGAAAGGTTAATTTTGGCATTGTAATTTTAATTTATTTTTGACATTGTATATTTTTTTCTTTATTTGTCTAGAGCAACTAATTTTGTACGCCATAAATGGCAAAACATATAAAATTCAAAAAAAAATTCAAAAGTCATTTATTCAAAATAGGCTGAGAATCAGCACTTTTCAAACGTCAAAATTACATAAGACAGTCCCCCAAAAACGCCCACCCTTCCCTATAGCCACCACATATTAATTATAAGACATTCATATTGTACTCATGTTTTACAAAATAAATATTATCTTATCTTATCTTATCTCAATCTTTGCCACAAAAAATAATAATTTCAGCGACTTAATGGTGCACAAAGAAAAAGCTACATTAATAGGTAACATGCACGGTCAAGGAAATTTATTTTTATGCTTTTCTTTTACGTTCTTAGTTCTAGCTACAGTCACGCAATTCTAAGCTGCAAGGGTCGACGCCCTGTGGGGGTTGTTTTATACCTGTTGCACATTCAATTAAATTCCTATCGTGACATTCTTTCTGTGCATCAGCTCCTACAAGCTCTTGAAGCTTGTTGGAGCTAATAAGGCTATCCATGATTTATTTTTTCACGAGTGTCTTCTTGTAGTGTTTTCCTTAAAGCCAAAGATCGCCAAGTTCTTTGGTGGTGTAAGCTGAGTGACCACTGAGCGTTGGCCTTGGCTAATTTTAATACCTGTTAAGAAGTGAAGCTTTATGATCCGCATCTTACTCCTTCCTTTCACAAATCTAAGGCCCCGATCACACATACTACAACCACACTACAAAGAAAACACGAGGACGGGAGCTTATTCGTATGAAAATTATTTCATTCACATGGATCATTTCACCGTCAAAATCAACCGTTCACAGGAGCGGTCGCTGTCACGATGCTTGGGGGCTTGAGACACACACATGCCCAACATTGGACGTCTTCAGCTGAATCATGATGATGATAAACCAGTGCAAATAATATTAAACCGTCGACAGATCAGATTGAGTGCTCTCAAAATACCTTGCTTCCTCCAACAAACTACAAGACATGCACAAAAACTAGTGACTAGTGTGATTACAGAACAACTACATTGTGGTGGAGTGCGCACTGTTGGTCAGTCTGTGCTCACTCACCGCGGGACTTGATCGACAGCGCTATGGCGGCCACGGTGGCGGGCGGCGCCGGCGCAGTCTCGCCCTCGCCCACGCGCCACGATAGCCGCCCTGCACCACACACCAGCATAATAAATGATCCATAAAAGATTGTAGGAGACAGATCTTTCATTGTTTGACAACACTATTTAATTTTTTTAATAAACACCAACCACCAATATTTCATCTTTCGAAGAAGTCCTTTCCTAAACTCTAAACTTGACTTTTTACATTAACAGCATACACAAATTGTACCGATATATTGTAACTATTATTCCTCTTTAGCAGTCAATTACCGCACATTAAATTCCCACGCTGTCGCCGTCCGAACAAAATAGTGAAACAAAACAATCTGTGATAGAGTTAGTAAAGTTAATGAAACGTTTTCATGGCGGGTGCGCAGGGGCAGAGACAAGTGGGGCACCGGAAGGCGGTCGCGCTATAAATCCCCCTCGCCACTTCCGGTGAGTTCGACCAACATGGCGGCCATGGCTCGGGTTCATAGTCAGTAGTCAGCGAATGTGGGTCGGAGACGACTCAGTCCCGTCGGACCCCGGGTCTGAGTCGCGGCCTTCCCTTCATCACCGACACTTTCGGTTTCATTGTAGCGCGCTACTGGATAGACCAACAAACTGTATGCAGTCATATGCGGTCCGTGCTTGCTGGGCCCTACAATCGTCCGCTTATGTATATTAGATATCAAATGGTTGCCATCATCTGACATTGTAATATTCTCAGTAGTATTCTGCTAGATCATCATTATATTTTGATCAAAACAAAACATTATAAGCTAATGCGTGGTCATTAGCTATAATGTTTTGTGGATGGGATACAGGAAGATGTTACCTGTTACAGACACGGATGATTGATGGCATACAGAGGAAGGTACTATTATAAATTAGACTTACGAAACTTTCCTATTTATTTCGATTGCGAAGTCTTATGAAACATTAATATAATTTGTAAAGTAAGTGTGCTTTTTCTCATATAATTACCACTACACATGTCGTTTTTAATTTACTATGGCATCCCCTTTTAAATATGATAGCTTGGGGTTTCAAATATTAATATTGCACTTGCGGTAATTGCACGTGAGGCGACCATTAGCGGGCAAATGCTTGCGCACGCAAACATAATATGCTTGCAATGTATCACAGAAATTGTTTGATTGATACTGGGCTTAAAAACATACCACTTAAAGTAATAGTTCAGTTACAAGAAGTTTCAAGTAGATCAAAAAACCGGCCAAGTGCGAGTCGGACTTGCACACGAAGGGTTCCGTACCACCGTACAATATTTAGCAAATATAAATGAAAATACAAGACGAAGAATATATAACTGCGTAATTTTTTTTTATCGTAAAAATGATTTTGTATTTCATAATGATACATTTAATCACAAAGTATTTTTTGCAGTTGCAGAAAATCGCCCATATTTAAACAAAATACCATATGAATCGGCGTTTTTAATATTTGTTGATTAATTACAGTATGGTACATGATAAATACAGAAGTTTCAAATTACTAACTCGTTTAGTTGTTGCGATACAGCTCGTACAAAAATGGTCTAAAACGACTACTGCTTCGGCTCCCCATTTCTTAATTTTCGAAGATAAAAAAAATAAAATTATAATTGTACTCTACCCGATGAGCTGGAGACAGTACCCTACGTGTCAGGTTAAGATTTCATTCCCTCTTTAATTATTAACGCGTTCCTCAAGGTTCGATATTAGGTCCATTTCTCTTTTTAGTTTACATTAATGATTTACATTAATGATTTTGATTTTGACGACATGTTGGCGCAGTGGCTGAGCGATCGACTGCTGCGCAACGTGTCGCGGGTTCGATCCCCGCACGGATCAAATATTTGTATGATCTGCAAGTAGTTGTTCCGGGTCTGGGTGTTAGTGTATGTTAGTTTCTATGTTTGTAAACGCACCCACGATACAAGAAGAAATTCTTAGTGTGGAGCAACGTGTAATAAAAAAATAAAAAATAATATATATATATAAATATATATATTTTTGTTATTGCGGCAATAGAAATACACAATCTGTGAAAATTTCAACTGTCTACCTTAACGGTTCATGAGATACAGCCCGCTGACAGACAGACGGACGGACGGACAGCGGAGGTTTAGTAATAGGGTTCCGTTTGGCACCCTTTGGGTATGGAACCCTAAAAATCCTAAGTAATCGTTTATCTTTATCTATGCATCAATTATTTGCTCAATGATTTTGACATTTTCTTGAACGGATAAATAAATAAAGACATCAAATGAGAATTTTTAAAAAGCTATTGTTTCTCCGAGACCAGAGAGGGAAAGTACCTACTTGCAGTTAGTTTCCAATAATTTCAAGGACAATTTATTCTATAAACGACGACGATTACGTGCGGCCGCGGCCGGGGAAAGGCGGACGCGATCTCATCGAGATGACTATCTGTCGAATTACGAGCTGACGATAGTTTCCGATCTGATTCGTCGTCTCCGTCTTTACTACATTACGCGCCTTATTATCAGATAATGGACACTCAAATGATTTATCTATACTTTCATCTCAAATATACGCCGTTTTCATTAACGTCTCGCAATAATTGTATATTGACTTGTTGTTTCCATTATTGTTGAATGTCGTAACAGACTTACGTGTGTAGATATTTCTATACATTCTTATTTTATAAAATCAGATTTTGAAATCTGCAATGTATAAATGTTTGCTAAAAAAAGCTTAATAATTTCTATCACCTTCTTTTCTGATTAGCAGCAGAAAGCATCTCATTAACTCTGTTTCCGTTATGGATGTCTTCATTATTCCGTATTTGTCAAAGTTTATTACGACACCTGCGTAATAGACTTGAGTGTTGAAAAAATGTCGTTACCTCTATCTCGGTAGATGTGTGCGTGGCAAGTGGCGGTGCACGGCGGAAGCACGCATGACGGCGCGCGACCCCACGCCCTGCGCCCGCGCTCTTACGCGATCACAGTCCACTCGTGAATTGTGACATGCCACCGAACTGACCGCCTATCACCACAGATTACCTATCACAGTCATCCATAGGGCTAATAAATTAATGTCTTGCCGATTAGCAGTTTAAATAATGAAACTCAGTTTTCCAAAATTTCACAAAAATTCTATCAAACCTACGCTTTCGGTAGGGTCAAATGCACTTCAAGGATTTGTGGAAGTTAAAGAGCCAACTGTTGTGATGAGACGACTTTGGCGCGGGGGTCTCTGCTATCATAGGCAGGAAGACTGAATGAATTGATAGTTTTCTGAATTGCCTCGCTGGCAATCCGTGACATGATTTACTTTAATTTAACGTGTTACAATAAATTTTCCACGCTGTCTATTTGTAATCTGTGAGAACTCATAACCGCGATAGTTAACTGCCCACAACAGAGCCTATTACAAAAGATTCTCCGCTCTATATTAGAGTAATGAAGTGTCATTTAACTTCAAATAGCCGTCACATTTACACCAAGAATATGAATCTTCTTCGCGAAGACAACTCTCTGGATTGAAGTTGCGATGGCGCACCTGGTTTATTATATAACGGCAATAACTAGGTATATAACAATTAAAATTAAATTCAGAACAGATTGACAAATTAATTTTGATTCGTCATTCATTTTGCCGTCGAGTCAAATCAATTTAAGTTTCGACTTTCAATGTTGGGTAAGAGAAAGATCTACTTCAAGCTCTGTTTAATTATTATACTGTACTTTACTATACTGTACTTTGCTATACCTATTACTCTTACGCTTTACAACTTTACATACATTTGAAGGATTTCCTCTGCCAATTTGGTGTACTGTATATTATCTGTGGTACTGTATTCCTATAGCCTCGAACAGCTTCATGAGTTGTGGTCATTAATTTAAAGACTTTAGAAACAAAAAAAGGAAGAGTTCGTTTTGTTAGCCGCGGATTTTTTACGACGATTTGGAGAACAATGAATTTCCGACTGTTTAGCGTTACTATCTTGATTCACCAATATGTTATTTCAAGTTCATTATGTATGTAGGTATGTATGACCTATACATATATGTATTTACTTTCTACATGGATTTGTATTTGAAATAACAACAACAAATAACCAGGATGTTACTGTAAGTGCCTACTTGCTTTATCAACTGGCTAGTTAATCCCGTCATCTACTGACTAGAGCTCGTGACAGTACCTCCTACATATTAATTTGTAGTTATATGTGCAGGTGCTGCAGGCAACTTATGAAAATATTATGTACTCCTTATGCAAAAATCCTTTTACAATGTAAATGGAGTCCCTATTCTAGAGTTGTCGACATGAATAATGGTTATGCCCTGAGCCAAGAAAGATACGTGGAAAAGAAGTTGCTACTTTTTACCAACGGTTTTTTAAATATGAGCCAGTGAATAATTTTATGAAGTAAAGTCCACAATTAGCTGCACGTCTCGTGCCTGCATCACGCCACACTAGAATGGACGTAAGTTTCAAAAACATTATTATGTAGACTACGACACATTGCTCCAATTTTACCTTAATATCCATATTTCATACCTTTCTTGCGTGCGGCTGGAGTATATATAAGACGATTAAAATCTTAACCGTTATTAAATTTTTAAGTGTTAACTTCCAACCATTAATGCCCCGATTGGCGGGGCCATCTACTGGCCCAACTCGTTTAACATAATTCATGTTTTACCATTGAAAAGAAAAGAAGAAGAAGACCATGTTCGCACGAACTTTCCGAGAACTTAAATTGAACCCTAGGACGTAATAGACCTTGCATGCATACCCTTACTGTATGCTCAACAAACTAGAGCACACGGCTTAGATCGATTACAATTTCGTACTAAATCGACGATATTATATTGCAAGACACTTTGTATCGTGTCTAGTTTTAGCTACATATACAAAGACGTAGTGACTTGCAAAACAATATAACAAATTCGGCAGCTGAATCTATAATTTATTTAATGTCCATAGAACAAACGAGACTATGCGTTTGTAATGTCACCAAATTCCGAGCACAAAATGAGTTGCGAAATTTCCCGTGGCCGGTGCTTGTCTTGTCACCGTTACCTCATTGGCTCGGAGTATGGAACAGGAGGAAGTTGCGACCCGGACTATGAACAATGGACCACCGAGACTGATCGGACGATCGCCTACTAGCCGCTAGCTGCGTTGTTGCAATGTTGTGACTTGAGACGGCTAGACATTTACAGTGTGTACAATAACACTGTAAGTAGGTACAGACTAGTCTTCCACGACAATATTTTGCTCTGTACAGAAATATATCACTAATTATATTTAGGCTGAAGATGACAAATAAAAGGTCCTTTGCGTGAATCGCAAGCGGACCGAAGCAAGACTGCCTACGTGTGCCTTAATGAGCTATGTCATTAGAAATGCTACATTTTAGGGCCTTTTTATATACATAGATAATTAGTTGAAGAGGCATAGGTATACTTCACCGAGGGAACATTTAAGTTAAACCCTATAATTTACGTAAATGAAGTGTTCGCATCCGGTGTTGGCTCACAGCGGGACTCCGGTGTCGGTGTTACAGTACAATTTAGCAGTTTCTTTAACTGTCATGCTTATGATTGGCGCAACAATAGCCACTAATTGCTCCGATAAATCGCAGCTGTTGATTGCTCCACACTATCTCAACTGGATCAGTTTCATGTCGTGTGTTTCGTGTTCAAGGTTCACGCTTTTCTCCTCGACAAGCTCAATTATACTCTTGGCGTTACTAGTGGGCAGTTACATATAAAGAACCATTTAAGTCACGTGTAGTAGTTTTCTTTAATTTCTTTATACACCATGCACAATTGGCAAAACGGCAATTAACGTTGCCAAAATAACAAAATATTGATTGTTGGGCCACAAAAGGCATTGGATTGATTGCATGCAGCTATGATGAGAATGTTTAGAGGGATATTTCGTGTAGATAGATAAATAGATAAGGTTAAACCTGAAAAGCTCAAATTAGCACCGGTGACCAAGAAGATGAGCGGAAATCTGTTGTCATGTCATGGTATGGGCATGTGATGTTATGAATGTAGAAGTAAATAAGGAAAGACCAAAGAAACGATGGATAGATTGTGTGTACGTACGATGATGGCTAGACAGGGGGTAAACACTGAGGTGACGGCTGAAGAAGACATGCTGCACCGACGACTAACAAATTGGAAAAAGAGGATGATGATTTTTGTAATTTGAACACTACAATAATTTATATAGTAATTTAAACAATCTTCAAAGAATTTAGATTTAATACCAACTTTCTTAAATACAACTATTGCAACTCAGTGCAAAGCAGAAGCAGCACATATTAATTAACAAGGTAGTGCACAGGGCGCAATTCGTCAGCGGTCGGCGACCTGTCCTCGTCACCACTTCGCCATTGAGCGCCAGTCGCCATCTGGCCCATGGCACGAGACATAACACAACCGAGGAAACCATTCACTTGCACTCTGATAACACGATCAGTAATAGATAAAGACAGTGCTAGCTAATAGCTGAAAGCGGAATACGAAATGGGGAGGGTCGAGGACTTCTTTTACTATAAGTACAAGTAAAGGGTAACAGGATATATATGATTTTGATGGATTCACCCAGAAACATTTAGGTTGCCAGCTGCAGTCAGTCAATATGAGTGAAAAAAAATTGATAGACCTAGGTTATTTATACAGATTAAAACGAAGTAAATGGTAAAACAACATCTGACAAGAAAATCACTGCAATGAAAGTTACTACTTGAAAATGTGTCAAGAATGGCCCCGTAGCCGTAGTGGCCGGGCCGGGGTGTGGGGGGGAGGGGTCGGTCACCGAACCACCCCTCGCTGACTAAAACAACTACCCTTCTCTTGTTTGACCGGGCCTCGTTTGTATTGCGATTTCCTTTGTTTGACATACCTACTTAACTAATGTATACTCGTTTAAACTAAAACTTAGATTTATTATAATTGTTCCAGAATTTATTACAGGGTAGCTTTTCCTATACTTACTGATATCAAATAGAGACTGAGGAAATGTCAGATATGAATAATTTATAAAATGCATTTTCCTGAAAAGCTTTTTTGAGGTTCGGATGGTGAAATGCGAAATGCAACGATCGTTAGTACTAATATTTATTCTGTGACGAAAGTCCCACTATCAACGAGAATTTCTAATCTAAGAATTTTTCACTTCTAACAGGTTGCAAGCTGTTGCGCCCTGTAGGTAAGTGCCTGCGACATCTTAGAAATTAAAAATTCTAAATCGCGAAAACAGCTAAGTAAGTACTTACAATATTTTTTACGGTAATCTAAGACCTTCGCTTTCACAAAGAAGAAACTTGCATTGCATTCAGACACTTAATCCACGAGTTAAACTAGAATGTGATTGCGAAAGTATTCCGCGAGGTATCAAACGGCTCGAGTTTCTTAAGGCAGGATAATTTGGCGGCGGCGAGCGTACGGTGAAGAATGGATGCAGTACAAACGTACCGCGATGTTGTGAAATAACAACGAGAATAACACTGGCCATTATATTCTAAACCGAATATAACGCTCGCTTGGTATCAACATCTTAATCTCTTCCAGGTTTGGGTTCACAATGGCAATATAATATTGGACAAACTAGAAAGGAAATCTAAACCTCCCCGAAAACATCGATATAGTTACCGATTTGAGAAGGATCACATTCCCTGACCTATCTTAACAAAATATCCATCCGGTTCGTCACACAAATGATATAGAACTGAATGCGTTTGGCGGCACCAAAGTGTCATTTTCCGAGTTTCCGCCCTATGACAAAAACCGGCCAAGTGCGAGTCGGACTCGCACACGAAGGGTTCCGTACCACCGTATAATATTTAGCAAAAATACGCCGAAAACAATATGTTTCTTGTATATCCCTTTAATTTTTAGCTTTGTTTAATTTTTATTATTGGTTGTTATAAATAGTGGCAATAGAAATACATAATCTGTGAAAATTTCAACAGTCTTCCTATTACGGTTCATGAGATACAGCCCGCTGACAGACAGACGGACGGACGGAGCTTACTAAAAGCGCCAAATAGAACGCCGTTTGGCACCCTTCGGGCACGGAACCCTGAAAAGCATTGAAATGAAATCAGCGCCAATATTAACGGCTACTGCAATAAAAACACGCAAACGGTCCGAGTTAGCGTACAATGGAGCAGTTATCCATAATGTGCAACCGCCACACCGCCACACCACCCCGCCACGCTATCGCCACTTCACCGCCACGTGCCCGCACGCTCTCCTGTCCATTCACCAATGTTGTGTTGTGCTTGCGAAACAACGGCCCGTACCTATTAGTCGCACGCGCCGATACTGTTGTTATGGCTATAAACGTGCCAGTTGTATGAATATTTGAATAACTAAATTACTGTTCGATAATTGATAATAATAATAATGTCAATTGTTCCAAAGTTGTTGCAAAATGTGCAGAATTATGAAAAACATTAGTGCAATTGCAACTATGGAGTGTGGGGTTTTATTCTGCACGATATGGTATCTAGCGCTCCAATTGTTGTGTAGGTACACTAGTCTTGAGTCTGGTGCATACCGCTAGCCTGTTTTAACAATTAACTATCAATCCATGATTATGATTGCTGAATTTGTATAGGAAGTAACTAAGTAGATATAGAACCGTTACACTTACTGTTAGTAAGTGTACTAGGGGCCTAGGGGACAAAATGCTCCGCAAAACAGACTTCGAAACATGTCTTGAGGCAATACAAGACAAGGTCTTGAGGTATCTCTGGTATAGAGAAGACAAGTGTCTCGAGACGTATGCACCAACTAAATATAAGGTGTAAAGTGATGTACAAACCTTGTGCATCGATGTCTGGCGCCAGCACGAGCAGCGCAAGGCACAGCTTGAGCGCGCGCATGCTGCCGCTACCGCTTAGGACGCATGCCCGCGGCGCGCGCGCCGTCCCTCGCACCACGGTCTCTGTAACAACAGGTAGATACACGTTACAAAATGCGGAGAGCTGCGAGGCACCTCTTTTCATTATTGTCTATAGGTTTAATCCGCCCACTGCCGCACAGTGGATCGTCCCCATACAAGAGGTCGGACATAGAATTAAAAATTGAAAAAGTATTTAATTGAAAAAAATGAAATATACAGTTGCATTACTCTATTATGGAACTACAAAAAATGTTACTACATTTTTTTTATTTGAGTAGTACTTTATGAGCAATTCGATGAAAACTGTTATTTTTCTATGGAAATGGTCACAAAAATGTCTGTATCTCATGATTCCCTCCTTGTTTCGATTTGCGGTTTTCACTACTGTTATTTACCTATTTTATGCCACATTTTCTTCAAGAACACATGGTGCCCCCAGCGACCCCCTTCCGAGATATTTTGCTTTTAGTAACTATACTTTTTATTGTATAACTGATGAAATGGAGGTACATTAAGTATATTCATTACTGAGAATAAGTCATCCCTAAGTATTGCGATTACTTTAATGACTTATGAACGCTTCTGTTGCCATACAACAAAAGCGTTAATGAGTCCTTAAGTAAAGATTACCAGTACTTGCTTAATCTAATTAGTTATTGTAATTACTATGTTAACAGCCCTTAATCTCTGCATTGTGATTGTCTAATGCCATCATTAGCTTATCAAATTCATTGCTAGTTGCCTACTTGCTGCCCTATATATTTGAGTGTGTTTAGCAAATGTAATTCAGTTGTAATTATAACTTCTATCAAGTGTTGTCATTATGGCTTTCCGTGGGTTTTCTACTTATCTAGATCTTTACGTTGCTCTTCGTAATCATAAAGATCTTCGTGACTATGACAATTTATTTAACACATTGAAGTCGAGTACTAACGTCCAGTTAAGTGAAAGTGATGTGACGGATCTCAAGAACTGGTGTCGACGATTTTGCTATAGGGTTTACACCAAATGGGTGCAATCAAGAAGGACAGTCGACAGGTTCATTTACAAGAACGGAGAGTGGTTAAATTCCGATATCGTTTGGCCAGATTGCTTTAAAGAAAATGTTGTTGACACTGAAGAAGCAAATGAAAATGAAGCAGAAGAGGTAGTCAGTCCATCAAAATCAGATGCATCAACTTCAACATATACATCTCCTCGCAAACGCTTTGAAGATTTATCGACTAGACACAAAAGAAGACGTGTTAATGAAAATGTTGCTAGTTGCAGTCGTCCGGATGAGCTTTTGCATACTGTTGAAAGTATACTTAAGTCTGCCGGAAAAAATGATATGGCCAGAATAATGAAAAAATTGCTGGAAAATCCTGAACACGTCTCAACAGTTTTAAATGTCCTGGAAACTAAGCAGAATCCTTCGCATCGTGAAGTTCCTACTCACAAAGCACTTGCTCTTTACGTTTACTTGCAGTTATCCAAGTGGCGTTACATCACACTTCGGGACTTTAGTTTAAAAGAAGGTCATGCGAAATACCCAAGCTACTACTTGTTAGTTAAAGAAAAGCTTAAATGCTACCCGGCAAAAGAAGACATAACTGTGACTGAAACTTCTGCAAAGATACGGATCCCAGCCCTCCTTGATCTCACAGTTAGGAGGCTGATCGATTCAATTGAATCAAATTTTGATGCTGGTGAACCACTTGTGCTTCACAGTAAATGGGGTTTTGATGGGGCTTCAAGTCAAAGCATTTACCATCAAACGACAACAACAAGTGAACAAGACTTATCCAGTGTATTTATGGCAAGTCTTGTACCGCTTAAGTTAGTGACTTCTAGTGGAAGTATAGTGTGGCAGAATGATCGGCCATCGTCAACCACATATTGTCGCCCGATTTTATTTACATTTATGAAAGAAACGGAAGCGAATGTTAAGGCTGAAATGGAAATATTTGAGACCGAGATTCGTGAACTGAACCCGACTGATTGCGGCAATGCTACTGTTACTCACAATCTATGGCTAACCATGATTGGTGGTAAGGTACATTCAATCATATCTGGTACATCGGCAGCAGTGTGTGATTTGTGCAAAGCTCGCCCAAGCGAAATGAATAACTTGGAAGAAGTGAGAGCTAAACCCGTGAATAAAGATTTATACAAGCATGGATTTAGTTCATTGCATGCTTGGATTCGGTCTATGGAGTGTTTATTACACATTGCTTACAGAATGGACATAAAATCATGGCAAGCAAAAGGTAACGAAAAAAAAAAAAAAATTAAAGGTAAGAAAGAAGCCATTCAAGAAGCTTTTCGAAGAAGCACAGGCTTACTTCTAGACGTTGTTAAGCAGGGTAGTGGCAATACAAACACTGGAAATGCTGCAAGAAGGTTTTTTGCAAACCCTGAAACGACTGCGGAAATTACTAAATTAGACGTTAATTTAATTAGAAGACTCGCCGTTATTTTGCAATGCATTTCCTCAGGCGAAAAAATTCAAGTCCAAAAATTTAAATTATATTGTGATGAAACAGCAAATTTATTCGTGGAATTATATCCATGGTATAACATGCCAGCAAGTTTACACAAATTGCTGATTCATGGATCACAGATAGTGGACCACTTATCAGTAGTACCTATAGGTTTTTTGTCTGAAGAAGCATCTGAAGCAAGAAACAAGGATTTTCGTAAATTTAGAGAATATCATACACGAAAGCATAGTAGCATCGCCACTAATGAAGACATTCTTCATAATCTGCTATTATCTTCCGATCCTCTTCTCACCAGCTTACGACCGAAGATGACAAATAAAGCCAAAAAGTCTTCATTTAGTGAACTAGACGATTTACTCATAGTTGATCAGAGTGAATTGGAGTTCATTGACGTTTCAACTGATACACTTGCTGCATGTAGTGACGTTGAAGAAGATGATGACGATAATAATGATCATGATGTTGTTATTGATGAAGATGAAGAAAATATAGTTTAAGTCTTATAGCACCTAATATTATTATTAACAAGCAGTTTCTTTGTTAATTTCTTGTTTTTGTGTATTTTTTTTTATTCTGTTCTTTTTTTGTTTTGTGTTATGCCACCCATCGGCCAATAAATGTTCTTTTTTTTCTTTCTTTTCTATTGTTGTTAGTAACTAAATGGTCGTGTTAATTAATTAATTTCCTATTATAATTTAGTTCTTATTAGTTGTTTAATTTTTTAGTTTGTTTTAGGGTACATAGTTGTTTTATTTTTAAATTATTTTTACAGTGTTATATTATTAAAATAAAAAATATTTTTATACCTACATATTTTCTTATTGATCATAAAACTCTATTTCTTTTCGATGTGTTATTGTAAATTCGACTCAGTCATTACTAAGCTAATGATGACATTATCCAATCACAATGCAGAGATTAAGGGCTGTTAACATAGTAATTACAATAACTAATTAGATTAAGCAAGTACTGGTAATCTTTACTTAAGGACTCATTAACGCTTTTGTTGTATGGCAACAGAAGCGTTCATAAGTCATTAAAGTAATCGCAATACTTAGGGATGACTTATTCTCAGTAATGAATATACTTAATGTACCTCCATTTCATCAGTTATACAATAAAAAGTATAGTTACTAAAAGCAAAATATCTCGGAAGGGGGTCGCTGGGGGCACCATGTGTCCTTGAAGAAAATGTGGCATAAAATGGGTAAATAACAGTAGTGAAAACCGCAAATCGAAACAAGGAGGGAATCATGAGATACAGACATTTTTGTGACCATTTCCATAGAAAAATAACAGTTTTCATCGAATTGCTCATAAAGTACTGGTCAAATAAAAAAATTGTTGTAACATTTTTTGTAGTTCCATAATAGAGTAATGCAATTGTATATTTCATTTTTTTCAATTAAATATTTTTTCAATTTTTAATTCTATGTCCGACCTCTTGTATGGGGACGATCCACTGTGTGCCGCTCCCTTTGGTAGTGTTGTGCACTTGTGCCCATTAACAACAACGTTGTCCACCCATCTCTCCGCCTGACGAGGACGACCTTTTTATGCTTCACAAAAATAACGAACAAATGTTGCTAAAAACGCGTACTCAAAGTATATTTAAAAAAAAAACCGAATCAAGTGACACAATTTCGCAGTTTTTCGAGTACCATGGGAGTAAGTAGCACAAGGTTTTCAGTGTTGAAAACTTCGGTATAAACTACTCTGGGACCTAACAATATACGTACATAAAAGAATCGTAGTTACATGTGCATTTGCGATGTTTGATGTTGTTATTGACTGGGCTACAAGCAAACCAACGGAATGAAAATATCAATCTTCATGATAATAAATCGAACGACTTTATTTTGCTACGTACTATAGTTTATAGGTAGATACGTCTCGTATTCACCAACCCCATCCTACGTCGTTAGACTTTTTCTTCAAATAATGCTTCCAGCCCATGTCCAATGTTCCCCTGCCAGCCGTCATGTTGTCATTTACCTACATTATACAAAGAAAAGGTGGATTCGGTATTTTCTTTGGTCTCCCAACTTCTTTCTATCAAAATTTATCAGTTCAATAACATCTTCAGTGTTTTGTCAGTAAGCACTTCATCCTTCTTTAGAAAAAGACTCACTGACGGTTCTTCTATATTTCCTCTGATAGTGCTCATCCTATTCCGTTAGTGTTTTTGCCTACAATGAAGCCCTTACAACATCTGGCACGTACCTACTTATAATAAAATATTTATGTATACAGTTCGCAAGCCGAACCTCTCGGGGCTGAATTTAGAAAGCGGAAAAAACATCAGCATCAGCGCAGCAATCGCTGGCTCATTTCGCTTTCTTCAACCGTTGCCACATTTACATGTGCGCATTGTTTTGGACCGCTCTTATATACGATTACGTATTACTAAAATCAAGTGTAGCATTCCTTTCGAGCACAGCTGAACAAATAGTAAATATGATAATGCAGAAACAATGGAGTTAACAAAACTAACTCTCTTTGATTACGACCAATCTTTTGAGTGTAATTCCGAATTCCGATGAATTAGGTGAAAGCATGATAAATTAGGGATTTGGTCTGGACCGTATCAAGATTAGTATGATTTGTAATCATCTCATAGACAGTGTATCAAGTAGAAACTAATAAGATTAGATACATCCGTAGAAAGAACAAAACAAAGATCTTAAAAAAAAAAAATAGTTCACATCAATGTTAACTGTCAATTGGTGATGCTCGTTAACATCTCAAGGCGATGAAATATAAGATTGTCTCCAGAGCAATGTTGGAGAGCTGCTGAGACACGACAGCGACGCATTATCGGAGATGCATGATATAAGACATTATTCAATATGTCGCTGGCGCATGTGCAGCCATGGGAACTGAGAGCACGGGGTCATTGTCTGTTATGCTATCGTTACGGGATCTGCACAAGCTGTGTCACTGGGCCACATGGTAAGTAAGTGCAGCAGTTAGCAGTATTGCCTACTGCTACTTCGTATTATGTCTCGGACATAGCTCTATTTCCAGGTCCCCTATGCAACTTCAACTAAAACGTCTTGACAAGATTGGTTACTGATTACAGTACTCCTAACATGTTCAAAATGGTTGTCTGTCGCAGTACAAAGTTTTGAAGCACTTAATAATTATGGATGGTGCTTCAAAACGTCTAATATCGATGTAAAGCCGTGGAATTACAATCAGGACGCACTCTATCCACCGATCTTTGTGTATGACAATTATGATTACCAAGTGAGGTATGTCAAGGGTTCCGGGATCAAATTACGCGTAAAGTCGAGCACAAACACAGGATAATAAAACCTGTTGGCGTGGCACACATGAGTGCGCATGCGCAGGCGATCGGCGATCGAGTGCCGAGGGGCGTCACGGACTTACAACTTCATCAAGCGAACACCTTGAGCAGCAGAGGCACGTTGAACACGAGTTTTTTTTTATGGTTCATAATCATATTTCATATTTTGACAAAATAGTAGAGCAAAGTGGTCATCTGTGGTGATTTTATAATATAGACACTTTGACACAATCAAAACCATCTAATAATTTTCAAACTCTCCTTTTAAACTATGACTTAAAAATTTAAATTCTGATGAATTCCAATTTTTTAGTGATACGAGTAGTTGCACGATTAGCTAGTGGTAAATGCGTAGACAATATCGTTCAAAATATCAGAGGTAGTAAGTGTGCACTACTTGATCTTGCGCTATCTGATCATACTGCCCAAGTGATCAAATGCCCTGTTCCATTAAGCATTGGTATGCTCTATGCCGTGACTATTGCCAAGAAAACTTAACTAAATTCATTGGTTCTCTTCATAATCTTAGTTTTAGTGAAGTCTATCTACACGACAATCCTGAGGAAGTATTTAACTGTTTATATGACCTATTTATGCTTTTTAGGGTTCCGTAGTAAACAAGGAACCCTTATAGTTTCGCCATGTCCGTCTGTCTGTCTGTCTGTTCGCGGCATAGCACAGAGACGGTTAGTACTAGAAAGCTGAAATTAGGCATATGTATACATATTAAGCATGCCGACAAAGTGGTAAAATAAAATCAAGAAAAAAAATTTTTTTTTAGGGTACCTCCCCTACGCGTAAACTGGGGATGTTTTTTTTTCCTCATCTACCCCATATTGTGGGGTATCGTTAGAAAGGTCGTTCAAAAATATTGTGAGTTTGTTAATACCATTTTTGGATTCAGGGATCCGTTTGAGAAATATTAAGCTTTTAACTGTTTTTTTTTTTGTTAGAGTCAAGTGCCCCTCCCCCCCCCCCCCCCCCTGCCAGCTAAAAGTGGATGTACTTGGATTTGTGAAAAAAATCACAGCAGTCGTATAAATAACGAAATTAAAAGGAAAACTATCAGAGCTAAGTAGGCTGTACAGGTTAACGAGTAATAATCAACTAACTTAAATTTGCGATTTGAAAAACATGATCTCCCATACATTCCTTATGGGAGAACACGTTTTTCAACTACTATGTTAAGTTTGTTCTTGGGATTAATTCATCCCAACTACGGAACCCTTCATTGTGCGTGGTCCGACACGCACTTGGCCGGTTTTTAGGGTTCCGTAGCCAAATGGCAAAAACCGGAACCCTTATGGATTCGTCATGTCTGTCTGTCTGTTCGTCCGTATGTCACAGCCACTTTTTTCCGAAACTATAAGAACTATACTTTTGAAACTGGGTAAGTAGATGTATTCTGTGAACCGCATTAAGATTTCCACACAAAAATAAAAAAAAAAACAATAAATTTTGGGGGTTCCCCATACTTAGAACTGAAATTAAAATAAAAAAAACATCAAACCCATACGTGTGGTGTATCTATGGATAGGTTTTCAAAAATGATATTGAGGTTTCTAATATATTTTTTTTCTAAACTGAATACTCTGCGCGAGAGACACTTCCAAAGTGGTAAAATGTGTAACTTCCCCCTTCCCCCTGTAACTTCTAAAATAAGAGAATGATAAAACTAAAAAAAAAATATGATGTACCATGTAAACTTCCACCGAAAATTAGTTTGAAGGAGATCTAGTAAGTAGTTTTTTTTAATACGTCATAAATCGTTAACCGTAATTTACCTTTCATTCAATCAACCCAAATATAAAAATAAAATAAACATTTAATTTATGCTACGGAACCCTTCATGGGCGAGTCCGACTCGCACTTGGCCGCTTTTTTATGTTTCCTTTGACCTTTGTTTGGAATCACTCTGCGTAAAAAAAAAACTGGATTTCCAAGAGAATTAGGCTCAGTAGTAAGCGTAAAAGAGAAATGTTATGAAAATACAGGCAAGCCCCTACTTCTAAAAATAAAATTGAATTAAAGCAATAATATACTGAATGTTTAAAGAAAATAATAACATTGACTCAATTTTTAACATCATACTGCGATCGCCAACCGTTGTTCAGCAGTGGACATCTTTTGGCTGAAATGATAATGATGATTTATTCCTCCTACAGTACCAGCAGACATACAGACACAAATAATAATACCAATAGCCATGGATACGATGGCATCATTACAAAAGTGGTCAAACATGTAGCGCCTACATAATCTTTGCATTGAATAGGACCATTTCCCGGAAAATAATATAATTACTGTTATTAAGCCTTTTCATAAAAAAGACTATAATATACCGATATATAATATGTATACCGGTATATACTTAATATATATATATATCGATAGCATTTATTCCTATTTTTTTAAATTATTATTTGCTTTGGGTGATAATCAGGTCGAAAGCTATAATGTGATTCTAGTGATATAATGTGATTGTTACCTGTTGTAGTTGCCTTGTAATAAATAAATAAATTATAGAAAAGTTGATATACAATAGCCTATCGTCGTTTTTTGAAAAGCATGATATCATAGTCAGAGAAGAATTTGGATTCAGGAAAGGTAAATCCATTACATGGCGATTTATGACGTGATAAAAAATTGCTTCTAGTGTTGATGCTAGAACTCCAGTGGCGAACTTGTTTATGGATATGTCTGAAGCATTTGACCATGTAGATCATGGTATACTGCTAAACAAATTAGAGCGTTATGGGATTAGAATATACCTATTACAATCTTATCTCTCTAATCGCACTCATATCACAATGCTTGATAGGTTATGTGTGAGCTCGAAAGTTGAAAGAACTTACATGTCACGTCCTAGGAAAACTACATATGGTGTTCCCCAAGGTAGCCTTCTTGGCCCTCCATTATTTAACATTTACATAAATGATATGCCTAAGGTCAGTAAGCACTAGATGGTCTTATTTGCTGATGACAGCACTATTTTATTCTCTAGTAATGACATTAATATTCTTGAAAGTGACATAAATGAGAATCTTAAAAATATAATAAATTGGTTAGTTAATAATAATTTAAAAATCTATCTTAATAAAACTAAAATAATTACATTTAATCAAAGCACAAATAAACCGAAACTGAATATAAAATAGGTAACGTAGTAATCTCCGAAAGTAACATCACAAAATTTCTGGGCCTTTACATAGATAGTCGTCTGACTTGGAAAAATCATATCGACGCTTTGTCAAAGAGGCTTAGTCAATTTGTGTATGCTCTGTACAAACTATCAAACAAGTTAACTGCATTACAGTAAAAATAGCTTATAATGCTTATGTGGCTCCTAGCATTAGGTACGGAATCATTTTCTGGGGCAACTCCACTGACAGAGACATTGCCGCCAAAGGACCGCGCGCCGATGACGTCTTAAAGCTCAGAAGAAATGCTTGCGATCGTTTACCAAATTACAATCGACTGATAGTTGTAAACCATTATTTAAGGAACTTGGTTTGCTCACTCTATCGTCTATGTAAAAACATATAATAGTAAACCAGCAGCTATTATAAATAAAGAGTGTCCGAGATCCTTTAAGAGGTCTTTGTTTAAATTCCTTTTAGATAGATGTTACTACTCCATCACTGAGTTTACTACAGATAAACTTACAATTAAGATTTTATTTAATGATTAAGTATGAACGTGTTTATTTATCCATTTATTGTAATGATCTGTTTACCTAACTGACATATTTTAAATTGAATTATTTTTTTAATGTATTCTTTTAACATGCCACCATAATTGTAATTGCTTGTTTATGTTTAGTCAAGTCAAGTACTATACCACAATAGGTAAAAAGAATTAAAAATGAAGCAACGACAGATAAATTAATTACATATGTGATAGATACATGGTTCTCACATATTTACAAACATTGTAAAAGTAGACGAATTTCCTAAAATTTTATAGTAAATAAGTCAGTGTGTGAGGAAGTAATCACAGAATGTAAAAAAAATGTCATTTAATAAAAAATAATACTTTATACAACTTAAATTAGCAAGCGATTTGATTTTGACCAGCATGACGATGTAGATTATTAATGGCTCTGACAGCTCTCTTTTGTAAAATAAAGATGGATTCAATATCAGCAGCCCGACCCCACAGAAAAATGCCATACGACATAATAATGTCGATGTAGCTAAATAGACCGAACGCGCGATTTTTACATCTGTTAACTGTCTTATCTTTCTAACAGCATACGCGGCCGAGTTTAGCCACCCCGCAAGAGATGTAATATGAGGCCCTACTGTAACTTCTCGTCTAGCGTGATTCCTAGGAAAACCGTTTGATTAATAAATTCCAGTTTTTCTCCATTCAATACGATGTCACATTCACTACTTCTAACATTAGGTCATTTTAATCTAATGCATTTGGTTTTTTTTTTATTTAGTACCAAATTATTTACCGTAAACCAATCTTGGCCCTGAAGAATAGAGCTATTCACGTCGTCAAGATTATTCGACTGTTGGTTGATTTTAAAGATCAATGATTTGTCATCTGCAAATAACACCATCTTCGGTTGATTTTGAAGTAATTGGGGTAAATCATTAATGTAAACTAAAAAGAGGAATGGACCCAATATCGAACCTTGAGGAACGCCCATTGCCATTTCAGACCCTAATGAGTTTACGCCGTTTACATGAACTTTATCCTTGCTATCTTTCAGGTATAAAATCAAGTAAATCAAGAGCTGTATTCCTAATGCTATAGTGCTCCAGTTTCAGCAGAAGTGTCTCATGGTCTACGCAATCGAACGTCTTCGAGAGGTCGCAAAAGATTCCAATGGCATCTTGTGCTTTTTCCCAGGCTTTAAAATGTTCTTAATTAGGGTGACACCAGCGTCAGTGGTAGAACGCCTTTTAGTGAAACCGTACTATTGTTCATGAAAGATGGAATTTTTATTAAAGTGACTTAACATTTGATTGAGCATTAACTTTTCAAACACCTTACTGAGAACTGGTAGAATTGACACAGGCCTATAATTGTTGGGTTCTTTACTATCACCGGATTTGAACAATGGAACTACTTTACTGTGTTTCATGCGATCCGGAAAGACTCGTTGGTCTACACTGGTGTTAAATATGAAAGCTAAATAGGGCGCAATGGTTTCGATAATAGATCTACAGACATTTGCAGACATTCCCCAGAGATCTTCTGTTGATTTAATTTTAAGTTCTTTAAAAGCTTTTATAACAGCCTGGGGGTTTGTATGCTGAAACCTAAACTCCAAATATGCCTTCACATTCTGTCTAAGTAAGGTAGCAGTAAGCGCGGGCGAGGAATTTAAAGCTTCAGTAGTTTTAATAGGAATATTAGCAAAAAACTTTAAAAATTCCTAAGCTATTTCTACATCTGAGTTGATAGGGCCATGTGCAGTCTCTAAATTAAAATCTGTATTGCGCTGTTTTTTCCTACCTGTTTCATTATTTAATATTTGCCAGGTAGTTTAAATTTTTTCATCAGCTGATTTTATTTTATAGCTAATATAAAGCGCTTTGACTATTTTGAACACATTTTTAAAAGATTTTGAATATTTTGCAACATACTTATGAAAGCTTACAAACTTTCATAAGTATATGTTGTCATATGTTGCTTCAGGCCATAAAGTTCCAATAGCTTTTCCCTGCTTTTACGAATACCGTTAATACAGTTAATTTTGTACGCCATATATTGGTAAAACATAGTGCACATATTTTTGACAATTATATAGAATCTGTAAACATACCTATGTTTAAGAAAATAAATAATTGATTGATTGAAAATGTATTATAGAACAATATATTTGAACTACCAATCAGAATGTACTTATGAACTAAGTACCTAACCTACAAGTTTCAGATAAGTATATAGTGTTGAGTGGAGGGATGGTAGAGATTATAAACTACTAACCTGGCCACCACTTTCAGGGTTGAGGCTAAACTAAGGAAAGAAGGAAGGAGGATTTCATCACAAAGACTCGAAATCTTGAAAAAATCCAAAACGAGCGGAATTCTTGTTAAATATGGCTCAGTCCCTCCCTCCCACTCTAAGTAAATTATTTTCAATTTACTACGTGGTGTATGACATTAACATGGGCATGTCAGTTAACGTAACAGTGTTTCCGCGCGAGCTGCCAGACTGCGGCACGCGGCATCGATGCGCAACGCGGTCGCCACAGCCTACAGATGATTCTAGTTATTAACTTAAGAACCTATTGTAACATCAGACGGCACCGTACTATTATCATCTATTCTGTGACACTCCTCTATGGCTTTGTTTTCAGTATGTATTGAGGCGAATTTGGAGCTTTGACCGCAACTACGTATAGTCTCCCACTCTGTTTTTATTGAACATGTGGAAAAAATTGGATTAACAGTTTAATAGGTAATAACGGCACAAACATTCCAGCAGAGACAAAATCATGGAAATCGCCGAAAACCCAAATTGTATAGATTATTATATTCCGATACCTCACCGTCCTATATCAATACTAAATACAATCTTTCAGATTCCATTCTCTCAATAAACGGTCATGAAGTGTATAAAGTACTTACTACAATGCGGTCTGATAGAATTCCTGGGGAAGATCCAGAACACCATTTTATAATCAGGAAAAGTTCCATAAAAGGCGATAAAAGTGACATCGACAATTACCGTCCAATCATCTCACATTTACGTATTGTAAATGTGAGATGTTAAGCTGATTGGAGTTATTACGGGAATAGATAATCACATAGAATCATGTTTTACAAAATAAATATTATCTTATCATAGCTTATCCAGAACAATCCGGATTGTGCCCTAGCTTCTCAACAACCGACCCCATACACACCTTGAACCAGCTACTAGAAAAATATTTTCTGAATTTAATAAACCACTCTACTTAGCCTTCGTAGATTATAGTAAGGCCTTCGACAGTATCAAACAGTCCAAAATATTACTTTAGAAAATCAAGAACTGGAACAGCAATATATGGACCATCTAAGAAATATATAAACCACAACAGCATCGCAGCCATCAGACTGAATACTACGGAACCGTCGTTTTGGATACGAAAGAGTGTTACGCAGGGTGACTCGCTCTCTCCGAAACTATTCACAAGCACTCTCGAGGAGTTATTTAGAACACTGGCAGGCTCATAGACGACCAAGGGCATTGAAGTTGGCACCAGGATGTTGACAAACCTCCGATTTGCCGACAACATAGTCCTTTTTGCTCCCACAGCTCTGGAACTACTGACTATGTTTCAAGACCTAAGCACGATAAGCCTCAAGGTTGGACTCACTATGAATCGGTCTAAAACAAAAGTCATGACCAATAGCACTAAGCGTAGGATCTACGTAGATGGGCAGGGAATTTATTATGTCGATGAGTACCTACATAAAAAGGAAATCGATCGCTGGATTGAAAATGCTTGGAAAAGCTACTGGTCCACGAATACGCAAATGAAAGGCGCATCTACCGATTTCCCTAAAGCAAAAACTCATCTATATAATTATTATGTGTATCCTGCCCGTCATAAACTACGGTGCTCAGACCTGGTCGCTCAGCGAAACGCAAAAGTTCCGACCTGGGGTTTGCCAAAAAGCAATGAAGCGCAGTATTTTGGGCGTTAAACGAACAGACAGAATACGAATCACGACGCTGCGCTTCAAAACGCGGATCTTAGAGGTAGGTAAAAACGCTGCCAAACTGAAATGGGGTTGGGCGGGTCATGTCAGCCGCATGCACAGTGACCGCTATGCAACAGTCTCCACACGGTGGGTGCCTGACGATGGATGGCGCCGTCGAGGCCGGCCCAGGAAAAGGTGGCGAGACGACCTATACGCGAGGGTTGGATCGAGGTAGCTCTAGAAAAGGATGCCTGGAAAGACTTCGGGGAGGCCGTTGCTCCGCAGTGGCAATGTGTAGGCTAACATTAAACAAAACAAGCCCAAGTTGTTTTTTCTCGTTTGGATATTGCAGCTATAGTTCATTAGTTTCATCTCTAAAACAACATCGAAAAGAGGCAATACTTAGCCAGTCAAATGAGAACCGGCAAGACTGATATAAATTAGGTACTGCTTCCCCGTCATAAATAATTCAGTGTAACTGATCATGACGTGTTTAGAGACGCGCATGTATGGCGCGTGCTGGAACTGGGTCTGTCCGTTGTTCGGCGCCCGCGCAGCGTCACGGTGCCGCAGCTTTTTACTACTACACTACCCACTACAACCAAACAGCGACGATGCTATTTTTGATACGCGATACAAGGTTCAGGCGCTGTATACCTAACAGTACCTATTGTTGGTAACTTATGGTAGGTAAATTAGGTACTGAGCAGTAAGTACACTACAATGAACAAATTTTCGTCAAGACAGTCCTTCGGACCTACATCTGTACAGTCTGTCGACATCTTAGCTTGTACCTATACAGTAAAGACAGATTGAAACAATGCAATAAATGATTGAGTATTGAGCGTTGTAGACTTGCAATGGAATACTTATGTGGTGTTGCGATGAAGTTCATCGGCAGGCAGCCCAAATAATGGGAATGTCATTAGGTGCACAAAAGTTTCATAATTTCAAGACGACTGGAAACACTCGAAATGGTATTTACCTAATTTTAGATAGGTATACCTAATTATGGAAAAATCCTATCAAGGACTACGATTGGTCAGACAGGAATAACAATCCAAGCAATAATAAATCCTACTTCGGTGATCGTTAAAATTATGATAATGGTGCCGATTCTCTTGTACATACACCGAACTAAACTATCAATAAAATTCTTTACTTTTGGCTATGAGAATCTTAGAGCAATTCTGCAAATAAAATTCTCTAAACTAAAAAATAATTTTGACACAACTAAAATAGAATTTGACAATCGCGAATCCACGTGGTACCCGTGGTTTGCCCTAACCCGTGATTCTTTTTAGAGCCGGAGGCGTGCAGCGGGTGCCCCGCCTCGACGTGTTTTTTGTGGAATTTTTCACTTTTTGTATGGAAAACATGAAAAAATATTACCTACATGTTCAGGTTTAGGGGTTAATGAGTTTCATAATGGGGGTCGAAATTTTCATTATTTTTGCGATAGGACGCACCATTTTCGAGATATAAGCAAAAGAAAAAAATAAATACAGTACTGTTTTTGCATGTGAAGTCGAGATGTTGGTGTGAATTTTAGTTCATGACAACTTATTTTATCCCACACCTTTTTAATCGCGATTAAAAATTGTTAGGTTTAGTCTGGTTTGGAATTTTACAATCAAAATTTTAGGTGAAAAATGTCA
This sequence comes from Agrochola lota, assembly GCA_947364205.1. Classification (NCBI taxonomy): domain Eukaryota; kingdom Metazoa; phylum Arthropoda; class Insecta; order Lepidoptera; family Noctuidae; genus Agrochola; species Agrochola lota. The sequence continues at coordinate 23,462,161 of OX376221.1, forward strand.
AATTCAGAATAGCAAAATTGCCATTTTTACTAAACTAAAAACTCAGTACTATCTTAGTGCTGTCAAACTAAAATATAGTTAAGTTGTGTCACTTTAGGCTATTTTAGAATGGGAAATCGTCGTTGACAGGAATAAACTAAATTTTTGTGATTTTTTGTCTAGTTTAGAGGCATTTGTGACAAGAGAATCGGCACCGTTATCAAATTCAGAATAGCAAAATTGCCATTTTCACTAAACTAAAAACTAAGTACTATCTTAGTGCTGTCAAACTAAAATATAGTTAAGTTGTGTCACTTTAGTCTATTTCAGAATGGGAAATCGTCGTTTGACAGGAATAAACTAAATTTTAGTGATTTTTAGTCTAGTTTAGAGGCATTTGTGACAAGAGAATCGGCACCGTTATCAACCGTTGCAAGGTGCGAGCATACCAGCTACTGCATAGCGATATATTGCGGAAGCATGGATGCACTGCGCCCGCGCTCCCCCGTCAGTACTCTACCGCGTCGAACCCTTGGTTAACTTTATCTCGTTATCAAATCTAATCCAAATACATTTGCAGACACATTAGCTATAGTTCCGCTACGGGCCGCAGTGTTGCGTCTTCACACACAATAGCTCTTGTTTGCAATACCTACACCCATTCTGCTGACACGTCGTAGTATGATTTTTTAACTGAACCGCGGAGGCAGCACATCGGTGACTTTACACCCTTAAAACGACTCTTAAAAAAAAATATTTTGACAGTACCAAGGGCAATATTTGGTTTAGCAATGCTAATAAATTGTATTCACGTACCCGCTACTTGAAAACTGAAAAGTTTTACAAATTCCAACTTCCGAACTTTTTGAAAAATCGATGAGTCACTTGTTTAATTTCACTTATAAAGGGATCGATTCACACCATTAACCGGTACTTAATACATTAAGACAGAGTTTCTTTTTCAAAATAGATTGTACACATCGAGAACGCAAGAGGTTGCGTTACGCGTGAGATCGCAGGTCACTGGCGTGTCTACGCGGGTAACGCCGGTGAGCCTGTCAGTAGACTGGTGGACTGCCCACGCTGCGGCCCGCGGCGCCGCCGGCGGCCACTGAGGGCGGACGTCGTGGGGGTGGGGACCCGCCACGGCCCGATGCCCTCGCGGACTTGCTGTGTCTAAGTGCGCAACACCGTGCCTTTTCTACGGTACGCGGTGCTCTAATACTAGGATATCATATCCTATACTATTCAATGAGCAATATTTGTATGTATTTGTATACAGGTTGGCAGGGACATCACAATCCATGGTATCAGTTTTCGCATCGATGTCCCTGCCACCTTGTATACAGGGTGGCAGGGACATCGACACACATGGAACATGGAACGAGGTAAGTACATGGAATTAGTACGAACTTTTCTATACCTACTTACTACCTATTATATGAGCATTCTCTATTTTCACCACAGCAGAGCTCGGTCGCCCCGGTACTTATTTACTGCCCGTGTCTTCATCTGCGTGGACTTGAATTGGGTCTAGAGAGAAAGGACATAGCGTTGCTACAGTTTAATATTATCAAGAGGAATGATTCCGTAATACTTACATTGTTTTCATAAAACCCTATTGGTTTACGCGACGCACGCCAGTAACTATGCGTTTGTCCTGGCGAAACATTCACGACAAAACACGTTGGTATCTCTATTTTCTGTCAATGTTCTATACTTACAATTTTTGACAGGACCTAGAGATTTCAACATGTATTGTTGCGATGTTTCGCCAGTGCAAACGCACAGTAAAGCTGGGAAGTCGGCGTGATTTTTTTAATAACAACACGTCTGACGTGTTAAGTATAAGTCGAATAGATTTCGTGGTGTGACTCCGGATTTTTAATTAGTCTGTCTGTGATGCTTTTTTTATTTTTGCCGACTTTTTTGTCGTATTTGGGTTATAGTTTTTATAACTTTAATAATAATGTATAGGTAAATGTAGTGATAGTAATGTAGTTATGTCATGTGATTGGTTAGGTAGTAGCAAATAGCAATACTAGCATATCAGGTATAAGTACTTATTGTAAAGGCAAATAATTCTGAAAGTGGTCAACGTCGCAAATAGATGTCGAATAAATTCTCTGTTTTGATTAATTTGGCAATATTACTGTATGGAAATAAGAAATGTGGTTATCTAGCGAACTAGAATAATATTAATAATGAATTGCAATTATAACATTCATTTTCATGTTGTAACCTTTTTAGGTGTAAAAAGACCGGCCAAGTGCGTGTCGGACCAAACACAATGAAGGGTTCCGTAGTTGGGATGAATTTATCCCAAGAACAAACTTAACAACTTACTTTAGAATGTAACTAAAGACCACGCTACCGCATTAGGATTATTGCCTGTAATGATAGTTGTGTTTGTGATAAATAAATAAATAAATAAACATTGTAGTTAAAAAACGTGTTCTCCCATACAGAATGTATGGGAGATCATGTTTTTCAAACTGCAAATTTAAGTTGGTTGATTATTTATCGTTAACCTGTACAGCATCCTTAGCTCTCATAGTTTTCCTTCTAATTTCGTTATATATACTACTGCTGTGGATTTTTTCACAAGTCCAAGTACAACCATTTAGGTAGAAGGGGGGGGGGGGGGGGGGGGACACTTGACTTTAACAAAAAAAATCAGTTAAAAGCTTAATATTTCGCAACCGGATCCCTGAATCCAAAAATGGTTTGTAACAAACTCACAATATTTTTGAAAGACCTTTCTAACGATACCCCACAACATGGGCTAGATGAGGAAAAAAAAAACATCCCCACTTTACGTGAAGGGGAGGTAAACTAAAAAATTTTTTTTTCTTGATTTATGGTACTATTTTGTCGGCATGATTAATATGTATACATATGCTAAATTACAGCTTTCTAGTACTAACCGTCTCTGAGCTAAGCCGCGGACATACAGACGGACAGACAGACAGACAGACTAACGGACATGCAGAAAGTATAAGGGTATTGGGTTTAAAAGTCAAAATGGGTGTACCACAGGGCTCGATGTTGGGTCCCTTCCTCTTTTTAGTATATATAAACGATTTACCTCATTTACTGAAAAACCGACCACAAATGGTGTTATTTGCTGATGACACATCACTGATTTTTAGGATAAACAGACATGCACAAGAGCTTGACGAAGTAAATAACGCTATGCTTAAGGTCCATAATTGGTTTAGGTACTGTAAATAATTTGGTTTTAAATGAGAAGAAAGCATAAGATTCGCGTTACCAAATGTTATAAGCAGTGAATGTCATATTGTACTGAATAGGGAGACACTAGAATTCGTCGAAAAAACGGTTTTCCTGGGGATCACGCTTGACTCAAAACTACAGCGGGGTCCTCACTTAACATTACTTGCAGGGCGGCTAAGTTCAGCCACTTACGCTGTTTGGAAAATCCGCCAACTAACAGACGTGGATACCGCGATACTGGTCTATTTTAGTTACTTTCATAGCATCATGTCTTACGGTATTTTGCTGTGGGGACGGGCTGCAGATATTAATTCTATCTTTATTCTGCAAAAGAGGGCTGTCAGAGCCATACCTCCGCAAACGCGAATCTCTAAGGGAACTGTTTAAGAAAATTAACATCATGACGGTACCTTGTCAGTTTAAATATGAAAACATTATGTATGTTCGGAAAAATCTACATATTTTTAGTAATATAAGTGACAGGCATAATTTTAACACTAGAAATAGGAACAAATTAGATCAACCACGTTTCAGATTGTCTAAAGTGCACACTTCTTTTATGGGGTACTGTGTAAAATGTTATAATAAAATACCACTCGATATTCTTGAACTGAATGAGAAGAAATTTAAAACATGCATTAAACGCACACTATGTAGACAAGCATATTATAAGTTGGATGATTATATCATAGATAAAATGCTTGGCTTAATGCTGGTCCTGCTCCACAGCCACTTGGGCTCAATAGTTAAAACTTTTAATGTTTGGATGCTTCCCCTTTTATTTTTTTCTGACATTACAAACTTAATGTTTATTTTTTCTTTAAGCAAGTTCTAATTGTTGAATACTCTAATGGATAATGATTTTCTTTCTTTTTGGTAGTAACATTCTAGTAATCTCTCAAATACATTGTAAATTAGTTTTGTATAATTTAGAAGCATTTTTTCAGTTTTTGTAAATGTGAGCACCATGGAGCCGTTTGTATTTTTTTTTAATTTATTAAGATGTATGTTGACTTGAAAGACCATGGTAGCTGAGAGTATGTCATGCTCACTTAAAATGTCTCGCTGATGGTGGCGAGTGTGTCGGATCATTCGGTTCCCTACAAAATGGTTGAGCTGAATGGTGCTGATCCACGCGTCATGTTCGTGAACGGGCGCCGTCAGTTGTGACTGGTCATCTCTTATCTGCCATGGCTTATTTTTAATTGTTTTGATTATTTTTTTGTACATTGTTCTCACATATAGAAGCAACAAAAATAATGTACCCAGGATTTTGTAATTAAAAGATTTTCTATACTTAAAAGAGTGTCCTTGGAGTTTCTTGCCCGTTCTTCTCCATAAAGATCTACGTTTTGGAATGGGCAACTAGCTTCAACTTTCTGACTAACTGACGCGACTATTTGACAATTCAAAAGTGCCTGTAAATGGTTTAATTGAAATAAATGCTTTGAGTTTGAGTTAAGGGTTCCTTGTTTACTACGGAACCCTGAAAAGGCATTTGGAAAGTTACCAAATACATTTTTTACATCTAACACTAATTATTCGATGTTACGGTATTAATTATTGCATTTCACAATCAATATTTTACTTCACTAGTTAACAGTGGCGTAGCTAGCATGGGTGGCACCCGGTGTGCATAATTGTGGTGTCACCCAAGAATGAAATCTGTTAAAATGAATAAACATTCAATAAACGTATGGTATGTTTTTATTCAATTATTACAAATAAGTCTTTCATAATTACAATAGAAATTTTGATAATAATAGTTACTAATTACTTATACCTACATTTGTTTAAACTAATCTAAGTACAAGCACTAAAATCTCTTTTTTCTAGCTTTAACAGCTGCAAACTCGGAAATCACATCATCAAAATTTATATTTTGTGTTGCCTCGTGTTTTATTGTTAAAAGCCTTCTAAAGTTCTAATTAAACACTTTTACTTTATAACAAAAAAATTCACTTCACGTCAAACAAAATTCGCGAAAGAAATGAGCAATGACACAGGCGACAAGCAACGACTATTTCAGGGGAATCCCCAATCATAGTTAGTGTAGTAGGGCTAAATAAAACGACAACATTTTGAGGGGATCCCCGACCGATCGCGCCATAGACCCATGAACATAAAAATAGCAGTGTGTTCACTGGAAAAAAATCATGGTCTAATGTGTGGTCAGAGTGAATAATTTATTGTTAACATTTATTTCAATAATACGTGCATTTATAAATAATCACAATTGATAAATTAAATTATTTTGTTGGGATAAATTGATTAAAATAGCTTCAAACCCAAATTATTTATCATTAAAAAACGTGACAGTTTGTGTAATTTTTTTATACAGTCGGGTGTCACCCCGGAACCAGTGACACCCGGTGCGGACCGCCCCCACCGCCCGCCCCCCCTTTCTACGACACTGCTAGTTAGCCACATTTCATGTTTTCCACATAGTAATATTGCCAAATTAATCAAAACAGGTAAATATTTGACAGCTATTTGCAACTTTGCCAACTAACAAAATAAACGCTCTTGAGTGCGATCGGAAGGTCCTTTTTTTAGGGTGGGAAATTATCAAAATAATAACTTCTCCCGCTCTGGGCGGAGCGGGAGGGCGTGTCAGGTTCTTACTGACTAAAACCCACCGTTTTCCTTAAGTGTTGCCTGTACGTTGCCAGGGGCCACGGTACCCCATTCGGACTTTCCCGCGACCCCGGCAGGCATCGGTCCTAGCAGACCCCTTCTGTTGTGATGACATCTCTGGCCGGTCGGCGGCGGCGGCTAGGGACGTGAGGGCGCGAAATTTGCCTCTCCCTCAGGCGTTCTGCCTCCTCCTTCGCGAGCATTACTGCTTAGCAGAAGGAGGTGACGGCTTCCCACGCCCTCTCGCTCCATACCACGGCCTGGACCAGGCCCGGACGCGAGAAATCACTGCCGCCGATCACACACACACAACACACAGACACAAGGACACGGCGGTGCTTCGCCCAAGCCAGGCATACCTCCACCGTGTGCTCCACCGTGTCCTCCGGCCGATCCACACAGTGGTGACACGCGGGCGTTTCCTCCCGCCTTATCCTGAACAGGAACCTCCGGAAACAACCGTGTCCGGTGAGGACCTGCGTCAGGCGGAAGGTGAGGACGCGATCGGGAAGTCCTACGTGTTATAAATGATAAATGATATTTATTGAATCCTGAAGATAGCACAGTATTCTTAGGCTTAACTTTAGATTCTAATCTTCAGTGGGGCCCACAAATAGATAACTTGTCAAAAAAACCTAAGCTCCGCAGCAGCTGTTAGAATAATTCGTAATTTAACTGATATAGAGTTAGCCCGTTTAGTGTACTTTAGCTATTTTCATAGTCGTGTACGGTATTCTGTTGTGGGGAAATGCCGCCTACATTCCAACTATCTTTCAGAGAGAAATTTAAGGAAATTAATGTAATAACTGTGCCTTCTCAGTATATTTTTGAAAATCTTTCATATGCCCATAAAAATATAAAATTGTTTAAAAAATACAGTGGTATCTTATTTCCATCTTATTTTTTACAGTCAGAATTTAGTTACAGCACATATAACACACAGCAACATAATGCACCACGATATGAATATTTACTTTGTGAAGTATAATATTATTATTGTTTTTTTTTTTAATTATTGTGAATGTGAGGACTATGTGGGTCATATTATTTTTCTTATTTTTTTCTCAGTTACTTTTAATGATAATCTGGCAGTTTGAGCATTTCATGCGGCCTACCCAAATGTCCTTTCTTTGGTATTGTTCGTCGAGTCGTTGAACTCCTTAAGTTCTGAGTTGAGCTACACGATTACTGACAAATGCGTGCACTTAAATCTGTATAGTTCTTTCCTCAAATCAAAACACCATTTCAGACACAAATCTACATGGTCCTCAAATGATCTGACCAAGACTATTTCTGAGTTTTATACCTATACACATTGACATTCATGAATTTTATATATATGACACGAGGGGGTATCTACTCTGTGCCGTGTCTGACTAGTCTGCGGTGTAATTCTTCGTTGATGGTAGATATAGGTAGTTGGTTTTCAATCACACACAATTCTTAACTCAAACTCTCATTTATTCCAATTATAACATTTACACTTTTGAGTTATCACTTTGTCACTTACTATGGAGTCATTGAGTTTAAGTTAGTTGAAGCTAGTCGCCCATTCCAAAACGAAGTAGGTACTGAAGGAGAAGAACGGGCAAGAAACTCCTGAGACACTGTTGTTTGGATTAAAATCCAAACAATACGTTACAGAGGTTGAACACGCGCCATTTTTGTCATTTGTTGTGTCTTGTCTGTGCCCTTTTTTTCCGTCAGCGGATATATCGCGTATTCCAATACAAAATCTTATTACTTAGTTAGTTCAATAAAACTTATAAATAATGCTAAAATGCTTATCAGTTAATTATTTTATAATTAAACAATGCTAATATTCACAAATACAAAGGTCATTCAGAATTAAAATTAAATAAGAACATTCATTACTTTTTATACCTTCATTCTTACTACTTTTGACAACACTTCCTGTGATTCAAGGAATTTAATCAAACACCAGGTATTCATTAGTAAATTGCAGTGTAAAATAATCTTATTACTTTATAGTTGGTTTTCTATTATTGAAACTTATTTAGTTCTCTTATTAAATTATTACATTCAGTTATTGATCATAAAATTCGCAAATCGCGCAATCTTCGTGACATTAGGTAGCGCTTTGCCATAAACAAATTTACTATAAAATGACCAACCAATGACTTGTCAATATGAATAAAAACCCAAAAATCATTAATTAAAATGTTCCCTTTTAATTCCAACTATAGTTTTGGCTCTAACATCGAAATTAGTTAAATAATTTCACTATCAGTGATATCGGCTACCACAGGACTGAGTTCGCAAGTTTGGCAATAGATGGCGTATGATCTCAAAAGAACTGATACCTTGATTTTAATGCTTGTGACAGCATAGCACTTTATGGCTACGCATAGGATCTCAGAGTAATAACTAAAGCATAGGATTATGTTATAATCTTTACAGATTGATGCCTTCGCGGCGACATATACAATGACATGAATATTTAGTTTTTAAAGTATTATATTATATTATATAAGACTATGTGGGTCTTTCCTTTTTATTTTATTTTCTCATTTAGTTTTTATCATGGTCTGGCAGCTTGAGTAATTTATGCGGCCTACCCAAATGTCCTTTCTTTGGTATTGCTCGTCGAATTGTTGAGCTCCACAAACTCTGAGTTGAACTGCACGGTCACTGACAAATGCGTGCACTGACTGGACAGGTCCTCTCAATCTGTGCGGTTCTTTCCTCAAAAGACCATTTCAGACACCAGTCTACATGATCTTCACATGATCTGACCAACATTATGTCTGGACTTTAAAAGAGACTGTGACCTCTGAGTTTATTTCGGCCTTCTTCTCGGAGTAGTCAGATAGGAAACGCCGACCTCAACCAGTAAAAAAAAAATATGATTGACGTGTAAAAGGTTTTTTGTCCAAGCCCACTTACAGAAATAAAGTCATTTAAGTATCATTTATTTTGTAGGTATTCTATAGATAAATGGACCGACATGACTGTGCACTTTCACTAAGTAGGTAATTAATTGATTTCACGAAAATATTTATCAGCTTACACTGACTACCTACCTAATTGGTCGCAAGCCGTCTTACTTCGTTTTAGGAAGGGGTTGACTAAAGAAGTTTGCCCCCCCTTCATGTAGTACTTACTTCGTTTTTGGAAGGGGGTGACAAAAAAATTCAAAAGTGATTTATTCAAACTAGGCTGAGAATCAGCACTTTTCGAACGTCAAAATTACATAAGACAGTCCCCCAAAACGCCCACCCTTCACCAATTCCAAGTGTATTAGCTGGGAAAAAGAAGTGGCGCAACAAACTCCCCAGCAGCACAGCTGTCTGTTCAGTTAGAAGAACAAAAGATTCTATATAATAGTATTCAAAATAATTTACATTACGCAACACGAAACATAATTTAAATTATTAGCCATATGTTAGCTAGCACACGCCAATATACCACACAAAATCATCGAGAAACTCAGGCAGAAATAAAAAGTAAACGTAAGCAGAACTTTATCTAAATAAAAGCCTCCAGACATAAAGGGCGTGCCCGCTTACATATAGTTGTAACTGGAAGTTATAAATGATAAACTAGGACCATCGAGATAAAATAAATAAAACAAACAGTTAATTACTAATAACAATAAATAATATGATCAATTGTCGAGGAAACTAGCTAAGCACATATTGCAATACAACTCATTAAAAAATATATTGTAATGAGTAGATTATGTCAACAATAAATTTAAATTAAATTAAAATAGCTTGACTTATAAAGTCAAATAAAAAAAAAAAATAGTAGCAGTTCGCATAGCTGTTCTCGATGATTTTGTCTGGTATATTGGCGTGTGCTAGCTAACTTAAGGCTAATAATTTAAATTATGTTTTGTGTTGCGTTATGTAAATTATTTTGAATACTATTATATAGAATCTTTTTATTTTGTTCTTCTAACTGAACAGACAGCTGTGCTGCTGAGGAGTTTATTGCGCCACTTCTTCCCAGCTAATGCACTAGGAAGTGGTGAAGGGTGGGCGTTTTGGGGGACTGTCTTAAGTAATTTTGACGTTCGAAAAGTGCTGATTCTCAGCCTAGTTTCATTAAATGAAGTCATTTATGAATGAAGTCAATATTGAATTTTGAGTACTTACTTCGTTTTTGGAAGGAGGTGACTAAAGAAGATTGCCTCTCCCGTCATGGAGTACTTCGTTTTTGGAAGGGGATAATTAAAGAAGTGTGCACCCCCATCATGGAATACATACTTCGTTTTTGGAAGAGGTTGACCAAAGAACTTTGCATTTCTTTCCTTTTCTGGGAATATAAAGTTTGATCGAATCATAGATTTCGGAAACACCATTATTTTTATTTGTAAGACGGTATCGGTACGGGCACAGATAATATAATACTACGTACAGATACCCAATCCCATACAAAGAAATGAGATGAGACGTCCCTAAGTCTGGCTATTGAGCTGGCAATTTTTTTTCCTCCATTTTTTCAACAGATGGCAGCATCACTGACTCACTAATTGCCAGAGACTAGTTTTACAACGCCATCTAGGAGTCGACTTAGATACTTAGGGCGTTTTTTTATTATGGTAGATTCTTTAAATCGCACATGGCACGGTCCGTTCAGGATAAGTAATAAGAATATAACTAAAATATCTCGAGTTGGCGGAATAGTTTCATTTCTGTGTGAGTGAGCTAGCAATTTTCACGCTGCTGCGAATGCTTCTTTATGGGTTTTTTGCATTTCAATGCTTAAATCTAGATTTTCTTCTCCTCGTTACCAAATCTACTACCTATTGCTAAAACCCTAAAACTGAAAACACGCCTTCTTCTTCCGAACTCATTAAGATAGTAAATATTTTTAAAAACATAGGTTGGAGCTATTCTACAAAAAAAAGGTCAACATTTAAAAATAATTTTGACACAATTAAAATCGAATTTGACAATCGCGACTGCACGTGTACTTGTTTCTGCTGGGATTGCGGGTTTTTTCGAAAGGGATATCGCGGCTCCGGCACACAGGCAACGGAAGGAACACGGGTGGGTAAGTAATAGTCTGACACACGCTCCCGCTCCGCCTAGAGCGGGAGAAGTTATTGAATAATATCCCAGCCCCAAAAAAAAAAAAGAAAAAAAGTGTAGTTGTTTGCCCTAACCCAAGATTTTTTTTAGTGCCGGAGGTGCGCAAGGTGGATTGCCTCGACGTCTTTTATAGGGAATTTTTCACTTTTTGTACGGAAAGCATGAAAAAATATTACCTACATGTTCAGGGTTAGGGGTTTATGGGTTTCATAGAGGGGGTCGAAATTTTCATTATTTTTGCAATAGGGCGAACCATTTTCGAGATAAAGAAAAAAAAAATACAGTACTGTTTTTGCGCGTGCAGTCGAGATGTTGTTGTGAATTTTAGCTCTTATTTTACCCCACAACTTTTAAATAGCGATTAAAAATTGTCAAGTTTAGTCTGGTTTGGTTTTTTTACAATCAAAATTTTGGTGAAAAACGTCAAGTTCAGAATAGCAAAATTGCCATTTACACTAAATTAAAAACTCAGTACTATCTTAGTGCTGTCAAACTAAAATATAGTTAAGTTGTGTTACGGAGGTTTATTTCAGAATGGGAAATCGTCGTTTGACAGGAATAAATTAAATTTTAGTCTGGTTTAGAGGCATTTGTGACAAGAGAATCGGCACCATTGACAGACAGAATAGTTATCTACTTTTAATTGTTTTTTGCAATCCTTTTTAGGGTTCCGTACATCAAAAGGAAAAAACGGAACCGTGGTGTGTCGTGTCTGTCTGTCCGTCTGTCACAGCCAATTTGCTCCGAATCTAATCGACCGATTTAGTTGAAATTTGGTACACATACGTATTTATGTGACCCAAACACGGACGTGTAACGTAACTAAATTAATTTAGAATTTTGGGGTTACATTTGGGGGCAAATAATAAAATAAAAATGAAAAGTTTTGCAAACTGAACCGTGTGACATATCAAATGAAAGGACTTGTTGCGGAGATCTCAAATCATTTTTTTATAATTTTAAACTAAATACTTTTAAAGATATTTAAGAAAATTGATGAAAATTTACCAGCATTTTTGGCTCAATAGTGTGGAGATAAGGGTGGGGCCCTTAACTCCACACTATTGAACCACATTTTTTTAAAAGAATGCAGATAATGGTTCTTTACTCTTTACTTTAGATTACAGGAAAACCTATAAGAAGTCTATGGTCTTAAAATAACATAGTAAACTTCTCAATATTGTTGTTGTAGTGTTAAGTTTGTTCTTGGGATTAATGCATTTTAACTACGGAACCCTTCATTGTGCGTGGTCCGACAAGCACTTGGCCAGTTTTTTTTAAACTTAGTAAGTAGATCAGCAAAATGAAAAAAAAAGTAGGTAGGTAGGTACTTGACAAAAACATGTTGATAGTTTTCTTTCAATTCTTTTAATTCGTAGGTACTTGATAAAAAAAATGTTTGAATTTCCTACTAAATGTGATGACAAATTGAGTGAAACGCCATCTATTGCGAAGAGCTCTACTCAAAATGATTAACAGATGGCTACTTTATCATTCTATGGGTTGGAATTGAAGTAAAAGGTTTAATTTATCTTTTTTGTTGAAATTACGAGATTCATGATTTTAAATAGATAAATCAGCATTAAACAAGGAAGTTTTGATTTTTTCTAATCTTACTTCAGCCAAAATCTGCTGTTGATCGCTTTTTAGTGATTGTTAATTTCATAATTGTTACCTATACTGCCATCTATGATTGTTTTTCAAGACTAATTATAATTTTTTCTAGTTGAGACCCCATGGTATGACGTAACAATTTTTTTATGTGTAACATCTTTCCTCCTTCTTTACTGCCATTTAAAAGAGTGATTTCATGAAAAGGGACGGAAGTGTGTAACAGGGAGCCAGGGAAGCGCGCGAACCATTTTACCAATGAGCGCGCGCGGTTGGCTACACTTGGTTACCAACCCATTTTCCAAGAGGTTGTAAACAGGATGATGATGATGATATCGATGACGATGACAGATCACATGTTACACATCATAAAATTATGCGACTACTGTAGGGCTTGCTCACTTTGTTTTTACTATGACGTAGAATCGTGGTCTCTTCTTCAGCTCTTTTACTATAAAGAGTTTGCCTTTTACTGCGTAGTAAGAAATTAAATATGCTTATTTTCCCGTAAATGCCATCCAGTTGTCAAACAATTATGTCAACGTCAAATTGACAGAATTGTTAACGGGAAAATAAACACAGCTTTGCTTGAAAATGTCATTCGCCTCGTATGCATTTTGTTTTTCTTTTAACAAAAATAATAATTGGCTGTAATGTCGAATAAATTGATCATTGTTCAATGTCACTAATTTTCTTTAGTTTTACTTCATGTTTATATAGTTGATAATCGACGGGGGTCGAGTTTGGACGTGTGATATAGAAATGGCCGAAACGAGTACAATGAACTCCGATAATAAAGTGGAGCAGATCGCGAAGAAGGAAGACATGGAGGGCATCAAGACGGAGGTGGAAGTGCTTGTGAAGCACGAGCAGCTGGAGTGCGTGGCGTGCACGACGCGCAGCCTGGAGTGCGTGGATATCTACTGCACCACGACGCGTGCGTCCGGCGCCAAGCTCAGCACCTTCCTGCACAAGTTCACGCAGATGGACTTGGCCGGCCACACCGCCTGCAAGTTCATGTGCAAGAGCTGCTACGACCTCATCAACGTGCTCGAGCAAGCCGAGATAGAGTACGTCAAGTTAAAGGAGACTTTCGAAGCCATCCTCAGCAAGAACCCTCTGTTTGATTCTCAAACAGTCCAGCCCATCCGGTTGTCAGACGTGAAAGCAGAGTTTGATGCTGATGATGATGACGACTATGTGTGTGACAATGTGGATGATGACGACTCAGATGACGAACCACTGGCCACTCAGAGTAAACGAAAGAGATACAAAGTTGAGAAGAAAAAGAAAAAAATATCTACAAACAAACGTAAAGTGAGAAGTAAAACCAACAGTGACAGGTAAATTGATATCATTGTATAGTAATGTTATGTAAATATATTGCACCTTTAAAGTTAATTCAAAATAATAGCCTCTAGATATTTTCTAAAAACAAGTTCAGAGGTTATTGAGCTGAAACAAAAGTTAATACAGTAGGCATCTACTGGAGGACCTGTATTGGGCAAGAGATAATAGTATAGTAATATAATACATTCTTACAATTATTAGTGCATGTGACAAACAGGAAAAAAAACCTGTTAGTCACAATGATGTTACAATCTGGTGTGACTACATTTCCCCATTATCACTCATTACATTATAAAACAAATGGATGACAAATAAATTAGAAAATAACATAAACAAATGACTTGTCAAGTAAGTTTTATGTGATTGTTTTAGTTGGAAATGTGAGGAGTGTGGAGCAAAGGGTACCACAGGGGGTGACATAGGCCTGACGGCTCACAAGTTGGCTGTGCACTCCATGGACGACCCTTCTGCCTTGCTACCAGAGGTCAAGATTGAGAACTCTGTAGAAGGGTACGTACACCTCTGTATTATTATTAGCCAAATGTGTACAGTGGACATTATATGATGCTACAATCAGCTGGGAGTATGACATGTCTAATGACTGACAAATGTTGGCAGATGAGCAACTGATCCTAATCTCTACATTATATTCACTATCATGTGTGCAAACTTCATTAAAATTAGTTAGCTGATACCACACAACATTGTCAATATTCAATAGTATAATTATGTAGTATCTATTTTAATATTTCACTGTGTATCTTGTTTTCAGATCGCAAAGTCCCCTATACAACAATGGCTTCGGTAACTGTCTAAAAGTTGAGATAGATAACTATGATGAAGACGATGACAGTTTGGGTGTTGACGACCTTAGCAATGACATGCAAACTATCAAGAAAAAAATTGGCAGACCACTAAAGAGTAAAATGATACCAGCACAGCCCAGGAAGAAGAAAACCAAAGTGGTGCATCAGTGTGACCAGTGCGATGCTAAATATACTTCTTTATGTGAGTGGTAACTTTACCGTACGCAAAATACGCGCATTGGCGTATAGTTGCATACACCAGCCCTTATTACCTGAATACCTATTGTCTGGATCAATTGATCCTTTCACATGGAATTAATACTCTGTAAAAAACATAGAGGTATGACTTAAAACTAGCATTAAGCCGGCACCAGACATAGCAAAAATATTTGAACACTTGTTTTAACACATGTGAGGCATGGGTGTTTGGGTATTTGATCATAGTTTGATCACATAGTTCAACTTTTCCATTCCGTGTCGGTTTTCGAAAGCACATCAAAGCATTCAAAGTATACAAATGAGTGCGTAGCACATATCCAAGTGCTCAAAATGCAAAAAATACGTGCATAGAATGCAAGTCCCGTGTCTCGTAAATGACTGAGCGGAATGGTTGCTTTGTTCAGTCGCAAGACGGACTGGAGCAACAAAAGTGTCCTGTAATTTATTGAGTTGCTTGAACCATGTGTATGGAACCTTAAATTACCTTTTAGGGTTCCTATATGCCTTTAAAAAACGGCGATTCATAAGGTATATTCCTTATGAATCGGCATTTTTAATATTTTTTATAGTTTATCAATCAATATTCTTTATTTGTAAACATAGGTTACAACAGTGTGTGAGATGTTACAATTGTTATATTATAGTTTCTCCATGTCAAAACATGGAGAAACTATAATATAACAATTGGATCCCATAAATGAATATTTTTACGCCAAATGGCAAACCATTTGGCGTACAAATATTCATTTATGGGTGGCTTTCGCCAATTAAGTAAATTAATATAAAATAAAATAATTCAGTAGTATCAATGTCAATTTTTTAAATGTAATTTAATAAAATGTAATAGGTAATGTCAGGTCATTAATGAAAATATTTAACAAATGTAATAATGTCCTTAAATATAATGTCAATAAGTTAGATAAGAAAAAATAGTTAGTTTAAAAAAAAAAAAATGTGCCATAGGCTTCTACTCCGTTCACCTATTATACTCTATTTTTTTCGAGACGGTAAAATAATCATGCGCTATACAGGGTGGCAGGGACATCGACGCGAAAACTGTTACCATCGATTCAGTACATTATTCTGAACCCCTCTTTTTTTTTTTTTTTGAGGTTGGGAAATTAAAAAATAACTTCTCCCGGTCTGGGTGGAGCGGGAGGGCGTGTCAGACTTTTACTGACTAAAACCCACCCGTGTTCCTTCCGTTGCTTGTGTGCCGGGGCCGAGATATCCCTTTCGGACAAACTCGCAATCTCGGCAGGCATTGGCCCTTTCGGACCCCGTCAGTTGGTGCTGACATCTCTTTGAGGCGCGCGTGGAACACAACGCGCCGTCGACTCGGCCCTGGTCCTAATCGGACGGCGAGCTACCCATAGCTCCCCGTCCGCAAGCCCGCGCCTACGGTGGCCGGAAGTCAGCTCGCGACTCCCGACGCCCGGGGCGTCTCCTGCGAGGACTAGGGGCGCGAGGGCGCGAATCATGCCTCTCCCTCGCGCGCTCCGCCTCCTCCTTCGCGAGCATTACTGCTTCGCAGAAGGAAGTGATGACCTCCCATGCACTCTCGCTCCGAACCATGGCCTGAACCAGGGCCGGACGCTCAGATCGCCGCCGCCGATCGCCTCCGTGAGGACACGGCGTTGCTCCGCCCAAGCCGGGCAGACCTCCATCGATTCTGAAACTTGCGTTGAAATTTTACGTCGGCATTAAAAAAAAAAAAAAACAGTTATTTCATAGAAAACTGTAATACCTACGCGGTAACGAAAAATTGTAACGCCCTGCGTTAACGGTAACAGTTTTCGCGTCGATGTCCCTGCCACCCTGTATAGTAATGGTACTTGATAGACGAACGGACGTCCGTCGGTCTGTCTGTCGGACGGACGGACAGACAGCGGAGGCTTAGTTAGGGTTCCGTTTCACTTCGGTTACGGAACCCTAAAAAGAAAAGAAACACGTTATTGACCCATTACATATGTTTATCAAAAATTAAGAAGTTACAGTATTTTTTTTTGCACATGTAATAATAATTACATACAGGTACATACCGCATCCACGAAATCGTCTTCCATCCTGTTTGTTGTCTATTTGAGAAATGTGAGAGCGAAGTGAACAAGTGTTCAAAATGTGTGAGCGAAGTCTATCAAAGGGTTTGATCAATTAAGTGACTGTGTCTGGCACCCGCATTAGTTTGGCAATGCAAAAGTTAAACAGTATCGTCTAAGCGTAGGTTAGAACGAGATAAATGAATGAGTCCGTTCACGTACACGCTTTCGGCCTGTATGGGCCTACGTTAGTCGTGAAAGAAATAAATCCCGCTTATTAAAAAAATAACAGGTTTTAAAGAGAAAATTTGTGTTATGTAGACTTAATTAATTAAGGTTACGTGTGCAGTACCTGGATATGAGTTTTCTAAAAAAGATAACCCTGAGAATGTATTATTTCATATGTAAGAACAACTGCAATGTTTAACTGCCTAAATGGAATGTTTTAGAACTACTATAAAAAAATATTACACAAATAGACGCGGAAAATGATCGGATTTTATTACATTAATGCGCATAAACGCATAGGAATTCTATTTAAATAACAAATACGTGAATTCCTGCTTTTTCTAACCTCACATTTGTAAACCTAGAGATTGACGAAATACATCGACACTGACAAGTGCATTGAGCCTGTTTCAAGTCTATACAATTTTCAAGTTTTTTGCAATCGATGTAGCTTTAGCAGACACTGCCATCCATTTGTGTACATTAGTGGCATGACAATACGACACTTCACACAGACTTTTTGGGACAACACGAAATGACAATTTTCGCTACTTTATTTCAATCGCCTACGCTCGTGCACATTAACGAACACATATAATGGTTAATAATCTAGTTGTACCTATTACTCATTATCACTCCAAGAAACACAAGTTTTAGAAGTTGAAATAAATTGTTAATATTGATAGTTCAGTTGACGCCTTTTTTTATTTTTGCTGTTAAATAATACACATAACTGGTAAAGGTATACCTTAACTTATTTCAAATTAGTTATTTCTTTGTAGGGTTCCGTACCCGAAGGGTGCCAAACGGAACCCTATTACTAAGCCTCCGGTGTCCGTCCTTCCGTTTTGTTTGTAGTTTTATTTTTGTTCCTTTAAAAATTAAGTTAGGTAATCACTTTATCTGGGGGCTTACTCCCTAAGCGAAATCGTTCGTTCGGCTGTCGTTACGGGCGCTTCGTTCTCCGTCTCACTTACGGACATATAGCCCGGGGAAGTTACGCCAAATTTTAGGCTAACTTTGCATTAATTTAAAACAGCTATTTTTTTCTTTTAACGTGTAGGGTATGGTCAAGGGAGTATATTAAACTGTATACCGCGAAAAGTTCGCCCCCGCGTGTACGTTTTTTTAAGAAAATGTCTAATTTCAATTTTACGTGGTAGAAAAAAATATTAACAGATATTTTGTATGGAGTGTTTGTCGAAGAGATTAGGTATCACAAGTAGGTCCAAAAATTTCACATTTTCGTCCAAGGAAATTTCCATAAAAAAAAAATTACGTTTGTTTTTAAATTGTACTTCAAGCAAAAATATTAACAGCAGTTTTTTTAATTAAATTACTTAATTAAATATTTAAATGCGCTATTCAACTAAATTAAACATATTGTACTAGCGCAAGATATTAATAAAAGTTTTTTTGCAATAGCGGTTCAGAGCCTAATTACAAGAAAATTAAACACATTAAAGCAAAATGTTATGTTTAATTTTGTTGAATATCGTATCAAAATATTGAATTAAGTAATTTAATGCAAAAAAACTGCTATTAATATTTTTGCTTGAAGTACAATTTAAAAATTCGTAATTTCTTTTTTATGGAAATTTCCATGGACGAAAATGTTTAATTCTGAAATAATATATTAGTTTTACGAATTTTTCCATAATTTAACCAAAATTTTCCTGTTAACTATTTTGCCTCAATTTTTATTCACAAAAATGTGTTTTTGTTTTTTTTTTACCTTGATGCGGTCCTGGAAAATGTTTAATTTTTTATATTATTTGAAGAGCTAAGATCAAAAACACGATTCAGGAAAAAAATCGCTGCTAGGATTTAGTGCAGGGTTCAAACCTAATTACCCCGGCCTAATACTGTAAGTTAGACAAAGAGCGAACCGTCCGTAACGACGGCCGAACGAACGGATTTCGCTTAGGGAGTAGGCCCCCTGCTTCGAATAAGAAGACACGAGGACACTGCCATCTATATCGATAATCGAAGTTGAGGCAGCCAAGAGCACAGCACTATTTGTCTCGTACATTTATGCACATCACACGCACACTGGTGTAATTTGTTTTTGATCTCACCCTTATCACCACATTGCCAATCTAACGTATAATATATCTATGGTAAAAATAGTTTCTATTAGGGCTAGTCCATTAAATTAACTGTTACTCAATATTTTGGTGTGTCAGATAGATCTTGAGTTATTAGAGGGTTAAAAAGTAGAATGAAATGGCTTGGTATTATATCAGACGACCGATTGCCGTGCCTTTATGTCATGGCAGTAAGAGTAGTTTTCGACCACTATTGGTTTATTGAGATGATAGCTATACATCAATTGATTTGGCAATGTTGCAGCGCGCTTGGAGCAGCACAAACAGAAGCACGACGGCTCAAAGCCGCCATACATCTGCGAGGTGTGCGGCGCGCACTACAAGCACAAGCGAGCCTGCGACATACACATCGCGCTACATAAAGGTAACATATTTTTTCACTTGCATTGCTGGCATTAATGTTATTAATGTTGCTGTCTATAAAGAGAATAGCAATCAAACGAGAGCGATCAATGGTGAATACCTAACTCAGTAACTGCGTTGTGGAGGTCAGATAGGCAGTTGCTCCATGTAAGACACTGATAGTCAGCTGCATCTGGTAAGCCTAGAAGCTAGCTAGGCAGATCATGATGAGTTGTGTTACTAATTTTGTGCGTTCTTAACACTATAATTGTGATACTAACGTTGTTAACACTATAATTGTGATACTAACGTTCTTAACACTATAATTGTGATACTAACGTTCTTAACTTCTTGCCTATTCTTCTCCATACGAAAACTACCTTTTGGAAGGGGCGACTAGAATCAATTCAATTTTTTGTAAACTTGACGTTCATAAGTGCCTTTTTATGTGCCTAATTGAAATATATTGTTTGACTTTGACTTTAACACTATAATTGTGATACTAACGTTCTTAACACTATAATTGTGATACTAACGTTCTTAACACTATAATTGTGATACTAACGTTCTTAACACTATGATTGTGATACTAACGTTCTTAACACTATAATTGTGATACTAACGTTCTTAACACTATAATTGTGATACTAACGTTCTTAACACTATGATTGTGATACTAACGTTCTTAACACTATAATATTGTGATACTAACGTTCTTAACACTATAATTGTGATACTAACGTTCTTAACACTATAATTGTGATACTAACGTTCTTAACACTATGATTGTGATACTAACGTTCTTAACACTATGATTGTGATACTAACGTTCTTAACACTATGATTGTGATACTAACGTTTTTAACACTATGATTTCAGGTATAAGTGACTGGAAATGTGAAGAGTGCAATAAGTTATTCCCGTCTAAGAATGCGCTACAGAGGCATAACAACATACATACGGGCAAATTGAACTATCAGGTATGTTTCTACCCATACCTACGTGTGTTCTCATTAAATTTTCCGGATCACAATGCCTTTTTTGTTGGTAATTTTTTCTACCTGCATGGACCTCTGATGTGTACGAAAAGACAATTGGCAACAGTGGTCCAAATGTCCACCACTAACGAGACCTATACATGTATCTAAATCAGTGTTTTTCAACCTTTTTCATGGCGTGGCCCCCTTGGTATGGAAAAATATTTCGCGACACCCTACCGTTCGCTGTTTCTAACTTGATATTCAAGTCTGTCACTTTGGGTAGGTAAATCTTGTTTAAAAAGAAAAACAGATACCCACAATTACCCACAGAAGCTTTGAAGTTTTTGGTATCATTGGAAACCTCTTACTTGGATGGCTCAAATAAAAGGCAAACAGAGAGAAATCGCCTGAATTCAGAAAACGATTGAATGCTATGTGTGGCGAAAACGATTCCGCGATGGGAAAAATTGGCTAAACAGAAACAGGCGCCACCATCACATTAATGTGAATGGGTGCGCCTGTTCCTTGTCATATTCATGATTTATGGGACTTTTATTTAAATTTCGAATTTATAGTCATTAATATTTCATTAATTTAAAAAATTTAAATTTCAAATTTATAGTCATTAATATTTCATTAATTATTAATTAATTTTTCATTGGATTTGTTTAAAGTGGAACTTTCAGTGTTACCTTGTAAGTGGTTAAATTGACTTAACTTTTTTTTTATATAACATTTAGTATTAGTATAGTTTTATATTTTAAAGTTTTACATTTTAAAGTAACAGCGACCCCCTTAAAGAAGCTTGGCGACTCTCTAAGGGGTCGCGACCCACACGTTGAAAAACACTGATCTAAATAGTTAATTACATAGGGAGTAAGTAATTTTTATTAGTCAGCATATTCATAGTTAAATTATTTTTACCCGACTTAAAAAAAGCAGGAGGTTCTCAATTCGTCGGTATTTTTTTGCATAAACAGCTCGATTGATTAAAAAAAAAACATTGCGTGTGCAGCTCCGCACACGTGACAGAAGTAAAACTTCTTAAAAAAATAAAGAATGAGACATTTAGTGTGAGAGACGGAGAGAGAGAGAGAGAGAGATATATTTCTTCTCTCACATGTATCAAAATGTGCCTAAACGTGACGCGTCCATGGAATTTCGCACTAAATTGTCATCCAATTATCGAATCGCCGCCGAAGAAGTTTCACTCCAAATAAACAGCCGGAGAGGTGTCGTGGGACACCCGGTTGGAACGGAGTTTCTTTAACCTTTGCACACTTGGCGAATGAGAGTGTAACATTTTAGACCACCACGGCACTTTTATTACGTAACTAAAGTGTCGTGACGATCAAACTGTTATACTTTTTCGGTCTAGCTCTCATTCGCCAAGTGTGCAGAGTATAACGTGCCCTTTCGGCCGCTTTGGCAACTGAATTTCGCAACTAGTTGTCAACAAAGAAATAAATTTCGTTCTATGCAACCGGTTGCCAAAGAAGAACTTTATTTCTTGTGTGGCAAGTGGTTGCCAATTAAGAATTTCTCGAAAAGCGTGGTAGCGATAGAGGATTTTTCTTTCTTAGTTCATAATTTTGACTTTATTGCCTTGTTGTATGCTTAGAAGAGCCTAGCTAAAGTAGGTGAAAATGTGCTTTTAATAATACCCATGACAATGGTCGACACAGTAGGTACTGTCTTCTGAATCAACTGTCAGGAGATCAGTCGAATACAAAAAATCCTTTTTCATAAAAAAAAAACAACCGACTTCCAAAAAACATAACACAAAAGCGAAAAATAACTTTAATTTCGAGTTGGTAGCAAAAATCGAAAATACAGAGCCAATGACACCGACTTCCAAAATTAAAGTTATTTTTCACTGTTTTGTGTTTTTTTTTTCGGAATTAATGAATGTAGTCAGTCACAAAGAAGAAAATCATGATACTTTGTGGGTACGCTTACGTCAAGGGCATGTGTGAAACGCAACTTTTTGGCACCGATTACTTAATTCCTTCCATTGTAAAGAGCCGTTTTTACACTGCTGAACTTTGGTATTCCAGTGGTGAAATGATATCCATCATTTTTTAGTTTACATAATCATGCCATCGTATTGCTTTGAAATGGATTCAAAATTGCAACTACTTCTTTTTTCAAATTATCTATTTCTTTTAAAACGGTATTGCTCCCAGTGCTCTTTTTACAATAATTTTCATGGGCCCTTTGGTTTACAATCTCGTTACGAACATTTAAAGTAACGTTGCCTTCACATCCTTTCGTTGTAAAGCATTTTCAGAATGAATTCTCATTAACGTAATTTTTTTTTCGATGATGACGTCGGCCATCATGCAGCATTGCTACTCCAACTAGTACTCAACTCTGGCAACTACAGAAAAAACATCTTTAAATCCTTCCAAAAAGGTTTTTTAATTGTGTTGAAACATTAAAGTTTGTATGACTTTTTTTTTATCGGGAAATTTAGATTTTGGTAACTGGTTGTGAATCTTCTGCGATAGTGGTTACTGCTTGCCCAATAAGAAATAAAGTTCTTCTTTGGCAACCGGTTGCATAGAACGAAAGTTATTTCTTTGTTGACAACTAGTTGCGAAATTCAGTTGCCAAAGCGGCCGAAAGGTAACGTGCGATAAGGAACTTTGTTCCAACATGGTGGTTTTTAGCCACTTCAAAACTAACAATTAAAAATTATGTCTTATGACGCTTTTTTTTGCCTGTTCCAGTGTGACTTGTGCGGCAAATCGTTCATCCACACGTCGTCGTTCAAGATGCACAAGCTGTCGCACTCGGGCGTGAAGCCGCACGCCTGCGACGTGTGCGGCCTGGCGCTCATGACGCGCTCGCACCTCAAGCGGCACAAGCGCGTGCACAGCGGGGAGAAGAGGCACGAGTGTGCAGTGTGTGGGAAGAGGTTCTCTGAGAGGTCAGCATTCATCATTCTCTTGCCATTATATTTGGTCGGCGCGAAATGTTTTCTTCTACATACTTCTCTATTACTCGTCATCTCGGTAGTCGGCCCTTTCTAGCCATGTCATCTTTCGCACAGTCCATCCATCGTTTCTTTGGTCTTCCCTTACTCACAAGCGTATAGATTCAAAAACTTTCCCCACGATATTTTCTCCAATCCATGAAGGATAGGAGAAAATATCTTGGGGAAAGTTCCAATTAACATAGTTATTTATTTATTTATTTATTAAAACTTTATGCACAAGTAAAAATAAAATACCGTACAAAGGCGGACTTAATGCCTGAGACATTTTCTACCAGTCAACCTTAGGGTGATGCAGAGACAAAACATGGCAGGTGCAACATAAGGGATTGATAACACGAAATTAACTATAAAATAAAAGAATAAATACATACATATATACTTTGTCAGGAGAAATAACGATCGGTAGAGGAGAAAACGAATCCAGCAAATCACCGCTGGGATGTTTCAGCCAACTTCTTGCGTATATTCTCACGAACCTTCCCTTTAAAAGACAACCGACTGGTTGCTGTCCTGATATTCAGAGGTAGCGCATTCCAAAGAAAGACTGCCTGGACAAAGAAAGAAGAGTGAATGAAACCAGAGCGGTGAGAAGGACATCGTAGAAGACGATTGTTGGTGGATCGAAGATTTTTGCTATGGGCAGAGCATAAGTATTGAATATGGGAAGTCAGGTAAGAAGGAGAGGTGGGTTTGTCGAGAATAGAGAATAACATAGACAGAGCCCTCACCTCTGCGCTGTCGAATGGGTAACCACTTTAAAAGCAATCGGTGCGCGGATACATGGTCATACTTACGAAGATTGAAAACGAATCGAATGCAATTATTGAGAAGGCGGTCAAGTTTATTGAGGAGATCTGCATTCAGGTCATAGTAACACACATGACCATAGTCAATTGGGAAATATTAGGGACTGTACAAGCATTGCCTTTATGTGTGATGGGAGAAGATTGTTATTTCCAGTTAGATAAATATTAACTTTGTGTATGTGTTAATTATATTCATTTCAGAGCAAACTGAACTTTTTGTGTAGGTATAAAAGTTATTTTAAATCAATTTCATTTCCAAAAGAGAATGACCGCTCGTCTATATTGGCATACCCTTACCAAAACCATCATGTACAAAAGCTACACATGGTGCCTTTTAAAGTGCATTTGACCTAAATTTTCAATTAGTTCACCGATTTAATTTAAAGCAGCAGTTTTTTTTGTTCATTCAAGGACAATGAGAATGGAGAATGCCCTTCCGCGCACGTGGCTTAGGATAGTTTTATCAACATCAGGGGTGGGCCAACCAGGTGTTTATAACGTATGGGAGAATTCTAGGTTCTAGCACAAAGGAGTGTAAAACATATCACTCACAAACGACGCACTCCTTATTTTATTATTTCTTAACTCAAACTCCATTTATTGGAAAACATAAGCTACCATATACCAGAGAAGATATGACCAGGTCCAACTGAAGGCGGGCGGCGGCGCCCGTTCACGAACATCATGCGTGGATCAGCACTGCTGAGAAGTGAACTGCATTGGAACCGACTTATCTAACGCGTCATTTTGTTTTCTTTTCCATCAAGATTCTTTACAGTTGCATGGATAGTTCGCTGACTGCGTCAAATATACGTTGAACGCTCAAAACACAGTTCATGCATTGATATATGATTTCAATCGTATCAGTACCGCAGCATCGTATCAGTTTTGATATATATGTGGCCTTCTTTGTATCAACTTACGGAGATTAAATACATTTTTTCATTACTGCTACGGAAGAAAATTCATACTTATATAATTAACAAATACTAATAAAACCGGCGAGAAAGTGAGAGTTGGACTCGCACACGAAGGGTTCCGTACCACGGGTACCACCGTACATTATTTAGCAAATAAAATGAAAATACTAAACGAAGAATATTTTTATTTTTCATCTTAAAGAAAATTGCAAAGATACAAATGCGATTTTTTTTTCATTTGATTTGATTTTATTTGATGTTTGGTTTTATTTGATTTTATTGTATTTTATTAATTTGTTAATTTATGTGTGGCTATGGGTGCTATTTACCTGAAAATAAATGAATTTAATAAAATAAAAAAATGTAATGATACTATGAATTACAAAGTTATTTTTGCATTTGCAGAACATGACCCATATTTAAATACCTTATGAATCGGTGGTTTTAGTATTTGTTATTTATACACACATCAACACTGTCTAGGGATATTTCAGATTTATACATATCATTCACAACTTTAAAAGAGACTGGCCATTTTAAAGAGATTTAAACGTCAATTTGTTCCTGGCAAATTTCTCTTCTGTATTCAAAATTCAAATTTAAAAAAAGAATGACTCAGGCGGCAAAATTAAATTAACCTTATCAGGATAAATTTTCGTCTCTGTCCGTCTTATTACAAAAAACTATACAGTTTTTTGTAATAAGATGGACAGAGACGAAAATTAAGTAATGGTTTAAACCCATACTAAAAGGTCTAGGATTGTTACGGTAATAAAGCTAGTACCGGGCTAAACATGTGTTCCGTTTACAAAACGAAGACTATTCGAGGATCAGTTAGTACCAAACTTGGATTATATACTTGTCTAGATTGAGCAATGCAAACAAACGACGCTCGCAAACTGTCTCCAATTACGTGATATGTGTGAGTACCGTTCGTGTACTTATTGTAGTCAAACTGTCAAGGTGTACGTGTTTAGGGATGCCTGCTCCAAATTATTAACTTGCCCTTTCTCAATAAGATGAAAGTTAAACAAAATAGGTTAAATAAAGTAATTATTTTGTAGATTAGTGTTTTATTTAATTTTGTTACAACAAAAAATACAATAAAAAAAAAATATACAGTAATTTATAGATCAAAACCCATCTCTTTGTGTTTGTTTTGGGAACAGTTTTCTCTTTGATTTTATTGCCTAGGCAACGTTATCTGATTTACAAATATGATGACATCTTATTTGCAAATATTTTTCTATTAAAGTCTTAACAGGCTTGTTTGGTGATGTTGACAACAATCACCAATATTGTTGAAATAAGTCCCCTAACACCCCTACAAACCCTGCTATGTACCCTACTACTTGCTCGAAATAATCTGTATATTCTGGATTAATTAATAAAGAAATGTCAGTCTGTGTTAAAGTATCATGTGGAACAGAGGTTACAGTATCACACTCATTGTCATCTTCTGCTCGCGTTTGAGATGTAGTTTCATTTATGCATTTTACTGCAGAAGTACACGTTAGGCTGCTGACGCTTTGTAAAGGCACACAATTGCCAGAATCAACTGCTTTAAGTTCCATGTAGCATAGAAGCTTTCTAAAAATTCCCTTAAATTGTCTCGTATTCGGGTTATCGTTGTAACCTCCATGCATTCGTATAGCACCAAAAAATCTTTCAATGGGAGCGGTTTGTTGTCATATATTTTAGTTTTTTGGTGGGTATAAGGGAGTCATACAATTTCTTTAAGCTCTCGATACCAATTATTAACCCTAGAAAACCGGTAAATACTTGTGATTTTAAAACAGATGTATATGTTTTTATAATGATTGTTTTTGAATGTTCTCCTTCTTTATAACTTCATTTTCTAGAAACTTTAAGATGAGTCTTAAAGTTTCTAGAAAAAGAATTTCAAGATACATTCTTTTGCTTTCTCTAATAAATCGAATATCTCCTCTTAATTAAATATTAATAATGGATGGCAAAAGCCATGTTGGCTTAGATTTCTACTATTGAAAATATCGAAAACAATGGTGCCGATTCTCTTGTCACAAATGCCTCTAAACTAGACTATAAATCACTAAAATTTAGTTTATTCCTGTCAAACGACGATTTCCCATTCTGAAATAGACTAAAGTGACACAACTTAACTATATTTTAGTTTGACAGCACTAAGATAGTACTGGGTTTTTAGTTTAGTAAAAATGCCAATTTTGCTATTCTGAATTTGACATTTTTAACCAAAAATTGTGATTGTAAAATAACCAAACCAAACTTAACCTGACAATTATTAATCGCGATTAAAAAGGTGTGGCATAAAATAAGTTGTCATGAACTAAAATTCACACCAACATCTCGACTTCACGTGCAAAAACAGTACTGTATTTATTTTTTCTTTTGCTTATATCTCGAAAATGGTACGTCCTATCGCAAAAATAATGAAAATTTCGACCCCCTCTATGAAACCCATAAACCCCTAAACCTGAACATGTAGGCCATATTTTTTCATGTTTTCCATACAAATAGTGAAAAAATCCATATAAAACACGTCGAGGCGGCATGCAACACCAGCACGCCTCCGGCTCTAAAAAAAAATCACGGGTTAGGGCATACCACGGATGTGTCAAAATTATTTTTTAGTTTAGAGAATTTTATTTGCAGAATAGCTCTTAGATTCTCATAGCCAAATATAGGAAATTTTTGTGATAGTTTAGTTAGTTTAGTTCGGTGTACAAGAGAATCGGCACCATTATTTATTAACATGATGAACTCTTCGGTATCTTTGGTATCCTCAAAACCTGAGATTTTTTCAAAGACCCCGTTTGTGCTTATCAAGCAACGTGTTCCGTCTTCTGTGCCATCCTTCAATGTTCTTTTCAGTTCTAGGAAAACCCAGTGTATTATTTTGAAACAAAAACCACAGTGAAGGTGGAAAAATCGGCGATGAGCGTGTAAAAATTAATATTTCCCCATACATAATATTTTCCAAACCAGTTGGTGATATCATTTGCCTCGTCGGGTAACACTTCTTCTCTCAATTTATCGAAAGCATCTGGTATCTCTTCTTGGGGTAAATAAGCAAGTGCGATAATGTGTCTTAACTTGACAGCAAACTCAGCATCCTGGCCATATTTACTTTGCAAACAATTTTATTGAATTTGACGCCATACATTTTGACCTAAGTGGATGGAATAGACAGTATTTGTGTTGCGCATCAGAAAATTCTTGTTTTACACCATTAATGACCGCCATCTTGAAATCCGTCATTATGTTTCCTTCAAAACATAACATTTGATTTGAAGAAGCTGTCTTAAATTTTACCTATAATAAGAATAAATGTGCCTCCTTTGTTACCTTTCAACTCAGCAAGAGTCGTGGCTGCAACCTCGATCTGTCACTCATGTCAAGTATCAATCATAGCGTGTAAAAATTTTGCCGCCAACGAACGGAAAAAAAATTATTTCGTTAATTTTCTTTAAAAATAGTAAAGTTTCATTTAAAACTTTATAGAAAATGAATAATAGTGCTTGTGGTAAGTGATATATAATGTTACGCTGATCGTTGAGTCAGCTAGATGCCGAAATGGAGATCGAAAGATCACATTCAACCTAAATCGTCGCCGGTGCCTGCGGCAGGCAACCGTCCGCGTTTTTAGCAGACGAGAGCAGCAATTCTCCTTAGTGCGATAGTGGTGAAGAACGCTCTTCATCCTCGGAGGAAGAAGGCACCTATTCCCACCGCCGAACAACGGCAAGGAGATCGAAAAAAATCTTGTAAGTTCGGCCTACGCATTTACAATTGAAGGAGTAGACAAGTAAGTGTTAAATCTGTTAACAATGACACTATTTATACATCATATCCCTAACCTTACTCAGAAACACTATCAACAAACTTCAAAACTGCTTCTTGTACTAGTATCTACTTCAGAAGCGCATTGTTGTTTTCTAAACAATCCGGTCATGTCTAAACATTACAACTATTACAAAAAAAATACCTAAAATATTCTTTACATCGCGTGCGCTGCGAAAACTATTGATGATAGAATAAAATAATGTACTACGACTTTGCAGAACACATCATTATTTACAAAAAGTGTCGCGACAGCATATGTCTAACTATTAAGTTATGCCACGAAAAACGAATGGCAACGGACAGGTGGAAAAACGAATAGCAACGGAAAGGTGGAAAATCGAATCGCAACGGACAAGTGGCAAAACGAATCCCAACAAAATTTTAACTTGAAGTTTTACGGGCAGGTTTTCAAATTGTACAAGTACATTAACAATTTGCCCGTAAAACGTTTTTCCACTTGTCCGTTGAAGTTTCACTTCTACTATGTGTCCCAGCACACAGTTCGATTTTATTTAGCAACAGGAGCCAATCAGGCTGGTCTGTTTTTAAAAGCGGTCGGCGAAGCCGTTATAACACTTTTAACCTCCCCGGGAGGTAAACCGCTGACAAAGTGATGTTCAGCTAATCTGCTAACTTCGTCGTTTTGCAAGATAGGTTCAGGAGCGCTAGGAAAACGTATCCCTCGCTCATCCTTGAATGTACGATAAATGGTCTGTTGTCGAAATTAACTAGATTACTAGAATATTTGTATTCTGAAGACTGGCTTTTTTGGCTGCTTATACGGCAAACATCATGCAGCAACAAGTTCATGTATGTATGTTAATACAATGATACATTTAATTTTCAATATAATCATAATATTGTTCAAAAAGAGGTAATAATTATAAAACGAACGTTCGAGTATTTAGATGTTCGACCACTATATGGTCGATCAATTGATGTTTGATTATTTGGCACAGTACACCCGTACCGAAACGATACCGCACTGCTTTCAATTAGAATTCAAATTAATTCATTTTAAGGTATAAAATTTTTGTCATGGGCTCAAAAATTTTGCCTTATCGTTTTACGAACAAAACTGTATAAAATCGATAGATTTGTTTATCCTGAAATTCAAAAATCCTAATGTCAGTAATTTCTGCAGGAAATTACTGATCACGGCTGATCTGTTTTCTAAATATGTCAAAAAAAAAAACGAACTGTTTCATAGGTATCTGTCCGATTTTCAGAATGTAGTTACGGTTAAAGATATGTATTTTCTCTAAATAATTACAAATTCACTTAAAGCGAAAACATACATAGGTTTAAACATAAGAAAGAAAGAGATATGCCCGGTAGTTGAAAATGAATCGAAACCCAATGTGTCCACTTCATCCCTACTACCAACACAACACACAATCATGCAGATCAGTAAACCCAATAAATACAATCGATGTGCAAATCGATCAAATCCCATTGTACCGACCCACTTGAGTATCAAACGTATCGAACATCCCTAACATCAAGTGAAATGACATCTGCTGACAACAATGAAAAAACCATGGTATGTTTTAGACCATGGAAAAAACTATTCGCTTTGCTTTCGTGCACTGTGGATGTTATTTTGTTTTCTCGCTGCTTCGAACGTTTGTTTTTGTTATTATGGACTCCGATACCGCTCCTCATGCTGACCCGGCCCTACCCTCGGACACCGAATTTGCACCTCACGTTTAGCCAGGCGCGCTATTATGGACCTCGAACCGGCTTTAAATGACAACCACGGCACGAACTTGGACTCCTCTGCTACACGTACTTCAAGTGAGAATGAGGAACCAATGCGATGTGTTAATTGTTGCGTTGATGTAATGCATCGCAGAAGACACACGTTGCAGCTTATTAAAGTATTATCAATAATCCGGCAATGTACTGCTCCTCAAGTCGTAAGTACATTTTTCTATGTAGTTTTTAGCTTGGTTTCTGTCTTGTCGTTTGCCTATATAAACTGAATAAAAATAATATCTTATTTACAGGTTTATATCTATTTTATCTTATTTGTATTCACATTTTACGGAGTGACAGACCAAGCTATGAGCTGTACTCATAGCTTGGTCTGTCACTCATGCTGGACATTAGCATTGAATAACTTGCCTGAACAGCAAAATGTACTAAGCACATCAAGCGGTCATCGAAGAGAACTATGTGTTGCTGCAGCTGTTGCAATTGTTCCTCCTACAATTAACTTGCCGAATTTCACAAGAGCCCCTGACACAAGCCAATTGTTTCTGTCCGGATTATGAATCACCACAGCGACTTGTAGTCCCAACATGGCTAAGGGTGAAGTTATTCACTTGATTTTAATTCTTATGTCCCAAAAAGCTGCAGAATATGCAGATTTCATTTGCTGCAAAATAACTGGGATGAGCTCCTAATATATGTTTTACATCCTTGTCACCCATTTACTGCAGAACATATTCAAGATTTTGCATCATTTGTAAAAGAAAGAAATCAAACATTTGATTTCCAAAATATTGAAGGGATGAATGATGACCTAGTCCATTACAGACAATAGACAGACAGTTTTTAGAAAATATTTTAATAATAATAATAAATCATTTATTTGCCTAAAAAATGGTATAGAATGGTGTTAAAATATAACTATAATGGCACAAACATGTTTAGCTACGATAAAACATAGCATGCAAAATTTGAGGGTATTTGAAAATGTTATAACGTCCTAAATCAACATTTTTTCTCCATAAATTCTTTTAAACAGTAGAAGTTACACTCATTCAACCACTTGTATAACTTTATCTTAAACAATCTAGAATTTAATGATTTGAATTGACTTGGTATCTCATTAAAAATACACACGCACATTGCTAGGCAGTTCTTATTATATTTGGCAAGTCTTGGCAAATCATTCAGCACTAATTTAAATGGATCTCGTGTATTACGAGGATTTACTTCATTTGCTGTCTTAAATATTTTTTTATTCTTAACTAGAAACACACATATTTCATAAATGTACAGAGATGGCAACGGTAACAAACCAAGCCTTCCAAACACTGGTCGACATGAGTCATCAGGTTAAAGGCCACATATTGCTCTTATGCACTTTTTTTGAGCGACAAATGCTCTGTTTAGATCGGTACTATTACCCCACATTACAAGACCATAGCGTAATAATGATTCTACATACGCGTGGTATGATATAGTGGCATGTTTTACGTTCGTTATATTTTTTACTTGTTTCAGTGCATACACGAATTTATTAATTCTAGTGCTAACATTTTCTACGTGTTCTTTCCAGTTCATATCTTTATCTATTATTACGCCTAAGAACAGTTAATAGTTTATGACTCTGATTAAAGTCAAAATAACAAATAGAAACTAATAGTTATATTTTAACCACCCTAATACAACCCTATAATGTGTAAATAACCAGATTATAACAAAATACGACTGGAAAGTAATATATTATAGAAAAGAATACGCCTTTTTACAAAGATTTTACCCGGCAAGGTGCCAATTTTTCACATGCCAGTTGAAGTATATTCTTGCATCTTGCTACAACTTTATTATATTATTTATTTTTCTATAGATATGTAGTTTTTAAAATGCAAGTCTTTTATTAATTAAGATCAAAAATGAAAACTTTAAAAGGGCTCTCCATGATCTGTTGGTAAACAAAAGTTACTACTCTGTAAAAGAATTTCTGTCCGACAAGTCTCTACTTAAATATAGTACCCAGTCATGATGCGTTCGATGACCTAAAATTTTACCGTAAAATCTATTTTTATTTATGTTTAATTTTATGTGATTTTTGCAATTTGACATTTTAATTTGTTACGATTCTTTTTATTTTATTTTTTTAATTTTATTTGTATAATTTGACATGTACCTACCTATGTTAATTTGTTATGTTTGACTCTGTTTTAATTTTTTTGAATCATATATGTAAATTAATTTTATATTCTACAAATTGAATTTGACATTTCCCTTAATGTTCCCTTTTGGTGTTTTTAATCTTTTTATTTATTGTGCTAGAAGGAAAGTGAAAATAATTAGTAATAATGTTAATTTTATTAGTCGCTAATTTATGTTTAATTATTGTATGCCCTACGGGCGGGACATAGCTGAACGAGATTTCTCAAATATTTAAGAACTGTACTGTACCTACCTATGATCCACAATAAATATATTTGATTTGATTTGATTTGATTTGATCTTGTTCACGGTTAGCCAGATCACCCTAAACAAACTGAGCAATTCCCTTTGAAATCTGAAATTAAAAGCTTAAACTCAAACTCAAAGCATTTATTTCAAATAAACCAATTACAGGTACTTTTGAATTGTCAAGGGGTTGGTCAGTCAGAAATATGAAGCTTGTTGCCCATTCCAACGCGTAGTAGGTTCCTATGGAGAAGAACGGGCAAGAAACTCCATGGACACTCTTTTAAATCATAATATTTTTACAAAATATTGGTTCCATCATCCATGTTGTAATTACACATGTGAGAACAATGTAAAAAGACGTGCACGTTAAAAGCGTCCGTAATAAAAATAAAAACTAAAACAATTCATAAATTAAAATAAATTCAAATAAGCCGTGGCAGCTAAGAGATGACCAGTCCCCACTGACGGCGCCCGTTCACGAACATGACGCATGCATCAGCACCATTTAGCTCCACCATTTTGAAGGGAACTTAATGATCCAACACACACGCCACCACCAGCGAGACATTTGAGTGAGCATGACATACTCTGAACCGCCAGGGCACATTCAAGTCAATGACAGACGTACCCAGTAAATGGTAGCTGTAAAGTAGGTACATAGTGCTCACACATGTGCTATGCAATTATACGTATAATACTAAGAGATTGAATTTATACAATCTAAAGATAGTAACTTAACTACTACTGTTGATAATACTCAAGAAAAAATCAAGTGCCTAGAAAGGGATGTTCATATCCTACAATGTAATGCCAACTCTTGCTCAACATCGTTAGAAAACTCAACATCAAGTTTCAGCGAAATAATTACAGAAGTCCAGGAGCGTACCGAACTTAGCAAAAATAGCATAATATTTGGCATTGCTGAACCACACTTAGGTAACATGGAGAAAAAAAAGATGATGATAACAACGAGGTTAAAAACATCACATTAACTATAGACCCTGTTTGCCCTGAACCCGAAAAAAATATACGTTTAGGAAAATATAACAAGAACAAATGGCTAGACAAAAATAATTTGAATAAAAATTTAAGTAAGACAAAAATGCATTTTTAGACAAAGTACGCCCCGCGTAAATAATTTTGACATACATTACAAAAATAACAATATATTGTGTACGAAGCAGGCTAAACAAAAAGTAAACAGTAAGACAACAGAAGTTACCCCTTCAATTAACCAATTATTATTAGAGAATAATAAAAAGGGTATCTTCTGGCAATATAAATCAAAGGGAGTGCAACATAGTCGTACTTTAAAATTATTTAATCAAAATATCCAAGGTTGCTCTTCCAAATTACTGGAAATAGTATTGTTTTTGGAAAATACCACGTTTGATGTCATTTGTTTAACAGAGAATTGGTTAAAAGATCATCAAGTGAATTCAATTAATTATGAAAATTATTTTGCAGTTAGCCATTTCAGCCGAAAACGTATGATACATGGTGGATCATTAATATTAATTAAAATTTCTATTAAATCGAAAGAAAGAAAAGACATCATCGGACTATCTGTTGAACACAACATTGAATTATCCTGTGTTGAGCTTGATAAGCATTGCTTGACAGCAATTGATAGTATGCGTATACAGACCTTCAAGTTACCAGAATCTATCCATGTTTGATTCTGTCATGAAAGATGTATTAGATAAACTTAGTACTAGTAGTAAGTCAATAATCGAAGTGGAGATTTAAATAACTCGTTAGATTAACTTATTAGAAAATAACTCGAATACTGTCAGATTATTAAGCCTTTTTAAGTCATTTGATTTGTCAAATATTTTTATTGAACCAACACGAGTGACAGCTTCCTCTGCCACCTGTATAGATGATATTTTTTGTTATTGTGATTACTTACAAAAACAAATTGTAAACAAGTTGCCATCAGATCACAGTGGACAAACAATAACATTTTGCTCCACATACCTTTACAAAAAATTCAAATAAGGTCATGTACATGTAATAATTTATATTAATATAGGTGACCCAAATGAGTTCTACGCCGATTTCTTTTCACTATTAAACACGCAATTTAATGTCACTTTTCCACTAAAGACTAAAAGTATTTACACAAAGTTCTTATTAGTGATTGGGCGACTCCAGGTAATCGTAAAAGCAGCGAAAAACTATTTGAACTTTACGGCCTAAAGCAACATATGAACAATACAAGCTTTCATAAGTATGTTGCAAAATATTCAAAAACTTTTAAAAGTGTGTGCAAAATAGCCAAATCGCTTTATATTAGCTATAAAATAAAATCAGCTGATGATAAAATTAAAACTACCTGGCAAATAATAAATAATGAAAGAGGTAAGAAAAAACAGCGCAATACTGAATTTAATTTAGAGACTGCACATGATCCTATTAACTCAGATGTAGAAATAGCTCAGGAATTTGAAAACATTTTGCTAATATTCCCCTTAAAACTACTGAAGCTTTAAATTCCTCACCCGCGCTTTCTGCTGCCTTCCTCAGACAGAATGAGAAGACATGCCTTTTGGAGTTTAGGTTTCAGCATACAAATCCACAGACTGTTATAAAAGCTTTTAAAGATCTTAAAATTAAATAAACAGAAGATCTCTGGAGAATGTCTGTAAAAGTCTGTAGAACTATTATCGAAACCATTGCGCCCTATTTAGGTTTCATATTTAACACCAGTGTAGGCCAAGGAGTCTTTCCGGATCTCATGAAACACAGTAAAGTAGTTCCATTGTTCAAATCCGGTGATAGTAAAGAACCCAACAATTATAGGCCTGTGTCAATTCTACCAATTCTCAGTAAGGTGTTTGAAAAGTTGATGGTCAATCAAATGTTACGTCACTTTAATAAAATTCCATCTTTCATGAACAACAGTACGGTTTCACCAAAGGGCGTTCTACCACTGACGCTGGTGTCACCCTAATAAAGAAATTTTTAATGCCTGGGAAGAAGCACAAGATGCCATTGGAATCTTTTGCGACCTCTTGAAGGCGTTCGATTGCGTAGACCATGAGCCACTTCTGCTGAAACTGGAGCACTATGGGATTAGAAATACAGCTCTTGATTTACTAAGATCATACCTGAAAGATAGAAAGGGCAAAGTCCAAGTAAACGGCGTAAACTCATTAGGGTCTGAAATGGCATTGGGCGTTCCTCAAGGTTCGATATTGGGTGCATTACTCTTTTTAGTTTACATTAATGATTTACCCCAATTACTTCAAAATCAACCGAAGATGGTGTTATTTGCAGATGACACGTCATTGATCTATAAAATCAATCGACGGTCACATAATCTTGACGACGTGAATAGCTCTATTCTTCAGGTCCAAGATTGGTTTACGTTAAATAATTTGGTACTAAATAAAAAAAAAACAAATTCATTAGATTTAAATTACCTAATGTTAGAAGTAGCGATGTGACATCATATTGAATGGAGAAAAACTGGACTTTGTAATAACGGTTTTCCTAGGAATCACGCTAGACGAGAAATTACAATGGGGACCTCATATAGCATCTCTTGCGGGGCGGCTAAGCTCTGCCGCTTATGCTGTTAGAAAAATAAGACAGTTAACAGATGTAGAAACCGCGCGTTTGGTCTATTTTAGCTACTTACACAGTATTATGTCGTATGGGATTTAACTGTGGGGTCGGGCTGCTTACATTGAATCCATCTTTATCTTACAAAAGAGAACTGTCAGAGCCATTTATGATCTACATCGTCGCGAATCTCTCAGGGAATTATTTGGAAAGATAAATATTATGACGGTACCTACCTTGCCAATTCATTTATGAAAATATTATGTTAGTAAGAAAAAATCTACATATTTTTAATAAAATAAGTGATATACATAATTTTAATACTAGAAATAAAGATAAAATAGATCAACCATTTTCAGATTATCTAAAGTACATACATATTTTATGGGGTACTGTGTTAAATGTTACAACAAAATACCTTGTGTTATATTACAATTAAATGAAAGAAAATTTTAAACTCATATTAAAAACAACATATTTTTTTTAACTAGCATATATATTCCTCTAATTTGAAATTAGAGGATTATATCCAAGATAAGAATGCCTGGAAACATGCTGGTCCTGTTCCATAGGATAATCTGGAATCTAGACAAAATCAATCTGTTTGCTTATTTAACTGAAATACGCGACATTTACAGAACAAAATCTAAAACTGAGGCCGTTGTAGTTGACTTGAAATGATTGGTTCAGTGATCAAATAAAATAAATCACAGAAAGAAAAAAAAAACGAATGCCATTAAACACCAACGACATTAAGATTAAAGGAACTCCTCGGAATATTGATGTCTGATTTTCTGACCGTAAAGACACAACAACTATTCTACTTGTCCAGACAACTTGCTAAAAGTCGAGGTTTGCATGGATGCTGGATTTCTTTTGGGATCATACGGAAGAATGAGGGTGACTCACCCATTCACATTAAAAATACTGAAGATTTAGGTAATATTATATGACTGTTCTTGTTTTCAGTTAAACTATTTGCTATTGTTTTTAAAATATGTCTAATAACTTATTTTTATACACTGTACATCATACATATCACCAATTTTTTCATATTCTTACCAATGCAAATTAACTATACAAATGTAATCAAACAACACACACATTTTCTTACATATAATCATGTTTTGGTTCCGTGGTAATAAACAAATAGTACAAATGGTCACCTGCTATGTTCCCCGTACACCAGTTTGTTTGAATCATTGTTCATGTTTACCAAATGGGTGCACTAGTTCCGAGATCTGTAAAATTTACATGTCGGTCTTAATAAGCAAAAAAACGGAAAATAGTCTTATACTTTCTTTTTTCTTCTCAAATTGTCCTACGAGATTATTATATGACAACATTCGCTATGGTAAATGATTTATTAAATAGCTTAGATCAATTTAATGCTTCTGTCTCTATAAGTTGTGACCCGGAAAATTGCTCCAAATACATACCAACGACTACCAACTACCTAAAAATTTTACAACAAAACATACGTAGTATTAATTGCAATTTCAATGAACTTTCAGTGCTTTTGTCTAGATTCGGCTTCAAATGTGACGTTATATGTAGTGTTGTCCGAATGCTGGCTCCGTCAGGTATCAGATCTTACTATTGTAAATGGATTTAACGCTTATAAACTGAACCGAACCTTTGATCAAAATGATGGAGTGGTAGTCATGGTCAGTAACGAACATTAGTACACAGTAGAAGAACACTTCTTTATGAATGCGACTGTTTGCTAATTAAATTTGGGACTAACATAGTTATGCTGGCAATCTACAGGTCACCGTCTTTTAAACATTTGGATGCCTTTCTACTATCACTCCACAACATTCTTGAACAACTACAATCATTCCAAAATATAATAGTTGTGGGTGGCATTAATGAACGTTGTTGAAATATTGAACGTTGATTAAAATGTTTCATCATATCTAGATATTTTTTAATTTCACGGTTTACTTCCGGCACATAACCTACCTACTAGAGGAAATAGTTGCCTAGATCATGTTTTAGTTAAGAGTAAGTTACAGGCTTATACATAAACCTTCACACCTCAATAACTGATCATGATGCTATTCTATTTTGTCTCAAGCACGGGGGTTCAAAAAACCCTTAAATAGTAGAGAAATCAGGAAGCTGAACTGGACCGAGATCATCTCCGACTGCTCAAAATTAGATTTCAGTAAAATTTATGCTGAATGTGACTTACATTTGGCAACCAGTGAGTTTATCGAATTATTGTCTAATCTAATATTAAAACATGCCGATCGTTAGGATGCCACGAAATAAAACTACCCTAAAACCCTGGATAACGCCAGGACTTCTAAGATGCATTAGAAATAAAGACAATATGCATATTAAAACTAGAAAATAACCAACTAATGAAATATTAATTATAACATATAAACGATATAGGAACTATTGCAATAATCTTCTTAAAAAAATCAAACGACAATATGAACGAAACCAACTAAATATGGCTAAAGGTAACTCCAAATTATTATGGGACTCTATTAAAACTATAACAAATTATAATAAAAATCTTGAACCGCCTGAAGAACTATATATACAGATCAAAGCTCTCAATCATCTATTAATAATGTCAATACCTTTTTTGCTACAATTG
Source organism: Agrochola lota (assembly GCA_947364205.1). Classification (NCBI taxonomy): domain Eukaryota; kingdom Metazoa; phylum Arthropoda; class Insecta; order Lepidoptera; family Noctuidae; genus Agrochola; species Agrochola lota. Next base: position 23,501,666 of record OX376221.1, read on the forward strand.
GAAAAGTACTAGCTCAACGCATACCCTCGAATGTTCCATCTTTTAATAACACCGCTGTAATCAGGGACACGTCCCCTAGCAACTCATTCGTACTACTCAAAGTGGATGTTGTGGAAGTTAAAACTCCTATCCTAAGTTTAAAGAGTGAATGCTCACCTGGATGGGACACCATCTCATCCAGGCTATTGCAAAATGTTGTGACTGTGGTGGCGCCCGTTATTGCTGATATCATAAATCGTTGCTTTGATACATGTGCCTTTCCCAAAGCACTAAAAAAATCAATTGTAATCCCCATATATAAGACAGGGGATACAGGCAGTGTCAACAACTATAGGCCCATCTCTATCCTTTCTTCACTATCGAAAGTGTTCGAGCGTACTATTAACTATAGACTAATAAAATTCTTAGAGTCAAATAAAATTCTTGCTGAAACACAATATGGATTCCGAGCACGCAAATCCACTGATGAGGCTGTTCACACTTTTTCTGATTTTGTGGTAAGGAACATAGACGAAAACAAGAAATGCCTAACCATCTTTCTCGATCTTGCCAAAGCTTTTGACACAGTCTCTATCCCCACCCTAATTCATAAATTAAGTAATATGGGAATACGGGGTAATGAACCGATATTAATAGTTGACTATTTATCCGATCGTACGCAGCGTGTAAGGATCGGGGACCACTTGAGTGATAAACTTCCTATCAAGTGCGGAGTTCCTCAGGGAAGTGTTCTAGGCCCCACTTTGTTTCTATGTTATATAAATGAGCTGTGTCAATTTAATCTTGAAAACTGCAAAATAATATCTTACGCAGACGACACAACTCTTACTTTCAAGGGCGATTCTTGGGAAGAAGTATATTCTTTAGCTCAATCAGGTCTCAACACTGTCTGCCACTGGGTCGCTGCTAACTCGCTCACTCTTAACGCAGATAAAACAAAATATATTCCTTTAACAATAAGGAGCGTAGAAAACTTCTTACAAGATAAGCCTCCCATATTTGTTCATCAGTGTTCATTTCCCCCTTTGTAGCTGCTCAACTATACAGCCGACACAAAGTATTCGTTATTTGGGTGTAACCATTGATAAAAGGTTGTCCTTTGATTAACACATTCACAACTTATTTAAAAGAGTACGGAAACTAACTTATATTTTTAAACAGCTTAGACAGGTAGCAAATGGTGAAACCCTTAAAATGGTATATTTTGCCCTTGTTCAATTTATACTGACATATTGTGTAACAACTTGGGGAGGAGCCGGTAAAACAAAAATGTTGCAAATAGAAAGAGCCCAAAGGTTGATTCTCAAAGTTGGCCTTTCAAAACCGCGACTCTATCCCACCGACGCACTGTATCAGGAAGCTGAGGTGTTAACTGTTAGGCAAATTTACATCCTTTTTGCTATTCTGCGGGAACATTCAGATCCATCGTCTTTCGATCTTTCCAAATTAACAACGAGGAGGCAGTATGCAATATGTAGCACGATCAAATATAATACAGGTTTTGCCCAAGAATTCTATACTTTCCGAGGGCCTGAACTCTATAATAAGTTAAATAAAGAATTGGGTTATTTTTAATTACAATAAATCTAAATGTAAACTTATATTGACTAACTGGCTACTAAAATTGAACTACATAAAAACAGAAGAGTTACTAGTCATAAAAACGTAATGGGAACCATTCGTCTAGTTGAACATGAACCCATTCACATACCCTCTCACCCTCTCAACACTACACACACACACGCACACAGACAAACACAAAACACATCACACCCTCACCCGCACCACACCCCACAAGCACCTTGAACTTCACTACACTTCATACAAATTTAAGATTTTATTATTATTCTCTTCCAACATATAGTTTGCCCATAGAACATGAAAATTTAACTTTCTTTAAGAATTTTCTATTATAATGTTTTTGATGATATTTTTGCCTCTAGGGCGGAGACCCTGGTGTCCTGAAACACAAGTCACGGCTTAGTTTAGGCACCAGTCTCCCACAAATGAACATTGTCCTACATCATAATTATGTTTTTCCGTTTTTAAGTTATAATTTTTTGACATTTTTGAAAATGCTCTCGGGCTTTGACACGCAAAAACAAACGTTTTTTAAATAAATTTATGAAACCTGTGTACATGTTTAATATCAGATGCATTGTGATGAAACAGTCTACCAATTTTTTTGACATAGCGGAAATGGGCTCCCATAAAACTGTAACGTTTCTGACCGGTACAGCCCACCGAGCCGGGTTCAGAATCATTAAAACTAACGATTTTATACGGCTTTGGCCGTAAATGTGACATGATTTTGGTCGTCGGCTCTTGTACTACGAGTATATAATTTACTAGCTTTTGCTAGAGGCTTCGCCTGGTAATTATCCCATGGGAACGTATTACCGGGATAAAAGTACCCTTTGTACACTGTATCCCCCCCCTCCCTGTATCCTGTGTGTGTCACACACAGGATACAGGGAGTATGTGTGTGTGTTTTGTATATAGGGTTACTGGTAACTCGACGTATTCCTTGCAGGACGTCATAGTAGGGTTAAAATGCAACAAATTAAGCCACCAAAAGCTCTACCGAAATTCAGTAGTTTTTGAGTTAGTTAGATTTTTAGTTTTTTTATGAAAAATCCCAGATTAAATCATTTGAAACCAATTAAAAAATGATTTCCGGCGCGACTGTACTGAAATTTAAGTTATTATCATAGTTGATGCGGTAGCAGATCTTTGTTAACAATTAAAATTTCAAAAATGCCTAAAACGTTGGCAAATATCACTAACCAAACATTAAATATTTTGTAATTTTTGCTATAACTTCATAAAAAAAATTGTCTAGTGCAAAAAATAAATACTACGCCTGATGTCCAAATTACCAGGAAAATATCCTTGTCTTATCAACTATTCAGAAAGGTACGATTGTCAATACTTTTGCATGTGTGACAGGGAAGAGAATCGTTTTATGGGGAGCAGGTAAAATTGCGAGACGATCAACCTATTGTTTCGTATTCGTATTATTCGTAGTTTTTACCTGCACTAAAACTCCAAACACTCTGCAAGCTTTATGATTGGTCACTATTGTTCTCTTGGCATGACAGGGGGTGCGACTTTGCAAAATCTGGTGGTTAGCGTTAGTTAGTCTCAGCTCTACGTCGCGCAAGCTCGTGTTTTGTTATCTGGCTATTTCCCTAACTGTTGCCGCGTATCTTGCTCTTGTGCTGTGCTGTGCCTTCATAAGTGCTGACTATGGCTGCATATTCAAATCCTGAATACGCTGACATAATGTACTGTTACGGACTTTGTGACGGTAACGCTGCTGAGGCGCGGAGAGAATATCAACTTCGCTTTCCCAACCGCCGACTCCGACACGTTAGTGTCTTCGGATCGACTTATCGGCGAATATCTGAAACTGGCAGTGTTCAAAGAAGCAGGCAAATTGACACTGGTCGTGCCCGGAGATACACGGCTGAGGTCGAGGAGCTTATTCTTCAACGTTTTATTGACGACCCCAACATATCGACAAACATCGTAGCGCGTGAGCTTGGTATGTCACAGTGGAAAGTCTGGTCTGTAGTTCACTTGTCAGGCCGACATCCATACCACTACCAACCAGTCCAGTCATTAGAAGAGGGAGATCCGCCGAGACGGCTTGAATTTTGTCGTTTTATGCTAAGTGCCGACGCCGAAAGCGAAAACTTTTAAAAAAACATTCTGTGGACCGATGAGTCATGTTTTGACCGTGACGGTATCACAAAGTACCACAACTTACATTACTGGGCACCTAAAGCAGAAGCAAACCCTAAAAAACTGAAACCAACCGCATCCCAGCGTAGATTCTCGCTTAATGTTTGGATGGGTATTATCGACGACTAATTAATTTGCCCACATTTTTTACCCCGAACACTAAATGGGGAACTTTATGAAGATTTCCTAAGAAATCATTTAACAGCACTACTCACGGATGTACCGGAAGAAAGAAGAACAAACATGATTTATCAACATGACGGATGTCCAGCCCACTTCCGAATCACAATTCGACAATTGCTGGAAGAAAACTATCCAAACCGATGGATAGGGCGCAGTGGGCCGATTCCGTGGCCTGCACGAAGCCCTGATCTGACGCCGCTACACTTTTACGTCTGGGGTCATATGAAAGACCTAGTTTATGTGACCCCAGTAAATTCAATTGAAGAAGTAAGTGAGAGAATAACAGATGCGGCGGACCAAATGAGGGCAACAATCACATCAAGAATCACAAAAACCGAAGTGAGGAAGCGAATAAGAACATGTATTCGAAACCGAGGGCAGCACATAGAACAAGACGCGTGAAATGTGTGTCATTAAACTTTTTAAATTGATATTGATTAAAAATAAATAATAATGTTCACGAAATTGTTTAATTTGATTTTCCGAATAATCACCTTTTTGTGAGGATTACGCTTTCCTGTAAGTAAGTAAGTAAGTAAGTAAGTATATTTATTTGTTTAAACATGGTTTACATACATTGCATGCAAGATATTACAGTAGAAAAGAAAGTTCAAACATGTTCAGCCGCGTGACGTGGCGCACAAATTGTTGAGTGGCGTACAGTTGCTGGGTTTTAAACCGGGACTACACTTATTAAATTCAAAATGATAAAATTACTATAACAATCGTACTACATTATCAATACAATTCAATTATCAATTCTATTCAATGTCAGTTCAATTATCAATTCAATTCAATGTCAAGTTAATTATTAATTCAATTATGTCAAGTTAATTATTAATTCAATTCAATGTCAATTCAATTTAATTATCAATACATTATACAATAAAATAAATTAAAATACATAATCATCAAGAAAAATTATCCTCTTTCATAAATTCCGAAATACTATAATAAGATCTCTCTATTAATAATTTTCTCAATTTCAATTTAAGGCCAGATACATCCAATAATCTCCATGACTTGGGCAATTTATTAAATATGGTCGGAGCCATGTAATAAATGCTCTTATGCAAAAGAGCAGTTTTACCGCCGCGAACACAGAGTAGAGTATTGTCACGTCTATTCCTTGGCACAGCATCAGACAAACGTTGGAATAAGTTAGGATGACTTACAGTGAACATTACCGTTTCCAAAATGTATAATGAGGGTAATGTCAATATTCTATGCTCTTTAACTGTACTAAATCAAAATCGATTTTCATAATGTAGTCCATGACTTTGTATTAACTTTCATACCTTTTTGAATAGCTGATAATACAAAGATATTTTAGTATTAATTTGTACATCAAGCGTAGTAATTTTTTTTGCACTATACAACATTTTGTATGAAGTAATAACAAAAATTACAAAAAAAAAAATGTTTGATTAGTGATATTTGCCAAAGTTTTAGGCATTTTTGAACTTTTAATTATTAACAAAGATCTGCTACGGCATCAACTATGATAATAACTTAAATTTCAGTACAGTCGCGCCGGAAATCATTATTAAATTGGTTTCAAATGATTTAATCTGGGATTTTTCTTATAAAAACTAAAAATCTAACTAACTCAAAAACTACTGAATTTCGGTAGAACATTTGGTGGCTTAATTTGTTGCATTTTAACCCTACTATGACGTCCTGCAAGGAATACTTCGAGTTACCAGTAACCCTGTATATCCGGGTCATGGTCAACCCATGTGCCAAATTTCATCCACATCCGGTCAGTCGTTTTGGCGTGAAAGCGTAACCAACAAACAGACATACAAACTCACTTTCGCATCTATAATAAGTGCAAATGATAGTTTCTAATCTGTTTGTGTTATATTTAAATTTTGCTATGCATATTTTTTTTTGTTTCTTTTTTTTTTCTCTCTTTCATGATTATGTTGTATTTCAAGTGGCAATAATTTATTTTGTACGCCAATGATGGCAAAACATGTTGCAACTCACAGATTTTCACTTCACATCCACATTTGCATTTATATGTATAATGTTACACATGCTTACAAATAAATATATCTTTATCTTTTATCTTTAATACCTACGCAGTCAAAATTTATGGAACAGCAGATTTTTTTTTAAATAACCGCCCAAACATTTAACGTGTGGTTCAGAATCATGTACTTAATCCATGGTAACAGTTTTCGCGTTGTTGTCCCTGCCACCCTGTATAAAGTGCTCGGTAAGCTTTCGGTACCGGTCTAGTAAAACGCGAGACCTCACGTGGTACCGAAACGGTCCCTCACCGCAAACGTACCGACCAGTGAGGAAAGGGCCTTAGAAAACAATTTTCACTTTGATATACGAAACTTTCATTTTCAGAATGGCCTGCTGCAGCGGGAAAACCCTCGTAAATACGGTTTTACCCCCATACCCGGTTTTGGTCTAATCAATCTATAGAACTATAGTCATAAGAGTCATAATTACAACTCTCAAAGAGAATTGGCCAAAAATGTCATGATTTCATGAAATAGTTCTTCAATAGGGTAATTTTGACTTAAATATTTGTATGAATGATTTCGATGATTATAAGTCGTTGCTTCGTGTTCCAGATACAATCTGGCGGCGCACAGCAAGTCGCACGAGGCGAGCGAGAGCGCGGCGCCCGCACGCGACCAGCCGCGCCGCCGCCTGTTCCGTTGCACCTTCTGTCCCGAGCGGTTCGAGCGACGGTGAGTAGCATACATAGGCGAAACGTCTAGACCAATGGGGTTAAAAACTGTTTCCGGTTATTTTGAGCAATGGATTGGAGCGAAATAAAAGGAAGGAATAGATTATTGCTTGTTTAATTTTACGTGCACAATATGGAGATTATTTTCTTAACCAGATTAACAGAACCGAACCCGTGAAGTATGTTGCCACACGGTATTATTAAAATTAAAATGTTGCCATTACATTATTCAATAAAATTCATCATAGGTGGCAGCACAGTTGTCCGTCTTCAAACCAAACACAACAAGTGTATATGTTTACTGTTGTGTCGATCACAAATTATACGAAAACTAGATAAATATGTATACGACTTGGAGTGTAGCACTATTAAAACACGAGCTAAGGACAGGGGAAGCGTCTACCACTGTAAAAAAATCAGCTTTCGTGGAAAAGTCAGTAAATTATGAACGTTTCATAATTTATAGGTTATTTTGTGTTTCTTTACTTTAAGTTCTATTTTTGTTAAATACGGAGGTGTACGACCGGAGTCACACCTGATCAGAGTTGAAAATCAACTCATCCTGACTGAAAAACTTCAGAGATGTTAATTCTAGCACTGCTCTATTATGATAATACAAAACACCTATACCTTTACTATAATTCAAGTTAAGTCTTTTTAAGTCACTCAACTGTCCTTTAATAGAGGATATGTCTTGCTTTATAGTTTCAAGACTATCAGCCTGGGATTTTCCAAAGTTATTAAGTAATCCTATAATTTCCTTTTTGAATGCGCCGAATTGATATGCAAAATCATCCTCTATTGTTTTTCTCTTTCGTACTGATAACATTCAAAATTCAAAAGTCATTTATTCAAACTAGGCTGAGAATCAGCACTTTTCGAATGTCAATTACATAAGACGGTCCCCCACAACGCCCACCCTTCACCACTTCCTAGTGCATTAGCTGGGAAGAAGAAGTGGCGCAACAAACTCCCCAGTAGCACAACTGTCTGTTCAGTTAGAAGAACAAAAAAAAAAGATTCTATAGAATAGTATTCAAAATAATTTACATTACGCAACACAAAACATAATTTAAATTATTAATACCCATATGTTAGCAGCTCGTTTTTGAAGAACAAATATATTTTGAATATCAGCAGCTTTGCCCAACAGCAGAAGACCGTAGGACATAACGCTATGAAAATACTAACCGATCTGTATCGACGTCAGTGTATTGTCTTACTTTCCTGACGGCGTAGGCGGCCGAACTGAGCCTTCCCGCTAGGCTCGATATATGTGGGCCCCACTGAAGTTTGGCATCTACTGTTATGCCCAGAAAAACTGCCGAGTTTACAGATTCAAGCACCTCTTTATCTAAGACGATGTTAGGACCTAGATTTCTAACATTTGGTAGGGCGAACTTTACACATTTCGTTTTCTTAGCATTGAGAACTAGGTTATTTGTCGTAAACCAATCCGTAACCATTGAGAGTGCACTGTTTACATCGTCAAAATCTTGTCTATTCCTGTCTACTTTAAAAATAAGAGAGGTATCATCTGCAAACAGTACAACTTCACAGATACCCTTTAAATAGAATGGTAAATCATTGATATACACTAAAAACAAGAATGGACCCAGTATTGAGCCTTGAGGTACACCTAACTGAACTGGTAGCCCAGAAGATTTCACACCATTATCATCTGCACATTGGGACCTATTATGTAAATAAGAATTTACAACGTTGAGAGCTTCGTTTTGCACACCGTAATGACGCAGTTTACCCAAAAGCGTGTCATGGTGCACGCAATCAAAGGCTTTGGAGAGAGCACAGAAAACCCCAATAGCATTTTGCGAGTTCTCCCATGCGTTAAATATGTGTTTCAGCAAAGCAACACCCGCATCAGTAGTCGAACGACCTTTTGTTAAGCCATATTGTTCATTATGAAGGAGGCTATTTAAATTAAAATGTCTTAGTAACTGCTTGAGTATTAACTTTTCAAATATTTTGCTAAATGCTGGTAAGATAGAAATAGGTATGAAATTGCCAAATTGTCACTTTTATTACCGTCGTTAAATAATGGTATGACTTTACTGGTCTTCATGAGGTCAGGAAAAGTTCCTACATCAACAAATTTATTAAAAGCAACAGCTAGATAGGGGGCTACGATGTCTATTATATTACTTAAAAGTTTAATGGAGATGCCCCAGTAATCACCAGTGTTTTTAGACTTGAGTGTGTTAAAAACATTAACTACATCACGAGGCGTTACATGTTCGAAGCTAAATAAGGGACTATTTTTAGACATTTCTATTTTTTTATTTTTACTAAGCAAAAGGTTTTGACGGGGATGAATTTAAGGAGCGAGTGGTAGTTACAGGTATGTTGGCAAAAAACTCATTAAACGCCTCAGCTATGTCAGCTGCTTTATTAATTAATTTATTGTCGACCATCTCAAGTTGTTTATCTTGTTTAACCGACTTACCCGTTTCATTGTCAATAATTTTCCAAGTGGTTTTTACTTTATTATTGGATTTTTTAATTGTATCGCTTAAAAATTTAGATTTAGCAAAAACACAAACATTTTTAAATCATTTTTGACATACTCTAGGGAGTATCAAACCTGAATTTTAATTTACATAAAATCACATCGTACGTGCCTGTAGGTAAAGAAAACACACTTCGTTCTCTTGGGAGCATCAGCTGTATACGAATTTCTCCCATAAAAGTCTTCAGGTTTCGTACACATACAGACATAGTCTCGCCGAAATATCAGGTTCCCATTTTTTTTTTCGGATAACTTTCTTCTACAGTTTTCGTCTTCTAACATCTTTGGCAAATACACGGGTGACCGTATTTTTGCAGTCACAGAGCTGCGCAACGGGGCATATTAATAATTATACTTAAAAGAAATCGTTGTTTGCAAAAAAATATAGATAGTGACAGCTAGCTGTCAAATTCTTAGACGCTCGGTAGCAGCGACATCTGAAGTGAGCAAGTGGCAGTTTTTATCCCCATTGTACAAGTATCTTTTGGCGTGTGGCAAAAATCCGAACGAATGCCGCGATCCTGTTTTTAGGTTTCCGTACGTCCGAATGAATAAACGGAACCCAATGATCACTCGTTTGTCTGGTCCGTTTGTCACAGCCAATTTGCTCCGAATCGAATGGACCGATTAATATCAATTTTTGTGACCCAAACACGGACGTGTAACGTAAATAAATTAATTTTGAATATAAGGTTATTAATCTCGCGATAATCTAAGATACCCGATTTCGGCGTATCAAAATACTTTGAATAGAGATGGGATCTACATTGCTTAAAACTGATTCTCGAGGCATATCGTTTTATTACACGTCATCATTCAATTCAATTTATTTATTTACCATCAGGTAAATAAATAAATCGATCGATGAATGGTGACTGAAATTCACTAAAAGACGTCATTCAAGTTTCGAACATTTTGTACCCAAAAACAAAAGTGCCATGAAAAAAAAAACGGTTTTCTTATGAGAAATAACACCCTCAACATTTTTTACTCTTACAATGATAGTATACAATTAACCCTTCCGCTGCTATAAAAGTTTGAAAAATACAAAAAATCATATTTTGGCTTAAAGTGTTTCCAGTATTACATTAATATTTAAAACGAAAAACAACCTAGTTACCTCTTCATCATCATCATTTCAGCTGGAAGACTTCCACTGCTGGACTTAGGCCTCCCCCCAAACATCGCCACTTCGACCGGTTCTGTGACTCTCGCATCCAGCGGATTCTCTTGACCAAGCCGATGACTTGGTCAAGACCGCAGGAACCTCCACCTTGTGGGAGCCTTCCAACGCTTCGTCTTCCGGTACGCAGTCGCCACTCCAGAACGTTTCAGCCCCATCGGCCATCTGTTCTGCGAGCAATGTGCCCTGCCCACTGCCATATAAGTTTGGAAATTGTTAGGGTTATATCGGTTACCTGGGTTATCCTGCCGATCTCTTAATTTTTGATTCGATCACGTCATCAAGGAAACTCCAAGCATAGCCCTCTCCATTGCCCTTTGGACGACTTTCAGCCTTCTAATGAGGCTCATTGTGAGCGACCACGTTTCAACTCCATAGGTCATCACTGACAACACGCACTGGTGACGGCTGCGGTATGTGTGTCGAGAAAATATTGCGGAGCTTCCCCAACACTGCCCAGCCGAGTCGGATTCGACGTTCCATTAGATTTGGAGCAAATTGGCTGTGACAGTACCCTAAAAATACCTTTGAGACATTTTTTGATAAATTCGAAACGATGGGTAATGAGCAACGTGGTCAACGGAAAGACGACTTCAATTTTGAACGAAAATATACCTGCACATTTATAAAAGCCTACGCCGTCTGTCTATCTGTCAGTCGTTCGTATTGTATAAAAACCGACTGCTTCATTCGGCCGCTAAACACGACAGAAATGGATTGTCATACTAGCATTGGCGGTCGCCTGCTCGCATGTATTTGACCAGAACAGCATTTTCGATTCATTTATTTATTTATTTAGTACATGTATAACTTACAGCTAATAAAAACAGACCAAAATAAGGAGACCATAGTCACCAGAGAGCCAATTACTAATCCTCACTTATAGACTTATAATAATAATTTATGGTGTGAGCACAAAAACAAAAAAACACATCGCCTTAATTAGAGTAAGAAGTAATCCAAAAACTTGGTTTGGTTGGTTTCGGCTTGGTTTGTTTATTTCGAAGAAGGTTGTCAAAATAGTGCTCGAATTACCAAGCATGTTTGAGAAATAAATATTTACAATAAATATTTATTGGGACATTTACTAGGGTGTCATCATTCTCCAATGGGACCTGCTACTGTGCCGCTAGCAAGCCGACAGTGGTTCGTGTGTTCGGGTCCAATCGGGAGCGCTTCTGAAATTTACTTATAAAAAAGCTATTAGCTGCTATTTACGGTGAAAAGATATATCTACTAGCAGATTTTTTTATTCATTTCATTTAAAACAAATAAAAAAAACTTAAGAGTAAATAAATTATGCCTCTGTGGAATTATTTGACGACGTATGTCCCGCAGGTACATGCTGGAGCGTCACATGTCGGTGGTGCACGGGCGCACGCTGGAGCGGCCGCCGCCCACGCCGCGCAACACCATGAGCAAGCTGCTCAAGGCGCAGGCGCAGCGCCGCGACCTGCCCGCCGGCGCCGGTACGTACACTCACACGCTGGAGCGGTGCCCACGCCGCGCAACACCATGAGCAAGCTGCTCAAGGCGCAGGCGCAGCGCCGCGACCTGCCCGCCGGCGCCGGTACGTACACTCACACGCTGGAGCGGTGCCCACGCCGCGCAACACCATGAGCAAGCTGCTCAAGGCGCAGGCGCAGCGCCGCGACCTGCCCGCCGGCGCCGGTACGTACACTCACACGCTGGAGCGGTGCCCACGCCGCGCAACACCATGAGCAAGCTGCTCAAGGCGCAGGCGCAGCGCCGCGACCTGCCCGCCGGCGCCGGTACGTACACTCACACGCTGGAGCGGTGCCCACGCCGCGCAACACCATGAGCAAGCTGCTCAAGGCGCAGGCGCAGCGCCGCGACCTGCCCGCCGGCGCCGGTACGTACACTCACACGCTGGAGCGGTGCCCACGCCGCGCAACACCATGAGCAAGCTGCTCAAGGCGCAGGCGCAGCGCCGCGACCTGCCCGCCGGCGCCGGTACGTACACTCACACGCTGGAGCGGTGCCCACGCCGCGCAACACCATGAGCAAGCTGCTCAAGGCGCAGGCGCAGCGCCGCGACCTGCCCGCCGGCGCCGGTACGTACACTCACACGCTGGAGCGGTGCCCACGCCGCGCAACACCATGAGCAAGCTGCTCAAGGCGCAGGCGCAGCGCCGCGACCTGCCCGCCGGCGCCGGTACGTACACTCACACGCTGGAGCGGTGCCCACGCCGCGCAACACCATGAGCAAGCTGCTCAAGGCGCAGGCGCAGCGCCGCGACCTGCCCGCCGGCGCCGGTACGTACACTCACACGCTGGAGCGGTGCCCACGCCGCGCAACACCATGAGCAAGCTGCTCAAGGCGCAGGCGCAGCGCCGCGACCTGCCCGCCGGCGCCGGTACGTACACTCACACGCTGGAGCGGTGCCCACGCCGCGCAACACCATGAGCAAGCTGCTCAAGGCGCAGGCGCAGCGCCGCGACCTGCCCGCCGGCGCCGGTACGTACACTCACACGCTGGAGCGGTGCCCACGCCGCGCAACACCATGAGCAAGCTGCTCAAGGCGCAGGCGCAGCGCCGCGACCTGCCCGCCGGCGCCGGTACGTACACTCACACGCTGGAGCGGTGCCCACGCCGCGCAACACCATGAGCAAGCTGCTCAAGGCGCAGGCGCAGCGCCGCGACCTGCCCGCCGGCGCCGGTACGTACACTCACACGCTGGAGCGGTGCCCACGCCGCGCAACACCATGAGCAAGCTGCTCAAGGCGCAGGCGCAGCGCCGCGACCTGCCCGCCGGCGCCGGTACTACATTACACTCGTCTTTAGCTACGGTCACACTGGAACAGTTAGATAACATAATGCCGGATATACATCGGTGAAACGTAACATGAAATGTAACACAAATTAGTCATCTTAATGTATGCAATGTAACATATTATGTACAATGTAACACAAAAACTAAGCTAAGTTCAGGATTTATTTTAACGTGTATCATTTTATGTTACGTTTGACCAATCTGTACCCAGCATAATAATTTTTAAATAACATCATTATTATTTGTTTAGATGTCGACACGAAAGACGACCGAAGTTCAGACTCACGCACCACGCCCATCACTCCTCAGAAACTAATCGCGCAATTATGTAAGTATGAACACTATTATTACCCCAACTGTAACATTCTTTAAAAAAAAAAACAATTTGTAATTGTCCTCTTGCGTATAAATAAAGCAAATCAAATCATTTATTACTTTGCAAACAGGGGTAATTGTAGAAAGATGTTTTTTCTATAATATAATCCTCTATTAAAATCGAATCTAATCTAATCATGTGCTCGGTTGATTGCAGCGTCGTCAAGTTCCATAGCGCAGAGCGCGTGGGGCAGCTCGTACGCGGCCGAGTTCCTGCGCCACGAGTACCCGCACTGACGCGCGAGGCGCTCGAGCCGCTGTGAGCTGGACAGCCTGTGTACTGTGGACACGACATTCAGGCGTCGAACATTTTGTACCCCAAACTTGACTACATCCAGAAAGAAAACAACCAAGTCCGCTTGTTGGTTAAAAAACCTGCACAGCATCAGTGCGCATTGAAACTTGGATGTATGGTGTTCTACTACTATATCTTTTTGGAATAATGCCATGCAACGGTTTTGTGTTTATGACAGACGAGAAGATAACCACGGTGTACAGGACAGCTGATGTAGACAATAGAGTAATACAAAATAGAGAACCTATAGCAATCGTGTAAATATTATCAATTATTGTGCGACTCTCATGTATGTTCAGAGAGAGGTCGCGAGTAAAGAGGGTTCATTTTATGCTGACTGATAGAATCTCCATTAATTATGTGTTTTAAAAATATAATATTTACATAATTCAATAGAACAAATCCATAAACTAATTCTTCCAGTTAATAACAACTCTTATCTTGCATAAAATATATCCAATGTATATAATAAGTATAGAAAAGCTATAATAAGGAAATTAGATTAGATAAATATATTTACTTTCACAGATATTGTAAAAAATATAATAAAAACCTACTGTTTAGGTTTATGTACTATAGTGTTATTGAAATAAGTAATAATATTTTTATACTAAACTCATCCGTGGATTAACTTTATTTTTGCAAGGCCGTACATTGTACGATCACCTGATTTATTTGATTTCTTCAAGCATTTGTATTATATTTAATGAATATACAGTTAAAATAAATGCATGTCTTTAATTTAATTGTTTTTTACGCTTCAAATAATATAACGGGCAGGTACACATATAGCTGTAAATCAGAAGAGTCCTAAAACGTTTTCCTCAGATGATACCAAGAAAATAAAGTGATGATTTTCATATTAAACCTAATAGAGGGCGTTAGCTACTTCACCAGCTAATTTAATCTCCATGCGCCTGCGCTATCAGTCCTTATCTCTGTAGTCCTACGATAACAATTCTGCAAAAAATGCGATTGATTTAGAATAGTAAAGACCGTTTAGCCAAATTGAAACTAGTAAAATTATAGGTAATTACTGGTTTATTTCAATTTCATAACTTTCGGTATGTTAAAAAAAAACTGACCTTGTTATCACACGACAACAAAAATTATCAGAATGTTTGACAGAATGACAGCATTGACAGCTGAGAGCTGACAGACAGATGATCAATGTCGATAAGTTGAATTTTCAAAATTTTCGTGGACATTTTTGGAATAAATTTATATCAAGTACTTAATTAAAACCTACAACTTTACTAGTAAGAATGGCTGAAAAATACGGTGATGATGAAGTACAAATCCGTGCTGCCAAGAGAGAGGACATGTTAGCAGTGTCTGAAATGATACAGGTGCTAGAAACTTATTATAGGCATAGGTATTTAAAACCATAACATTCGATTTTCTCATTTAAAATACATTGTTTAACAGGAGCTTGCTGATTTCGAGAACATGCCTAAAGGGCCTAAAATGTCAGTTAAAGGTATGCCATTATATTAGTGGTGAACAATCACAAGCTAAGGCTAGCTGCGCGATGCTGCATTATGATAAATCTGACTGACTACTCTTCTATGACATTTCAGAGCTACAACGCGATGGTTTCGAGATGCAGCCTCCTTTATTCCAGTGTAAGGTGGCTGAGGTGACGCGGCCCGGCATGCAGCCGGTGGTGGGCTACGCGTTGTACTTCCCCACGTACTCCACGTGGGAGGGCAGCTCCATGATGCTGGAGGATCTGTATGTACGCACTAGTCAGAGGCGCAAGGGAGTGGGCAAGAGACTATTCAAAGCTGTTGCTAAGGTAAATTTAATAGAAGTTAATTCTTATTTCAGGTAGGTACAATACAATGATCTGTTAACATAGATAAAGAATATACACATGGGCACCAGTGGGTATATTTTCAGGGGGGTGCATCTTCAGCTCCTTGAAGCGAGCTTGATCATCTTTGCGATTCACGTCGGGTTGGTTAGGTTATCGTTTGTCCATTCATACAAAGAATAACTTTGTCGACTTATGCAGAACAGCTTAAAAAAAAAGAGATTATTCCACCTCGCCTTGAATGGGATAGCTTTTATTTTGCCCATTCATATAGAAAAAATAAGGACTAACTGTGTCAACTTATACAAAGAAAATTAAGATAGAGTTGGATGCAAGAGTGCGCGAAGCAAGCTTGATAATGTTAGCAGCCTGCCTAGGGCCAATTCGATTTTCGGAAAGAGGAGTTCATTACTTTGTCGACTAATCCACAGAAGCTATAGAATTCAGAGATTGCAGGATTCAAGATTGAACGAAGCAAGCTAGCGTTAAGTTTAGAGAACTTACACTTAACAAACAAAAAAACCAAATGCTGCCTCTCTCCTAAGTCACTTATTTTGCTGTGCCCGATGGAGTCCTTATGGTCTAATTATAATTTTACCACCTAAGAATACCTACATGTGGAATGTAATAAAAGTATTGAGTATTGTTTTAGGCGTTTTCAGATATTTTTTTAGTTCTGAATGTTTTCACAACACCTATACTTTATTTTGAAGCTAGGGAGATGTAAGTGCACCCCCTTGCACCTCCCTCCCGGCGCCCATGTGATTACATAATTTTTCAGGAAGCTTCCTCTGGTGGTTGTAGCCGGCTTGACTTTCATGTGCTAGATTGGAACCCAGCACGCACTTTCTATGAGAACAAAGGTGCGGTGAACCTGACTAACAAAGAGCAGTGGTGTTACTATCGGCTCGGTGGAGAAGCGCTGAAGAAGCTGTCCTTGGAGGCTGAGGAGTGATGGGAAGGGGACAGAAACACAGTGCTGTGCGCTCACTTATATATTTCATAATATTATACTACCTATACAACAGATTCCACTTTGTACATATATCTAGTTTATATTTAATTCAAAACTTGAGACTTGTTACAAAAAATATAAGTAAGAAAGTTTTATTTATTCATTGTTACAGTTTTATTTAAGTTTTCGTCAAGTTTCGATGATAAGCCTAAAGCTTTTCCGTATGCCATACTGTGATAAAATTTGTGGTGGACCATACGAAATAAACTGCTTTACAGTCATTTGAATATTTCATTTCTAACTAATTAATATGTACAAGTATAATAAATGCCATATAATCAAACTAATTTATTTAGACTAACTCACATTACTGTGTTGGGTTGTCTCACATGCTTACTGTTATTTATCTATTCACAATACATTGTAAAACATTGCTCTACGCTTACTCTAGCACAGACTTGTTCATGTTCACATGGCTATTACTATCAGATTATGGTAGGTGTATGTTTTAGTTTGAACAGCAAATTGAACACAAGGTATGAAGTCATCATGTTATGGAGCATCACACTTAGTTAGTTTTATGCATTTTATAAAAAAATTCAACACAATTAAAACACATTGGTAGGAAAATAAAAGGAAGGAAATAGGCACTTTTATAATTCAATTCTTAAGATTGGTATAACAATAATAGCAATAAACAGTTCTAGAGTTAGCGTGGATACAGATGTTAAGAAGATGGATATATAATATGAAACCTTTGATATAAGTACATACCTACTGTACTATATATAGTATTCATTTTAATCTGCTTCACTGCATCATCAAAATTTAAAAGTAAGACAAAAAATGATGCTTGCCTTTTTCCTGCTACACGCGGTTCTCAGATAAGTACCTAGGTACTTATTTATTTACTTGCAATCAAGTTAAAGATGTCTTAACATTGTTCAGGTGGCATAATATGAATACTGTTGAACTTAGTTGAATAATTACATATTTACGTGGCTTTATTTACATAGTAGGATAGGACAGCTTGTAAGATCACTCTCAGACAAGCGAGGTGCAGCGAGAAACACCTCAAATATAAGTATCTAATGTTGAATACACATAGAAACGGACTGGTGTTGCTCTGGCTGACTGGACGGTTCGCCGGTCTGAAAGCTATCTTATCAATATTTTTACTTATCATCATATTCCATTCTCAAATCTTAAAACATTTTCTAATAGAGAATCATTAGACTAGTTTTTTGAGATTGTAATTGTCATGGAACGTTACAATATTTAAATAGTTAATACTTGCGTTACCATTGTGTCAGTCATTATGGCAAGGTGCCCTCAGAGCGACTAGGTACAGCCTACGATGCATCGCTACCTCCATCCTAATAGATAGGTACCTATCTATGTCTAGTCTAGTACAACACTAATCCTAAAACGTTAACTAAATACTTACCTACCTTAGAATGTACATTCGATTGATCGGAACACAAAATTACAATCTACACATTTTGTCGATTATCATTTAACTAATGGAAGTTGATATAGCTATTAGTAGGTTTCCATAAATACGAATAGACTCGAAGCTGGCATGCTCGCGTTGCGTCACTTAGATAAATTGTCGCAAATCGTGAACTCCCACGCTCCTGAACTCTTGACTCACGGCGAATTCTAAGGAACTGCACTGCACTTGGGGTTCTTTGTCATTACATTCGCGAAACGAACGGTTTGTTCGTGAGATTAGTCCATTGTCTGTTCACTGTAGCGCCGCACCGAGCACGCGCGCGTTGCGTGTCCGTGGCGTGGCGTGCTCAGCGCGCGTGCGGGCGCCGCTACGTGGACGCCATAAGCTTGGCGTGCGCCGTGACGTTGCGCTGGTGCAGGAAGCCGCTGCCCTCCTCCTCCTCGCCGTTGCCCAGTCCGTACTAGAAACGAGAAATATGCACTTCAAATTTAAATCTTTATTGCATTGCACATGTGCATTACAACATCTTATTAATAATTATTTAAGTATAAAGTTCAAATGGACCCGTCGGGCACAACAATACTTAAAATTAAATGTCAATAGTAGTAAGTACCTAGCATGTTCTAAAATAAATAGGATTTCATTCTATGACATGTAACTAGGTAAGTATCTATTGCTGGGTGACGAGGTTTTCACATTCTTTGAATATATTAGGTAGGTAGGTACTTAACGAACACACAAATTTTTATTAACTTGCTTCGTTCGTATGTTTCCAGTTACGTAAGGACTCTGTTGTTCATGAATTTTTGAAGCAAGCATCCGATTGAGCTGAAACTTGGCATCAGCGGCGGCCATAAACATTTCGAGGCTGCGGGAGGCAAATCTTTGCGAGTCCCTGTATCAGCATTTTCAATTGAGAGAATACCAAGAACAGATAGCTGATCTTGAGTCATCGAATTTCTACCTATGATAGGTACGCAAAAAAAAAAAACGAACATTTCCTTTCTGCAGACGCAAACTGTCACCTACTGGTAATTCGCAGGACTAGGTATTCCAATAGTGCGGTACATTTTAGCTATTAGTAGGTAGGTATATACATTCAGTAGGTATTAAGTACCGAGATAATATCGTTTCTTAGAGTATATAGTCGTTTCAATGAATATACTTAGTCAGTTTTTTATAAAATTCATATCCGTTTTCTGATGGTTTTTCCTATTGTCAGAGATATTTACAAGTCACTGCATCTTCTGCTCATCTTTGCAATACTTAGGGGCCATTCATTTATTACGTAAGACTATTTTCGCTAGTTTTTGACCTCCTTAGAAAAAATAAGAATAGGCCGACCACCTCCCCCCCCTGTTTAATATTTATTACGTAAGAATCTAAGGGAAAAATTAATAAGTAAGTACACGTTTGGTTTGTTTTAATGTTTATTTTTCAAAGTACCTAAAATTGTTTAGAAATGTTTATTTGTACTTACAAAGGTACCTACTAATAATTTATATTTTTTCGTATTAATAAACTTTGGTTTTAATCATTCATCTTTACCTACATAAGATTTTCAGTCGAGGGGCTCAAAACCCACTCGGATAGTGGATCTGCCACTGGAACATCTCTATTAATAGGTGTTACTTCTAGTTACCTATACGCATCCGAGCGAACCTCGGCACGCGCGAGGTTGCCCGCGCTTTTTCAAAGTATAATTTTAACTTTGCGCATTTTTGTGATCTTACTTAATTAAGATCTATCGACCCCCCCTCACCCCCTAAATCGTCTTACGTAATAAATTAATGGCCCCTTATCAAAGTTAGTAGGGCCATCTACTCCGGATTTACTCTATTCACTGATGAAGTTACTTAATTTGAAATCCCTAATCGTTAATTTTGATATCTTTAATATGACTTTTTATACCAATCTTATGTTATTGTTTTAACTTGGTACCTAAGGATAAAAAAGTTTTAAATGTCAACTTTTTTCTACTCGGGTTGCTACGCGAGGCACTTGCAAGAACAAGGCCCTGCGCCCTGCTAGCCACCCCTTAAGGCCGTCACTGTTGGCATACGTTTGTGACAACGCAGTAATGTGGTACCAAGAAGCGTCTGATGATGGAGCCCGAAGGTTATAATATTTTGTGCTTCAATGATTTGAAGAGTAGGTATACTCGTATATTACTTATATGCATGTTAGCACTCTTCAAATCATTAAAGAATAAAAATATGTTGTTTTTTATGTTACTTAACATAAAAAAACATCTTTCGTTCCATTTTTAAATACAGTATGTACGACAGTTATGAGTTTTCATAGTAATTTATTTGGCTGCTAAACATGACATAAGGATTTTCATACAAACATTCCGGACGGGCGCTCGCATCTATTCGATTTAAAATAATGTTCGAATTTCCAAGTATTTTGAGACAGTTGCAAGTATGGTATAAGTAAAGTAACTTTAGAAATAAGGTCAAGCTTTTTTTTTCTGTCAAAATTTTTGTTTAAGTAAGTAGAGTTTTAAAGCTGTTTGTGTGTTTGCGTTTTTTTATTTTGTTGAGTTCATTTTCAATGTACCTTCTCGAAGGTGGTCGTGTAATGCAAGAGATCTCTGATTTTTTTGTAGCACGGTCCGTCCACCTCCCAGGCACGGCCCTCATTTATGTGTGGATAGAACTTTAAACTGAATGATTATTATAGCTCCTACACACTATGGGGATCACATTCACTGAGGGATAAATTTAAGGAAATAAACATAATGACAGTCGCGTCTCAATATGTTTATGAGAACCTGATTTATGTAAAAAAGAATATAAAACTATATTCTAAATACAGCGACATTCATAGCTTAAATACTAGAAACAAAGATTTATTTATTGTGCCGAGGACTAGGCTCCAAAAAATTAGTAATTCATTTAAGTGCCAAAGTATACGTTTTTACAACAAACTCTCAAGCCATGTCAAAGAACTGAGCCTCAATAAATTTAAATCATTTATTAAACAGAAACTATGTCAAAAAGGTTTCTATAAAGTTAAAGATTACTTAGACGACAAAAATGCTTGGGACTAATTAAGCTACTCCAATGTACCCCAAGCAACAAACAATTGTTTTAGATTATTTTAGACTACATGATACTATATGAGCATATAATTGTTTGGATTAGTTTATTTGACTGTAAGTCAATTTATTTTAATTTAATTTTCATTTATTGTTGACTTAATCTACTCATTAAAATATTTTTATTTTATGAGTTGTATTGCAATTTGTGGTAATGTAAATTATTTTAGCATAAGCACTATTATATAGAATCAAGTTTTTTTTCAACTGAACAGACAGCTGTGCTGCTGGCGAGTTTGTTGCGCCACTTCTTCTTCCCAGCTTAAGCACTAGGAAGTGGTGAAGGGTGGGCGTTTTTGGGGGACTGTCTTATGTAATTTTGCCGTTCGAAAAGTGCTGATTCTCAGCCTAGTTTGAATAAATGACTTTTGAATTTGAATTTGAATTTATGCCGGCATACTGTGTAGGCGCCATTTGGATACAAACAATTGGTAACTACCATAGAGTTAGTGTCCGTGTCTGCGGGCCGCGCATACCTATAGGTAAGTACCTAGTCCCGAGTCCGTCGCACACTCTCACAAAACAAATCTCACTGGAATCTTTATTTATCTTTACAGAATACAGGCACTGTAACTTAACCATCACCACTCTGTATGGATGCATTCGGCCGGCCGCACGTCAATGCTAACAAAACCAATGAGCTGACCTCGTATTCTATTGAAACTCTGTATTAGGTATTAGGTACGTACGCTAGAACAGCTCAAGAAGTGTTAGTCTGTTAGGTACATTCGTACGCGGACATTCTGCGCTGTGATCTAGGTAGGTACCTACTGTTGGGTAACAATTGGATCAGATAACTAGAGCATACCTACATAGTGCATAGTGTGCATATAATAGTGCAGCATTCCGCTGCAAAATAGGCCTCCATGTTTTATTTGTAAAATGTTGTCATGACTGACAGATTTTTGAACTCGTCAGTTCCAGACTCGTCAGACCCAGGCTCACTTGAACATGTAAATTGACTCTCGACTTTCTCTGTGTGTTTTCTTTCGGGAACAGCCACGTTGCAGTATGGCAGTAACCATTAAGGTTCTTCCCAGGGAGCGGGATATTCTTCCCATATAAGGTATTCTCCGTACCAACATGTGAGTATTCCAGTTGTCCGACTATCACTTAGCCCCCCTACATAATTCCTTGCAACCTTCTAGGTTGGCTTTCTGCATGATTTAGTTCCAATTTCTAACGCTGGGATGACTACTGCGTAGCACAGCTTTTTAATGCGTAAGAGAGAGATAGTTAGGTACATGGGTAAATAAGCTTAGCCATTGCCGGCACAGCAATGTCGCTGGCAATGGCTTAATTGTGTTGTGTGCAATACATGATAAAAACTGGGACTCGGTAATCGTTACTGACCTGTAACGCGTGCAGGTAGTGTTGCTGCGAGTGGTAGTGCGGCGCGGAGTGCGGCGGGTACGAGTCGTAGCCGGCGGCGTTGCTGGGCTCGCTCTTGATGTTGAACAGCGACGGGTTGGATAGGAAGGGTGCGCCGGGCAGGCCTAGCGGGTACTGCGCGTGCGCGTGGTGACCGGCCTGCGCGTGCGCGTGCTGCTGCGTCGGCGCGTGCCCCAGCACGTGCGCGTGCCCGTGCCCGTGCCCGTGCGGCGAAGTGTCCGGCGTCACGTGCGCCTCGCGGCTCTTCGACGCGCCGTGAGTAGACATTGACTGCGTCAGCGGCAGTGGCACCTCTGGGAGACTCTGTTTGCTGTCTGTAATAACAATTAAGTTGTTTCATCGTTTCAAATATTGTGCAAGTGTACTGGTGTTGCTTAGTTCGAGTAGTTTAAGTGAAGAGTACTAATTATTGTAGATGGAAATAGGTTAATGCGAAATGAAGACTCGTACCGTCCATCCCTGGAGAGCTGTGCTCATCTTTCTTGCTGGCGTCTTGTGGCGGCTTCGCTCCGTTGCCAGATTTCTTTGGCTTACGTTTCCTCGTCTGGATGCCGTCCTTCCTCATTGCTAGAGGCCTGATAAAATTGGATAGGTAATCTATTTATTTTATTCGTGACTAGCTTCCGCCAGCGGCTTCGCCTGCGTGATATATTTATAAATTATAGCCTATGTTACTCAGTGATAATATAATTATGTAGTAGGTATTCAAATGGTGAAATAGTTTTTAATTTTTTTTTTGTTTAAGAGTTTATTAATTACAATCAAAATACAAATTTTTCCTCTTTATTATAAGTTCTTATTAGTGTAGAGAGGAGCTTGTGGCTAAGTAATAATAGCCGCACGGGTCGATCCATCAGGTTAAGCTACGCTTGCCGGGGTTGATCTGTGGACGGGTGACCATCTTTACATACTGAGATTCCTCCGTGCCTCGGAAAGCACGTTTGGTCCCGGCTGTCAGAAGCCCGAAAGTCTGACAACCAGTCTTAGGGGTATCGTATTACCCATTATGGAGGTCAGATAGGCAGTCGCTCTATGTAAAATACTGGTATTAAGCTGCATTCGGTTAGACTTGAAGCTGACCCCAACATACCTAGTAGGGAAAAAGCTAGGCAGATTGATAGGTATTAGCGTAGAAAACAAACATGAACATGACCTAGTAGGTAGTACCTACCTAGCTACGGTATTGTAGCCCCTGCTTGTACATTATGAGGAAATTGTTTCTTTAACGCAAGAGTTTTTTGATTGGTAGTTATTATTTTGTTTTATTTCGTTAAATCGTAGAGATAAACGTTACTGATGTGTAAGTTGAGGCACCAAAAACCAATCAAAAACAGCAGGATGTATGAATTCGGACAATCTAAAAGAATGAAAGGTAGGTAGGGCTGTTGTGGTAGGTATTTCTCTTTCACTAAGTCGGGAATCCCCTGGAGCACAGGACTAGTCGCTGTGGCGATGTGTCCCAAGGAGACGTCTTGCGACTGAATGATATTGATGATGAAGTTGCATTGCGTGTTGCAAGTGAGTACGTACGTACCGGTTGATCCCGTGCAGTTTGTAGTAGAGGCCGCACGCGTTACAGACGGGCTCGCCGTCGTTGTTGCGCCGCCACAGCGTGGTGTTGCGCGAGCCGCAGTTGGTGCAGCACTGCCCGTGGCGCCGCGCCGCGGACTGTGGGGGGAACGTGTTACATGGTGCAAGACTGCTACCCCCGGTTGTGGTGGTAGCACTCGTGCAACTTTTACAGTAACCATCACCAACAAATTAGGTTGCGCTACAGCTAACTCAGCTAGGGTTACCAGATGGAAAATTGAAAAGTCCTGAGGTTTTGACGCAAACGTTGCAATAAAAGTATTGATTTGATTTATTAGTGCAATTCACTTAATAAAAGTTTATTCTAGTCTAGATAAATTGGTTTATATAAGGTAATCAACTACGTTTTTTAAAACAATTTATCTTTGTTATATTACCCAAACACACACATATATTTATTTGGGTTAGTTGTAACTTTCTAATAAAAAATAGTCATATAATAGTAGTCGAAAAATCCTCAGATTTTCTAAATCCAGCTGCAAAACTTTGAGGAGCCTAGGAGTACTCCTGAGGTATGGTAACCCTAGACTCAGAAATATGTGCTGTATCTGTATTTCGGGCAAGTGAAGAGACGTTTATGAGCGATTTTTTTTCTTTAATCAATTAACATAAAATATGCCTACGTTGTATTGTCAAGTACTTTTGCTCTCTAATCTCTATTCAGGGAACTCTCAGAAAGTTTAGGATTGTAGAGACGGCATAAGTATGAGCACTGTAGTCAGGCATGTCAACGGAAGTTAGTATGTGTACCTATCACTCAAGACCTTGTTAAGTAGTTTAATTTCCCAAACATGTGACTGTCGAACGTTCAACTAATTTATGACGCTCATTCGTTTAGTTAGATAGTCTGAATGTATGTTGTATGGAACCTAAATTACTACTGATAACTAAACAGTTTTGTTGTTGAATTTTTAAATACACTAGTACCTACTACTACGTATAGTCCTGATCATTTTAGAATTGAAGTTCTGGAAAACGTGTTCGCTTATATACTTATTATTTTATAGATAGTATGTAATCGGTAAACCATGCAAAAAAAAAACGACAAAGTGCAGAAGTGAAAGAAGCGTGATTAACAACTAAATTACATAAGGAGAGCACCAAAACCAAGGAAATAGAACAAACAAAACCCAAGCACCTCACATGCACACCATCGATACAGAATCCACCATCAGTGACCTCAGATCAGCTACACGATACAGTGCTCGCCCAGTGAGCCAGTGTCCAGCGAGTGCACTGTGACACCGCGCACCGCCATCTTGTACCGCATCACATAGAATTACGCGCATGCGCTACAAGTTGCATTGTCCGAGGAGTGCGTGCGCAGGCGGGGCCGCTGCTCATTGGACGAGAAATGTCCTATATGTGTGCGTGTGTGCGACGCGCCGAGATAACTAGCCGACACTCTTGTTGCTGATCGATAAAGTCCAATATGCGCGGCGTTGTTAACAGCGAGGCGCGGCTCCCTGTGCGCGCTATCTGTGACCTATCTACTGGTGAGCGAGCCAACTGATTGTCGCGACGCGCGACGTCTCGTTAGCGCGTGACGTCACCGTGTAACACCGGCTGCGCCCGCGCACCGCCATGCTCACTGACATGCACTTACCGATCGATTAGTTATCTCGGTGCGATACGTTTATCTAATTCCATCGTCAATAATGGAACGTTGCGGTGATCGGTTCGGGACATGATATTATTGGGTAGGTATAATTTGTAACGGTGCAAGCGGAGTGCTACAAAGCGGCGCACTCGAAGTAGGGAGCGGTAGCGTGTAGTTTCCTAACACTCGCCAAAGCCCGAAAAGTAAGGATATCTACAGGAACCGCGTGCGTGCGACGTCGCGGGGGGGCGACGCGGGGCGGTAGGATGCATGCACTAGTCTACACGCCACCGACTCACCTTCTTCATGCCCCTGGCCATGCCCTCCACACTCATCCATCTCTGCACGGTGCCCTCCTTATAGAAGCGGGTGAGTAGGTCTGCGTCGGCACCTGTTCGCAAACAGAGCGCGTTACTATCGGTCGGGGGAGACTTACCAGCCGCTTGCTCGGCTTCACGAGCGGGCGGTTGACGCCGTTAATCTTGTGGTAGAGGCCGCACGCGTTGCACAGGTAGTGGCCCGTGGCGTCGCGGCGCCACAGCGGCGTGTTGTTGGCGCCACAGTTGACGCACTCGCGCCCCTCCTCGTACATCTCCAGCACGCCATCTGTTCGCACGCTCATGTCAGTGTGGCATAGCTAGCGCCTGCTCGGGGACAGGACGATGTCTAAATAGACCTTAACACTAAGTAAAGCTTGGGAGCGGACACAACAAAAGCAGAGTTAAGTAGAACAATGAAGTGAGGATACGAGCTGCGAATGATGGTGAAAGCTGTGAACTTATTATTCAGCGCGACGGGACGAGAATTTTGTGGAACAATTTTTATGATAACTTCACGGAAATTGTTCTTCCAGTGTCGTGCCGCACCGTCACGTTGCGTCTATGGAAGCCTTTATCCTATAGGTACAGGAAAAGACAATGTTAACCGTTTTATCAATCGCTATAGCCGGGGTCACACACATGGCACACGCAAGGCCTTAGCGAGCGCTGCCGTGTCAACAATGTTGAGCGAGCGGCTTCCGAGAAGGTGGAACAATAACAATAGCGATAGTGAGCGATATGGAGCCGCCAGCCGCGCCATCCGCGGACACAGAGCATACAGTAGTTGTTAATGTGTCTAGATTGAATCTATTATTATGTGAATGTACTACTACAAATCTAACCTAATCTTGATGACAATGTGGCGGTTTCCCGTAAAGCCGTAAGTATTTTTTTTTTTAAAGAATTTTACTGACTAAGGCAGCTTACATAACGAAGAAATATAAATATTTATCTCTCCTATCCACTCCTTGCTTGTCGCTAGTCCCTGGGGCCACTCCGGCGCACGTGTCGTTGTGTGTAATCCCCGAGTAGGTACAGTTATTAGGCGGCTCCACATAGCCGCGAATATCGGCGTTATCACTATCCGGTGATAAGGCTCGCCTCACATCTGTGCGCTAACTCCGATACATTCGCTTACAGCTCACTAATTGAACGCACCTAATTGCCCGAAAAACTAGTGACGCATTTATTTATAAATGAATCCAATTCAAGTTAATTGTTCCGGTGCGGATGTCGAACTGGTAAGAGAATTGAATTTGTAAGGCTGTAGAATGCCATTTCAAATCATATTTTCTGAAGATATTAAATATCTAAGAAAATATGATTGATTAAATTGAAGATTTTTGCCCCTAGCAGACAAATTAAGTTCTAATTATTTCTCTGCTAGCAGAAAAATAAATAAGATGTTCCCAATATCTGAATATTTTTTATTTATTAAAGCGAATGCTCTACATTATATTATCAATATCTACTCCGTTATTATTGTAACTTGAGGTTACTCAACGGTTTGTTCAGCTGTTCTTCTTCAGTTAACTAATGTAATAGTTAAGTAAGTCCAGTGAGTGACGCTACTTGCGCAAGGCTGATAGGCAGTGGTGCCATAGTGTCTACTACAATAATAACGAACCATACAAACAGGATAGGAAACTAAAATAAAAAATCCGTTTTGGACTATCGAACAATAAATAATATTCATTGTTTGGGGTTAATTACGATAAAATGATGAGGATAATAAGAACGTAGCTGAACTGAAGGCACGTTTTCTTTGAATAGCGGTCGATATTTACTATGTATACCTATGCTGTCAACGATAAGTGAATTATCCTCATGTGTTTAGGTTGCTGAAGGAACGGTACGTAGGTACCGGCTACTTAGGAGAGCCGTAGGTATGTATTTATTATGTACTGAAAACACATTCAGGAAAAAAACCACAGTCAGTTTCTTAATTAATCTGAATTAGATTACCTTCCTACCGCCTGACCTGCATGAAGGTAAGTATATCTACGGGAAGGGCTATAGGTACGTGATAGACTCAAACTCAAACACAAAGCAACAAAAATTGAAATAAATTTTCAATTAAACCATTTACAGGCACTTTTGAATTGTCAAGGAATCGGTCAGTCAGAAATATGAAGCTAGTTGTCCATTCCAAAGCGTAGTAAGTAGGTAAGTACCTATGGAGAAGAACGGGCAAGAAACTCCACGGACACTCTTCTCTAGAAACATTCAATGCCAGGAGCGCCGGGTAAATTATTGGATAATAATTGTAACTTCGAATCAAATAACATATTAAGTAATACGTAGTATGTATTGGTGATATGGTGCAAAGATTAAGGACAGTAATGTGAACTTACAAGCAATACTTTTCATCTTTGTGTTGGTATAGTTAATCGTTTTTCAGTAGCTACCACGTTTTGTTGAGGTTTCCAGTTGGAACCAGACTACGTGCCAGATATGTCACAAACTCAAATAAAATATAGGTAGGTACCTACCTATAGTCCCAGAAAACGGTATGGAACCGACTGACGACAAGCACTGCCATAGTAAATTAAGTAGAATGCTTGAAAATCTTAAAAGCTCTGCTAACACCAAGAAAAGCGTCCCCAAAGTCAACACCCTACAGGACGACTGTCGAACAGTATAGTAAAGATCATTGATGTAAATCGATGAGTAAAGTGCTATGAATAAAGCTGTTATTGAGATTTGTGCTTCCCGCGAGCTCGTGAAGTCGTGAATCAGCTCGCTATCGTTCGTCTGACGTCAATACTCATGTTATTGTCTTCTGCAATGAATAATACATATCGCATTCACTACATACTATTATATTCTTTGTAATCATCATCTTCACCTACATACAATTTATGATTTTTACGCTTCTAACTTTAATGAGTGAAGTAGCTAAAAGGAAAAGCTTACTTTTGCTATTTAAGATGCCAGTCTTAAATAGCAAAAATAAGCTTTTCCTTTTAATAAATAATAAATGTCCACAAGTCTGATAATAAGAGGGCGAGCAAGATACTTATCTTGAATGTTTGTTTGTGCTGTAAGCTAGAGCTCTTGATCCTTCTAATCATAATAAATACAATTACCTTAATGCTTGAGCGCTTCTGTTGATAATTAGGTCTCTACCCAATTACCTATTCCCCTATAAATAACTATCCTGGAGGATAGGATGACTCCGGGTCAAATTCAAGTAAAGCATATTATTATACCATTAATAAAATTGTATTGTTCCACCGTCGAGGTGATCAATTTACCAACTATTGAGAACATCATTAGGGAAAAATTATTAATTAATCACAAGATTGCACGGTGAGGATGGGCTTGCATTCGATATTACGGACACATGAAATGATAAGTATGATTATAAATGACTAGCTGCGCCCCGCGGTTTCACCCGCAAATGTCTCGATCCCGTGGGAATGCCGGGATGAAAAGTATCCATGTCCTAATCCAGTCGGTCGATTGTGTAAAAATATTAACGTGAAGCTTAGGTGAAGTGAGCGTGAAGTGAGCTGTCACTGCCACAGAATCGACCGGCAGGATGCTAGGGGTTAACACTATTGACAGCTCACTTCACGCTCACTTCACCTAAGTTTCACGGTGATATTTTTACAGAATCGAACGGCAGGTCATGGTCTATCCATGTGCCAAATTTCATCCAAATCTTTTCAGCCGTTTTAGCGTGACAAACAAATAAGCAAACAAACAAACTCACTTTCGCATTCATAATATTATTTAGTTAGGTTGAGTTAGGTTAAAAATTATAGATCGTAGCGATTTGCTATTTCATTGGTCCTTTATCAATGAGGTACTCCAACCCACTGATTCTTTGAAAGTAGGTATGTTAATTAGTTTCGTTACGATTTATATACGTGTGCTTCAGGAATGGTTGTTATCTATGAAATAACAATAACAATTGAGATATAAGTATCTGAGTATAACATGAACTGAACGCTCATCAAGAAGTGATTATGATGAATAGTCTTAAAAGCAGTACCTAAATACCTACATAAAGTTAAGTCTACAAAACATTAAAATCTCTGATGATGTGGAATAAAAGGCATTAGGTAAATAGAGTTTACGTAGGTAAAAGATGTCGATTGATATTAATGAAGAAGCAGACACAGGAAAAATTGATGGATTTGTTGTAGGATGATTGTTTAGCTAAGAGGGACGGCACAACTTAGATGGCGGCTGATTCCAGGATTAATACGGTAAAGTGTATGAAGACATGTAAAAGGGTGCCGTCAATAAAAGCAATGAAGACATTATCAGACTGCGCACCTGTTGAAAACATGGTCTCTACATGTTTCAAGTTAATACAATTCATATTGACTTTTATTGGGTAGAAATAGAAAGTTTTCCACAGATTTCGTCCTCAGTTCTTTCTAAGTGTAAGTAGTTTAGTAGTAAAGTGTTGTTACCGTAAGCGGTGGGTCGCTGCAGCGCATCGTAGGGCGCGCACCACGAACCCATCACCATGTTCTGCGAGTACAGCCCCCCCGCCACGCCGCCCACGCCGCTCACCCCGCCGCCGCCTGCTGCACAACACAAGCACGTTACACACAGGACAACAATACAACTTTCAGTACACAATACAAGGAAAAAGGAAAACTACGACATAACATTCAGAAAGGACAGTTTCAACCTGGATGTTAGAGCCCATGAGTTTCAAGATATTGAAGATTGCTGGAAGCACTCAATCAACAAGATTCAGATGAGATAGCATTGTATTGAACATTGGAACCTTGCTACTAATTTTTAAATGGAAAGAAGAAGCAGCGTTGCTTGGAACATCAATAAAAACAAATGTCAACTAAACATTATTAAAAAATCACTTCGGTTTGTGTACTCATGTACTTTTATACATATAGCTCTAGTTTGTTTGTCTCGAGTCCCCCATAAGTAAATATTGACAAGTGAGCACCCATTGACTATGGGCTATTAACAAAATTAGAATTGTTTCAAGAAGTAATACATATACGATTAGATATCACGGACCTGCTAGCAGAGCCATGTTTTGCAACCAAT
This sequence comes from Agrochola lota, assembly GCA_947364205.1. Lineage (NCBI taxonomy): Eukaryota > Metazoa > Arthropoda > Insecta > Lepidoptera > Noctuidae > Agrochola > Agrochola lota. The sequence goes on from OX376221.1 coordinate 23,532,750, forward strand.
TCGCGGGTAGTTGCATCGCGTCCATTGTCAGTCGATTAGATTCGTGTCGTTGCTCGAAGATAGCACTTGATTACTTTGTAATTATAGTTTATAATGCGAGGGTGGTGTCGCGACCCGCGCGGTCAGAGGTCACGCTAGGACTGACCGTAGCTGCGCGCGCGCCGTCACCCTGCCCGGCCACCGCGCACGCGCTTATCGCCGCTGATTCATGGCAGCCTTCTGCTGTTACCGCGGCAGTGCAATTTAGAAACTGAGCCTCAATTTTCATAACAAACGGACGTAGACTAACTACTACTTAGGTAACTGAATTCTAGGCCTTACAGGTAAAAGTTTTTAAGTCATGAATATATCTAGTTCACCGAAACGCAGCTGCTTAAAACGAACATTACCTCATCAATGATATTTTCCGGTAGGTAGTTGAACTAAACAACCTGGTGATCGTTACTGCTACGGTCACGTATACATTGAGGATAGGCTTAATAATAAGATCAGTAGGTATTATTAAGATCAGTAGGTAATAATAAGATCAGTAGGTAGTAATAAGATCAGTATGTAATAATAAGATCAGTAGGTAATAATAAGATCAGTAGGTAATAATAAGATCAGTAGGTAATAATAAGATCAGTAGGTAATAATTAACGAATTCTGTAGGTAATAATTAACGAATTCTAAGGTATGAAAAATGCCCTGCAATGGGATGATTCAAGGCCGATTTTAACTTTATAGTGTGGAGTGCAACTAATAACATGCTGCATTTGGTAATAATATGGTAATTCTTGCCATTAAAGTTGCATGACTTATTGACTGATTATAATTTTCCTTGCATTATGAAAATATGCTGCAACCATGTACTACCAATTCTCGCTCTCGCTCGTCACTCACACCAGACTTTTTCCGATCAAACAAAAACAAGTCGTTTATCCTGCTTAAGGGAAAAATGATATCGGCTGGGAATTGGCTCACGATACTGAATCACTCTGCGGTTACAGGCTTCGCGTAAATACTGATAGTGACCGACGCACGAGCTCCTTCCAACAGCCACTGCCAGGACGCGACCGCGTGACCGGTGACCACTTCATCGACGAAATAGTGTAACACACGACCGATTATTAGTAAATAAGATTGTGACATATGTTTAAAATATCTATACATATGTATAATTAAAACGACCGATTATTTATAATGCACATAACCGTGGCTCGGGTAACGATAAGGTACCCACATTTATGTTAAATATATAAGTGATAACAAAACTATCTGACAATGCGCCGTTATCAAGTACTTTGTAATTAACATTTTATCTCTGTTCGTAATTTATTAATTAGGTTTAAAGATATTTATTTCCCATAAGAACTATATAACAGTTCACTTATAATGAGATACAGAGTTACTTATAGGTGACGTTATAGGGTACATACATGTTTTTTGAGTTTGCTCTTAAATATATTAATACTATCACATCTCTTTATATCTTCCGGTAAATCATTGAACAGTTGTGTTCCCTCCACTAATACTGTTTTGTTACCGTAACTAGTCCGTGCTCGTGCAGCTTGTAGTTGGAATGTGTTGTTACTTCTTGTGTTGTAGGTTACTGCTTTTTGTGTAGTTGTATGTTTGATTGTACGGAATTCGTGGCGATTTTTTTTTTAATGAGAATGCAGGTGTTATATGTGTAAATTTGTTTGATATTTAATAGTTTAGTTTCTTCGTATAATTTTTTTGTTGGATATAGATAGTGGTAGTGAAATAATACTTTAATGATTTTGTTTTGCATTCTTTGTAGTGAGTTTAGATTAGACTTAGCGGCTGATCCCCATACTTCGATTAGGTATTCAAGGTTTGATTTTACTAGAGAGTTGTACATAATTAGTCGTACTTTTTTCGGGATACATTTTGTAACTTTTCGTAACGCTCCTAATAGCGATATTAATTTAGTTTTGTTATGGTCGATGTGCAGTTTCCAAGTAAGTTTGTCATCTACCATTTTAATATAATAATACGTAACTAATTCGTTACGTTATCCTTTTACTGGTGCTTGAGCTTGAGACCATTGTCTTGGTATTTTATCGGAAAAAATAAAATAATTTAGTTTCAAAACTGCTTATTGGTTACTATAATAAATTAATAATATACTCATTCTTTTATTCATTTATTTGTTTTCATTCTTTTTTAATTTGATTTTTGTTTATAGTATAATATGTTGTGTTGTGTGCCTTTTGTGTGCGTGTCTGTGCTAAATAAATGTATTTTCTTTCTTTTCTTTTCTTTTATATTATGTTTCTTAAAACTGGTTATTGGTCACCGAATGTTTACCCACAAAACTGGTTATTGGTCACCGAATGTTTACCCACAAAAATATTCGTCATTGCAAAGCAAATCTTTCTATTGACAGTTCAGAGTAGTGGGGGTCATTCATTCAGTGACCTCGTTAGGGGCCAGGTCTCCCATGTACTCTCCCGGTCCCAGCCTGCCTGGCTCAGTGGCTACGTGCTCCACAATCCCTCCGACTAGTTCTGCAGTCGGGTAAATCCCATCTTAGTTCACTCATTACATTATCCTCCCGCCCGCGTCAATCGCCACTAGTTAGGAATTATTCACATTAATAATAGAATTTCAGTCATTGTTAACTTGCTGATAGGGATAATTCTTGGTAACTTTATTATTACATTTTTTCCTATAACGTTTTATATGAATTGGAACTTCGTGGGTAGTTGTGTTGTGTCATCTGAGCGAGATAGCCACAGAGTTACGATATTGTTTACTCTTTTTACGCATAAAGCTTTCTTCCTGGTAGTCCCATTCTTAACGTGCCGTGTTTCATTCATGAGAACGGTTGCAGTTCTAACCTTTTTAACCGACTTCCAAAAAGGAGGAGGTTCTATGTTCGACTTTATGTTTTTTTAGGGTTCCGTACCTCAAAAGGTAAAAACGGAACCCTTATAGGATTACTCGTGTGTCTTTCTGTGTGGCTGGCTGGCTAACTGTCCCTCACGGCCTATTTGCTCCGAATCTACTGGACCAAATAACTACACATGAATTTCTGTGATCTAAACACGGACGTGTAACGTAAATTAATTGATTTTGTAATACTTTTAAAGATATTTTATAAAATAGATGAATATTGACCATTCCTTATCTCCGAAACAACTGATCCTAAAATTTTGAAAAAGAATAAAGAGAATGGTTCTTTATTCATAGATTATAGGAAAACCTATAAGAAGTCTATGGTTTTAAAATAATATGGTAAATAATTGGAATGTATGGGAGAATATGTTTTTCAACTACTATGTTCAGCTTGTTTTTGGGATAAATTCATCGCAACTACGGAACCCTTCATTGTCCGACACGCACTTGGCCGGTTTTTTTTTAAATGTAGTTATGGTCATCGATATTTTCGTCAATTGTGGACCGCTTTGAAAATTATTTTTCATTTGGTAGAGGAAGCTTGCGCGGTGGTCTCATATTAACTTTGCTTGGGTAGTTTTTGGGTTAGCTTTAATAATACGTATTTTTCCCACTTCGTCTATGTGATAATTTTATAATAATAATAAGTTCCTGTCACTGTTGTTTACATAGCACATACGCAAATACGAATTTAGTTACCATAACCAAAAGTTTGAAAAATAACTTTAATTTCTGGAAGACGGTGGCATAAACAAAAATTCAAAACCAAAGACACCAACTTCCTAAATGGTTATTTTTCAGTTTTAAAGTGTTTTTTTCTAAGTCGGTTGTTTTTTTTAATTCTATTAGCTCAGTCAGAACAAATAAATAGATTTATGTGAGTGAATCCAATTCCCGTTTCATAAATACAAACAATTTACCTTATACTTATACCAGCAACACCTATAAACATACACTCGTTCATTCAGATCAGTAGTTGTTTACAAAAAAAATAACAAAACATGAACTAACACACACACACATGCACATTCATAGTACATAATTATATAGGTACGAATAATTTCTATAGCAATACGTTTTGATACATTGATAAGTATTCAAATTAAAAATAGCCGTAGCATTATAGCCGTGGTATCGGTCTCTGCGTGATACTGTATCAGTGAGGAGACAAAGGCAGTGATTGGGGCGTCGCCGTCGTGCGAATTCCTCTCTTATCTGTGTTCAACGCTCTAACGACTGACTCATCATAGTTTACTTGTTATTTATAACCCGTGTGCTTATCGACATATCATTCTATTTGTCTCTATGCACTAATTGCATTGTTGTTATGTTCTAAAGACTAAGCCATTCGGTACCACAGATGGGTGTGTTATGTAGTACTTAATTAATATGCCTACACATGAGTATCAAATGTTTCTTATTACTGATTTCTGCTTCTGGTTTTTACTTAGCCATCTTAATTGTTACTGTAAGTTGATATCGTAAATTAGAGCAAGTTGAAAGACTTCTACAAGTTCTCTAGTTCAAGAGTAATTCTATCCCGTTTTCGGCAACAGATTCAGCCAATGCCTATATTAGCGTAGGTCAACTGCACCGGCTCCGCGACACTGGCAGCAGCAGAGATATTCATTTTTATTTATTTAGTTCGGACAACAATATGGTCCAATTTGTTAGTAAAATACCTTATCACTAGTGTTAGTAGTACACAAAACAAGGATAAGAATAACAATAAATAGAATAACACGGACTTTTTTGCGAATCACTGCATGGAAACCGTCTGTTCGGTTCTGAACAAACATCTTCGCTACGGAAATGGGGCAGGGCAAAAACGTTATTCTATTGGATACGTAAGACATCTAGCGATCTTTTGCTGTAGCTGGCCCATAGACCCCCCCCGCGCATACAGACCTTGATAAAACGCCCTGATTTGATTGATTTTGACTTGGTCAGCACAACGAGATAATCTACGGACCAACATGTTCCCTCAGACCGCCAGTGCCCTACTTTCTGTTTCGATGTCTGCATTATCTTTAAGGTCGTCGGTAAGTAGGTATGTGCCTCAAGTACTTAAATTGGTGGACTTTATTTATGTTCATACCATTTAGAGAAAAACTAGGTTCATGATTAGGGCACTTACCGGCGGCCTTAAAGACCACGTATTCACATTTATGGACATTGGACACAAGGCAGCACCTGAAAGGCCTCGCAGACCTTCACTAGATAGACCAATTTCCATTTCTCCGATAGATCCCAGAGTCGGGCCCAGCAGTAGCATGTCGTCCGCGTAGCTGATGCTGTTAATACTAACACCACCAACCCGGCAGCCGACACGCATACTACTGAGCTCTTTTTTTAAATTTTTCTTTTTAAATTTGGGGATCTCGCAGTTGACCTCTGAGGAGGTCGTAGCTGCTTAACCAAACTTTCCTGTGGCTGCCTTAAGCTTCTACACTTAAAGCCTCCAGCCAGGGGCATAAACTATTCTAATTATAACTAGGCGAGCGCTCGCTAAGGGCACCCCCTGTGGGGTACGGACCTCGGCTTTGGGCGTCCCTGGGGGGAGGACAGCAAGATAGGACAGGCTGGATCAAACATAGATTATTATTATTCGGGGAATTTAAAATCGACGAGCTAGGGTCGGGGGGTGTATCATTTACTCGGGAGGGTCACGATCGCGGACCTCTGTAGCGAGGTCGGAACGTGTGTCGGTGTGTATGTTTCTTTATTGTACTGGTGGCCCTATTGCTCTCCTGGAGGAGGGTTATGGGGTCATCTGGGTCGGTGAGAACATGCCTTGGACGGCGGGCGATTTTTGGCGGCTGTATCAAAATAACGCGTTGCATTGCGTTTTAGAAATTGGACTATTGTGGGGATTTTAAGGTCGAGATGGAGGATCTCATTCCTAACATACCAGGGGGAAGCAGTCGCCATTCGAAGGAAACGGTTTCGGAGGGTCTGCATCTTATGGAGATTCTACTGAGCTCGACTATGAGATCATTAATAAAAAGGTTGAAGAGCCGTGGAGACGTCAACCCCCCCTGTCTCACATCGCACTCAAACCCATATGACTCAGAGAACGTTCCGGCCCACTTTACATAGTTGATTTGGTTCGCATTCCAATACTGCATGAGCTTAAGCACGGTATATTCCTGTTACCTAGTTTTCTCCAGAGTGCATCATATGACACCAGGTCAAAGGCCCTGGAGAGATCCAGGAAGCAGGCATACACCGGGTTTTTTTCGGTAATTTACCTCGCAGGGAAACTAGACACATAGTTGTAGACTCACCGTAGGTCTCGTGGTGCGTGGGGTGGTGGTGGTGCCACACGTTCTGGTGGGGCGCGAAGTGCGCGGCGTACTGCTGTAGGCGCCCGCCGCCCGCCACGTAGCCTAGCCCGTAGCCGTCGGCGCAGTCACCACCGCCGCCGTTGTAGCCCGCGCCCACGCCGCCGCCGCCGCCGAACATCTCACAGGCACGCTGCTGAGCCGCTCAGCCGCCGCGCATTACACGCACACCTGACGGAGGAAAAAGATGTTAGTAAAACTTACAAATGGCAAATGAATGTTACTCTTTGTGCGATAGTACCAGAACTCTACGTGATGGAGCTCATCTGGTAGTACCAGAGCTCTACGTGAAGGAGCTCATCTGTTAGTACCAGAGCTCTACGTGATGGAGCTCATCTGGTAGTACCAGAGCTCTACGTGAAGGAGCTCATCTGTTAGTACCAGAGCTCTACGTGATGGAGCTCATCTGGTAGTAGCAGAGCTCTACGTGATGGAGCTCATCTGGTAGTAGCAGAGCTCTACGTGATGGAGCTCATCTGGTAGTAGCAGAGCTCTACGTGAAGGAGCTCATCTGGTAGTAGCAGAGCTCTACGTGAAGGAGCTCATCTGGTAGTAGCAGAGCTCTACGTGATGGAGTTCATCTGGTAGTAGCAGAGCTCTACGTGAAGGAGCTCATCTGGTAGTAGCAGAGCTCTACGTGAAGGAGCTCATCTGGTAGTAGCAGAGCTCTACGTGATGGAGCTCATCTGGTAGTAGCAGAGCTCTACGTGATGGAGCTCATCTGGAAACTTATTGCCGTCAGCAGCGTTCCTATGGAAGAAATATGAAGCTAGTTGCCCATTCCAAAGCGTAATAGGTACCTATGGAGAAGAACGGGCGAGAAACTCCACGGACACTCTTTTAAATAATTTGTTACAAAGTATTGGTTACATCATTCATGTTGAAATTAAACATCTGAGAGCAATGTAGAAAGACGTGCACGTTAGAAGCGTCCGTAATAAAAAATATAAAACAAAGAACAATTCAAATATTTAAATCAGCCAAGGCAGCTAAGAGTTGACCAGTCCCAACTAACGGTGCCCGTTCACGAACATGACGCATATCCATGCGTCATGTTCGTGAACGGGCACCGTCAGTTAGCGCCATTCAGCTCAACCATTTTGAAGGGAGCTAAATGATCCAACAAACGTGCCACCATCAGCGGGATATCTGAGTGAGCATGACATACTCACAGCCGCCAGGGCACATTCAAGTCAATAAAAGACGTATTATCCGGTAAATGTTAGCTCTATAGTACATAGTACTCACACATTTTTTTTTTTTAGGTTTGTAAATTATCAAATAACTTCTCCCGCTCTGGGCGGAGCGGGAGGGTGTGTCAGACTTTTAATGACTAAAGCCCACCCGTGTTCCTTCCGTTGCCTGTGTGCCGAGGCTGCGATATCCTTTTCGGAAAAACCCGTAACCCCAGCAGGCATTGGTCCTTACGGACCCCGTCAGTTGGTGCTGACATCTCTTTGAGGCGCGCGTGGAACACAACGCGCCGTCGACCTGGGCCTGGTCCTTATTGGACGGCGAGCTACCCATTGCTCACCGTCCGTAAGCCCGCGCCTACGGTGGCCGGAAGTCGGCTCGCTACCCCCGACGCCCGGGGCGTCTCCTGCGGCGACTAGGGGCGCGAGGGCGCGCATCTTGTATCTCCCTCGCGCGCTCCGCCTCCTCCTTCGCGAGCATAACTGCTTCGCAGAAGGAGGTGACAGCCTCCCATGCACGCTCGCTCCGAACCATGGCCTGAACCAGGGCCGGACGCGAGAGATGGTCGCCGCCGATCGCCTCCGTGAAGACATGGCGGTGCTCCGCCCAAACCGGGCAGATCTCCACCGTATGCTCCACATTGTCCTCCGGGCGATCCACACAGTGTTGACACCCGGGCGTTTCCTCCCGCCTTATACGGAACAGGAACCTCCCGAAACAGCCGTGTCCGGTGAGGACCTGCGTCAGGCGGAAGGTGAGGACGCCGTGGCGCCTCCCGTCACTCCTCAAAGAGGGGGCTTATCGCCACAATTGTGGCGTACCCAATAGTACTCACACCTGTGCTCTGAAATTATATAATACAAAGAAAATTGATTTTATACAATGCAAAGATGGTCTTAAACTCTTCGGCAGCTCCAACAATATTTTCAAATGTTAATCAAATAGTTGTGGTTGTGGAGCAGGACCAGCATTGAGCCAAGCATTTTTATCAGCGATGTAATCCCCCAACTTATACGAGTAATTTGCCTGCTAGTTCATCTGGAGTTCGTTCCGAACCCAAACATTGAGCTTACATAAAGCGCGTTTTTCAGAGAATATAATTGAGGTAAATGCTCAATTAACCTACTATCTCACTTGTTATGTGTGAAACCGCGAAGAAAACAATTAATTAACTAATATGCATGGAACAACACGAGTTTGACGTCAACTTATCATATCGGGCGCGAATTGACGCGGATCTATGTACTTGTAGAGCTTTGAATAATGTTAGCTAAGTACTCACTTAATCATAAGGAAACAGGCTGTAACAACATTCTGTCGAACATCCACTTATATTCATTAATGTTGTGAATTGAATTCCGACATTAAATCTTTTATTTTTCTCGCGTTACATAAGCAAAGCCGTTCGCCCGTTATTAGACCCTAGCTTTATTGCGCTCATTAGGAAGTTTGTTTATGAAGTGTTCAGGAGCGTGAATGATTACTGCTAACTTTAGAAAAATTATGTGAGAAAGTGATTAGAGTGTCCTAATTACAAAATAAATATTTCATTTCTTTGCATGGCACTCGAGTCGACAGTGGTGCCGATTCTCTTGTCACAAATGCCTCTAAACTAGACTAAAAATCACAAAAAATTCTTTTATTCCTGTCAAACAACGATTTCCCATTCTGAAATAGACTAAAGTGACACAACTTAACTATATTTTAGTTTGACAGCACTAAGATAGTACAGAGTTTTTAGTTTAGTGAAAATGGAAATTTTGCTATTCTGAATTGGACATTTTTCACCTAAAATTTTGATTGTAAAATACCAAACCAAACTAAACCTGTCAATTTTTAATCGCGATTAAAAAGGTGTGGTATAAAATAAGTTGTCATGAACTAAAATTCACACCAACATCTCGACTTCACGTGCAAAACAGTACTGTATTTATTTTTTCTTTTGCTTATATCTCGAAAATTGTGCGTCATATCGCAAAAATAATGAAAATTTCGACCCCCTTTCAGTACGATTTTCAAGCCTTTTTTCAAAGCTTTACCAGTGGCAGTGCCTGGTAGTACTAAGTATTTCAATGCAATGGTGGAACATGCTTTTATGAAGAATAGTCTGGAAGAGTTAATTGGTTTAAAGAAGAAAAAGTTTAGAAAGTTATTGGAGTGAGCAGGTGAAGCAACTATTGGTCAATCATCAGTGTATTACAACAAGTGTCACGTTATCGAGTGTTTCGTGAGTCGATACAGTTGATACATCGGCGCACGATTGTCGCCCCTATCGCACCCGCGCGCGCCGCCCTGCAACACTGATTCGTCACGTAGTTACTATCACCTGTCATAAACACACGCATCACGCCATTATACATCATATGACAATGCACTATGAGTACTGAGGTATTTAGTGCAGCGGCAAATGTAACGTTGTTAGATGTGTTGCCACAGTGACTTCGTAACCTACGAGTAATATCGTTATATTGAAACAGTATCGTTGCGACAAAACTGTGTCAGTAATGAGATTACATACAAATTAACGTGAATGCATGAAGTACGTGAAAATATGGAGCAGGGCCCTAATTGGTAAATAAAGATTAATATAAGTAATAGATATAAGTTGGTCTGTTTCGAGCGTTCCTGTAGCTTACTACAAGTGATCGTATTATTAGCACGCGTCCGTCCTACGCGGGCTCAGCGAGCGTCAGTCGCATAAAATGCACTAAATACGGCCATTTATATAGTGTGTTCGCTAATATCATAAGCACGGGGTTGCGATGCGTTTTGCATGTTAAGGACGAGGCGGCCGCGCCGTCTGTCGCGCACTTTATTGTGACACGCGGCACCTTCGCACAGAAGGTCATCTGCATTCTGTCTGAAATATGTTATTTCTGTCTGAAATATTTTCTTGTTTCATATTTTTTTATAACGTGGTTTTTAGGTGGTCGGGTTTTAGTTTTTGAACTTACTTTTTATTTAAATTATTTTGGGGTTATAACTTCGAGATAAACTACTTGCAGAGCCGCTTATATCTTTTTTTGATTAGGTGTTATTGTATAATAGGTCTTAACTGTACAGCCGCGCCGTACGTAGCACAGTCTCACTTATGCTTGTTTTTAACAATTAAAACATATTTATTTACTTGGACAATTTGATATATGTATATACATATTTGTAATGTGCTCGTCAAACCCTTTCATTTGATACCCAACATGGTATTATTTTTTTGTAATTTATGACTTTATGACCTCTAGAGAGCGCCATATTGAGTAAATTCAAAAATTCAAAAGTCATTTATTCAAACTAGGCTGAGAATTAGCACTTTTCGAACGTCAAAATTACATAAGACAGTCCCCCAAAACGCCCACCCTTCACCACTTCCTAACGTAAGTAACGTCACATAGCCTATAACCAGCGGACGATCAAGACCTCATTACCCACAAACCCCACACCCTCCTCATTACCTCATTTGGCAAATAAGATCAGTAGTTTGAAGTTATGAGGTAACAGATGAACATACATACACATACCGGTCAAAATCATAACCCTCCTTTTTGCTTCGCTGTAGTCGGGTAAAAATAACCGCACTGACCAAGATGTCTACGTACAGTCAACCTCATTTCCAGGGCATTAGTTTAACATTGACAGTGCCTTTTTGTGGCTGTTTTTCGTAGCATTGATTTGGGTATGACCTTCGACTCATAAAGAAGAAGACACAGCGGTTTACACAGCAGCGGTTTTTGTGGAAGCTATTTTCGTACTTGCGGTCTCTGAACTCTGGACGAAGGTCTGCACTGGTGATGGGGATTATTTGTAATCATTTATTAAATGACTGCTCTGACATGAGCACAACACTTTGCAGACTTATTGGTGAACAGTGATCGCAGGATTCCTCGTGGTTTAGCATTCAATTTAGCCTTTACTTCACCTACAGGTGGAGGTGCCGGTGGCAGGGGACCCCCTTCTGTGAGGTATGTCACCTTATTCTCTTTTCGGGCTACGTCTAGTAATTTTTTTGAACTGAAGTGATTTTATTTTATTTTTATTTATTTATTTTATTTCCAACTTACATCTATCATTACAATATTAGTAGGTACTTGATTGCAGGCTTTCAGGAGCTGGCCTTCTGTGTCATTTTCCTCTCACATGTAGAGTTGTATCGGCGGCGGTGGCCGCATCTCGGATGCATCATATTTTCCCACTTTATGCGTTGCGGACCTCATAACAAGCACTATCGGATTGTGCTGCACTGGTCTGAACACGCCAATGTCCTATATGAAGTCCGTAACCTACACTACAACCTACACGATTTAAGATTTCGTTCGTTTAAAAGAACGAAAGTGGAGTAAGATTAGCTATAGTGTTTAATGAAGATCCCCAGATGGTCATCATTCGCGATTGTAACTATCTATAATGACTGCTGCTTATGTTTTGGTTTGAATCACTGTCCGCTAGTGCATACATGCTGTGAGCCTACATCGACCTGCGTTGACCCGCGAGCTACTGTATGTAAATAAAGCTCCTGTGTGTGTGTAAGACTGCAGTATGTGCATAGTACAGTGACGTCAGAACCTCTCACGGGTCCTCTGAAGCACTCAATATGAGGGTTTATTAGGTGAAAACATTTTACATTACATGTTGTTTTATTCATTTTATTTACCTAGATACACGTTTCACAGCTGGATCTTCTGCACAGAATTTACTGAGGTTCACGCTTTCACCTAAATCATATTACCTAATATCTTCGTACTAGTTAATGTTAATGAACCTTACTAGTTGGAAGATGAATGACCCTGTTTTGTACAAAATTTTGAGCCATATTTTTCTACACGGAATCCCGAGGTCGCCTCATATTGCCCCACTCGTGTTCATTATGACAAATTGCGGGTAATTAACGCGCGCGTGATGAGAGGCGCGGAGCCCACGTGTCGGCTCGGGTTGCATTAGCCGCGCCGGCGCAGATTTATGTGCGGTCGGGTGGCGGCGGGCGGTGCGGGATTCACTCCTGCACAATTTATAGCGGTCGCCGGCAATTAGGCGCACTATACACACGACCACTCCGCTGTAACTCAGTGCTGCTAAGTATTACTATTTGCGTCAGATTACGTGTTCGAGTGCATACCAACATACTTTACAACGAGCAGAACTCTTGTACTTATCTTCATCGAGTTCGTAAAAAACATTGAATGCCAGTATACATCGCAGGAATATTTTACAGTAGGTGCTGATGTATCCAGTATAGGTAGGTTTGTACTTTGATCAGTCAGTGGAATAGCATACGTGTTAAACTTGTAAAAGGATTTCACAAAGTATTGGGTATCGCGGGTGATAAACAATATTTATGACTCAATCGGACCATAAAGTTGTAGCTGCCATGTAGCGGGTGGGTCCGAGCCCTTAACGGACATACACTGTGCGTGCAGGACGCGGCACCGCGCGGCTGCTGCCTGCGTGCTTCACGCCCACGCCGCGCGCAGCATTCCTAGCACGTTTAGTGGCCACATGTGCCATAAAATAACACACTATATTGGTCGTCAGATAAAGCTCTACATTTCTACATTTTGTGTGTCGAAGCTCACCGAATTGGTCAGGGGAAGTAAGAGCCAGCACTCGCGAAGTCTGAATACTAGCGTATAAAAGAGTTTTGCTCGTGTGTGCGTGCTCTGAAGACGATTATTGGCATCAGCTGTACAGTAGGTGTAGAACATACAGGCAGGGAGTGGGTAAATGACGTATACGCGCCCTGCGCCGGGCGCTAAGCACCACATTCCTGGCGTGCCGCGCCCGCGCTACATGTGTCGCATTCTGTGCAGTTAACCCGCTCCTAACAAGCTTCCCTTCACATCTAACAGTGTTGCAGGAATGCGGGGTTAACTAACACCTCAGTCTTAAATCACCATTTTTTCAAAGTTCTTCGCACATTTGCTTAATTAATGTATGGCATGGAGAAATAAATAATAATAACTAGTCAAAGCTTATCTTTAATTAAATGTTGTTATTAAATGATGACGAACTTATAAAATAGTAGAAAATAAAATCGGAAACGTTCAATTACTGTATCCTCGATATTTGTCAGCAATTAAATATCCATAAATAGTGTAGGAATATCCGCTGCAATAACTGGTTATACTTAAGGAATGTCAGCATTACTCGGTGACTCGGTGACACAATAATGATTCTTTTCCGTGGAGACCCCTTTGAGTGGCGAGATAAGTAATAAGTGGCCGACAAGTTTATTACGATCTAATCGCGGATTTTTACTAATTACTCGCACTTAGCTATAGAGGCTCGATAAACACCAGGAACAGCATATCCCCAGGTATTTTGTAAACAAATAAAATGTACGTAGTCGTAATCCATTAAAAGTTTATGACATAAGTATTTGACGGGTAGCAGATATGCACTGTAACTGATTGTTTACAAACAAACGAATAAAATGTTTAAAACGTTGGGCGTGGGGCTCATCATTAACCGCTCCTGTATTCATTAGCTCGTCATTATCCTGAACATCGTCCTGCGATGTTCGTCATAGATACGAACAACCTCAGCAAGAGCCATTGCCCTTGAACTACGCTATGAATGTTCCGCGCTAAACTAATTATTTTGCTGACCACACACTAATATCCACCTTATTTAGCGGAAGTAAGGTTGACTTCGCCACGAGCGCGGTGTGAGCTTGGTTGGTCGGCTCGGCGGCTGATTTACGCGATACATTAGCGTCCGTCCGGACAGGCGGCCGCGCGCTATATTCGCGTCGATTTATAGCCGACTCTGAAAAATTATGCATCGAATTTATATTGAATTTTCGCGCGGCCCGGCGCGTGATTGTTGGGCGGCGCCGCCCGGCGCAGGCGCGGGGCGGGGCCGCGCCCAGCGCCTTCATAATTACTTGGTTCTATACTAACTGTCCCGTTGTCTAGTCCACGTCCACGTTAAATCAGTTTAGCAATCATTAACTGTAATTTAGTTCAGATAGAGAACTTTATTGTAGCATTAACTTTAGTAAGAATAGTGTCGTTACTAAAAACTAATATCTTATGCTAGGTCTCTTTTACGAGGTACTCTACTTAATGCACAAATCACATGCAAATTAGTTCTTTTACATCTATCTTTCACACGAAAATAAAATAATGTGAACTGTAAGGTAAGCAGATACTTGTACTTGAAACGAGCGATGAGTCATTGGTTTTATGTAGAGATAAGACAAGTGGTCACTCGCTATCCGACGGCACGATACAGGCTTGATGACGACTCTTAATGAGGTAGGATTTTCAGTTTTGCCTATATTTAAAACGTTAAGTATCTTCCCACAATCGTTGGTTTCAATTAGATATTTCAGATTAAGTATGTCCAAATATGCTAAAATAAGTGTAGAACCACAGTGGCGAAACTCACTGAGATCAAAATGTTGAACACACAGTTGCACCGATTAGATACGCAACAATATCTATAACTACACACGCTATGTATAGAAGCACCTGCATCTATGTATAGACAAGCAGAGAAGTCTGTACTGTATACATTAAGAGTGGATGCAAAGGTCGCGCAGTAGAGCTGATAAGAGGAGTATTTCGGAGATGGGCTATAGGTATACACGCAGAGCAATATATTAGCTGCACCGGCGCAGCCAAGCATCAAGTAGCGGCTGCGGCAGCAGTATATACATGGTGTAGTGTAGGTTATAGGGTGGGGGTTTAATAAATGTTTTGGAAGGTTATATTAGGTTTAAGACTATCCTGAATTGCACATATCGACGCTTAAATTTGGAAATAAAGAAAGTAGATCCCTGTCAGGAAACAATTGTTTTCAATGGGAAAAGATTAATCTGCATACTTAGGTTGTTAAAAGGCTATAAAATAATCTAGGATTCAGTTTTTATACCGTTATGTAAGTACTGGTAATCACTTGAAGATTTCAAATAGGTACTAAAACTAAGACGCAGATGAGATCAAAAACTCAAGATTAGTACCGAGATGTAGATGACCAACTGATAAATTAGCTGACAAGGCCCTGAACATAAGATATTGATCTGCATGTAACGTTTTGTTGAATTTGATATCCTTTGAGATTGGCAAGTCGCCCACAACAGCACAATCAAACAATAAAGGCTTGTGCAGACCAGCGCGACTTGTCGCGCGACGCGACACGAACAATACAATTTCTAAGAAAACTTCACAGTATAACAATAACCGGTGTCGCGTCGCGCGACAAGTCGCGCTGGTCTGCACAAGCCTTAAAGCTTTTCAAGGTGTAATGTAATGTTATAATTTGTCAATGAGTCAGCGGCGAGCGCCAGATGTTAAGATACCGTTATTTACATCCCAGATGATGCGATACAGAAGCATCGGCCAGCTATCTACATGTACAACATTACGGAGCATCGCGCTAAGATCAGTTAGAGATCTGCTTGATGTCCGACCTAGCCCAACAGCCGCACGCTGCTCGCTTATAGAGCCACTTGAGTCGTCTGGCGCCAGCACACGCCGCGCCGCCGCCGCCACGCTCCCGTCACGCCGCCGCCACGCAGCCGCGCCGCACCATCGCACTCGATAATCAATCAATGTTCATTACGCGGCTATTAGCCGCCCCCCACCTGCCCGGGTCTCCTCTATTACACGTTACATCTGGTTTGTTTATTTGTATGACTGAATGCATTTGTCTATTTTCGTTTGATGTATCGCTAAGTAATTTGTAGAGTAATGCGTTATTGCTCTGATCTCTATGAAGTATCTCGGTAGCGGAACAGACGCACTAATACTCTGCCACAACCTTGAGGATTGAGCTAACAGATATTTATAGAAATTGTAATCTCGTCATTAACATAGATAATCTTAATATAACGATCAGTATCTACATAAGATCAGATAAAGCTCGTAAAACTTACAAAATTGATAGTGAAGGATGAACGAGAATACGTTTTATTTGAATTTAATGAGCATTAAATTTGATTACAAGCCAATCAGCCTTGTGTATAGCAAAATTAAATGGAATTAGGTAAGGGTACCAGTTATCAAAACATAAATTAATAAGAAATCAGCAATCTTAGAATTTGTTAGGTCCTTTTTTATGCGAAACTACCAATCACAAGTACGTTCATATAACTGTTTGAAGAGGACGTGTACAAAAAGAGGACCATCACCATATATCACGGCGAAGATCTGATAGGCCTGGCAGTGCCGCGAGGTCGTGGGTTCCCACCAACATGTGGGCTCAAGTGGCCGCAAGTGGCCGCACCTGCAAACACTCAGGGCTCACGCCCATGCTTTTGACATGGGCCACAAAAAACGCATCGAGTATAACATGTGCAAAATACTGCAACTTTGTGTAACGGTTCTACGAGTCGACGGTGAGTTGGACACTTCACACGTAGCGGGTGCCGGATGATTAGCTGAATAAATGTCGCCACACGTCTGTAAAACAAACGAAACGAAAATAACGAAAACGAACGAACGAAATATGGTAGGTACTATAGGGACACCCCTGCCTAACCCTTCGGGGAGTACAGGCATGATGTTATGCTACTGTCTGTAAAGTTAACTAGCTATACCTACTCTCTTGTAATGAAATAATAATCATTTAGTACCTGACATGAGTCAAAATGAAAAGTCATTTATTCGAACTAGGCCGAGAATCAGCACTTTTTGAACATCAAAATTAATTGAGATAGTCTCTCCAAACGTCCGCCCTTCACCACTTCCTAGTGATTTAGCTGGAGTAAGAAGTGGCGCAACAAACTCCCCAGCCAGCAGCACTTGTTCGCTGAGTTCTGAGTGAACTGTTAATTGATTAGGAAACTCGAAGATAGACTTATTTACTCTCGAATACAGTCGATAGAATAAAATAAAAATAAATATACACTCACAGCAGTTAGAGTATCAGAAAAAGGCTTATTACACCTCTGCTTAACCGTTCGGGAATAACAGACTTGATGTTAAGTTATGTACTACATAAGTACTTATGTGTTATAAAGACTTTATCCGAAACACGTCGGTGACTTGATAGGTACGGAGAGGGAAAATAAAGCTGTTTCCGTTTAGGAATAACGGAGAAGATTGTTTGCCACCCTTTCGGTGAAACAGACGTTATGTTTGTTTGAGTATCTACTGTTAAAACTTAGTTAAGACGGAGGAGGGTATGTGTCTCTCTTTCGCTATTATCAGCCATACTTTAACTGCTGTGGGCGTACTGTGGGTAGTGTTGGTTATTGCGGAATAGAAAAACCGTTTGCAGTTCAGATCAGATCTGAGAAATGAATCACACTAGCAATTCACACACTGTAGGTACACAACACAACTATTCGGAACTTGCGTGATCGCCTCCGATGAACTCTGCTTAGCTCTGGCCGGTCTGACCGTAATGTTGTAGGCACTGTCGAGCGCCGCTAGGCGGCGCTGGCGTCCCGATTAGTCAACTCAGTAACGTATATCCGACAGGTGTATTTAGTTTTATTCCACATGAGTACAGTAGCTACCTATCTGCGTGTGTTATACATTATACATAGAATTGTAAAAGTAAGTAGTTAATTCCCGATGTCAATGTCAACTAGTTCGCTTGCAGATCTAGGCTGCGATATGAAACTCATGAACGCGGAGGCACCCACAAGGTACGTAGCGTACGACTCCATACTAATTTACATAATATCACACCTATTATCACCGAAAAGTTATGCAGAAGTGCAGGTATACCATAGGATCAAACGCGCTTCGCTAGCTCTGTTTGATGCTGATTCCCGTGTAATAGCTGCAAACCTGTTGTCATAAACCGGGCAAATTATTTTGCGGTCGGCGCAACGTGTCTTCTTCTTCCATACATCTATCTCCATTAACCGTCATCTCGGTAGCCTATTCTAATTATAGGCACAAATATTTTTACGATTTGCAAACTCCATAAAACGTAGGCAATGTTACTTCTGAGTTCTGGTTCTGCTACGACCATTACGAGTGCTACGCGATGTAAGTAAGTAGCAATTTGTTCGGGTTTCAGTCAGACAGTCGGTCAATAAGCCACCTCAATATTTATACCGATTACAGGCACTTTTAAAAGGTCAAAAATGTTTTCACAACTAACTAAAAGGTCGTTAGTAAAATTAACAATCGTCCAGTCGGCGACATAAGGTAGAGCATTCAACGATGACATGTTTCCACCAGCAGGATCATACTAAAGCAGGGATTCCCAACCGGTGGGGCGCTAGCGAGTGACCAATGTATAGATTTATTAAATTTTATGTTCTCGGTATTTATTAGAAAAGGTTAAGACTAGTTTCCAAATCACAAACGTTTCATAATAATATCGTTGCAGAATACTAGGAAAAAAATAATTAAAAAACATAAATTAATTAAATACAACAGCTAATACAAATGAATGAAATATAATAGTTAATACAAATTAATAAAATATAATGATTAATACAAATAAATAAAATAAAATAATAAATACAAATTAATAAAATATAATGATTAATACAAATAAATAAAATAAAATAATAAATACAAATTAATAAAATATTATGATTAATATACATAAATAAAATAATTTTATAATCTCGTGATATTAATTTAAATAATTACATAAACTTAATACTAGTAATATTATAGATAATAATAATTATATTTGTTTAACAAACTTGCACTGCTTGTTTTGTCCAATTTATTACATACCTACGTATATTACGTATATGTTACCGTGCCCTAACCGGGTTTCATTTTGGAACTTACTTACATAAATTTAACACCTAAATGTACACATGAATTCAATAAAGAGTTCGAATTTGAGTTTAATACTTACTTATGTGCTTTAAAATGAGGTTCAGCTTTTCTGCATATGTCTGTATAAATTCTGTATGAATGGAATAAAGAAATCCAAACCTATCCGAGGCGGCTTGCTACAATTTTCGAGCTGGCTTCGTTTGCTCTTCCATTTTATATTGTCTTGATTCTTCAACTTTTCTGCATAAATCGACAAAATAACTCCTATTTCGGTATGAATGAATTGTCAAAAGAAAAATGTAACGTATCCGAAATTGTACAACATCTTTCGAGCTCGCTTTGCTCGCTCTTATATTATGCATTCTAATAATTCGTGAGTTTTTCTGCAAAACTCGACAAAGTAACTTTTATTTCTGTTTGAATGATTAAAAGAAAATCTAACCTATCCAAGGCGGTGGAATTTTAGACCTCACTTTCGCTCGCTTTTCATTCTAATGCTTTTCTGCTTATGTTGACAAAGTAACTCAGGGGCGTAGTGATTTTAAAAGACAGTTAGGGGGACGCGTATGTTAAAAGGTTGGGTACCCCTGAACTAAAAGAATTGGGACACCAAATAATTAGAACAACATTATCTATGGACATCCGCTTATCTGCACATCGGAGCCTCGTGATACACCCATTAATAGTTGATGGCAAAAAGTGCGGCGGCGCGTGCGCAGCGGTGTCATCATTAGCGCCATCTGTCGGTGACGGAGTTACGCCAGGGCCGGGGGGCGGGGGGGAGGCAGGGGGGCAGAGGGGAGCTCTCAGATCGCGATTAGATAACGTGTTGAAATATAGGCGGGCGGCGCGGCCGCATGCGGGCACCGCCGCGGCGGTACCTACTACCTACCTATTGACAGAGTGACATACACCGTTCCACATCTACTAACGGCTTTATTTAATTGACGATCGATGTCGTTATCAATTTTATCGCGACTTTGTTTTAATGGGTGAGAACCTAATGATTGGCGCCGGAGAACCTTAGATAGGTAGAGACACTTCTCTTTTATAAAAAGCCTTTTTTTGTGACTTCTTACCACTTAGTCACTTACAGCTTATGGTTCATCTCACCGGAAATTCCGGACAATAGCTATTCATAATTATGTTGTTTTGTACTAAGCACCTTTGCTTGGTATTTATTCCACGCCCTACGCCCTATTCTGTTCCTACGTACAACCCAGTCACATTATCTGTAGACCTTGCTGGAATGTGAAGTCCCCTTTCATCTTACCGCGCTCGCCTCGTTGCGTCAGTACGGTTAGCAGTTTCGTTGCCGATACATGTCGTGGTATTTTGTTATTATTCATTTTTGTATTTTTTACACACCGTACCAGAGCGCCGATGTGACGTCATCGACGCTAGGTCTACAGATGATGTGACCGGTAGTACTAGTACTTACCAACCTTGAGCCCAAATCTTGAGCTAGAACAGGCTCAAAAGATTCCATTAGAATCAGCATTGGACAACACACGATAAAATAGGTACAACGTTAGTAGGTAGGGACCTGAGACACAGCAGAAGTCTGCAGAACTTCATAATAGCCTTAGCAGGATAATTGTCGAGTTTACGAAACGGTTCTGTAGTTACAAGCTTTATTACAGCGCGTTACCTACCTACTTACTTTGGAATTTTTTGCGTTCGTTTTAATCGACGCGATTTACCTCAAAATTATAGTTTACAAAGTAACTATGCAAGTAGATAGGTACCTATAACAACTTCATTGAATGAGGCAAATGTTCGTTTATGGAACAGCACCTATTTTACCAACAATTATACAAGTTTAAATTGAATACATGAAAATCCCAACCGCATCGCACCGACAGGCTTTGATCATTTTACTAGAATAGATTGTGGTGTTATAGTTGCTGCCAAATTGTTCGTGCGCGAACGTGTTATATGTGGCCATAGCGGTCTCGCGTCGTACCTTGGATCAGTTACTAGGAAGCCGAATGACCGACTACTACACCGACCGAGTACTTAGGCCATCCGTCGTTTTTCTTCGTGTATTTTGACGACAATGATGCATTGATACGTATCGATTCAAGATAATAGCGGAGTTTATTTCTGTTATTAAAATTAAGAATGCTAGAACTAAGTGAATGTATTAAAGGTTGGTCATTGACTGCTATTGCTGTGTTAAATTACACTAAAGACAATTTATGTTTAGTATATAACCTCGACGCACGCTTATTATGGAAAATATTGAAGTTATAGCGGCCTAGTAGAAGGCAAGCTCGACTAGTGTAACGAATGAATGAATGAATGAATGAAATTCACCGATCCCAGCATGGTTTAACCAGACTCGACAAATCGAATGAACCCCAAGATTTGCACTAGCCCCTGGAGCCATGTCATGTTTCTAAAAGCTACAGAAAGCCATTGCATGTCCAGGAGTAGATCGGGTGGCGCGGTATTCTGAACATCTTTTTCGTGATTCGATACCGACACTGGTTTCTATAAAAAAGGCGAATAATTTCGAGATTGGTAACATTATAATAGCGCAACAGTCGCCGTGGAGCTGTGATCAAGGTGTCTTGAACACAAATATGCTGAATACGTCAGTGTACCCAAGCGAATTATTTCCCAACGGTTGGTTTGTGACTGATCATCATAACACTTACGAGTACACCGGTGCAGTGTGTTCCGATGTTCACACGACGCGGATGGCGGCGGCGGTCGCACATAAAACCTAAAACCGTCGTTAAAACGCGCCTACAACAGTCTATTATTTTATACTAATCACTTAAATAATTGTAAGATTTATTCGTAACAAGCGGTTTGATTTGTAGCCTGATGCAGACTCATATAATTAATGAGCATTCCCAGCGGTGGAGGCAGAGATAGTGGTGCCTGTGGTAACAGGGCACGCACTCGGGAGGACAGGGCTCCACATTCATGTGACAACGTGAGGTACTTACGACGGACACATTACACAAGCACGGTGATTCAATAATGTAACGGTTAATACTTTATACACAAACTACAGTATACAAATATACAAAAGAAGATACGAATACTCCAATGTTATTGGGACTTATATGTTCGAGCCGTTTGGGGTTGAGACACTAGGGCCATAATATAAAAACTAGTTCTATACTTATAGATTACAAAAAATCCTATAAGAAGTCTATGGTGTTAAAATAATATGGTAAATCTCTCAATATTGTGCGTACAAACTTACATTTGCAGTTGGAATGTATGGGAGAACATGTTCTTCAACTACAGTGTTTCTTCTTGGGATAAATTCATCCCAACTACGGAACTACGGTTTTTGTTTTCATAATAAATGTATACATTTTAATAAGTAAAAAGAAAAATTGTTTATTTGTTCCAGAAAGAAGTGCATTCATAAAAAAGATAAAAGGTACCTGGAGTGTAGGCGAGGCACTTAGTCAGCATTACAAACATACTGACTTTGATGGTATCATGTTTATGAAGTAGACCGTACTTGCAACGTGAGTATTATTTCCATTAGAAGTTACAAAAAATCTGGTTTTTCGTGTTCAAAGTGCTTAGGTACAGTAAAAACATTGAAAGTAACAATTAATTAATTTACATAAAAACATGCTGGACGCAGTTAACGACGGTGTTGAGCACGCTCGACATCCAAGCTTACAATCACCACGAGACCAAAATAAAACGTACAACTACTAAAAGCATCCCAAACGAGCAAAAGGAAAAACGTGTTAGCGAGGTGGGAGCCCGGGACCCGAGCGACCCGTGCCTCCCTCCTCGAAATATAGAGCCTCGCCCCGCCCAGCGGTGCCTCGCCCCCTAGCGGTGCGAGGTCGGGGAGGGGGCGGACGTGGCCGCGCGTGACCCGCCGGCCTGGGATATTTATGGCCCACGGGGTGACCACCACCGGTACCACCGTCACCACCGTCCACCAGCTACAAGCTAATACTCATACACAATAGTAACACATTATTGATTTTTGTTGTTCTCGATTGCACTTATGCGACGGCAATACGTTGAGAATTATGATAACGTGCCAGATATTGTTGTGTACCACGGTGTTGATACAACACGCCTTGAGTCGTGTGATATCGTTACAGTGGTTACACCGCGCACGGATCACAAACATGTTTTGAATCAGTACTTAATTAACTCTACCAAACGCAGATTTCTGTAGATCTGAGATTTCACGTAATCTGAGTCATAATTGAAACAGTGTAACTGATGACGCTCTAAGTGAATATTATGATCGTCTGTCTAATGTAAAGTTGTGTAGCTACGCAAGTAGCCCTGCTAGTGGTGTCGGCGTGAGGGGACCGGTTCGTGGTAGTGTGCCGTGTGCCGTGGTCAGTGACTGCGACCCGCGGCCAATGACGGCGCCGGCTGAGCCCCGCGTTACGCAACCATCATCCAGCTCGGCTGCGATTGGACACCACGCGACGTTCTAATTACGAGAGCATGGTACAGCATGGCCGAGCAGCGTCACGTTCTATTTGATTAGCTTCTCATCTATACCTACTGAATTTTCATCGTCGCGAGATGATAATAGGTTATGTCTGCAGCAGGTTTTGATTTCCAACGAATTGAGACCGGATGCAATTCGGAGGGAAGTGGCTTTATTCAAAGTAAGCGATAGGGACGGAATTTAGAACATAAGTGCTATTTGACTTATTTTCACAATTTAACGAACTTGTCCTTCGATAAAGTGTATAAAAACAAATACATTGTTCCGCGAGTCACGAGGCACCGCGCGGCGCGCTGCGACGTGATTATGCGCATATTAACTAGCAGTACTTTTGTTTGAGTGGCTCACTGAGCAGCGGGACACTCCTACCACACGGTGACACCTCACCCACCTGATGAAGCTTCAGAAAGACAGAAAAACATGGCGGTCACTTGTGTGTTTCCAACGAATTGTTACTTTAGTCCTTTGAAAGAACGCCGCCGGATGTTATACCATACTAAGTTACCTACAGTAAAGATAAAGATATAAAGATAAAGAAAATTTTATTTTGCAAATATGGGTAACAGCAAATGATGACAAAAAATATAACACTTCAGCCATATTTTACCACTTATGCAAAGGATTTAAATCATTCAACTTATAAGTAAATAATTCAATACAATATTAAAATATTACACAATGAACTAAGTACAAAAAATAATTTATATACACTAGCTTACAAAGTTTTTCTCAATTAGGAACTCTTTAATATTTCATTATACTTTCGCTACTCAAAAGCTTCAGTCTCTTTTTAAATAATGAAAGTGGAAGCTCTTTTCATGTCTTTGGCAATTTGTTATAAATGACTGGAGCCATACAGTAGACACTTTTGCGCATAAGTGCTGTCTTGGCTGAGTCCAGACAGCACACTATTATCGCGTCTATTGCGGGGTACTACATCTGATAGATATCTAAAACGACTCGGATTAGTCTTTACAAACACAGCTACTTCTAATATGTATAGACAAGGTAATGTTAATATTTTGTAATTTTTTAAGTACAGTTCACAACTATCACTGGGTTTAAGTTTAAACATCGTTCGAATGCATTTTTTTTGTACCTTGAAGGCGGTCTCTCTTGTCGTAGAGTTTCCCCAAAATATGATCCCATACCGTAAATGTGGTTCTACTATCCCATAATATGTAGTAAGAAGGGCATCCAAGCTTATTGGTGATAATGTGTGTAGAGCGTATGCAGATTTACTCGTTTTCTTACATAAAGTATCGTGTCCTTCACCTCACAATCTTCACCTTTGAAAACTTCATGAAAATAAATTTTGAAAACACCAAAAAATAGTCAAGAAATAGTCATAAATAGTCACAAAGGTTAAAAAAATAGTCGCATTATGATTCCGAGGATGCAGCTATAAGCTGGTGAGGATTGTGGGGTAAACGTCTCCACACAATCCTCACCTCAGTGCAAGCAAACGGCTGGGAGTACAGACTTGGTTTCAATTCCAAAAAATAGTCAAGAAATAGTCATAACGCTATGCCAAATATCGAAAATAGTCATTAAGGGATTCCAGAGATATAAAGGGGTCTTGGTGAGGATTACGTGGTGAGCCTTTCTCGCCACAATCCTCATCTGATTACCGCGGAACGCCTAGGTTTTTTGAATTTGAATATGGTGTCAAAAAATTGTCAGTAAATGGTCGTCTCCAACCATGATAATTTCGACCTGGTTTATTATGTAGAAGTATGTTAAACTTCCACGTAGACTACATACATTTTGTTTTGGTACAGTCGCGAACAGTAAAATTGTAAATCTATTTTAATAGTGTTGTATATTAATTTAAATCAGTAATAAAATATTGTAGTTACTTACGTGTTTTTTTTTCTGTCGAAGTTTAATAAATACCTACCTAGCTGTAGGTACATAATATTCCTCCAAATTTTCAGGTTGGCTTTATGAGACCAAATAAATGTCTTTATTTCATATTAATTTGATTGTAGTATGAGTAATAAAGACTATCTATCTACTTATACGAGTATATTATGTACAGTTAGGTAGGTATTTACTCTCTACGTAATCCTCACCAAGATCCCTCTATATCTCTGGAATCCCTTTATGACTATTTTCGGGACTTGGCATAGCGTTATGACTATTTCTTGACTATTTTTTGGAATTAAAACCAAGTCGGTATCTACTCCCAGCCGTTTGCTTGCACTGAGGTGAGGATTGTGTGGAGACGTTCACCCCACAATCCTCACCAACTTATAACTGTATCTTGGGAATCATAATGCGACTATTTTTTTAACCTTGGTGACTATTTATGTCTATTTCTTCACTATTTTTTGGCGTTTTCAAAATTTATTTTCATGAAATTTTCAAAGGTGAGGATTGTGTGCTGAAGGACACAAAGTATCAACGTGTGATTTTGAATTATTTTTTTATCTATTTCGAGAACCAGGAATTTTGTAGTTTCAACTTCTTCTATGGTATCATTATTGTGGTGTATATCTAAGTTGATGCTAGAGGTCTGTTGTCTAAAATGGATAACTTTAGTTTTACCCAAATTTATTTTTAAATTGTTTGTATCTAGCCAGTTTACCGTCCGTTTTAAACTATTATTAATTTAAATCTCATACATATATATACCTGTACACGCTATTGTAATCGTACTATCATCCGCAAATAGTGTTATAGATAGTTCAATAGATTTCAGTAAGTCATTTATGTATAAAATAAATATAAAAGGACCCAAAACGCTCCATTGTGGTACCCCAAATAATACTTTACGCTCTGAAGACGGGAGCGTAAAGTATTATTTGGGGTACCACAGAGGTTTTGGGTCCTTTTATATTTATTTTATACATAAATGACTTACTGAAATCTTAGAGAGAGAGAATCTTAGACTTATTTTTAGATGATTTTATTTTATGATTGTTTTGCGCCTTTTGTGTTAGGTGTATAATTTTTTTATGTAAATGAGAGTAGGTAGTGAAGGTATATTTTTGTTTGAGTTTAATCGAAATTGCCACAAAAGTTTTCTTTTTTTTGACTACCTATTTTAATTCCTTTTGACAACCATTTAGGTTTTTTTAAGACATGTATTTATATATAGTTGTAGTAGCATAGTTGGAAAACACAAGTCGTATATTAATTTAAATAGATCGAGAAATTTGTCATATGCTTCATTCGGATCGACTCTGTTATAAATCTCTGCGGAAGATAGATTTTTTATATCATTTTTAAACTTAGAAATATTGTCAAGACTGTAGTCTCTTTTAGCTATGTACCAATAATTTATGAGACATTTGGTTTTAACTGGACAGTGAAGCAGCTGTGCCTTTTGATCGGACAATGCAAATTGTATTACGTCAGTTTTACACATTTTACTAAAATTGAGAGAAAAGTTGTCTATGCATGTCATACTGGCCATGCGAGTCGGTGCTTTGGCCGGTGCTGCTTTAATGCTAGTTTTAGGTTATAACTCATTAAAAGACATTCGAAAGCTTTTGAGTGGCTATTAGTTTTAAGCATGTCTATGTTAAAGTCCCCAGCCATTACAATGTTTTTGTATCGTGTTTGTGATATTTCTCGCAAAAGTGTTTCCATTTGATCAAAGCAGGAATTGAGATTATTTATATTTGGTACTCTGTAAATACAGACAACAATTATCTCAAACTCAAACTCAAAGCATTTATTTCAATTAAACCATTTACAGGCACTTTTGAACTGTCAAATAGTCGCGTCAGTTAGTCAGAAAGTTGAAGCTAGTTGCCCATTCCAAAACGTAGATCTTATGGAGAAGAACGGGCAAGAAACTCCAAGGACACTCTTTTAAATATAGAAAATTACAAAATCCTGGGTACATTATTCTTGTTGCTTCTATATGTGAGAACAATGTACAAAAAAAATATCAAAACAATTCAAAATATAAGATTAAAAATAAGCTATGGTAGATAAGAGATGACCAGTCACAACTGACGGCGCCCGTTCACGAACATGACGCGTGGATCAGCACCATTCAGCTCAACCATTTTGTAGGGAACCGAATGATCCAACACACTCACCACCATCAGCGAGACATTTAAGTGAGCATGACATACTCTCAGCTACCATGATTTTTCAAGTCAACATACATATTAATAAATTTAAAGAACAAAAAAAAATATACAAACGGCTCCATGGTGCTCACATTAACAAAAATTGAAAAAATGCTTCTAAAGTATACAAAACTAATTTGCAATGTGTTTGAGAGATTAATAGAATGTTACTACCAAAAAGAAAGAAAATCATTATCCATTGGAGTATTCAACAATTAAAACTTGTTTAAATAAAAAATAAACATTAAGTTTGTAATGTCAGAAAAAATTAAAAGGGGAAGCAACTCTTCCAAACATTAGAATTTTTAACTAGTGAGCCCAAGTGGCTGTGGGGCAGGACCAGAATTAAGCCAATTTTTTTGATCTATGATATAATCATCCAACTTATAATATGCTTGTCTACATAGTGTGCGTTTAATGCATGTTTTAAATTTCTTCTCATTCAGTTCAAGAATATCGAGTGGTATTTTATTATAACATTTTACACGGTACCCCATAAAAGAAGTGTGCACTTTAGACAATCTGAAACGTGGTTGATCTAATTTGTTCCTATTTCTAGTGTTAAAATGATGCCTGTCACTTATATTACAAAAATATGTAGATTTTTCCGAACATACATAATGTTTTCATATTTAAACTGACAAGGTACCGTCATGATGTTAATTTTCTTAAACAGTTCCCTTAGAGATTCGCGTTTGCGGAGGTTATTATATGGCTCTGACAGCCCTCTTTTGCAGAATAAAGATAGAATTAATATCTGCAGCCCCGTCCCCACAGCAAAATACCGTAAGACATGATGCTATGAAAGTAACTAAAATAGACCAGTATCGCGGTATCCACGTCTGTTAGTTGGCGGATTTTCCAAACAGCGTAAGCGGTGATGCCTGCAAGTGATGTTAAGTGAGAACCCCCCTGTAGTTTTGAGTCAAGCGTGATCCCCAGGAAAACCGTTTTTTCGACGAATTCTAGTGTCTCCCTATTCAGTACAATATGACATTCACTACTTCTAACATTTGGTAACGCGAATCTTATGCATTTTGTTTTCTTCTCATTTAAAACCAAATTATTTATAGTAAACCAATTATGGACTTTAAGCATAGCGTTATTTACTTCGTCAAGCTCCTGTGCATGTCTGTTTATCCTAAAAATCAGTGATGTGTCATCAGCAAATAACACCATTTGTGGTCGGTTTTTCAGTAAATGAGGTAAATCATTTATATATACTAAAAAGAGGAAGGGACCCAAAATCGAGCCCTGTGGTTCACCCATTTTGTCTTTGGTGTGAATTCTGCTTTGACGGTGTTAATTCATTGGGTTTACCCAATGATTTACACCGTTTATTTGAACTTGCTGCAGTCTATCATTCAAATATGATTTTACTAAACTAAGCGCAAGTTTACCCAGTCCGTAATGCTCAAGTTTCAAGAGCAGTGTTTCGTGATTCACGCAATCAAATGCCTTGGATAGGTCACAGAAGATGCCTATTGCATCTTGTGCCTCTTCCCATGCGTTAAAGATGTGTTTTAATAAGGTGACACCGGCGTCAGTTGTGCAAAGTCCTTTGGTGAAACCATACTGTTGATCGTGTAGGATATTATTACGATTAAAATGATGGAGCATTTGATTTAACATTACTTTTTCAAACACCTTGCTGAAAACCGGCAAGACCGATACGGGCCTATAATTATTAGTGTCTTTGCTGTCCCCAGATTTGAATAGTGGAATAACTTTACTGTACTTCATTAGATCCGAGAATACCCCTTGATTTACACACAAATTAAATATTAAAGCTAAATAGGGTGCAATTGTCTCAATAATTGATTGACAAACTTTAGTAGACATACCCCACAGATCTTCGGTAATTTTGATCTTGAGTTGCTTAAAAGCCTTTACAACGACCACAGGGTTTACATGTTTAAATTTAAATTCCACGGGAAAGGCTGAAACATTCGCTCTTAATAGATCGATAGCAAGTTAGGGGGCGGAATTTAAAGTTTCTGTAGTTTTAATTGGAATATTGGTAAAGAAAGTTGCAAATTCCTGAGCAACATCGATGTTGTTGTTAATGAGACCGCGGGAAGTGTCAAGTGTGTAATCAGTATTATGTCTAAGTGATCCAGTTAGCACTGGAGTGTTACACAGCACAAGTTCATGCTTTTTGCCTCATTTTCAACACTGCATACCTAGTCAAAAGTCTCTTAAGTATTGTGTTAGCAGATGAAGGAAAGACGCTTGACGGATTGTGATGACACGGATGGCTGGATATAAGAATAAAAGCTTCGCTCAGACGTTTTTGTGCAGCAAACAAGGGCCATCCATAGCCACTTCGTGTTAGTGAAGCAGCCCGTTCTGTGTCAGTAGGAACTCCTTTGAGAGAGATCATAACCATCATCATCTGCCTAGCCTTCTCCCAACTATGTTGGGGTCGGCTTCGGTCGGTTGATAAAAATACCGAAGTCTGCCATCGGCGAAATATGACTGTCAGCAACAAACTAAGTTGTTTATGCAAATGTTAGATGTGAACCTCCAATGCCGACGCACAGTCGAGCATGTCACCTAGCACTCGGTATAACACTAAGCGAAGCACCAAGCTGTGTGGCTTTATGCTAGGTGTAGTGATCCTGATCAGACAAGGCATGAGTTGTCCGACAATGCACGGATGTGTCGGTGAGGGCGGACAATGATGCGCGCGTCGCTCTATCGCGACACGTTGTCCGACATGCTGTCCGATAATCGACATCTGTCGCTCACACGTTAGCATTTAAGTGCAAAAGACTTTCCCCCTCCTCTCCACCACAGAGTCATTAGGGATGGCTACATTACATGAACTTCAGCCTGATGTGGGACTCGCGAGTTTTGCAATACTACTTTTTTGATGACTTACATGAATGCGCGGCGCTTAAGAGGGCAAATAATTAGTTGTGAGAAAGGGAAAAAGAATATAAGTTCTTTGTAGCTTCATGTGGCTGAAAAGGATTTTTCAAATATGTTAACTATTCATGGAAAATCACAAATACTCGTATAAGCAACAAGTTTTCCGAAAATTGACGCGAGACTGAAGTTTTTTCACTATTTTACAAGAAACAACATTTGATTTTAAACATTTAAAAATATCATCAAAACCGTTATATGGTCTACTTGCATGTGGCTGAACGCGTATTTCCAATCTATACAAGGCCACAACGCAACCATAGGAAACTACTCGCGTATACATTGTAATACTAAGTATTTTTAAATCTGTGATTACAATGTATACACGAATTTTGCGTACTGCTCGTGTACCTATAGTTTGTAACGTGTACGCGCGCGTCCTGGGGGCCTACTCCCTAAGCGAAATCCGTTCGTTCGGCCGTCGTTACGGGCGCTTCGTTCTCCGTCTCACTTACAGACATACCGTAAGTTAGACAGAGAGCGAAGCGCCCGTAACTATACTACATCACTTACGCTTGACATGAGTTTTAAACATAAATAGTTAAAAATAGAAAAAATTAGAACTGAACTGATATGAAATGGGTTAGGTTAGGTTAGGTTAGAACTATGCCAACCACGCGCGAGCCGAGCGAGCGCTACTTCCAAGTTGCTCGCAGCCAAGCAGGCTATTTAGCGCAAGGTGCATTACGTCACAAACGAGTTGGCTATCTGCCGTTCGATTCTGTAAAAATATCACCGTGAAACTTAGGTGAAGTGAGCTGTCAATAGTGTTAATCCCTAGCATCCTGCCGGTCGATTCTATGGCAGTGACAGCTCACTTCACGCTCACTTCACCTAAGCTTCACGTTAATATTTTTACAGAATCGACCGACTGTTCACAATTGGTCGCAATCTATACACGATTAGTCCGTATGCGTACCGGCACTGTATATTTTGGAATAACTCAGTTAATCAGGTCATTACGAAGTATACGCGAGTATTTGCGTACTACTCTTGTATAGATTAAATGATAAATGATTTTATTTCTGTAAGTAGGTTTGGACAAAACACTTTTACACGTCAATCATATTTTTTTTAACTAGATGAGGATTTGAAGACCTTAGTAAAAAAGTGATTTCCAATCTATACGCGATTAGTTTCACACTCTTGCGTTCTGGCCTTGTATAGAATGGAAAGACGCTGGCTGAACCACATTTTTCAACCTCCATACAAAATATAGCAGAAAAATAATGTTGGAAAAAAGTAATGTATTTTTTCCTATTATTTAGCAAACCATATCAAGAAATAAAAAAAAACATACATTAGTCTTCAGCTATCGCAAATTTTTATTTTATGATTATACAATGAAATGAAATGAAATTAAATTAAATGAAATTGTTTATTCTGTAAATAGGATATAAGAATCACTTTTACACGTCATATTCAAAATATATTAAATAGGTAATTAAAATAATATTATACTTTACAAAGTAATCATGTCATTTTGTTTTAATGTTTAAATAAAAAAATATCATCATTAAGTAAATCACGGGCGAAATAAACCATATTTTCGAGAGCGCAAAACTGATGCAACTATTAAGAGGTGCTGTGACTGACACGAATGGTTTAGCACTACGAAAACTGTACTTTTATACTTACAATGTTTCCATTATTTCAAGCTTTCTTACAATTAGTTAAGTTATTGACGAAAAATGTTTTTTTCGTGCACGGACCCTTAATGTGCACTAGGCCTTAAAATTATAAAACGATAACTACGAGCGCTAGCTACCACTCACTCCAGATCACGTACTAAGTGATAGCTTTCCCCACATACGGGAGCTTTAACCAGTTTAGAGTGTACTCCAATAATGGGTGTTCACTTGTTCAGTTAAATGTTAACCAATGTTATTTGGAGCCATTAATGGCAGGCTGTAAACCGAGAGCACATGTTATAAAATTCTTATCCCGCACATCCGGAGCGGAGCGGAGCGGTGGACTGGCGGAGCTGAGTTATCTTAGCTCCGGAACTTTAATGTGATATTTATAGTAAAGTTCATTAGAAGTTGCACGTAAAAGTGGATAGTGAGGAGAGGACAGATATCCGAATGTGAGGCGATGGCAGTGTCGCATAGTGCGCCGGGACAGCTTCCCATACGCGCGAGTGGCGCCTGCCAGCGCCCCCGCGACCTCACACCGCGCCCCCGCCCCTGGACCTCTCTGGCGCCGCCGCTCTTAAGCCGCGACAAGTTTTGTTTTTTTTTGGCTCTCGATGTAGAGGTAATTAATTAGGGCGCGGGCTCTCTGTGAGAAAGCTTCGCAGCTACTCGACGACATCGACACCACTCGACAGATTTGCGAGCGACACTCGCGCCTGCTTGCGTGCAAGTTAAGTAATGACGTCAACAGGTGAGGGCTTTTTATTCGTACAAAATCAATCGAGTTCTTAATTACTAAAATTGTACTAACTTTACACCTTTGACAAAATTGTATCTTTCGAAAGACATTTATTTGCAAGACTCGTTGTGCATGTCCTGTCGGTCAATCTGTTAGCAAACGCTTGGTTATCGCTCCTCAGATGTTCTCGTCTGGAATGATATTGTTACAAAGGATTCAAGTATTTGCGTCCACATTGCGTGTGTCACGGCGGTGCGGTGCCCCACTGTGCTCTGTGCACTTCTGCTATTGCGAATCCATCCCTTAACTAATGACTCACTACTACTCGAGATGCGCCGATAAGCCTCCGAAATGAACCCGATGCGTTACACTGACCACACGGAACCTCTCGAGCCATGCTTATTAATAACTCAAAATTATGAGGTGTGCGAGTATGAGTGTGTGTCGTGTCTGGGACACGCAGCGCTGGCGCGAGCGAGCAGGACGGACGACGTCTGTTTGTTGGCTATTAATAACAGAGAAACAAGGCGATCTGAGTGGATTAACACATTAACAGGTCCCGCGTCGCAGGAATAAAAGCATTCCCGCCGTGTATCGCTAAGAAAAAAAAAATATGTGAGGACGCAGGCGCAGCAATTAGTAGCCGATGTAGCGCCGCAACGTGCGACCGCAGTATTGTTTTTACGATCACCGCCACAAAAATAATTAATATACCTGATTTAATTGATATACCTTAAGTAGGTATATCAATAAAATCATTATTTTTGTTCATCTAAATCTATTTACACAGGCGGTTTTCAAGACTATATTATTAATTTTAGGTATTAGATATTTAGAGGCATGAGGAACAGGGTATAAAGTTCACTCCTGTATAGAAAAGGGAGGATCCTTCGACCAGACGGGTGTCGTGTCTGGCGGCCAGTCGGTGTCATTCCCATTTGCCATGATTGACCAGTTCGCCATAAAAAATAACCATAGTGCCCTCTAGGCACTATGATTAATTTGTGACAAATACCTACAGCTAGGTACTTAGGTAGGCACTATAGAAACTACTTGTTACAATTTAGTAAACGATCAGTCGGAATTTATTGTAAACCACAATGGTTTAATTTTATAAATTCTGCGAAAATACCACATTATACTGATCCGATTGACGTCTGTTGTTCTCAAATCCAATGTATCACATAGTTTTAAGGCGAAAGCGACAGGGTAGGCCGCGAAATTCAAATTTCCTTACGTTTTTTGCAATTTCTGATCTTAATATGATTCGCGGCCGCATGCAATGTTTATTTATAATTATAATCATAAAAGTCATCAATACAACTCTCTAAGTTCATATTACTTCATTGAATGACTATTTCATGAAACCATGACATTTTGTGGTCAATTCTAACTTAAGGAGTTGTATTGCTAATTCTTAATTGATTATAATTATGTAAAGTCATGTTTGTTACGGTCGCGAATCATATTTTAATTAACATACAACCTGACACTGACCTGCAAATTGCAAAAACTTAAGAAAATTTGAATTTCGCGGGCAATCCTGTCGCTTTCGCCTTAACTGGATGTTGGTTAGCTATGAGGAGATCACAAGACCACAAGATACGGTTAAGTTCGTCACTGCGGTTGCGGTCGCTTGGGTGGATTTAGCCGGGTTATCGTGAGATATGCATGTGCGCGCGTATTGCCTTTGTCCACACACAATACGCCCTATCTGTGCCTACTGCGTGATAATGTTATCATCGTTGTTTTGATCTTCCGAGTCGTAAATGTGACATAATTACTATTTAAGCGTAGGTATTAAATAAGCAAAGCGATTGCATAATATAATATATACCTACCTACATATAATATTATAGGAATCTATATAATTGCTAAGAAAGAAGTCACGCGACTGACTTTTTATTGAAGGTACTTAAGCTCTAACAGAGCGGGAGAAGTCATTTGATGATTTCCCATCCAAAAAAAAAAAGAAAAAGAGGCATAAAAAATCCACAGAATCCCACGACCTTCCGGCGCATTGAAAATTACTTTATTTCATTAAGGCTCCTAAAAACCAGAGGAGTTAAAAAAAGGGAGAACTTCAATCAAGCATGATAAGAATAAAGTAGGTAACTTATACAACATGGAATTTATTTAAATCAAATCAAAAGTTATTTATTCAAACTAGGCTGCGAAACAGCACTTTTCGAACGTCAAAATTACATTCGTCATATGACATAAATCTCGTATAAAAAGGTTATTAAATGAAATATGGAGGGAGGTGGAAGGGAGGAGAGCCCACCAGTTTACAGAAGACACATTTCAAGGTCAATGTCAAACGTCTCGAAGGTCAAGGCGAAGTTAAAACAAAAATGTTATATGGTAAACTAGCTTTTGCCCGCGGCTTCGCCCACGTAAAGGTCGGAAAATATCCCACAGGGACGTACTACCGGGATTCAGAGTATCTTATGTCCTAACCCAGGTCTTGGTCTATCCGTTTTCAACTAAATCCGTTCAGTCGTTACGGAATATTTTAGGGTTGCGTACCTCAAAATGAAATTGAAACCCTTAAAGTATGACTTCGTTGTCTATCTAGACCCTTTTCTCAGGGCCGCGTGGGTGGAGGCATCAAGTTGAAATAGATATCAAAAACTTTAATCTACGGAGTCCCTTGGATCTTGTAACGAAAATCAAACTTCCAAGTTAACGCAATAAAAAAAATACGGCCTTATAAGTCGCATATTTCGACACTCGCAAATAAACCAAAGTCTATTTTAACCCAGCAGCATGAAGTTTGGCGAGAAACAAAGTCAGGTAAAGAGGAAAATGCGAAAATTGGTAATTTATTATTATTATCCTTTATTACATTTTAAATACTTATAAATTATATTTTTAAATATTAGAATATAAAAAATTAAAACATTTAAAAATATAAAAAATTCTAGCCCACCGGTATCGGGAACAGGGTCCAAGCTACCGGTGGTCAGGGCTCCTGAGAGAGGAAACTCCTAACAATGCGTCCAAAAGTACCGCTTTCTGAATCAAGCGCTTGATCCAGCTGCCCAACGATAGCCTCCTCAGGTGTTGGTCGAGGCTCTTGACTATTAGGCCATTGGCTGTCACGACTATTGGCACAATGATCGCTGAGTCCACATCCCACATGTCGACAACCTCGTGTGCCAAGTCAAGATACTTGATTTGTTTATCTTTCTCAGCTTTCACGAGGTTCCCGTCATGCGGGACCGTTATGTCAATAATCATTGTGCGCCGCTCTACTCGATCCACCACCACTATGTCAGGTTTATTGGCAACAATAGTCCTGTCAGTGATGATGGATCGATCCCAGTACAATGTGATATTTCCATTTTCGAGAACTGGGTCGGGCACATACCTATAGTACGGCACTTCCGAGTCCACAAGATTGTATTTCAGAGCAAGTTGCTGATGGATAATCCTGGCTACAAGGTTGTGTCTATGCAAGTACTCTTCGTTAGCTAGACGAGAACAACCGGAGATAATGTGTCGGATTGATTCTCCCGGACGGTGGCATGCCCGACAGATGTCAACCGTGCCGTCTTTCACAATAAATCTACGGTAATTGTTCGTCATGATAACTTCGTCCATAATTTTACATTATCTGTGCAATTATGGTAACCTCCCCCCAAAGAGGTCACCAAAACGCAGCCAAGCTACGGACGCTAGAAAATCTACGTCAGGTCCATGTAGGGCCCGGAAAAAGCTTCCGTGAAGCTCCTTACTCTGCCATACCGCCTTGCGATCGTTAGTGTCAAGCACTTCAGGCTTGCGCCAGTTCTCTTTAGCCAAGGAGAGCGGGGTGAGGCCCTTGTCCACAGCGACCACATCTCGATGCATCCTCACGTCGGCTTCTAGGAAATATTCCCTGAGACTGCATATCTCGCGATTGTGGAGGGTCTTAGCGTATTATTATTATTATTAGAATCATGTACTGAATTCATGGTAACCGGCTTCGCGTCGATGTCCGGACACCCCGTAGTCCACAATGTAGTCGCCAGTGTACAATATTAAAATAGACTCTAGAACTTTTCGCAATTGATCCCAAAGAAGTAGTTCCTCTACTACATGTAGGTAGCTTATCGGTAAATGAATCGTTATCTTTGTTTTGGGAAGTTTCTCAAGCAAAAACAATCAATCTAACAAAAACATGTTTGATGTAACAACTCAGAACCACGGGTTAAGGTAAACTCCACACGTTTTCCGCTAATTGTTTACATAGATCAGAACTTCAGTATAAGTATTCCCGTCGTTTGAATCACCTCTTATCTGCTTAGGTACTCACTCTGCCTTTCATGGAATTCAATATTTCATGAGGAAAACTTTGTCACATACAATATTTTGTTTATTTAATTTGTTATCCTTATAACAGTTAGTAGGTAAATTGTAAGTAGTTAACTTTGGTAAGGAATTAAGTAGACATTCTTTAATATTATCATTTGTAGAATAGGATAACAAAATATCAGAAATTTATCATAACAAATAATAGTTTGATACTTACATAATGTTTACTTCACCAAATCAATTAAGGGAGACATTTGTAGAATACTGGTGGAATTTAATTAAGATGAGGTTCCCTTAGATCTTCAACTTAATTAAGATGAGGTTCCCTAAGATCTGCAATTTAATTAAGATGAGGTTCCCCTAGATTTTCAACTTAAAGGCTTGTGCAGACCAGCGCAACGTGTCGCGCGACGCGACACCGGTTATTGTTATACTGTGAAGTTTTCTTAGAAATTGTATTGTTCGTGTCGCGTCGCGTGACAAATCGCGCTGGTCTGCACAAGCCTTAATTCAGTGGAAAAAACCAGCCAAGTGCGTGTTGGACCACGCACAATGAAGGGTTCCTTAGTTGGGATGAATTTATCCCAAAAACAAACTTAACTTTGTTGTTGAAAAACATTTTTTTTTATAGACCGTGGCGATATACGTCACGATCAATACTTCAACTGCAAATGTAATTTTGTAATCGGTATTTTTTTTTATAAAACTTTAAATTAAAAATTTTTGGACTTTTTCCATTACTTGTGCTCTGAGAACTTGCAACCTGCCAAATTTCATGATACTGGGTCAATGGTAAGTAGCCTGGTAGGTTTAGGTTTATTTGCGAGTATCAAAAAATGTCGTATAAATGGCCGTATTTTTTTATTGCGTTGACTTAAAAGCTTGCATTTTTTATAGTTCCAAGGGACCGTAGACTTAGTATTTGATATTAATTTCAACTTGATACCTCCATACGTTCCTGAGAAAAAGGGGCAGTCTGACAGACTGACAGACAGACTGACGGACAACGAAGTGATCCTTAAGGGTTTAGTTTTTTCGTTTTAAGGTACGGAACCTTAAAAACACACTTTAAGTGAATTTAGTTGTAGGTATTTGGGATACCATACCGCCTACCAACCTTATGGAGTCATGTTCCATTTTAAATCAAAATGTATCTAATTATAACCTTGTCTTGGTCACTTATATTATAACCTTGTCTTGGTCACTTATATTATAACCTTGTCTTGGTCACTTATATTATAACCTTGTCTTGGTTACTTATATTATAACCTTGTCTTGGTCACTTATATTATAACCTTGTCTTGGTCACTTATATTACTAAAAATTGCAATCAGCTTTGTGTACATATAGATACTCGTATTACTAAAAAATGCTGAATGATTCAAATAAGACCACTTTGCTAAAGCGAATGATTTATTTGGCGAAGGCTTATCGCCTTGAGACAAAATGTTTGCCAACTTTCACCTGACTTACTTTAAGCATCGCTTATCTGTTACTGCTTAATTTTTAATACTTTGTACTAAATGTAGTATAGTTATTTTATTCTAGGTACCTACATTGTCTTCACGTATAATTTTGTACAAAATATTGTAAAACATTTTAAAAGAGCAACTACGGCGTTCTTGGTCATTCTTCTCCTTGAAACTAACTTTTGGAAGGGGTAACTACTTAGAAGCAACTATATTTTCTTGTAAATTTTGGGTTTTAAAAGTGCCTTTTACCTAAGAACTCATACACACAGTCATGAAATCGGCGACAGTCGACGACCGCCACCCGGCGGACACCCGGCGGACACCCGGCGGACACCCGGCGGACACCCGGCGGACACCCGGTGAACACTCAGAGTGTCCCGAGCCTGGTCTGTGTGTTAGTGGCGACTGCGGTCGTTTGATTAAATTTGGAAATTTATCGACAGGTTTAATTGCGGCGGCGGCGGCGGAAGTGCGGGCGCGGGCGAGAGCGGGGCGGGGGCGCGGAGCAGGGTGCGGGCGCGGAACACGGAAAGGCTTTTGAGGCGGCGCGACACAAGCACCGCATCGGCGGGCGAGCGACACACCGGCCGCTCGGACACAGAACGTACCGTGAACCGTTACGGGTTACTGTATGACACCATTCATACTATTGATATAGATTCTGATATCACTCATACTCATAGGTCAGTCGCCGTAGACACAAACCTCGTTATGTTAGGTTAGGTTAGGAACAGGCACTGTACTGATTTTTTTGGATGTTGTTA
Organism: Agrochola lota; assembly: GCA_947364205.1. Taxonomy (NCBI): domain Eukaryota; kingdom Metazoa; phylum Arthropoda; class Insecta; order Lepidoptera; family Noctuidae; genus Agrochola; species Agrochola lota. The sequence goes on from OX376221.1 coordinate 23,572,271, forward strand.
ATATAATTGCTTTTGGTATTTTTGCCGTTATACATCTAAAATTGTAATATTAAACTTTTTGTAAAAAATGTAGTTAAAAAAAACTAAAAAACACGCTTTAAACACGCACAAAAAATAATAAAATTATTGAAGTAATCATTGAATATAACTCACTCGGTGTCATCGGTCACTCCTTTATATTTAATAAATCAATCAAGCTGCATAGGTATATACTTATATATATCGTAACTGGTACAAGTTAATTGAATTATTTTATAATTTTTTGTACCTGTAAAAAGCGTGTACTTTTGTTTTTTTTTAAACTACAATTTTAATTTTTTACTTTATAGTCTAAAATACTTCATCTAGTTGATAAGCCTAAAGATAACGAAGTTATGACTTGACCGGTTTACTAGTAGCCACTAAAGAAAATCACTATCCATCTCCTGGCTCCATCATCAGATCCTCAAAACCAAGTGCAATCTATTGACTCATCAAAACGAATCATACGACCCGAAACTAGAAGGGTTTACTAATAGCCACTGAAGAGTTCCACTATTCGCCTCTTGATTCCATCATTAGACCCTCGACACCAAGTGCAATATACTGGACTCATCAACACGAATCATATGAATCGAAGTTGGAAACTAGGTTTTACAATATTGGTATCTATTCTAACAACATCCCAAAATATCTGTGTAGTACAATTTTTTGCGACCTACGTTCTACAAGTTCATTTAAATGACTGGCCAGTTATCACTACTGTTGACGTTTAGGTACTTTAACAAAATACCGTGGGTACAATGCAAATACAGAAATGGGAAAATGGTATTTATGTCTCGTGATATAATTTGTTTGTCATTTAAAATCACGTAGACATTCAAGATTATTAATCATAAGTACATATTTTCATATAAGTATGAAAGAAAGTAACTGTAATGTCCAAAAGTTAAAATTGATTGATCAAGTTTACCTATTCATTGCATCAATCTCTCACGTACTCGAGTTTGATGTCATGTGTGTGGAATGTTGCACTCGCTCCCGGTGTGTCCCGTAGCGTGAGTGTCACATAGCGCCGGCGCCCGCGCATACCCCGCACCACCCCCGCGCCGGCGACACACGAAATTGATATTGCTCTTAAATTAGGAGCCGGGATGGTCGCCGATGGGACACGCAGATAGCACTAATGTACTTGTAGTACAAATGTGTCGGCTCTCACACTCTCATCACACGAGCGCGGCAAGGCATTCACTGTGACGACTGTGACGACGTGTCACAGTGAGCAACTGTGCAGTCACTTAGGTATCGCAGCGGTCTACACTATTAAACCTAAGGGAATGATGACACTTAAAATTCGGAGTAATTTCATGACAATTCATATTCTTGGACATTTATTATATCTAACTAATTTATTCATGCGCATGCTTCAGCATCAATTTAGGTAAAATAGTCAACTATCATTAATCACCGTATCAATCAACATGCCAAACTATACCTGTACAATGTAATTCTTTTGTCGTCCTGGTACTGACCCCAATGAAGTTGATCGAAGGCCTTAAGTCTGATAGTGCTCCCGGATGGGATAATTCAAATTCAAGTAATTTTATTCGAATAACATAGTCTCATAATAACTTAGGCGTAACATTTAGACATAAAATTAAATTAAAATTAAAATTACGATCAAAATTAAAACTCAATTTAAATTAAATTAAAATGTATACAAAAAATTACATTAAATTGTTCGTCAAAGAAAGAAAACGACACATTACACGCTTGGAAATATACATTTTTACTGATTATTCGATTTAATTTCTAAAGCACATACGAAAGGAAGTTGTTCCAGTAATAATTAACCTTGCAAACCTTTGCTTCCAAACTGGCACCTTCCCAGACCTACTGAAATAGACCTACTGAAATAGACCTACTGAAATATTCCTTTCCTGTTTTTTCAAAGCTTTTCTACTGAGGATGCAGTTACAGCACTGCGTTTTCTGTAAGTACCTGAACAACTTGACACTGGCAATAAATGCCTGACTGTTTTCCTGAACCTTAAAAAAACTTTGACACCGTCTATGTGCCTGTATTAAGAGAAACCCCCCTGAAGTTTCTCAAAGACTATCGCTCGTCTAGGAAGCAAAGGGTTAAAGTGGGTGAACTGACCAGTAGTGACGCTGAGGTCACATACCGCGTTCCCCAGGGTAGCGTATACCCTACACAATTCCTGGTATAATTAATTGATCTCTGCAATATGCATAGGTATCAATAATGCAAAAGTTTTTCTTACACCGATGATACTGCTGTCGTTTTTTCTGGAAACTCCAGCACGCGTAGCATGACGCTTTCTATTTCTACGAAGAATAGACACAGCTTTTTCTATACAAAGTGACATTTCGTTTCTCCATTTTTGACATCACACCGTAGAAATCTTTCTACAATCTGTCATTTTGTCTTTCGTTTTTATCGATCTTTGTCTAGGTCCTTTTATACGTAGACTAATGCAGAAGAAAGTTTTCTATCCCAACTGTCAAAATCTCACTGACAACTGTCAGTTGTCTAAGGTAGTGAAGACAATTTGATTTTGTAATCGCCACGCTAAAGACAGTAGAAAACTTTCTACTCGACGGCCACAAAGTATAAACGGTTATCTACAAAATCATGATTTTACAGGAGAGCGTTTTGAACGCAGAACTGTGATAATTAATAGAAGAACAAAGCTATCATCTTCTATTTTACATCATTTAGTTAATAGGGCATTACCAAGTAAATGGTTAAGGCCAATATCACTGTAACATTTTTTTGTTCCAAAATATGGTACTTCAACACTTTGAGAAAAATTGTTGTAGTTGTCTTTATATACGTGACTTAATATCAGTAAAAATTGACAATCAAACAGAAAAAACATCTAATGAATTTTGAGTCGATCTAGGTAAAAGAGTGAATTTCGTAAAAAGTGCAGTTGAGTCTTTCTACTTTGGTGCCGTCGCATTGTCTACATGGAACGTCACTTTTGTCTACTCTTCTGTCGACAAAACGGTGCTCATGCTACGCGTGCTGGAAAGATATGAAACTCAAAGCTGAGATGGGTATGGCAAAAGTAACCGATTGGCTAAATAATAACCTGCTCACCTTAAATACATCAAAAACCAATTACATTTCCTTTAATATTAAAAAAAGTAGTCAACCAAGTGAGGATCTCAATCTAAGAATACACATGGAGATATCAATAACAGATCTGTTTTTGTTCATGCACTATATAAGTAACTCAGACTAAATATCTAGGTGTGTTAGTTGATCAGCGGTTATCCTGGTATCCACATCTTGAACAGAATGCCTACCATGATATAGTTAAAAACGATTCAAAAGCAAGACATTTCAGTTTATGTTCTTAAACTGCCTCGCTTCAAAGTCATATGCTCCCATGTGGAGCTGGACTAGCGTTGAGCCAAGCATTTTTGTCAACGATGTAATCCTCAACTATTATAATAATATGCTTGGCAGCATAGTGTGCGTTTTATACAAGATTTAAACTTCGTTTAATTCAGTTGGAGTATGTGGGGAGATTATTGTAACATTTCAAACAGTACCCCATGAGGGATGAGTCTACTTTAGCCATTCTGATACCCGGTTGAACTAATTGGCCCCTATTTCTAGTCTTATAATGGTGTCAATCACCTCTTTTACTAAAAAGATGTACATTTTTTCTAACGTAGATGATATTTTCATAGATATATTGACAAGGTACCGTCATGATGTTAATATCTTTAAACAGAATCGCGTCCGCGGAGGCCATATATTGCTCTGATGGCTCTTTTCTGCAGAATAAAAATTAGACTCAATATCTGTAACCCGTCCCCGTAGTAAAATACCGTAAGACATGATACTATGAAAGTAACTGAAATAGACCAGCCTCGCGGTAGGCGGTCAGTAAATTGACGGATTATTCTCACAGCATATGCTGCTGAACTTAGGCGTCCTGCAAAAGATGTTAAATGAGGGCACCATTGTACCCTTGAGTCGAGCGTAATCCCCAATAAAACAGTTTTATCGACGAATTCTAATTTCTCCCTATTCAATACTATGACACAATCACTACTTTTAACGTTTGGCAAAGCAAATCTTATGCATTAAGTTTTTTTCCCATTTAATACTAAATTATTAGCAGTGAACCAATTTTTTCCTTCTTCCAGATAAATCGAAATTGCTGTACTGGTCGAACACATGTGAGCGCCCGGCCGGCATTGTTTGTATGAAAATCAATGCATATCTGTGAGTAAATTACTGTGAAAACTCATATCTGTCGTGTTATTTAAAAATGGAACGAAGTTTTTAGTTCAACACATGGCAACCAAAGAAGGTAACTCATCGAGATTTTATTTAAATTTCGATTTGGTTAGAAACAAATGAACATATGGGCGCGTGATTGAAATTATTGTTGTTCGTCATTGATTTAAATATAATAAATTTACTTAGTTTGAATTTCTGCGCATTATTTGAGAAAAGTACCGTGCAAGACTTGGCCGGAACCATGCATTGATGGACCCTCGTATGTGAGCCAAGGCGAAGCCGAGGCTCACATACGAGGGTCCAAAAAAAAAAAAAAAAAAGTGCGCGTGTACAGAGTGTTTCTTTTACGTATCAATTTAATATTGTTTGTGAATATTTTAGGACTGTGTTGGCATCTACATTGCCACATGCAAACTACGGATCAAAGACCAGAAGGCCAATTCTCGTACTTAAAAAACGTTCACATTCAAGTCGCAATCTGTCAAACTTGTCAAAATTGTTGGTAAAATGATTGTATTTCTGACAGATTGCGAATGAGATGCGAATACGCACGTCCTTAAAAAATACGGGAATTGCCACTCTGACACAACACAACATCTTGACGTCAAACAAATCCTGCGTCGCGCAATTAGAGTTTACCGCGCGAACAAAATATATATAACTTCCCCGACATCAATCGTTGGGCAGTTGCCCGCCAGAGACGACACCCGTCCGGTCGGAAGATCCTCCCTTTTCTATAGAGGATAAGTGAACTTTACAGCCTGTTCCCCTCTAAAGCTCCAAAAATAAAAAATAAATTCGTTGTAGGTAATATTTTTTCTTGCATGTATGGACGCTATTACGAGTTAATTAAATTATATAATTAGACATTTGTCAATACATATGACAAATTGCCAGATCCTGAACGAATTATGTGAAACCACCAAAAAGGTGTCTCTAAAGGGACTGAACAGCTACCCTTAATTATAATCTTATCGAAACCAAAATGGTATAATTTTGAAGCCCTTTAAATTCTCCAGCCCGGTTTTTTTTATTTTTCGTTATCTCTTTTCGTTTTTGTGAATAGAAAGATTGTTTGAAAAATTACTCAAGAAAAAGAAAAATTCGGCGCGTTATGTTTCAAGCGCGCCTCAAAGAGATGCCAGCAAAACAGAAGGGTTCTGCTAGGACCGATACCTGCCGGGGGAAAGTCCGAAAGGGATACCGTGGCCCCTGGCAACGTACAGGCAACTGAAGGAACACGGGTGGGTTTTAGTCAGTAAGAGTCTGACACGCCCTCCCTCTCCGGTCAGAGCGGGAGAAGTTATATGATAATTTCCCACCCTAAAAAAAAAGAAGAAAAAAAAGGGGGTTTCAGAATCATGTACTGAATGAGTCACCCTGTATTGAGTGAGTCTTTATTATTATAGCTTAAATTTTTTGCATGCCTTAGTTAAGGTAGTTAGTATAAGGATCATTTTAAACTTAACATCTGTAACTTGTAAGGCAAATGTACCAAAACTCGTCGGGTTTTGAAATTCACTGACTTTAAAGAACTGCTGAGAACTGCTGTGTGAAAAGTTTTCAATTTAGAATAAAACTTTTTGCATAACTAAATAGGAAATTTAACCGTTATTCTAAGTAACTAATTAATTTCTATAACTTGGAGTGATAATAAATAGTTATTAAACCAAATGTAAAAAAGGGGGATTTGTACCAGTAGGTCAGATTTGTACTTTGTATTTTGTTGATTTGTGTGTTTGTGTTTGTATATCGCCGCATTATGCTGAGATAGTGGCCTTTTTGGCCTCGCACAGGTCTTTACTTTTCTGTTTGTATTTTAATTTTATATTTTTATTTTTTATTATTACTTACTGTTTGTATTTCCTGTGCGTGTCCCAAATAAAATATTTTTCTTTCTTTTTCTTTCTTTCTTTACTATTACTCATCAAAAGGATTTTTTGATATTAATATGATCTCTCTGCACGCTTAGCATGACTACAATAGAAACGTGTTTTGTCGACGAAAGGATAGATAAACAATCACAATCTGTCGTTTTGTCTGTTGTTTTGTTGTTGTTTGTTTGTTTTGTCATTTGGGGTATCGTATTACCCAGTTACTGGGTTGTGGAGGTCAGGTAGGCGGTCGCTCCATGTAAAATACCGGTATTCAGCTGCATCCGATTAGACTGGAAGCCTACCCCAACATAGTTGGGAAAAGGCTAGGTAGATTGGAATCTGTCGTTTTGTCTATTCTTCCGTCGACAAAACCTGTTTCTATGGTTGTCAGACCTTGAAAAAAAGGTCACATTAAAATAAATTGTGATTGTCTTTGATATGAGTGACAAGTCTAAGAAACAAAAGGTAGTAGAAGAGCAAATCCAAGATAAATTAAATTCTAATATATTTTTGCCTATAAAATTAAGAGATCAGAATTACAAAATCTGTTTTTATTATAGCTCCTACACACTACGCTGCCGGGCAAGCCGCGGCTCGCCCGGTTCTGCCGCACAAAGGATCGCAAAGAAAATGAAGGCACAATAGCCGGGGGTACGTGCCGCGCGGCAAAAACCGGCGGGCGTGCCGCCGGCATAGTGTGTAGGAGCCATTAGAATAAGTTTTGACGTGAAAACGTGTTTTCGCCCGGTGTACTGGTTGGCGGCAAGTTGAATATTTCTGAGCGACAAAAACATGTCAGATTTCAACCGCTAATAACTACGAGAATTTCAATGCTAGAGTAATGGTTGAGCATTCAAAAAATTGGTTTTATTTGTACCAATTCTGAGGCAGAACATAGTTAGCCTATGATGTCACATCACAAGAGCAGGCGCATGCACTGATCTTCTATTCTTCACTAAGTGTCGAAATTCCAATTCGTATAGCGCAATAACATGTTTAGCTAGAACCGCGATTCTGGTGCCATTGTCAAGAATTGACGAAGTGCTACCCAGAACCTTATGAGAAACAACTAAAAAACATATTGGCGAAAAAAGGTTTAAAATGCATTTGAAGTTGACTGTTAAATAATTTTAGATATCGTCTCGTATCGGCCGTAAATCTGAACTGAAAAATGTCACATACCGTGAAAGGTTACTTCATAAGGAATGCAATTCGCCTACTAAGTCCAGTGTCAAGTAAATACAATGGATACGGCAGTATCGGAGTTAAACCTGCGCGTGAGACGTTTCGTGATGACTCTTGACAACAGCTTGTAGACATAACTCTGAGGTGAGATGGGCCTATAATTCTTAAGCAGGGCATTGTCCCCTTTATTAAAGAAGAGTACCACCACACCTCTGTTTCATGCCGTTTTACCCTCGAGTATGACGGAATCGAACAGCTTCTGGAGGGCCTTAAGAACGGTTTTTCCACCGGCCTTCAGGCCATAATTCCGGCTTGTTTTTCCTCATTGTCAAATGTAGTCCAAACTATATAATTGTTTGTACAAGAGACTTAACATCGATGAAACGGTCCCGATAATAGTTATTATTCGTATTTTGCGCCATAAAATATAAAAATATCTACAATATGACGAGTTTAGAGGCATCTATTAAGCATGTCCCAATAATCGTACATATCAAGAAAATCAAAAAATAATTATTTCTGGGTCAAGTAGGAATATTTAGGTACCAGGAGACGTCACATTCGAAAAAATATACTTTGATGATAAAAGGGTTCTAAATTTCAAGTTATATCGTTAGCAAATTAACTTAAGTATTTTACTTTCAATCTACTCTTACACACGGTGTCTACATCTCTTTTCATCCTCTGTCCTATCGCAGGTATGCTGGAAAAGATTTCTTTACAAATAAGCATCACCTTTGTACGTATTTTTCTGTTCTTTTCTTCTTGTCTGTATATATGTGTGTACGTACATAAATGGTTAAATGGTTAAAAATTTATGAAAAAAATCATCAAATAATCAGACTTACCGTAGACCCCACTGAAGTATCATAAATCGAATCACAAAATTACGTGCTGAGTTTCACATTTTGCCGCTTTTTTTTTTTTTTTTTTCAGGATTGGAAATCATCAAATGACATCTCCTGCTCTGGGCAGAGCGAGAGGGTGTGTCAGACTTTTACTGACTAAAACCCACCCGTGTTCCTTCCGTTGCCTGTGTGCCGGGGCCGCGTTATCCCTTTCGGACAAACCCGCAACCCCAGCAGGCATTGGTCTTTCGACCCCGTCAGTTGGTGCTGACATCTCTACTAACAACACAGAGTTTTTTTTTTTTTTTTTTACTGTAATTTTGTCTGAAATAATTGATTTGAAAAGTGTGTCCCTCAATATTTTTTTTTTTTTTGCAAGTACATTTTGCCGCTATACTTGCAAAAAAAGAAAATATTGAGGGACACACTTTTCAAATCAATTATTTCAGACACCATTACAGTTAAAACTCTGTGTTGTTATTTTAATTGTGCAATATGTTACCAAAAATATGTTGCCATAAAAATCGGCTAGTTTAATGTTTTGTAGAAAAAGATATTGATGTTTTTAGATGTTTTGACGACTTCTGGGTCACTGACGATTCCATCCGCGTTTACCTTACCTGCTTTCTGTGGAAATAAAGAACTATCCTATTCTATTCTTACACTCTCACAAACACTCTCACATACACTCTCACTTACACTCTCGCATACACTCTCTTATACACTCTCACATACACCCCCACATACAGACACACTAACCACAGGTATTCACACTCGAATCATACTCTCACTGACATACATAATTTTTAGTGAATATTGAATGGTAATCAAATAACAAAATATATTTAGATGATATCGATAAATAGTTGTTCATAAAGTGTGGCACAGTAGCAGTAGCGAATATTCCTTCTAATAAACACAAACTAGACATGGGCAGTCACTAGTGTTTATTGATTAATGCACATATTTTTGTACAGCTTCTCTTAGACAACGATATTTTTTCCCTATTTCTATTAACCAGTCTGAAATATTAGGAGTAATTTTTCTAACAGCAGTTGGCATCAAATCTTATCTAAACCAATCGCAACATTCTATCAATCGTTTATAGCCGGCACTATACCACGCACTACGCCACAACATAGTTCTATGTTGAGCGTGTGCTCAGTAGCCAAGTTGTGAACAAAGCGCTTTATCACGAAAATCTCAGCAAGACTTTCGTGATAAACGTGATAACTTTTAAGAAAGTTGTTTGTCTAGTAATAAGTTTATTATTATGCTTTTCATATAAATTATGTATTGTTTAACATTGGGTGCGTACTTTTACGTATAGGTCGGTACTTATCAGTACAACAGTAACATAATAATTAGGGACCTAAAGTAATAACTTAGTATAGAAGGTAAACCTAATTTAGGTTGACATTTCAAATGTTTGATTAATAATTGACTTAATTAAACCATTATTTCACTTTAATGATTACAAATACAATAGAATCAGTTTGATAATTTACAAACTTAACGAGTAAAAATTATACCTTGACCGTAATACATGAAGCAATCAATAATTGCATTCATCAGTCTTGAATATCATATATTATCAGCATAGGATCATAAATAGGACGCCATACATTGAGCTATGGTTAGGCTACGCCGTTCGTAGACTTTCGTAGCACTGTCGTAGACGCGTAGAGACTTTCTACGGCGCGGCACTGACGTAAGTAGTAACATATTTTTAGCTTACTGATAACTATTAAGATTTTGTGTTTTTCTGATATTTATGTTAGACATACATGTATTGACATTACATATACATTTTCAGTATATCTAAGATTCCTTTACTTAGATTTTAATTTGTTTATTTTTAGAAAATTATGTTGATGCAATGATGATTGATGAGTTTAAGCTTTCTATAATGTTATACCTATCATTATAGTCCACATTTTATTTCCTAATAACTGTAAATTAAGTTTTAATTTATAAGCAGAGAGATAGAGATAGACTACTTAAGTAAACATAAGTGTTTGTCTTAAAGAGCCTATCATTAGAGTAGATACGAGATCACATTATAAAACAGCGTACACATGTCAAGTCAGTATAAAATTTACCGATGAGTGACGTCATGCCACATTTTAACTCAATGTATTGCCGTAATCTTTTAATTACGTAAAAAAAGATTCAATTTAAAATAATCTTTTTTTAATAATCTACCTGACTGACTAAAATAATATTTTTAGTCAACATCCCTATTGCTGGGTGAATCGCAGATCTCTAAGCTAGATCACTGAGTAATCTGTATTTAAGAGAGAGAGCTTCGACTCCCAATTCGAATATCACAAAAATCATATATATTAAATTAAATTAAAAACATCAGTATGAAGAGTGTAGATGTGCTGAGTTGAGTGAGTGCGTGTGGGTGTGTGTATGCATGAGTGTGTGTGAGTGAGTCGGCGGGTGTGCATTTGAATAATAGGAAATGGGGTTTCATATAAATAACAATAAATACTTTTCGGTCTCGTCGCAGATATACTCGTACAGTAATATTTTCTTACTGGTTCATTTTTTTTTCTTTCATACTAACTTCATAATCACATTGTGAGTATCATTAATTTCATCAAATAGAAAACGAAATTATATTCTAATTATTCTTTCTAACTACTAAAATCACAGATTTAATCATCATTTGGAATGGCAAAATACAGCATTGTCATATTTCAGATCCATTCCTATACTTTCTCTTCATACCAAATCATGATAAATCTAAGATTTATAACCCGATTCCTTCCAGAAACAAATAGTAAGTAAATAAAATTACCAAACAATTATTTTTGTACTTTTATTTAAAACTCTACCTAGGTATGTACTAAGTCTAACATTACCAGTCCTAGTGACATTTTACTTATACATACATACTTATATATACATTTCTTTCTTTTCCAAAAAAATATAAAATACGAGCATTAATTTTATATTTGGTTGGAAAAGAAAGCACCAAACAGCAATTCTAAGGTAAGGTACCCTAGTGGGCCAGAATCCATCAAGAATTTAGTCTGGTGAAATCTGCCTCACCAAATCGAACTAGCGGGGCAGATTCCACTGAATATTTTTAGGCATTCCACTTTGCCCCACCCGTAGGTGGCTTGGTGAGACAAAGTGGAATGATTTGGAATGCATGGATGGCCTGTTTCCTTTTGCTGTACCTATGGTAAATTATAGATATATAAGGATTATACAAAATATTACTGTTATCCCAACTAGCAAAAAGTGGTTTTTAAACTATCCTAGAACCATCATTTATCGAGGACTATATGAGACTTATATCTGCATATAAGTCTCGAAAAGGGCCCACTTTATAAGTCTACTTTTACTTATAACGTATTTATATTAGACCGCTGAAGTTCCATATACGCCTATATTGCTCCTGTAATTGAGTTACGTCAATGCAATTACTCCTGTAAATCTCAATATAAGTAAGTTATAGTCAAAAATGAGATTAATACGCGCCTAGAAATGCTTCTATAATATATAGTGAACAGTCGAAGTGAGTGTATCGCTTGTTGTGCTCTGTAAAAAAATATTTATTAACATCTTGAACCTATATGAATCAGAATGTATTAATGTCAACCTTAGTAGAAAAACAAAATCTTATTGTTGTCAAATTGTTGGTCTTATAGCTTATTCGTAGGGGAATGTGAATTTTCTGTGAAATCTATCATGGTTTTGATAAAAAAATTAAAGCGCCTTTTGAAATTTGCTTATTTACATTTTAGTATTAATTAATATTAAATAAATATTATGAAGGCAGCTGCCATTTTCTTGGTGAGCATTTCCAAGTATGACATAGGGCTAAAATAAGTCTTTTTAGCATTTCCAAGAGTGACATAGTACCAATATAACTGTATTGGTTCTATATTGGGTTATCTCAAAACCGAAAAAGATTCGCCATTGTTACCGATTAGGGTTCTGCAATGCCCAGATGAAAATCGATTCAAATCAAATCCTACAATAGAATTTGCAAAACGATATAAAGCGCGTTTTCGCCTTTACTGGTCGTTAACAAGCAAAAGTGGCTTCTTAAGAGGATTGTTTGTGAAATGTTTTTTTTTATTTTTATATAATGGTGATTTATTATTTTTTAAACGTGGCTATGTTATTCATTTAACACTTACTTTTAAGTTTATGTAAAACCAAACCAGATACATAAATGATTTACAGTAATTTAACTTTAATTTACTTAAATTGATCATAAAATATTAGCTTATATGAGGTTATAAGTAAAAATAACAAGAGTAATTGCTCCTCAGTGTATATCTTCCTGGTACATGCTCCTACAGGAGTATCAAGATTTAAATGGTCCGCAGATGTTATCTTATAGGCGCATATAAGTCTGAGTTACCGGAGTAATTACTCCTGAGTGCAATTACTCTTGTTTCATGCTTTTATAGGAGTCTTGATCCTATATTTGTCAGGAAATATGATCCTATTTACCGATTTAAGTACAAATTATAGGATTAAACGTACTTGAGTAAAAACAGCATGTATTTATGCTGTTAAAAGCGCAGTAGCAACCACCAAAACTATCATCGGAGTTTTATAAGTCCACGTAGCATTATAAAATCGCATTCCAGGATTATTTTGCTTGTTGGGATTGGCTTGGTATAACCTTTTAATAACAAGCTACCCTTTTCTTTGGTAGATTTGCCTTTTAATGCGTTTAAAACGAAAGTAAAATCCAAGCTTTGTTCAAAGTATTCTATCAACGATTACTTAAATGATAAGAATAGTTGGTCGCTGTGATTAACTCAAGACAATGTTTATGTTCCTTTTCCAGCTTACCTACTGACAAGTTATATGAGTTTATATAATTGTTTATTTTATTTGACTTTATAAGTCAACTTATTTAAATTTAATTTATTGTTGACATAATCTACTCATCACAATGTTTTTTTTATGAGTTGTATTGCATTATGTGGTTAGCTAGTGACCTCGACAATTGATCATATTATTTATTGTTAATAGTAATTAACTGTTTGTTTTATTTATTTTACCTCGATGGTCCTAATTTATCATTTATAACTTTTCAGTTACAACTATATGTAAGCGGGCACGCCCTTTATGCCTGGAGGGTTTTATTTAGATATTAAGTTCTGTTTACGTTTAATTTTTTATTTCTGCCTGAGCATAGCTGTTCTCGATGATTTTGTCTGGTATATTGGCGTGTGCTAGCTAACATATGGCTAATAATTTAAATTATGTTTTGTGTTGCGTTATGTAAATTATTTTGAATACTATAATATAATCTTTTTTATTTGTTCTTCTAACTGAACAGACAGCTGTGCTGCTGGGGAGTTTGTAAAATAAACGAGTGATATTGAAGGTCATATTCGCAAATGTCTCGCGGCCGACTGCTCGCGGCCGACTGCTCGCATGACGGCTATCAACGTTAATAGTGTTATCTTTTTCACGTAGATAAGATTAGATAGATGCGATTAGATCGCTGTCGCTTATCGCGGAATAAATAACTCGCAGACAACAAGACAAATTGTCTGACGTATGTATACATAAAATTAAACATGTGACCGCCATATTTTGTAATACGAGTGTTTTGAATTGTGATAAAAGTTTATTGTTTGCAGAATAACTGGGGGATAGTAACATTGACATATAAAATAATATTGTAATTCAGGCATGAAGTTCATGTGTTTTTTTCAATTTAAATAAATAAATACTGAAGATTATTAAGTTACATGCAAGGTTAAGGTTTTTGTACCCCGCATATATGTACCACTTAGTAGGCAAGTTTCCTGGCGTACTGTATGAAGTCGTGCTCATATCCATATTACATGCACGAATGCCTTTATTAATTGGTTACTAAGGGTTTTTAAGACTGCCTCATTGGTCTAGTGGTCGCAAGCGCTACTGCTGAGCTGGATGGGGTCCTGGGTTCGATTCCCGCCGGGCCGGACAAAATGTTATTGGGTTTTTCCATCTGGAATTTCTCAGTAGCAGCCCGGAGTCTGGATATGTGCCCTGTAGATGTCATTAGGCTCGCCCCCTGTTACATGGGACTTAAACATAACTGGCGAAGTGTGGGAGTACTATAAGTACCCCTCTGCCTACCCCTTCAGGGAATACAGGCGTAACGTGAAGTAAGGTTTTTTGTTAGAATTCGCAATTCGCATGTTTATGAGGGATCTAATGAGGATTTAAATAAATAATAATAAACACATTCTACGCCGTTTCGTTTTAATGTTCAGTACTGGGCTCACAGGCTAGCGAGAGAGCTTCATGTTACATTATCATTCATCTATTGTGGTAGAAGCATACGATAAAACTATTAATATGTTTTCCATAATTTTACAATGAGAACTTAGAACACACGAACCTTTCATAAGGCTTTAAAAGAACATATAATAAACTTAAAAATACATTACGTACGTTTTTAAGTTTATTATATTTTTTTGGATATCTGGTGATAGAACAGATATTTAAACAAATCATAATGCTAAAAAGTACAAAATAAAATATATGTAAAGATCTTTTTAAAAACAAGCTTTTAATGAACTAAAAAGTACTAAATAAATCATTCGTAAACATAGAACTTTAATATTTTCTTACAAGCTTGAGGCTTACCTTCAAGTTTAGTGTAAGAAGGACAATTACGCCTCAAGCTTTTAAGAAAATATTAAAGTTCTATGTTTACGTAAGTTATTAGTTCGTTAGTTTAGTTCTATGTTACTGTTCCGTAGTGTACTTAAGACTGGACAGGACAGGACTGGACTGGATTTGGACAGTCGATGCCCATGATATTATCAAGGGTAACATATGTCGTTCAATAGTGCCATAGCTGTACTTAGCTGGGTATGGACAGAGATTGGTTTATAACATGTACGCCATCTCTTGAAAAGTCAATACGTACTGATGGAATGTCCGTCGCGTACATCTGAATGGCTCCATCGTCAGACCCTGAACACCAGCAAGAGTAATAGCACTAGTCAATACATATCCAATGAGACCAAACACGATGGTGCTATCTTGTTTAGTTGAGGTGTGCTCGAGACTTTCTTCCGGTTCCGTCATCAACAGATCTTGGACATTTCCAAGTGTAATAGCATTTGTCCAGACAAACCTAATGAAACCAAATACGACGGATTATTTGAGGAGTACCAGTGACTACCTTCCGGCTCCACCATCAGACTCTGGACACCACTTAGTGTAATAGCACTTGTCAATATATAACCAATGAATCCAAACACGATGGTGCTGCCTTGTTTGATTGAGGTGTCCCTATGGCCACCTTCCGGCTCCATCATCAGACGCTGAGCACCACCTAGTGTAATAGCCCTTGTCAATACATATCCAAGGAGACCAAACAGGATGGTGTTATTTTGTTAGGTTGAGGAGTGCTCGTGACTACGTTCCGGCTCCATCATCAGACCCTGAACATCAACTAGTGTCAAAGCACTTGACAATACATAACCAATGAGTCCAAACACGGTGGTGCTATCTTGTTTAATTGAGGTTTTCCCATGGCCACCTTCCGGCTCCATCATCAGATCCTGAACACCACCTTGTATCAAAGCACTTGTTAATACATAACCAATGAGTCCAAACACGATGGTGCTATGTTGTTTGATTGAGGAGTTCCTATGGCCAACTTCTGGCTCCGTCATCAGACCAGCTCCATGGTATCATTTTTTCAAAATGTCTCGGTAGTTATATTATATAAGTATGCCAAGTTTCAGCTCAATAAGATGCCAGGAAGTGTTTGTAAAATGGATGACAATTGGAGTAACCGGAAACACATACGAACAGAGCAAGCTAATATAAAGCTTGTAAAAATATGCGACGGTTACAGTGGAGCCCGTATAGCCTAATCTGTCGATTTTTTTTTACAGATCATCTAAATAATGAAGCGATTGCTGTCAAGCTTGAGATCATTATCAAAATGTCAGCAGGATCGTTTTCTTGGCAGCGTGGCGGTCAGCAGACCACGTTTCTAGTTATGAATTATTAATGAGGCGAATTGTCAGGGTTTGGGACACGAGAAGCTCGCGAGACGGCGTTGTGACCTTGTAGGTGCGCGCGGTTCCCACGACACCCCCGCACATCCCCGCGTACCCCCCGCGACATAAGGAAGTAAACAAGCATCTTTAACGAGCGTCAACATTGCCCGACACTTGTCACATATTAGCCGACATATGTCACAACATCTCACAGATCCCGCTGATTAGATGCTTATCACGTATTTACGATATGTGATCGATATCAGTGTTTACTATCGTCTATCATACATCATCTCGTGGACTCAGTTACTGAGTGAATGAAGCTCTCTCTATTGTGAATACTGAAATAACAAAATCACAGTGGCCTTTTTTTTCCTTGACGCATTTTTTTCATCTTTTCAGAATTCTTGTCATGCTACAAGTGGATATTTTATTTATAGTGCGTTTCAATTATAATCAGTGCACTATTAGATAGCACCTGCACCTCTCAATTACTTGTCACACATTTGGGGTATCTGCATCTTGTCCTCAGGGACATACAGCATGTGGTGCAACAGTCTCAAGTGTGGTGTGTGGTGTGTGGTGCCGCAGTCGGTGGGAGCCGACCACTCACACGAGCTGGTAAGTGCACTTTACTCCACTCTCTGTCTACCCGTATAGAATATACGGGTAGACAGAGACTGTGTCACAACATATCAAAAGGTACTGTTTAAGTACCTAACAGTAACATTTGAGCATAATCATTGTTTACGTTGCTTTCTGGATTTCTAGATTATGGTCGCCTGGAGGGATTATCATTAGTTTGTTGTACTGAAAGATAGCCCAAATGCCATTGGCTCACTCTAATTTTGTCAGCATTTGTGCGTAAATTGAAGAAGTTTCTGACACTCCATTGACAACAGCGTCAACAGACGCTCGCTTTGTGAAGCGCATTGCGCACCCTCTATATTACTCTATAATAATAATGTCATGGTAGGTCTTGAGGATAGGTACTGAAATCGTTGCTGATCAACAGAATGTGGAAGCTGTGCTAATAACTTGAATATAAATGTGACCGATATAACTTTTGTCTGAGGATTAAAAATTACGGTTTGGCAGCTTTTGTGTAGAAAATATGTCAAACAATATGTTAAACTTTTCAGTTTATTGTTATACGTAAAAGTTGCCTGACGATGGAAAATCCGACCTTAGTGAGTTTATGTAACTATTTTACTTCATTTAAACCACCAACCAACATAGTCCGGGGAATTTACGCCGAATTTTAGGCTAACTTTGCATTCATTTAAACCAGCGATTTTTTTTGCATTTAACGTGTAGGGCATGGACAAGGAAGTATGCTAAAATGTATACCGCGAAAAGTTCGTTTTCGTTAACGTTTTTTTTTAAGAAAACATCGTTTGTAAATTTTACTTGGTAGAAATAAATATTAACAGTAATGTGTGTATGGAGTATCTGTCGAAAAGATGAGGTATTACAAGTAAGTCGATAATTAAACAAATTCGTCCACGGAAAATTCCATAAAAAATACATTACGATTTTTTTAAATTGTATTTCAAGCAAAAATACTAACATCGATTTTTTACATTAAATTACCTAATTAAATATATTAATATGCCATCGAACAAAATTAAACATATTGTACTAGCGCAAGATATGAATCAAAGTTTTTTTGCAATAGTGGTTCAGGCAAAAATGTACCAGAGTTAAATTTTGTTTAACTTTTATTTATAGGGTTTATCTCACTTAATTACAAGAAAATTAAACAAATTAAAGCAAACCGTAACATTTTTTTAAATTATAATTTAATATTGCATACGTTATAGTACGTCTTCAGTGTACTGCACGGCCAAACTGTTCAAAGATAAAAAAAAAAATATCAATTACATATTATAGTAGTGTTTGCAGAGCTGTTTTATAAGTAAACATAAACATCTGAAACATCAATCGGAAATTATCCCACGGAACCGTACTACCGGGATAATAAGTATCCTACGTGTTAATCCAGGTTATAAACTATCTGAGTGCCAAATTTCATACAAATCCATTCAGCCGTTTTTGCACACAAACATACAAACTCACATTTAATATTAGCAGGATAGTAGTATCATAGTATGTTCGCTTGGTGTATTTAATCGTTTAAACCGCATATAAGAAGTTCACAATCTTATATTATTGTTGTGTTCTCTTTTGTTCGTTTTTAGGGTTCCGTAGTCAACAAAGAACTCTTATAGTTTCACCATGTCCATCCGTCCGTCTGTTTGTCTGTCTGTCCAGGGCTTAGCTCAGAGACTCCTAGTACTAGAAAGCTGTAATTTGGCATTTGGGTATACGTAAAATAAAATCATGAAAACATTTTTTTACACGTAAAGTGGGGATTTTACTTTTTTCTCGTATATCCCATGGTGTGGGGCATCGTTGGAAAGGCCGTTAAAAATATTGTGAGTGTGTGAATACTATGTTTGGATTCAGGGATCAGTTTGCAAAATATTAAGCTTTAAAGTACTCATTTTTGTTAGAGTCAAGTCCCCCCCTGCCAGCTATTGTGCCAACTATTACTAACCAGCAATGGTTGGTATTGGATTTTCTTATTCCATTTTTTTTAGCCTAATCTGATCCACTACTGAGCAAAGGCTTTCCCCAAATCCTTCAAAGCATCCTTTTCCAGGGCCACCTCCATCCAACCTTTACGGTACGCGTTTAGATCTCGCCGCCTCTTCCTGAGCCGGCTTCGGAGCCGCCGTCCATCCTCAGGCACCCACCGAGTGGAGACTGTTGCCCAGCGGCCACTATAAATGCGGTTGACAAGACCCGCCCAATTCCAATTTACTTTTCCCTTTTTGCCCACCTCTAAGATCCTCGTTTCGGAGCGTAGCGTAGTGTTACGTATTCTGTCAGTTCGTTTTACGCCCAGAATGCTGCGCTCCATTGCTCTTTGGCAAACCCCAAGGCGAAACTTTTACGACTCGGTGAGCGACCATGTCTGAGCACCGTAGGTTAGGACAGGCAGAATATACATATCGATGAGTTTTCGCTTCAGGGAGATCGGTACATTGCCCTTCTTTAGCGTTTTCATGGACCAGTAAGTAGCTTTTCCAGGCATTTTCGATGCGGCGATTAATTTCCTTTTTTTGCCTGTTTTCGAAAGAAACTAACTGACCCAAGAAGATGACATCGACATAATATATTTCCTGCCCGTCTACGTCGACCCTACGCTACGTTGGTCATGGCTTTTGTTTTAGACCGATTCATCGCGAGTCCAACCTTGAGGCTGACCGTGCTTAGATCTTGAAGCATAGTCTGTAGTTCCAGAGTTGTGGGGGCAATAAAGGACTATGTCATCGGTAAATCAGAGGTTTGTCAACCTTCTGCTGCCGCCTTCAATGCCCTTGGTCATCATGGCTACCAATGTTCTAAATATCTCCACGAGTGTGCTTGTGAATAATTTCGGCGAGAGCGGGCCACCCTGCTTAGCACCCTTTTGTATCCTTAACGAAGGTCCTGTAGAACTCAGTTTGATGTCTGCGCTGCTGTTGTGGTATATATTTCTTATGAGGTCTATATATTTCTGTTCCAGTTCTTGGTTTTCTAATGATTTGAATATTTCGAAGTGTTTGATGCTATCGAATGCCTTCGACCTACGAAGGCTAAATAAAGTGGCTTATTATATTCTGAATATTCTTCTAGTAGCTGGTTGCTCGCACATGGGTTTTGGAACTTTTCCTGAATGTAATTTCATGTTAAACAGGTTGGCAAGGTGGGGCAACAAAGTGGTAGAGCCGATTTTGAGCGCTTCTGTAGTGATTTCATCTTCCCCAGGACTTCTACCATAGTGCATTGTAGTAAGTGCTTTGTGCACTTCATAACCGTTTATTGGGGGAATGGAATCTGAAGGATTGTATTCGATATTGACATCGGGTGGTGAGATCGGAATATAATAACCTATAGCAATGGGTTGCTATTTCCATGATTTTGTCTCTGCTGTATGCTTTATGCCATCATTATCTACCAAACTTTTAATCCAACTATTTTCTTTTACTAATACTCCTTTTAACTTTTTCATCTATTGTTCTGTATTCTGTTGTTACATTACTTTATTAGTTCGTTTTTCTATCAAATCAATATTACGACACGGTTGGCGCAGTGGCTGAGCGATCGACTGCTGCGCAACGTGTCACGGGTTCGATTCCCGCACGGAACAAATATTTGTATGATCTGCAAGTAGTTGTTCCGGGTCTGAATGTTAGTGTATGTGAGTTTCTATGTTTGTAAACGCACCCACTATACAAGAAGAAATTCTTAGTGTGGGGCAACGCTTTAAAAAAAAATACTAGCAGTTAGTTTATTTCTATTTCTGGGTTTGTTTTTTATGGTTTTACAAGTATTGGATATTCCGGTGACTATTGTATTGTATTGTTCTTCTGAGTCTGTTTCATCACTGTTTATTTTCGTGTTTTCTTCTTACCTTGCGTCATGTGTACCGCAAATAAACGTATTTTCTTTCTTTTCTTTCTTTCTTATCAACTTTCAGTTCTTCAAAATAATTTGATCATAGGTTGTTATTATCAGAATTGTTAATAAGTGTTTCTTAAGAAAGTCTTTTAGTTTGTTTCGTAAACAATTTGGCTCGGTGAAGTCTAGTCTGACTTTTGCACGGATTGGTCTATGGTCTGCGTTGTACTAATGCCGCTTATATTTTTTAATATGGCTCAGATGGTCGACATAGTATATATATATATATCGAATCATAGTCAATTTCATGAAGCGGGAAGCCGTCAGGTGGCATCCAAGTCCATCGTCGTTGTGGATTCTTCTAAAAAATCGATAGGCTATGTCCATGCTCTGTTCAAAGGCGAACTCTATTATGTCACAGACATTTCTTTTTAATCTTTGAACAGTGTGACCGTGCAGTACAATAAATACGAACTACTACGTATTTTAAATCTCGAGCATGCAATATTGAAGTATCATCATCATCATTTCAGGCAACAGAATGTCTACTATCCATTGCTGGACATATGCTTCCCCCAGACACCGCCCCGTCTACGGGTTCTGTGCTTCCCGCATCATCATCATATATACTCGTATATATATATTTTTTTTAAATATTACGGTTTGCTTGAATGTGTTTAGGTTTCTAGTACTAAGAGTCTCTGAGCTAAGCCGGACAGATGGACATGGCGAAGGGACTTGGCGAAACTATATCCTTGTTGAATACGGAACCCTAAAAACGAACAAAAGAGAACACAGCAATAATATAAGATTGTGAACTTCTTATATTTATGCGGTTTAAATAATTAGATACACCAAGCGAACATACTACTATTCTACTAATATTAAATGTGAAAGTTTGTGTGTTACTCAATCACGCAAAAACGGCTAAAGGGATTTGGATGAAATTTGGCACTCAGATAGTTTATTGGATTAATACATAGGATACTTTTTATACGGTAGTACCCGTGGGAGAACACAATAAAAGATTTTGAACTTTTAAAATGACTAAATACGCCAAGCGAACATTTAAAATAAATTAATATTTCAGATGTTTATGTTTACCTCTTTAACAGCACAAACTTTCTACAAAAAGTAATCTAATACAGTTCAAAGATTTAAAAAAAAGAAATGTCAGTCACATATTATGTGACTGACATTTCTTTTTTTTAAATCTTTGAACTGTGTGGCCGTTGATTCATATCTTGCGCTAGTACAATATGTTTAATAGTATTCAATAGCGTATTCATATATTTAATTAGGTAATTTAATGTAAAAAAACCGCTGTTAAAACTTTTGCTTAAAGTACAATTTTAAAAAATCGTAAAATTTATCGAATTTTCCGTGGACGAAAATGTTTAGTTCTATATAAATATATTGGTTTTACCAATTTTATACATATTGTAACCAAAATTTTCCTGTTAACTATTTAGTCTCAATTTTTATTCACAAAAACGCGTTTTTGTTTTTTTTACCTTGATGCGGCCCTGGAAAATGTTAAATTTTCTATTATTATTTGGAGAACTAAGTTCAAAAACACGATCCAAGAAAAAAATCGCTGTTAAGATTTAGTGCAGGGTTCAAACCTAATTTCCCCGGCCTAACAGCTATGTATCTGGATACGACTTTCATTCCTACATAACAATCTGCTGCATTATTCCCGACCTCTAAGCCCTTACAGGAACATCACAGACCAACGACAAATACCGAAATAGACAAACTTTCACATTTATAATATTAGTTGAGATTAACATTGATTTGACAAGCCCCAGGTGTTTTGACAATAAATAACACATTATGTGACATAATTAGCATTCATGTGATGAATATTAAATGTTTAAGATTATTGATTTTAGGAACTGCATTCTAAGCGACTATTTAAGTCTAACTGATCGTTTTTTTTCTCACGAGAACGTCGATAGTACTCGCGTCCTGCACTCAAGGGTCGCAGCTCAATACATTCTGTCCTTTGTTGTGCTCTTTTTCATACAATTTAAATTGTTATCATATTATGAGTATGTATCTTTCTAACTAAATTGAGTAGAGTAACGATAGAATGTGAAGTTTATTCGATCATACCGAGGATATTTCTGTGTTTACTTTGATGGCATAACATTTGGAAGTTAGAAGTATTTTCTAAATTATAACTAGAAATATTACCAGTTTATACAAATAGAACTCTCTCTCTCGGATGACACTGACATGTCTAGCAGTAGGAGCGTATTGGGGGGACTGGATCTAATTTGATTCTGTAGGTTTGAGACGAAAACCTGCGCAGATGCTATAAATTAAAACCATTGGAAACACATCGCTATATAATATTCATTGAATATATAGATATTGAGTGGAAACTGAATTATATTTATTAGTGAGATCGCTGGCTCGAGTATCTATAGGATTCGTGAACTAGTGGGACAACTATAAAGAGTGGAGTGTAAACATATTAACGACGCTCTGTTCACATGTTGTCTTAGTTTTAGTGACGTCATCCTACTGACATTCTTCAGACACTCATACTTACACATTATTACTAAACTCACGTTCGTAACTGGGTCGAATTCATTGTATTGAATTATTTCTTTATTTGAGTTTAGTGTACCATCTTTTTTTTTTTTTTTTGAGGATGGGAAATCATCAAATGACTTCTCCCGCTCTGGGCAGAGCGAGAGGGTGTGTCAGACTTTTACTGACTGAAACCCATCCGTGTTCCTTCCATTGCCTGTGTGCCGGGGCCGCGTTATCCCTTTCGGACAAACCCGCAACCCCAGCAGGCATTGGTCTTTCGACCCCGTCGGTTGGTCACATCTCTTTGAGGCGCGCGTGGAACACAACGCGCCGTCGACACGGGCCTGATCCTTATCGGACGGCAAGCTGCCCATTGCTCACCGTCCGCAAGTCCGCGCCTACGGTGGCCGGAAGTCGGCTCTCGACTCCCGACGCCCGGGGCGTCTCCTGCGGCGACTAGGGCCGCGAGGGCGTGCAGCTTGCATCTCCCTCGCGCGCTCCGCCTCCTCCTTCGTGAACATAACTGCTTCGCAGAAGGAGGTGACGGCCTCCCATGCACTCTCGCTCCGAACCATGGCCTGAACCAGGGCCGGACGCGAGAGATCGCCGCCGCCGATCGCCTCCGTGAGGACACGGCGGTGCTCCGCCCAAGCCGGGCAGACCTCCACCGTATGCTCCACCGTGTCCTCCGGGCGAACCACACAGTGGTGACACCCGGGCGTTTCCTCCCGCCTTACGCGGAACAGGAACCTCCCGAAACAACCGTGTCCGGTGAGGACCTGCGTCAGGCGGAAGGTGAGGACGCCATGGCGCCTCTCAAGCCACTCCTCAAAGAGGGGACTTATCGCCGCAATTGTGGCGTGCCCATAGTGTACCATCTAATAGTATCAAAAAGAAAATGAATGTTTTTATCAACAGATATGAGAGTGAGCTAAACTTTACAGAAGCTTATGATGATAAATAATTTAAAATAGGAATTTTGGCTCAGTTTAGTTTGAGATAATTACAGAGAATGGTAATGTTTGTGCTCCTATGTGATGTATTATCGTCTGTTTCGATATCTATACCTACGTACAATTAAACTGAAGATTAATAAGTCGCGAGGTCAAGTTATTTAATTAAGTTAATTAATTACATCGCCAAGTACAAGAGCGATTGATCGTAACGTAATGACAATTGACGTGATTTGTTTGCCAACGTACCCGCGCAGAATTACTACTACATATGAGATTAATTTCTACTGACTTATCATAATCTTAATGTCAGTTTGTGTCTGACAGAGAGAAACCCACAACGACGTAGTTCTAAGCTGGTCCTGGCGGCCCAATCCAACAACTATGGGCTATAAGCCTTTTATGTGAAAGTTAAAAGGTAAACATATATACGTATACTCGTACAATAATTTTTTAACTGTATTCTAAATAAAAGCTCTAAATAAAAAAAAAGTTTACTTTCTTTCAAGAAAATAAACTATTTTTATTTTTTTTCTGACTTTACATCCTCCTAAAGTATGCTAATTAAATGATTTATTGAAATCGCTCAAGAGTTCGCGGCCAGGCGAGTGGCGCGGCGCGGCGGCGCGGGCGGCGGCGCGGCGGCGGTGTGCTCGTGAAACAAACATTCATCACGTTATTATACAACACGTTTGCGTGCTATCGAATGATAATTATCAGATCGCAATAATCTCACGAGATAGCAGGTTGTCGTCATCAAATAATAATAATCTGCGATACGTACTTATCTGTGGAATTTCAGTCTTTTAAAAATATGTGTAGAATACCTATATGATATATGAGTAGTTTAACATGGCTACTCCTAACATACGTAATACCTACAACACAAACTTGACTAATCTGAAAGAATAATATTTCGTTACTAACTTAACCCGTGGCTTTGTCCGTATCCTGTTTTTAATTATACGAGATCACTGTGAATAAAGCAATGTTGCTTAAAATTGTTTTTACACGTGAAAATATAATACATAATTATTATGTTTATAGAAATTTACAATTTTTCAATTCACAAAACAGTCTCTGAAGGACCAAACTGGACTGGATTAAATTTAATATTAATATCTAAAAATCATTGCAATTTATATGATAAATATCAGTTGCCAACAGGCGTTGAATTAACTAAAGACAACTGTTCGGTACAATAGAATTAAACACGTCTGTTATCATATTGTTATGACGCCAAGTGAAGCTCGGGCTCGTAATTACTTTAAATGATCATAAACTATTAGAATTATTGGAATATTTCATGATATCTGTTTTGTACATTTGTTCTATGCTAGACAGAAAGCCAAATGAAAGCATTATAAAAATATTAATAAAGGAAAATAACGGAGAATAAATTTATCACAAAGTGACGTATTGCAATTGGTACGTTGAGAAGACATCAACGCGCTCGACAGAACAGGGATATTAATGGCGACATGTCATCTTGTGCTAATGATTTCCTACTGCTTAAAATTGTGTTTAAAACTTTGAGGTACTTTATATTCATTTATATGTCCAGTATCAATTGAAAAACCACGCCAGTTAAACGTTGAACGTTGAAGGGGCTATTATAACTTTACAGTAGCCTACGGATGGTGTTAATAGAAATTTATTAAAAAATAAGTAGATACTCGTAAAAAGTAATATAATAAGGCTACACTTAGTTTACTTAACGTTGATGCACGAAGAGTTCTGATTGTTAGACGAGTATTAGTTTCTTTTCTTGATTAAAACTCCAATTCTATTCGTTTTACTCTAAGAAAATTATTGCAATGTAAAAACAGATTTATCTATGGTTATGGCTTTTTGGTTTTCGCAACAAAGTTGTACCAATTTTATTTTCATGGCATTATTACCTAATGTGAATTAATAGAGTTATAAGTCGATGCGTCCTCTCCCGTGGTTCTACTTCAGCTCCCATGCTCACACAATAGATTTACTTATTGTTATTAATATCATTTTCTAGTAGTAATTCCTCGCAGTAGGATTACCAAAAGAGAGTAGTTCAGTGAACACCATTATTTCTGGGAAGGGGATTATCTGTAACACCACAACACAGGCTTTGTTTGTAAAGTGAGTGGGTGGGTAGGTACCTGATCCTGGTGCCAGGTTCCTGGTTCCTGGACACTACGACATGTGTAGGACCAGTTTGTGCAAAACAATTGACCTTTGTTGTGACAAAGTTAACTTGGTACTCAGTAAGTCTATACTAACATTAACACTTCCACTAGTAACTTAATCATGGTAAGGTATATTTTGGAATCTTTTAAGGATGATGATGATACGACAACCTACTTCATTGATTTACTTTGATGTTAGTGATGATAGTTACATAAATAAATTTAATGTTTACTGCTATCTAGGATTTATTGATAATTTTCCGCCGATTAACTCGTTTCGTAATTATAACAGTTACGACATCCTCACATTAATGATAATAACTTCTGAAAGCTTTCATGTAAATATGTAACTTGATATTCTAGTTGCACCTGTACGAT
Organism: Agrochola lota; assembly: GCA_947364205.1. Lineage (NCBI taxonomy): Eukaryota > Metazoa > Arthropoda > Insecta > Lepidoptera > Noctuidae > Agrochola > Agrochola lota. Next base: position 23,598,933 of record OX376221.1, read on the forward strand.
TTTTATTGCGTAATTAACCAATAGCTAAATAAAACCGTCTTGGAATAGTCAACGATCACAATGAAAACTGACTTCACTAACTATTCATCCACAAACATACACATATTTGAAATACCTGTGCGATTAGTTTTTTGTTAGTCAGTGCGAGAGAATGTTACCCTACTTTAAATTGTATACCTTCGAAGGACGCAAACTGTTCACAGCCCACGAAGGACAAAAAGGTTTGTTGGGGACATGTAGCACGAGCCGGGTGGGGACGTTGCGCAATCGTGACGCGCAGCCCCCGCCCCCCGCGGGGTCCGCGTCGTCATGCATTGTTCACGGCGCACTTATTGAGCTATCTGACAGGCGGGACTCGTCTAATTGTTTGTGTGACAGAGACCCTCTTACCCCTGAACCACGAGCGTGACAGAGAAGCAACACAACCCTATTAATCCCCCTATAAATAACCCGGCTCCTAATGCCGAGGCGCCACGCTTTTTTACGTAGAGTGCGACCGATCCGATGCGATACTTGCGTCCAGTATGGGCTCCACTCGGGGGCCGATAACGCAACGATAAGTGGATTAAACAATGAATGTCGGTGACTCGGTAGGTATGTATGGCGGGCTAGTTCTATTGGTGGTTATCTGCGGTCGACCGACAGCATTCGAATTAATTCAATATTAATGGAATGTTTTAGATGTGTGCTCTACTTTGTACGTAGGCATGCATTTCTCAATTTAATCTCAAGTTTTTTTTATTTTGTTTATGAAGTTGGATCCTTATTGTGCAGTAAAATTGTTTCTTTGTTTAATACTTATAAGAATCTTAAGGCTCCGTGCACACAAAAGCCCTTTTTCGAAAATAATAATCTTCTTACATTTTTTTATTTTTTTTATTTTCTTTATTTAGGCTACCAACAGCGTTACATATAGTATGTTACAGAGTATGTGTGTTACAGTATTGTATGGCTAATAATAGGTTTCGCTGTATAACTAGGATAAGTGTAAAACATGCGAACGGACTACTTAAAAATATATTAATTCAATTAGTGCAGTTTTGGGTATATTACTTATTATCTATAAGTAATATACCTAAAACAGTTTAAAATTTTAAAGAAAAACAAAAAAGTTTGACGATTATAAAAAGAAAGAAAATAAAGAGATCAATAGTTTATCATTTGCCTTCGTTTATGGTTTTTATTATTTGTTTTTTGAATGTAGGTTTATTACAGTTAAATAAATCGACTTGAGAGAAATCTGTGTTATAAATTCGAGCAATACGGGTCAATACACAATTTTTGGCGTAATTAGTTGAGTGCCGAGGCACGTGTAGCATCATAGTGTGACGAGTGCGCCGTAGGGGGGTGTTAAAAGTTACCTGTGTTACCAGCTCCGGGCAATCGAGGCGTCCGTTAAGTATATCATAAAGCAAACACATATTTGATAAGTTTGATAAGACTATCTAATATTATATATATATATATAATGGTAAACTGACTGACTGACGGGGTGATATATCAATACACAACCCAAACTGCTAGTCCTAGAGACATGAAACTTGGAAGGTGCGTTTTTTGTGAAGAGTAAGTATCCACTAAGAAAGGATTTTTGGGAATTCCACCCCTAAAGGGGTAAAATAGGGGATAGAAGTTTATATGAAAGTCTAATAACCGAGGCTTGAACGGACTGTTAACTTTATTCCTCAGTTACGGGCTTTGTTCATCAGATACTGACTATCTGACTATTGAAAAACCCAGATTATTTATTTGAGGATTGAGAAATCGGCCCTTAAATGTTCAAAATCAAAAGGAATTTCTTTTAAAAACGTGATCAGTCTCGCGTTTCGCATTTTTCGGAAAATTTGTTGCGAATATTTGTGATTTTACATAAATACTTGACTTATTTGAAAAATCCCTTTCAGCCACACGCAAAACAAAGAACTCGACTTTACAAATCCCAAATAGTTGTGTTTAAATTCCTTTTTCCCTTTCTCACAACGAATGAACAAAATTGATCAAAATCAGTCGATTTCGTGCACGGCCTCTTAAGCGTTGAGTAAAGTAATAATCTCGTGTGCCGGTCCGCCCAGATACACATCTACAGGTGCTCATCTCACGCAAGACAAACTCCTCATATTTATATATCTACTCGCTCGGCAGTTCTCAGCGGAGTTCTCATTTTGCGAGGAGTTTATTGGCTCGAGTAATTAGCCGCTAGATAGAACAGCTGTACGTTAACAGACGCTTCGTCCACGGTGGCAGCGATAAATTAGCCGATATTTAATTTTGTCGTCATCGGTCATTTGTCAATATCGAGTCATTTATCAAGACGACGACGGTCGCGGTAGAGGGGTGGGCGACTAAGTGCGAAATGTTCCCGGTCGTACCACAGTTTTTTATTTGGTGACGAAAGCTTAATCCGATGACGAGGGACGGCAAAAAAGCAGACTAATGGTGCGCACTGATGTATCAATGACAGTGGCGCCCTCGCTCCCCGCCCCGCCCACCAACCCCCGCATACCAACAAACAAACAAACACGTATCATATACCCGGTATTACGATGATACTCGTAATGGACACCGCCCGACTTCTGACCGTTTGCGGCGAGGACGCCACTAACAGCTTTACTATTTAATATACAGGAGGAGTTCAAGTATGTTTATTATTGCCGGTACTTACCTTGCGCCTGGAGGAAATGGGAGGGAATTTATATTGGCAGGAGTCTGATAAGTGATACGAGAGCATTATGTACGTTGTGTATATTAGTACAATGCATGAGTGGCGATGTTGTTAGTGATTTCTTTAATCCGCTGTTAAACATATTATACAGTTGGTACTGTATACTGTACAGTAATGTACATAACTGTACAGTCGCTGTCTTAATGTTGTGGATTCTTCATGGTTTGCCCCATTCTACAGGTAGTACGGAGTTGTTATTATCGGACTACCAGCAGTTGCCTATATTAATTTATTGGCAGGATTCACTCAAGGTACGAGTATATACAATATACTATAAAAGATGTATCAGTAAAGTAGTGAAGTAATAAAACGTTATTTTTCCGAAGTGTGGGACATGGTGCAAGGCATGCTATATTTTTAACTGCATGTGTCCCCAAATTAACAAAATGAATAATTGAGAGCAGCACCATTAGGACTCGCTGACGTATTAGTACCATGCTATAGATGGAAACTGGAGCGCTATTAATGTTATCTGACATTGATCAGCAGCGATCGTCCGGTGCCGTGCGTTGTCATCCGGCGCCGTACGGGGTCGCCGGAACTATGTCCGAGAGTCCCAATGTTTTGCGTTTTTTCTGCACGGTTACCTGCGGGTGCGGCGCCGGCGACACGTCACCGCGACTCGACGCGTTTATTGCCGTCTGTAAGTAGGTCAGAAGGGTTGCAGGTAGCCGGCGCAGGCGCAGGCTGCCACTCCGCCGCGATGACGTCATGACGTGCTCGCTGATAACAGCCCGCGGCTGATTGCGCGCCAATTAAATCAGTATCGATCGGGGACAGTCGGTGATCGACAATAACCAGCTAACTAACTTGTTTATATTCTAAATCCAAGCGACGATAGTTGAGCCTCAACTAATGATTCTCTCAAACTGCACTTTCTCCAAAATCCCAACATTATTAGCAACAATCTGGACTAGCTATATGTTGGTTATTATAATCTGGATAAATCGTTTCCATATGAATTTCTATTTCTGTCAACATGACTGTACACTGATTGTTACTATCTAGCAGTTTCTGACAGCCTGCAGACTACTAGATGACTGTTACATGACAGACTGTTAGATTTTGTGAGTGGTAGTGCGGCAGGAATGTTAATAGTATCTAAAGTTAGGCGCATTAGTGAGCGCGCCTGATAGCGTTCCCAGCGCAGACGCACGTTACGCGGAGAACGCATGAAATGCATCGCGCAACACACGGTAAGTATGCTGGACTGCTGGTGCCAACCAATCTCTTCTTTGCGAGTAGTTAGTGACTGCCAGCCAATAGTAAAATGTTATTGTTCGCGTTACAAGTTCGTAAGCAGAGGAGTGCTAACGCTTTATATGGTAACTAACGTTTTGTAATTCATTGAAAAAAAAAAAAAATATATAAACATAATAATAATATTTTTTTATTTAATTTCTATTATGGAGGAGAATGATTCCATGCCGTAAGTTGAAATGGTCCGGGACTATTTAAAAAAAATCCACCTCGTCTGTATACCTATGTAACTTTATAAGCATATAAATTATTTCTACTTCTAATAACATACATTATTTTTTCAGGTAAACGAAGATTCAAGATAAATAAAGTATTGACGTATTTAGGTAAGTACAGTGAAGTCCTCCAAGTTTTATACCTTCGTCATATTGCAGTTACAGTTGAAGACGTAAACGTGGTTCACAACTTTTGCAAGCATCTTTCATGACCATGTTTTATTTTAAAACATGCCTAAAAGAGATTCACGTAGAACTTGTAAGTCATTATTGGGTTTTACCAAACACATCGATGGGTGTATTGTTATTGAATAGCTCTACTAATGTTACTTTGTATAGACACAACTGCAGTTATAATGTAATGTGCTACGCGACAATTTTCTGGGCTACTGAAACTTTCACACGCGGCTGTATTGCCCTGCGATCACTATCGTATCAGATAAGGCGGAGACTGTGCGGAATGCGGAGCGTCGGCGCCGCACAATAGCCTGCTCCTGCGCCGGCGACGCGGCGACGCTCACCGGTACTTCGCCAGGCGTTACTACCGACATGGTTGCTCGGTCGTTTGTACAGTGCTACTTCTTAGTTACAGTTAGGTACGGTCATAACTACAAATAATATTGTAAACATCGTCGGCGATAGCAAATTCATGTGGGAAAACTACAACCTAATTTCACAGCCGCTAACAGAGAAAGAAATTAATATTTTTGGAATGTTCCGTTTGGTCTTTTAGAATTTAGTAAGTACCTTCCTGATTGTATTGTTTAGCAAATGGAAATTGCTCATATTGTAATTTTACGTGTTGTCGCGATAAACGCAATTTATGTTTATTTCTCTGTTCTTTATTTGTTGTATTATAAGATTTATAAGCCTGAAACTCTTTTTTATACGTTATTCATGATTGGAAGACCTACATTTGAATTACAAGCAAGAAATCAATAAACAGAGTCATATGAGAGGATGTGAATGTTCATGAATGATAAATACATGTTTTGCCAGAATTGAAGTTAGTAAAAATATAATCACAATCAATACCAAACATCACTGGAATATCCACATATCGACAATATCCTAAACATGTATTGTTTGCGTGTATGTAGTACATAAGAAGCCGAGCTGTTAGCGATTAGCGATTAACAGACCGGAACAGTTTTTATGGGAAGATCGTGGGGCTACAATTAATTACCTGATTTATTGCCATTTACTGCCGCCCGTTGTGAACGCACTGGCATTGTGATGTAACTAATCTGACAGTACTGCTACAAAGAACTAGTAGGTGGGATGTATCACACATTTATGTTACATACTTCAATGTTTACTTCAAGTAGTAATAAGGGCCAGTTGTTATGTCAGTGTTATTGGTTACGTACGTAAATAAACGAGGCGTCGTTTCAGAGAGCTGTGCTTTGCTTTATTGTGTAGGTAACGTGTTTGAAATAGTTTGGCTCAGTTTACAGAAGCAGTTCATGAAAGTTCAGATAAGTTCAAAATGTGAAACAAAGTCTACCATAAATTGCGTAATTACACTTATTATTAACCCAGCAGACTAAATAAACGTCCCGTCCCTTCTTTATCAAAGTTCCTAAAATGAGCAAGCATGTGTTAGTCGGTAAATAAAATCAATAAAGCGTTCAGAGGATTCAGTTTCCGTCGGCTAAACCTACTGGTTTTTGGTTGGGTTATTTAACTTAGGACGTTTCAAACTTACAGAGTTTGACGTAAGTTATAGAAGGGGAAACAAAGACATTCAAGTACTGGATAGACAGACAATTTCGTTCGATGCAATGAACGTCAACATAATATAACAAAACGGCCATCATAGCCTATGCTGATGCGATCGAAGATCAGTAACAGCAAGGTGCAGAACATATCCGTCGTGAATTCGGGATGCCGGTGTAAAAAAACTATCTGAAATCTTCCCTTACCACAACTCTAGCTGATGATGATAATAAGATAATAAAACCTCTTTACTGAACTCGACTGCTCAGCAACCAATGTCTATGGTTAAAATAAAGTATGCAGCACTTACGTATGTTAGAAAGCAGGCCGGTGGCTCAAGACTACTGGCGATGATAATGACGCTTTGCTGCCAGGCCGTCAGCTGCAATGTATCACTGTCACTGGCACGAGCTGAAGGAACACTGGGGATCACTGATGCGAGCGATAGCACGAACGCGTCAACGCGTGTAGTCCTGTCGGCGAGCGCGCGCCCACTGGCGCGGGAGGCGGCGCAGGCCTCCGCCCCCACCGGCAAGGGGCGGGGCTTGCCCCACACGCGAGGAAATGCGCTTTTCCATAAATTGCAGCGCTGATGATGTAGTCGCACGTGACGCGTCATATGACGCGAGGCGCGGGGTGGCGCGAGGGCGCGGTGCTGCGGGCGGTGGGCGGCCGCTATCGCGAGTAATGGGCGCCGCGCGGAGATTTATAGAGGGGTTAGTTTTCGGGCCCTAATGGAATTAGTGCTGCGTTTTTGTTTATACTCGCGGCGTCGGAATCAATCGTACGAGTGTTCGTTGCCCCCCCTGCCCTCGTCTGCCTGCCTGCGCTCTGCGGCCCGGCCGGCGCTAATTAAGCGCCGCGCCGGCACCAGCGCCAGTTGATCAGCAGATTTAAATTGATGAGCGATGTCTACTGGTGCACCTAGCTACTAGTGCTCTACGATGCGGCAACTAGCCAGCGAGCTGCACTATCTACACTATCTCTTTTATGTTATATAAGATACATGGTGAACACGACACACGCTATATAGCGTACGATGTTAACACGACACACGCTATATAGCGTACGATGTTAACACGACACACGCTATATAGCGTACGATGTTAACACGACACACGCTATATAGCGTACAATGTTAACACGACACACGCTATATAGCGTACGATGTTAACACGACACACGCTATATAGCGTACGATGTTAACACGACACACGCTATATAGCGTACGATGTTAACACGACACACGCTATATAGCGTACGATGTTAACACGACACACGCTATATAGCGTACAATGTTAACACGACACACGCTATATAGCGTACAATGTTAACACGACACACGCTATATAGCGTACGATGTTAACACGACACACGCTATATAGCGTACGATGTTAACACGACACACGCTATATAGCGTACGATGTTAACACGACACGAGCTATATAGCGTACGATGTTAACACGACACACGTATATAGCGTACAATGTTAACACGACACACGCTATATAGCGTACAATGTTAACACGACACACGCTACATAGCGTACGATGTTAACACGACACACGCTATATAGCGTACGATGTTAACACGACACACGCTATATAGCGTACGATGTTAACATGACACACGCTATATACACACGCTTTTGACGCAGTATGCTTTAGTATATTATAGCGAAATATTATAGCATAGACTGAACTGCCCTTAATACTAGTAGAATAATTACTTATGTATTAAAAAGCTGCCGCCTACAAACCAGTCTGACAAAACGATTAGAATATGATCAATTCAAAACGTTGACCGTTCATCTCATTGTCCAGAAGTTGGCCACCACATCACGTATCCGTCGGTTGGATAGCTTCCTAGCATTTTTATGACGACGGCGGTATATTCCCACGACCGCGGCATGGGGCATGCGGCAGGTCAGCGTTATCAGTGCGGGGCCGCGGCCGTGTCTGCCGCCGTCGCCGTCGGCCACAACACACAACGAAACAAAAGCGCCCCGCACAATACACGAGTACACACAATACGACAGTCATAACTACTCGTTACTACACCATTGTACACTTTGTTCGGTATTATCGGCTTCCTTGAAGTCAAGTGCTTGTCTTTTCCTGAAAACAGTAGATAATAAGAGTAGTGGTTCCTTACTAATTACGGAATCGTGAGAAACTTTAAAAATAAAAGGAATTTCTCGTCTAAATACATCTAAGAAAGAAAAAAATTGCCGTCCGTTGAAGTTATGTATGGGACAGCTAATAATATTTTCGCGGTCTGTACCACACCATTACATTTGACCACAACTTTCTGATACACACTGAATATTAGGCGTTCTTTCTGATATACGCTGCTTATTAGGCGTTCTTTCTGATATACGCTGCTTATTAGGCGTTCTTTCTGATATACGCTGCTTATTAGGCGTTCTTTCTGATACACGCTGTATAATAGGCGGTGTTGCGTTTTCAAATTTCACACATAAGGAGGTAGACTTACTGACGTAGACTAGAGAGAGTATTTGTTCCAACCGCGACCCGACCCCGCATGTAGGGTGGCAACCACTAACTATGCCACTACGACTGCTTTCAAATTGACGAGTTTAGTAGAAAAATTCTTATTGAATCACTATTTCAACTAGTTGCCGTATCTACTGCAGTGAATTAGATAAACACTTTTGTATGTTCCTAGAAGAGGTTATAAGTATACTAAGAAAAGTTCCAGAAAAGTCTAGTTAATTCATTAATAGTACGCATTGCTCATCTGTCAACGTCGCATGGCATTTCGTAGCAAGTCGTAGCGTTGTATTGCGCCGCGTAGCGTTACGTTGCGTAACTAGTGACGTAACGTTTCTAGTGACCTCGACAATTGATCTTATTTATTGTTATTAGTAATTAACTGCTTGTTTTATTTATTTTTACCTCGATGGTCCTAGTTTATCATTTATAACTTCCAGTTACAACTATGTAAGCGAGCACGCCCTTTATGCCTGGAGGCTTTTATTTAGATATTAAGTTCTGTTTACGTTTAGTTTTTATTTCTGCCTGAGTACTCGTATAGTTCTCGATGATTTTATTCTCGATGGTATATTGGCGTGTGTTAGTTTACATATGGCTAATAATTTAAATTATATTTTGTGTTGTTAAGTTTTGCTAAATTGTACTGGACCAATTTAATTGGACATACGCTTTGGTAGACATAGAAATATCTGTGATCCAAACACGGACGTGTAACGTAAATAAATTCATTTTGAATATGAGCGTCCCTTTTCGGGGGTAAATTGAAAAATTGAAAAATAAAGTTTTGCTAAATTGTACCGTGTGACATATCAAATGAAAGGGCTCGTTGTGAGGATCTATTTATTTTTTTTATAATTTGAAAATAAATACTTTGAAAGATATTAAAAAAATAGATGAAAATTGACAATTTATTATCTCCGAAACTGATCCTAAAATTTAAAAACACAGAATAGTTCGATTATATTGAATGTTTTTTTTCTTCTAACTGAACAGACAGCTGTGCTGCTGGGGAGTTTGTTGCGCCACTTTTTCTGCCCAGCTAAAGTCAAAGACAAACAATTTATTTCAATTAGGCACATAAAAGGCACTTATGAACGTCAATTTTACAAAAAATGGAATTGATTCTAGTCGCCCCTTCCAAAAGGTAGTTTTCATATGGAGCAGAATGGGCAAGAAACTCCACCGTTACTCTTTTAAAATGTTTTTACAATATTTTGTATACATTAATTATATAATTATATGTGAAGACGATGCATTTAGAATAAGATTACTATACAACGATAGGTAAAAAAGAATGAAAAATAAAGCAATTACAGATAAATTAATTATGTGATACATACATGGTGCTCACATATTTACAAACATAAAGCACTAGGAAGTGGTGAAGGGTGGGCGTTTTGGGGGACTGTCTTATGTAATTTTGACGTTCGGAAAGTGCTGATTCTCAGCCTAGTTTGAATAAATAACTTTGATTTTGATTTTAACATAGCTGTCTGAACATTGCCATGCGGTACATGATAATTGGTGTTAATATTTATAGCACACATTCCTATCCTTCAATCATGAATTGTAACAGTGCACGTATCTACATCAACTGTTAGAAAGTGCTTCAATGTAAAGAAGTAATCCTATTGAGATAAAAGAAGTCATTAGTGAGCACAATGGTGAAACAATTGGAGTTATTCCGACTAGTGAACGAATACGCTAACTGTGCGAGTAATCCGCGTGGGACGTGGAAGAATGCCGTGACGTCATCATAGGTAACTATTAAAGTTTCTACTTTAATAGTTACCGATTAGATTAGATTTGAATTTTGTAAATAAAATTAAAAATTACGTTGTCAAGAATAGTTTATAATTAAAACATATCATTAACGGTGGGGATAATACTAGGGGCTAGAGTCCGCCCAATAATGAACTTTGTTTCGGCCGAAACCGAAATTCGGCCTGAATTATATTTGCGGCTGAAAACGAAAACGAAAAAAAAATTTTTTGGGTTCCGTATGTCGGAATGAAAGAACGGAATCTTTATAGAATCACTCGGGTGTCTGTTTGTCCGTCTGTCACAGCCAATTTGCTCCGAATCTACTGGACCAATTTAATTGGACATACGCATTGGTAGACATAGAAATATCTGTGATCCAAACACGGACGTGTAACGTAAATAAATTCATTTTGAATATGAGCGTCCCTTTTCGGGGGTAAATTGAAAAATTGAAAAATAAAGTTTTGCTAAATTGTACCGTGTGACATACGAGTATCAAATGAAAGGGCTCGTTGTGAGGATCTATTTATTTTTTTATAATTTGAAAATAAATACTTTGAAAGATATTAAAAAAATAGATGAAAATTGACCATTTATTATCTCCGAAACTGATCCTAAAATTTAAAAACACAAAGTAGTTCCATACTTACAGATAACAGGAAAACCTATGAAGTCTATGGTCTTAAAATAAAATAACATGGTAAATCACTAAATATTTTGCATACAAACTTACATTTGCAGTTGGAATGCATCGGGAAACATGTTTTTCAACTACAATGTTAAGTTCGTTTTTGGGATTAATTCATCCTAACTACGGAACCCTTCACTGTGCGTGGTTTGATATGCACTTGGCCGGTTTTATTATTTGTCGAAAGGTTTTTGTTGGGTAAAAGTAAAATAAATACAGGTTCATCTTTTAATTAAACGGTAAATTAAGTTTAGTTATATATTCTCAAAAGTATGATTATTAATAAACGAACTGATAATATATGTAAGAATATGTATTTTCTTAATTATTGGGCTTTTATTTATTGTAACTATTGAATGTCTCTAAAAATTTTTTTTTTAAATAGATTTTCCGAACTTAACTGTTTGTGTGTGATATTCGAAAATGGATATTACCGCCTAAATTATTGAAAACCCAAAATAAAAACGAAATTCGGTCGAACTCTACTAAACTTGGGGCCCAAATGTCTCAATTGTCGTGAACATGGTCGCTAAGCCGAACCTAACCTTGGATCAATTGAATGCGAAAAAAAATTGTGACTGCAATTAGAGCTAAGAGAATACAAAATATCGTCTATCGTCAATTACTTTATCCACCACTTTTTCTATTAATTATCTCAGTAATTTTAATTCAGTCAGGAGTGTCTCCGAGGAAGGACCGTCGGGCTTCCGCAACACATTAAGGGTCGTTTTCGTACAACGATCTAATCAGTCGCCCTCTGATAAGATCTGTTAGTCGCCTGTTACGAAACCTCTGATCTTCCGACGGCACCCGTCGCTTACGATATTGTTGATGCACAAGTTGCAGGAATTTCAAACTACAAGTTGTAACAATAAAATGCGTCATTGTTGGTATTTATCACATATGGCAAATAATTTAATTTAATGTTTTGTGTTCCGTAATGGTAATTTAGTCTTACCAAGGGGTATCGTATTACCAAGTTACTGGTTTGTGGAGGTCAGTTAGGCAGTCGCTCCAAGTAAAATACGGTATTCAGCTACATCCGGTTAGACTGGAAGCCGACCCCAATATAGTTGGGAAAAGGCTAGGCAGATTGATTGAATGTTAATTACTTTGCATAGATACTACGTTCTTCTAACTTAACGTGCGAAACCTGAGGACAGACGATCTTCACAAGCGTTGTCTGTCAAAAGTTATTTGAACAGAAGTTCATCATCTCGACCAACGTGAGGACTCGTCTTCTTGTTGGCGCCTATCCCACAAAATACAAATTTTCTCATATATTCCTTACATACTCAAATGGCACGTGCATCATGTATATAATATTCATGCACTTTAAAACAATATTTGGGTTTGAATTTTCCACTGGAATTTCACAAAGAAGCCATTTTAAAGAAAAAAAAAAGTATCTTATATCCATCTATGTTGCTCTGTCTTGAAAGTAGGACAAATTGGCCCTAAATGCACTTACAAACCAAGACAAAATAAAAATTGTTCAATATAAAATCTGATATTGTGTAATTAACATTTTTTCTGTCCAGTACAATAAGTTAATAACTTGATATTATCACATAGTAGTTTGTAAAGCATACACATAGTTATTATTTAGGGTTCCATACCCAAAGGGTGCCAACGAGACCCTGTTACTATGACTCCGCTGTCCGTCTGTCAGTCCGTCTGTTCCAGGGCTGTATCTTTTGAACTGTAATAGGTTTACACTTGAAATAGAGTGTACTACAATGTTCTTCTATAACAAAAAAAATATTAAAATAAAATAAAGTAAAAAATTTAAAGGGTTATATAAAAAACGAAAAATATGTAGTGTTCAATATTGTATGGTGGTACTGAAGCCTTTGTGTGCGAGTCCGACTCGCACTTGGAAACTTTTTTACTGTTTAGTAATTTTGGGCAGTCGTATATTATAATTAAGTATGTTGTTATGTTGATAAGCTTAAATATTTCTTTACAGACAATGCTGTTTCGGATCACACCTATGCTAAGAAAGAGAGTAGGTATGATCCTTCCTCATGCTGCCTGCATCAGGAAGGATCATACCTGCTGTACCTCTGAACCTATGAAGAAACATAGAATGACTAAAACTGGTAAGTCTGAGCTATTACCTTTTTTTTTGTTTTTAATATAATACGTACTTTATAATTTTTGAATGTGTATTATCTTTTGATGGTATTTTTGCCCAATTGTAAAGAAAAACTTCTTTGCGTTATGTTTTTAGCAATCACTCCATGATTGAAATATTATTCACATTTTTTTTTTTCTAGATTTTGATGTTATTGTTAATAACGCAAACCTTATGGATCACACCAGAACACCGTTAGTTGACGTGCCTTCCACTTCAGGCTGTGGAAATGAAGCCACACAAAACCAGATCACAAGAGGTAATAAATTTGAATATTACAATTATATTTCACCAATAATGAGACATAAGTATTCACCAAATAATGTCCTCTACTATTGCGGATGGTATGGAATAGTGCGCAGGACCAACTCATTTTTAAGTTTCCATTTGTTCCCATTAATAAAATGCTATTCTTGGACTCTTCTCCTGAGTTTTGGATCAATGTTTGACCATTTCTTTTTTTTTAATTATTTTAACTTATTTTTTTTAATTTTTTTTGTAATACTTGTTGTTTTTATTATCTAAGTATCACCAGTAGTATAATTATCTAGTTTTTTATGAATGTTGTATTGGTTTAAAATAGTTGTTTATAAGTTTTCTCCTCACTGGATTAATGTCTCTCGCTTCCCTACCAATGTCAGGATGCCGTTGCTGTCTTATCCTGCCTTGTTCTATTATATATTCCCAAGGAGCAGGTAGTTCCAAATCAGGGTCATCAGAAGGGCATTCTTATCGCTTTGATTGAAGGATATTGTGAAGGACAGCAGTGGCAACGATGTTTGGAAGGCAGTTTTTTAAATGGACATGCATTCCCAACGCAAGTACTGGAAACCGTCTCTTCCATATCCCTAACAACCTTTCTATGCGATTTCGAGTTCTTATCTGTGATTCATTGTATAATGTCTCTTCTGCTCTCTGAACCCTATCAAGAGGCATCATCAAGTAGCTTCTATTCATATAGCCACTGTGTGCCACAAGAATTGAGTGGTTGTATGTGCCCAATTCGAACATAGCATTTCTACGGGATGCACTAAAAATGCGCTCATCATGAGTACTACCTGGGCACCTTGCTACTAGATCTGTTATTATATGTCCAGCATTGCATACAGCCTGAACATTTATTGACATCTAACCTTTTCGGTTTCTAAAAGTTTCCGCATGATTACCTCCAGGTGAAATTATTTTTATATGGGTACAGTCTAATGCCCCTATCACTGGGGAATTTGGCAATGTTATAAGACTCCATTCGAGTTTTGCGAATATCTTCGGGGGTTTCTGGAAATCGTATGAAATCCTTATTTAAAGATACAATTGCAGCAGTTACTCGATGGATCACCCTGTTCGCCGTAGGTCTGCTGACGCCAGCAGTCTCCCATTGTCAGCTGGTCACACCCTGTGGCATAGTACCTCAGAGTGAGAAGCAGCTGACTTATCGATCGGTGACAGAATAGTTTCTGAAAATGAAAATAACATAAACTAGGTGTTACCTCGAGAGAGTAAACAAAATTAAATACGTACATCATTATTCTAACTTCAAATTACCTAAATAGTTTCTTGACTTGACCCACTGCTACTTAAAAGTATATCCCCCAAACATAATAGTATAATAAATAGCCTTCCTACTACAAAACTTACCTGTGGCTTGTATATTCCAACTTCCTTTCAATTAAATCAAGTAATTCCAAAGCACTACGTTTGTATAAACGAAATCTTGTACCAAATGCTTTTTCGTCATATTCCTCGAAATAATTGCGCCGTGTTTGGAATATACGGGGAGTGCGCAAAATTCTTTCTATATCTTCAAAATCATCTAACACATTATTCTCTTCAAAGCTATAATATAAAGCGTCTTGCATTATTATTTTGTAACTAAACGTGATGCACAATACAAAACTTCACGTCAGGAAGTATAAACCGATGGTTAAACTGAGTTGGCTACTTCGTTTAAGATAACCGTCCGATTACCGTACTTAATCAATTGTTAGTGCTAAACAGCCGTTTATGGTTAGAACAGATGTTTAAAATTTAACCATCTATTGGTGAACTCGTGTCATAGTCTGTGGAAGCAGCCTATGGGTTGATATTTGGTAAACAACATTTATTAACTTATTAGTTTCTGCCGCGACTTGGTGCGCGTGGAAGTCAAAAGATACCACAGTATACTAAAATAACATCAACATTTTTATAAAACTTCTCTGTGTGTTTATACTTTTGGTATCAGCAGCCAAAATATACAGAGAGTCAGAACTGGTGGCGCAGGAGTAAGCGACGTACGTGTGACGTGTGTCCGTGTGAGAAGCAGCTCGTCCTGAGGTCGACTCCCGCAGCCTCCAGTAGTTATGTCCCATTGCAAAGTTTTTCGTTTTTAGTGAATTAATGAACGCGTTAATGAATGCGTTCTTTCATATACTACCTAATCGCACAAAACTAATACAGATTATTCCTACAAACGACTGTCACTAAAATAATATAACAGTAGATTGTTATATTATTGATTGAAGACACGGGGTTTCGGATTTACAGTCATATTTATTGTTATCACATCTATTGAAAAAGAGCTAAAAGCAATTTTAGTCCCTGTTTACGAAGAATAAACTTCTTCGTAAACAGGGACTAAAATTGCTTTTTAATCCCTAGGGCCTAAAAGTGATTTGAATTTGGAATGTGGATATTGTTAGTAAAAGTTCCAATAACCAAAGAAATCAATCACAAATATTGCATGAACAAGTAACAGGCTGGCAAGAGAGAAAGAAAGTGTGAATTTGGTCAAAATGTAAATCCAAGATGGTGGCTGCGAATATTATTAAATTTTTCGTCATGGGTATCGTTTTCATGGTTTTTAAGGGTGCTAAACCTGATAGTTATGTCAAAATGAAAATCCGAGATGGCGACTGCGAAACTTTTCAAATTTTTCGTCACGAGTGTCGCTTTCATAGTTTTCGAAGGTGCTAAAGTCGATAGTGAGGTCAAAATGTAAATCCAAGATGGCGGCCGTGAAACGTTTGTTTTTGTTTTAAATCATACGTGAGACGGGGGTCGGACTTTTTTTTGTGTGTGTTCATCTCGGGAATAACACTATTTTAGGGTCGAGTAACGTACTTTGAATCCCTCGCTGCGCTCAGGATTCTACTCTAGAATCCTTCGCTCCGCTCTGGATTCAAATTGTTTCTTTGAAATATTTGTTTGCTCCCTAGGCAAACAATCTACTATTTTAATATAACCATTGATGACAGAAGAGGAGTGAACTTCGAGCTTTTCTGTGTACGTTTCTACGAACTATCATTTACAGAATACCAAAATGTAAAAAAGCATCACAACATATATATGTCGCAAATTCGTTGCTGAATTGACTAATCGGGACGCCAGCGCCGCCTCGCGGCGGCGCTCGACAGAGTCTATAACGTGACGCTCAGATCGGCCGCCAGGCCGGGGCTCAGCAGAGCAGCAGAGCAGAGGCAGACTTGATGTCAACCGGTGATGACGTTTAGAAACTGTCCCGCGTTTCGAATAGTTGTGTCGTGTGAAATGCTAGTGTGAGTAATGTTATTGTAAATTATAAAGGCTTGTGCAGACCAGCGCGACTAGTCGCGCGACGCGACACCGGTCATTGTTATTCTGTGAAGTTTTCTTAGAAATTCTATTGTTCGTGTCGCGTCGCGTGACAAGTCGCGCTGGTCTGTACAAGCCTTAATTTGATTTGAACTGCAACGGTTTTTCTATTGCGCAATAACCAACACTACCCATAGTACGCCCACAGTAGTTAAAATATGCCTGATAACGAGAGAGACTCATACCATCCGCCGACATATATTAATAGTTGGAATTCGATCTTAAAACCACAGTTCTATAAGGCAGTCATCGCA
This sequence comes from Agrochola lota, assembly GCA_947364205.1. NCBI lineage: Eukaryota > Metazoa > Arthropoda > Insecta > Lepidoptera > Noctuidae > Agrochola > Agrochola lota. The sequence goes on from OX376221.1 coordinate 23,615,817, forward strand.
CCGCGAAATTATTTGCTGTGTTTAAAGTTGAACAAAAAACTTTTTACAAAAAAAAACAACCGTCTTCCAAAAAAGTTTTTATTTTTCACTTTTAAGTTGTGGTACTTACCCCACACAAATTCGAATACCACTATCTGCTATGTAAATAACAGTCACAGGAAGTTATCATCATATCATCCACATATAATAAGTGGGAAAAATACGTATTATTGAAGCTTACTCAAAAACTATCCAAGCAAAGTTAATAAAATTTATATGGGACCAATCCGAGAGCATACCCTTGTATACAAAAAAATAATTTTCAAAATCGGTCCAAAATTGACGGAGAAATCAGCGGACATAAATAAAAAAAAAAAAAAACATACATACGACATATAACCTCCTCCTTTTCGGTTAAAAAGAGCCGTTCTTATATATGTATATGTCATGACTTACTGCTTCTCTCCATAAAGATATAGCGTGATGATAATTATTTAAAAGGTTAAATCTATAATATCTAAATCTATAATATATACGAGTATAATCTATATTCGTTCCCTATTCAGCCAACTGAAGTAATGGAGTAATTCGACTGTTGTCATACACTGGTATATAGTGTTCACTTCAATAATAGTAGGTACCTTATTAAAAGTCATTTCCTATTTCCAATCTAAACTTAACAAAAGTTAAAAATAATCCAAATAAATATCGATTATTATATTTATTTTGTTATAAGCACAACGTACTTTGAACAGCTTAATAGATTAACAAAAGAGAAAAAAAGATCACAAAAAGTTCACAGTCGCATGCCGAACTTATAACTCATACACTGTAGTTGGCGAAGCAGTCGTCGACACGGCTTTTCTTTAGATCGTATTTTGTTGCGTCGAGTCTCAGTATGAAACTTTATAAAAACTCTTAGTACTGGACTCTTAGTATTGATTTTGAAAAGTATGAAAGGTGGGAAATCGCCCGGACATGACGGGCTCAGCGTCGAACATCTACAAAATTCGGGGCCACACATCTCTAGACTTTTATCGATGTTTTTTAATCTGTGCATTGGACACTCCTACCTACCTAGTGAACTAACTAAAACAATAGTTACTCCCATAATAAAAAACGAGACGGGAGATAGCTCGGTCAAATCTAATTATAGGCCAATCTCACTGGCCACCGTTATTGCAAAGGTTCTAAACAGTGAGCTTGAGGCTCAGTTAACAGAGTTTATACACCTACATGATGCTCAGTTTGGTTTTCGCGCTGGACTTTCTACAGAGAATGCTATACTGAGCCTAAAGCACACTGTTGAGTATTACACGATTAGGAAAACGCCCATTTATGCTTGTTGTTTAGACCTCTCTAAAGCTTTTGACCTTGTTAGTTATGATAAACTCTGGGACAAGCTTAAGGAAACCAATTTACCTGGTGAGACAATTGCTATCCTAAAGTATTGGTATCAGAGTCAGGTCAATTACGTAAAGTGGGCGGGCATCTTATCGGATCCTTATGGATTACAATATGGAGTAAGACAGGGTGGTTTATCATCCCCAGTTTTGTTTAATCTGTATATAAATGCTCTAATCGTTGAGCTCAGCAGCATGCATGTCGGCTGTCACGTAGACAATAATTGTGTAAATAATCTGAGGTATGCAGACGGCATGGTGCTGCTGAGCCCAGCGATTGGTGGAATTAGAAACTTAGTTAATGTGTGTGAGACGTACGCGGCTAGTCATGGCCTCAAATATAATGTCACAAAAAGTGAGCTCATGGTATTTAAAGCAGGTACCAAGTCACCGGATCAGGTTCCTCCCGTGACTTTGAATGGAAGACCCATGAAAGTGGTCACCTGTTTTAAATACCTTGGGCACATAGTCACTGATCTCCTACGTGATGATGAGGACATAGACAGGGAGCGTAGGGCGTTGTCTATCAGAGCGAACATGATAGCCCACAGGTTTAAACGTTGTAATGCTCAAGTGAAAATAACATTGTTCAGAGCGCACTGTTCCTCACTATACACGTGCTGCTTGTGGGCTCATTAATAATAATAACCCTATCTCCCGGGAGAAATCTTGTTCCTCATCTCTGGCTTGCCTTTGTTGGCCAGCTGGAATGAACACTGACGAGGAACAGAGCTCCCACCTCATTCTTGCCTTAATTGGCCGGCTTGAGTAGAGATTCGCAAGAGCAAACGTGCTCGGAGGAAGGAAGTATTCCAGTAAGTGCTCGTAGGGATCTTGACCATCTTCCGGGCTCTGGGATTGTTCTGAAAGCCGTGGAATACCTCTCCACTCCTCAAGCACCTCAGGACATGTTGCCCCCTTGTCGCTACGTCACTATGTGCTAGCGACAGTTTCGGGGGCCCATTATTGAGTGTGCAAGTCACCCCCTGCCATTTTTCCGTGTACATATAAAACATTGATCAGGCAGGGGCCATAGTCCTTCCATAGTTCCAGGTCACCAGTCAACTTTAGCCACCCAAACCCATAGCCCAATTTATTTTGTTTCCATGTTCTGCAATAGTCCTGCACCAACCTGGGGTTGTCCTTAGGTGCACTTGCGTAGTGCATACAGGGATAATCCTCGGTTGGTGCCTCAATACATAAAAATGTCTAAGGGGCCTCTGCGAGTTGGCTTCGGCCCCTCGTACGCCTTCCAAAGGTCCGGGACTCCAGGGTCCCGAGAAATGTCAATGACCAAAAAATAATAATAATAATAAGCCCCCTAAACAACCACACGTCCTGATTGACCATCTAATCACGTGGGGGGCGGACACACGAATGAGAATTTACTGGCGTGGCTAACGTGGCTCTGGAAACCCACTCAAAATGGAGACTCGTTCAAAAAGAAAACGTATAGGACCGCTGCCCGGGGGCAATCGCCGGGGCGCACCTGGAGCTGACGCTGGGTGTCTCAGCATGCGAACCGTCAGCGGTGAGGAGTTGAACAGGCGGGCTCCCACCGACAAAGTTGCTACAGCCGAAGCCGACGATGGTGATAGACTAACAAACAGGACAGACACCCCTGTAGAGCCTTATAGTCCAAGTACAGTATCGTACGCACCTTCAAGAACATCATCACCATCAATACCATCTTCACCCATACCATCGTCACCTCCCATATCTAGTTTTAATACAGTTACACCCACTCCGGCCTTGAATGTTGCGCGGAAGGTATCTACCTTCTTACCCGCGTCCACCAAGGCTGGGAAAGCAAGAGTTCGCATGAGATGGAGTAAAGAAGTTAACCTATTTATCATGCGAACTTATCTATACATAACTAAATTAGAGACCGACATGACCACCTACAGACAACAACTGCATGAACTTTTTACACGTCAATACCCAGAGATTACAGTTACAGAACAAAGAATTTCAGATCAAAGAAGAACAATAGTAAAAAATAAGCTTCTGTCTCAAGAGATAATAGATCAGTTAAAAGACGAAGTACGTACACAACTACTAAAAGAATCAGAAAATATTGAAGGCGCCATCATCATTGCATTAACACAAAACACAACTGAACATAACCCACAAGAACAACCACAGCCGTACACTCAATCACAACCAATCACACAATCCCAACCATACTTTCAATCACACGCAAATTCACAAACCACGCATACATCCACGCAAACCGAAAGTATAACAATAATGTTGGAAAATGAAATAGAAACCCTAGTCGGTAACAATCAAAATCAGTACACAGACACGCGTATCCAAGAAATACAGGATAAATTTAAAACAGCTCTCACTCAATATTCCGGCATGGACCCGGCAGCTCGACCAAAACTACCCAAACTCAGGTACACACCAAAACTTTTTCACCTCGTTAATTTATTTAATCTAAATATTCTTAACCAATATCTTAGCGAAGAAACTCAACTTATAGACGTACATACCCTGATATATTGCACAGCTTTAGTTATTTCCGAAGAACTTAATTTTAAAATCACAGAATACACAGGCACCACAAGACAAGGAAATGTTAACAAACCAGCATGGCAGCAAAGACTTGAAAAAGATATAGAAAAACTTAGAGCAGACTGTAGTAGACTAACTCAATACATTAACAACAATAGATCACATAAAGTAGTAAAGAGAGTAGAAACAATTTTTAAAAACATGGCTACTCATACTAGACATGAAAATGACAATAGAAAACCAGAAGAGTTTTTGGATACATTGAAACAGAAATTAGCCCTAAAAGTACACAGGTTGAGAAGATACAAGAAAGCCCAAGAACGTAAAAACGATAACTCCTTATTTGCTACGAACGAAAGGAATTTCTACAGAAAATTACAGAAACCACAAACAGATACCGAAACACCGACAGCCGAAAACAACATTGAACTACCAACTGCGGAACAACTAGAAACATTTTGGTCTAGCATATGGCAAGAGCAAGTGCAACATAACGCACAATCTGATTGGATAACAGACGAAGAAACTAAATGGAGCTCACTAGAAGAAATGGAATTCGTTGAATTAACTGAGTCTGACATAGGTAGTATTACAGCAAGACTACACAATTGGAAATCCCCGGGTATTGATAAAATACATAATTACTGGTATAAAAAATTAGACTCATTACACAAAGTTTTAGCTAAAAATTTAACAGAAATCATCTTAGGGAAACAAAACATTCCTGAATTTATTGCTACAGGAATAACGTATATGTTGCCTAAAAATCAATACTCACCACAACCTTCTCAATACAGACCAATCACATGCCTGCCCACAATATACAAAATCCTAACGTCAGCAATAACTACAAAAATCAATAAACACATAGAACATCATAACATAATAGCAGAGGAACAAAAGGGATGCAGAAGAGGCCACATGGGATGTAAAGAGCAACTTGTTATAGATTCAATAATCCACAAACATGCTGCCACAAAAAATAGAAACCTACATTGCACATACATAGATTATAAAAAAGCATTCGATAGTATTCCACACTCCTGGCTCATTCAAATATTACAGATATATAAAATAAACTCAAAAATAATAGACTTCTTACAGAACATCATGTCCCGTTGGAAAACTACACTCCAGTTAAATCATCGACACAACACTATCACCACTCAACAAATATCCATAAAAAAGGGTATTTATCAGGGAGATTCTCTAAGTCCCTTATGGTTTTGTCTTGCTCTGAATCCTCTGTCCCACCTACTTCATCGCTGCGAAGCCGGATATTCCTTTAAACATACCAGAGAAGAAACAGTAATCTCACATCTTATTTATATGGACGACATAAAACTATACGCAAAGTCTGAAAAAGAGATGAAAAAATTAATAGATATCACGACAGAATTCAGTAAAGACATAAACATGCAATTCGGATTAGATAAATGCAGAACAGTTCATATAATAAGAGGCAAAATAAAACCGGGTGACTATCCTATTAATAATACCGACACAATCACAGCTATGGAACAAGCGGATTTATATAAATATCTAGGGTACAATCAACTCAAAGGAATAGACCACAAAGCAATAAAACACACCTTAAACACCGAATACAAAAGAAGAGTGATAGCAGTATGTAAAACTCAACTCTCCGGAAAACATTTAATAAAGGCATTGAATACCTATGCGATCCCTATATTAACATACTCGTTTGGAGTGATTAAATGGTCAAAGACTGACATCCAGCAAATAGAGAGATCGACACGCACCACACTCACTAAACACAATAACCTACACCCTAAATCTGCAATAGAAAGACTGACCATCAAACGGCAATTCGGAGGGAGAGGCCTTATAGACGTCCATAACCTTTGGCAGAAACAGGTAGCCAAACTAAGAACATTCTTTTATTCTAAATCACACACAAGCAACATTCATAAAACCGTAATTATGAACGATATCAGATATACCCCACTTAACCTACACGAACAGATAGATACACAAGACGCTAGCAATAACGACCCACATAAACAAAAGTTGGAAGACTGGAAAAAAAAAGTGTTGCATGGACGGCACCCCCATGATCTAGAACAATCTCATATAGATACAATGGCGTCAAATAAATGGCTTAAAATCGGTAACTTATTTCCGGAAACCGAGGGATTTATTATTGCAATACAGGATCAGATCATAAATACTAAAAACTACAGGAAATTCATTATAAAAGACCCCACAATAACAAACGATAAATGCCGCAAATGTCACAGCCAACCAGAGACCATACAACACATAACAGGGGCATGCACAACACTCACACAAACAGACTATACACACAGACACAATCAGGTAGCAAACGTCATCCATCAAAAACTAGCACTTAAATATAAACTTATACAAGATACAAACACTCCTTATTACAAGTACATACCACAAATAATCCTAGAAAACACCACACACAAACTCTATTACGATCGCGCCATACTAACCGACCGGACCGTTCACTATAATAGACCAGATATAACCCTTCAAGATAAAATTAATAAAGTCACATACCTCATCGATATTGCAGTCCCTAATACACATAATTTACAAAAAACAATAGGTGAGAAAATTAGTAAATATGCTGAACTGAAAGAGGAAGTGACCAGAATTTGGAGGCAAGAAAAAGTCTACGTAGTACCCATTGTTGTCTCCACAACAGGTGTTATACCCAATCACCTCCACCACAGCCTTAAATTAATAGACCTGAAAGACTCAACTTACATCACACTCCAAAAAGCCGCAATATTAAACACCTGCAGAATAGTCAGAAAGTTCATGCAAATTGAGGAAAATGAAATCACTCCTCATAACATTAATTCCACATAAAACTTCATCATCACCACACGCACACACGCTACATTGACTTGGCTTGGCCCGTTAATGTAGCTTAAACTAGCCAAAGAGCTAAGAAACAAAATTTGTGTACCAAAATAATAATAAGCCCCCTAAACAACCACACGTCCTGATTGACCATCTAATCACGTGGGGGGCGGACACACGAATCAGAAATTACTGGCGTGGCTAACGTGGCTCTGGAAACCCATTCAAAATGGAGACACGATCGAAAAGTAAACGTATAGGGCCGCTGCCCGGGGGCGATCGCCGGGGCGCACCTGGAGCTGACGCTGGGTGTCTCAGCATGCGAACCGTCAGCGGTGAGGAGTTGAACAGGCGGGCTCCCACCGACAAAGATGCTACAGCCGAAATCACTGACGATGGTGACAGACTGACGGACAGGACCAACACCCCTGTAGAACCGTATAGTCCAAGCACAGTATCTTACACACCTTCTAGACCATCATCACCATCCATACCATCGTCACCTCCCATTACTAGTTTAAATTCAATTTCACCCACTCCGACCTTGAATGTTGCGCGGGAGGTTAGTTCCTTCTTACCCGCGTCCACCAAGGCTGGAAAAGCAAGAGTTCGCATGAGATGGAGCAAAGAAGTAAACCTATTTATCATGCGAACTTACTTTTATATCACTAAATTAGAGACCGACATGACCACCTACAGACAACAATTGCATGAACTTTTTACCCGACAATACCCTGAGATAACCGTTTCAGAACAAAGAATCTCAGATCAGCGAAGAGCTATAGTTAGAAATAAACTTTTATCTCAACAAATAATAGAACAATTAAAAGAAGAAACACGAATAAAATTAGAAGAAGCTGAAAATAATGCAGTCGCTAACGCTATCCCACTATCACAAAACATAACCGAAATTGCTGAACAATCGCACATGCAAGTAGAATCTTATACTCAATCTCAACCATACAATCAATCGCAAGCTTACACGCAAACATCACACACATCCACACAAACCGAATCTATAACCCTAACTCTAGAAAATGATATTGAAACCTTAACCGGTGCAGATCAAAATCTGACAACAGATTTGTATATCCAACAAATACATGACAAGTTCCGAACAACCCTAGCGCAATACTCTGGGATGGACCCAACAGTTCGACCAAAACTACCTAAACTTCGATATACCCCTAATCTTTTCCGTTTAGTTAACTTATTTAATGAAAACATACTTAATCAATTTATTTCCGATGACACACAACTTATAGATATACACACACTTATATATTGCACAGCGGTAGTCATATCTGAAGAACTTAACTTTAAAATCACGCAACACTCAAGAAACACAAGATCAAAACAGAATATCAAACCAGCATGGCAACAGAGGTTAGAAAAAGATATAGAAAAATTAAGAGCAGATTGTAGTAGGCTTACACAATATATTAACAACAACAGGTCAACTAAAGTAGTAAGGAGAGTTGAGGCTATATTTAGGAGTAGCTTCACGCACACAAGACACGAAAATAACAACAGAAAACCTGAAGAGTTCTTAGACACCTTAAAACAAAAACTAGCACTTAAAGTTCATAGGCTCAGAAGATACAAAAAAGCACAACAGCGCAAAAACGATAATGCCATATTTGCCACAAATGAAAAAATGTTTTATAGAAATCTACACAAACCAGACACTGACACAAATAATGAGAATAACACAGACGCACCTGACCGTCCTACAAAAGAGCAACTAGAAACATATTGGTCTAGCATTTGGGAAGAACAAGAACAACATAACGACAAAGCAACATGGATAACAGAAGAAGAAACAAAATGGAGAGCAATAGATGAAATGGAATTTGTAGAGATTACAGAGGCCGATATCACACACTTAACAGGCAGGTTACATAATTGGAAATCTCCTGGTATAGACAAAATACACAATTTTTGGTACAAAAAGTTAACTTCATTATACAAACCCATAGCTAAAAACTTAACAGAAATTATATTAGGACAACAAAATATACCCGATTTTATTGCAACAGGTATAACATACATGCTGCCTAAAACTAAAAATTCACCACAACCTTCCCAATATAGACCAATCACATGCCTACCTACGATATATAAAATATTAACATCAGCAATAACAATGAAAATTAACTCACACATTGAACACCACAACATAATGGCGGAGGAGCAGAAGGGATGCAGGCGGGGCCATATGGGATGCAAAGAACAGTTAATTATTGATTCTACTATCCATAAACATGCCAGCACAAAGAATAGAAATCTTCATTGTACCTATATCGATTATAAAAAAGCTTTCGACAGTGTTCCACATTCCTGGTTGATACAAATACTAGAAATTTATAGGATAAATTCAAAAATAATAGATTTCCTACGAAACATAATACCACTGTGGAAAACCACACTTCAAATAAATTGCAATCACAATAATGTTACAACGCGACAAATATCTATCAAAAAGGGTATCTACCAAGGTGACTCACTGAGTCCTCTGTGGTTCTGTCTCGCACTAAACCCCCTGTCTCATCTGCTGCAGCGCTGTCGGGCCGGGTATTGTTTCAAACACACTACAGAACAAACAACAGTCTCACATCTCATTTACATGGATGACATTAAACTATATGCACAAACGGAAAAAGATATGAAGAAATTAGTAGAAGCTACAGCAGAGTTTAGTTTAGATATAAACATGCGATTTGGTCTGGATAAATGTAAAACACTTCATATCATACGAGGCAAGATACGACCCGGCAACTATATAGTAAATAACACTGACACCATAACAGCAATGGAACCGACCGACTTATACAAGTATTTAGGGTACACGCAACTAAAGGGACTAGATCATGTTAGGATTAAAGAAACACTTACTACAGAGTATAAAAGGAGAGTTAACGCCATATGTAAAACGCAACTGTCGGGTAAAAATCTCATTAAGGCCTTAAATACATTCGCCATACCCATATTAACATACTCATTCGGAGTTATTAAATGGACAAAAACAGACACAGAACAATTAGAACGAACTACACGCACCACTCTTACAAAACATAACAACTTACACCCTAAATCTGCAATAGAAAGACTTACTATCAAAAGACAAAACGGAGGGAGAGGCCTAATAGATATCCAGCACCTTTGGCGGAAACAAGTCTGTCGACTTAAAACATTCTTTCACTCAAAGTCCCGCACTAGTAACATTCATAAAGCCATAGCTCAAAATGATTTCAACTACACACCACTTAACTTAAGTGAACAGCCAGATACTCCACAAATTACTAGCGATGACCCGCAGAAACAAAAAATTGAGGACTGGAAGAAAAAGGTACTTCATGGTCGTCATCCTCATGACCTAGAACAATCCCATGTGAACACAGTAGCATCAAATAAGTTTCTCAAAATAGGCAATTTATTCCCAGAAACTGAAGGTTTTATAATTGCAATACAGGACCAGATTATTAACACTAAAAACTACAGAAAATTTATTATCAAAGATCCTTCAGTAACAAATGATAAATGTCGCAAGTGTCACATCCAACCAGAAACAATTCAGCACATAACAGGAGCTTGCACAACTCTCACACAGACAGACTACACACACAGACACAATCAGGTGGCAAACGTCATTCATCAAAAATTAGCAGTCAAATATACACTAATACAAGACACAAACACTCCGTACTACAATTACACACCACAAACTATCCTAGAAAATGACACACATAAGCTATACTACGATCGCGCCATTCTCACCGACAGAACCATTCACTACAATAGACCAGATATAACCCTACAGGATAAAATAAATAAAGTTACTTACATAATAGATATTGCCGTTCCCAACACACATAATATTCAGAAAACAATATCTGAAAAAATTAGTAAATACGCAGAACTCAAAGATGAAGTACTTAGAATTTGGCGCCAACAAAAAGTATACGTGGTCCCTATAGTCCTCTCTACAACAGGCGTCATCCCGAATCATCTTCTCCACAGCCTTAAATTACTAAACCTAAAAGAATCTCTCTATATCACCCTACAAAAAGCTGCAATTTTAAATACATGTCGAATCGTGAGAAAGTTCATGCAAATCGATGAAATCGAAATAGATCCTCATCATAACACATTCTCAACATAACACACCACACGCTGCATTTACTTGGTTTCGGCCCGTAAATGTTGCAAAAACCAGCTAAAGAGCTGAGAAGAAAAAACACTCTGCAAAAATAATAATAATAAATGTTTATTCACAACCCTTATTATATACCCATTATACGCTTAGATCATGCAGCGCCCTGCGCGTCCAATATAACAATGCGTTCAGGGGGCTGCCGCGCTGGTGCAGTGCGTCGGGCATGTTCGCGGATGCACAAGTTGATGGCTTCCACGCCGTGCTCCACAAACGGTGTGCCGCGGCACTCGGCAGGTTGCGCGCCAGCACCAACAGCATTCTGGCTATTATTGCCGATAGGCTGGACACGCGTTACGTCCAGCACTGGGTTCAAAACCCACATTAGAAAATAAGTATTTATAATGTTTTTAACTACTAACACTAGTTTCATAAGTTTTACTGTACTAACATTCTATGGATTTTGAAGTCTGAATTAAAAAGATTTTATTTTATTTTATATTTTTTTACTGGAAAGATGTCATTTGGCATGGGTATACATATTAATCACGTCGACAAAATAATTGATGGATGAAAAAAAAATCTTTATTTTAAAGATTTTTTTTTCCTCCTTCCATGGTAATCGAAAAATGAAGCTTTAAAGTGCTAATTTTTGTTAGAGTCAAGTCCCCCCCTGCCAGCTATTGTGCCAACTATTACTAACCAGCAATGGTTGGTATTGGATTTTCTTATTCCATTTTTTTTAGCCTAATCTGATCCACTACTGAGCAAAGGCTTTCCCCAAATCCTCCTTTTTTTTTTTTTGAGGTTTTGAAATTATCAAATAACTTCTCCCGCTCTGGGCGGAGCGGCAGGGTGTGTCAGACTTTTACTGACTAAAACCCACCCGTGTTCTTTCCGTTGTCCGTGTGCCGGGACCGCGATATCCCTTTCGGACAAACTCGCAACCCTGGCAGGCATTGGTCCTTACGGACCCTATCAGTTGGTGCTGACATCTCTTTGAGGCGCGCGTGGAATACAACGCGCCGTCGACCCGGGCCTGGTCCTAATCGGACGGCGAGCTACCCATTGCTCACCGTTCGCAAGCCCGCGCCTACGGTGGCCGGAAGTTGGCTCGCAACTCCCGACGCCCGGGGCATCTCCTGCGGTGACTAGGTGTGCGAGGAACGCGAATCTTGCCTCTCCCTCGCACGCTCTGCCTCCTCCTTCGCGAGCATTACTGCTTCGCAGAAGGAAGTAACGGCCTCCCATGCACTCTCGCTCCGGACCATGGCCTGAACCAGGGCCGGACGCGAGAGATCACCGCCGCCGATCGCCTCCGTGAGGTCACAGCGGTGCCCTTCCCAAGCAGGGCAGACCTCCACCGTATGCTCCACCGTGTCCTCCGGGCGATCCACACAGTGGTGACACCATTATACGGAACAGGAACCTCCCGAAACAGCCGTGTCCGGTGAGGACCTGCGTCAGGTGGAAGATGAGGACATTTTCGCAACGTCTCCGGTTGCGAGGAATCTATGTCAAAGTCAAACAATTTATTTCAATTAGGCACATAAAAGGCACATTATTTGAACGTCAATTTTACAAAAAATTGTATTGATTCTAGTCGCCCCTTCCAAAAGGTAGTTTTCATATGGAGAAGAATGGGCAAGAAACTCCACCGTTACCCTTTTCAAATGTTTTTACAATATTTTGTATACATTAATTATATAATTCGCCGCCCCCGCAGAGTAAACGCTAATGCTAAAAGTGCTATTGCAGCGGTTTTGATGTTAATACATGTTCATAATGGTCAAATACATCACCTCAATTTTTCCCAGATTTTTATATCAAGTATTTGCGAAGTTACGAAAAGTTATTACTTTATTTAAAACCAAATGTAAAGAAAACACTCTTTTCTTGCTAATACTTTTAATCCACACAACTGTACTATTTCAAAATTCAATGACGACTGACTTTGCACTACATTTTACAATTTAGGACTTTTGCCCCACCTAGAAATAACGATATTATCATAACCGTTATTACTGAGTGTTGCCAAAGTAAAAATAATGAAAATAAATTTAAAACGTTGTTATAATACTTTGACAGTGTTGCCACAGTAGATATTATAATTCGATAATTAAGTACTAATACATTTTTTTATATTTAATCAAAGAATTCACGACACAAAATCATAAAATCTGCTATATACTTACGTATATGCGTACCATAATTTTAAAGCCTTACATTGTGTAAAGTATATTACCATACTTATCAGGCGCAACTGAGACATCACTTTAACGGTGTTGTCCATTGCGCGTTTGTTGTGGTGCAGATTTTAATACTTTATTTCCGCAACGTGTAAGAGTAGAAAACTTCAAGAACTTAATAGTACGATAATATTCTTTACATTTCGCAACATAAACCCACGAACAAAAAGGACGTTGATAATGTCATGTAAGTACCTAATTACTTATTTACTTACATATCCGTATTTTCATTTTCAGTAGGTAGGTACCTAGTACAAACCTAACTAAGTCCCTCTTTGCACTCTTTTGCAATACAATTTTTTTTATAAAACACGAAACACAAGTGAAGTAGGCACGTCCATCACGGGAATTCGAATCAGATCTCGGATATTTGATCTCTTGTTTTATATGCCACTCAAAATCAGTCCCTGTGACGTATAAATTGTAAGAATAGCATTTTAGGTATTTCAAAGAATGTAAACAAACCAGATCATATCACCCGATACAAGCCGCTCTTACCAATTTTCACATATCAGTACTACCGTTTTACTTGGCAAATATGGATTTGTTTGATTACATTCTCTTAAATACCTAATAATATACACACTGACAAGAGCGAATCATACCTACTTCATACAGCTGACCCGCGCGACGACGCAGATTTTGCCGCGCGGGGTGATCGTGTACCTACTTCGGTGGGGTCTGCCTGTGCGATCTACGACTGTAGTGATTGAGCTTTTATATAGCTTTGCCGCAAAATGTCTGACAAATATTTACTTTTCAGAAGACAATAATTTGCCTAAATCATCAGAAAGGGTAAGTTATTGAGGGTTTCGTACAGGGGGAGGAACACGGGTGGTTTTTAGTCAGTAAGAGTCGCATTAAGACTGGCTCCCACTCCGCCCAGAACGGGAGAAGTTATATGATAATTCCCACACAAAAAAAAAAACCTTATCTATGGGGTACTCGATTGCTAAGCCTCTGGCATCTGTCTGTCCGTCTGTTCATGCACTTAGCCTAGTTTTATTTTAATAGTGGATAGTGAAATCAGTTTTTGAAACCACAATATAACCGATTCCACTTATATTATTGTGCCGTCATTTACATATAACCCCGCCCCAGCTTCGCACAGGTAGCACTAACTACTTATCTACGGCGCACCTACCTATCTACCCTACCCTACATACCCACGTACTCTACCTGCCTGTAGGTAGGTAGGGTAGGTATATATGTAGGTAGTACTACTACCTACACCTACCCACCTGACCTACATACCTATCTCCTTATATACCTACCTACCTACATACATACCTCCTTATATACCTACCTACCTAGGTAGGTAGGTAGTAGTGGTAGGTAGGTAGGAGGGTAGGTAGGTACCTACCCTACATACCTACCTACATACCTACCTATCTACTTGCATATCTTACCTACATACCTACCTACTTGCATACCTACCTACCTACCCTACCTTCACTTACCTATCCTAAGAACCTTGTCCTTTGAATAAGAAACACAAAAAAAAAGAATTAGCGAAATTGGTCCAGCCGTTCACGCGTGCAGCCGTGACCAAGGGAAATAGGGATTCATTTTAATATATACGTATACGTATAGATAGATGAAAATTATGTATTCGTTTTCAGACCTCTTATAAATTGATTTAAAAAAAACATAATTCAAATTCAAATTCATTTATTTGTCCGAACATGGTACAATACAAGGTCTCAAATAACATAAAGGTCTCATCACATTCTGCCACATGGGGCGTGCAAATATCAGGTATGGTATGAATTATTACAACGCAAAAATAGAAATAATTAGGTTAGAATTGATACAATTACATAAGATTATTAATGTTACAATAAGAGGCATTTCAGTGTCAATAAATTTATAAAAAAAATGAACAATAATTAATAAATGTCAATTTCAAAATGTAATGTCAAGCTATTTGTTATAAAAGAGAGATCATAATTAGATTAAGATGTCAAAGTATCATTCAAAAAGTCGTTCAAATTATAATAACACTTTTTACATAGTAACTCTTTAAGCTTCTTTTTAAACCCATTTAAATTTAACTGTTTAATTTGCTTTGGGATTTTGTTAAAAACTTGCGGGGCTAAACAAAATATGCTTTTCCACATTAAAGCTGTTTTTGCTCTACGTCCACGCAACATATCATTTCGCCTGTTACGTTTAACTGTATCTGATAGGTTGGGAAACAGGTGTGAATTCAGCTTAACAAATAAGGCAGTAGTAATAGTAGTAATAGTAAACCGTTTACTAACTCATCAATTATTTATTTATTTTCAGAACCTGATTTAGAGTTCCAATCAGCCTTCCAACATTTCGTACCCAATTAACAGGTAAGTTAATGAGACAGATTTTATTTTATTTTATTTTTATTTCATTAATTTTAAGAAAACTTACAGCTAATACATTCGAGTAGTCAGTAGTAATATGTAGAAGCAAGCCAATTACAAGTTTCCACTTATATAAACTTATGTATAACATTGACAAAACGGTACAAACAGCGTGAGAGTTAAACATAGAAACAACTGAGAATAAACAAAAAAAAGAAAAATACATTACGCAACAATGCTACTCTTCAAAGAAAAAGTTACTTAACATTTTCTTTAATTGCTGGACACTATTCGTAAATATAATATTATTATATCAAGCTCAACATCCCGGCACATCTTATTAAACATTCGACATGCTCTTAAAATGTATGTATTTTGCCTATATATAGTTTTCACAATAGGTACATGAAGGAGATGAGGTCTCCGAAGAAACACAGATGGTACACGGAGTCCAATCTTGGCCACCAGCTCAGAGACATCAGTAGACCCGTTCATTATACTAAATAGGAAAGCAAGATCTGCAATTTTCCTTCGCTCGTGTAAAGGAAGAATATGAAATTTCTTACACCGACTAGTATAGTTAGGAAGATAAGTATTTGAACGATATTGAGTGTACCTTAAAAATCGCATTTGTATACTTTCGAGGCGATTAATATAAACATTGTAATTTGGATTCCATATTTGAGAAGCATATGCGAGATGGCTATGGACAAAAGCACAGTATAGAATTTTCATTGTTTTGACATTCTTAAACTCGGAGGAGACCCTGGAAATAAAACCCAACGCTTTAGAAGCCTTGTTGACTATATTGTCAATGTGCGCATCAAACAAAAGCTTTGAGTCAAAAGTTACCCCAAGGTCCTTGATGACGTTGACTCTGGCAATTGAGGTATCCGATAATTTGTAATCATACCTAATAGGCTTTAGCTTACGAGTAAATGTACACACATAACACTTTGAAGTATTTAAATCGAGCCTATTTTGATCGCAGTAGTCATGGAAACGGTCCAAATCCTCCTGCAATAGATGTGCATCCTCAATGGTTGATACTTGACTCAGAATATTCATGTCATCCGCGTATAATAAAATTTTAGAATTTAGGAAACAAGAGGCGATGTCATTTACAAAAATATTGAATTAAAGAGGTCCTAATAAGGATCCTTGGGGAACCCCCCGACGGAATGTACATCGCTCTCAAGGTATAACCGTTGAGGACTACAGTCTGGCATCTATTTTCAACATATGATACAAACCATCTGTACAAGGAACCCCTCACACCAATCCCTAGCAATTTGCGCATAAGAAGCGCATGATCTCTGATTTCGATCAAAACATTTACTGTAGTCAGTGTATATAACGTCGACCTGAGGCCTCCTGGACATATGCTCTGAAAGATAGTCGCTACAGACTACGAGATTGGATGTGGTGGAGCGACCTTTTAAAAATCCATGTTGATGTTCGGAGAAACTTAATTTAAGCGAAGAAGAAAGTTGTACGTGTACGATTTTCTCCATAATTTTAGCGAACACACAGAGTTTGGAGATCGGTCTTTAGTTTTCAACGCTGTCCTTAGGTCCTTTTTTATGAATCGGCGTTATAAACGCTGACTTCCAGATTGTAGGCACCACTCCCAAGTCGAATGACCGTTTGAATAATAATGTCAATGGAATGGATAGACATCTGGCACATTTGGCTATAAAAATTGGGGAAATATTATCTGGGCCAGCAGATTTGTTAATATCCACTTGCTTTAACAAGCGGAAAACCTCCTCCTCCTGCACATCAATACAGCAGATGTCCGATACGACACCGGTAGACTGATCCATTCTCGCAAGGTCTAAGAATTCATTTGCGTCGCGTCGCTCTTGGAAGTTCGAAAAGAAACAGTCGACAAACATATTGCAGATTTCCTCCCCGTGACTAAACGACACTTCACCAAACCTTAATACCGATGGGTAACAGTTGGTTTGTTGTTTAGATTTAACATATTGCCAAAACGCCCTAGGATTTTTTGAAATGTCTAATTCAATGTTTGCTATATAGTCATCAAACATTTCGGTCTCTAGATGTTTGGCCCGTTGACGTAAGGTAACAAAAGATTGATAGTCCGAGAGATTTCCATAGGTTTTAAATTTTGAGTGAAATTTTGACTTTTCTTTAATTATTTTAATAAGAGGGCTTTTGTACCAAAGAGGATACTTACCCGTTGGAGCGATAGTTTTTGATGGAATATGTGTATTATAGCGTCATAAAAAACAGCTTCATCCAGAGTCCTACAATTTAGCTCTAATGGCCAATCAATTGCAATCATTTCTTCAATTATGGCATCATAGTTCGCCTCAACATACAAGAACTTGACTCGAGGCCGAGAATGCAGCTGATGAAGTTGAACGAAGTCGGCAAAAATGCAGAGTGCCCTGTGATTTGAGTCCTCGTGCAATAGGGGATCCAGGCTGCAAGTGACTACCGCCCCAGGACCCGACGGCTTACCTGGAAAAGCCTGGGTTCTGGCCTTAGAGGCTCTCGGGCCTTGACTTCGGGGGCTCCTAAGCGCATGCTTGGAGAGGGGCCATTTCCCACTTCGTTGGAAGACGGGGAAACTGGTCCTCATCAAGAAGCCGGGGCGCCCAGCGGACTCTCCGTCCGCTTACCGGCCCATCGTGCTGCTCGATGAGGTGGGCAAGCTCTTTGAAAGAGTAATTGCAGACCGCCTTGTCGGGCAGCTGGTGCGAGTGGGGCCGGATTTGGCGGAGAGCCAGTATGGTTTCCGCAAGGGGCGCTCTACGGTGGATGCCATCATGCGCGTTCGAGCCCTCACGACGGGGGATGCTGTTGCCCGGTCACCACGGAGAGTGGAACCGGCGAGAGATGTCGTGCGGTGTCCCACAGGGATCGGTCCTGGGGCCGCATCTGTGGGACATCGGCTACGACTGGGTGCTGCGCGCCGACCTCCCTAGCGGCGTCAGCGTGGTTTGCTACGCTAACGACACGCTGGTCCTGGTACAGGGGAGGTCGCATGAGGCGGCGGCCGAACAAGCGACACGTTGGGTTGCGACAATCGTCGAAAGGATCCGGCAACTGGGACTCGAGGTGGCCTTGCACAAGTCCGAGGCCATGTGTTTCTATGGTCCTCGGAACGCGCCACTGTCGGGTTCCCAGATTACGGCGGGAGGGGTTCACATCGGTGTCGATTCGACGATGAAGTACCTGGGACTCGTCCTCGACAGCCGGTGGAACTTCGTGGAGCACTTCCGATGTTTGGCTCCCAAACTGGAGAGGGCTGGGGCTGCTTTGAAGCGGCTCCTGCCCAACCTGGGGGGTCCAAACGCCTCCTGCCGGAGGCTTTACGCGGGGGTCGTGCGGTCCATGGCCCTTTACGGGGCACCGGTGTGGGCGCGTTCATTGAGGCTGCGACCGGCCCGGCGGTTGAACGCGTCCCAAAGGGTCATGGCCATCAGGCTGGTCCGGGGATACCGCATGGTCTCCCGTGAGGCGGCGAGCCTCCTTGCCGGACTACCGCCATGGGATCTGGAGGCGAAACTCTTCACGCACATGTGGGAGTTGCGCGAGGAGGCGAAACGCCGGGGTGTAACTCCGCTGCCGCGAGAAATCACGGCACTGCGGACAGAGCTCCGGCGGGATCTCATGGCGGCATGGAGTGTGCGATTGTCGCAACCCAGCGCTTGGCACGCCACAATTGCGGCGATAAGTCCCCTCTTTGAGGAGTGGCTTGAGAGGCGGACACGGTGGAGCATACGGTGGAGGTCTGCCCGGCTTGGGCGGAGCACCGCCGTGTCCTCACGGAGGCGATCGGCGGCGGCGATCTCTCGCGTCCGGCCCTGGTTCAGGCCATGGTTCAGAGTGAGAGTGCATGGGAGGCCGTCACCTCCTTCTGCGAAGCAGTTATGCTCGCGAAGAAGGAGGCGGAGCGCGCGAGGGAGATGCAAGCTGCACGCCCTCGCGGCCCTAGTCGCCGCAGGAGACGCCCCGGGCGTCGGGAGTCGAGAGCCGACTTCCGGCCACCGTAGGCGCGGGCTTGCGGACGGTGAGCAATGGGCAGCTCGCCGTCCGATAAGGACCAGGCCCGTGTCGACGGCGCGTTGTGTTCCACGCGTGCCTCAAAGAGATGTCAGCACCAACCGACGGGGTCGAAAGACCAATGCCTGCTGGGGTTGCGGGTTTGTCCGAAAGGGATATCGCGGCCCCGGCATACAGGCAACGGAAGGAACATGGGTGGGTTTTAGTCAGTAAAAGTCTGACACACCCTCTCGCTCTGCCCAGAACGGGAGAAGTCATTTGATGATTTCCCATCCTGAAAAAAAAAAAAAAAGGCTGCAAGTGACAGCTACTTCACTGTTAGACAAGACGAGGTCAAGAAGCCTATAATTGTTCACATTACGATGTGAGTCGTACTGCAGCAAATTGCAAGCGGTGAGAGTATCACAAAAGCTGGTTTGAATGGGACCATGCAGGTTACCAGGACACAGATGATCACCGTCCGCCGCAGCGTGCCAGTCAATATTCGGTTGGTTAAAATCACCGAGTACTAAAAACTTATCTGCAGAATGTTTAATAATATCCGCTAAATTACTAGAAAAGTTATTGAGTTGAATCATTAAAGAGTTGCCAGATTGCTGGCTACATATATACACAACACATAAATGTATTTTATAGGTTACTCTAGGTTTCTTTTGGTGTAAGGTTAAGGTAACCCACAGATCCTCGGCAGATGAGCACCATTCATTGCGGACATCGGCAACTAGTTCCCGACGTATGGCTATTAAGACCCCCCCACCCATCGTTTGATTAGTTTGCGAGTAATTTCGATTACGCCTCCATACAAGATATCTATCATCAAACAATTCACTATCAGATATACCATCAATAAGCTATGTTTCCGTCAGACAAATGTCAAAAGAATTCCCACAAACATTTCTGTAGAAAACAGTTGTTTTCATCCGCAGCCCTCGAACATTTTGATAGCAAATACTAATAGGTGCCATAATAATTCAAAAGAAAAATATAAGGTACACTCAGACTTAGTGCTAAGTACAAGCTAAAGGTAATAAAAGTCGGCTTAAATAGCAAGTAGTGGCAAAATAATGCGAAAACCTTATTAAATAAATCAGATTCGATAGAATAAGTGCAAGAAATCGTACATTTAGTTTTAAAACTGTAGGTATGAGTAAGAAACTTCAAGTGTAAGCAGATCTCACCTCTATCGGCACACACACAAAGTATAAAATGACAATGAACAAAGCCTAATGAGTCGATTGAATAGGCGACACCAAGCGATAACAGAACAAAAGGCAGGCGAGAACTGAATGTGTGCAAAAAATACGTACCTAAGTTTCTCAAACTTAAGTCAAATGAGTTCAATATTAACACAAATGAGTCAACAATATTAATTAAATAAACCTTTTCAAAAAGAGCAAACAACTCGCAAGTAAGATGAGACGTTTCGATTAACAAACAAACTTTTTTAAATCTTGCTCTGTTTTGATGCAGTGTTTTGGAGACGTGGTGTTTTTTCTTACAAGTATTTTGCATCCTCTAACCCACACATGTTCAAAGCCACGCTCTTTGGCTTGAGCTTTGGTTCTATTAAGTAGGAGTTTATATTCCAGTGTTAGGTGGTCGTTGATGTACACCCTGTTCTTTCCCTGTAAGCCCAAGTCTCCAGCATTTAGTTTTTTAAATTTTCTCGACGCCGCTATAAAATCGTTCTTAAGGTAGCTGTTGTGTACAGAGCAAATAATGTTTTTATTTAGTTTGTCATTCCGTGTCGGCACCCTTGCTATGTAGTTGATCTGATCCTTCTGTACCTGAAAATCAATTGCTTTACCAATATTGGTAATTATTGCGAACAGGTCTTCATCATTGGATATTGGCACTCCTTTGATCTCAATATTGTTCATACGAGACCTCTGTTCATTCTCAGATTGCCGATTCTCAAGCTGGGTAAGGTGATGAAGGCGATTCAATGAGTAAAACATTAGTTTAATGTAATTTATTTTTTACGAATTTGATGTAATTCAAACCATTTTTTTCTATCTATTGAGTCAAACAATGTTAAGTCTGGTCATAATGTTCGTTGCCTCAAGAGTCAAAATCATTTCGTAGAAGATTCGGATGATAGTATAGATGGAGACGTTTCATCAGATGTATCTGAATATCCACCTAGTCCTGAAAGAGCAGACTCTTTACTTGGAGAGCTAATTGATGAGAATATGCAAACTTCTTCAGCTATTTCTAATATTTCTAACTTTTTTGATAAAATGGCTACACCTCCTGCACTATGTACTACAAATAATAAAAATGGTACGCCGAGACAAGCTGTAAGTGTGAATGTGGAAACTCAAGAATCCCCAAAAATATAGATACACAAGAAATATTCACGTTGCGAGCTGTTCACGATTTAGGTACATGTAATGTCGCTATATTAAGGCAATTTAATTAGTGTGGATACTCAATTAAACACAACACAATTGAATTCCAATGAAACACCTAAAACACTTACAAGGAAAAGAAAATGCAATACAAACGATTGGCAGGATGGGAAGAATAAGAAGTTAAATAACACAGGAAAGCCATCTATTCGCTTACGTATCATGTTATTATGTTTTTCAGCTTACCTTAATTGGTAAACTTGTTTGTTTTGTCATAATTAAGCTGTACATGCACAATATCTAGTTGAACTGAATATTAAGGTAGACAGATAAAGAAAGCCAATAATTCGTTTTAAAAAAATGATTGTGAAAAGTATTTTTTTTGGAATTATAGAGTTTTCTGAAGGCTGATTAATTAAGGGTTAGAAATGTTTATGTTTGATTATCTAAAATTATTAAAGTAAAGATTTATTTTTTTACGGATTTTTATTGCTTTATTCATTTTTAGTTATATTCCTACCGATATACCGTAACATAATGTTATAATTCCGACCTTGATGATATATTATCCAGAACAAAAACTATACACCTCTTACATTATCAGAAACTTTTCGACTGCGCCAGAATAAACGCGTAATAGCCCATTATACTTCGTCGCTGCATCCTCGAGATTTTCATATTCACCAAGTAGTCCACTCCTAAATGTACTGGGCATCGAACACTTTTTAGAGCATAAAAAAAAAAGAAACCAAAAGGCCAAGTCCCCGTAAGGAGTGCGCGCGCACGGCGCCTCTAATGTCAAAGTTGTCATTCGTTTCTAGTGTTCGGGCATCAACGCGCTTCAATTTTGAACAATAACTGTAAAATTTATAGAATTATAGTGTGCTTACTATCATTTTGTCATATTATTGTAAAAAGTGCGTGTCGTTTTAACATGGGTAAAAGAAAACATAAGACGAAAGATCCGGATAAAATACGAAAGAAGATACGACGCCTGGAGCATCGGTTAATGCAAAACGATAGCAGTTTTGATGATGAGTACCTACAATACAATATTGTAGTGTCTTAAAATCCAATTATGTAGATAAAGAATCTAATTAGTTGTGTTAAAACCTAAAATTATACTAACGCTTCGTCCTCGAGATTAGAATATAATACACATGTAGTAACACACAAGTGACACCACTCAGACACTGTAGTTGAGAGTTTTTTTTTTTTTTTTTTTAACCTGCGGGTATCTCTGTTTTACTGATTACTTGGCTTGGAATCTCTCGTCATTCACATTTTAGTGTTCAGCCGCTCAACACGATTAACATTTTATTGTACAATATCAAAAATATCATGTCTAAAAGAAAGAGTGTTGTTGATTACGAACATTTAACGAAGAAATTACAAAAATATGAACGCAGATTACGGCGTCTATATCCACCTTCGCAAGACTCAACACCTCCGATCGCGAGTACTTCGTATGAACAAACAGGTTAGTAACAGTGTGTACGTGTTCCTACCGAGTATTAAAATAACGTATTTACGTTACAATTTAAGTTTTGCACTCCGGGCTACCTATGGGTTTTCCGACGCACAAACTTTACTACCAATACTCAATGTCTTATTGCTAAACGTATTTACGTTTAAATAAGTCTTGCACTCCGGGCTGTCTGTGGGCTGTCCCGACGCAAGGACTTTATAAAACATCCAATTATGTGTTACGGTATACCTAATTACTCGTTAAACGTTCGTTGTAAAAGTACATCATGGGCCTTTATTGCTGTCCGGAAAACTTTTTAGAAGCAAAAATAAGTTATATTAAAATCTATATTACCGTTAAACTATACTAGAAGATCTTTATCTACTTTTCTTCTACCTACGAAATACACGGGTATTGAGCCTGAAGATTGGCTACAAGACTCTCCGGAGATCAGTAATCCATCTGATGACACTGCCGCGGTTCCTGATGACCCAACTGATCCCGAAATTTTGGTTGATCATATCTTATCACTGGATCCCGTCATGTCGATCGACCCTGCAAATCTACCGGACAAACCGAGTACCTCGCAAGAAGCGTCAGGTGACCTCATCGACGCGGACCTAGACCATGATACGATGGCCATCCTGGGGGAAGCCCCGTCGACATCTGTGAAGTACGGACCAGATTTCCATAAAGAGATAAGTAAACGGTTCCAGCACATCGCTACCGAGGGTTTCGACAAGGATTATCGAAAAACATTAATAGCTAAATATTTGGTTGCATCTAACTGTCGTTATATTGCTGCCCCGGTGTTGAATGCCGAGTTGAAAGCAGCGATACCCGAAGCCGCAGCAAAGCGTGACAAGGCCATAGTCGTCAAACAGGATCAAATGGCGAGTGCTATCTCCTGCTTGGGCCAGGTAATTACTAGTCAACTCATTTCTAAAAACAATGAGTTACTACCTAAACTAATGGACGCTGCTCGGATCCTTTGCGACATTCAACATTACGACTCAGTTACCCGCAGAAACTTTATTTTATCGGCTCTAAAAAGAGACATGAAGGACGCTTTAAGTAGCACTAGGATTGATGAATTTTTATTCGGCGACAACCTGTCAGAAACGATAAAATCGGCTAAAGCCGTAACAAAATCAGGTACTGAACTGAAGCCCGATACCGTCAATAAAAACCTACTAAAACGGCCAAACAACCCAATGCCTCAGAGGTATTTAAACCGAAGAGCTCTTGCTCCAGCGCGCAGGCCGCTGGGAGCCGCGCCGAGGAGCCGCGAGCCTGCAGCGCCGCGGCCGCCGCCGCCGCCCGCCAGCTCATCGAGGAGGTTGCCGCCACAGCGCCAGCCGCAGCGCCGCTACTAGACCCAGTTAAGTATGCGGGTCGCTTGACATACTTTTATAAACAATGGTCGCTTATAACGAGTGATCAATCAATACTGTCGTGGATTGACGGATACAAACTGACATTTTCCTCTCAGGTAATCCAAAAGGTAGTACCTGCTGAGAAAAGTTATTCCACTTCTGAGTTTACTCATTTTTCCGAAGCTATTAATAGCCTATTAGATATAGGAGCCATATCGAAATGTGACCCGTGCCCAGGTCAATTCGTATCTAGTGTGTTCCTCACTCCTAAACCAAATGGAAAAATGAGGTTCATATTAAACCTCAAAAATTTAAATAAGTTTATTAATACACACCATTTTAAATTAGAGGACCTAAGAACAGCTATAAAACTTGTTACTAAGGACTGCTATATGACGACCTTAGACTTAAAAGATGCTTATTTTTCTATTAAAATTCATGAAAGTTCTCGGAAATATTTGAGATTCTCGTTTAATAGCCAATTATTCGAATTCAATGCGTTGCCATTCGGTTTGAATACAGCTCCATACTTGTTTACAAAAATAATGAAACCGGTTGTAAAATTATTGCGTACGGCGGGTTTTTTATCTACCCTTTACTTAGATGATTGGTTATTATTAGCAGATACATGCGAAAATTGCAAAACAAATGTTTTAATCACAAAGAAACTTCTTTGTTCCTTAGGTTTTATTATTAATGACGATAAAAGCAGTCTGTATCCTTCTACTATGTGTAAATTCTTAGGAGTATTTATAAACTCGGCAAACTTAGAAATTAGTTTACCCACAGATAAAAAAGCGCGTATTAAAAACGAAATCTGTAAATTTATTAACATGAGAAGTTGCAAAATTAGAACCTTCGCACAATTAGTAGGTATTTTAGTGGCAGCCTGCCCAGCTGTGGAATACGGCTGGGTCCACACTAAACAATTCGAGCGCTGCAAATTTTTAAATCTTATGGGTGATGAAGATTATAACAAGCAAATGATTCTCCCTGATTCATTAATGCCTGATTTTCATTGGTGGTTAAAGGTAATTGATAATTCGAAGCACCGTATTAGAGATGACAACTATAGCCTCGAAATATTTTCTGACGCCTCAACAACGGGATGGGGCGCCTCCTGTGATGATGAAAATGCAAGTGGTCAGTGGTCGAATAGCGAACGCGATAAGCACATAAATTATTTAGAGCTACTAGCCGCTTTCATCGCTCTAAAACTTTTTACTAAGGATTTATACGACTGTCAAGTACTACTTCGTATAGACAATTCGACTGCTATAGCATACATCAATCGCATGGGCGGGGTTCAATTTCCCCACTTAACTGGTTTGTCAAGGGAGATCTGGAAGTGGTGCGAAGAACGCAAACTTTACATATTTGTCTCGTATATACGATCTTGTGATAACACCATCGCGGACGCCGAGTCGCGTCGTAATCACCCAGACATAGAATGGGAGTTGTCAGAGGGGGCCTTCAATATTCTTAAGCATACGTTTGGACAACCCGATATAGATTTGTTTGCCAGCCGTATCAACAAAAAATGTGCGAAATACGTTTCCTGGCATAAAGACCCGGACGCCTATGCTATAAATTCATTTACAATCGATTGGGGTTCATGTTATTTCTATGCTTTTCCCCCATTCTCAGTTATTTTAAAAAGTCTTAGGAAAATTATTAACGATAACGCTCAAGGAATTTTTATTGCTCCTTTATGGCCCACGCAACCGTGGTATCCTTTATATAGGTCTCTGCTTATATCAGACCCAATTATATTCACCCCTAATGAAAACGTTTTGATATCTCATTCCAGCAACCGTCAGGTGCACTCGACACTTACCCTGGTTGCCGGAGTGTTATCCGGGAAGCGTTTTCACGACGATGCCTGCCACCTTCATCGATAGATATCATGATGGCTTCTTTATCAAACAACTCAATGAAACAATATGATGTATGTCTAAAAAAATGGTGGACCTTCTGCAAAGAATCAGGTGTTGATAAATACGAGGCCTCGGTTCCATCAGTAATATATTTTCTTACGCAAATTTTTAATAATGGTAGTCAATATGGAACTTTAAATTCATATCGATCAGCTTTATCCCTGATTTTAGGCTCAAATATGTCCAAAGACGATCGAATTCTTAGATTTTTTAAAGGTGTTTTTCGCCTACGACCACCTAGGCCGAAATATAATGTAACGTGGGATACTAACTGTGTGCTAAATTTTTTGCGCTCTAAATACCCCAATGACCAACTATCGCTCGACGAAATTTCAAAAAAATGCGTAACATTACTAGCCCTTACCACGGCTCATAGGGTTCAAACATTGTCAAAAATTTGTATAGAAAATATCATATCAATATAATGCCATCCAAAATTATTATAAAAATTCCCGATTTGATAAAAACTTCTCGAGTAGGTTCTAAGCAACCCCTGTTAACTTTGCCTTTTTTTAATGAGAGTGTAGAAATATGCCCCGCTAACACATTAGTTTTTTATCTAAATAAAACCAAAGATCTTCGCAAATCTGGCATCCTTTTTATATCTCCAAAAAAGCCACACAACTCTGTAAGTACGCAAACAATTAGCCGCTGGATTAAGTGCACATTAAACGATAGTGGGTTAGATGTGTCTATGTTCTCGGCGCATAGCACGCGTCACGCAGCTACATCGCGTGCGCATGCACTTGGGGTTAACATTGATGAAATTCGCAGGACTGCTGGAGCGGTAGTTCTGAAACGTTTGCTAGATTTTATAATCGCACCATCACTGATTATGATGAAAGTTCTCTAGCTAGGTCAATAATCAATCAGTAAGAAACAGAATAGTCTTCATTTCTCAATAATTGTCGCTGTTGCAACTTATTAATTTAGAATAAATTGTACTCATGCACAAAATTAGAACTTATTATTATTTTTTGTGATCATTTATGAAATCCTTATAATCTATGATTGGATTCATTTTGTTACTTGAAAATATTTTGTTTCCAGAATAAATAATTCTAAAATTTATAACAGTGCGTTCTTAATATTTCCAGAAATTACTCTCAAAATCTACATGTGTATTATATTCTAATCTCGAGGACGAAGCGTTAGTATAATTAGTGATTAAACGAACTTACCTGTAAGCGAAGTTCGATCATAATTATACGAAGCGCTTCGTCCGAAGAGATTAGCTCCCTCCCTCCCACGCTTCCGCTACGCCCTTGCTTCTCTTTCAGAAAATATTAAGTGACGCTTATTCCTCTAAACTAAATGACGAGAGATTCCAAGCCAAGTAATCAGTAAAACAGAGATACCCGCAGGTTAAAAAAAAAAAAAAAAAAACTCTCAACTACAGTGTCTGAGTGGTGTCACTTGTGTGTTACTACATGTGTATTATATTCTAATCTCTTCGGACGAAGCGCTTCGTATAATTATGATCGAACTTCGCTTACAGGTAAGTTCGTTTAATCACTAATTATAGTAAGTTAGTGGTCCTTTTCACCTACCTACTGAAAACGAAAGAATGATCGAACGTTATTTGATTCCCTCAAAAAGTTTTCAACAATAAAATTTTCCCATTATATTTCGGCGATGAACATACACATAACAGAATAGAACCACGACGCGATTGTGGTCAATTATTTATTGATGTACCCTCAGAGTTGTGATGCGATTACAACCAATATTCTACTTGTTGTTGCCAACCGTATAAGTTTATAATGAGTTATTATGAGGTACCACGATGCAATTTCTTTTACTCAAAATTAAATACATATTTATGGAGTTGTAATGTGATTATGACCGAATACTGTTTATATTACTCATCAATAAATATCTTACCGATATTTGGGTTACCATAATCCTTAATCCTTACAGATTATGAATCTGACAATTCACATTCTTCGGGCCCCAGATCCCATTCAATTATATCAAAACCTCAGGCGATAGATGACAATGCACCCTTTGAACCAATTGTTGGAATTACATCAAGTATAGAACTAAATAATAGGGGTACTGAATTGGACATACAGTCCAACGAAGCAGGTGAATTACCACCAGAGGCTCCTGCATTATCGGTCGATATATTGGTAGCTCTAGGAGAACCTAAAGATAAAATTGAGATTTATGCCCCTAAAATACTAAATGAGATATCTGAACGTTGGGGTAGAATAGTAATTGAAGGATTGAGTAAGGAATCAGTTCAAAAGTTTATGGAAAACGTTTGTTTCCCGGAAAACATGAAATTACTCAAAGCCCCTGAGCTCAATCCAGAAATCGCAGCAGTTGTATCTGAGTCAACAAAAAATAGGGACAAACGCCTTGAAAAGGCCCAAAACCATTTGGGAAAAGGTATTGCTGCAGTCACAAACCTCATGTCTACGCTCATCGAAGGTGAAGTCAACAAAACCGATATTATAAAGAAACTTTCAGAAATTGGTCAGTCACTTTTAGACTTGCACTGCCAAAATACCTTAAGCAGAAGGAAATTGATCATGTATAGCCTAGATAAAAAAATTACAAATATTGTACAGGAAGTCAAAAGGGACCGTTCCTTGTTTGGTGACAATCTTGGTGAAAGAATTAAAGCAAATAAAACGGCTGAGACATCAGGATTGCAGATCAAACGCATGTTTGTACCTCAAGCATCAACTTCATACCGTGCTAACCCATCGACAATACGCCAGGGAAACATGAGGGCCCCTTCCAAAGTACAATACAGAGATACAGGTTACCAGAGAGGCAAACGGAGAGGGGCCAGGAATCAAGCCTCTTCACAGACAACCAGGCGCGCACCAGCGAGGAACGTTCGATCTAATTTGAACAACAACAAGCCCCCTTTCAAGCGTTAAAGGTAACCAGGTATGCTGGTAGATTAAAATATTATTTTAATATATGGAAAACAATCACGGATGATCCTGTAGTGCTTGAGTATATATCTGGATATAAAATCCCTTTTACTCACCCTGTTTTCCAAAAAGTTGAACCGGTTGAGTGTTCTTTTTCATCTGTTGAACTCCATCATATCAAATTAGAAATAGCAAAGCTATTAGAGTCTGGGGCAGTTCAAGAATGTAAATTTGTTGCTGGTCAATTTATTTCTAATATATTTCTCATTCCAAAGAGCGATGGCGGCTTCAGGTTTATTCTCAAACTTAAAAAACTTAATAATTTTATAGAAACCCATCATTTTAAGATGGAGGATATCAGAACAGCATCAAAATTAATTCGTAGTTTAGACTATATGGCCAATGTTGATTTAAAGGATGCTTATTTTTTTATTCCAATACATACATCCTGCAAAAAAATTCTCAGATTTAAATTCCAAGGTAAAATATATGATTTCCAATTTTTACCTTTTGGTTTAAGCTCTGTGCCTTTTGTGTTCTCAAAAATTATGAGACCAGTAACAACTTACTTGAGAAATCGAGGCCATCTTCTAGTTATTTATTTGGATGATTTATTATGTATCGGATCCTTCGGAAGCTGTTCTCACAAAGTTGCAGAGGTAATCAATCTGTTAGAGAGTTTAGGATTTATGATAAACTATAAAAAGAGTAATATCCAACCCAGTCGAGTAAAAGCATTTCTAGGTTTTGAAATTGATTCAGATGAAATGGTCCTCAAGTTACCTTTAGTTAAACGTCAAAAAAAATTCTCAATTGTGAAAGATATTGCTAAAAAATATTCTATAACTATAAGAGAGTTTGCTAAGTTCTTAGGATTGCTAACTTCAATATGCCCGGATGTAGATTATGGTTGGGTTTATACGAAACAGTTTGAAAGAGAAAAGTTTTTGGCACTTCAACGCTCTAATGAAGATTACGATAAAAAAATGGAAATAAGTCCTGACTTAAAATCTAGTTTCGTTTGGTGGGAAAATAATATAATGAAGACTTTCAAACCGTTTCGCAGGGACCAGTATGTTTTAGAAATCTTTTCTGATGTATCTTTAACAGGTTGGGGTGTCTCATGCAATGGCGAAAACTCAAACGGGTTTTGGAGTTTATCGGAATCCCAAGACCATATTAATTTATTGGAGTTACGAGCAGCTTTCATAGGACTTAAATGTTTTGCTAATAGTGTATCTAATACAGAAATTCTCCTACGGATAGATAACATGACCGCGATTTCCTACATAAATAGAATGGGGGCGTACAATACGATCGTTTAAATATTATTACTCGTGAGATTTGGCAATGTTGCGAAATATGCCGCATATTTGTCTTCGCATCGTACATTAAATCTAAAGACAACGTAGATGCAGATCGAGGGTCACGATATACCAACATGGACACAGAGCGGGAGTTGTCTCACACAGTTTTTCATAAAATTGTAAAGACCTTTGGTTCGCCACAAATAGACTTGTTAGCATCTCGACTAAATGCAAAATGTCCCAAATATGTTTCGTGGAAAAGGGATCCGAATGCCTTCAATATTGATGCGTGTACCTTAAATTGGGGAAAATATGTTTTCTATTGCTTTCCTCCCTTTTCATTGATTTTAAAATGCTTGCGCAAGATAATTGACGATAAGGCTTCGGGCATAATAGTCGTTCCCCACTGGCCAAGTCAAGCTTGGTATCCCATGTTCTTAGAACAAATTTATTTTTTACCTGAAAAATATCTGTTATACTCTCCTTACAGACCCGCTTTGGCGAAGCCTTACCCTGGTGTGCTGCCGCTTATCAGGGAAGCTTTCTCGCGGCAATCGCTAACACCGGAAACTATTGATATTATGATTGCTTCTCTTTCCCCTAGTACAGTAAAACAATATGACACAGCCTTTAGAAAGTTTTGGGACTTCTGTCAGCGTTATATGATTCACGACTGTTATACCATTTCAAATCCTGCAGCCTTAAAATTTCTTACTTGTCAATTGCTAGCAGGTGCTGGATAATCTACCTTAAATACACTTCGGTCGGCACTTTCTCTCATATTAGGAAAGCGTTTTAGTTCAGATGTTAATGTAGCTAGGTTGCTTAAAGGCGTATTCAAATCTAGACCATGTTTCCCAAGGTATCAAAACACGTGACACTAATATCGTTCTGGACTTCATCAGCCAATGGTACCCGAATGAAGACCTACCTTTGTCTATAATAACAAAGAAATTGGTGACTCTGCTCGCTTTGTCGACGGCACAACGAGTACAGACGTTATCGTTAATTAAAATATCCAACATTAAGATTAATACAACTAACATTGTTATAGCCATAGAAGATTTAATCAAAACATCAGCCCCGGGGCGTGCACAACCACTTCTAATAATTCCTTTTTTTAACAATAAGGTAGAAATATGTCCAGCTAAAACTTTGATAGCAAACATGGAATTGACAAGAAAATTCAGGGGCACAGAGAAGACAGAAGGATTGTTTTTGACGATTAAAAAACCATTCCATAATGCAACCGCTGCTACGATTAGCCGCTGGATCAAATTGGTATTGCAAGAGAGCGGTATTGATACAAGCGTTTATTGCGCGCACAGCGCGACACGCAGTGACATCGGCGGCCAATCGTAGAGGCCTTTCTATAGATATAATTTAAAAAGCCACAGGCTGGTCAGGAAATTCACATGTTTTTGGAAAATTTTATAATAGATCTCTTACTCAAAATGATTGTAATACCTTTGCAAATTCAATTCTAGATGGTGAGGATAATTTTGTTGATTAGATAATAAACTTTAAACTGCCAAAGCAATTCTAGATGCTGATAATGATTGTTTGATTAGATCATTGCAATTGATGATTAGACCTTTGCAAATTCAACTCTAGATGATGAGGATAATTTTGTTAATTAGATAATAAAGTTTAAATTGCAAAAGCAATTCTAGATGATTATGATGATTGTTGATCAGATCATATTTACCTTTGCAAATTCAATTCTAGATGATGAGAATATTGTTGTTGATTAGATAATAAACTTTAAATTGCCAAAGCAAATCTAGATGATGATGATGATAATGATTGTTGATTAGATCATATTGAACTTCAAAATATAACGATTTTGATTTGTAACTCTAGTTTGGTTTTCCTAAGAATATAAGAATCTTAGATGGCGATTTTCCTAAAGCTCTAAACATCTACTTGGTGAATATAAAAATCTCGAGGATGCAGCGACGAAGTATAATTGAAGGTTAAACAAACTTACCTAAAGTGAAGTTTGACCATAATTATACGAGTCGCTACATCCGAAGAGATTTTCGTTCCCCCCTTCCCGTAAGTTTCTGCTTATTAAACTTACCCGTTGAACTTTGCGTTCTTTTTAACTTTATGAAAATCGTGCTGTGAAAGGAATGACAACTTTGACATTAGAGGTGCCGTGCGCGCGCACTCCTTAGGGGGACTTGGCCTTTTGGCTTCCATTTTTTTTTTTTTTTTTTTGCTCTAAAAAGTGTTCGATGTCCAGTACATTTAGGAGTGGTCTACTTGGTGAATCTGAAAATCTCTTCGGATGCAGCGACTCGTATAATTATGGTCAAACTTCACTTTAGGTAAGTTTGTTTAACCTTCAATTAACGGTATCACTGTACTGCGAAAAACACAAAGAAAATTCAAGTTATATTACATTGCAGAACAAAAAAAAACAATAGTGGACAAGAAAAAAAACTTAAGTAACATAAACGATAAAAAAAAAGGTATAAAATATATAAAATGTTTTCTTATCAATAACTCAAAAACGATACCTGTTTAAAACTTAATACTGTAGGGATTTAAAGATTTTAATAATTCATTCTCATTTTTGAAAAATGGCAACACTGCCCAACCTTCAATTGAGGAAGGCAAGGGGACATTAGAGACCGACTTGGCCGAGGGAGCGCAAGCTGGTGGGAAGTAACTGTGGCGATTATATCTATGAAGGAGTGAAGAGAAAATTATAGTATCGGTATCTACAGTTAGTGAGTTTTATTACACTTCAGAAGTGGGATACGAAAGGTAAAGTAATTTACAACCTAAAATTAACATGTGGTAGCCATAAGCTCGCTGTCGTATTTGGTCGGGGTACTCCCCGATAATAAGACAATGAAGAATGGGTTTCTAGCATGTTCCATAGCCTTGTGTTGTGATTTTATTTGGTCAGGGTACTCCCTGATAATACGATTGCGAAATAAGGTTATGATTATTGTGAATCTTTTCCACTTGGTTTGGAAATGAAATTGTGTTTTGTTACCACTTGGTCAGGATACTTCTTGATAGTCGTAACATGTACTTAAGGCAACCGTAGGTTGTGGTCTTACTCGATCAGGGCACTCCCTGACTATACGGCTGCGAGATGAGGTTGTGATTTATTGTGAATCTTTCAAAATAGGTTAGAATTAAGCAAGGTTTGCTGCTATTTGGGCGGGGAACTCCCCGGCAGTGATAACATACCTGCACCACATAGCTTTTAGTTGCAGTTTTATTTGGTTAGGGTACTCCCTAACAATACAACTGTTTATTGAAGGTTACTTTGTAAATTTTTATTTAGGAACAACTGTTACAAAGAGTTACTTATTATTATATAGGTACTACTTACGTATATTATGTTGCCGTGCCCTAACCGGGTTACATGTTGGAACTTCCTTACATAAATGTAACACCTTAATGTACACATGAATGCAATAAAGAGTTTGAGTTTACTGTGCTCCACGTTATGCAATTTGTCTTATCGAACATTTATGTCCTTAAATGTGATCAATTCCAGTTTCGCAATGGAAAAACATAACGGCGACACCCGGTCGTTGGATGGATGTTCTCGTGATCGCAAAGAGAGCCGACGGCGCCTGCTAACTCCAGTAATGTGCTCGTCGCATCATCGACGTGATACTTCCGGCGCACGCTGCCGGGATACTCGAAGTCGCAGCAAGTCACGGAGGCAAAGTCTTCGTGAGAAAGAGCTTGAGTTCGAGCAAGAACGAGAGCGGCTACGTGTACTAGAACAGGAACTAAGCCAGGAACGTGAGAAGACATCACAGGCGCAAGGGAATCGATCGGGTAGAAGCTACAAGAGGAATATGAGCCATCGCCATTCTAGCAGCAGGCAGCACAGCTACAGCCCGAGCCGGTCGCGTCAACGTGAGCAAGCTACAAGAGCCAAGCGGAGGCACGATTCACGTGAACAGAGCAACGATTGTCTGCGTGGCGACGGCGCATCACAACAGTTTAGGTCACGTACTCCTTATTTTACCGTTAAAGATGTCATGGACTTGGTTCATTCTATTAAACACGGTTTTACATCTCAGCCGTCTACAAGTGCATCAATTTCAAAGAATATTGATCATAAAAACATTCTCCCTAATTTTGACCCTTCAGCAAAAACCAGCGTATTGACATTTGGCTGCGTAAAGTAAATAAATGCTCTACCGTATACGGCTGGGATGATAAAACAACGATACATTTTGCAATGCAAAAACTTCAGGGCTTGGCCAAAGTTTGGTATGAGGGTCTGAACACAATTTTGTATACTTGGAAGGAATGGCAAGTGATGTTAATGAGTGCCTTTCCATGCGATCAAAACTATAGCAAAATCCTGGAAGATATACTTAAGAGAAAAAGTAAGTTTGGCGAACAAATTGAAGCATATTACTATGAAAAACTTGCGTTGTTAACTCAGTGTCAGTCTCAGTGTTGTTTTATTCATTTTCGATGAATAAAACAACACAACCAAATAACTTCACTTTAAAAGCACATATTTGTAATAATACCCAGTCATTAACATGCTCCTGCGCACCAATAGTAAAAACCACCAATATTAGATATCTCGGCACTCAAATAGATGATACCCTTTCATGGCATGCATGTACGCGTAAAATGATATGGATTTTTAGAAAGCTCAGAAATGTACTCAAATTGAAAATGTTAAAAACGGTTTACTTTGCCTTGGTTCAATCAATCTTGGGTTATTGTATTCCGGTATGGGGTGGGACCTGCAAGACAAAAATCATAAAAGTTGAACGCGCACAAAGATCATTACTCAAAGTAATGCTCAGAAAACCCTTTCGTTATCCCACGATGAGCCTATATAAGGACTGCAATGTCTTGACAGTGAGGCAACTATTCATCCTTCACACCACACTATCACACTACGCAAGCATAAAGAACTAACTTACGATGCTAAGTCAACATATCCTGCACGAAGAAATAACAGAATATGCAAGGCAACTAAACACAACACGGCTTTCTTCACGAGACACTCATGCTTCCTTGCTCCTTATCTATATAATAAACTCAACTCTCTTTTAAATATATTCCCAAAACTCACGCATGAATGTAAATCTATTATACAAAAATATCTTCTGAATTTAAATTACAATGATACGGAATCCTTACTTATAATTACTAAATAACATCTCTGTTCTGTCTGCAGTAAATCAAGAGCAATCAAAACTCACTTATCCATAACCAAGCATACATTTATATACATACTTCCACAAACACAGATGCGCGCAACCGTACTCTCACTCATCACACACACAACACACACACGCACGAACACACTCACAACATACACACTCACCCACCCAAACACAAACAATATAATTGTTAATTAACTACACCTCTAGTTGGAATTTGTATCAACTTACTCGCCGCGGGAGGAAGACTTGGAGTCCTGAAATACAGGGCTGCCCTAGTTTAGGCTCCAGTCCACTCCATTTATTTTATGTTTCTATACTGTGCTTAGATTAGTGTGGAAAATAAATGAATTTTTACTTTACTTTACTTTTAGTGTGACATTACGGGTAAACGCGCAGTAGATTGTATTATCCACGGTATCTCTGATAGGACTATGAAATCGAGTGTATTGGCGCTTTGTTGTTCTCAACCCGATCAGTTTATCCAATTCCTAATGAGCAACAAAGAAAGCCAGACATCCAACCGTAGTTTCAATAAAAAATATTCTAACCAATCCAACCCTAAAACAAATCAAAATAAATAAATTGGTCACAAGGCCGATAATTGCTCGCAAGATCCTAAATCCGATAATATAGTGAGTAAAACGGCAGCACCACCTAAAACAATGTGTATTTCAAGCTCCAATCCCAACTCAAAATTCATAAAGCTAGCCACAGTGAATGGTAGGACTGTAGAAACATTTATTGATTTCGGTAGAGAAGTGACGCTGGTTAGGGAGTCAATAATTTTGAACCTTAATCTAGTGCATGATGAGGCCTCGTCGGTTCTGAAAGGATTCGGGAACGATGTGGTTCGATCGTTAGGTAATATATTGCTCGATATAGTGGTAGACGGAGTTGATGTGAGAGTAGCTTGCAGAGTTGTCAAAGATAATCTGTTAGACAAACCTATACTAATAGGCCAGTCATACATGGAACAACCACATATTCTTGTGTTCAAAAACTTCCACACTTTGCAATTTCGTAAGTTGCATACTGAAATTCTAATGGTTTATCCCGATGCTAATAATCTTCAACTTGCTGAAGTCAGGATCGCTGCTGATGTCGAGATTTATGGACCTGCGTCCATAAAGGCTCGCGTAGGTTCCGAATTTAGTGGCTGTTTAATGCTGAGCAACAACATCGTAGGTGCTCCAAATCAAGAGGTGGCTGTTTATGGTGGTGTTTACCAGGTCCAGCGCGGGAATTTAGACATTCTTGTTTATCCATTTTCTATTCCCTGCAGATTACGAAAGGAGTTTGTTGCGGGTAGAGGAGAAAATGTAGATTTTGTGCAGAGGATAGTAATACAATCTCCAGGAATTGCAGAGTCTGAAGATGTTCAAGATAATGACTGTGAACGTGCCATTCTAGAAAAAGACTTACGCATAGGTAATTCCGTTTCAAAGGACGAAAGACTTATGACCATACTTAACCAATATAAACATAGTTTCACCTCAAACTTGAAAAATTTGGGTTGCACAGATGCTACGCAGATGACAATTGAGTCGAATAGTCAACGTCCTATTGTATATTGCCCTTACAGGTTGTCACATCATGAACGTGAAAAAGTGCAGTCTATGTTAGGGGAAATGTTGGAGGCAGGGATCGTTAGAGAATCGCTATCGGAATATGCAAGTCCTATTATATTAGTTCGCAAAAAGGATGGCAGTTTTCGAATGTGTATTGATTATAGAATGTTGAACTCTGTAACAGTAAAGGAAAGATACCCGATGCCGGTTATAGACGATGAGGTGGCAAGGTTGTCGGGACAGGCGTGTTTCATAACGCTTGATTTGGCATCAGGATATTATCAGGATGGCCAATTTCGGAACCATGTAAACATTTAACTGCATTTGTCGCTCCAGATGGATTGTACGAATTTAACCATAAGCCATTTGGTTTGGCAAATGCACCAGCAATCTTTAAAAGAATGATCAATAAGGTCTTAGGGTCAGCTCGATTCAGTCATGCTACAGTATATATGGATGATGTACTTGTTTTTGGTAAAAATGCTGCTGAATTTCTTGACAGGCTCGAACAAATCCTAAAGTTGTTAAAAGATGCAAATCTTACGTTAAATTTGTCAAAGTGTAAATTTTTGCACGATAACATTGATTATCTTGGGTATGAGATTAGCTCGTCAGGAATTCGGCCAGGTGAAAAGAAAATTCAGTCAGTAATGAATTTCCCACGGCCAGTTAACATCCATGGTGTGAGACAATTCCTTGGGCTTGCAAGTTATTTTCGAAAATTTATTAAAGGTTTTGCTCAATTAGCGTCGCCAATTTTGCAATTGACAAAAAGGACTCCACATGGGTGTGGGGCCAAGACCAAGAGAATGCATTCCAGGTGCTTAAATCACAATTAATAGACAGACCAGTTTTAGCTATTTATAATCGTGACGCGGAGACGGAATTGCATAGCGACGCCAGCAAGGGTGGCGTTGGAGGCATACTCTTACAACGGTGTAAGGATACTGGCTTTCTTCGACCAATTGCTTATTGCAGTAGGCGATCATCACCCGAAGAAAAGCACTATCACTCATATGAACTAGAAACGCTGGCTTTTATTCGGTCATTAGAGAAATTTCGGGTCTATTTATTAGGTAAGGAATTCAAAATAGTCACCGATTGTATTGCTCTTCTTTCCACTTTCATGAAACGTGACCTCATACCTAGGATAGCGCGCTGGTGGCCTTTGCTGCAAGAATTCAATTGCTCAATTGAATATCGACCAGGCGCCAAAATGTCCCATGTAGTTGCGTTATCTCGAAATCCAATTTCGAATGATTCCATGATTGACCCGTCTAGTCTGTGTGCTCAAGTTAGGGTCATTAGTAGCGAAGACTGGTTACACAACCTTCAGCTAGGGGACTCAGAGTTGGAA
The DNA here is from genome assembly GCA_947364205.1 of Agrochola lota. Classification (NCBI taxonomy): domain Eukaryota; kingdom Metazoa; phylum Arthropoda; class Insecta; order Lepidoptera; family Noctuidae; genus Agrochola; species Agrochola lota. The sequence goes on from OX376221.1 coordinate 23,654,783, forward strand.
CGTATTAAACAAGTTTTAGAAAGGATCTAGATCCCAAGAATCTCCAATATATCAAGGATAATTATATTGTTCAAGACAATAAGTTATATAGGTGTATTTATTTATTTATTTATTTTATTTGGGACAAAAAACAGTTATACATTACAGCATTTACAAAAAGTAGTTAAAATACAGTCGAAAAAACGTATAACCCACACTATTGTCCACGAAGTGACATCAGAGTATGAAAACGAACGCATGCTAAACGAAAACAAAAACAGAAAAAAAAAGTAGATATTTTTAAGAAAAAAAAAAAAAAAAAAACATATTATACCGACGAATCGAAGGAAGCGGATGACAAGAGCATCCGTCCTATAGGCGACTTGCAAGAGATTGAGCAACCATACTTTTAAATTTAGATTGCGACAGCGCGAAAATATCAAACTCCATAAATTGTGAGTTATAGGTTTCTAAAAGTCGGCGGAGAGGGGCACGCACCCCAGCCTTCGTTCTACAACGCAACGTGTATAACGGTGTGTATTAACGGTGATAAGGATAATATTCGCTGGGCAGTCCCAAAGGGGGCGCGGTGGAAAATATGTAGGATGAACCACGATGATATAGGTCATCCGGGATTAGAAAAAACTTTGGAAAGGATTAAAAGTAATTATTGGTTTCCAAAAATGTCACGGTTTGTCAAAAAGTATGTGTCCGCCTGTATTGTATCCGCCAAATTCCACCTATATGCTGATGATCTGCAGATGTATCTCTCATTCCGCCCTCAGCAGTCTGCTGAAGCTGTAAAAAGAATGAATGAGGATTTAGATAGGATTTCAGCCTGGTAAGTGAGAAACTCTCTGGTCCTGAACCCAATTAAGTCTAAGTACAGTATCATGGGATCTAGTGATTTTCTGAATAAAATGGCAGGCTATAATCTGGACTTGAAGATTGACGGGTGTTCTATTGATAGGGTGCAAGAAGCCCGTAGTCTTGGGGTGGTGTTTGACGAGCACTTGCATTTTGAGACAAACATCATGGAGGCTGTGCGCAACTGTTTTTACCGGTTAAAGCTTTTGTACCGTGTACGGCCCTACATAAGTGTGGATATGCGTGTCATGCTGTGTGAGTCACTTGTTTTATCCAAGCTGAACCACGCTGACACTGTGTATGGTGCGTGCATTCTCGGAAGAAGTGAAAATCTGATCCAGCGAGTACAGAATGCTTGTGCGAGATTTTGTTTCAATGTCCCTCCCCGATCTCACATAACTCCATTTTTAACTAAGGGTAATTTGATGAGAATGGCAGATCGCAGAAAGCTTCATCTGGCTACCCTACTCTTTGGCACCATTCTCACAAAAAAAACAGAATATCTTTATAGGAAATTGACCTGGTCACGTGACATAAATAAAATTAAAACAAGAACATCTTCTTACCTTCTGTTGGCTTCAACACACAAAACTGCTGCATTCCGTGGAAGCTTTAAATTCGCTGCCTCTCGTTGCTGGAACGACTTGCCACCTCCTTTTCGTGCTATTAAAACAGTTGGAACTTTTAGTACTAACTATAAGCAATATTTGTTACGCGTACAAAAGGAAACTAGTTTCTGAACTCACCCGGGGATTGCACGCAGTTGATATTGGTGGCCTTAGCGAAGTGTTAAGTGTTCTTAGCAGTGTGAATTTGCTTCAATCGCTTTGTTTTTCTCGGTGACTGAATCTCTTTCTTCCGATTTACACTACACATCAGTCAGTCACAACACAACACAACGACACCATACAGTATACACTATTCATTTGCACTGCTTTCTTGCCGTATATTTTTCACCCTCCGTTTTATTTCTATTAATACCTTTCGTTATAGAGTATTATATTCTTTGAACCATACTAAATTATAATTTCTATCTATTTCCAATAGATATTTCTTGTTAAATAAAAATTTACCTCAGAACATCTATACTGTCGAATGCATCGCAGATTCGCAGCCACAGAGTACTTGCAGTGCGCCCGCGTCCCTTCGCTTGTTACCATAGATAATAAATAGTCTATACTATGGACAAGTGATGTTGGAACGTCGGGCGTGTATAGATTCATTTATTTATTACTTAGTTTCAGTTTTTATTTGTACTATTTTATTTCTTATTATTTTTATTGCTTCATTATTTGGTCTATCCCTTGATGGGATTTAAGTATGTCCGTAGGTGTGTCCGTGGCATCACAGTGGGCCCTATCAGAATACCAGCGCTGTGGTATTTATTTTTAAATGTTGCCGCATTATGCTGAGATAGTGGCCTTGGCCCTTTGGCCTCGCACAGGTCGTTACTTTTCTGTTTGTTTTTTAATTTTATATTTTAATTTTTTATTGTTTTATTTTTTATTATTACTTACTGTTTGTATTTCCTGTGCGTGTCCCAAATAAAATATTTTTCTTTCTTTCTTTCTATTGATTGTGCTTACGCTAAGAAGTCCACAAGTAGGAAGGAAGGTTTATTACATCCAATCGAAAAGGTAGAGACACCGTTTCACACCCTGCATATTGACCATCTGGGCCCCTTTGTCAGATCCAAACAAGGATACTCTTACCTTCTAGTAGTGGTAGACTCGTTTACTAAGTTTGTTTTCATAAAGCCAGTTCGAAACACGAATACACAAAACGTAATTCGTGCCCTGGATGACATATTCTATACATTTAGAATGCCTGACCGTTTGATCAGTGATCGTGGCAGTTGCTACACGTCTAATTTATTTAAAAGATACTACTATGATAAAGGTATAAAACACATCTTGAATGCTGTCGCGAGTCCCAAATCAAACGGCCAGGTAGAACGGTATAACCGAACAATCCTAAATTCATTAAAAGCACTAAACCTGAGACATGATGAGAAGGATTGGGACAGCCAGTTAGGGAAAATACAATGAGGACTGAATAATACCGTCCAAAAGACAACAGCCAGGAGACCATCGGAAGTCATGTTCGGTACCTCTATGAACAGTGGAATCAATCCAAATTTAAATGAGATAACAGATGTGACTAGGGAAAATATAGACGTGACCACTATCCGAAATCAAGTTAAAGAAAAAATAGACACTGAAAAAGCAAAGCAAAAGCTAAGTTACGATCAGAACAGACGCCCCGCTAAGGTATACAATAAGGGCGACCTAGTCAAAATGACTAAAGTTACTTTCAATAATGATGGGAAGAGTAAGAAACTCCTCCCACCTTATATAGGGCCATACCGGGTAACTAAAGCCCTAGGCCAAGATAGATATAAGATAGCGTCTATTCCCGGTTTTAGTAATAGTACAAAAAAACGCAGTACCACCGTAGCAGCTGATCGAATATTGCCGTGGGTACATGTTGCTGCGTTACAACTAAACAAATCGGATTCTAGCGAATGTAGTGATGAAAGCGAACATAGTGACGCATAGTGTTCATCAATGTAGGATTTCACAGGACAACTAGGATTACAGAATGTTTAATATTATTGTTTTAGACCGAACGTGAGAATTGATTGGTTCACTTCATCGGTTACCAGTCATCATACAATTGGAAATTCGACGTGAGAATTGACTGATTCACGTCATCAGGTGAAACACAATTAGATACTGAACACCGAATGTGAGAATTGATTGGTTCACGTCATCGGTTATCAGTCATCACACAATTGGAAATCCGACGTGAGAATTGATTGGTTCACGTCACCAGTTGAAACACAATTGGATACCGAGTGTGAGAATTGATTGGTTCACGTCATCGGTTATTACACAATTGGAAGCAAGAATTTATTGGTTTGCCTAGGTTTTGAGAGTCTCTGATCAGGTGTGAGAATTGATTGGTTCGCAACCTGATAGAGTACGCAATTTCAGTAGCGAGAATTGATTGGTTAGCACTAGCATAAGCCTAAATATTAAAGTTCTGAATGATTGATGAATAGTTCATTATCAGATAAAACTAGTCCTAGTCTAGTAGATCTAGGTTTTCGGCGAAAATTGATCGGTTCGCCAAATTTAAAATTCGTTATTCTTGTGAAAAACTGATAGCATTTTAACCATTACTTTTATTAAATCAGCACTACGGATTTCATAAATGTATTAGTTGAATCAATTATTGTTAGAGTTTAATGTTAACTGCTCTAATAACACATTTACTTACTTAGTTAAGATTTTTCATGATTACTTGTATTCATTTTTGGTTGTCGCTGTAATCATTAAAGGATGTGATCAAATTGTTTGTTTGTTTGTTGTATTTGTGAAATGTGTAATGCTTAGAACAAAATAATAAATTTTTTAAATCACTTAGAGGTAATTTTGTTATTCTGTCATCATGAGTCCTCTCAGCCAAGAGTGTAGGGTTGTTAGGTTACCACCTGGGGCGTGTATGAGGGCATACACGTCGTCAGGACGGTCGAGTGTAGGGTTTTTAAAGATTTTAATAATACATTCTTATTTTTGAAAAATGGTAACACTGCCCAACCTTCAATTGAGGAAGGGAAGGGGACATTGAAAGACCGACTTGGCCGAGGGAGCGCAAGCTGGTGGGAAGTAACTGTGGCGATTATATCTATGAAGGAGTGAAGAGAAAATTATAGTATCGGTTCACACCAATATCACAGTTAGTGAGTTTTATTACAATACTAATTAGACTATCTAAAAAAATACAGTTAAACGACATAAAAAACACACTTCTATTCGGTGTAGTTATAAAGTTATGGATCAATTTTGGGTAATAAAAACCCAAAATTCCGTAACTTTATGACTTTCCTGTAAAATTTACTTTTTACACTCGCGCGTTTATTCTTTAGGGGCGGCGAATTATATGTGAAGACGATGCATCTAGAATAAGATTACTATACCACGATAGGTAAAAAGAATGAAAAAATTAAGTAATGACAGATAAATTAATTATGTAATAGATACATGGTGCTCACATATTTACAAACATTGTAAATTTATACGATAGTCCTAACATTTTAACAAGTAATACTAATAAGTCAGTGTGTAAATTCAAGTAATCACTGAATGTAAAATCAGTGTTATAAAATTTTTATAAATTATATAATTAAATTAGCAACCAGTTTGATTTTGTCTAGACCCTAAATTGTCCTATGGAGCAGGACCAGCATGTTTCCAAGCATTCTTATCTTGGATACAATTCTCTAATTTGTAATAGGCTTGTTTACAGAGCGTACTTTTAATATGAGTTTTAAATTTTCTTTAATTTAATTGTAATAATTATATCACAAGGTATTTTGTTGTAACATTTAACACCCCATAAAAGATGTATGTACTTTAGCTAATCTGAAAAATGGTTGCTGTATGCGCTACTGAATAGTTCGCACACACCTTGGATGTTAGCTTGAATGATAAGTCACGGATAGTCAATCTATCGATACGTTCGTGTACTGTAAGTGTATGCTGACGCATTCTTATCAAAATACTTATAAGTTCACCTGTACGGTTGGACCGACTATCTGAAGATTAGTCAATCAATCAATTAATTAATATTCTTCACTTGTAAACTTATGTTACAACAGTGTGCGAGATGTTACAATTGTTATAGGTATTATAGTTTCCCCACATTTTGCCACTTGGCGTACAATTTTTTTCAGTATATTAATATAAAATAAAATAATTCAGTAGTCAATGTCAATTTTTTTAATGTAATTTAACAAATTGCAATAGGTAATGTCAGGTAATTAATGAAAATATTTAACGAAATGTAATAATGTCAATAATGTATAATTATAATGTCAATAAGTTAGATAAGAAAAAATAAAATTGACACTGTCCACAGAATTACTACTTAATAAAAAATTCATCATGCATAGATAGTAATGCTAAGAATAGGTATACAAATATTATTATGTCAAAGAACTGTCATCAAAATAGTCACTGAGACAGTAACATTTCTGTATTAATATGTTACGTAATTTACGCTTGAAATTTACTAAATTTGAACTTTTTATTCAGCAAGGTAACTTATTAAATAGGTATTCTTTGGGCCCAAAGAATATTTACATACGAAAAAAGGTTTTCCTCATTAAAGCCGTACGTAACACGTACATATCTTCGATCAATAATGCACTAGATTTAAATATTAATGTAATGTTCTTTTAAATTGTTATTATTTTATTTATTATCACTGTAATATTTTCAACACAATGTATTTTGTTATGAAATAAATGACTTTTGTTTATATAAAAATGACTTTTAATTTTCAAGCGACATGATATTATATAGGTATATTATATAGAAATAAATATAAATGTCCTTATAGAGTGTGTACAAACGTGGCCACTTGAGCGACGTATCTTTGTTCTTCATCCTTCAAATCTGGTACATACTATTATTGATCGAAGGTACAAACAAAAAAATATTACACAGTTCGACTCCACTCATTCCTTGTCCAAGCGGCGAGCCTCAGTCGTAAATTTGTATTGCTTTTATTAGCACTTTGTAATTCGAACTTTAAAACAAGCGTGTAAGGTTGAATTTGATTTGATATGTTTGACTTTATTTTTTTTATACATAGCTTTGGAATACAACTTTAAGCCTTGCATTTAGGTTGAATTTACATTAATGTATATTTATTTAAAATAGAATTACGTAAACACAATTGGCGACACTTTTAAGAGAACTTTGTATGGGATAGTGTATCTAGTGCATTATTGATCGAAGGTGCATATGGTACTTTAAGCTCTAACTTATTTTTATCACGCAGTTTCCTATATTGGCTTTTAAAAGCTATTTCATAAAGGGTGATGTTTGTTTTAACAAATATATTTACTTCATAAATATACAGTGAAGTTATTTGGAGGCTTTTAAATAGAGGTGTGGGTTACAAAGTACTGACAGCCGTCAGTACTTTGTAACCCACACAGCTCTGATGCATCTTTTTTGGGCTTTGAAGACATACTCTTTATTTACTGAATTGCCCCAATATATTAAGCCAAACTTAGTGTGGGTGCAACATAGCCATGATAAGCCATTTAAAGAGATTATAGGCTTAAAATTTTAGTCAGTTTATAAAGTGCATAAGCAAATTTATTCATTTTCTTACAAATATCGTCCGTTTGCGCTTTCCAGGTTACGGTATTATCTATAATAACACCAAGGAATCAAATCATGGTTGCAGACTCTATTTTAGTCCCTAAATAGTTAATGTCAAGGTTTACATTATGTATCTCTGATAAAAATGCATTATTTTAGTCTTTTATAGATGTATGACAAGATTATTATTATTTAGCCAAGTAATTATTTTATTCAATGTAAAATTTATTTCTGCTTCGTATGTATCGTCAAATTTTACTACTGCAGTGCTGTCGTCAGCAAATAGAACCATAGGATGCTTTATTTCTCTAGGGAGATCATTTATGTAAGTTAAGTATAGTTGCGCTCCTAACACACTGCCTTGTAGGACTCCGTATTTAATTATCCTACTACTAGATCTGTATCTTCTTTCAATTCCCGTGCGTGCATATTCGTGTTATTTCTAAAATCTGCTTTCTGTTGTGTAAGATTCAATAAAATTCAAAATTTTGCCTCTTATACCATCATTCTCTAATTTATTTAATAGTATCTTATAATCTACATAGTCAAAAGCCTTTGTGAGGTCCATATATATAGCACATACGGCATTTCTTTCATCCACATTCGTAGCAGATCATGAATAGCCATGTTAATTGTTCTATTCTTCCGAAATCCTTTCTGTTCATAATAAAATAAAATCTCTCTCTTCTGTTTATAATATTTGATTTCTCAAGGTAAGTATAAAGTGCTTTATATATTAAAAATCAAATATTTCAAATATTTTTGCAAATATAGGTATTTATTTATTACAAGGCAACTACAACAGGTAACAATCACAGTATATCACTAGATTCACATTATAGGTTTCGACCTGATCATCACCCAAAGCGTTATCGTACAACATGACTAGCAACAATAATAATAAAGAGGACAACTGCAGAACTGCTAAAAAACTTAGTTCAGAAAATTACAGCTGCAAGGTCTGTGCGTCTGCCCTCCAACACACTTCTACTTAGGCAGGGAATGTGTAAGAGACCAAACACGCCAGGTAAAGTAAATAATAATAATTAAAGTACATACGTTATTGACACAAAGTTACATTCTATAAAGAAAAACAGTTTTAAAATGTTAAAAGATTAAAAAGAAAGAGTACATACATGTCTTTTGAAAGCAGCAGCACGAGAATCGAAGATGTCAATACTGTTGTTGTCATTGTAAAGTCGACACATTCTAACGATAGGGTTGTAATATGAGGTGTTATTTGTAAAGACGTTATTAGTGCAAAACTTTTCGGTCTTCGGGTGTTATACCTAGCATTGATGTTTATGAGGGACAGCAGAGCTGAAAAGTCCAGCGTGGAATGTAGGATCTTATGCAGGTTTATTAAAATCTTGCTGTTTGCGACGGGCATGCAAAGATTCCAAATTGAATGTAACAAGGCGTTCGGAATAGCTTTGCAGCGTTCTAGAGAAGCCGTACCGGTACAAGACCCACTTAACACATTTAAAGCAATAGATCTATAATTTTTCATAAGACATTTTTATCTTGCTATATTGAATGACAGCCCCGAAGTAGTCACCGCAGATGCATCGAAAACAACCCGCAATTTTGTGAATAGGCTTGTTTCCCTAAGAATTCCTTGATGAGGGTGTATATAAGTATGTTTATCCTTGACATGATTGTCATTGTCTGTCATGTAACCTTCGAATAATATATATTTAGTGAATTTACGCTCTAAAGACAAGAATCTTGTTAACGCTTGTTCATATGAATCTCCCATAGATATATGAAAGAAGGAGATATGCACGGTAGTTGAAAATATATTGAAACTCAATGTCTCCACTTCATCCTCTCTACCTTGCCACAACTACACATGCAGATCAGTAAACCCAATAAATACGAGGTCGCGCTCACACTTGCTTTTTATAAATCAGAACGTACTACACAATCAATTATAAACCTTATCCCATCAAACATAGCGTGCATTCACCATGCACCGTACAACTCATTCACAAACATCGATCGCTATCGTTGTGCTGTGCAAAAGCCATTTATTTTACATATACGCTAGTGATTGACTAAATCGGAAAGTTATTGATTCTCCCATTTATTACTGTATTAAAAGTTTTGGGAGTTCCTGAAAAAATAATAAACAAAAACGATATACATATAATAAGATGATATAAATAAACAATACGTAGATAATTGATCGCTGTGACAGCGACGACGCACATTGGGGACAGAATGTTCCAAACCACCTAGAGACCTCAAATATTAACCAAATTAAACCATTTTTGCACAGAAATGTTTGAAATAAGCCCGATTTGCGAAATTAGGTTGTAATTTTTTTATAAAAAATGCATTTGAAATAATTTTTATTTTTATTTTTTATTATGACTGATTTTATATTATACTCTAGTGATCATGAGATTTTATTCTGATACGAAATAAACAATGAATATATTAGAGGGTTAATCGTGTTGCAAATTGTTTATTTGTAGAATGTTTTGCAAAATTAAGTTATTTAAACAATTTGATGCAACAAATTTTTGCAAAATTATATTTTGTTTTAAAGTTTGTTTAAATTCAAGGGTTTTTTTATGCACAAAAATTAAATATGCTACTAATGTTTAGAAACAATTTTAATTATTAAGTTGTTTCAATAATTTGTTTAAACAAATTTTTTAAAAATTCTAATTTTTTTCAATTTTTTTTCAGTTTTAAAGTTATTTAATGTGCTGAATTCTAATATACTATTTATATTAAGAAAAAAAAATATTTAAATGGTTTTTGTAAAATGTATGTGTGTTTTTGTAATACATATTTTTGCAAAATTATATCTGCTTGTAAATTTCTTATTGTTTAAAGCTGTTTTAATGACTCAAATCAGAATCTGTAGTTAAAATTTAAATAAATTCTTATTAATGTATTGTTTTAACACAAAAATACTTTTTATTTTTAAATCAGCTTTACTGAAAAGCAAATAGGTTTACTGAAAAGAAACACTTTTTAACATGTATTTTTAGTTCAGTCTTATACATTATAATGAGAAATTTAGACCCTAAGTCTGCAAACCCCAAGCCGAAAAATCCTAAGCCCAAATCACTAAGCCCAAAAAAACAAAGCCAACAAACCCCATATCCACAAACCCTAAGCAGTTTTGACATCAGATTCGATTTCAGCGACAAAAAATACATCGAAAACATATATCTATACTTAAATATTAGAAATATATCGATTTATGAAAAAAGGGTAGTTTCTACCATATAATAAGGGTTGTTTTTAGGTTTATCACGTTTTTTATATTGGATTCTCACCCAGCAGCATAAACCACATCAAACACATATATCTGCACTGAAATATCTGAAATAAATCGATTTTATGAAAAAAAGGGTTGTTTTCACCCTGAAATAGGGGTTTTTTTTTATTAATTGCATTTTTGACATAAAATTTGTTTTCAGCGACGAAAAATACACCGAAAACTGTACCTCCAATCAAATATGAGAAATAAATATTTTTTATGAAAAAAAAAGGGTTGTTTCCACCCTATGATAGGGGATAGTTTTTGGTTTATTGCATTTTTGACATCAAATTCGTTTTCAGCAACGAAAAATAAACCGAAAACTATATCTCCACTCAAATATGAGAAATAAATATATATTATGAAAAAAAAGGGTTGTTTCCACCCTACGATAGGGGATGTTTTTCGGTTTATTGTATTTTTGACATCAGATTCGTTTTCAGCGACGAAAAATACATCGGAAGCGTATATTTGCACTTTCATACAAGTGCTAGTTGACATGCGTGGCTGAGAGGGTTAAAGAACAGGGTAAAACTCGCTTTACCTTGGTTTTAGTGGGTTATGAAGTTTTAGATTTAAGGAATATTTGGAATCCGGCTTCGTCAGTCTCTTTAAAATTTAATTACACACATTTCTGTCCAAAAATTGTCTCATTTGGTTTATTTTTGCGATCTCTAGGTGGTTTTGAACAAAAAATTGGCTCTATCCCCAATGTGCGACGGTGAAGCTGCACAGAGAGCCATGGCATTATCAGCTACTGACGTGTTAGGTGCAGCTGACTCACGTCTGCAATTATGTAACAACTTAACAAGTTGTTAAACGGCTTTTTGCAGAAGCGTGACTTTGGCGCAAGCAATTCGGGCTTCATTTTAGAGCTTTTGCCTTTTGACTTTCAGTTTCTATTACAAATGATCTGAATTTGTGACACCGATAAATTGCATGGCTGTTCTTACATAATGGACAAACATAAGAAAATCGGTTTGAAGATGGTGGATGAGAATTTGCTATTAAAGATTTATGACAGTTATAAGTGTCATCACCATGTCTACGCTTTACTTGGTCCATTTTCGTTTTGACCATCTAAAGTTTCTAATAGATCAGCACGATTATTTTAGGAACTCCTTAAAGTTCTCCAACGTAAGCAGCTCCTTACCGATATTACTACGATGAACTTCTCATTCGCGTTTGTTTTAGGATCAAAATGAGAAACAATGTAAATGATAATTATTTATTTAACACTTTAAGCACACAAATGTGCAGAGGCGGACTTAATGCCATAGGCATTTTCTACCAGTTAACCTTTGGGTGATGCAGAGATAAACAGTGGTAGGTGCAATATCGAAAATTGTGGAATAAATATTTATTTAAATATAAGGATATACATATACCTATTAACCTATATATATAATACAATATAAATAAATACAAGAACAGATAAATACACATAAATACACGAATATACTAACACAAATAAGACAAACAATGGGAAAACATTACCGTTGTGATGATACTGCCAGCTTCTTACGAATGTGCTCGCGAACTTTAACTTTAAAGGATAATCGTTTGGTTTGCCATCCTGATGTCTTGGGGGAGCGCATTCCACAGGGAGGAACGAAGAAGGAAGAGTGAATGAAGTCAGTGCGGTGAGTGGGATATTGAAGAAGACGATTGTGTGATGAACGTAGAGTTCTATTGTGGTTTGCGCAAATGTACTGAAAGTGGGGGGCTAGATAACTAGGGGAAGAGGGAGAGTAAAGAAATGAAAACAAGGTGGTCAGCGCCCTTTGCTCTTTGCGCTGCCGTATGGGGAACCACTTTAGAAGGGATCGATGCGCAGAGACATGATCATATTTACGAAGATTAAAAACGAATCGAATGCTGTTATTGAGAAGACGGTGTAGTTTGTCGAGGAGATCTGCATAATTGCTTATGTCCCAAATATTCCGTATGTAACTTAAGAGTTTTCAGAGCTCGTAAGTTTTTGTTTATCGTGTCAATGATGTTTCTTAACAATAGATGACTCTTTACGTAATGGTTCAATGTTGAAAATGGACTGTAGACGATTATTCACGAGAAGTTTTTGGTTGTCATACCGATCGCAAAGAAGATCCCAAGCCAGCGCTACGTCGTAATTCTCGGCAATGAAATCTAACAACAGAATAATTTTGGCTGCGCTGTCTTTTAACTCTGCTCGCAGATAGTGAAAGTTTGTAGATTTTGGGCAGAGATTGGTCATAGTGTATCAGTGACACGAAAGTATCACGGAGTTCGAGCTAGCCCTGATGCAAACCTGAAAAGGTAGGCAAATGTATTGTCGGTAACGTTAATTTTGACCCACCTCTAATCGCAGTCCCTGAACCTGCGTCCGAATAGAAGCCGGAGCCTGCAGCCGCTACGGCTTGTACTTCATGCTGCGCCAACACCTCTCGAGCGCGCATGACTACCCTGAAGTAAGATGACTCGAACACTTCACGCTCCGTATATTGTTCTTGCTCTTCTGAAATTTCACAAATGATATTTATATCAGTTTGTACGGCATTTAATTCTGTATTCAGATCTTCGATTTTGGTTAATCGAAATGACACCTCGTTACTCTGAGACTTACTTATTTCTGAAGACTTCTCTAACTCTTCTAAGACTACCTCGTTTTTCACGAGAATTTTCAGATCCATAATGTTTTAGGTATGAGTAATAGTAAGGTTTTATTTCGAGTTTAACTATCATTTTAGTTTTTTTCTAATCGTTAATATAATTGTAGTAATTGTAAGGGTTCATTTTAAGTCCAAATATTAAGTAATTGTAATAATATAATGAAAATAATGCTAATTATGGGGAACACGATGTCGTCTCACTAAATACATGGAACAGACTCACGATAACGCTACTCCAATACTCCCTTAGGCCATAAGGTTTTTGAAGTATTCGGTAGTAGTAAGTATATGTAAGGGTGGTCTATCCTCTCATCTTCAATAATTGTTTAAAATTCTGATGTAGTCTAATGTTCAATAATTTTCCATCCGTATAATTTTTCAACAACGCGTAGCAATTAAATCTTTGCAACGTAGTGTTTTCATTGTTCTTCTTGATATATAATTGTCTTCATCCGGCTAACGACCAATGTACCGGCAACGATGCTCGTTGTGGGAATGGTAGTGGAATGGAATAATAATAATGACGACTCCCCAATAAGATACATTAATTTAATTTAGTTAAATATAATGTAATAGTAGGTAAAATAATAATGTGGCATTCTTCTATTAAAAAATTAAACTTCAATGAAAAAATTAAAGAGCGCGTATTTCCAATCTACACAAGGCCAGAACGCAACCTAAGAAACTGCTCGCGTATACATTGTAATGCTATTTTTAAATCTGTGATTACAATGTATAGGTATACGAATTTTGCGTACGGCTCGTGTATAGTTTATAACGTGGATGCGCGCGTCCTGGTTCCAAACTATATTACATCACTTACGCTTGACATGAGTTTTAAACATAAATAGTTAAATAAATAAAAAATCTGAACTAGGTGAAATGGAACAGACAATAGATAACGGAATATGAAATGGGTTAGGTTAGGTTAGAACTATGTCAACCGCGCTACTTCCAACTTGTTCGCACCAAGGCAGGCTATTTAGCTCAAGATGCATTACGCCGCAAACAAGTTGGATACCAGTTTACAATTTGACGCAATATATACACTATTAGTCCGTATACGTACTGGCACTGTATATTTTGGAATAAGGTATTTAATTAGGTCACTACGAAGTATACGCGAGTATTTGCGTACTACTCTTGTATAGATTGGAAGACCTTAGTAAAAAAGTGATTTCCAATCTATACGCGATTAGTTTCACACCCTGGCGTTCTGGCCTTGTATAGAATGGAAAGACGCGTGCGCGCCTCGGTAGCGCAGACTTCTCGAATATTCCAGCGCTGACGTAATTCGTCGTCTAGATATGTGTTCAAGGAATTGCTTGTTATATACTGGTAAACAGCTTTCTGTTGTCTTAAGGCATGTCTAAGATAACCTTTCTCTCTCACTGCAGCTGCCCCAAAATAAAACACCGCATTGAAGCAACATGCTATAACCAATGTTTTTATGTTTACTTTTTTTTAAAGGTTGTAGAGTACATAGGCTGTTTTACAAAAGTTTTGGCAGACATGTCCAGCCCGCGTAGCATGACGCTTTCTATTTCTACGAAGAATAGACATAGCTTTTTCTATACAAAGTGACATTTCGTTTCTCCATTTTGACATCGCACCGTAGAAATCTTTCCACAAACTGTCATTTTGTCCTTCATTTCTAACAATCTTTGTCTAGGTCCTTTTTTATGTAGACTATTTCAGAAGAAAGTTTTCTATCCCAAACTGTCAAAATCACACTGAGAACTGACAGTTGTCTAAAGTAGTGATTTTGACTTTGATTTTCTACTCGACGGCCGCAAAGTATAAACGGTTATCTACAAAATCTTAAAATCATGATTTTACAGAAGAACGTTTTGAATGCAAAATTGTGATAATTAATAGAAGAACAAAGCTATCTTCTCCTATTTTACATCATTTAGTTATTAGGGCTATACCAAAGAAATGGTTAAGGCCAATATTACTGTAATATTTTTTGTTCCAAAACACGGGACTTCGTCATTTGAAGAAAAATTGTTGTAGTTGTCTTTATATATGTAAAAATAGAGAATCAAACAGAAAAACTCTTATGACAAAACAAAGAGTTCTGAGTCGAATTATGTCAAAGAGTGAATTTTGTAAAAAGTGCAGTTGACTCTTTCTACTTTGCTACTGTCGTACTGTCTACACGGAACGTCATTTTTGTCTACTCTTCCGTCGACAAAACGGTGCTCATGCTACGCGTGCAGAATGAGGTACGTGTCCAATATGTACTCCTAAGAATGTTAAACTCAGGTTGAGTCTACGTATTGGCCATTAGAACCGATCACGACGACGATGACGACGACAACTATCTTGTATCTCAACGGCTATAAGGTCTAAAGAATCTTTCAGTCGGCCCGGGAAACAGCAATTTTGCAGGAAATACATACTTAAGTCACGCTTTCTTCCCATGGGGCTACGCAGAAACTAAGCCGCCGTACGCCACCTGTGACCTGCTACGATCTTTATATACCTACTCATTTTGCTTCGTTTACGTTCATATATCTGGTCGTACACGCACGCTGGTTGCAAATACTACGCACTTGACCTTTCTGAAGAACATCGGCAATAAGGTCACTATATTTAATGTCTTTCTAGGGCGTCCTCTTCCGGCGTTTACGTTCACATCTGCCTTGTATATACCTTTTGTTTGTTGCCTTTAACTTATTCTCTCAACATGACCAAACCATCTAAGCAAACCCATTTTTTTTTTTTTGTCACTACCTCTACTTTTAAACCGCAACGTTACCTTATCACATCATTACTCAGCCTATCATTCGTAGTTACACGTCACATGCTTCGCAAAGAACGCATTTCCACAACATTTATTCTACTTTCATACCTCTTTTGCCACATCTAATCTTCACTTCTACATATATAGGAGTAGCCACCACACCATTGTGAACAGCCAGTCGAACTTTTTTGGACATCAACTGGTTGGTCACAATCGCATGTATTTAATTTCCATACCATTCACTTTATTTTCCGCATTCACTCTCCTTTCCACATCTTCGGATCACCAATCTTTCCATCACGTGTAAACAGACTCCCCAAATATACAAACTCAGTCACTTGCTCCACAGACTCTTATTATAATTATATTTTCAAATCACACACCGACACATCCTCTGATGGAAATAAATTAAGTATAAATTCATCTGCAAGATAATAGTAACCGCAGTGCTAACAATAGTTTCAGGAATCGTAAGGCCTTATATTTGATTAGAGTATCACGCCTCTAGTGTTCCGGTAGTGTAGGGAGCATCCATCCGTGGAATGTTGTCATTGTCCCGGACATAAAACAAACAGACTTATTATGTAGGTACCTTTTATTATGGTTGCTATAAGGTTGTGACGAGGGTGTCAACAGGATGGTCAGCATCTCTCAACCTCCTAATTAGAGGAAAATACAATTATCATTTAGTATAATTTCGTTCCAGACACCGCCCAGCTCATTTTCACTGAACTACTTAGCTATAGCGTACCTACCTATAACACATTAACTATTAGTAAGCGGTCATGTCAGGCGTGCGCCGTTCCGTTGTAGACCTCGTTCATCTCACCCTCAGGCATGCTTTAGGAAAACAGGGGATTTGTTTAGACCCGGCTGGCCGCCAGAAAAGACATTATATATTATTATTATTTCCTTTATTTAACATTTTAACATATAAAATACATTTTTAAATATTTCTTAAAAACTATATAAAAAACATTCAAAAATATAAAAAATAGTGATATAAAAATATAATAATAATAATTATTATTATTTTAAATGTCTTTGACATATCTCGGGACCCTAGGGTCCCGGACCTTTGGAAGGCGTACGAGGGGCCGAAGCCAACTCGCAGAGGCCCCTTAGACATTTTTATGTATTGAGGCACCAACCGACGATTATCCCTGTATGCACTATGCATGTGCACCCAAGGACAACCCCCGGTTGGTGTAAGACTATTGGGTTTGGGTGGCTTAATTTGACTGGTGACCTGGAACTATGGAAGGACTATGGCCCCTGCCCGATCAATGTTTTTTACGTATACGGAAAAATGGCAGGGGGTGACTTGCACACTCAATAATGGGCCCCCGAAAACTGTCGCTAGCACATAGTGACGTAGCAACAAGGGGGCAACATGTCCTGAGGTGCTTGAGGAGTGGAGAGGTATTCCACGGCTTTCAGAACAATCCTTATTATTATTATTATTATCTTTTTCACTCGTATTCTATGTATTTTTGTATGTATTGTGGGATACATTATACCCTCGAAACATCCTAACGGCTAGATGGATTAAAATTCGAATGGGCATTGAGGAGATGATTCCTAAAATATAACAAACTAAAAGGTTATGAAAATAAATAAAAAATCCCGTCTTAACAACGAAGTTCGAAACAAGATCACTTTTTATACATTCTGATGCAGTTGGTGGCATCAAATGTTGAACTAAAACAACTGCCACAAATTCCAGTATCAGACTGCTTAAAAGTAATCTTGTTCTAAGTAATCTCTATTGTTATTTAATTGACTTAAGTGTGTTAAATATCGACCAATAAAATATTTGCACTACCGAAACTTCGGATATACTAGTAGTATGACATTAAATAAATTCTCACTAGCACGTATTAAATTTTATTAAATACATTTCCACTAGCATGTATTAACTTATATTAAATACATTTCCACTAGCATGTATTAACTTATATTAAATAAATTCCCACTAGCATGTATTAAGTTATACTAGTGGTCGCCCAAAGGTCGAAATTTGACCATAATTCATTTAAATGTCATGATTCTAAGGTAGCCATCTTGTGTCAAACGCATAGTATTTTTTTATTATTAATTTAATTTTTTTTTTTTTTTTTTTTTTTTTTTTTTTTTTTTTTTTTAAACTTTGCCCCACACTAAGAATTTCTTCTTGTATCGTGGGTGCGTTTACAAACATAGAAACTCACATACACTAACACCCAGACCCGGAACAACTACTTGCAGATCATACAAATATTTGTTCCGTGCGGGGATCGAACCCGCGACACGTTGCGCAGCAGTCGATTGCTCAGCCACTACGCCAACCGTGTCGTCAAATTTATTTCTAATGTATATTATATAAAAATATTATCCATATAAACTTTAACTGTGCCAAACATAGATATAAGAAAGAAGGAGATATGCCCGGTAGTTGAATATGTATCGAAACCCAATGTCTTCACTAGATCCCCTCTACCTCGCCACAGTTGCCACAACTACATAATGCAGATCAGTAAACCCATTAAATACAAGGTCCCGCTCGCACTTGCAACTTATAAATCAGAACGTACTACACAATCAACTATAAACCTTATCCCATCAAACACAGCGTCCATTTACCATGCACCGTTAAACCCACTCACACAAAAACATCACTCACTATCGTTGTGCTGTGCAAAAGCCATTTATTTTATATATAAGCTACTGATTGACTAAATCGGAAAGTTATCGATTCTCCATTTTATTATTTTATTAAAATTTTTGGGAGTTCCTGAAAAAATTATAAATTAAAAACGATATACATATACTAAGATGATATAAATAAACAATAAGTAAGTAAAAAAAAAGAAATATTAAGTAAATCAAACTAATTCAACATTATGAGAAAATCTAAATGAGTATAAAACAAAATTTCACATCGGTCTTCCAATCAGGCTATAACTGTTGACAAATTGAAGAATAAACTTTAATAGTAATATAAATTCCTACAACAATCGACATTATTGTCGATAGCCTAAGTTAGTGGATCTGCACAACCACATCACTAGCCCGTCGCAAGACGCTGCGGCCGTACTAACGATGCAACCGCTTAAAGAAAATATCGTTTTGTGATTTTTACATTGCTTGTCCAGTCACTTAGCAACACACTTAGGTAGTGGTAAAGAAGCAATGTATTTACTGCAATAATAATACAGTCGCTGTGGTTTATGAAAACTAAAATAACGTAGTTAAGGCAAAAAATATTTTACGATTTGTTGTTTTGCATGATTTTCAACACAAATATAGAAAAATACTTGTGCTGATATATAATAAGTGGTTCTATGATTTATAAAGTTTCTAGGTTGGTTTAGATTTTTACAAGAAACCACTGAACAACACGGTATTCTTAAATGTTATCACGATCGCGTTCGAAAGCGCACTAGTTACTGGAGACGGCCATTTGCCTGAGGCATGATCATTGTGATCAGGACGCGCGGACACAGACACGCCCCCATGCCACTTCTCCTGTTATTTACATTTCTATGGTGCCAAACATACTCTCCTCTGTCCGCGTAATTTTCGTAAAAAGGGGTACAAAGTTTTTTCTTCACGTATTAATATACTAATAATTCTAGGAAATAAAGAGATTAATTCATTCAACTGTTTTTATATACAGGGTGTCAGGATCATAGACGCGAAAACTGATACCACTGATTCAGTATATAATTCTGAACCCGCCTGCGTTCCACCATGCGTCGAAAAATTTCAACGCATGGTGGTTCAGAATCACGTACAGAATCCATGCTATCAGTTTTCCTGGCGATGTCCCTGACACCCTGTTAGTTATATCTATAGTAATGCCACAGATGATCTAGATGTCTATATACAGGCCGTGAGTTGCCGCATACCTTTCACAGACGTTCAGCATCTCCCTGGTTGAGCCAGCCGTTGGACCAAGAAGCACCATTTCATCAGCGTAACTTTGATTATTATTTAACTAAATATGACAGGTCTGCTGCTGAGTTCAACGATGAACTCATTTACATATAGTACAGGTTGAAGAGCTTAGGTGAGGTTAACCTCCTGTCTCACCCAACCAGCCTTTACGCTTCAGATAGAACGTCCCAACGAACTTGGTTTAACTGGTGAGAGTACCAGTACTGGAACAAATTCGTCAACTCAGGTCGTACACCTGCTCCCCTGAGCTTACGCCAAAGGACATCATATGACACAAGTTCAAATGCCTTTGAGAGATCAAGGAAGCAGGCATACACAGGAGTACTTCTATCCTTACAGTATTGGACTGTCTGCTTTAGACAGACGAGACGGCCTGGACTTGGTACTTGGTACTTGGAAAGTCCAGGCCGAAACCCAAACTGTGCGTCATGTAAAGTTATCCATTTGTCAAGTTCCTTGTCCAGCAAACTGTCCAACACCTTAGCAATTACAGTGGCCAAGGATATTGGTCTGTAATTCGCTTTGTCAGATACATCCCTATTTTTCACGATTGTTACCACTATTGTTTTCAGCATAGCGGCTGGAAGGTATGAGTAGTCAATGCACAGGTTGAAAATCAGCGCCAGCACCCTAGGTAGATGTAACCCAGCACATCAATGCTGAGACCGTCGCGACCCGGAGACTTTCCCATAGCCATTCTTTCGATTAACTCAGCTACCTGCTTGGCAGAGAAACGGATCGGTTCATAATCTCTACTAGTTTCATCATCGATCACCCCCTGAGCCGGCCCAAGTGGAGATGATACCATAAATCGATCTTCGATTCTTCATGCGGGCTATGTCCTCCGGTGAACCACATTCCCCCACACTCACAGGGCGGCCTGGTCCAACCTTCAGCTTATTGATCAACTTCCAGAAATCAGAAAAAAATCTTAGACGCTCGGTGCGACGCTAATATGTCCATCTTAATCTGATCCTGTTGATTTTGGCACCATTTAAGCCTACCACTAAAGATTCTCTGACTCCGTTGCATGTCTTCCCTAATTCTACCAGATTTAGGCTTGTTATAGTTATATAATAATCCTAAATCTGGCAAGATTATATTTAAATCGCATCGCAATTTAATTATTTTTAGTTAATAATTGAGTGCGATTCCCGGATTGTGCGGTCAGATCTGACCAATAGGTATTGAGATCCACGATGACATTTGTAACAGTGTGCCACGGTGACTTCGTAACAATACAGTGATCCACCCATTGCTGACTACCTACCATTTATGTCACTGACATATGTAAAAACGTACGAATCAATACCAAATTTTCTACATCAGCGCATATCCACTGATGATCTTGACAGTGGTTACATAGCTCCGACCAAAACGGGTAATGTGGATGAGAATTAAAGTCTCCTAACATGAATATTGTTTCAGTGTCATTGTTTTCCACAATGGCACTAATTTCATCTAAACAATTTGTGTATTCTGAGTTAATGATACAAGTATCCTTCTAGATTCTGATTTTTCCTAGTTTGAAGGATTGGGGATTTTAAAAGGTAATATTTTTGATTTTAGAACAATAAGATCGGTTACCTATATTTTCTGGTGAAATATAATTTCGTTACTTACTGATAAAACTTACATAAGCACTAAACAGTAGACATAACTAATACTCATTATTGAGTGGAGACGCAACATCGAATCACTGAAATGATCAAAACTAACTACTAATAGGCATCAGTGCAGCGTGTAGCACAACATTGTACATGTCACTCCCGACTCCATAACATTAACATGTGTCCAGAAAACAGAATTCACCTAAGTCCACCGCATTCAAATAAATAAAAATAACAAGTACCAGTATAACATAGCTAGCTGCATTATAACTTGAAGTGTGCTGATAAGGCGCGCGTCTCGGGGGGCGGGCGGTGCAGGGGGGCGCTTGGCGGCTGCTTTGTACCTATTCTATTATTTCATGATCCGATAAAAAAGGAATAAAGACTCGCGACCTAAACGCAGGAATGTTGTAGATTTTGGTGTGAGTCGGGCGCCGGCGCCGGCCGCATTAGTGCGGCGACCGGGCGACAACGGTTACACATTAGCCCCTCGTGCCGTAAGCACGCACCGCGCACCACCTAACTCGAACGCAGCCGCCAACCATAATGGAGCT
This sequence comes from Agrochola lota, assembly GCA_947364205.1. NCBI lineage: Eukaryota > Metazoa > Arthropoda > Insecta > Lepidoptera > Noctuidae > Agrochola > Agrochola lota. The sequence goes on from OX376221.1 coordinate 23,676,591, forward strand.
CTACACTCTTATGAATAGAAACCATTGCTCAGTTGGCATTTATGACATTATCACCTTTTACAGTTTCTATAGCGCCGGGAGAACTTCATGCGAAAGGACCAAACTGAATCTTCGGATTCAGAATTTTGATTTGTAATGGTAGGAGAAAAGGTCGAGATTGCGTCGTCGGTGTGAGGTCGCAAGCGGAGCGCTGCCGGCCGTCTCACGCCCACTTATCGATCGGACAATTTAACTGATACGTGTATAAGTGTAATATATCAAATGTGGTTGTACGGCTGCTGTCCGTCCGTCCGTCCGTCGCGACTGCTAATGAATTTCGTCCGTTGATTGCGTCGCGGTGCGTGCGCTGCCCCCCCACATAACTTATTGACAACTAGGTGAGCTGATAGCGCCTGCACTTTATTACGGCGGCGGCGGCGCTGCGCAGGCGCTTCACGCTAATTAGTACAATTGTTAGTCGTACACATCATTACCTATAGTTTTTTTCACAAGACTATGTTTTAGTTTCATGTTGCGCTCCTTCACTACAAATCTATCAAAGATTTTCGTTAGCACTATACATATGTATCATATGTATGTAAATATATATGTAAATGAAAACTTTGACTGCCGAAGGAGTAGCAATGGACAATACTCAAAATTCAAAATTCAAAATTCAAAAGTCATTTATTCAAACTAGGCTGAGAATCAGCACTTTTCGAACGTCAAAATTACACAAGACAGTCCCCCAAAACGCCCACCCTTCACCACTTCCTAGTGCATTAGCTGGGAAGAAGAAGTGGCGCAACAAACTCCCCACAGCACAGCTGTCTATTCAGTTAGAAGAACAAAAAAATAAGATTCTATATAATAGTATTCAAAATCATTTAGATAATTTAGATTACGCAACACAAAACATAATTTAAATTATTAGCCATATGTTAGCTAGCACACGCCAATATACCACACAACATCATCGAGAACTATACTCAGGCAGAAATAAAAACTAAACGTAAACAGAACTTATCTAAATAAAAGCCTCCAGGCATAAAGGGCGTGCCCGCTTACATATAGTTGTAACTGGAAGTTATAAATGATAAACTAGGACCATCGAGATAAAATAAAACAAACAGTTAATTACTAATAACAATAACTAATATGATCAATTGTCGAGGTCACTAGCTAACCACATATTGCAATACAACTCATTAGAAAAAACATTGTAATGAGTAGATTATGTCAACTCCCAAAATTTACCAATTAAACGATCGTCACTTGATATATTATTATTGATATCATTCGGATGTTCCCCATGTGACGGTATGACATGCTCCCTGTATTTTTGAGTCTTTTCCCTAATAAACAGAATACACAAATGTAGATGGTCATCTAATAGTAGAATATTCACCGAGGGTAGGTATAAAGCAGTGTATGTGACGGTCGCTAGTTGGATTCAAACTTGCCCATGAGGAAGATACCTCGGACCCCGACGAGAATACTTTACTTTTTACACCTGGTAATGAAAAGTAATTCGATTATCTAATTTTTTTTTTGTAAAAGTTTGCTTACGAATTTTTTGTTGAGATTCCAAATTCAAATCACATTATTGACTAGCGGGTTATAATGAAATTCAGTACAATAATGCGATAAAGAGAAGTAGAATTAAGTAGAGAACTAGAATTGCATCATTCAGATCGGGTTGGTACGAGTAGAAACAATATAGTATTAATATGGACCTTGCTGATAGGATGTATGCCACCAAGACTTATAGGCGGTGGTTGCAAATGAAGAAAGACGTGAGTTTATGTTTGTGTATTGCCATTTTATCGTATTGTATTTTTAATATACGGATACGGACGCGAACATATCTTTACCGGGCTCATGAAGAGCCCGATAGAAGCGCCCGTGAAGCTCCTTGCTTTGCCATACCTCCTTGCTGTCATCGGTAGTAAGTACCTACTACAGGTTTGCGCCAGTCCTCTTTAGCCATGGAGAGCGGGGTGAGTCCCTTATCCACTGCGACCACATCATAGTGCATACCCAGTTCGGCTTTTAAATATTATTATTGCCCGGCTAGACCCCAGGGGCTATAATGACTTACTTTAAGTTAGGTTTGTATGACATGTAATTTGACATTATCGAGCAGGTGGTGTGAAAATACAATTTATTAGGTACCTACGTATACATGTATGAAACTAATTACTCAAAACTATGAGAAAAGAAACATAAAAATCGATGGTAAATATTAATACTCGTATTATGTAGGTTTTTACATAAAAAAATACAGCAAATAAACAAAGGTTATATAAACATTAAACAGAAACCTCTCTTCACCGCTTGGTAAGTGTTCCGGCTGGAAGAACAAGCAAGCTCTTCAGCAATACGGCTCCTCTCTTACATAATGTACAACAATAATAACGAATACTAAACAAACGATTTATTATCATAAATAACTAAACATGTTAAATCAGTTCACTGACACTGTAGAGCCATGCCGTACAGGTACACTGTACACTAGACATAGACCTTGTATTCGCTACTATGGGGTAGCGAATGTCAAGTCCCAGAACACATCGTCTTGAGCAGAAAATGTTTAGCTACGTAATCAAATACAAATATTAATTCAGGTAGCACAGCGCTAATTACCTACAGTTAAATTCACTTAGAAATTGCCTCTCTTTCTATCGCGTAACTCTTAGATCTTCTGACTATGTTACACTCACAGAATTGGTCCAGCAAGACGGGCCCGCCGCGTACTTGTAGCTTCATACCTTAACTGCGGAGTGTACCATCTGTATTAATCTGTGCGGTAAGTCTAAAACTATGCAACATACGAGTATCTCCAAAATTTTGTAACTCCTACCTGCGTGCAACGTCTGTCACTTCAACTAAGCTCATTCAAATTCATTCGTTAACACACACGGTGACGGCAATTCAACCTAAATTACAACTCGTACGTTTCTATCGGCGCCATTGCTGCAGTTCCCTTTGGATTGATCGTAAGGTTAGCTTATTACTGTAGTAATAAGCTAGTCGCTGAGGGAAGGTGTAGCTGACACTTGTGACAAAGTCTATAAAAGTTGGTGTACACGCGCACCAGAGGCCACCAGGAGCTCAACTGTGAAATGATTATTATGACGCTACCTCTTATTGTATTAAAAACGTAAATGTAATAACATTAGCACACTCTGCGGTTGAACCTTACCATACTAATCATTGTCCAATAATGTTTTAACAAGATCGTGCATAAATATGAAGTACCTGGACGACCGAGCTCTGCTCTGGTGAAAATAGAGAATGCTTATTTAACAGTACAGGATAGTTCATACTAATTCCATGCTGCCATGATAGTAAAAAAAAAAAAAAAAAAAAAAAAAAATGAGATATAGTAGGTGGTGGTGGTGGTGGTGGTGGTAGGTGGTAGGTGTAGGTGTGGTGTGGTATAGTAGGTATTTTATTTATAAGAATATTATTTGTACTTACTAATTCCATGATGCCATGCCATCAAAACTTTGGGTGATCGTTCACCCAAAGTTTTGATGACATGGCACCCGCGCAGAGCTCGTGCTCTGCGCGCGTGATAATACGGAGAAAACGAATTTTCCCAGATATGAGACCTAGCTAGATAGATTTTTCTTCCCCGTAAATCCCTATTCCAACTTTCATCGATATCGTTAGAGCCGTTTTCGAGAACGTGATTACAAATAAACAAATGTATATATACAATAAATATTGCTCGTTTAATAGTAAAGGATATGTACGGTATTACGTTGCAAAACGAGAAGATGTGCTTTTGTTGACATTTGGAAAAACTTGCATGGGTATTATAAGTAGTAGGTAGGACTAAAAAACTAACTTTGGTAAGCTGAAACATATTTTTCGATGCAAAAACATCCCACAGTGCCTAAAAACCCGCCTTTTCAACCAGTGTGTCCTGCCTACAGTGACCTACGGTGCCGAGACATGGACACTCACAAAGGAAACTGTCCACCGCATACGAGTAGCACAAATGGCCATGGAGCGAGCCATGCTTGGCATAACCATACTAGACCGAGTGCGTAACACTGAAATCCGTCGCCGGTCGAAAGTCTACGACGTCGGAGAAAGGGCGATGCGCCTCAAGTGGAGTTGGGAAGGACATCTAGTCAGACGCGGAGATGGCCGATGGAGTAAAGCTGTGACCGAATGGTGGCCAAGGTTAGGCAAAAGAAACCAGGGTCGTCCAAAAGCGCGTTGGGTCGATGATATCGTCAAAGTCGTGGGAAACACCTGGATGAGAGATGCACAGAACCGGGAAGTATGGCGGAAAGGGGGGAGGCCTATACCCAGCAGTGGGGTGATTCCGGGCTGAAATGATGAATGATGAGGTACCTACTGAAACGACTGTGTTGGTCGGAAGCTGGCTTTTTGTTGACAGGATTAGCATCCTGTGTTCGCTGTTAGGACAGTTGAACAGTTACTTACACGGTTCACATGAAACATAAGGGAAACTTAATATTGACTACAGCGTTAGCCACAACCTTCTAAAATCAGTGCAAACTTGTTAGATAGCTGCTCACAAAATCCTCGAAATATAACAAGTGTGCACACTTGCTCCACTGATCCCACTATGTTCCCCAATTTTTTTTTTTTTTTAATTTAATTAGGTGTTCAATATGTGTCGGAGATAATGCCCGTCTGTTCGAACATACATTTGAGATGAATGAAGAACCTCCTCTTGTTTAGTCTTTCATAAAAACATTAGTTGGAGCAAGCACTGGCTTTTCTCAGTCAGAACATATTTCCGCACTCCACAGCTGTCCCCAACGTCTCTGGAAAAGTTTAGGGCCTGTCTCAATTCAAATTCTTTATTCTACATATTAAAATGTTTTAAGCATAACATATAATCAAATACCGACTTTTAATGGAAAATAACGTCCTGAATGTTTTTATTCAACATAGGTCTACATGATTAACTAGTCAACATAGGTCTACATTATTAACCCCCTGGCTGCTATTTCAGTTTGAAAGTATCAGAAATAATATTTTTGCCAACAATATTTTGGACATTCGTTTAAAGACGTAAATAGTTATTGATTCGCTGGATTGCAGTTCTAAGCCTGCCACCCCATGGTAGAAATGGACATGAGCGTTAGGTATATTAAGGTAGGTATAATATATGTTTTTCTTCTTCGTGTCGCTGGACACGAAGACGACAGTATTTAAAATCTTGTTGGTCCAAAACTTCAGCTGCATCCGGTTAGACTGGAAGCCGACCCCAACAAAGTTGGGAAAAGGCTAGGCAGATTGATTGTTGGTCCAAAACTCTCACTACCACGGCATCATCGGGGGCAACACAGAGGTCACTTTGATTGCGAAGGTATAATATAATAGGTCTTAAAGAGTAGCGACAAGAAGATTGAGGGAAATGTTTTATTATTTTGTAACACAGAGCCGTCACAAATCGTTTAAACTCTAGGGCGAAGACTCGACGAGTTTCAGCCATTCGAGGTTGTTCGAGAATACGTTAATATGGGGAAAACTCTGCAGTTTGGTTAGAACCACTTTGAGAGGGAGGCTAACTGAAGAATATTGAGCTTATATTTAGCTAGGCAGCGTTTTGGGAAGCTTCGTCGAGTCTTCTCGTAGCTCCACTCTGTGGAATACCACAGAGCCTAAAGAAAGGTCTTCAATCAACGTGTCCTGCCTGTTATGACTTACGGAGCCGAAACGTGTCCTTCAATTTGATTTTTTCGGTACAAAATCAGCTAACAGGTATCGGCCATACCTGAATGATGCCCTTTGGCGGTGTGACAACCCCGTGTCTCATATACTCATCTCCATTCAATCTGTACCCTTGATATAATAAGTGTTATCGGATTGATCTTATAGAATAACTTCTTGCTAGACAAGATTTCCATTCCCCGCGACTCGTATTTCTCTGCACAAAAGTACATGTATTTACTACCTATCGCAGTTTCACTGCAACTCCTAGCGCCATCTACAAGCACGCTCGTGTACTAAGTGCGCCAGTGAGCGGCGCCGTCTGGTGGCGGCGCGGCGTCGTCGTCAGACCTTATCAGAGTTGCCGCGCACTGCCACGAGGCGCGAGCAGGCTCTTTATGTAGATAAACAATATTAACGAATCATTACCTAAAACTATTATAACTGTTTAGTAAATAACAAGTAGACTACAGTCTGTTCCAGTAATAGTATTTTAATATGGCAAGTACAATCAGTTGATTTTGTGGCAACATTATGAATGCGTATTAGTTCTAAAAATATCTAATAGATAGCGCTGCAATGAATACCTTTAATAATGTACAGTTTATTTTTATCATTACCTAGGTGCACGACTTCAATTGATCGTTTCCTATGGAGAAGAGCCGGCAAGAATCTCCACGGTTAATCTTTTAAAAATAATTAGCCTCTTTACAATATTTTCAAATAACAGTACTATTAGATATGGACAGTGTAGAACTTTTAACAAGTACCAGGTACTTAACAAAATAGAAGATGGTCAATAAATCTACAGTCCACTAAGCCTACAGCGTTCTCACATTCACAAAATAGAAAAGAATGTATATAAAATGGACCAGGGAAACCACATGTGCAGAAGGAATTATTGCCAAACTTCCTTGTCTTCAACGTAGTCTTTAATTTTATAATATGCTTTACAATGCATTTGCTCGAAAAGAGCGATTTCCAAGAAGTCAATTTGTGCGGAAAGTGTCACTTTTTTTCACTAGTGCTTTTTACTTTTCTGTTTTTTTTAAATATTTGAGGTCGTCGTCAGCCCGTCTCGTCTGAGATTTTATTATTTCAGAATGATGATGATGACGATGGCGATGATTATGACAATGGTCAAAATCAAAAAGTCGAAGTCAAAGTCAAAGTCAAAGTCAAAGTCAAAGTCAAAGTCAAAGTCAAAGTCAAAGTCAAAGTCAAAGTCAAAGTCAAAGTCAAAGTCAAAGTCAAAGTCAAAGTCAAAGTCAAAGTCAAAGTCAAAGTCAAAGTCAAAGTCAAAGTCAAAGTCAAAGTCAAAGTCAAAGTCAAAGTCAAAGTCAAAGTCAAAGTCAAAGTCAAAGGTAGATGTGAGACACATCGCAGGCGACTGCCCCTGTGTAAGGCTCGCTCGTTTTTTTTTTTTTTTCTTCGCACAATGCATAGTACAACGTTGTATGATACACGTGCGTAAGATCACCTACCTTCCGCACTTATAGCATAAATAACTATTTCAAGTCACTTGCTCGTAAAGTAGCTCATATTGAACCGCTTTTAGATTCATAATTCATTGTATTAAAAACGCGTGCTTTTTACTTTATATGATAATATAAAGTAAAAAGCACGCCTTTGGACTAGTGCTGTAATGCCACAGATAACTAATCAGGATTTGGTTGCGACTCGCTAAAAACAATAACATTGGACTTACCTGGGAATTGAACGCGATATCTACGTGTCACTGATTAAATACGCACTGCACTAAATAGGATACACGTATTATCACACCCACTTTAACATCCTATGCGCATTTTTTATATTTTAATTAAAAATAAAAGCGAAAACTGGAATAAATTTTAAATTTTTACAAATGTCAAACAACCGACCATAGGCAACCGACATCCTTTTTAACTGGTCAAAATTTATCTTGTCATTGAAAAGTTAGTCATTGACATAATAAATATCGACTATTTGTTCAAGGAGTATTTTATTACTCCTTTAATAAAAAATAATAAACTAATGTATTTATAATTATTATACTGACAACTTAATACTCCGGAGGTGACCGAGGTAGATCTGAGACTGGCGGTACGTAGGCTGAGTGCCAAAAATACCGCCCCAGGTCCCGACGGCTTACCTGGAAAAGCCTGGGTTCTGGCCTTTGAGGCTCTCGGGCCTTGACTTCGAGGGCTCCTAAGCGCATGCTCGGAGAGGGGCCAGTTCCCACTTCGTTGGAAGACGGGGAAACTGGTCCTCATCAAGAAGCCGGGGCGCCCGGCGGACTCTCCATCCGCTTACCGGCCCACCGTGCTGCTCGACGAGGTGGACAAGTTCTTTGAAAGAGTAATTGCAGACCGCTTTGTCGGGCAGCTGGTGTAAGTGGGGCCGGATTTGGCGGAGAGCCAGTATGGTTTCCGCAAGGGGCGCTCTACGGTGGATGCGCGTTCGAGCCCTCACGACGGGGGATGCTGTTGCCCGGGGCGGGGTAGTCTTGGCAGTGTCTCTTGACATCGCCAATGCCTTCAATACCCTGCCCTGGAGTTGCATTAGGGAAGAACTCCAGTATCACCGGATGCCGACCTACCTCTGTCGAGTGGTCGAGGCCTATCTGACGGACAGGGCCGTCATCTACCCCGGTCACCACGGAGAGTGGAACCGGCGAGAGATGTCGTGCGGTGTCCCACAGGGATCGGTCCCGGGGCCGCATTTGTGGGACATCGGCTACGACTGGGTGCTGCGCGCCGACCTCCCTAGCGGCGTCAGCGTGGTTTGCTACGCTGACGACACGCTGGTCCTGGGGCAGGGGAGGTCGCATGAGGCGGCGGCCGAACTAGCGACACGTTGGGTTACGACAATCGTCGAAAGGATCTGGCAACTGGGACTCGAGGTGGCCTTGCACAAGTCCGAGTCCATGTGTTTCTATGGTCCTCGGAACGCACCACTATCGGGTTCCCAGATAACGGCGAGAGGGGTTCACATCGATGTCGAGTCGACAATGAAGTACCTGGGACTCGTTCTCGACAGCCGGTGGAACTTCGTGAAGTACTTCCGACGTTTGGCTCCCAAACTGGAGAGGGCTGGGGCTGCTTTGAAGCGGCTTCTGCCCAACCTAGGGGGTCCAAACGCCTCCTGAAGAAGGCTTTACGCGGGGGTCGTGCGGTCCATGGCCCTTTACGGGGCTTTTTTGTGGGCGCGTTCATTGAGGCTGCGACCGGCCCAGCGGCACACAGGCAACGGAAGGAACACGGGTGGGTTTTAGTCAGTAAAAGTCTGACACACCCTCTCGCTCTGCCCAGAGCGGGAGAAGTCATTTGATGATTTCCCATCCTGAAAAAAAAAAAAAAAAAAAAAAGGTCATGGCCATTAGGCTGGTCCGAGGATACCGCACGTTCTCCCGTGAGGCGGCGAGCCTCCTTGCCGGACTACCGCCATGGGATCTGGAGGCAAAAGTCCTCGCGCACATGTGGGAGTGTCGCGAGGAGGGGAAACGCCGGGGCGTAACTCCGCTGCCGCGAGAAATCACGGCACAGCGGACAGAGCTCCGGCGGGATCTTATGGCGGCATAGAGTGTGCGATTGTCGCAACCCAGCGCTGGGCACGCCACAATTGCTGCGATAAGTCCCCTCTTTGAGGAATGGCTTGCGAGGCGCCATGGCGTCCTCACCTTCCGCCTGACGCAGGTCCTCACCGGACACAGTTGTTTCGGGAGGTTCGTGTGCCGCATAAGGCAGAAGGAAACGCCCGGGTGTCATCACCACTGTGTGGATCGCCCGGAGGACAGGTGGAGCATACGGTGGAGATCTGCCCGGCTTGGGCGGAGCACTGCCGTGTCCTCACAGAGGCGATCGGCGGTGACGATCTCTCGCGTCCGGCCCTGGTTTAGGCCATGGTTCAGAGCGAGAGTGCATGAGAGGCCGTCACCTCCTTCTGCGAAGCAGTTATGCTCGCGAAGGAGGAGGTGGAGGGAGAAGCAAGATGCGCGCCCTCGCGCCCCTAGTCGCCGCAGGAGACGCCCCGGGCGTCGAGAGTCGTGAACCGACTTCCGGCCACCGTAGGCGCGGGCTTGCGGACGGTGAGCAATGGGTAGCTCGCCGTCCGATAAGGACCAGGCCCGGGTCAACGGCGCGTTGTGTTCCACGCGCGCCTCCAAGAGATGTCAGCACCAACTGGCGGGGTCCGTAAGGACCAATGCCTGCCGGGGTTGCGGGTTTGCCCGAAAGGGATATCACGGCCCCGGCACACGGGCAACGGAAGGAACACGGGTGGGTTTTAGTCAGTAAAAGTCTGACACGCCCTCCTGCTCCGCCCAGACCGGGAGAAGTCATTTGATGATTTCCCATCCTCAAAAAAAAATAAAAATATAAACTATAATTATGTATACGTAATATGGGGACCCCTCAAGTTTTAGAATATTGTACTGCTTTAACACTGAATTTGTTACGAATCATAACGAATACCACCAAAAAGAGCACGGGTTGGCGATGTATTGCCCGCCATTCAATACCGAATGTCAAAAGGAAGACTGTTTCTGGGACTAAAACTCAAATCTTTACCCCTTCAAGTGATCATAAATCCTCCGAACTAACTAGACGAATACAATATATCGTTACTGTTAATATTAATGTATAATATAGTATTAGTATTAGTATATATAATATTATTATTATTGAATGTTTTTATCTTTGACATTCGACATGTCCGACGCAAGTACGAGGAGAGAATATTAGCTAAGTCCTACCAACATATTTGTGACCTGAAAGAGGACGGCACCGTTGATTCAGTGTTGCTAATTAATATAAGGTGCCCAAAATTGAGTAAGTTTTCAAGAAGGAAATTTCACATTAGACATAATCGTTTAATAAGAATTACAGTTTTTACAAATTAAAAACAATGATACCTATATAAAAATAATAAAATAAATAAAAATGATTTGATAATTTACAGTTACGTAGGTACGCTAACAGTTTAGTCTCTCAGCATTAAACAATAGCTTTATCTAAAAAGTAATCCAATGAAGTGGAAATTCAGCAGATAAAATGTTCGACGGGGGGGATACATCTTTCATTTAATGCGAAGTTAAGTATGTACCTACCCTGCAAGAGGTACCTGGATGTCTAGCATTTAGTTATGACCGTACCTAACCTCTAACACCAGATTTGACTAATTATAATTAGCAGTGGTACCTAGTGGTAGTTTAGTGTAATAAAAAAAACAAATTGCTTTACAATCATTTATTGAAAACCTGGTTTACAGTAATTTTGATCTTTAGATGAACCTGCATACACAACTTCATCCTGGTTGTGAGGCCATACTCCGCTTATTTCCGTACCACTATCATCATTATCACTATCGCTTTCGGTTTCAGTGTCACTTACCACTTCTATAATAAAAGGTTTATCTAAATACAAATCACGTTTTAAATATTCTCCTTCTAACCTGCGAACGTGTTTACAATGCCGTGCCCATTCATGAACTGTTATAGCGTCAAAAGCTTCTCTAACTAGGCGGGGAAATTCAGCATTTTTGTGCTCAATATTTACATCAGCAACTTTTCTTTTCATTGTGCTCCGTAAGAGTTCAATGGGATTGAGATCACAGTGATAAGGTGGTAAATATTGGCTTTTTCAATCTCATATACAGGCTCAGGCTTGTTTCTCTTAATTATTTCTAAAAGCTGAGGTTTAGTCAAATTCTCTCCGTAGTAAATTTTATTTTGGGTCAACCATAATTGCATATCTTTTTTAAGGAATTCGTATTTGGGACTTTATTCACACAAATACGGTGATATGGAGCATTATCCATCACTATTATGGATGGCTCTCGTAAATTAGGCACAAGTTTTTCAATAACCCACTTTTCAAAGTTGGTACTATTCATCTCGTCATGATAATCACCACTTTTTGTGTTTGATTTAAACACAAGTAGTGCATTTGTAACAAATCCAGTATCTCCTCTCGCATGAACAACAATATATCTTTGCCCTTTCGATATAGGCTCCAATACTCCGTCTTCACCCTCTCCTTGCCAACATTTACCCGATGTATGCGAAGAGTGAATATAGGTCTCATCTAATAAATTATGGGCCGGGCTGGGGAGATTTATTATTTTTATCCACTGCATGCAATTACTTAGCTCGCCAAGCTGATATTTCATTACGCTCCATAAGAACCTTCTGATTAGATTGAGATTTTTTTAAACGAAATCCCACCTTGTGAAGCAGCTTTCGCAGACTCTCTCGCTGTCCTGTGTAATTTATATCTGTCTTTAAGATCTCTAGAAGCTTTTTAACAGTAGGGACCTCTTTTATAGCAGAATAAAATTCATGTACTTTCCTCCGTATAACTCCCATGTCAAAATCATCAACATGTACAAATCCACTTTTACGTTTTCTCTCCTTGCTTGGTGTCCGATTTTTTTACCAGTTTCTTAAGCTGCGTGCCCTTCCTTAACCATTTTTGAAATTATTCCTTGACTCACACCTGAAATATAAGATAGTAAAATAAATGTTAGTAGAAATTTTAAATCTAGCAGGTTACCTAATAGATGTACGTTACCGTTACGCTAACCTGCAGCAAGAATAAAAACGAATATTTCGTGGACTTAAATAATTAGTTAAAAATCGGGTAATTTATAACAAGAAAGTTGACAACACTACAACACCACCAACAACACCTGTCGCTGCCGAAATTCGTTTGTATATTTGATTAAATGGAATAATCGGAGACCCCACCCGAGCTTCTTCTTCAAAAAAGGTTTTAACATTTAGAATAATGTTTCGAGCATCACTTTTAATAGCTTTCGGCATATTTAACTTTATAAATTCATCAATATCACGACAAAACTACCAGAGAACCCGAATGTAGTAGACACTGACAATGGAATGACATTTCAACATGACGGCCGTAGTTCAAATTTTCGCCATTTCACAGATAAGTTGGTAGGAGTGTACACCAGGGATCACCGATTACTTTTAGTTTGGGTCTATATAAAAAAATAATATGACTCGCGGTCCGTTAGGAAGACGTTACCTACTATCAACAAATTTTTGTGTTTTTTGGAAATCGATCATTTCGATTTGTATAGTACCTCACCCAGCTAGCTCTATTATTCTCGAAAACATTTGCAGCTTCATGCGGCTTGTGTGTCGCGTCGTCTGTTGTCGTGTCGACGGCACAAAATATAAAGCGTGGGCTTAATTCAATTACTCAAAATTTTTTGATTAGGTTTTTGTTATAAATTTGACTTTTTACTTAAAGTCCGTACAAAATAGGTCGGCGGTCTGGATCCGGACCGCAGTCCGCCATTTGGTGACTCCTGAGCTACGCCATCTGTAAGCTCGTCTCGTATTATTTGTATTTGGTTATTTGGCATAAGTTTTTGTTTTTTAATCTTTGACATACCAAACGTACGTAAGTACCCGTGCTATCTTGTTCGTTTTCACGGTTTAACTTAAGAACATATTTCAATGGATTTGTTTTTATGTGAAAGTTACTCAATTTAAAAAATACTGATGAAAAAAATCGTAACATCGAAAGTACCAAAACTAAAACCATCACTAAAACCATAGACAATTTTAGCGGCCATTGTTGTTTAAAAAAATTTGAAACGCGGCCATGAAGATATAGATAAAAATGGAGACCACACTTCGAATACCTTCTTGAAGCGTAACCTATTCATCACTATCTCGCTCTCTGTGGGCAGACCCTCTCTTTCTAAGTAGAGTAACCTTTATTTAATTTTTCCCAGGACATCGCTTTATGGGTACCTAGTTGCTTTTTATTCATAAATAACTACATCTCTCTTTTCTACTAAGACGTCACCCATAAAGAGTGTATACAATAGGATATGTATGCGTATAATTACGAAAGAAGCTGTTTGTTAAAGTGTGAAAGTTTGGATGTTTCTGAGTTTGTAAAGGCTGTTAATCAAGCAAAAAGTCCGGGCGGCGTTGACACGTATAGACTTTTGCGCGGAAATAGACCATGACCAGGTACCTAGGTTTAATTCTCGCGGCAATACCAAATTAAGGACTGAGATTTGTGCGGGTGCAGAAGCCGCGGGCAGAAGCTGAAACATAACTTTTTGTATAGCTTAAAAACGAAAAGGGATCATTGTACCCACATTTTACAACAACTCTTACTATGGGGCCAACCCTGAAATCGCTAAAGAGAAATCAGAGGTCAATCCCGTAATTTTTAAGAACGTTCACATTCGCATCTCATTCGCAATCTGTCAATTCAATTTACCAACATTTTTGACAAACTTCACAGATTGCGACTAGAATGTGAACGTTTTTTAAGTACGAGAATTGGCCTTCAGATGATTCATTAGTTTTGTAGATTAGAAAACATAATGAACAGCTGATTTTTTCGAGATTTGTGGGTTAGTCAGTGGAATCTTTTTAACCGTAGTAAACAAGGAACCCTTATTGTTTCGCCATGTCCGTCTGTCTGTCTGCGGCTTAGCTCAGAGACGGTTAGTACTAGAAAGCTGTAATTTGGTATAATATACCAAATTACAGCTTTCTTTCACTTTATCGGCATGATTAATATGTATACATATTATGTATACATATTAATCATAAAGTGGTAAAATAAAATTAAGAATAATATTTTTTTTTAGGGTACCTGTAGGGGACACGTAAATTGGGGTTGTTTTTTTCTCGTCGACCCCATGTTGTGGGGTATCGTTAGAAAGTTCGTTCAAAAATATTGTGAGTTTATGAAGACCATTTTTGGATTCAGGGATTCGTTTGCGAAATATTAAGCTGTTAACTGAATTTTATTGTTAGAGTTATGTGTCCCCCCCCCTGCCAGTTAAATGGTTGTACTTGGATTTGTGAAAAAATTCACAGCAGTAGTATATATAACGAAATTAAAAGGAAAACTATCAGAGCTAAGTAGGCTGTACAGGTTAACGAGTAATAATCAACCAACTTAAATTTGCGGTTTGAAAAACATGATCTCCCATACATTCCGTATGGGAGAACATGGTTTTCAACTACAATGTTAAGTTTGTTCTTGGGATAGATTCATCCCATCTACGGAACACTTCATTGCGCGTGGTTCGACACGCACTAGGCCGGTTTTTTATATTATTTATATATATTATACGGGACTATAATAGGAACGATAATATGTAAAAAAAAACCTCAAAAGGAAACCGAAACACTTTCCAAATTAAAACCATTTATAATTACTGTTATGTTCTGAAATTGGTCCTAAATCTACATATCCAACCACTTTGTCCAATTTTTGATTATAGGCCAAATTTTGTTTTAACGCAATTCCATCCAATATTAAAGCAACAATTTTTTAATATATTTTCTCAGGTAATTTTACTTGTTCTTTTAAATATTCGAGTACTTCCGATAAGAAACCAACATTACAGTTGAATAAAGACAAAGATCTTCGTATTGTTTCTACATTTGACAAAGTTGTATATTTTCTTAAAAATTCGTAAGCCTTAGGTGAATAGAAATTTTAAAGTTAAAGCAAGGGCTTTCACTTCTTCACTATATCGAACACCATGTGGATTACTCTGTGATTTTTGAATTCCTTACAGATATCAGCAAATCGCCCTTGGATAATATTTTCAATTTCTGACTGACGCGTATACTTTTTAATAGTTGCCAGGAAGACATATCCTGATTATTTTTAGTTTGTCGTGCCACTTTTTGCTTAAGAATCTTAGTTTTCTTCTGAAGTATGTCTTCTTTAGTAGACTTTATATTCACTTGCACGCCCCTATCAATCTTCGCGGGTCAATCAACGCGGTCTTCACTGCTGACCTAAGAAAACAAGAAAACTGTTTGTTTTATTTAAATAGTTATTAAATACTAGTTGTGCCGCGCGGTATCACCCGCATTGCTCCGCTCCTAAGGGTCGTAGCATGATGTTAGATTGCGTTCCTGAAGAATTCGGTTAACAAATGCAAAAAAAATAATCTAATTCGGCTGGTACTTCCAGAGATTAGTGGTAAAACAAAAAAAAATAAGAAACAAATAACTCTTCGGCTTTTGTAATATTAGTACAAATTTACATGACATAATAGGCCACATGGCGTACGTAGATAGGAATGATACACCACATTATTTGAAGAAGGGAGCCTTCATGAGTAAGCAGAACTGACGCGCCAGACAGAGATAAAATTAATCCCAACTACGGAACCCATATATAAAAAAATATCAGTCGTTGTATGTGGTTCCCACCTCGCGATGTGGAGCCCTGACAAGATCGTAAATAATCAACTTCGGCAGGAAACTTATAAAAAGACTGTGAAGTTATTATACATATAACACTTTTTTCGCAAGAACGTATTATGTAAATATTGAAACAAAGACTGTTTTGTACCTACAAGTTTGAGTCGAACCAAAAGTGGCGGGTACTTGGGGATACTTCAGGAAACGAATAATAGGATGACATTGGACAAGATAATAATGTAACATAATCGTAGGGGTAACAATCGTTTTTATTTGTCGCTTATTTTGTAAACTCTTATATTATAACAGTTTAAACAGTGTTATCAAAATATAAATATGTAAACCTAATTAGCTGAACAAACTAACACACACACATACGTACCCGGGCATCATAACACACATACACACACAAGCACACAGTCACAGCAATATATTAGTATAGTAAATTCGTCGTCTGTTACATCTAAGTATTACTAATTACATAACTATATGGTACAAGCGCTGCGTTATCTACACCCTCCACTGAATGTTCTCTTTGACACTTACTACAACAATAACTTGACTTGCAACCACCACACTACCTACTAATGTACAGAATGTACTCGTACTTACATCATTAGGAATATATTCGTAATTTTAAACATTTAATAATATCTGTGTGTTTAATGGTAAATTGTATGAGTGATATGTCGCGGCATCTTTAAAATAAATATATACACCACCAGTTGACCGCGACACATACTCAACATTATAGCCGCCCCAAAGTGTTCGCCGTACTATGTACGAGCTAAGTTATCGAGACCAATCACTGAAGTTACAAGTGAAACTGGGAAACATTAAATCAGTATACATTTAGCAGATGGTACCAATGAACACAAAGATTACGTCCTGATTCAACACTTAGTAGGTATACGATGTTTACTAGCAGCCGCGCAGTGGTGGTCCCAGCCGCGCCTTATCACAATGTTCGTGATGGATGGTAACGGATCGTCTCCACAGCGCGCCTGCGGAACTAGCCGACTACACTACGGCCATCGGTACTACACGGTGATACTTAGGTACACAGCTGCGAGGGAAGAAACAAATTGAGACCCATGCCCACGTGGCTCGCTACCGAACCGACTTGTGAAAAGGGGTTTTTTTTTTATTGGAGCTGAGTTGATCTACTGAGACAATAATTGCAAGTAAAGTGATGTGTGAGTTGCGATCCGTAGCACGTTAGGGTTGCGGCGGCCGCGTCGAGGTACGAGGCTGTGAGCACTGCAGCGGGCGCTCGGGGCGCGCATTACGGCGGGCGGTAGTGCGGCGCGCCGCGGTCTAGCGCTGGTACCCTGCAACACAACTCACTCGTCACGATCACATCTCGGGGGTCTCAGCCAGGCACGGAGGACCACTCTTTTCAACGCAACAACAAGAACATGAAGACCAAAATCATGGTAATAGATAACTGCTGTCAATTTTCTCCTGCCGATTTACTCGCTTTTTTAGGATTAACCAGGGCCTGATTTCACTAACAGTGGATCCTGCCGTTTTACTGAAAAGATTTTGCCAAAATTTCAATACCCAAACAAATTTTAGTAACCTTTTTTATACCAAGGCAATGTTTGGAATGATTTTAGTACGCACATTTTCATTTGGTAAAATTTTTACTTGGCAGAATATTATCAAGGATAATGTCATTTAGCCATTTGGTCAAACAATCTTTAGACAATAAACGTTTGGTCAGTTAGTTATGGAACTAGTTAGAGTAGGTTAATTCTTTTAAAAAAATAGTTAGGTTAGGTTACGTTAAAACTGTGACCTCCTACGCCAGAAAAGACTAGATTATATAGAAAAAAAATATGGAAAAAAAACAGGCTACCCAAAACTGAACTAGTTAGACGAGATTAATTATTTAAATAAATGCTACTAACAAAAAAAATATTATATTACTAGAATAGTTAATATTAATAGTATTATTTTGTCTTTGACATTTCTCGGAACCTTGGGGTCCCGGACCTTTGGAAGGCGTACGAGGGGCCGAAGCCAACTCGCAGAGGCCCGTTAGGCGTTTTAATGAAATGAGGCACCAACCGACGATTATCCCTGTATGCACTATGCATGTGCACCCAATGACAACCCCCGGTTGGTGTAAGACTATTGGGTTTGGGTGGCTTAAGTTGACTGGTGACCTGGAACTAAGGAAGGACTATGGCCCCTGCCCGATCAATGTTTTATATGTACACGGAAAAATGGCAGGGGGTGACTTGCACAATTAATAATGGGCCCCCGAAAACTGTCGCTAGCACATAGTGACGCAGTGACAAGGGGGCAGCATGTCCTGAGGTGCTTGAGGAGTGAAGAGGTATTCCACGGCTTTCAGAACAATCCCAGAGCCCGGAAGATGTTCAAGATCCCTACGAGCAATTACTGGAATACTTCCTTCCTCCGAGCACGTTTGCTCTTGCGAATCTCCACTCAAGCCGGCCAATTAAGGCAAGAATGAGGTGGGAGCTCTGTTCTTCGTCAGTTTTCACTCCAGCCGGCCAATAAAGGCAAGCCAGAGGTGAGGAACAAGATTTCTCCCGGGAGATAGGGTCCGTGGGGTCGCTACTGCCCAACAGCTCGCCACATGCTTCCCTGCGGGTATATTAATATTATTTCCTTTATTCAACTATATACATATAAATTATATTTTTAAATATTAGAATAAAAGAATATAAAAACATTTAAAAATATAAAAAATTATTAATATTATTATTAGCTGTTTAGAATTTGTCCCAAGTGGAAAACACACTCTTGTAATAAAACGTCTTTAATTTGCGTAAAATGAGTTATTCCAACTGAAATATTTGACAGCATACAAATTGGTGAAAGTACTAGTTGGTAAACAACTTATTATTTAAACGTTCACTTGCATAACATTAGGTTTGCGTTACAATTATTTGTGAAGAGATTTTTTGCTAAGTAATAATTTGGCAAATTAAATTATGCGGAAAATTATTTAGGAAGTGATAATTTGGCAATTTCTTTTCAATGAAACAAGGGAGACCCGGAACCAGGGTTCAGAGCGTAGCCGAATTGACTTGTAATAATAAATTTTCAAGAACAACAGGCTTCCCACCAAGCATACGCTGTTTAGAAATCGATTGGTAATATTGGTACATTCTTCATCGTTAGTCCCGCATTGTAAAGAGTTGAACCTCTATACCGGTACATTATGTATTACTAAATAATAACCAAAACCCACAAGTCCCAGTAACCGATAAATAAGTATAGTACAGTTCAGTATCAGTCAGATGTGGAAGCAGTGCACACAACCTTGAGATAACGTTACACAAACGCAAGTAACAGATGTCTTCGCAAAAAAAATAACTTTTCAAATGTTAGCAAACTGTCACCAACAGTATTTACCAGTTCCTGAGCCCACTACGGACGTTGCTAACTGTACTAATGATGCGACAGAACCTGACATGACTCACGTGTCACAAAAATAAATGAAAACAGTTAGAAACTATCTGCAGGTACTAAATACTATGTGGTCCTTACATTGGGGTGCATCTTAAAGATTTTGGCAGAAGGTAGTAGGCGGCAGAGTGCGGGAAGCCGATGAGCAGTACTAAAGATATAGTTAAGATACAAACGAGAAGACAGTTCTTCGGAAGGTGAAGCTGAGAGCAGAGCGTGCAAACAAGGAGCTGTGGCGAGTGAGTCGATGACGGGCAGAATTGAGGATACTGGCGGGCGGAGCAGGGGAGTGCGGGGAGGAAATGCGACGGCGCGGGAGCATACCAGCAAGAAAGTCATGGACTGATGATGTCATCGAAGGAAATCAGAGAGTAGCCCGCACTGTCGCACTTAAGAAGACTGGGACGCAGTGCATAGTCAGATTGTCTGCGCCGACGCCTCGTCACGTGTACTCACATCTCGGCCGAGTGGCGCGCGGCGGGCAGCAGCAGTAGTGGAGCGGACGATGCGCCCCCCGCGCCCTCCACCGCCGCGTACAGCGGGGGCAGCACCTTGTGCGAGTGTGCGTCCACTGCGGACACCACACGGTTAGTCGTGACGTCACAGCTGGCCGCGCGGCCACGCGGGCGCGTACTCACCCGCCAGCGGTCCACCGCCCGGCCGCGACACGCCGCCATGTCCACCCCCCATGCTTTTGGGCTTGCGCTTGCGCGTCTGGATGCCGTCCTTCTTCATGCTGAGCGGTCGGTTCACCTGCGCATACGTCATCACACTCAGACGGGGGAACTCCTCGTAATCTGTCGTCGCGCGGGCCTATCATCCTTTAAACAAGCGTATCTACTCGCGAGGAGATAATTGATAAAAGATTATTTATCTCATTATGAATATTCGTGGTCGCGCGATGATAATTCTCTATCAGTCGGTAGCCCCGCGTTTTATCTCACGAGATTAGATGAGACCCTGTGTTTTGATTTTTTATACAGACCCAATATTTGCCGAGGAGTTCCCTGATAACTGACTGCAGCGGCGATTAGATACCTGCGCGGTGTCTAATCAGCATAACCGCTATAATCGATGCACAATCGCGCGATACGCTACTATCTGGTATATCGTTGACAAGCTCCTGTAAACTCACATTGTGCAGCTTATAGTACAGGCCGCACGCGTTGCAGACGGGCTCGCCGTTGTTGTTGCGGCGCCACAGCGTGGTGTTGGACGTCCGGCAGTTGGCGCACGTCACCCCGACGCGCCGGTTGCCGTTCGTTGGCTAGACAGGACGCATCAGAGACATACATATTATTGCATCTAAAGGAAGAATTGTGTTAATTAGACAAACTCACTCAAACGCAATATGCGTACCAATGCCTGTTGCGGCTTTGCTTTCTGTCCTTTGAGCGGCGGCCGGTTGACGCCGTTGATGCGCGTGTATAGACCGCACGCGTTGCACAGGTAGTGACCGGTGCCGTCGCGGCGCCACAGTGGCGTGGTGGCAGCCGCGCAGTTCACGCACTCCTTCACCTCGCCCATACCAGCCATACCTGCGACAACACGCACGTTAGCTCGCTTGCTACACATAACGTGAACGTGTCGAGACGCAACGTCGCAGCGTCGCATGCCACTTACTGGGATCAAAGCCCTCGTCGATGGACAGCAGGTTGTGCGTGGGCCAGGCCTGCGCCGGCGCCGGGTAGCCCTCCACAAGCAGCCCGCCCTCGTAACCGGACACGGGCACGTACTCCACGCCACCGCCCTGCCCCAGGTAGTGCTCGCCGCCCACCTTGTACTGCACCGCGTTGCCGTGCGTGTACAGTGTCACCTGACGATACAAAAACACATTATACACCGTTTAAAAACAATCCACAATTAAGTATATTGAAAAGTGTGCAAACTGACCTGTTGTGAGTTAGGGCTGGGCGGTGTTTCGTACACCGCCTGTGATTGCGGCACAACGGAGCCGTATACTACGTGCGTGCCGCGCGCCAGTGACGACGAGGACAGCGTGGGGTCGCTGCGGTACAGCAGCTGCCCGGGGGGCGACTCGTCGCCACGAGCGCCCCCCGCGCTTCCCGCACCGCCGCTTCCACCGCCGTACAAGGTCAGTAGCTCCTTGCTGCCGCCGGCGTATGCACCGTACCCTCCGCCTGCGTACTGCGGGCTCTGTCCGGCGTACGCGTAGCCACCGTGCACTGACGTCACAGGCTGCAGGCTCGCATACGTCGTCGGCCGCGGCTCCCCCTCCCCACGCGCCTCGTATTTCACCTGCTGGTAGGCCACTCCCACCGCCTGCTGGTTGTTGAGCGCCGTGGTCTGGATCATCTCAAGTGAGGACGCGGTCTGCTCGCCCAGTACGTACTGCCGGGTGTCGGGCGCCGCCTCGCCCCCCGCGTACTGCATCTGCTCCTTGTCCTTGTGTAGGAAGGCGTCGTGCGCGGCCTCCTCGCCCTCGCCATCCTGTGCTACGATGACGTGATGCGGTGCACCATAGCGCAGCGCCAGGCCGCGCGGGTAGGCAGCACGCGGCGGCAGTCGCGCGTACTGTGGCGGTGCGCGCTTGTCGCCGGGTGAGGGCAGCGCACGGTAGGGCTCGGGCTTGAAGGCGAGGTAGCGCGAAGTCTCGGCCTCCGCCAGGCGTAAGCGCTCATCGTCGTAGTGCTGCTGCTCGCGCGCCTCCGCCTCCTCCAGCTTGGCGGCATAGTGCTGCACCTGCAGCTGTGCCTCGTCCAGCGCCGGCGGTTCTGGCGGCTCGTCCTTGACGCCATCGTCCGTGAGCTCGCCGGGCTCGTCTGTGGTGATGTGTCCGGCGGCGGTGATGGTGCGCACGGCGCGGCGCGACGTGATGACGGACTGCGAGTGCGCGGGGGGCGACGCCTCGCGCGGTGTGTGTGCAGCCGCCTGCTGCTGCTGTTGCTGCTGCTGCTCGTCTCCCGCCGCGCCCCCCTCGCCCCCCTGCTGCTCCTGCTCGGAGCGCGTCTCGCTTTTCACCAGCTCCAGCGCCTCCACGGAGGGGCGCGCGTCTTGTTGCTCCATCTGCGCCACGTTCTCCATAGTTCACCTGCGACCAATATTCACCACTATATGTCGTTATGTAAGGAGGATACGCTTACCTTAAACGGAGAAAGGTGTCTCTAAGAAACTATAAACATGGTGGTGTTACAAATAAAGTGTATGGTCATTTAAGGGCAGACGTCTAAGTAAACGAGAAGGCATCATTTTTAGAGCGGAAGAGTGGCGGCGGAAGTACACGACTAATAGGGAACAAGCGCCTGCGCCGACGCCGACTGTGGAAGTGCGGACATAATATTCAGTTTAAAGGCTTGTGCAGACCAGCGCGACTTGTCGCGCGACGCGACACCGGTTATTGTTATACTGTGAAGTTTTCTTAGAAATTGTATTGTTCGTGTCGCGTCGCGCGACAAGTCGCGCTGGTCTGCACAAGCCTTAAGTATTATACTAACATAACACATTGCAAACACACATAAGTAATCTCTTCTACTGTTAAATAATTAATAAACTAATACTTAACTATAATACCTAACATACACAACTAATACACACATAACAAAAACTTACATATAATACTTATCCTAACTTTACTAGTCGGTGTAAGAAATTTCATACTCTTCCTTTATACGAGCGAAGAAAAATTGCAGATCTTGCTTTCCTATTTAGTATAATGAACGGGTCTACTGACGTCTCTGAGCTGGTGGCCAAGATTGGACTCCGTGTACCATCTGTGTTTCTTCGGAGACCTCATCTCCTTCATGTACCTATTGTGAAAACTATATATAGGCAAAATACATACATTTTAAGAGCGTGCCGAATGTTTAATAAGATGTGCCGCGATGTTGAGCTTGATATAATAATATTATATTTACGAATAGTGTCCAGCAATTAAAGAAAATGTTAAGTAACTTTTTCTTTGAAGAGTAGCATTGTTGCGTAATGTATTTTTCTTTTTTTTGTTTATTCTCAGTTGTTTCTATGTTTAACTCTCACGCTGTTTGTACCGTTTTGTCAATGTTATACATAAGTTTATATAAGTGGAAACTTGTAATTGGCTTGCTTCTACATATTACTACTGACTACTCGAATGTATTAGCTGTAAGTTTTCTTAAAATTAATAAAATGCAATAAATAAAATAATTTGGAGTATTTCAATAATAATTTACCCACGTTCTGTAAAGTACCAATTGAGTGAATAAAATCTAACGCCACATGTGAAGACAGTAGGTACCGTAGTAGTTACCTATACCGTTTTTTCATCCTTTATAACGTAAATAAAACATTACATCATTTCGCCTGAGGGAGTTGTGTTGACGAACGCAGAGCTACAACACAACAGCGTCAGTTCATTGCTAAAGTATGTTCGAGACACCGTGACACACCGTGGAATTTCTCAAGCGAGTCAGTTGTTTGTGACAACCTTACTATTAAAATCTATATTTTTACGGATTTAGATAACACAATAATCAATTACAAATTATTGTTAATGAAAACCACAGTAGGTAGGTACTTAGGTAACCTACCAACCCATTATTTAGGAACACAATTCCTGCTGCGCGGACCTCTCCATAGCAATACATATTTGAAGCATTTAGGAAGTGTATTTTATGATAAGAACATTAATTATTATATCGAGGCATATTGCGGCGGCGCGGCGGCGACGGGTAAACACGCGCGCCCCTAACACGCAGCTCCGTTTACTCTGCCTGTGCCCACGGAACACATACGTGCCATGTAAAAGCTACGAATTAAACCACCACACCACACGATAGCAGAAGCTCTACTACACCGGACGTAAAGTAAGAGTATACTAAGACGTCCCATGTGCAGTAATAAGTGAATTTTATAATTTGTAACGACAATGGCACTCGTTAGCGAGTATTTCTAAACCAACTTCACGCGCTTGTCAAAATTCCATTACGAGCCAATATTTTTTTTGCAAATTATACATTTATTCAAAAGGTCGGTGCTGTATGCTCGTTTAAACATTTCGCGCAAAGGTCATAGGTACTCCACCTCACCTCCTCTACTCAAATGCTCTTTACCGAATGCTGGGTATGAGCATTCGGTAAAGAGTATTTGAGGAGTACTTACGACCTTTGCGCGTCACTGCCGAGTGTTGACCTTCTATAATTCTGTTAAGTGAGTGAGGGTCGAGGGTCGGGGAGTTCGGAGGCGGCGGCGCCATGTTTGCCGCGGGCCCGCGATAACGACTTCGGCACTTCTATGACTGAGCGCTGTTGTATCCTCGGCTCAACCCCCACGCACCACCACCGCCACACGAGCGTTGCGTCTGCGTGGACGATTCACAGACTATAATACCTTCTAGTATTTTTTTATTAAGTTTTATACTACAGATATGACTGTTGGCCAAGAAAAATATTTCAAAGGTGTTGCTGTGTTGCATGTCGCTTAATTCCCGCGTCCCGGGGGTAACGCTCAGCATGAGTCCCGATTTCTGTTTTCATTGAGCACATGACCAGTTGAGCTGTATGACCGTGCCTCGTGCGTCATAGGATAAGGTTTCAAAACTACAAGGCTTTTCTATTGATTGATACCTAATACTATCATATCTAATATACTAAACTGATTCGAAATCTGTCTTCGGTACCAAAACATATTATATAGGTACCTATCTACTTTAGGTACCGTAGACAGATTTCAAGTCAGAGTGTTGGGAATCCAACACAACACCTATCACTGTATACTTTGTATGTAAGACACGATAGTATTACGTAGGATTAACGTTAAGGGTATTTGTACTCCCATAATATGTAACATAATATCGGCAATCATACTCCATGCCGAAATTTGGGAATCTCCGAGACTCTTTGTAGAAATTTACTTACACTTAACGTAAAAAAGACTAAGCTGATCAATTTCTTCAAAATCATAGCTCATAATCATAATCCAGTCCCCCTCGCCAATTGACACTCAAATGTCACACATGCCGCAACGATCACAATCCACCACTCGCAAACTGTACACTCTCAAATTTATCATTTATTCTCCGAACAATATACCTAGGTCTCTGTCAATCAGTAATGCAGTATGGAATCTCCGTCTGGAACGGAGCAGGGAAAAGCATATTTATTGAAATAGAAAGAGATGCTTAGAAAGCCTTTAAGGGTCCCGACAGATCTGCTATACAATTAATTTCCGGTTCTTCGATTACGTCAACTATATATACTTAGTGCCGCACTGCATAGACATAAATCTATTAAAAACAGACCCGACTACCAAAGCGTGCTCCCAAAATGTATCTTACACGTCCCTCTACCTAATGCAAACAGTCTTCTGGCCAGACGGTGGCCCTCTATCCACTATCATATCTACAATATAATAAGAAAGCGCTGTGATACTTAAGATCCTAACACCCACTCATATAAAAGATTGACAAAAATTTGGCTTCTCTCCCTGTCATACAACGACACTAAAGATACAATGAGTTAACACCAAAATCTACGAGCAAGACATTCACACAAAAACTCACCCACACACAGACACTTTAATAAAACATTTAATATTATTTTATTTTGTTCAATTTATTTTTAGTTTTTCTTGATAGTTCGCAACCCTTATTTAATCAAGTATTCTGTACATTTTCAACATCCTGAAATTAAACTTAAGCTCACGCAAACACGTCTCGAATCGACGCAAAAAAATATTATTATTTTTCAAATTTATTTTGTAACAATTGACCAATACCTAAATTATTCTATAATCTTATAGAATCTTAACCGCTTCGCAGGTTGACTCTGAAGTGCCGTGTTTGACTGATGCGATGAACGCCTGGAAAGTGGCTTGTCCGGACACGGAGCAGCCCGAGAACCCGTCTTCCCACAAACAGTGGGATGAGCCGCTCTGCAGATTGGTATGGAATAACCTCATTAATACATCCACCAACACTGCTGAGCGTGCCCGCCTATTGGCTGTGGGAGAATGGGAGTCGCGCCTCTGGCTTCAGGCGCTACCTTCTATACACTATGCTGGGTGACACCACTTTCCAGCTCGCTACAAGTTTGCGATCGGGCGCTCCTTGCGGGGCCCCGCATCGTTGTCAGTGCGGTGAAGCAGTCGACCGCATCGGACACCATGGCCTTTCCTGCAGCAAGAGCGCTGGTCGTTTGGCACGGCACGCAAGCATTAATGACATCATCCGTCGGGCTCTTGTCACCGCCGGGGTGCCAGCTGTAATAGAACCCAATGGCTTGGCACGCGACGATGGGAAGAGGCCAGATGGAATGACCATAATGCCTTGGAAGTTAGGTAGGCCTTTGGTGTGGGATGCAACCTGTGTCGACACCCTCACGCCCTCCCATCTTCTTAGCACGGCGGCTGTGCTAGGGCGGTTGCTGCAGGATCAGAAAACCTCAAACGGTGCAAATATAACAACCTTATTGGTAGCTATATTTTTGAGCCGTTTCGGGTTGAAACACTAGGGCCGTGGGGTCTGAATACTCATCGAGTATATTTCGGGACATCGCCAAGCGGTTGATCGACTCTTCACGGGGCCAGAGGGCTGGCCATTTTTAGGTCAAAGAATCAGCGTTGCCATCCAACGTGGCAATGCTGCCAGCCTTTTGGGCACTTTTCCAACTGACAGCGATGCGTTTTCCAACTGACAGCGATGCGGGTGATTTTTTTGATGCCCAATGAGCTCTTCCTTTATAAAAAAAAAAAATTCCTCTGTAGACTTGCACATAATTTATATATTTTAGTGTTAGATGTATATTATATTTAAGATTGTATATTATATATTGAACAAGAAAATTATACACTTTGCTAATCTTATATAAATATATACCTACCTACTTATAACGGGTGTAAAAATACCCTTAACGAAGATGAGAGTTACTTGTTCTTGCCGTAACTATGATATTTTTTTGTAATGGACCATATCTGGTAACCTTCTCCTAATGCCTACTTAGTTTGATGTACAGAATGCGTAGATGACAGCTTCGTGAAGGGTCTTCTTAGACCTTGTATTCTTTTAAAAGTAACGTTTGATTTTGTTGTAGAGTAGAGTAATTTTGGAATGCAGGATCCAAAGTTCATATTATTTTAGCAGTAGGTACAGCGTCGCCCGTCGGGTCTCACCTTACGCTAGCATTATTTTATCTATACCTAAACATCACTATAGAGTGAGAGAGTAAAAAAAAAGATTAATGGCATCGATAGCGATACAACCAAGAATAACTTTTGTGTTAAATAACATTGATTGAAAAACTGTTGGAAACTTGCTAGCGTTCAATTATTACAAAGGTAAGTACTTAAGATCTGATAGCTTACACACCACTGTATTCTGCCTGCAAGCGGGCGAATTACTTATTGTTAGTCGCAAGTAACATTTCTGTTCATTTAATGTAGTTTAAAAATTATGTAGTTTCTGCCTTCCATCAGAAGAAGAGTCAGTTGAAATATCTATTAGGTATGTGCAGTAGTGATAGTGCATATTACGCGTCTTGTATCTATTAGGTATGTGTGGCAGTGATGGTGCATATTGCGCGTCTTGATCTGTTAGGTATGTGTAGTAGTGATGGTGCATATTGCGCGTCTTGATCTGTTAGGTATGTGTAGTAGTGATGGTGCATATTGCGCGTCTTGATCTGTTAGGTATGTGTAGTAGTGATGGTGCATATTGCGCGTCTTGATCTGTTAGGTATGTGTGGCAGTGATGGTGCATATTGCGCGTCTTGATCTGTTAGGTATGTGTGGCAGTGATGGTGCATATTGCGCGTCTTGTATCTATTAGGTATGTGTAGTAGTGATGGTGCATATTGCGCGTCTTGATCTGTTAGGTATGTGTAGTAGTGATGGTGCATATTGCGCGTCTTGTATCTATTAGGTATGTGTAGTAGTGATGGTGCATATTGCGCGTCTTGATCTGTTAGGTATGTGTAGTAGTGATGGTGCATATTGCGCGTCTTGTATCTATTAGGTATGTATAGTAGTGATGGTGCATATTGCGAGTCTTGTTTTCTATTAGGTATGTGTAGTAGTGATGGTGCATATTGCGGATCTTGATCAGTTAGGTATGTGTGGTAGTGATGGTGCATATTGCGCGTCTTGTATCTATTAGGTATGTGTAGTAGTGATGGTGCATATTGCGCGTCTTGATCTGTTAGGTATGTGTAGTAGTGATGGTGCATATTGCGCGTCTTGATCTGTTAGGTATGTGTGGCAGTGATGGTGCATATTGCGCGTCTTGTATCTATTAGGTATGTGTAGTAGTGATGGTGCATATTGCGGGTCTTGATCTGTTAGGTATGTGTGGTAGTGATGGTGCATATTGCGCGTCTTGTATCTATTAGGTATGTGTAGAAGTGATGGTGCATATTGCGCGTCTTGATCTGTTAGGTATGTGTAGTAGTGATGGTGCATATTGCGCGTCTTGATCTGTTAGGTATGTGTGGCAGTGATGGTGCATATTGCGCGTCTTGTATCTATTAGGTATGTATAGTAGTGATGGTGCATATTGCGCGTCTTGATCTGTTAGGTATGTGTAGTAGTGATGGTGCATATTGCGCGTCTTGATCTGTTAGGTATGTGTGGCAGTGATGGTGCATATTGCGCGTCTTGTATCTATTAGGTATGTGTAGTAGTGATGGTGGATATTGCGCGTCTTGATCTGTTAGGTATGTGTGGCAGTGATGGTGCATATTGCGGGTCTTGTATCTATTAGGTATGTGTAGTAGTGATGGTGGATATTGCGCGTCTTGATCTGTTAGGTATGTGTGGCAGTGATGGTGCATATTGCGGGTCTTGTATCTATTAGGTATGTGTAGTGGTGGTGCATATTGCGCGTCTTGATCTGTTAGGTATGTGTAGTAGTGATGGTGCATATTGCGCGTCTTGATCTGTTAGGTATGTGTGGCAGTGATGGTGCATATTGCGCGTCTTGTATCTATTAGGTATGTGTAGTAGTGATGGTGCATATTGCGGGTCTTGATCTGTTAGGTATGTGTGGTAGTGATGGTGCATATTGCGCGTCTTGTATCTATTAGGTATGTGTAGAAGTGATGGTGCATATTGCGCGTCTTGATCTGTTAGGTATGTGTAGTAGTGATGGTGCATATTGCGCGTCTTGATCTGTTAGGTATGTGTGGCAGTGATGGTGCATATTGCGCGTCTTGTATCTATTAGGTATGTATAGTAGTGATGGTGCATATTGCGCGTCTTGATCTGTTAGGTATGTGTAGTAGTGATGGTGCATATTGCGCGTCTTGATCTGTTAGGTATGTGTGGCAGTGATGGTGCATATTGCGCGTCTTGTATCTATTAGGTATGTGTAGTAGTGATGGTGGATATTGCGCGTCTTGATCTGTTAGGTATGTGTGGCAGTGATGGTGCATATTGCGGGTCTTGTATCTATTAGGTATGTGTAGTAGTGATGGTGGATATTGCGCGTCTTGATCTGTTAGGTATGTGTGGCAGTGATGGTGCATATTGCGGGTCTTGTATCTATTAGGTATGTGTAGTGGTGGTGCATATTGCGCGTCTTGATCTGTTAGGTATGTGTAGTAGTGATGGTGCATATTGCGCGTCTTGTATCTATTAGGTATGTATAGTAGTGATGGTGCATATTGCGCGTCTTGTATCTATTAGGTATGTATAATAGTGATGGTGCATATTGCGCGTCTTCTATCTATTAGGTATGTGTAGTAGTGATGGTGCATATTGCGCGTCTTGATCTGTTAGGTATGTGTAGTAGTGATGGTGCATATTGCGCGTCTTGATCTGTTAGGTATGTGTAGTAGTGATGGTGCATATTGCGCGTCTTGATCTGTTAGGTATGTGTGGTAGTGATGGTGCATATTGCGCGTCTTGTATCTATTAGGTATGTATAGTAGTGATGGTGCATATTGCGAGTCTTGTTTTCTATTAGGTATGTGTAGTAGTGATGGTGCATATTGCGGGTCTTGATCTGTTAGGTATGTGTGGTAGTGATGGTGCATATTGCGCGTCTTGTATCTATTAGGTATGTGTAGTAGTGATGGTGCATATTGCGCGTCTTGATCTGTTAGGTATGTGTACTAGTGATGGTGCATATTGCGCGTCTTGATCTGTTAGGTATGTGTAGTAGTGATGGTGCATATTGCGCGTCTTGTATCTATTAGGTATGTGTAGTAGTGATGGTGCATATTGCGAGTCTTGTTTTCTATTAGGTATGTGTAGTAGTGATGGTGCATATTGCGCGTCTTGATCTGTTAGGTATGTGTAGCAGTGATGGTGCATATTGCGCGTCTTGATCTGTTAGGTATGTGTGGCAGTGATGGTGCATATTGCGCGTCTTGTATCTATTAAGTATGTGTAGTAGTGATGGTGCATATTGCGAGTCTTGTTTTCTATTAGGTATGTGTAGTAGTGATGGTGCACATTGCACGTCTTGTATCTATTAGGTATGTGCAGTAGTGATAAGAAGAAGAAGAGAAGTCAATAGCAGACAGTCTACCCGACTGTCTGCTATTGACTTCTCAGATGACGATGGGCTGGTTAAACATAGTCGT
Source organism: Agrochola lota (assembly GCA_947364205.1). Taxonomy (NCBI): domain Eukaryota; kingdom Metazoa; phylum Arthropoda; class Insecta; order Lepidoptera; family Noctuidae; genus Agrochola; species Agrochola lota. Next base: position 23,707,431 of record OX376221.1, read on the forward strand.
TCAAATGACATAGATGTATTTTTGTGTTTAAGTCACATCGATACATTATCTACATTCTCAGAATTCATTTTTAAGTTTCGCTAAGCTTCCAAAAAGTAACTTGGTGGACTGTGATTCGAACTCACGATCATGCGGTTACTGCAACAGAGGTACACAGTTTCGCTTCACGGCTATCGAGCGTTTACGTAGATGTGCCAAATAAGTTGATCAGCTTGTCCTTCCAGTAATTCCGTAAATGTTCTGTTTTATTGATGATACTTCAAGTCCAAGTTAATATGGTTGTTAAGATACAGATGGCGTTGTCTTAAGTCTTTAACATTCTGACTATTACATTATTCAAAAAAAAAATCTTAACGATTTGTTTGTGATGAAAAGTTAAAAAAATTATACGGCTTATCATCACTTTCACTGCTTATATTCTCACTTGAAATGTTCTTTTCTCACTACTGATTTGACTGGATATTACACCGTTTATGAACAGTTTTTATCTGTTATTACGAAAACACTGTCACTTTCACGGTTCTAGTCTTATTAATTTGTTGATTTGTTTTGTGTCCTTTTTTGGTGCTAGATAACACTATCACTGACGTATCTCGTAAATTCAAGTCACTTTAGTTTCAATTCATCGTTATATTACAACTTTTGGAATATGAAGAAATAAAAAAGTACGGAGCGATATGATAACGTGACGGCAGCGCCACTATCCTCCTCCTCCTTACTCTCATCCCAACTACGGAACCTTTCATTGTGCGTGGTCCGACACGCACTTTCCCGATTTTTCTAACATGTAATTCAAATAACAACTACCATTGACGTTAGAACTAGCTTCAGTAGTAAGGTATTCAAAGCATATGTGTGACATGGAGTTTATTTAAAACGCATGTGAGAGCGTCGGTGCGTGGCAGCAGGGGCGACGGCGCGCGGCCCCGCCCTCTGTCGTGACGAATATCAAGTTATGGAATGTCCTATTGTACCATCAATTAGACATACTTCTTTCTACCTTGAACCACCCTGCAGTGGTCTATAAAAGCCAGTAGATGATCGATCATCTTGGAGAAAGAACTTTACAGAGCGTGTTCTTACATTCTTCTACGATACTATAATTAAGAGTTATTCGTTTTGAATGCACATTAAAATTACGTACCAAGGAAGTTTAACACTTTTGTTTAACGTCCGTCAATTGTAAGTTTCTATGCACAGCTGCTACACACACTTTCAATAACTAGGCAATTACCGAATATGATCGCAGAATATGGTTTTCTAATAATAAAGAACGCACGAAATCAGTGATCACGTTGTCAGATAATGCACTTCCAGTAAAGTAAAGCTTGCCAATTATCAGAGGGTACCAGTTTTCTTACATGAATTTAAAAGGTTTCCAGCATGTATAGGTACCTGAAGTGAACAGTGTATTAATGTATAGGTACCTGAAGTGAACAGTGTATTAATTTTGATTGCAATCTCTGTTTGAATAGCACTCATCTCTAAAACTAATACGTTAACAGTTTTTGCGATTCAAACGAGCCCGATCACTCATCCAGGAGTTGTCGGTGTGTTCGGATGAGGTGGTGCGTGGTAGGTGGTGGTGGCGTTTTGAACAGTTTATTCGATCACGTCAGTCTCGTCTACAACCATCCTGCTGCAGGCGTCCATGGAAGATTAATTGATTTTTAAAACAAGAAAACGTTGTCTTAGCTCACGACTTCTCGGTATTTGGGAAGTTGCCTTCGATGTGATGGTTTAAAGTTTTACTTGGTATTTCTAACTAGTATCAACGAACTCTATGCTCCTATAATTCGCGGGAATCTTTTCAAGTTATAGCTGTAGAAGAGCTATAATGTTTGACAGTGTTCGTGGGAGTACCTGTCTCTTCACTGAGACCACCTTCCGCTCCCGTCGTGATCAATTGCCACTTGGTCTGATTCAGTATTTCAGGAGTTATGTAAAACTGTACTCACCGCTCGTTGGCAGCTGATGAAGGCAGGCTAGTAGATTTATGTGTGTGGTTTAGTCCGTGAGGTGTAGCACTGACTCGGAGTGTTCACATCACAGCACGTCGATGAGGCGCGGGTCGCAGAGTGTGTGCCGGCGCGCGCGGCGCTCGCTCGGCTCGTCTGCTGCCGCCAGGTGAGAGCGCCGAGTGGGCCGGACGCTGCGCGCGTGTGCGTGAGCGCCTGTGTGTGCGGCACAAGGCGCGCACCCATTGGCCGAGCGTGCGACGCCTCGCCACATGCAAGGGGAAAACATTTCCATGTTTCAGCGCACCCGGAGCGCGCGACCCGCGAGGAGCTCCAGGCAGTGCGCGCCCGCCGATGCTGCTGATGAGATACCTGGCTGTGGCACCAACTGCACTATCTGACTATCATGTTGATAACTTAACTAATCACAACAGATATCCAAGTATAGGCTATTCATGTTTTAAACACTTATGTTAGTTGTTCAATGACATCCGATTGAGATAGTTTCAGAAATAGTACGTAGCAGTCACTGTAGTATCTAATCATGTTGTACCTATACCTATCCCCGGCGAAAATAGCCCGTCTGAAATCATTAATCCGAGAAAACGTGTAAATGAACGCTAACCAAACCGATTTGGTTGTAAGTACTTAAGTTTTGTGATTAATGTCACGCTCATCCTTGCATGTATAAATTTAGGTCAAATATTTAACCGTAGGATTGATTTTTTTGTGGCAACAGTGGTTTTAATCTCTTATTCGTAATAACTTTGATCAGCTTCGTAAATTAACAAGCTACAGTATATACGATGTTATTACAAAGCTGAAGCTGCATCTTTCTTGGAACACACCTGGAAAATATTATTAAATAGAGGAAACATTTTCTGTGAATGCGGTTCAAGTGGTTCGTGTTGGTAACTACACGCGTGGCGCATCGTGCGGCGTGACCTTCACACGGCTGCGCATGCGCACTGACGCCGACGCCGTGCTATAATCCTCACTTATCCCCGAATTTATGTCAATATAATATAAGGTAGGTATGAAGGTGCGCTTTAAACAATCATTATTGTATTTACGATACGTATCTTAACAATAAAAAGTCGATAAGTGTCATGCCTCGCGCTATCTTATCAATTAGAGGCTTACTTAAGACATCGATCATCGGTCTAATTACCTGCGATACTGCTAATCACGGGAGAGCGCCTCGCGTCCTCCGCCCCGTGACGCGCCACAGACACGCCACACGCCACCAACTCGCCACACGCACGCCACACCGGCTCCATACTCTAACGTGTACGCCGCATACACGCTGATACAAGGGATTCAAGTCTGACTAGGTTTGAAGCAAACAAAATATTGGAGTTGTAAAAATAACTAGATAGTTACATATGATTTTTTCACATTGTTTCCTTAAATACAAAATATTATAAACTTTACCAATACCAATGTATTTTGCCATTTTATCAGTTTAATAAGCACATACAAAACTTGAGTGGGAATCCCGGAATGTGCTACGCATCAGATAAAATCATATAATGCATATTCGATCCGTCACGTTTGTGAAACTCCTGACTTCCGAACTAAGGTGAACGTCTATGGAAGTCAAGACGCTCTTTTACATTTGAGTAATATAGGTACAATATAAAGGCAAAGGGTGCATGCTACAGCTAAAAATATATATGTTTCTCAAAGCTACCGCAAAAAATATTTGCACTCCTATACATATTTTTTTTAATAAATCACAGGCAAAACAATTTTCCCCGAGGTATGGCAGAGTGCGAACATAACACTAATCTCTAAATCAGGCAAAGCATATCGGTAGAAGCAGGATGTTCAGAACTATCATCCTATATCCATTATGTCAGTCCTGCCGAAGCTTTTTGAGAGATTAATACACGATAAAGTATACCCTGTTCTTTTCAAATTCAAATTCAAAAGTTATTTATTCAAACTAGGCTGAGAATCAGCACTTTTCGAACGTCAATTACATAAGACAGTCCCCCAAAACGCCCACCCTTCACCACTTCCTAGTGCATTAGCTGGGAAGAAGAAGTGGCGCAACAAACTCCCCAGCAGCACAGCTGTCTGTTCAGTTAGAAGAACAAATAAAAAAGATTCTATATATATTATATATATATATAAGTATTCAAAATAATTTACATTACGCAGCACAAAACATAATTTAAATTATTAGCCATATGTTAGCTAGCACACGCCAATATACCAGACAAAATCATCAAGAACAGCTAAGCTCAGGCAGAAATAAAAAATTTAACGTAAACAGTACCTAATATCTAAATAAAACCCTCCAGCCATAAAGGGCGTGCCCGCTTACATATAGTTGTAACTGGAAGTTATAAATGATAAACTAGGACCATCGAGGTTAAATAAATAAACAAAACAGTTAATTACTAATAACAATAAATAATATGATCAATTGTCGAGGTCACTAGCTAACCACATAATGCAATACAACTCATAAAAAAAAAACATTGTGATGAGTAGATTTTGTCAACAATAAATTAAATTTAAATAACTTGACTTATAAAGTCAAATAAAATAAACAATTATATAAACTCATATAACTTGTCAGTAGGTAAGCTGGAGAAAGAACATAAACATTGTCTTGAGTTAATCACAGCGACCAACTATTCTTATCATTTAAGTAATCGTTGATAAAATAGTATGCCTGTGAACAAAGCTTGGATTTTACTTTCGTTTTAAACGCATTAAAAGGCAAATCTACCAAAGAAGAGGGTAGCTTGTTATAGAAAGTTATACCAAGCCCAACAAATGAGTTATGAACCTTATGAAGCCGGTGAAAGGGAGCTCGTAGTTTGTCCTTATTTCTAGTGTTAACATTGTGAAAATTTGTCTTTCATTACATTGTCTTCATCACAGTATAATTCAACAACAACATGGATTCGTAAAGGAAAGATTAACTACCTACCACAAAGGTGACATTTATGGATTATTTATTTAGCAATATTTTCATGTTCAAGTGGATACCATTTACACTGACTTTCGAAAAGCATTCGACAAGGTTTATAATGAGTTGCTACTGAATAAAATTTCATTTAACGGTATACGAGGTGTTTTACTCCGATGGTTCTCAATGTCTCGAACAGAACTCAAAACGTCGTAGTTAACAGTTTCAGATCTGCTGCAGCTATTAGTGCAACTTCCGATGTACTTCAGGGTTCAATTTTGGGATCCCTTTTATTTATCTTATTTATAAACGACATTGACACTTGTTTTCGAAATTCTAAATTCCTGCTTTATTCTGACGATCTTAAAATTTATAGACCTATCAAAAATTTGCAAGACAGTATATTGTTACAAGAAGATCTGGATCGCTTCAGTGAATATTGCAGATACAATAAATTGCAACCGAGTCTGTCTTAATGCTGTTGTATCAGTTTCACGAAAAATAATAATGTTCTCAAGCACCCTTATTCTTTGGATAATACTACATTATCAAAGGTGTTCCTTATTCATGATCTTGGTATTCTCCTCGAAGATAAACTTCACCTTGATGCCCACATTAAAATAGTTGTAAATAATACCTATCAGATGTACTGTACGGTTTTGTGACGAGATCTGCGAAGGAATTTGTACGCCCCTCTACCTATTATCTGTATATGTCTCTGATCAGATTATAGGTCGAGTACGCAGTGCCAGTGTGGAATCCCTTTTACGATAAGTATTCAGAACGTATTGAAAACGTTCAAAGAAAATTCCTAAAAGCCATGCATTTCCGTTGCTTCCACACGGTTTTATGATGGTTTACTTAAGAAGTATAAATTACTTGGTCTAAAATCAAGACGCACTTCCCGAGAGACGGTATTTTTGTTTGATTTGTGTAGCAATGTATATGACTGTATTGAAATCCATAATAAAATAAGTTATACGTATATGATTCCTAGAACGACAATATGCCGCGGGGTGCGCGCACGGCCACTGTTTGCTGTTACCTCTTGTCGCAGTAACGCAGGTATGCGGGCACCTCTGCGTCGACTAACTAATAATTACAACAAGCAATTCCATCATATTAAATCGATATGTTTACTCTTTCTGATGGTAGATTCAAAAATATTGTACTCAAAACACTTAGTCACTAACTTACTCATTTTAATTAAGATTTGCATGCCTTGATGAGTTTTTCATTGTTTGCTAATTTTGCTTTTGTTTTACTATTAAGCACAAAAAAAGTTTTCTACTTTAAATTATTGTAGTTTTAGTTTAAATAGCATAGTTTGTAAAGATTAATTTTTATTTGTCCGTATTTTTTGTATTTCTTCGTACAATCAATTTTCTTAAATATCTTTAAAAGTATTCATTTAACATTATAAAAAAAAAAAATGGGATCCTAATCTAGAACGAATCTTGTCGAGCAAAATTGTTCGCTTTGAGCTAAGTTTTGGTTACTTTGTATGATATTTAGATAGATAGTATTTTAACTATCCATAATTTATGGATTAATAATAATAATAAATATTTTCAAAAAATGCGACAGATAAATATAAAGGTCTGAAGTCAAGTCAGAATTTTCCAGCCTGTATATGTCATGAGCCATAACTGACTGCTTAGCTCCATAAAGGTAATGATGATAACCATTTGCAAGGTTAAATCTGTAATTATCTAAAATATTATAACATTTTACCTCGTCCTTTTACAATTTACGGTAAAAAGAATACCAACATAATGCAATATTGCTCATCCCCCATAGCAAATAGTGTAATCATTTATGGTGCGTTACATACGATCAATCATAATATGAATCATTTTGAACGCTATTCCTAATCCATTGCTTCATATGTTCGAAAAATTTGTCTGCAGCTCATAAACGTAAATAAAGCAATTTGTTGAACTGTCAAAATGAAACAGATTGTGATTGATAGCGTGTTACGCATTTAGGGTGCTGAAATACAGGGAATATATATGGAAAATTTGAACAAAATCTATCCGGTAGTTCTTTAAAACTATAATTTCGGCACTAGAATCAATCCTAGACCTCGTAGAAATTACTTGCAATTTTCGAAAAGTTTTGACTTCGCTACATTTCATAGTCTGAATTCTTTACCTACGTGCCGTCACACACGAACAGCGACCCTAACTCCAAAGGTTTCGTGAAACATCTTGATGATCACCTGAAGCTTGTCGGCTGCTGTGAATGTGTTCTACAGCTGCGTCGGACAGAACTGATGGCAGTTGTCAGTGTGACGGGGTGTTGCCGGGTGGCCGCACCGGGTTACACTGGGACTCAATTTCATAATATAATTGCCTTTGTATTGATAGGATAGGCCGTATCTACCTGCCTATTTATTACTCGAGGTAGGTACTCACAAGGTTATCTAATAAAACTTATTATCAAATCAATAGACGAACTTATTTTTGCTCGTATCTCAATCTCAACGTTAACAAAATATTGTACGTTTAAAATATTTGAGTCAGGTTACATAATTAGAAAGTGCTGGCATGTCTCGCAGTCTCGAATTTGATTGTAATAAATAATTTTTGAATTTCTTCAAAAATAATTTATTTCAATCCATTTAAGATATATATATTATGGTAAATTAAAATTCCAGTCACAATAAATATAATTATATAAAAATAATTAATTCAATTATATAAATAAAATTAAAATGATAAAATTTAAATATAATCATAAACAAAATTAAAATGATTAATAATACGCCTACATCTGAGTCATTTATTTGTTTGTTTGACATTAATCATACAACAATGGTTAATATACGTATATATTTATAGATAATGTACTGACAATCAAACCTGTTCGCAAATAAATCAAAAGATGCAAGTAATGCACGCACAATGGTCCACTGAAGGACTAAGTGCGGACACCAAACCCCATAACATAGATGCAAGTAATATGCGACAGATACAAAAAAACTGGAAAAACTAAACAAAAAGTAAACAGTTGTCAAAAACTTCAGATAATCATAATCAGCCTATAATGTTCCCACTGCTGGGACAGGCCGCTGCTCTATGAGAGGAAGTTAAAAAATTATTGACAACTATTTGTTCAGAAATTATTTAAAAGAGTACAAAATAATTATTTTCGACCCTGTGCGTAGCAGTTCGTAGTAGCGCGTAGCACGCCTACGAACACCGTAGCCAATCGCATGACTTGTGCCTGTTCACAATTCAACAAAAAAAAATCTTTTTCATGAACTATTAACCTATGTATCAGGCATTAGTATGTACCTTGCAAGTACGGAAATATACCGCATGAATTGTTGGTAGGTACAGGTACTATCAGTCCGATTTTTTTTTTATCTAAATACCTAAATAGTTGCTAAGTTCTGTGTGTGTTTGACAATAATTTGGTAATGTAAGCAAACAACCGCATGTAAGTGATGCGGTGGCGTCACGAGCGGCTGACACACGCACCTCATATAGGCTTCACGGTAAGCGATTGAATCACCGCGGCCAGGCGGAACTGACATTGTACGAACGTCAACTACATAGTTCCGTAATTTAGGGAAAACATCACACACTACCGTCTCGTCGTTCTGTAGCCTGAACGACGAGATAAAGAGACTGTGATAAACGATCTTAGACTTGAGATCGAGTCTCTATAAGTATGTAAGGTGCGGCACAACACGAGTCGCCTCTCATTCACAGATCTCGTAGGCGGCGACGAAACTATACATTAGACGTTGATTGTTACAAACGATATGTTGAACTATATAGGGCTGCTGGGTGTAACGCGCACTTTGACTAGGAGGTTGAATACTTTGAGAGACACAGCTTTTCAAACAGGCCAACTAGGATTAATATGTAAAACCAAATATAAAGTGGTGATCGCCCAAATATAAAGTTGTTACTTTTACTCTCTGGTCCAAAGCTGGACCCCCCAGAAGTGTTCCTGGCTACTGCCTTGTAAGTAGGTATTAGGAACGTTGACATCGAGGATGATCGACTTTCTCATGTCAGGAAAACTTAGTCTACACGCATAATTATGTTATTGTGCAGGGAGTGGCCGGTGCGGCGGCGCGTCAATAACAATCCTAAAACTAAGTTTATCAATAAGTCTGGCAGATAGCTTCTTCCGCTTTATATAAAATGTCTTGATAAGGTCGCAGAAGCATAGAAGCTTGGAAAGTTAACTACGGTTATTGGTAGATGATGATTTCGCAGTTGATATAATGGTAGCTGGACACAGTGGACGTAACCCTCCGGTGTGAGGAGTAGCGCCCGCGGTGACGGCGACAGCGTTGTCTTATCAGCGCACTTGACGAAGCTGATAACGGCTGGTGTGTGTGTGTGTGCGTGTGATAGGTATGTCGCACTCCATGCTCAATGATTCAGACGCTATTGCCAGATCGCAGTTATTTGTTCAATACTAAACGCAGTTGTTATTGTAGAAGTCAAGTTAAATACTAAACTTACTGGAATCGCTCAAGTCTGTTGTCATTCATCGATGCAACAATGGGTTCTCTAGATCACATTTTTTCCGAATACATTTATACTGGAGTGTTATGGCATGCAGTTTACAATGAAGTGAAACAAAACTAAAAATCAACAAAAGTTGTTTCCTTTGGCATGCCGTCGGCGGTATTCATAGGGTACCGAAATAAAAATTACCTCTATCTTACACGTAAGATAGAAAAAAAAATACAATAGACACTTTGACAATTGACAATTTTGTCTATTGTATTTTATAATGGATTTCCGCAGTCACGCCTGAATCAATTAACGTAAAATAGAGGTAATTTTATTTCGGTAATCGGTATTAATACCCAATTAATACCCAATTTAAGGTACACATAAAAAAAAAAAAATTGAAACCTAAAACTACCCATAGTTATCAAAGTCAAAGTCAAATCATTTATTTCAAATAGGCCCTTGTCTCTTTCGAACGTCAACATTTACAAAAAAAAAAAATTGATTCTAGTGGCTAATAATGTTGAAATATTAAACTTACCTATACTAAAGAAATATCAATGTTTTGTCAAGTTGTAAATAGCGTGCGTAGCAGGGAAAGGTCACACCCAAGATGATGTGTTTTATAAACGTGATTTAGTCGTCGCTGGAGGGCCGTCAACGGATTAATCTCGCAGCACTCTCGCGCATTCTCGCGGCTGTCGGAGATGACGCGGCTTGTGATCGTGTCAGACGATTTCGATGGCATTATCTTGTCACGACAAGCACCTGCTTATGTGACAAGTTGTTGCGAAAACATATTGAAGCAGTTAAGAGGATAACTTCTAAGATGATGAAAACACTTGCTATATTGTGTTATCATTTATTCTAATGGAATATTTACAGTTCATTAAACATACATTAATGCAAGAAACTTTAGAATCGACGGACCAGAGGCAGTCTCCGTATCATAACATGAAATACTGTATGTACAGTACAGCAGGATCTTCCATTAATTAAAACTCTTTCCTGAAAATAGTTTTTTTTGCGATGGCCTGATATTGCGGGTGGCCGTGGGCGGCGGCCACCACTTTCCATCAGTTGGGCTGTCTACTTGTTTACCATCTAATAAAATAAAAAATTGCTCGTGTCTTATCACACCTGTCACGCCTGTCAATGCTGCTGATAGCGACAGATATTCTCACACGCAAGCTAAGCCAATAATTGGGAGCATTGCTCTACATTCTTCGACAGCAGCCGTCTTGAGTGGATCTCATGAAGCACCAGCCGGTGGGGTAGGCTGTGTCCGGCTAGTTATGAGTAAGTGACACAATGGTGACCCTTAGGTATACTTCAGGGACAATAATAGTACAACAGAATATTTATTGTTGTAAGTAATAGGCAAAATATCATAAAGATGGTCAAAATCACAAGAAAGTATTTCTGTTATGTACCCATACTGTATGTTTTATGAGAATAAACAAAAATAAAAATAATGGTCTAACGTGGAAAAACAGAAGACTAAACTTACGTATTTTAATTATATTTCAAGTAATTACCTTCATTCTACGCCAATAAATTTGACTTTACTATGCTCTAAGTATTTTATCTTTATCGATGGTAAATGATGTGCCTTCGTAATCATCATTATCATGGTCAATACTAAAAGCCAGGAATCGCTCACTTTCTACTGAAGATACAGTTTGTACCTGCACACTGTACTGACGTTATCAAGCTCGCCATCGAATTGTTCTCATGAAAATGTCAATTATGCAGGCTCTTGTAAGGGATACATCATCCACCTAAATTCAGTGGAAACACATCGTGTTCGTTCCAAGGGGAGTTCTAGGTTCATTTGTACAGTGGCAGTAAATGAAAAGTGTCAATATTCCAACAGTCGCCGCTCATTACTTAACTCAATGTTCCACTGTTCATTTCAAACGTTTTTAACGTACACACTTTTAAGTTGTTTTGAATGAGTACTGTAAAGTAAACGTAAGAGTAGCCGCAGTAATGAACGCTGTTACTAAATAAGCAAAACTCCGTCGATCCATAACGTAACGTTGATGTGTTACATGTGCGCGAGTGTGCGAGGGATTACGTGGTGTTGCACAACTGCGCGGCTATGTGGGGCAGTTGCAAAACCAGCGCGGCAGCACAGGTCACCGCGTCCCTGACTGGCTCACCAGGAACGTCCTCACTCTCCAAACTACGAACATCTCATTGTGAGCCCTATTGAGTAAAATGGAAAGGATTGGAATACGAGGACACAATTTGAAAATCTTTGCAGACTACCTCAGTGATCGTACTGCAAAGGTGAAATCGAGCAACGCGAAAGTGATGAACTTCCTATCACTTATGGCGTTCCGCAAGGCAGCATCCTGGGGCCTACTTTCTTTTGCATTTATATAAATGTCTATCGAAAATTATCAGATATTTACGTATGCGGATGATACTGCCCTTGTAATAGATGGTTATGACTGGCCCCAGATAGACCAGATAATTTGCTCACTTTATGTCGATAAACCGGTATATTTTCCCTTTGCCATTAGGTCAAATCTGTGCCCGACAAATTCCCTTAACCTAAAAGCACACGCTTGTATCTCAACGCAGTGTAGCTGCCTTTTCCGCACTTAATCCTCTTCTGTTAGATATTTGGGAGTATTCATTGATCAGCATCTTAACTGGCACCCCCAAATAGTCAAAGTCAAGTCTCGAATACGTCAGCTAATCTATATTTTTAAGAAGCTACGAAACTCTGCTGATCATGATACGCTAAAATGTATATATTTCACCCTGTGCTGGTCTGTCCTAGCGTACTGCTTGCCCGTGTGGGGAGGTGCCACCCAAAATGTCTTTACCCGGCTTGAGGGAGCCCAGAGAGCTATCTTGTGGTAATGCTCTCTCGTCCACGAAGTTAACCCAGTGTCCAGCTCTATGCTGATTGCAGGGTACTCACGGTTAGGCAACTTTATGTGCTCCTGTCGACACTACGCACACTCTGTCCCCCCCCCTAAGGAACCGACTGGTAGACTTAAGCCTAATGTTTTTCCTCTGGAACACTATAGGACTGCCTTTGCCAAACGCCAATTCTATGTTTCTAGCACAAAAATTTATAACAAAAAAAATAAAAAAAATATTCTTACTCAAAATTTCAATGTAAAAACTCCCTTATGGATTATCCTCAAACATTAACTTCTGATATTACTGAGGATCGTCTACTGGGTATTCTACAGTTATATTTAATTATATATCTATTCATACACACCCACACGCTACACCTACATTCACACACACCCTACACATACACTTTACACACACACCCTACACTTACACACTACACACACGGTTCATCTTACGGATAAGCATTTTTCTTCTTTTTTTTATTTTTTCTTTATAGATATTATAATTCTGTTTTCCACCGTTAATTGTAAAATCTTTTGGTAAAGTAGTACCTACTCAAATTATATTATTTGGCTTTGTTGCTAAGGAGAATCACTGACTCCTAAGTCATGGGAACCTACACCTAGTTTAGGAGTCGAGAGTAGGTATTTAAATATTGACCTTTGTATTAAGCCTTTTTATGTAAAGAATTTATTTTATTTTTATTTATTATTGTTATTAAAGCATTTCCAACTTACATGTACTAACTTAGGGTTCTATTCCCATAACAGGATCTCCCAAACTCTTGGTGTTCCATGTTCCTGAGCGATAGGGTCGGCGAATGCAAAGCCCCATGCACCCCTCGGGGCTCGCTGGCGTTCACTGCGAGCTAATCTAATTACAAATACCGCCATGGGAGGTGATACAAGGTGTCTGTGCGTGTGTGTGTTCAGTGCAACGACCCCATAGATACACCACTTAGTATCGCGCCTTTCTTTAGATATGCAAATTGTTATCTCGTTTATCTTAACTAGGCGCTAATGTGAGACTGGTTATCTTACAGTTTTGATAATCGTATCTAACAGATACTGTATCTAGCTGAACAGCTGTTGTTACTACATAGTACACGCGTGCATGCGACCGGCTGCGCTGCACGCATCCGAATAGCCGGACGCGCGTCCAGCTCGCAGCCATCTGGCCGTCCAGGAGCCGTTCCTAAGCTATAGCAGCATGACGTAATACTGAGTCATTAGTTAGTATTTCTAGTACTTGAATGCGGTACTTCTTAATATGTTATGAGTAGGTTGATCATCCTTGCAGTATCGAATTAGGCACGGTGAGAGAGGAGAGTCGACGTGTGCGACTAGTGGCGTCGTTGTGCAAGCGAGCGGCGAGGGGACTGGGTGTGTTCGAGTGACGTGATAACGTCGGCAAACAAGCCACGAGCGTTGGCAAATATTTGTAGGGAACGTCGCCGTGTACCTCCCGCACTCTCCCGCCCGCCCCCCGCAGCCCTGCAGGGAGCGCCGTATCTGGAGCTGAGATACCGCGATACCATCCCCGATACCGAGTAATTATCAGATACAGGCCTACAGATTTGATTACGAGAGCGCGTGTCTGTCGCCGTCTCATTACAGTCGAGCCGGCGCCCGCGCAGCCTCGACGCCTGTAGGATGAGGCTCCTTCCGCGGAGTGCAGTGCGAGCTGTGCAGGTCATACAGAGTCCTACACGCGCGGTAGGTAAGTAGGCGCGCTGTAATCCCCGCTCCGGATCTGATAGGCGATACATCGGCGGATTATTGATGGGCGCCGCTCGACCTCATCGCGATCTTATCAGTTGTTTTTTTCGTCGAATATTTTCCGTGAAAAGCTAATAAAGAGCGGGGCTGAGGGGGATGGCGCGGGGCGCGCGGGGAGGACGCGCACGTGACGCGATGCTCGCTGATAAGACGCCATATTGTTTCAGTGTATCACCCCCCCTGCCCCTCCCTGAACCACTCATCGCAGTCAAGTCCCTGTGCTCTGTAAACGGGTAGGTATGTCTACATGAAAGTGTTTATGTGTGCGTTATATATTTTATCACGTACTCCACGCGCTAGTCGAAGTAGGCGAACATCATGCCTTCTTTGTTGTAAGTACAAGTTATGAAGGAACCCGAACCCGTTTGCCGTTTGCCGAGTTGCTTTTCTTCACTGTACCCAAGAATCAGGCTGATATCACAGATAAGAGTAAAAAAAGGAGAAATAAATAGAAAAGGAAGGGGCTGTTGGCAGGTAGAGGCCTCATACATCACATGACTAGAGCCAGATTCTCAGGTCCACACATAAACTCTCAATAGCTAATGAGTCGGCAAAATTATCGACTGTTCACAGTCACAAGTATGTAATAGGACAGATAGGTAAACTCTGGCTAAGAGTAGCTCACTAACTGAGCATAGTTAAGCTAATGAAACAAGAGAGGTGCTGTTTTAATTGACCTTTAATTCAAGGTGTACTTCTGATCGCTTATGTAATATTTACACAGATACATGTTCACTAAGCTAACGCCTCCGTCGACGCGCACCGCGACTATAACACATAAATATTTATAACATCACATATACTCGTACTACATTTATGTATTAAAATAGTAACATATTTGGCGACATGCTTCAGATCTACTCGGCACCGAACAACACTGACACCGACGGACACCACACAAATTTATACTCAACTAAAATTATTATTATATATTACTTTCAATAACATGCAACAAAAGTCGACATTATAAAAAAAAAACATAGTTACAAAAAACTAATTGATTTTTATAAACACTAATATAGTTATAATTCGGATTAATGCATTAGAGAGGTACCTCAAATCTATGCGTTCATAGAGCTTAAAAAATGCAACTATCAATATTATTGTCGTGTAGCATGCCGCGCGAGCACCGCCGCAATACAACGGCGACAAACGCTCGCGAACACTCCGCGCGTTCGCTTCGTTATGGCAATGTTACGACGCGACTACCGCGCTACTTACTAATAGTTCAGTACTTTCTACACGAACGTCACCGCGCCTGCTGCACTCTCTGTTCGGAACATACAAAGTTCCTTGTAATCTGACCAGTTGCGTTGCTGATTCTTTATATTTGTAAAGAGACATAGGAATGTCCAGATGTAAGTACAGAGTGTACAGTGTGTAGTGTCACGTACAAGGAGTACACACAGCGTTGTGGTGGACGCTCACCTACTCGTATAAATTCGTGGAATGCTTGTTGAAGTCATGGAGTCAACGACAATATCTCTAAGGTTATTACTAATGGAGTAGTAATAAAAGCTCCGTTTTTTTTGATATGGTCATACTCTAAATATAAAATTTACTGCTTTAAATACTAATTTTCCGACAACTTATACGCGAATGCAAATAAAGAAACGAACGAATACAATACTGAAAATTCCGAAAAACCATTATAGCATTTGCTGACGTAATATTTTTCCACCAGCTTAAATTACGTTTTAACGAAAACTACAGTTAGTAATTTTTATCCCGAAACCCAGATTAAAAAATGGTGAAAAAAAATCTGCGAGCAACTTGGAAATAGCGCTCGCTCGGCTCGTGCGCGGTTGGTCACAGTTCTTTCACCCACTTTTTCACCTCTGCACCCAAACGCAACTACCGGTAGGTAATTATTTTCATTAAAATTGAGAGTTAAAAAAGGTTATCCAATAGTAGAAATTAAGCTGGTTTCTATAGAGCTTCAGAAAATGATTATTTTAGCAGAACAAATGTTTTCGGAAACTTAGTATTTTTTTCGGTAATTCATTTTAACACAGTTTAGATAGTATTACAGTCAACCAGATCGCTGGAAGTTAATTTGTTTTTCGGAAGCTTTATTATTTCCCTTACTAATGTTTGTGAGGGTGCATTCGATGCACCGACACGACGGCTCGCACCACCTCCCGCGCCTTGCGGCGAGCACATACGTCGTGTCAGTACGCACTTCCGCAAAACAACATTATTTTATAAAAATAAAAATATTAGCGTTCAACATAAAATAAAATTTTGCTGTGTAACATTCAAAACAGCCTCTTTGTAGCAACAGCTCACTAAAAAAATATTCTATGTAAACATTTAGGAATGGTTCAGATACAGTCTCATCGCATATTATACATTATTATTTGGTAACAGTGGGAACACACAATTAAAACATAGCACATTGCAGTACATACAGTAATTGGTGAATCATACGACCTAGAGTGCACTAGTGCGGTAAACTTGTTTTAGCATTCTATGCGGACAGCAGCGGTCTGCAGCCGCGGGACTCGGGCCGTGACGTCACGGCTCGAGTGGATACAGCTACCTATGTATGTACAGGGCGCGTCGCTGCGCCGCGCTATTTGGTCAACTAGCAGCGCTTCGTCGCCCGCGCTTACTTTCTATGTCCTAACTAACGTATCTAAACAACTGAGATTCTATAACATTATGACGGCGGCCGGGCCGGCTGGCTGCGCGGGCGCGGCTCAGCTGCCCATGGATACGACGGTGGGCCGCTCCAGCCGCTCGTCGGCGGCGCGCCGGTACTCGTCGTCGTACAGCGCGTGCGCGTGCGCGGCGTGCGCGTGCGGTGCGTGCGCGTGGTGCGGCGCGTGCGCGGCGTGCGCGTTGTGCGCTGGCGGCGGCTCTTCCACCTTGAGCGCGTGCTGCACGTAGTAGTTGAGCGCCAGCGGCGAGCGCGCGCCGCCGGACGCGCCCGAGCCGCTCTCCACTGTGGACACACGAGGAACTATTACTCACTGCCGCGCTGGACCGGCTGTTTCATTATTTGGAGCCACGTAACATTAAAGCCTCGATGGACTGAAATGGACTATTGGTGACCGTCTAATGCCCTCGTGGACAGAGAGAATGGTCTATCACTGGTCAGGCGCGCTGGGATAGCCGATACGACACGAGTACGGGTGCAGTACTCACGCAGGTTCTCGATCTTGACGCCCGATGTCACGGTGCGCTGGACGGCTGCCTTGATACTTCGCTCCGCTTTTATACTATTCTTAGGTTTCCTTTTTCTTGTCTGGAAAATTATTAACAATTCATGGTTAAAGTACGGGAAACTTAGCAGCAGTTACGAGTAGCGACTATTACCTTTGACTAAACGTTCTCGATTGTTGTGGAAACGAAACAGTGTGTCTTACATTACAACTTACTTCTTTGAGGAAAAGCTATTTATTATTATAAGAAATGAAAGATCCATGTGAAGATTTCTCACAGAGATTATCTTTATTTTTATCATCAGGAAGACTGTCTTCTGAATACTTCGCGAACTGTTCGACGCGAAATAAATAATCGCGGTGAGAAATGTTCACTTGTTTCACAGAAATATCTTAGTTTCCTGGCTATAAGTGTTACATGTAAGCCAAAATATGCGCCCGAACTGTTTTGTTTTGTTTGTACCCAAGAGTAATTTGTGATAACCAGTTTGTTATTAACAACGAATATAAATGTCAATCAATACAGTAATGCCTGTGGTCACCTCGTCTATTACCACCGGGACCTTTAGGTCGTAACGAAACGTTTAGTGGTCACCACTCATTAGCAGCCACGCTATCTACGTACTTATGGAAAAACTAGCGAGGTACGGTTAGGAAGAAGTTAAGAATTTACTGACTTATTCAAGTTGCTTGTTCTGACTATATGCATTTACTGACTTTTTTAAGTTCCTTGTTCTGACTATTATGCATTTATTAACTTGTTCCAGTTGCTTGTTCTGACTATATGCATTTACTGACTTTTTTAAGTTCCTTGTTCTGACTATTATGCATTTATTAACTTGTTCCAGTTGCTTGTTCTGACTATATGCATTTATTGACTTGTTCAAGTTACTTGTTCTGACTAGGTATATGCATTTATTGACTTGTTCAAGTTGCTTGTTCTGACTATAAGCTTTTATGGACTTGTTCAAGTTGCTTGTTCTGACTATAAGCTTTTATTGACTTGTTCAAGTTGCTTGTTCTGACTATAAGCTTTTATTGACTAGTTCAAGTTGCTTGTTCTAACTATAAGCTTTTATTGACTTGTTGAAGTTGCTTGTTCTGACCATATGCATTGAATTAGGGGTCTCCCAGTGTTCGAAATTCGACCAAATATCATTAAAATGTTAAGTGATAGAATAGTCCATACTAATTCCATGTATAGTACATACAAATTCCATGCTGCCATGATAGTACATACCTACTAATTTCATGCTGCCATGTCATTATTCTAAGGTTTTTAGGGTTCCGTACCTCATAAGGAAAAACGGAACCCTTATAGGATCACTCGTGTGTCTGTCTGTCTGTCCGTCTGTCACAGCCAACTTGCTCCGAATCTAATGGACTGATTAAGTTGAAATTTCGTACACATATGTATTTCTGTGACCCAAACACGGACGTGTAACGTAAATAAATGAATTTTGAATATGGGGGTCACTCAAATGAAAGGTCTTATTGCGAGGGATCTCAAATATTTTTTAATAATTTTAAAATAACTACTTTTAAAGATATTTAAGAAATGATTAAAAATTGTTCATTCCCCCTTATTATATCTGAAACTACTGAGCCAACAATTTTGAAAAAAATACAGAGAATAGTTCTATGCTTAGATATAGATTACAGGAAAACCTATGTGAAGTCTATGGTCTTAAAATAAGGTGATAAATCACTCAATACTGTGCGTAAAAACTTACATTTGCAGTTCTGCTCCCGATAATAAGAAGGACTTATCTAACACACACACTCCCTCGCACTCTCTCTTATACTTCTGCATGCTTTGTCATTAGACGACGATTTTTTAAGTTAAAAGTAAAATTTCATATAAGTAAGTAACTGTATCATGTTCTTATGAAATAAATAAAGATTCTTTAAACCTAACAAAAAGTAAATACGGAGAAAAATATATTTTAAGTTCAAAAACGGGAAAACCCATGCTGTGATTTAGTTACATTTATCAAAATTCTGTGAAAGTATAATTTTTCGGTCCTTAACTCCTCTTAATAAGTATTATTACATTGTAGTATTGTTCATATATTTTATTTTATTTTCAAAAGGAAGCGTTTCTTTTTAGCAAAAAAAAAATCCCGAGAATTACCTACAACTAAGTAGGAAGGCCGTAAAACACCGTATGCGCCCTTTGCTTTGCTTTATTTTGGACGCTTGCTTGCACGCAGAATATAATGACACTTAGGTTATAAGATCTCACCTGTACCAAAACAATGTATTTCTGGCAAATAAACAATTGATTTGATTTGGTTTCTATGTAGCACAAATACAGCACTACCAATTGGCGGCTATTATTATACAAGCTAGGCCAAAAGAAATCACCCTATTGGAAGATACTCTCATTTTTGCAAATGGCCGCCAATGTCAAATCTGTTTTGACATTTGTGGACTAGACAGATGCAGAATACAAGTGAACATGCCATGGAGCAATACACTCCCCAAGAACGCGGAATAACCGTGTCTATTTTTTTGCGTAGCAATTCGTCTGTGGTGTTGGCGCAGCGCGAATTCCGTCGCCGATTCCCTGGCCGTCCGACACCGACTGCGCAAACACTGTGCCGTTTGGCCACCAACCTTGAAGAGTATGGGACCACACGAGACGTTGCAAATTTTGGTCAAAGACCTGCGCATGTTCCCGTACAAAGTCCAGTCCGTGCATCAGCTGCTGCATGCCGACCGCCAAACGCGCGTAACCTACGCCCAAGCCATCCTCAATCTCGAGGAAGAAGTGGACGATATTTCGACCAAAATCATAATGAGCGATGAGGCTCATTTCCACCTCAGCGGGTACGTGACCAAGCAAAACTATCGCTTCTGGGGCACCGAAATCCACGAGTGATGCACGAGGAGCCATTACACTCGCTCAAAGTGACTGCATGGTGCGCTGTTCACGCTGGAGGAGTCATCGGGCCATTTTATTTCGAGAATGCTGCTGGCCAAACGACAACAGTGGACGGTGCGCGCTATAGGGCCATGTTGACCGAGTTTTTTCTGCCGCAATTGGACGAATTAGGACTGAGGGACATGTGGTTCCAACAGGACGGAGCAACGGCACACACTGCGTGAGCCACAATCGCTATTCTGAAGGCAGCGTTCCCGGGTCGCCTCATCTCTCGTTTTGGCGATTTGCACTGGCCCGCAAGATCCCCGATTTAAGCGTTCCAAACTTTTTTTGTGGGGTTTTTTGAAGTCCCGTGTTTACATGAACAAGCCTGAGACTCTGGAAGCCCTCAAGGACAACATTCGACACGAGTACGAGAATCTGTCGCCCGAAGTTCTCGCCGAAGTGATGAAAAATGCCATAAAACGAGCCCTTATGGCAATCGATTGTGACGGCGCCCATTTGGCCGATATAATCTTCTCGACTTGACCAATAAAATTCTAAAGGTTCAAATAAACATAATCAAAAAACAGAATCGAAGGTTTTCATTTATAAAAAAAGAGAGCCAAACAACATCGGATGATTTCTTTTGGCCCACCTTGTATAAGACTTTCATCCTTAGTACCTTAGCTGTTGCGGCTACCATATACGTCTATTGAAAGAAGTGGTGTACTAAATTGAAAAGACGCAAGTGGTACATAATACCTAGGTCCTTTTCTCCTAGTATTAGCCCTAATTTAAAAATTAATTGAAAGTCGCAATAGCCAGTTGCGTCTTTTCATTGTCACACGCGGAACTGCGCCTTTTTACTTCTCGATCAAAATGTGTCCTTTTATCTTAGTTAAAGTACAAATGATAATGGAGACGAGCCCTTCTTCACTGGTGGTAAATCCGAAACTAATTGAGATTAATAAAATTAAAAAATATCAGCATATTCGTCTTTTTTCTTCATTCCGGCAATATAAACTCAATTTTGGATATGCTCTTTTTACTATCCGGGACAGAGTTAGAATGTATGGAAGAACATGTTAATCAACTACAATGTTAAGTTAGTTCTGTGTAGTAGTGGGGATGTTTTTTTTTCTCGTCTACCCCATTTTGTGGGATATCGTTAGAAAGTTCGTTCAAAAATATTGTGAGTTTGTGAAAACCATTTTTGGATTCAGGGATCCGTTTGCGAGATATTAAGCTTTTAACTGAATTTTTTTGTTAGAATCAAGTGTCCTCCCCCCACTGCCAGCTAAATGGTTGTACTTAGATTTGTGAAAAAATTCACAGCAGTAGTATATATAACGAAATTAAAAGGAAAACTATCAGAGCTAAGTAGGCTGTACAGGTTAACGAGTAATAATCAACCAACTTAAATTTGCGGTTTGAAAAACATGATCTCCCATACATTCCGTATGGGAGAACATGTTTTTCAACTACAATGTTAAGTTTGTTCTTGGGATAAATTCAACCCAACTACGGAACCCTTCATTGTGCGTGGCTCGACACGCACCTGGCCGGTATTTTTTTTTATTAATTCAATTTATTTCTAATGCATATTACGTATATAAACATATTAGCTTTCTGCAATTCTTCTCCATTTAAAATTTAACAGCGCCAAATTTCTTACTCCTCCGGCCGCGTAATTTTCGTAAAAAGGGGTAGGTACGAAGTTTTTGCTTGACGTATTAATTTATAGAATAGATAACCAACCATTTTTAGCGATATTATGTAATCTAAAATACTATTTTAATGTAACCAGCGGCTGAAGATTGCATCAATGGTGGTTTAACCGAGCATGGCAAAGCATGCTCAGGTGCGCGGTAGAAACAGTGTTGGGACGCACCTGTATGGAGTCCTTCTTCATGGCCAGTGGTCGATTGATGTTGTGCAGCTTGTAGTAGAGGCCGCAGGCGTTGCACACGGTCTCGCCGAGCGAGTTGCGGCGCCACAGCGATGTCGTGGTGGTCTGGCAGTTGGTGCACGACATGCCCGGCCGCTTCGTGCCCATCTGTGCCACCATCACACACTGTTACACCCACTGCTCTGTTAGCTCGCTGAACTATCTCTAATACAAGGTTTCTGACCAGAGCCGGTCAAGACTTCAGTTGGCATGCATGACAAAATTACAAACATTATCACGGTGATGTTAGTTATAGAAGCGATGGATGTTAGTGGGCGGGCGTTAGGTGGGGGTGTGGGGCTGGGCGTGGGGTGTGGGGGCGGGGCACGTACCCCTTTCTTCTGTTTGTAGTCAGAGGGGTTGGAGGGCTGGTGCGCGGGGTGCGCGAGCGGCGCGGGCGCGGGCAGCGCGTGCGCGTGGGACGCCGCCATGCCGTTAAACAGGAAGCCCTTGTAGAAATCCGCGCCCGGCGGGGCCCCCTCCGCGGCCACTGCAACCAGAACAAACGACTGAGCGCTGAGAGCGCAAGCGAGCAGTAGGAGGACACTCGGCGGGCGCGGATCTCGGGGGCGAGGGGCGCGGGGCCGGGGGCGCGGGACGCGGGGTTAGTGAGCGAGTTGCGTACGTCGTGCGGGGGCGCGTGGGGCGCGGCGAGGCGCTGACGTACCAGCCGCCGCGGCTGCTTCAGCGGCCGGTTCATGCCGTTCATCTTGTTGTAGAGGCCGCACGCGTTGCACAGGTAGTGGCCGGTGCCGTCGCGGCGCCACAGCGGCGTGTGGATGGCGCCGCAGTTCACGCACTCGCGCCCCTCCGTGAAAAACTCCGCCATGTCGACTGCGCAACACACGCTAGTTACAAGTAGCTCACACCTGCGTCTGCCGAGCGTCCGACTTAACTGCTTACATTACAAACAACGTCTGGGCAAACTCACTTGACCAAACGCGCAAATAAATATATATCCGGTGTTCGACTTGACACCGGAATAGAGTATAGGTTAAACATGAACCTACATTAGGTAGGTACCTACATGTTCTTGTATTACCATGCCACGACATCACTAGAATTACTGTCCTGCTTGTACATAAACATCTTTATACACTAAAAGTAAAACTTATACCTACATAATTATGACGAATAAGCAGATTGTATCAACATACACAATGCATTATTATTCAATACGTAATTTGCAGTAAACTTGTCAGCGGATTTTGTGCAATCAAGCATAAGTTAGTGAAGAGAGCATAATACAACAAAGAAGCTAAACATGGTCGTGCGCGACCTTGACAGTGAGGGTGACAGTACAGAAGTAACTGTAGTGATTCATTGACGAAGAGATGAGCACGTGAGCGGCGCGCGGCACGTCTCGGCAAGGCCGTGGCGCGGCGTGACGTCAACGCGCGACAACTGGTACAGTTGGCGGCGCGGGTCAAGTGTTAACGGGCGCGAGCGTCGACCCGGCCGCGGTCATCCGACCCACCATTGTTCCCGCGGCAACACGCGCACTCCACACACTACGGCAAATTCCCAACGAGCTCCTTGTGCCTGCCTTCTTCAAGCTCCTAAGCCATAGGATAAAATAGGTCACATCGAGGATGACCTAGCAATTCGACGGTCCATTGACACCTCATCGTACATAGCACGGTGGTGGAACAAAATAGCTAAGAAACAATCAATGTTCAATCTAACCTAGTGAATCGAAAAGAGAACAAAACGATGATTATTTTTGGGCAAACAGGAAGCGAGCCCTATGATAGTTATAAAAGCTTTTCGGCAAATACAAAATCAAATTGACCGAAGATCTATGGGGATTATCTATCAAAGTTTGTACTCCATAATCGAGACTATATCACCATACTTAGCTTTAATATTTAATTTGTGCGTGTATCAAGGAATCTTCCCTGATTTAATGAAATACAGTAAGGTTATACCCCTTTTTAAATCTGGGGACAGTAAAGACAACAACAATTATAGACCAGTATCCGTGCTGCCGGTATTCAGCAAGGTGTTCGAAAAGGTAATGCTTAATCATTTTAACTCCAATCAAATCTTACACGATCAGCAACATGGGTTCACCAAAGGACGTTGTATGACTGACGTCGGTGTAACCTTATTAAAACACATATTTACAGCGTGGGAGGGGGCCCAAGATGCCATAGGAATTTTTTGTGACCTCTCAAAATCATTTGACTGCGTAAATCATGAAACCTTACTCTTGAAACTTGAGCATTACGGACTAGAAAAGAGCCATCAGAGCAATATATGGCCTCCGCAAACGCGATTCTCTAAGGGAACTGTTTAAAGATATTAACATAATGACGGTACCTTGTCAATATATCTATTAAAACATCATGTTCGTTAGGAAAAATCTGTTTTTTCATTAAAACAAACAAAGGTGATAGACACAATTATAGGACTATAAATAGGGACCAATTAATTCAACCGGGTTTCAGACTGGCTAAAGTAGACTCATCCTTCATGGGGTACTGTTTGAAATGTTACAATAAAATACCTCCCCACATACTCCAATTGAATGAAACGAAATTTAAATCTTGTATAAAACGCACACTATGCTGCCAAGCATATTATAAGTTGGGGGATTACATCGACGACAAAAATGCTTGGCTCAACTCTGGTCCAGCTCCACAAGGGCGCATAAACTAATTGATTAGCATTCAAAATATTATTGCAGCTGCTGAAGATTGTAAAAATATCTTTAGATTGTATAAATTCAATCTCTTAGTATTATATAATTGCATAGCACATGTGTGAGCACCATCATTGGTGAGCACTATGTCTTTCATTGACTTGAATGTGCCCTGGCGGTTCAGAGTATGTCATGCTCACTCAAATGTCTCGCTGGTGGTGGCGTGTGTGTTGGATCATTAAGTTCCCTTCAGAATGGTTGTTCGTGAACGGGCGCCGTCAGTGGGGACTGGTCATCTCTTAGCTGCCACGGCTTATTTGAATTTATTTAAATTTTTGAATTGTTTTTGTTTTTATTTTTATTACGGACGCTTTTAACGTGCACGTCTTTTTGCATTGTTCTCACATGTATAATTACGTACAACATGGATGATGTAACCAATATTTTGTAAAAATATTCTGATTTAAAAGAGTGTCCGTAGAGTTTCTTGCCCGTTCTTCTCCATAGGAACCTACTACGCGTTGGAATGGGCAACTAGCTTCATATTTCTGACTGACCGACCCCTTGACAATTAAAAAGTACCTGTAATTGGTTTATTTGAAATAAATGCTTTGAGTTTTTGAGTTTTTTTTTTGAGCCGGATTTGTGTCGTTTTTCTTGCGCCCGTGTAAGTTCAGAGTGATGACATCTTGCTGGTGCCAATACCACCCGACACCATATCGTTATAACTCTAATGTTTGTGCTAAGTGAGCAGGTAGAGTGCGTAGTGTTAGCTTAGGTAACGTGCGTCACAACAAAGGGCGGCGGAGAACGCGGGTACCAGCGAGTACGTAACGAACTACCAACTGCGGTACTGAGAACGTGCCGCGCCGGTGTGCGGCGTACGGTTTCAATGGAATCTGCGACCGTTACATACCCGCAACTGAGAACCTCTCAGGGCCCGTCTACGGAACACACTCATACGTTGAGGAGACATTCAATCATGTCAAACATAATATTTTCATTGATTTTCCATGCCACTGCGACATAAGTTATACTCCATCTGGTCATCTGGAGTCCCATGAGACACATCAGTTAATCATCACAACATGTGTTTGATATAAATTATAAATGAAAGTAATCGAGTTAACTGTTTCATCAAAGTGACGTGTGGCGAGGCAGGCCACACTCCACGGCATGCAGACGGTGCAGATATTCAGTTACACGGCGCAGAACACTTGACAGAGATTTAACTGAAATGAATGGTGGCGTTTCCGATTACTCATAATAAGCATTAAACATGGATGTCATTAGCCGGCCGGTATTGGCGTTTGTAACGAGAGCGGGGCCATGTGCGCACACTATACACCCGCGTCGCGCATGTCACTCACTCGCACACACAGTTATTATTATAAACTAAAGCATTTGCTAAAAGCGAACAATAATACCTAAATGGCCTAATTACTATGTTTTATGAGTACCGACGGTTAAAATCTTTTTGCCAGGCCAGGAAGCCATGTTCTAAAAATATAAAGTGTTGCGACCCTGATCACATTTATGCCCCTGCATGTGCTGCATGTGGTAAAACACTCGCTTCTCATGTACACACGGCTACACATCAAGCTATACATTTCCAGTTTATGCTGATCTCGCATTGTATAGGATTTCCGTACAATGCGAGGCTTATACTGGAACTATATAGCTTGATGTGTAGCCGTGTGTACGAGGTAGTGGGTACAAATCCGGTCAAGTGAGTTATTCAATTCATATGAATAGGTGTATACCTACTTTCTGAATTAATCTTGGCCATGATTGACATCGGTGTAGAAAAACACTATGAGGAAACCTGGACTTATAGTTAATATAAGTCTGAAATCACCAACCAGTCTTGAGCAAGCGTGGTGATCAATGCTCGTGCCTTCTCTGTATGAGAAGAGGTCTTTGGCCTGCAGTGGGACAGTAACAGGCTGGTATATATACGTAAGGTCCTGTTCTAACGCAGATAAAACATTTAAGCATTCGTGAGACGACACCAATGTCTTGTATCTGTTAGCACGTTCTGTTCAATATTCAATTCTCTATTGCATTCCATATGTAGTCGTATTAGGTACATAGATGGTATAACAAAGTAAATGTCCAACATGGACCCTGTTGGGCACAGCAAAATTAGGAGAGAGGAAGGGGGCGAAGTACGAGTATCAATTAGGAGAGAGGAAGAGGGCGAAGTACGAGTATCAATTCAAGCAATTCAATACTGTTAAAAATTATTACATGTGTATAATTGGATGTATAATTTTAATTATGTAAGTATATACCTATATACTCGTGTTATTAGGTTTGTGCATATAGGTATAGTATATTAGTTATTTTTATTTTATGTAATAATGTAGGTATTTATTATGAAATTCTTAGAAGTATTTTCATTATTATTAAATTATGTTATTATTATGTAGGTATAGGACATATTTTCATATTTATTTATTTCTAGACTCGGCAGCCATAAGCACTTAAGTCAAATCTTAAAGACTTTGACTTAAGTGCTTATGGCTTCCGAGTCTAGATTTGATTTATATATTCCATATTATATTACCTATATATATTTCACTAGTTTACTAACGGCTAGACTAAAGCGAACTTGATTTAGCTTCCCAATTTAAGTAAGTAATGTGAAGGCTCGTGATTCAACCAGCCCCTGCACTGACAGTGATCTCGTTAGAGCTGCTGTGCAGTGAAAGCAGCTCTTGCCTGTGACGTCACTGGTCAGCTATGTACTAATGGTGGTAAATTAGAAGGCGCTCGTCCTGCAGCGATAAGCGCCACCTGGCGGCGCGGCGACGCATGATAACGTGCGCATTAGTGAGTGTCAGTGAGCAAATATGCGGAGACACGGCTTTAACGTGTGTCGACTGTTTTTTAGGACCTTTGTTTATAGCGATAGGCGAGCCTGCGCCCGCCGGCCGGACGCGCGCGCTGTTTGCGCGGCACGTGCCTTATCCGATACCATTTACGGAATGCGATTTTAATGCGCTTAAAAGGGAACGACTTCATTTTTAACAAGACATGGTTTTTTTGGAGCGACCTACGCAAACAGTGCGCGCCGTGTGTCGTTAGTTTTACGAGGCCGGTTCCACCGGCTCCACTGGGACTCGGACCGGCTTTACAATAATAAACAATATCAATGGACACGTTATTGTTGCAAGCGATTCAGAGTCGCCCGCGCCGCCGCCAACAAGGAAAACCGCGATCGATGCTAATTAAACAAGCGGCCATGTGTGGCGGCACTACACCCGCACTAGTCGCACTACCAGCACGAGGCCTACAGGCACACGCCGCACACGCCGCACACGCTCGCTGCACCTACACACGCACGCGACACATTGTTTTCGTCTTTGACACGTGACATTGAGGCTCTTTTAGACATCGAAGTAACGGAAAACAGGACATATATTTCTCTAAAAATAGTAACTTCATTATTAATTTATATCGTTCGGTTGTGTTAAAATGTAACATTTTTGACTTAGGTAGGTACTCTTTTTGTCAACGTTTACGAATTGTCTCACTTCAAATCGCTTCCTCGCCGACGACAATTCAGAGAAAAGATATTAATTTACTTTACGAGTCACAAAACTGAAATAAAATTAGGATTGTAGCATCGTGAAGAATGATGAAGGTTTAAGTGGGCTCCTCAAAAAATAGCGCGGAGTTCACACGAGCGCTCATAAATAATGCCGGAACTGCGCGCTTATCGACTGCGCCTTTTGGAAATAGCTTATCTGTCGGTAACTGAATAAAAAATATGGGAGTCACTGAGCTGCGGCCGCGCCACCGAGCCGGCCCGAGCGGCCCGAGCGCGAAGAGCGAGCGAGGTTCGACGCGCGGGCTATCGCGACGTGACCTGCCACAAAAAACACGACCCCTCCCCGCCCCGCACCGCCTGTTGCTATCTGCTATCGGGACCATCAAAAAATGATATTTTTATCATCGTTTACAGGGCGCCCAACCTCCACATCCAAATCTTTCCAATATTATGTGGTGCTTATCAACTCGGCTTCAGTAAACAGCTACAACTACATGATCTGCACTCACTGACTTATGCTCGCACGAAATCCTCTGTGAACCTATTTGCGTTATAGGTACCTACAAACTCACATTTATTTATTTCTAGTTGGTTCACTCATCGTTCAAGTAAAGTTTATTTTCAAAGTGCACATTATAGTGTAGCTACAACACGCACGCGCACTAGGTACATTGTGTGTGCTGTAGGTACCTACGTCAGTGGAACAAAGTGGACTATGTTGCCATGGCCGGCAGCTGCCGCGCGCGGCGCGCTAGTGAATCATACTGAGTGGACTTGACTGACATCAATCATTGTTTTGTTTTAATCATCATGTTTTTATATTCGCCACTATAATTGTCTGCTATTTCGTGTCGAGGCAAAACCTAACTCGAATAGTACTTCATAATGGTTCAAGGCACAAGTCATACGTATTTGACATACCTAATGTTCTCTAAAAGTTTGGTACTTACTGGCAGAGAGACTGGCGGCCGCGGACATTTGTGGACGACGATTACTTTCCAAGTTCCACACCTCCTGAAAACAGAGAGAAGCAAGTGTTGATAAGGGGCGAGACAAGCGACGCGGAGTAAGATTACATGAGTTGGAACATCTAGCTGCACAGCTCGGATGTGTGAGCTATGTGAGCATCGCACTTGCCGGCTCACAGAACAGTCACGAGCACCACTATGTATACACTTAGCAACTTTTAAAAGTGATTTGCTCCTACTGTGTTGATTTCTATTTTATTTTGTTACAAATATAGTATTTTGGAACCCATATTAATATATGAAATAGGCCTTATTTCAAAGTTGCAGTCAATGTTCCACGAGAAAATCGCTTTTGAATTTTGCTAAGTGGATATTAGCGCTCGTGACTGTACACGGCGGAGCCAGTTCGCGCCGACTGGTGGGTCACCGGTGTATGTGTGTGGCTGACCTGATGCGAGTACGGTGGCGCGGCGAGCGCGCTGGAGCCGTACACGGTGTTTGGGCGCGAGGTGGCGCAGGCGAAGGCGCCGCCGAAGCGCGCGCTAAAGGCCGGCAGCGAGCCGCCGCCCGCGCCTCCGCCGCCCCCCCCATCTGCGCCTCCCTCTGCGTACTCCTCGCCCAGCACCACTCCGCCGCCGCCGTAGTTCGGGGAACCACCTGCGTAACATAGAAAACCAATGAGTCCCTACACTAGGTTCTGGTAAAGACCCAGTTTCGGTTTGATTGCAGGCGCCTGTGCTTGCGCTGGAAGGTAACAGTGAGTATTTGTGTATACCTGCGCTGGAGGTCCAGATCTGCGGCTGCGAGTTGATCTCCGCGCCGTTGCCGAAGTACGGCGAGCCGGCTGCGTATGCGCAGCGCGAGTACACCGCCCCACCGCCTCCTCCGCCGCCACTACTACAAAAAAAAGAATTCAATGAGCAAGATAATTACTTGGAGAAACTACTGAAATATAAACGTAATCCACGGACTGTCTCATAACATTGAGTAGGTACCTAATCTAAGGACTAATATGCATCTTTTATCCGGGGAATTAAAATGGGCGTCTGTCAGTTTTTAGTAAAACGAATGATTGAGCTGGTTCGTAGTGGAACCGTGTTCGTTAATACCTGTCAATTATTAAACAGGCAGGTAGCAGTGGCACTGCATGCATCTACATAGAACAGAGGATGTGTTATGAATTATCTTCACGTAAGTGGGCTCCATAGCACAAGTGTCAGAAACACGCCTCGAGCTCACCGCCATCGTCACTCAGACCGCCACACGGCCACACGTCCGTGCAGAAGCTTGCTGTGCGCGCGAGGGCCACTCCACGCGCCGTTATCGATATAGTCACCGCGCTCACATGTACAAGCTCATTTACACACTCAATGACTTGGGCTCATTCGACTGACGCTTGTTATTGTTAGCTACCTGCTACCTATCCAACGGTTAAGTATTCGAAAAGAAGCAGCATTCACTTTATAATAAGCTTGTGGAAGGGAAATAGTTACGTACTTACTTATGACTTTGGTGTATTTTCATTTGTTCAAAATTTAATAACCAGCATTTCCTTAAGTAATTAATTATGAAAAAGAAATTAGGAAAGCATGACTCGCAAAACGTCACATAGCTACTTACGAGGTATTCAATATTTCACAACAATTTTAATTATAAATCCTATAAGTCCTATGGAAATCTTGAAGCATACCTACACGATGTTCAAGAAAGATTAGTCCAGTCAGTCAGTTGTAGTTAGTATTCAGGATGCTGCTGGATCCTGGTCTGAACTTTTTTATTTGAAAGATCGTATCAGATGTCTTTAGCATTACCTAGCTAGCGCCTTGACGACCATGCAAAAGAGTCGTGAAGGTTTTGACTCCAATAGTATCTAATCGCATAACATTGTGTGACAATTTTTTTTTGTATTATTGTGTAACATTATTTAAATTGATGCAACTAATTTGTGTCTACATGCGCGATCGAGACATTACTCAAGGATACAGATGAAACGTGTGGACATTGGTCAGTGTGGGGAACGTGACGAAGTGACGATCAACTGTGTACAACGCCGCCGCCGCGCCGTCGCTGTACGCATTACATGGCGCTGGTACCTATTAAACATTTTAGCGTCGTTTAAGAATACCGAGTACCGAGCGTGTAGTTGTGAAGTAGAGCGCAGTGAGGCTAATGGCTCGGAACGTCTCGGAAATAGGTACCTATGTGTTATCGTGCGCCGCGCCGCCGCGCCGCCCTCGACCCGCTTGCATTCATTACACGCCGCGGGACTCACACTCACAACCGCTGCGCCCAACATCAGCTCTTTCAGACGAACCCAAACACTCCAAATCATATACAAAATTGCATCGCATGTTATTTTTAATCGAATACACGCGAGCTCCACATTCAGCCGCAGGCCGACGTGCTCGGAGGAAGGCCGAGCTTTGCACGCTGGAGTCTGGACCGGTGTCCACCAGAGCCAGCACAACACACGCCGCCGAGATAAAACCCAAGGCGGAACGATGGATACGGAGCGGGACATACACGGCGTCACCATGTACGTAGTACAAGCAACACGAGAACGCGGAAGTGGAGCGCCCGCACTCGCACGTTCACACCGCCCCGCGCGCCCGCACCCCGTGCTGTGACGTAGCAACGCGCATACATTATTCTATCATGTACCTCTGCTAGTCAGCTCTTACAATAATATCCACTGCACCATTTTTACCCATTGTATTCATTCATCGTCGCATTCAGTTTTCAGTTTAGTTTATTAACTTCTGGCACACAGGGCTTCTCTATGTGAGAGGTAGTGGGCCGTAATCAATGAATGTCATGTCTTCGAATTTTTGGTTCTAGGACATAACGGTTACCACCTCACCCGTTTTGAAAACAGTGGTGATGAAATAACCTGTACTCAAAGTAAAGGCTGGGTTCGAACTTAGTCGCTTTAATATTTTCTTCAATTATTTGCATTCTGCGAAGAATGTTAATTTGCTGCGACTTGAATTGGAGTCTGTTTTATATGTAAGCCATTGTGTCTACCAAAAACAAGCACATTTCCTGGCTATATTTTCCTTGTTCATACATTAGGATACATCACATGCACTCATTGTGGCCCCAGACGGACATGACGATATTTCATATTTTGGATTTCTATTCAGACAAAATAATACGTATTAGGTTGTGAGATAATAATAAATCTTATCTCACAACCCAATACTTATTATTCACGTCTTCTTCACAATGGGCGTGTAAATGTAGTCGGTATGGATGGTCACAACAAAAGTGAGTGTTGTAGCTTGTAACCCGCAGCCCGTTCCAGGCGGCCACCCCGGCGAAGGCGGCACAGCGCATTAGCGTCGTCAGCGGGCGCACGTGCTGGTCACGCCGCGTGACCGCACACGCCGCCACACGTGCTCACTAACGACTGTCCCCCGAGAGCGCCCCGGGCCTGGAAGCAGTGCCCAGCCGCTCCGCAAGCAACATGCGGATCGGTTTAGTCTTTCTGTACGCGACGCTCGTTATTTGTGCATCATCGACTTAATCCCGCACCGGAACGACAAGGGCCTATACAAATAACTCATTCGAGACACTTAAACCGTCACTCGACGCTCACAAAAAATTATGTGTACAAATTTAGAAACGATCCGAGGGCTCTTAAAACGTGTAAAATGGCGCATTAGAAGGGGACGTGCACAAAAAACTGTCTTTCTGACAAACCCAGCGAGCGCCGGCGCGCTACGGGTCACCTGCGGCCTGCGCGGGCACAACCACCACACGGTCCACGTCCTACAACGTATTGATAACGGTACTGTACATTATAGGTACATTATAACACGAACAATTCTCGTAATGTTAAGAAATAAGTTAACATAAAAAACCTGCCATTTCTTTTAAAGCGAGAATCATCTAGTTTGTCTCGAGTAGATCAATATGCATCTTCTGAGTGCTAGGTAAACGTTCGTGTATCTGTGTGGCAGATGCAGATCAACGAGATTGTCTCTGAGCTCAAAACGTTCTTGTGAACTAAACTGTATTTAAGAATTAACATCATTGAATAATAAATACACAAAATATTAATAGTTAGACGGTTGTCGCTGACCGCTTGAAGTGGGATTTTCCTTAAACTAATTGGTAACAATAAACAAACTCGAATATTAGAGGAAAACGCAAACATGCCTAACGATATTAATTATTTTCAAACAGAACAAGTCAATAATAAAACTGCCACGCAGTGTACCTACTGCGCCGATGTATGTGTGTGGCCCAACGAACATAACCGCAATGGCTGTTTGTTGTAGTGTCCAGTGTACAGTAACACTGGACAGTATCCACACAAGAGGCACGAGTGTGCAGCCACTGCAGGAGATGTTCTCACGCGGCGCCCACGCGCGGGTCACCCGACACCCTGGGACCAGCCCTGCTCACGTGTGACTAGCCTCCCCGGGTCTAGCCCGACAGCCTCCGATCGTCGCTCGCCTATCGCGTTCCTTAGCAATACGCAAGGTACGCTTTCTTTCGAGTTGAAAAACAGTTTGTAAAACCTCACAAACCTACACAACAAACAAAGAGACGGTGTTGTTGTCGTACCAAAACAGCCCTACAGCCTCAACAAGTATTAACGTTTTGTACACAGAGGGTTGTCGCCGCGCTCTTCCGCCCGAGCGCGGCAAGGCATGGTCCCGAGCGCGCACAAAAAACGTCGTGGAGCGCAAATAACCCAGAGTTAGTCTCAGAACATATTTACACAACCAATTGGCTGTGTTTGGAAGGTTTGCTTGCTTTTGGTTTTAGAGTGGTTGCCATAAATTAATCCAAGTGTGCGGATCGACAAACACCATTTGTTAGCGCGACGCGAGAGGTGTGCGGGGAGTGCGGGGGGTGCGGGGTCGCTCTCACTAGGTTAAGTGTCGCGGCGCACAATGCCAGCGCGCGCGCACCGCAGGAAGTGCACGATAGCGTTACTCATTCGCAGAAACCACACAACGAAACACACGATCCAGCTCTCTCTTATATAAAAATATTGTGCTCTTACGTGCCGCTAATACCTTTAACTAAATAGGTACTTAAGTATTCATGCCTATTTTTCACATTTTCAAAATACCTATTTTGAGTTTTATAAACTATACACAGATTGCAGTTTTGCACTCAACACCCGACACATTACGTTCAGCGCAACTCATTACAAGCGTAACAAACAATTCATTTTATGATTTTTATCACAAAGAGAACTGTATGCTTGTTGACGCACATTAGTGCAAGTTGCTCTAATGATGATTGAGCTTTTAGGAACACATAACAAAGTGACAATGATTCAACGCCTCAGGAGGCAAGAATGCAACTTTTCAAACTAGGTCCACGCATGAAAGTTCTTTGCTCGGTCTTTATATGAGTACTTAGTTTTAAAACCTAACAACATATGAGTCATGTAGGTGTGTAGATATAAATATCAGGAAATTGTTACTGTTTCGGAAATACCCTATGACCCAATTTTTTGTTTGGGATCCATACCTACTGTTTGTATATTGTAGGAATACCTACTTTGTATTTAAAAAAATCTAAGTTTCTACGAAAACCTAAAATATGACAGTTTCACTGATGAAACTGAACATGTATCAAACTATAAGCATTTATTTCAAATAAACCATTTACAGGCACATTTAAACTGTCAAAGAGTCGGTCCGTTAGTTAGAAAGTTGAAGCAGTTGCCCATTCTAGAATGTAGATCTCTATGGAGAAGAACAAAGACAGCCCATTGATAAAGTGCACAAACGAAAACGGGTGAAAATACACAACAATTTAACTCCAAAAAAAAAGGATCAGATTTATTTTGCGTATAATTTAAATAAACGAAATCATGTAACAATCATAGGTCTAAAGTTGCTGGAAGTTCTCCCAAATATTAATTTAAACCTTGACCATGATCGTAAACTGTTCGAAGTTACCATTTCATGTTCTGAGCACATCTCAACTATTGTTTAAACTTGTAATGGTACATAATTTAAAAAAGTCACTTTTAATTTTCTTTTAATTTGGATTGCATTTTAATTCTTGCGCATGGTTTCTTTCAGCGTTTTCCTGAAGGAGCCTTAGTTCACAATTTAAAAAGAGTGGTTTTAAAAAAATCTGCCTGTATATTATGGTTCAGCAGTAGGCTAGCAGCCGCGCGGCGCGGCCATTCATTGTGCACGTGACGTCACGCCGCCGCGCCGGACGGCCACATCCTGCTGTCCTCACCGCGGACAGAGCCACCCCGCACCCCCCACACTACACATACACTAGCCTCAATCTGCTGTACACACGGCTACATATCAAGTTCTACATGTCGTGTATAAGCTGATCTCGCATTGTATAGGATTTTCGTACAATGAGAGGTCAGCTTATACTGGAAATGTATAGCTTGATAAGTAGCGGTGTTTACCAACCCATAAGAATATTTTTATGGAGAAAGTAAAACAAAACTATTTTCTGTATTAGGTTCCAATTACCGCTAAACAATAGCTAGATAAAGCAATAGTAGTACATACCTGTGGAGTGTATCTAATAAAAATATTTGCATTAACAATAGGTACTAAATTGAACGATCAGAAACATACAGGTATTATGAAACGAATAATTTTAAATGCACGTATTAATAAATAATTGAAAGGGATATGGTCTCAAGGTGGACCCATTTAAATTTTAATAACTTTGCTTGGATAGTTTTTGAGTTAGCGTCAATAATACGTATTTTTCATATTTTCAGATGAAAGTTCCTGTCACTGTTATTCACATAGCAGGTATTCGAATTTGTGTGGGGTAGGTACACACGGCTACATATCAAGCTATACATTTCCAGTATAAGCTTACCTCGCATTTTACGGAAATCCTATACAATGCGAGATCAGCATTACCTGGAAATGTATAGCTTGATGTACCACAACTAAAAAGTGAAATTAAACACCTGTTTACAAAAAAAAAAAAACCGAGTTCCAAAAATAAAGTGAAAAAAAAATTTTGTGTGGTCACTATAACAATTTTATACTAATCGGACAAAATCAAATAAATAAATCCCTCTCATCGAGAGGGGGCCTGTGTCCCAGTCCCAGCAGTGGGAACATTATAGCCCGATAACGCTGGATAACCTCACACAGTACCGTACCCTAGTGCCTAGCTAGTGGACACGGCAATGTATTGATGTATTTAGAAAGTATCAACTTACGTTATCAATAAGTATTTACTTTACTTTACAAAAAACAGTAGAAACGGTAGATATTGAACTTTGACTCTTTCAACCCTTCATACCGCTGTTTTTAAATAATTTGGATAAGCTTCTCAGACTGCTCGGCAGATTCTCGTGTGCGCTAGTGAGTGCCTTCGTATACGTGCATACATTACGGTACTTGATCGTACATCAGTGTAAGCGCATCGACGAGTAAAACGAAAGATTGTATACAGTACAGACTATACAGTTCGCTGTTTTAATACCTACTCAGTATTTACTCGTTAGTAGCCAAGTTGAAATTAAAGTTGACTAGAATTCGGCCAATTAAGTCAAACGGCCACAGCGGAGATAACGCGGCTCAATAACAATTGAACACGAAAACAAACTGGCAGTTGAGAGTGTAAACATGGCGTGCGACTAGTGCGGACACGCGGCTACGGTATGGGTTCTGTGCGGTCTGACAGTACGCAACTTTTGAAAGTTGTGATGAACTATGTGCGAGGTTTATAACTATGGTATACCACCTCTACAAATATCTACGATCGAACTATGGTGGAGTCGTCTGAAGGAGCCAACACTAGACTGGCAGCTCGTGAAGGAACTATGCGCCAGTGCGTGAAAATAAACATTATATTTTTATAATCCACGGCAGGGAAGTTTTTATATGCAGAAACTAGCAACCTATTACTGTAAGTAAATAAATTATACACCGGACCGTTTTATTTTCTTCTGATGACAGTGAGTTCAGACCAGTAAAAAATTTCGATGCTATATTTCACGAAAAGTCACCGATGCTTGAATTTCATAGAAAAAAAAAACTCGTAAAGAGATTATGCACATTTCAAGAATAATAGTATTATACGAGTACAACATAATAACATTATTATTGTGTCTTTGACATTTCTCGGAACCCTCGGGTCCCGGACCTTTGGAAGGCGTACGAGGGGCCAAAGCCAACTCGCAGAGGCCCGTTAGGCGTTTTAATGAAATGAGGCACCAACCGACGATTATCCCTGTATGCACTATGCATGTGCACCCAAGGACCACCTCCGGTTGGTGTAGGACTATTGCAGGATATGGAAACAATGATATTAGACTATGGGTTCGGGTGGCTTAAGTTCACTGGTAACCTGGAACTATGGAAGGACTATGGCCCCTGCCTGATCAATGTTTTATATGTACACGGAAAAATGGCAGGGGGTGACTTGCACACTCAATAATGGGCCCCCGAAACTGTCGCTAGCACATAGTGACGTAGCGACAAGGGGGCAACATGTCCTGAGGTGCTTGAGGAGTGGAGAGGTATTCCACGGCTTTCAGAACAATCCCAGAGCCCGGAAGATGGTCAAGATCCCTACGAGCACTTACTGAAATATTTCCTTCCTCCGAGCACGTTTGCTCTTGCGAATCTCCACTCAAGCCGGCCAATTAAGGCAAGAATGAGGTGGGAGCTCTGTTCATCGTCAGTTTTCACTCCAGCCGGCCAATAAAGGCAAGCCAGAGATGAGGAACAAGATTTCTCCCGGGAAATAGGTTCCGTGGGGTCGGTACTGCCCAACAGCTCGCCACATGCTGCCCTGCGGGTTTCTGTATCTCTCTTGGTCTGGCCCCTTATCCTAGATCCGTTCCGGCAAAGTAAACTCTACCGGCACAGACCCAGAGTTTGGAGCGCGCAAGCCCCACCACGACGTCAACGTAGAGATACGGCGGTGGGGACATTATTATTATTATTATATTACACTTTCCCCATAACGACCCTATGGTTTGTCGGGAAACGCTGTCACGCGGTCGCTACTTAACGCAGTCGTAGCGCAGCCGCTACGCTATGATGTCGTATGCTACGCAGCCGCTACGCAACGGGATTGCTAGCTACGACGCTACGGAACCCAGTTGTTATATAACGTGGTTGTAGCACATCAATGTTTTTCATTGGTTCATACAGTGGACTATGTGGGATTGATTGTTTTTTTTTTTTACAATTCGCCGACTAACACGATGGTACATAATTTTTCGTTTATATCTTTTACACAATGTGAAGATGTTATAAAAACCCACTGTAAATAAAATTTCGTGTTACAGCAATTCTTAAACCCAACAAATAACCAAAAGTATCAATAATATGATACCTACATCATAAAATCAAATACGAGTGTCTGTCTTGGTTATAGGCTTCAACCTAAATCGATCGATCGACATGTCATTCTGAACAACACAGTCCTATAGTGAGGAAGGTGTGATATTAGTAGGTAGGCAGATACCAGCTAAACCAAATGGAAATGTAACCAGCTTTCCCACAACGGGAATAGTAATTTATGAAACTGTTGCATAAAGAGGGTTGTTAAAATACGAGTGTGCGTTTAAAAATCGAGCCGTAGGCGAGGTTTTTAATAGTATCCCACGAGTGTTTTAATACCTAGCTATGTGCAGTTTCATACACTGCTTTATCTACTCTCATACATTGGGATTAAACTTACTAAATAAAAGATCAAAGTTAAAGATCAAGAACAAAAAATTCCCACGAAATTCAGTAGAACTTCACGTATGCATGGCGCCTGCACCCAGCACATCACCGCGCATGCGCTACAGCGGTGCTGCTGTCCCCACTGCTGAAACTCCTTGATGATATTAACTTCTTGGATTTGCCTTGTATCGTAATACAAAAAAAATGTTTACAATGCATTATTTTGTTAGAGAAAAAGTGTTGAGTAAAAAGTGTAAAATAGAATCATATTTTATCACTTTTTCTCTAACAAAATAATGTTAAAAAACAGTTTTTATGATGAGACTGATGATAGATCGATCCCACAATGTGGCGTGACTATTCTTGAGAACTGGGCCGGGCACATAGGTACCTGTACTATGGTACATCGGACTCCACAAAGTTGTACTGCAAGGAAAGTTGGTGGTGGATAATCCTAGCCACTAGATTGTGTCTGTACAAGTAATCGCCGTTAGCAAGACGAGAACAACAGGAACCAATATGTCGGATTGATTTACCGGGAAGGTAGCATGACCGACAGATGTACCGATACTTATTCGTCATGATAAATTCATCTATAATCGCACAGACAAAACCTTCGGTTTCCCTGAAGAGGTCGCCAAAACGCAGCCAGAATACAGACGACAAAAATTCTGTAAAGTCATCAGACCTATGAAGGGCTCCGAAAAAGCGTCTGTGTAGCCCTTTGCCTTGCCATACTTCCTTACGATCGTTAGTATCAAGTACGGCAGGTTTGCGCCTGTTTTTTTTCACCAATGAGAGCGGGGTGAGGCCCTTGTCCACTGCGACCTCATCTCGGTGCATCCCCACGTCAGTTTGAAGGAAATATTCCCTGAAACTGCATATCTCGTGGTTGTGGAGGGTTTAAGTATTTAAGAAAACCTCGACCCCCTCACTTTCGCAGGGTACATCCTCATCACTGATGACCGTAGGTGAGGCATCCGATTTGCCGTCAGTAATGTCCGACATTCCTATCCAAAGCGTCAAGTTCCGTCCCGTCTGAGCTAGTATGCCGAAAGAATTCCGGTTTTGATGTGTTCTTTCTCAGGTCGGTTCAGGTTCGGTATTTTATCATTTAAAACTTTATTTAGGCGACCAAAGAAGACCCCCTCAACGATTATTTCATGTCGGCAACATTGACGCCTAATACTTCCGACACACCCAAGTACCTACTTGTAGGTTTCGGTTGAAGAGAGGGATCTAAGCTGAATGAAATCCGAGAGTTGGGTTCCCACTGATTCCATAATGCCCTCTCGCTTTACATGCATGACTGCACATTTTTTCACACCAAATTCCATCTTGATGGCGCTATTTAACGTTTCTGTTACCTTCAGTAGCTCCATCAGATGCAAATCGTTGAAGGCCAAGAGTTTCAAGTCCACGTAAAGGAGGTGTGACATGACCACCTCTTCTAAACCGATAGCCTAGACCTGAATCCTCCTGCAGGGTCCTTAGAAGATTCAAGGCCGAAAAAAGTAGTAAAACCAAAGCGGACTCAAACAATCGCCCTGAAATATTCCCCGTTCAATCCTGATCGGTTCATCGATCCCCCGGATCTGTCGCCATCCTGGATAGAGAAGGACCGTCCTCCATTGCCCCATACATGACATCAGGACGGTGCGCAGAGTTGCATCTAACTATCAACACAACAACAACTCCAGCACCCTCATGAGCCATGTATGTGGCACCGAATCATAGCCCTTCTTATAATCTATCTAACATGTCGACAAATCCTTCCGGGATCTACGGACCTGTTGGCTTATTTATGGTCATGTCTATAAGTAATAAGTAGCAACTCCATATTATTATTAAAGCCTGTGTTAATTTGTATTAGGTACATTAAAGATCATTCTAAATAAAATAGCATTTAAAAAGCGTTCAGTTCTAGACATGTACTTGCATTAGTAATGTGAATATACATAAAAAAACGAGACGCGCAGGCATCGCGTTGTAATTGTATCAAATTAAACAGTTATAAATAAATTAACAACAGTTAGCGCGACCGCAGCTCCGCGACCGCGTCCTTATCGCACCACGCCGTGTGACGTGCCACCGCCGCACAACACACACACACACTCACACGCCGCTGTGTGCTCACCGACATTATCATATTATTCATTTAAAATAAATTACAAGCACCCTGGTGCGGTAGGTACGTCGCCGAGACACATCGGACGCGCGAGTTACCGAACTCACCGAATTTCACTTACAAACTTTTGCACGTTATTGTTCAGCGAGAAGATACAATGCTGAAATAATACACGTGCTGAAAACAGTCAATATTCAAAAGAAAGTCGGCGTTGTTGTGCATGCACCGAACGCAGACGTGGCCGCGGTGGACATTTTGAGCTTTCTTTATCCATTAATATTTTAAAGAAATTCCCGGAATACAATTAATCAATATTGACGCAAAATTCAAATACAATGTTCTGACTTTAGTAATAGTCTAGGAATATGAATAAATTACTTTTGAACTTCTCTGCCTTTTGTACACACCGTGCGCTTCTTGAATTGACAAAACTAAAATTAATAACGTTATGAATCATGTGGCCATCATAGATTGGTTAGCAATCATCCAGGCTGTCTGTGATTACTGCCGGTCTAAATGTGCGCAGTCTGAACTAAACCCTATGGACAGTGAGTGAAGACATCCAACGTTCGAGGGATCTCACGCAGCAACCAGTGGACTGCAAAGGGCTACTTTTGAGTGGAGCTATCACTGTTATGCTATATGTTTGGCACGTGCTCGCAGCGGTCTGCCAGCACGTTGGAATGCTGGCTCGTATCGCAGCTCACGTGCCGCGGACGTGCCGAAGTGCGCGACTATCTCAAGACTTGCCTCACCGTCACCGAGTAGCAGTTGGCACTGATAGGACCAAACTATTTTATGTCAACACTCATCCATTTTGTTAAACCGACCTAGTTGTGGCAGTTATACGAACAGCTGTTGAAGTGACCGCCAGTCACCGAAAACACGTGAATGGGAAACAGAAGCTGATATACAAATAATCGGTTGAAGGTGCAAAGCTTACAAGGAGACGATTATGAACGACATTCATGATGACATGAATAATT
The DNA here is from genome assembly GCA_947364205.1 of Agrochola lota. NCBI lineage: Eukaryota > Metazoa > Arthropoda > Insecta > Lepidoptera > Noctuidae > Agrochola > Agrochola lota. The sequence goes on from OX376221.1 coordinate 23,749,370, forward strand.
AATCATTATTTGTATGTTACGTTAACCGACGATCGTACCTACTTGCAATTGTCTGGTTCCAAAGAGCCGACGCCTCATTTTTATTTTTATACCTGCTTAATTTGTAAATTGATTGACCACGATGACTATACTAAACTTCACGCCTGGCACTAACATCTTGCAAAATACTACCTCCCGATATCAATGTTAGTTAAATAAGCTCGACAATGTAACGGAATCGGTGGCTCCTTCGATCTGATCCGACTAATTTGATTGTAATTCGATAAAACCAAAATTTGTAAATGAAAATGAAAATTCAAAATATTTTATCTCATAAATTTACTGCAATTATTAAACACTAGCTGCGCCCCGCGGTTTCACCCGCATAAGTCTCGATCCCGTGGTAATATCGGGATAAAATGTATCCTATGTCCTTCTCCAGGTCATGATCTACCCATGTGCCAAATTTCATCCAAATCCGTTCAGCCGTTTTAGCGTGGAAACGTAACAAACAAACTCACTTTCGCATTTATACGTAATATTAGTTAAGATTAGGATGAGAAGCTAGGCGCACTAGGCGCATTAGGCGCATTAGGCGCACCAAGCGTGGAAAACAACCTGCAGAGAAACCTTTATGCGTCAGGTCGATAGTAGAAAAAAGACAGTTATCACTCCGCGTTAACAACCGCTCGCGCGACCACACGGAGCCGGCAGATCAGCACCAGGTGCAACCGCGGTTGGAAAAAGACAAGGCAAGATATTGCTAGACGCACGGAGAGCGCCTGGGAAGACAAGGCAAGACATTGCTAGACGCACGGAGAACACCTGGGAACACAAGGCTAGACATTGCTAGGCATGGGAAGGCAATGAAAGGATCTCTCCCACTTTCGCTAAACAGAAAACTCATTGACATGTGATTAATTTCCTTTTATATCGCAGCGTGGTAAAAGACCACTGTGGCGGGCAGTGATTCATGGAGTTAAAAATAATAACTGTCTGAGAACAAAAATTGCTGTCATAGGCCAAACAGCTGCCAAGAACAACCGCAATAGAGTTGTTCAGAGGTCACGACTCTTGAGCTTTGGCCGAAAACTAGCACACGGATCATGACTGTGGGCTGAACTGGACTCGTCTGTGAAGGCCTGGCTGTCCAACAGGCAAGTAGAAATAGAGACCTGGCCTAAAGTATTAATTAAACAATTAAATTATTATTCATTCATTATTGTTTATTTAATTATTGTTTATTTATTAATTATTGTTTATTTAATTATTGTTTATTTATTAATTATTGTTTATTTAATTATTGTTTATTTATTAATTATTGTTTATTTAATTATTGTTTATTATGATTTAGTTTTTTTTTTTCTTCTTCTAACTGAACAGACAGCTGTGCTGCTGGGAAGTTTGATGCGCCGCTTCTTCTCAGCTAACGCACTAGGAAGTGGTGAAGGGTGGGAGTTTTGGGGGACTGTCTTATGTAATTTTGACGTTCGAAAAGTGTTGATTCTCAGCCTAGTTTGAATAAATGACTTTTAAATTTTGAATTATTATTTAATTGTTTGCAGAAGTGATGTTAGCGGTTTTCAGGACAGGTTACTATTAAAAATTATAGAAATTGTAAGTGAAATATTCAAAAAAGCAAAATTAAAGCATTCTCATTGTAATGCTTAGAATGTCAAGTATTTTTTGTTTTTTTCATAGAATTTACCTACGCTTATGCAAAGCATTGTCTTTGGGGCTATGACAGCACTTGTACTGACGGTATTCCCAACAGTCTAAGCCTTAGACTGATTGGTGTACCTTCGCCTGAACCGGGTTCCATAGTCCCTCAATACTTAAAAATGTCATCATGAGAACATAGGTATTGGGTTAGCTGAACAGTTTGTGATTGCAGTTTGTAAGAATTGAGCTAATAAAAATAGAATGCCAGCAGGCGATGTTTGACATGGCTACGTCGGGTAATGTGTAGCGCCATTAGCTGCGGTCGCGGCGTCACCAGCCCGCGCCCGCGCACGTATCTCTACACTCTACACTAAAACGACGGTAGGTAATAATTAGCTGTCTCGAATAGCTTTGTCTATATACTTTACTTAATAACTAGTCTTGTCAAATGCAGACTACTCCTGGGTTAATGTTGAGAAAAATATAGTTACATACAAAAAGATATATCAGGTCTGGCAATAAGATGGTTTCATAAAGTGTGAGTACTCACCCGTCGACGTGATGGTGGTGGTCATGCGAGTAGGGCGGCGGCGCGGCCGGCGCGTACGGCTCGTAGTGGCGGAAGTCGTCGCGGCGCTCTGGCGACGGGCTGAGGTCGGGGCTGCTGCGGCGCAGGTAAACGCCGTCCGTGGAGCCAGCGGTGCCCGGCGTACCCGGCTTGAACACCTCCTCGAGGTGCGCGTAGGCCTGCATGTCGCGCGCGTGTGCCGCCGCCGGTCGCAGCTCTTGGTAGCTGCGCGAGTGGGACGGCGACAGCGCGGGGTGGGCGTAGCCGAACGGAGGCAGGCGGGGCGGGCTCTCCGCGTCGCCGCCGCTGCCCTCCGCGCCGCAGTCCGCCTCGCCCTCTGCGCACACGCACACACGTTACTCGCTGCACCACACACGCGCGCCGCAAGACGATGCGATTGGCGCTCGCCGACACCACCGCTTTTATTTGTGATCATCCAAATAGATAGACAGCGGCGCGCGAGCCGCCGAGCGCCACTCGTCCGCCCCACGACGCGTACCCACTACTACATAACGATCATTAGCTTACTGGCGCACAGCACTACGCTAAATAAATGTGTTTAGCCCGCACTACAGCTTCTGTCTGATATTCAATCATTTAATTACGTATTATGAATTGTAAGTATTATCCACATTCGTCGTAAGACTTGGTCAAAAGGTAAATTTATTATAATCATTAATTCAGTAGGTATTAATAAATACGTACTTTGTTTACCAGAAACATAACCTAGAGGTACCTATTTAAGTACTAACAAATGTTGAAACGAATTCAAGTAGGTACTTACATGAAATAGTTAGTTAATAGCATCAACATCATTAACATTAATTCACAAAAACAAACTGTAATCAAAGTAATCATGCACGACGGAATAGTCTGTATAGCTGTATGCATTTGTTAGTATTGGACACATAGACTGATATGGTTTATTCATGTATACCTGGTACCTACCGAATGTCAGTGGAGCAACCTAATCTTTCCTTGGTAAAATTGGAATGCCTAAGAAGTGCAGCAAACGTTGCTGAAACTTGTTTATCTATCATTACTACTGACCGAGACTGAGCATACACAATGGAATTGAGTATGACAGGACAGACGTTATAGTTAGAAAATCAGGCTATTATCGCATAGATAACCTACCTACCTTTTATAACACTTATTTTGGTCCTTAAACATTAGGTACATGAAAACGTGATAAAGGGTAGATCATATCATCATAACATAACATGTTTACTTGATTTGTATCGCTCACAGCACGCTCACCTTTCAAGCAATTGTTGTTGACTTCTGCAAATAGCGCGTCCAACTCGAAGGATTCTGTCTTATGCCACGCATTGGGCCATGTTTCGTGCAGCATGCTGATGTCGTTCACACATTCACTGATTCAAACGTTCGGAAGCGCGGCGTGACGTCTGTCCGCGTCGCGTGCTATGCGCTGACTGGCGCTGGCGGCGGCCGCCGGGCTGCGCGCGCGCATCACCCCCGCTACGCGCCCCCACATGACCCGCCCCTTTATATTCTTTTCACTATTTTTGGGATTAGGAGTGTCTACTCCAATTGAGAGAGTCCGTACCTTATCGGTGAAACCCGATCGAATCATCTTTGTTTACTTGTAGCAGTGAATTCAATGAACAACAACTAGCCGTCAAATGGCTTCTCAGAACGAGGCTCATTAATGAGGAAAATAAATATTTTTCGCGACGCGTTATTAATTTGGTAAGTATACAAACAACGAAAACAATGCTTTGGTACCGTAATTGGAGCAATAAATTAGTTTTTACCCGACTGCCCTCTATGAGGGAGTGGTAAGTAATGTAAAACATTACTTTACTCAGTTTTTGGTATTGCTAGTGGTTTGTTCTCTTAGCGAATGAATAACAACATTCAAGAGTGTCATAATACTCATAATAGTGATGAACGAGTATGGGTTAGGTGTAACGTGCAGTGCTGATGCTGTGCAGATGAAGGCAGGTCGGCAGGCAGCGCGAGCAGCGCGCGTTGTGTACACCGATCAGCTGTTGGCGGCGCGGTGGCGGGGCGCGTGGGGCGCTATCAGCCGGAGATAAGCCGCTATCAGCACGTGCGCGCCGCCTCCGCGTCTTATCTGCACACCATCTCCCGACCTACGCTACCGGCGCACCGGCGCACCGCGCACCGCCACACCGCGCCTTGCCTCTCGCACCGGCACACGCCGCGACCACCTCGGACTGGGCCTCGTCTAATCCACTGTTTACGATCGCTCGGATTTGTCCTAATCTCTCGAACGAGTCGTAAACAAGCATATCGGTTTACTAGCCGTCGACGCGCCGGTAGTAGTTTTTATGCGTAGATTAAGATTTAGTGCAAGTGTTCCGCGTTACATTCATAAAGATGTCCGTCTGACACATGTGCGCGGCTACAAATCACGACAGACGTTATCGACTCCCGGGAATCTATAAATTTTATCGTATTAGCGGTAAAAGTGCTGTAAATTTAAGAGAGTTGCCAGTTTTTCATCATTCCAAGTATCCTAACTAACACATGAATCTTATAAAAAAAGTGTTATGACAGATCTGTCGAGGCTCAGGCGTTAGGGTCCGGGGGCCCGAGGTGTCGGGTGTGCGCCCCGCCGCGCGCCGCATTCACATAAATAAACAAGTCGTAACGAGCCATCATCGTTAACTGATTTACAGCATCGCTTGTTGTCCGGACACTATTGTTGGCAAACATTATCTGCTACAACAACAACCGCACTTAGTTAATAATGACACATGTTGCTGCCTACCTACTTAGAGGTGATGGACTGCACATTCAACTTCTTAAAAAAAATATAACCATCATTTCAAGTAGGTACGCACAACAAGGGCATTGACCCCGTGTTCAGCAGTAATTAGTACATAAGTTTACGTAAGGCAGATCGGGGCTAAAAGGTCCGCAGGTAAAAAGGTTTTCCATGCCCATCTTAAATCTAAAAATGAATGAGCAGCGTACGACGCGATGCTGAGAGCTCGCAAGTGCCATAGGGGCTGTGCGCAGTCGTGCAGCAAAAAATTCACGAAAGTGGCTTTTTTACTTTTAACCAGACCGTTGTGCTTGTTTATATTGCTATACATTTATTAAATTATACTTACAGTTGAACTATTTTAAGCTACGGTTTAGTCTAAGTAAAGTTTACCGTAAACCCATTGTATTTTTAGTCATCTGATTAGTTTTTCTACAAAACCTGAAATTTTACCTAGTAGGTAGTAAAAAATACATATAAAGTTGTAGAATGTACCTCCGAGGAGAAATATTTCTAAAAATGTATATTATTGTTATAAATCTTACCAAAACATATTTTTTAAATATCGATCTGCAATAGTAAAAGACAGAATTGTGTGGAAAAGGGCAAGGGAGGCGTTTGCCCTGCAGAGGGATAATAAAGGCTACACATTGGACAGACCTCATTATGTTATTGGTTTCAGACAAGAAACTTCAACATACACACGTACATGTGTGGTTAAAGCTAAGTAATGGTCTTTAATTTTTATTTGATTACAGGTAAACATATGGATTATTAATCGTCATGAGCCTACAGTAGCGCACTGCTCGGCACAGGCCTCGTCGGACTTCTGTTTGTTAACTAGTTCTCCAAGTCTGACTGGAACGCTTCAGATCTTAACATCGTATGAACTTGGAACATATTTGGCCTGACCCTGACTGCATCAAACGAGTTCGTTTGAGCTTAAAAGTTATGATAAATGATTTTATTTCTGTATTTGATCGAAATTGATTGGATCTGTCCAGTCAGTGCACGCATTTGTCAGTAATCGTGCAGCTCAACTCTGAATTTAAGGAGCTCAAGGATTCGACGAACAATACCAAAGAAAATTTGGGTAGGCTGCATACATTTCTCAAACTGCCAACCCATGATTAAACTAACTGAGAATGAGCCACGTATTCTTCGCTTTCACAATAATTTAAATAATATAATACTTTACAAAGTAAATATTCATGTCATTATATTTATAAAATTCACTAATGTCAATGTGTAGGTATATAAAAATCCAGAAATAATCTTGGTCAGATAATTTGAGCAGCATATTTTTGTGTCTGAAATGGTCTTTTGAGTTAATATTCAGAGAGACTCGAACACATCTGTGATCACTGCCGGTATTGACCCTGCTGATCACCGAGACATGCCTGAATAATGTTTTTTAACTCCTGGCGGAAAAGAGGGGTGTTATAAGTTTAACGTGTGTATCTGTGTGTCTGTCTGCTGCATCGTAGTTCCCAAACGGTGTAACCGATTTTGTTTTTTTGTTTTGTTTGATGATTTGCGCATGTGCATTTGCTATTGATCTCAGGATACCATTTTGGAGTCTTTGCAGGCAGACTGTGTTGGTTTTGCTGGCAACGCCCCACAATTGGATCCCGTAGGTCCATATTGGCTTAAGGACCGAGTTGTAGATGAGCAGTTTGTTGTCTACAGAGAGCACAGAGTTTCTTCCCATGAGCCAATACAGGTTGCGGAACTTTTGGTTTAGCTCGTCCCTTTTATTTTTAATGTGATGCTTCCATGTTAGGCGCCTATCCAAGTGGAAGCCAAGATACTTTACACAATCTGTGTGTGGTAGGGTATCAGGACCGAGTCTAACAGGAGGGGTGTTTCCGCGCCTGAGCGTGTAGGTGATATGGTGAGACTTGGATGCACTGGCACGAATCCGCCACTTACAGAGCCATTTATGAGTTTTGTCTAGCTGTTTCTGGAGTCTATTGCTGGCTATTTCTGGGTTTTCATCAACTGATAAATAGGCTATGTCGTCTGCATATGTTGCTATTGTTATGCCATCCAATGTGGGTAGATCAGATGTAAATATGTTGTACAACACCACCCACGGGCCAAAAACAGATCCCTGTGGTACACCAGCTTCCACTTCAAACAATCTTGATCTTGCTTCGCCCTGTTTAACTTGGAAGCAGCGCTCGGATAAATACGACTGGATGAGTAGGAACATTGAGTGCGGAAGTTTTTCATTCACTTTAGCCAGCAATCCTTTGTGCCAGACACGGTAAAAAGCTTGTTGTACATCAAGAAATGCCGCTGCGCAATACTTTTTACATTCAAAAGCCTGTCTTCCTGTTTGGTACACTCGGTGAACCGGTTCTATTGTTGAGTGAGATTTCCGAAAGCCAAACTGGTGAGATGGAACAACACCATTGGCGTCCATGCACGGTTTTAGTCGGTTTTGAATTATCTTCTCCCACAGTTTGGAGAGTACAGGCGTCAAGCTTATCGGCCCATAAGACGAGGCTTCATGTTCAAGTTTACCTAATTTGTGGATCATGACAACTTCAGAGATTTTCCACAGGTCAGGAAAATGAGATATTCGAAAAATTGCGTTGAACAAACTAGCTAGAAAAGAAATGCATTTTTGTGGGAAGATTTTTAAGTATGGAAAGCGTGATCAGGTCGAATCCCGGGGCTTTTCTCGACTTCAGCAATCTGATTTCCTTCGCTATTTCCTTAGGTGTTGTTGGTATCCTCGCGCACATCTGGGAGTGTCGCGAGGAGGCGAAATGCCGGGGCCTAACTCCGCTGCCGCGAGAAATCACGGCACAGCGGACAGAGCTCCGGCGGGATCTCATGGCGGCATGGAGAGTGCGATTTTCGCAATCCAGCGCTGGGCACGCTACAATTGTGGCGATAAGTCCCCTCTTTGAGGAGTGGCTAGAGAGGCGCCACGGCGTCCTCACCTTCCGCCTGACGCAGGTCCTCACCGGACACGGCTGTTTCGGGAGGTTCCTGTTCCGTATAAGGCGGGAGGAAACGCCCGGGTGTCTGTGTGTGCCGGGGCCGCGATATCCCTTTCAGACAAACCCGCAACCCCAGCAGGCATTGGTCCTTACGGACCCCGTCAGTTGGTGCTGACATCTCTTTGAGGCGCGCGTGGAACACAACGCGCCGTCGACCCGGGCCTGGTCCTTATCGGACGGCGAGCTACTCATTGCTCACCGTCCGCAAGCCCGCGCCTACGGTGGCCGGAAGTCAGCTCGTGACTCCCGACGCCCGGGCCATCTCCTGCATCTCCCTCGCGCGCTCCGCCTCCTCCTTCGCGAGCATAACTGCTTCGCAGAAGGAGATGACGGCGTCCCATGCACTCTCGCTCCGAACCATGGCCTGGACCTGGGCCGGACGCGAGAGATCACCGCCGCCAATCGCCTCCATGAGGACACGGCGGTGCTCTGCCCAAGCCGGGTAGACCTCCACCGTATGCTCCACCGTGTCCTCCGGGCGATCCACACAGTGGTGACACCCGGGCGTTTCCTCCCGCCTTATGCGGAACAGGAACCTCCCGAAACAACCGTGTCCGGTGAGACCTGCGTCAGGCGGAAAGTGAGGACGCCATTATGAAAGGGTACCTATGCTCCCAAATTGCTCCCATATGGATCTTATTAACTTTGCTTGCATAGTTTTTGAGTTAGCTTCAATAATACTTATTTTCCCACTTTGTGTAGGTATCTGGATGATATGGTGATAACTTCCTGTCACTGTTATTTACACAGCAAGTAGTAGTAAGTATTCCAATTTGTGTGGGGTAGATACAACTAAAAAGTGAGAATTAAAAGTTGGAAGTCGGTTTTTTTTTTGTAAAAAGGTTTGTTTATTTCGTTATTTGTATTTTATATTTCACGAACTGTGTCCAAATAAACGTTATTCTTTCTTTCTTGCTTTTTAAGAAGCTAACTCAAAAACTACCCAAGCAAAGTATATAAAATTTATTTTACGAGTATACATACTTTGCTTCCAACCTAACCTGTCACCAAACGGAAAAAAAAATCTAAATCGGTCCACAAAATGAAAATATTGATAAACATAATATATTAGATATACCTATACAGAAGAATTGAGAAACTCTTCCTTTTTTTGAAAAACTTAAAAAAAAAAACATTCGATTAAAAAAAAACACTACAAAGTGAAAAATTACTTTAATTTCGGAAGTGTATTTGGTTTTGAATTTGCGTTTTCTGAAGTCGGTTGTTTTTTTTTTTATTAATTTATCACTTTTTATTTTTATTGTGGTGCCTAACTATCTACCACACAAATTCGAATACAATTCATAATTTAACATCATCCACATAGGTTAAGTGGAAAAAATACGTCACATCACCGTGATATGTAATGGATGGTCACCCATCCCCGGTCTGAACTCAAGCTTACTTAACCTTTGATCAACCTGTGTGGCTAATATCTTACTTATAATAACATCCGCGAGCCCTGTGAATGACCAAATCCGAAAATAAAACCCAACTACGACAAAAACGCCAACCAAAAAGGTTTAAACAAGACATCAATATCGTGTTTTTTTTTGTTTTCGTATAGTCAGTCACACGTCATTACTAAGTCACGTAAATATGGCATAAATCTTACAGATTACAATTGGCCGATTTTGGTGAAAAACAAAATGTAAATCTTTTGAAATACCTAACATTTTTGTAGCCAGGACTTGAACACATTGATTTTGGAAAAAAACACATACCTACACTGTAAGAGTGCAAGTATTAATGCACCATCGGATAGTGTCGTTACTAATATCAAATTCGGGGAAGCCGGTAATGACATAGTTACGGCAAACTAAAGCGATTGAAACAAAACAGAACTTATAAAGGCTTTTCATTAATTTCACAAGCAAATTAATAGGTAGGAACAATAGGAAGGCCAATAAGTAGGTAAAGTGTTAAGCAGGTAGGCGAGTCCAGTTCGATAACTAAGCGTTGATGATGATTGGACCCATGGAGCATTCATCGGTGAAGTAAGTAAGAAGTTGTGTGCGTGTATGTAGTGTTTACTATGTGGGCAGGTGATACATGGTTATTAAGAGGGTGCAATCGGAAAGTTGGCAACGTCACAAATAGTCGTCAAATATTTCGCGGTTTTGATAAATTTGTCAATGTGACAATATTGAAATATTATTCAAAATAGCGAAATATTTGACAGCTCAGTATTTGCATCGTTGCGTTGCCAATTTTTTAATTGCACACTCTTAATAACCACGCATCACCTGCCCAGACACTACTCGGAACCGCGCCTAGTCATGCCTACTTCTTATCAGTAACCAGCTACCAGGAGAAGGTAGGACTGGTCTCCGAGTAACGCTAATGATTTGTTCGCGGAAAACCGTGGGAACAGCGCACGGCGCCGCGCCGCGCCGGCTCCACCCTGCAGTCTCTATATATTGTGTAGGAAGGTAATACCTACGAGGGCATGCCGAGCCAGAATTACCGCAAACTAAATGGAGCTTATCTTTTATTTCTATGGAAGCTATACGTTGTTCAAAGTTGGTGACTCACCGAAATACCAATTGATAAAAGAAAAAAAAAAACTTTCGCATGGGGTTCTGAAACAGCGTTTAAAACAAAAGTCTTAAATCCCGAGACGCTATCGCAAGTTAGAGTTTAGCTATCATGGCACGTCTTATAGTTGGAAGGGTACCTACTTAAACTTATGTTGATTGTCGTATATCAGAATGTAAGGGGATTTGTAATATTTTTGCAATTTATTTGCCGTCGACACGCTAAGAAGAAGAAGGGGATTTGTAACCCTATAAGGGTCTACAACAACACATAGATTTACAAAACCCCTGTATCGAGATGGTGCGGTATCGCTATGAGTGTCAAACTGACATGAACTGCAAACAAAATTAAATGATACCGCACTACCTAAATCGTCTCCAGCCCGGCTAGTAGCTCAGCAGTTGTGCCTGGTTGGACCTACTATAGACTATACTATATACGTATAACTATACTATTTACTGGGTATGTCATTCATTGAATTGAATGTACCTTCGCAGTTGAGAGCATGCCATGCTCACTCAAATGTCACGCTGATGGTGGCGTATGTGTTGGATTTATTTCGGTTTTTCAGGTTCAACTGAATGGTGCTGATCCCTGTGACATGATCGCTTACGGGCGCCGACAGTTGGGCCTGTTTATCTCTTTGCTGCCATGGATTATTTTAATTGGTAATTTTAATGGCAACTTGCTTCATATTTCTGACTAACCTACTCCTTGACAATTCACATGAGACTTCAACACAACTGGCGTGGTTGTAGTATCTTACTTTAATTTCAGTCTTAAGTTTAATTTCAACATGAATGATGTAACCAATATTTTGTAAAAATTTATTTAAAAGAGTGTCCGTGGAGTTTCTTGCCCGTTCTTCTCCATAGGTACCTACTACGCTTTGGAATGGGCAACTAGCTTCATATTTCTGACTGACCGATTCCTTGACAATTCAAAGTGCCTGTAAATGGTCTAATTGAAATAAATGCTTTGAGTTTGAGTTTACATGGGACTTCAACGCAACTGGCATGGGTGTAGTATCTTACAACTATGCCTATGCCTCCGAGGAAAACACTCGTTATGTAATCTTATTTTATATTATCTTAGGTACATAATTTAAAAAGTAAGTTGTAAAACTAAAATCTGACTCCTAAAAATCATGCTCTAAAAAGTATGAAACAAGAAAATATTTCAGACAGAAATCACATAGGTACAAAAATGTTCAAGGTAAAACCGTCGTCGCATGGCATTATAAATTATATTTTCTTGTTTCATACTTTTTATAGTGTGATTTTTCAGCTGTCGGTTTTTAGTTTTTGAACTTACTTTTTATTTACTTATTTTGTAGTTAGGTATAATTTCGCGATTAAGTATTTGCAGAGCCACTTTAACTTATTTTTGTTTATGTTTTATTTTATAATAAGTATTAATTACCGATTTTATACCGATACCTCATTTGTCAAATTATGATCAGTAGTTTAGAAGTTATGAGGTAACAGATAAACACACTAACTACACATACATAAAATCATAACTTTCCTTTGTGCTTCGCCGTAGTCGGGTAAAAAGTCACTTCCTAATTAATATTATAAATGCGAAAGTGACTTTGTTTGTTACGGTTTTACGCTAAAACGGCTGAACGGATTTGGATGAAATTTGGCACATGTAGACCATGACCTGGGTTAGGACATAGGATACTTTTTGTCCCGATGTTCCCACGGGATCGAGTGTTATGCGGGGCGAAACCGCGGGGCGCAAGTAGCTTAAAAAAATATTCCGTACGTCCTAATGATAAAACGGAACCCTTCTAGGATCACTCGTTTATCTGGCTGGCTGAATGGCTGGCTGTATGGCTGTCTGTCTTTCTGTTTGTCTGTCACAGCCAATTTGCTCCGAATCTACTAGACAATTAAGTACTCATATGAATTTCTGTGACCTAAACATGGACGTATAAAGCACACAAATGAATTTTGAATATGGGGGTCACTTTACGAGGGCAAATTTGCGTTTTGCGTGGATGTGACGCATGTTTTCCCCCAAATTGTTCATTTTCGTGTTTTGTTCTTACCTTGCGTCATGTGTACCGCAAATAAACGTATTTTCTTTCTTTCTTTTCTTTCTTAAATTGGAAAATTAATAAAAAGAAAAGTTTTACAAACTGTACCGTGTGATCTACTAAATGGAAAGACGTGTTGTGAGGATTTTTTTTTTTGGTCTTAATAATTTTTAAATAAACACTTTTAAAGATGGAAAATTTACCATTCTCCCCCCATAACTCCGAAACTACTGAGTCTAAAATTTAAAAAAAATACTGAGAATGGTTCTTAACTCATTAATAACAGGAAAGCTTATTTAAAGTCTATGTTCTTAAAATAACATGGTAAATCTCTCAATATTGTACTTACAAACTTACATTTGCAGTTGGAATTAATGGGAGAACATATTTTTCAACTACAATGTTAAGTTTGTTCTTGGGATAAATTCATCCCAATTACGGAACCCTTCATTGTGCGTGGCTCGAAACGCACTGGTTTTTTTTTAAATTTTGCTCTACCGGGCGCCATGGTCCCGAACTTTGCCCGATATGTGTGGGATAAGCTCGTCAAGTTCTGCGGCGTTACCGTCTTAGAACCCAAACTTTGGATTCTGTTGTTCATGATGCAGTTCCATGTGTTAGGAACATCTAATGTTCGAGCCAGGCCAGCGGAAACGCCCGAATGATGATATCACGAGTTACTAGCACTTGTGATAATGAAGCAGAAACAGGATCGGCAGGTACATTGTGGCTATTGTATGGCAGGCGTTCTGCTCGCTTGCGATAGTCTGCCACATACCCGGGACACTTACTCACCGGCAAGCCAGCCTAGCCCGCGGCCTGCGCACAAGCAGTATGCCACTCGTTTGATCATTAGATGGATGTTGTTTGCTCAAAGCCGTGATTAGGAACTTATTAGTACCGTTATAATTGACGTCGTAAACTAGTTCTTGACAGAGCTCCCGTTACATATTTGTTTTTACATTTTGACACTAATTATGTCATCAGGAGCCAAATAACATTGTGACCATAAACTAATTAGTTACCTATTAACAATAGTCGACTGCTTACTGAGATTAAGGCATATTAAGAAATATATACAACACATGGGCCGAGCAACCACTGAATTATAAACAGGTAACATTTCAGCATTGGGCAAGAACTGCCAGACTACCGGATGAATGGAAACAGTTGGAGGAGGCTTTTACCGCCTCAGGCGGTCCTTATATAGAGGAAACATAACAAATGAAGATAGTATCACAGTGGATAGTATTTAGTATCAAGTTTGTAACGTGGCCGCATGCGTCCCGTTCGAAACTATACTACACGAATTACGCCTGACAACAGTTTTAAAGAAATTTTTAACAAAATAAATAAAACATAAAAAAGAACAAGAATGTGAACTGCGTGAAATGGCTAAGGTTAGGTTAGGTTAGAACTGTGACCAACGCACGCGAGCCGAGCGAGCGTAGCGAGCGGTGCCGCGGTAGCGGCCGGCGAGCGCTACTTCCAAATTGCTCGCAGCCTGGGAAGCTATCTAGTATTAGCGCAAGGTGCATAACGTCGCAAACAAGTTGGATACCAGTTCACAATTTGCCGCAATCTATACACGATTATCCGATGATGTGTGATATGCGTACTGGCACTGCATATTATAGAATAAGATAGTTATTTAGGTCACTACAAAGTATACGCCAGTATTTGCCTACTACTCTTGTATACGAGTAGATTGGAAAAACTTAGTAAAAAAGTGATTTTTAATCTATAGGTACGCGATTGGTTTCACACCCTTGCGGCTTTGTATAGAATGGAAAGAAGCCGCGGGGGTATCACACCGCCAACTTCCAAACTCCGGGCTGCTACTGAAGAATTCCTATACCTAATGGAAAAACCTATTTGTTTACACTGCCCTGTTGGTTTCGTGGTAGCAGTTGCGACTGCCGAGCGGGGTCTTGGGTTCGATTTTACAACGCTCGACCTCGAGAGTTGAAATTGCAGAATACTATAAATAAACGTCGCGTTCAAAAAGCGCCCGTGTGAACGTGGGCTAACACTGTTGGTGTAGGGTATGTGGTGTTATTACTCGAGTGCCCCAGGATAGTATTTTTATTTTTTAAGTAGCTTATTTATGTGCTGCAAACAAAACTGAAGTGTCTAAATTATTTCAGTATTTTTTTCACTACCTGCTATGTAAATAACAGTGACAGGAAGTTATTATAACATCATACAGTGGCTAAGTGGAAAAAATACGTATATGGAACCACCAGCAAGCTTTCTCTACCAAATGCAAAAAATATTTTTTTAAATCGGCTCGCAATGTACCTACGAAAATATAAATGGACATACAAAAAAAACATACAGACGAATATAGAACTTCCTCCTTTTTGGAAGACGGTCAAAAATGCCTACTGTGGAGTAATATCTTACAACACATGCCCGTGATGAACGATCGAACACAACAAAACTAAGGGCTGCTGTAGTCGCTATGGAGCCTCATTGTACCGGGGCAGACTGGCACTTCCGAAAATATTAGGCAAGTGAGTGTGCGGCAAGGTGCGCGTCCAGTGTGACTAACAGCGCCGGAATGCAGCCCTGCGAGGCCAGGCCACTACTGCGAGTTATCTGATCTGTGACTCCACCAGCCCCACACAGTAGCTACCTACCTAATCTGTGATCATATTGTCTTGACTATCTTTCGCTATTATTTGCTGTATAGTCTGCATAGGCACATATTTGCGCAGGCGCAATACGCTTCTACCTTAAAGAAAGCAACGCTAAACACTTTTGTGGGATGTGGAAACCGGATAATTTTTCGTGTGATTAGTAGGTAAGTAGGCATTTTTGACCGATTTTCGATTTACGTGATTCTTTTTAATTTGGTAGAGGAACTTTGCGGGGTGCTCCCATATTGAATCCACTTTGTGTATGTTGTTGATGTTATAAGTTCTGTTACTGTTTTCACATAGCAAGTACCTAATGGTATCCATTCTTACTTTTGTAGGTAAAAAGTAAATAATAATATACTTTTCACACATCATTACTAAATACTTACGTCATGTAATTAAAGCATAAATCGTACAAATTAGGTGTGCCTCCCTCCGGCTATATGAAAACCGATATTATTTTTCGTATACGAGTATCTGTCTGGATGTCGCCTATCGATAAAGCTACCTTCTAGAGCTTTGTAGAAGTTTGCAACAGATTATCAAACATACATGTTATGTGCTTACAATGTTACTCGCGTTACAGATGACCTCTGTTTTCATAATTTACAAAAAATCGTCTTGGTGCGTGTCTGATTCATGATAACATGAACCAGACTTTTATAAAACAATAGTAAACCAGCAGAGTGCGACCCATCTGCAGATACGGTCTGTTTCAGTACTTCGATATAGTTGCCGGCACGTAGCTTGGCAAGAATTTTATATGCGCAGAATTCGTTTTCGGCTTTTGTCACAAAAATTTATTATGGAAATAACCATAGAATAATGACATGCAATAAAAGTGTTCATTTTTAGGGTTCCGTGCCTGAAGGGTATCAAACAGAACCCTATTAATATGCCTCGGCTGTCCGTCCGTCTGTCTGTCAGCGGCATTGTTCTCATGAACAATAGGTAGACAGTTGAAATTTTCACAGATTATGTATTTCTATTACAACAAATAATAAAAAATCAATGTTCGTTAAGAATAATTTACATAAACTTGCCCGAGTAACTAGTCAGCGCCGTTGTGATCGGTTACAAACATTCGGATCTAGTACTGCACTATACAGAAACAGTATTTTCGTAATGGCTCCAAAGGTCTATAATAAGTTACCAAAATGTATATGGAGTGAAGATAGTGCCCGCAAATTCAAAAGTAAATTTTAATTATTTCTAATAGATAAGACGTATTACTCTATCGAATAAATTTTAAATGATAAAATATGACATTACCAGCCCTTTAATATAGTTTACCATTGACATTATGCATGTAAAAATAAATTATAATTGATTAATTATTTATACATATATAACTGACATTATTTATAATATGAAGAAATATGACATTAAATATAGCCCTTTAATAATATTTACCATTGACATGAATGTAAAAATAAAATTGTAACTGATTAATTGACATTATTTACTCGATCATTCCTGACTTTGTATTGTATAGATTTAGAATTATGTATTTCTAAAAACCTAATATATTTGTTCACCAATTTCATTGCTAGGACATAGATAGAGCTCGACTAAAATGTATCATAAGACTTTTATTGTAATACCTGTGTTAACGACTAAAGATTGAATGATTGATAAATTATGAAATAAAAATTAAAGGGGACCCCTTTAATTTTTATTTCATAATTTATCAATCACCCCATACATTAAACATTTGATTTTGACATAAAAAAATCTTACCCTGGCATGTGGGGTAGGTATCATCAATGGTCTAGAACTCATTATTTTTTTTTATCTTCAAAAATGAATAAATGTATAAGTTGTCCGTTTGAGACCATTTTTGTACGAGCTCTATCGCAACAACTAAACAAGTTGGAAATTGATACAAAAAAAAAATTACCTACTGTATATAATCAATAAATATTAAAAACGCCGATTCATAAGGTATTTTATTTAAATATAACAATGATTTTCTGCAACAGCAAAAAAAATACTTTGTAATTCACAGTATCATTATGAATTACAAATTTGACTTTACGATTTTTTTTATTTGAGATGCAAAATATACTTCGTTTAATATTTTCAGTACCTGGGCAACCGAGCTCTGCTCGGGTGAAAAATACTATCTTGGCCCTTGCTTGTATAATAAAATAAACGCTTCCTTATAAATCTAATATCACACAGCAAATGTAAACGTCCGTGCATTCCTCCTGAATAAAACCTACGACGAGACTAAAAAGTATTTTACAATGCATTTGCTCGAAAAGAGCGTTTTCCAAGCAGTCAATTCGTGCGGAAAGTGTCACTTTTTTTCAGTAGTGCTTTTTACTTTTCTGTTTTTTTTTAATTTTTGAGGCCGTCGTCAGCCCGTCTCGTCTCAGAGATTTTATTATTTCAGAATGATGATGATGACGATGGCGATGACAATGGTCAAAATCAATAAGTCGAAATCAAAGCCAAAGTCAAAGTCGAAGTCGAAGTCGAAGTCAAAGTCAAAGTCAAAGTCAAAGTCAAAGTCAAAGTCAAAGTCAAAGTCAAAGTCAAAGTCAAAGTCAAAGTCAAAGTCAAAGTCAAAGTCAAAGTCAAAGTCGAAGTCGAAGTCGAAGTCGAAGTCGAAGTCGAAGTCGAAGTCGAAGTCGAAGTCGAAGTCGAAGTCAAAGTCGAAGTCGAATTCAAAGTCGAAGTCGAAGTCGAAGTCGAATTCAAAGTCGAAGTCGAAGTCGAAGTCAAAGTCGAAGTATAAGTCGAAGTCGAAGTCGAAGTCAAAGTCAAAGTCAAAAGTCAGTCATGATTTTTTTTTATCATTTATATACATCGTCGTATGTTAGATGTTACACATCACAGGCGACTGCCGAAAGGCTCGCTCGTTTTCCTCGCACAAGGCATAGGAAAACGTTGTATATGATACACGTGTGTAAGATGATTTTCGACTCGTGTCGACTTATACACTCGTCGGAAATCACCTACCTTCCGCACTTATAGCATAAAAACATTTTTTTTCTCTTACGATACAGGGCAGATCCAAGAAGATAATATCACCAAGGAGTTTCCATCAACTTTTGTAATGGAACTTTAGCAGGGGACAGCAGCACCGCTCCTTCGCATGCGCGGTGATATGCTGGGTGCAGGCGCCATTCATACGTTTTGTTATACTGAATTTCGTGGGATTTTTTTATTCTTGATCTTTAACTTTGATATTTTATTTGGTAGGTTCAATCCCAATGTATGTGAGTAGATAAAGCAGTGTATGAAACTGCACATAACTAGGTAATAAAACACTCGCTCGTATTTGAATGCCCCTCATTATGCGACAATTCAAAATTCAAAAGTCATTTATTCAAACTAGGCTGAAAATCACCACTTTTCGAACGTCAAAATTACATAAGACAGTCCCGCAAAACGCCCACCCTTCACCACTTCCTAGTGCTTTAGCTGGAAAGAAGAAGTGGCGCAACAAACTCCCCAGCAGCACTGCTGTCTGTTCAGTTAGAGAGAAAAAAAAAACAACTTGATTCTACACAATAGTATGCAAAATAATTTACATAATCAAACTCAAACTCAAAGCATTTATTTCAATTAAACCATTTACAGGCACTTTTGAACTGTCAAGGAATCGGTCAGTCAGAAATATGAAGCTAGTTGTCCATTCCAAAGCGTAGTAGGTACCTATGGAGAAGAACGGGCAAGAAACCCCACGGACACTATTTTTAATAAATTGTTACAAAATATTGGTTACATCATTCATGTGAAATTAAACATCTGAGAACAATGTAGAAAGACGTGCACGTTAGAAGCGTCCGTAATAAAAAGATAAAACAAAGAACAATTCAAAAATTTAAATCAGTTATAGCTTTTCGGCAAATTAAAATCAAATTGATCGAAGATCTATTGGGATTATCTATCCAAGTTTGTACATCCATAATCGAAACTATAGCACCATACTTAGCTTTAATATTTAATTTGTGCGTGGATCAAGGAGTCTGCCCTGATTTAATGAAATACAGTAAGGTTATACCCCTTTTTAAATCTGGGGACAGTAAAGACAACCACCAACAATTATAGACCAGTATCCGTGCTGCCGGTATTCAGCAAAGTGTTCGAAAAGGTTATGCTCAATCAAATGCTTAATCATTTTAACACCAACCAAATCTTACACGATCAGAAATATGGGTTCGCCAAAGGACGTTGTACGACTGACGCCGGTGTTAACCTTATTAAAACACATATTTACAGCATGGGAGGGGGCCCAAGATGCCATAGGAATTTTTGTGACCTCTCAAAAGCATTTGACTGCGTAAATCATGAAACCTTACTCTTGAAACTTGAGCATTACGGACTAGGTAAACTTGCGCTCAGTTTGTTAAAATCTTATTTAAATGATAGACAACAGCAAGTTCAAATTAATGGGGTCAATTCACTCGGTCTAAAAGTAAAAATGGGTGTACCACAAGGCTCGATATTGGGTCTTTTCCTCTTTTTAGTATATGTAAATGACCTACCCCATTTATTAAAAAACCAACCACAATGGTGTTATTTGCTGACGATACGTCTCTAATTTTTAAGATAAATAGACGTGCATTAAATCTTGACGACGTAAATAACGCCCCACTGCAGGTCCAAAATTGGTTCACTGCTAATAATTTAGTATTAAATGGGAAAAAAACTAAATGTATTAGATTTGCTTTACCGAATGTTAAAAGTAGTGATTGTGACATAGTATTGAATGAGGAGAAATTGGAATTCATCGATAAAACTGTTTTCTTGGGGATCTCGCTGGACTCAAAGCTGCAATGGGGTCCTCATTTAACATCTCTTGCAGGACGCCTAAGTTAAGCAGCATAAACTGTGAGAAAAATCCGTCAATTTACTGATGTAGATACCGCGAGGGTAGTCTATTTGAGTTATTTTCATAGTATCATGTCTTACGGTATTTTACTATGGGGACGGGCTGCAGATATCGACTCTATTTTTATTCTGCAGAAAAGAGCCATCAGAGCAATATATGGCCTCCGCAAACGCGATTCTCTAAGGGAACTGTTTAAAGATATTAACATCATGACGGTACCTTGTCAATATATCTATGAAAACATCATGTACGTTAGGAAAAATCTAAGTCTTTTCAGTAAAAGAGGCGATAGACACAATTATAGGACTAGAAATAGGGACCAATTAATTCAACCGGGTTTCAGACTGCATAAAGTAGACTGATCCTTCATGGGGTACTGTTTGAAATGTTACAATAAAATACCTCCCACATACTCCAATTGAATGAAACGAAATTTTAATCTTGTATAAAACGCACACTATGCTGCCAAGCATATTATAAGTTGGGGGATTACATCGATGAGAAAAATACTTGGCTCAACGCTGGTCCAGCTCCACAAGGGCGCATAAACTAATTGATTAGCATTAAAAATATTGTTGGAGCTGCTGAAGATTGTAAAACTATCTTTAGATTGTATAAATTAAATCTCTTAGTATTATATAATTGCATAGCACATGTGTGAGCACTATGTATCAACTTTACAGCTACCATTTACTGGGTACGTCTTTCATTGACTTGAATGTGCCCTGGCGGTTGAGAGTATATCATGCTCACTCAAATGTCTCGCTGGTGGTGGCGTGTGTGTTGGATCATTAAGTTCCCTTCAAAATGGTTGAGCTAAATGGTGCTGATGCATGCGTCATGTTCGTGAGCGGGCGCCGTCAGTGGGGACTGGTCATCTCTTAGCTGCCACGACTTATTTGAATTTACTTTTTAATTTTTGAATTTGCTTTTATTCCGGTATTAAGTTCTGTTTATGTTTTGAGTTTTTATTTTCGCTCGAGTATACATTTTTGATTGTTTTGTTGGTATATTGGCGTGTGCTAGCTGTCATTATGGCAAATAAGTTTATTTACTGTTTTGTGTTGAGTAACAGGAAAGGCTGCCCTGGCGGCTGTGAGTATGTATTGCTCACTCAGATGTCTCGCTGATAGTGGCGCGTGAGTTGGATCATGTAGCTCCCTTCAAAATGGTTGAGCTGAATGGTGCTAATCCATACGTCATGTTCGTAAACGGGCGCCGTCAGTTGGGACTGGTCAACTCTTAGCTGCCTTGGCTGATTTAAATTTTTGAATTGTTCTTTGTTTTATCTTTTTATTACGGACGCTTCTAACGTGCACGTCTTTCTACATTGTTCTGAGATGTTTAATTTCACATGAATGATGTAACCAATATTTTGTAACAATTTATTAAAAATAGTGTCCGTGGGGTTTCTTGCCCGTTCTTCTCCATAGGTACCTACTACGCGTTGGAATGGGCAACTAGCTTCATATTTCAGACTGACCGACCCCTTGACAATTCAAAAGTACCTGTAATTGGTTTATTTGAAATAAATGCTTTGAGTTTGAGTTTTGAGTTTATGAACCCGGTGAAATGGAGCTCGTAATTTGTCCTTATTTCTGGTATTAATATTGTGAATATCACTGTTTTTAGTGTATATGTGTATATTTTACCTAATATATAAGAAGTTGGCCAAGAAGAATTGTGATGCCACCGTGAGAACACCAATATCTTTAAAAAGATCTCTTCGAGAAACTCGGGCACCTAGCTGGTAAATTGCTCGAACAGCTCGTTTTTGTAGAACAAATATGTTTTGAGTATCAGCGGCTTTGCCCCACAGCAGAATACTATTAGTTAAATGCACACACGCACACTCACTCTCAACATACACACACACACGAAACATGTTTTCGTTCGGCGTTTATTGCTAAATATTGTAAGGTGGTACGGAACCCTTTGTGTACGAGTCCGACTCGCACTTGCCCGGTTTTTATTTTGTGGCACTAAGTGGAGATTCGCAAACTTACTCCCAATACGCCAAAACCTTGCCATTTTACGTGCTGGCGACTGACCTACTGGTATTGGATGTCCAAGTTTTTGAAAATTGGCAATCGGAATTGATTGTCCCTGAGATGAGATTGTGACTAGATTTGGACTTTTTTGATTCCGGGAAATGTCTTTCACGTGTCACAGCTGGTTCCATTTTTGTTTCAAATGAATGCTGAATTAAACTGTTTCTACTTAGGCAGAAAAGCTAAATTGGTGATAGTACACATGAACTGAGTGGATCTGACCATTCGCTGCGTAGTGCGAAGCGTAGTAGAGTAAGTCTTGAACCGTAACCATTTCACGCATTTGGCATTATAAAAAGTAGTGTATTGTTAGCGCTAAGCGCTAAGCGCGGAGGGTCAACATTTTCACTTTTCGTTGTAGGCTATAGAGGTCAGACGTGTGAGGTGTAGGTGGGACTAATGCATCCGTCAGTCCCCCCGCGTGTGCTGCTGCGCGTGAATACTGAGCTCCAGCGGGCGGCGCTTCACCACCGGCTGGAGCTTCATGAGACTGGCCAGTAATTGTAGGTAACTACTTACTAGTATTAACTAGAATGTCATCGTTAGCATGTTTGTGCTCGCCCGATGCGGGAGGCGCGAGGGGGAGAGGGGTGGACGTTTAAATAAATGGTGATATTAATACTTTTTAAGCGCAGAGGCCGGAGGTCGGCGGTTCAGCGTTATCAGCGCAGCCCCCGCCCCGTGCCCCGCGCCCGCGCCTCTCACCCGCTACCAACATACAGGCGACTGTAAAAATAATTTTATGATCCACGCACAGCCGCCACACACTCCAGTGTCTACGACGTCATGCCATGACAGCCGCGGCACGAGGCGCGTGTCCGCTAACTCTTCGAGCACTGCACACCCCTCTTGAGTCTTCCCAATCATCGCTGGCTCTTACGAAACTTTGCCAATTCTAATTAGGTATAAGCTGATTCCTCGGTCATAGATACGTCACGTACTGGTCCACTGTAATACTTCATTTCACTGATGCGGTTCACGTAGCTGCTGGGGCTATGAGGTTTGAACACTAAAAAGGTAACTGGCTCTCGGTATCCCGAACTGCCAATAACCCAGGTTTTTAGGTCCATGTAGTTAATCGAATCATGTCGCCACAATGAATGTGAATCTCGGGATGATGTCAGCATGTGCTTAGTGATCACATGTTGCTTAAGGTATGCTAGCGGTGTTAAGTTCCGAGGACCCGAATTGTTTCTCCCGCGGCGAGTTTATCTGGCCCGTTATGAACATTGTACAATGACTATAACGGGCGTAAGTACATACCACTAGAGAACTCGGAGCCCGTCCCGTATGTCAAGTACTGCCACTGGAGAACTCGGAGCCCGTCCCGTATGTCGAGTACTGCCACTGGAGAACTCGGAGCCCGTCCCGTATGTCGATTACTGCCACTGGAGAACTCAGAGCCCGTCCCGTATGTCGATTACTGTCACTGGAGATCTCGGAGCCCGTCCCGTATGTCAAGTACTGCCACTGGAGAACTCGGAGCCCGTCCCGTATGTCAAGTACTGCCACTGGAGAACTCGGAGCCCGTCCCGTATGTCGAGTACTGCCACTGGAGAACTCGGACCCCGTCCCGTATGTCGATTACTGCCACTGGAGATCTCGGAGCCCGTTCCGTATGTCGAGTACTGCCACTGGAGAACTCGGAGCCCGTCCCGTATGTCGAGTACTGCCACTGTGAGCTTGCCCGGTGAGAGTCAGTAGAACCCTTCACCCTGATCAGGCAGAGGAAAAACAAGGGCATTTTAAATATTGCCGAGGGGATGCATTCCTTACATCAGCTGCCGTGGAAGACGATCAATATGGCAAGCCAGGTTATGCCGTTAAATTTGTGCCTCAATGAGTCTTTGTCACTTTGATATTGGTACCTACTTACGTACTCTTCAAATTGTATGTTTTTACAGCTGAATTTACTCCCTGCAACCACCCCTAGACAGGGCCACCATCAAAATTCAACTTTTGCGCTTCACAATAAGTAGGAAACTAAAGTTTAGATACATTAATTGGGCCATCAGCCGTCACACAGCTCTATGGCAACGTACTTACATCGCAGTCAGTCCATAAATAAGTGTAAGGTAAGGCAATAGGTACTTCTTCTTTCTTCTTTTTTTTCATAATAGTTACTGATTCCAATTGACTGAGTAAGTATCGCAAGTACCTATTGATTTGTTGACTTCCAACCGTAACTCATTAAACAAATTATTAGGTACTTCTACTGATAACAGAGTAGCATGTGGGACACTTCGCAGCCATCTATTTGCTTGGTGATACTAAGGCACGGATCTTGAGGAGGAGCTCGTGGCTAGGTAACAACAGCCGCACTGGTCGATCCATCAGGTTAAGCTACGCTTGCCGGGGTTGGTCAGTGGATGGGTGACCATCTTTACATACCGAGTCTCCTCCGTGCCTCGGAAAGCACGTTAAGCCGTTGGTCCCGGCTGTCATTCGTGGATCTTTGACAGTCGTTAGGAGTCGTCAGAAGCCCGAGTCTGACACCAGTCTTACCAAGGGGTATCGTATTACCCAGTTACTGGCTATCTGACCTCCACAAGAGGTCAGATAGACAGTCGCTCCATTTAAAATACTGGTATTCAGCTGCATCCGGTTAGACTGGAAGCCGACCTCAATATAGTTGGGAAAAGGCTAGGCAGATTGATTGACTAAGGCACGGATCTTCGGAGTTGCTCGGGATATGTTCTTCATAAAAATAAAAAAAACAAATTGCTGAAATTGGACGCAATTGTTCGTACGGCTACTCATTACACACGTATTAAAGCGTATCGAAAATGTCGCAGCTATTAGGTAAGTAGGTACAAAGTAGAGAGGCGCACTCACACGTAGGAAAATTTTCGTATATTCGGGCACCGGCAACTGTGTGATCTTGAGGTCGCGTCGCACGCTCACGTCGGGCAGCCTACGGTGTTGTTGCCAGCCGCGGTCACACACACCACACAGCAGACACAACTCTTCTGCGAAATCACAAAACTGCAATCTTCAGCGACAGGTGACGATTACAAACATTTTATTTCACGTAGCGGCAATGCTGCAGGTTACAGACCCATCCGACTGAGTGTAGGCTGTTCTCGGCTTTATACGACTCGACTTGCAGCGAGTCGAGAACAAGTCCGAGAGCTCCTGGCGAAGTAATAACAGCCGCACGGGTCGATCCATCAGGTTAAGCTATGCTTGCCGGGGTTGGTCCGTGGATGGATGACCATCCTTACATATGAAGACTCCTCTGTGCGGAAAGCACGTTAAGCCCCGGCTGTCATTCGTGGATCTTTGAAAGTCGTTACGGGTCGCCAGAAGCCCGAAAGTCTGACAAGCAGTCTTACTAAGGAGTATCGTATTACCCAGTAACTGGGTTGTGGAGGTCAGATAGGCAGTCGCTCCATGTAAAATACTGGTATTCAGCTACATTCGGTCAGACTGGAAGACGACCCCAACATAGTTGGGAAAAGGCTAGGAAGATTGATTGAAGTCCGGAAGTCTCCATTCTGCAGTCAGAAGCTACTACTTATTTATTTATTTATTTTATTATTTATGTACACACAATAAAATACATACAGATACGACATAATTATAATTTGAGTACAAATGTACTTATCTGTTAAACTAGCTGGTTAGTTAATGCTGCACCGGAGATCCTGGCTGCGCGGCAGCGCTGTGTGCAGGCCGCAACATCGCAAATCGCGCTAGATCTTATAAAGTGACAAAACGTTAACTAGCTGAGCCGACTACTTCTGAGGCTGCGTGTACGCTTAACGCTAGCCGCATAACAATAATGTGCATTACCCACCACCTACTCCTGCTATGTATTCAATCCAACAGAATCG
The DNA here is from genome assembly GCA_947364205.1 of Agrochola lota. Lineage (NCBI taxonomy): Eukaryota > Metazoa > Arthropoda > Insecta > Lepidoptera > Noctuidae > Agrochola > Agrochola lota. The sequence continues at coordinate 23,775,308 of OX376221.1, forward strand.
CGAACAAACCTATTGTGTGGAGTGGTGCCATAACATTATGATTGCAGTTGGTAAGTAAGTACGTCCTTGACAGCCTCGTTGGCCGTGTTTTGAGCACCACTGGGTCGCAATTAGGGTCTCGGGTTCGAGCACCAGTCTGGATTCGTGACCACTTCATGGTAATAGGCTCGCTCTGGACTTAACATAACAGTTGGCGAAAAGTGGGTAGATACCTACTCTACATTATACCTCTGCCTACCCGCCTGGGAAATACAGTCGTGATGTTATAGTTATGTAAGCAATAACTAATGTGGACGAGAACAAGCATGAATACACCGACAAGAGAGCGGCGTGTCGCAATCCTACGTATCGATCAATCGAGATGAACGGCACGTAGCGACACGTTCGCGATTTAGAAACGTGTGTGAAGCCGAGCACCCGCCGGCGATGGGCACGTCCGTACGCATCAGTACGCGCAGCATGCGTCCTTATGAAACCTTTCGCAGCGCCAGCTCCCGCCGCCGCCGAGGCCGCCTCTGCGCCCGCGAGCGGCGAGCGGGAGCGACGAGCGGTGCGGGCTAGCGACGCACCGCGGCCGGGGAGCTCCGGGGTCGTCGAGGGCGCCGCTTATCGCAGCCCGCGCCCCGCGCGCCCGCTACGGCCCCCTACACAACGATATTTACATTGACAGACACAACTCACAAACTGATATCATCACACCGATAAATTTTGTACAGATTATTATTATAAGTTTTAAAATTTTGCTCGATAAACACCGCAGCTGTTACGTCATCACACCACTGATATAAGCTATCTTGGGCGTTTTTCTGTCGTAAACTCGATACTTCTGAGCTTAAAGAACAGAACCCGAACAGCCTCAGTATCCCCACTATACACGACAATATTTCTCAGCAAATCACAAGTAGGTAGGCGTCTAATTAGTCACTTGCTGGTCTTTCGTGGGGCTAAGTAATAACAACCGCATAGGTCGACCAAAAGTTAAGCTACGCTTGGCAAGATGGTCTGTGGATGGGTGACCTGCATCCATTACATACAAAGACCAGCTGTGCGTATGAAAGCACGCAAGCCGTGGGTCCCAGCTGAAATTCATAGTTCTGTGTCAGTCCTTACAGGTAGTCAGGAACCCGGAAGACTGACAGCCAGACTACCCAAGGGTATCGTGTTACCCATTAATTGGATTGTAGAGGTCAGGTAGACAGCTGCTCCATGTAAATACTGGTATGTAGCTGCATCCATTCCGAGTTTAGTTGAGGACGGCCAGGCAGATGGAGAATTATTGCTCTTTCGATCCAGTGTTACTGGAATCTGGATTGGAATACTGGATCACACTGGACTGGAAATACAGCGCTGGATACTGAATGCAGGTCTGCATTCAATCCAGATGCACACTTTTCAATCTAGATTGAAAAGTGTTAACATATGCTAGATTCCATGTTTCAATGTAAATTACCCTTTATTTAGAACCTCCAACAATTTTGAACAGAACAAACAATATCTACAGTGGGGCGTAGAAAATGAATCACTGAGCAACTAGGCAAAGTTGACCCCCATCAGGAACGAAGTTCCTTACGTGATACTCGCGTGTACAAACACATTCGTATATAATAGAAAGAGACAGAGAGAGAGAGAGAGAACGTCGCAATCAGCTCCTACCGCAAGTCGCGTTGAAGAACATCATTCCAAAACATAACAGCCCGTAAAGTATTTCTCGAATGTTTATCAATATAAAAAGGTTGCAAATAACTGAAATACAAAACCAAAGACACCGACTTCCGAAATTTAAGTTATTTTTCACTTTGTAGTGTTTTTTAGGAAGTCGGTTGTTTTTGTCTGTAAAAACGTTTTTATTTCTAGCTTTTTAGTGGTTCAGCTTGTAATTTACCTAAGTTATAATAGCCTAATGTCAACTACTCATCACCTTTTACAAAATATTGCTTGCTTTTCCCGATGCAGGGACGTTAATCGTTGAGGAGTTCTTCTAGTATTTCACCATCAGCTCTACTTCTCCATATGCATGGTGACGAGCATAAATTTCTTGGCAACCATATTATAGTAATCGAATCGCAACCCGTGAATACCTACTTATTATTGAGCACGTCCTGTGGCCATCTGTAGTCTTCATCAACAGTTTCACTTCACCAAATGGTGCTTTCCAAGAGCAACTGCACGAGTTGCTATAATATATGAAGAGTTCCCTCGATTTCTCCAGGACCCCATCATCAGATCCTGACCTGAAGACAATGGGACCATCTCGGCATTATAACCTTTCAGACAAAAAAATATTTTGCAAATCCGTCTGTCTATATAAGACGGAGTACCCCGAACATTTATAAAAAAAAAACAAAAAATATATAATCATCCGAATTGATAACCTCCTCCTTTTGGAAGTCAAGGTACCTTCCACAAACCAAGTCGCAAGCTGCTATTTGAGCAGTCTTTCATGCATTGCATGTCCTACGACAGCTATCGTGGCGGCCTGCTGCCTGAGGTAACTAGCGACCACAACCTAGAAGCCGTCACCCAGGCACAGTTGAGATGTTACCTTACATTTCACCACGCTAGTGTCTGCGTGGTTTTAGTTAGTAAAGGGGGAGAGTTTAGACGATATTGTAGTGCTTTAGCTAATATCGTCTAAAGCACGATATTGCACTTCTCATGATTGTATTTTGAAATCTGTACTGACAAATTCAGTTCCCAATTAATCAATCAATCACGTTATACCTACCTACTTGTTATAGAGAGGTAGGTACCTGGGAAATGCTGACAATAAGGTGCTGACTGCTGCGCTTGTTATGGTCGCACTGGCGACGCATGGGAGAGGCCTGTATTCAGCACGGCGCACGTCATCCGGCGACGATGACGACGGTGGACATAATGAACATAAGATACGTCGACTAAACACTCTAATCATTTGCAGCACTCATTACTCACTCATACGATGTGCTCTGGAGAAAGATGGGAGACAGGGGTATACCCGCGGAAATATGTGGGCTATTCCAGTATTGGTATGGTAACCAAGTCAATCGGGTGAAATGGGATGATACAGTCTCTGAGCCGTATAGGTTGGAGTGCGGGGTGAGACAGGGTGGTCTGACGTCTCCCAGGCTCTTCAACCTCTACGTGGATGACCTCATAGTCGCACTCAGCAGCATGCGTGTCGGATGCAGTATTGACGGGGTTAGAATTAACAACATCAGCTATGCAGATGACATGGTGCTGCTGGGTCCGTCAGCGGGAGCAATCGGGGAGATGCTTAAAACGTGTGAGACCTACGCTGCCGCACATGGATTGAAATATAATGTAAAAAAATGTGAATACATGGTCTTTGAGGTCAGCGGCAAACGCCGCGGAGAAGGACCCGAGTTGCTTTTGAACGGGTCACCAATTAATAGGGTGTCAACTTTTAAATACCTAGGGCATTGTCTTGTCACTGACCTCAAGGACGATGTAGACATTGAGAGGGAGCGCAGGGCTCTAGCGGTCCGGAGCGATATGTTGTCCCGTAGATTTGCGCGGTGTACAGACCAAGTAAAGATAACACTTTTTAAGGCTTATTGCCAAAGTTTGTACACGGGCAATCTATGGGTCAATTGTACTAAGAGATCGTTGGATGTCCTGCGCGTCCAATATAATAATGCTTTCAGGATGTTGTTGAGGCTGCCTCGTTACTGTAGCGCGTCGGAAATGTTTGCGCAAGCCCGCACCGACGGTTTCCATGCAATTATACGCAAAAAAACTGCATCGCTGCTGAGGAGAGTGAGGGGCAGTCGAAACAGCATTCTGAAAACTGTAGCCGAGAGCTTCGGCTCTCCGATTGTACAGCAGTTTGTGCGGAGGTTGATTTTTACTAACACTAGGCAATAAGTTATTTTTTGTATGTTACTAACACTATATGGATATTTGTGTCCGAAATAAAGTTATTCTATTCTATTCTATTCTATTAAGAGTGAGTGTGAGATGGCCAGGTATGACTGTCCGTCCCTCAAACATTGTACCTATGCGTGAACTATAACATAGTTTTATGTACTATTTTACTAACAAAATGGATGTTGTTGTCTGAAATATAATATTTAATTTTGATTAAGGAAGCCTAACGAGCAGCGGTGGTTTTTGTATGTCGGCTTTCGTATATCAAAGAGGTAAGAGAATTAAATCCATTCCTTTACTTTGAATAACAATAAGAATCTGTACCTAGTCACTGTTTGGGGCTGATTGAGTGGGTAGGTACATAAGTACGTAATGTGAGTTTCTTGAAAATAGATGGTACATTTTAGAATCTTGGGTTCAGGCGCAACTATTTTTAAACGTAATTTAAGTATGACACGGTTGAAAAAATGTGCGTGTACGCTGCGTTATCAGTTAGCACCGGAAGCACCCCACGCGGGCGCGCACCGCGCACCTCGCGCAGTCGCCGCGCAGCGCAGCGTGCCGGAAGTGACAGCACTGTGCGCTCCAGCACTTCGTTACTATTCATTACTATGGCATGACCAGTACCCTCACCATCATAACATTTCAACAGTACTTTTTGTCGCACGATATTATCGTAATGAATCCGATTAAACAACGAAGACAACCGAAATAAAATATAGTTCGTAATTGTATTCTCTAACGCAGACTCGTAAAAATGAAGGTGTAACGCACCGAGGTTGCTGCGCGGCACGGCGTGCAGGTGCGGCGGCAGAAAGCGGGTCAGCGGCGCCGGCGCGGTCAACACTCGCTAACAATAACAAGGAAGCAGCCTGCGCCGGCGCCGGCGGCCAGCGCGCGTGCCGTGTGCGCCTCTACTGCCGCCGCGCCGCCGCAGCGCGCACAGCTTTATCTAATCGCTGCAAGATAAACTGCTCCGACTCCCGCGAGTCTCGCGAGGCGCCGCTCCGCTTTGCTCCACTCCGCTCCGCTCTGCTTCGGGCAGGACTCCTACGCGCCACGACGGTTTCGTAAACTGCAACTGGTGCTCGCCATATAAAAATGGTGTGCAGACGTTCAGCGATAAGAAACGACGAGAACCGAAAGGTAGGAAGTCCGCCAGGGTGCACAGCGAGTACGACCCTGCGCCCGCGCAACAAGGCAGCAAACGGCTCGCGCGCCTGCGTCGCATACACTGAGAGCTGCAGAGCCGCTGGCGCGTTCAACTTAGTTCGTACGTCATGAACCTAGGCTAGATCAATACAAAGAATTGCGATTTCATGATAACGTTGCGCAGAAAGTATACCTACAAATATAGTCACAAGCATAACAAGTTACATGTAGGTGATATGATTAGCTCGTATCAATCGACTATTCATGATTTATAATTAGGTGAGTACTTATCCGGAAAAAACATTCACCAGCTCCAGTGGTGAAACTGAAAGCTTGTACTTGTGCTTGGAACGTATGCGAGTGTAGCGATGGTGGTGCTGTGCTCGACATCGCGGCATCTGCATCGCCGTGTGAGTGAGCGTGAGCGTGATTTAGCGTATTATTGACGAGATCCATTATATTTGCGGCCCAGTCCAAGTCGTACCTAACTCGTACCAGGTACGACCTACCTAGGTAGTGATCCTACCTATTTGCGCAGTCAGTTTTGGATAGCAAGTATGTAAGTTGTAGGTATTAAGAACTTGTACCCATCCAAAAACAGAACAAAATGACTTTAGCCATTGATAAACGCAAGTAGGGATGATATCATTTTTTTTTTCAGGTTTGGAAATTATCAAATAACATCTCCCGCTCTGGGCGGAGCGGGAGGGTGTGTCAGACTTTTACTGACTAAAACCCACCCGTGTTCCTTCCGTTGCCTGTGTGCCGGGGCCGCGATATCCCTTTCGGACAAACTCGCAACCCTGGCAGGCATTGGCCCTTACGGACCCCGTCAGTTGGTGCTGACATCTCTCTGAGGCGCGCGTGGAACACAACGCACCGTCGACCCAGGCCTGGTCCTTATCGGACGGCGAGCTACCCATTGCTCACCGTCCGCAAGCCCGCGCCTACAGTGGCCGGAAGTCGGCTCGCGACTCCCGACGCCCGGGGCGTCGTCCTGCGGCGACTAGGGGCGCGAGGGCGCGAATCTTGCCTCTCCCTCACGCGCTCCGCCTCCTCCTTCGCGAGCATTACTGCTTCGCAGAAGGAAGTCACGGCCTCCCATGCACTCTCGCTCCGGACCATGGTCTGAACCAGGGCCGGACGCGAGAGATCGCCGCCGCCGATCGCCTCCGTGAGGACACGGCGGTGCTCTGCCAAGCAGGGCAGACCTCCACCGTATGCTCCACCGTGTCCTCCGGGTGATCCACACAGCGGTGACACCCGGGCGCTTCCTCCCGCCTTATGCGGAACAGAAACCTCCCGAAACAGCCGTGTCCGGTGAGGACCTGCGTCAGGCGGAAGGTGAGGACGCCGTGGCACCTCTCTAGCCACTCCTCAAAGAGGGGACTTATCGCCACAATTGTGGCATGCCCAAGGGATTACATCCCTAGCTCTGCATTTTCAATGGCTATATTACTCGTACTATGGGCCCCATAGAAGCCGGCGGCTAAAAGATTTTAACGTTTTTTATTTTTCACCCCCGGTGCTGTTGATATTTTAAACCAGCTGACTTACCCCTCAACATCGAAATTCATCCTTTTTTTAGTTTACAGCTAATAGCGTAGAACTTTATTATAAATATACCAGCCCATTATTGGGCCACTCAAAATTCAAAATTCAAAAGTCATTTATTCAAACTAGGCTGAGAATCAGCACTTTTCGAACGTCAAAACAAACACTGCAGAGCGAAGGCCTCTTCTCACACAGAGAAGGCACGAGCATGGATCACCTCGCTTGCAAGACGGGCGGCGATGACAGACTTATAATAACTAGGTAGAAGATTAGATTTCGTGAGGGGCTCGTGGCTCAATAATAACAGCCGCACGCGTCGATCTTCCAGGTTAAGCAACGCTTGCTGAGGTCGGTCCTTGGATATGTGACTGTCCATTGCGTACCGACACTTCCTTACTCATTTCATACTTTGACAGTCGTTACGGGTAGTCAGAAGCCCGAAAGCCTGGCACCAGTCTTATTTAGTTATTATTTATTTAATACTTTAAGCACATAAATGTGCAGAGGCGGACTTAATGCCATATGCATTTTCCACCAGTCAACCTTTGGGTGATGCAGAGACAGACAGTGGTAGGTGCAATATCGTTTTTTTTTTAATAAATATTTATTTGAATATAAGGATATACATATACTTATTAAAACTATGTACTATATCATATAATATACTTAAATATATATAAATATAAGAACACATAAATACACGAATATAATAAAAATAAGACAAACAATGGGAAAACATTACCGTTGACAGGTTTTTAAATAATAAATAAATAAATAAAAATCCTTATTGCAGACCATATGATCCATAAAAAAACACGAAATTCAAATTCAAATTAATATTAAAATTAGTACATTCCACAAAGAGATAGACTGAACGAATAAGGAAGAGTGAATGAAGTCAGTGCAGTGAGTGGGATATTGAAGAAGACGATTGTGTGATGAACGAATCTATTGTGGTTTGCGCAAATGTACTGAAAGTGGGGGCTACATAACTACGGAAAGTCGGAGAGTCTTACCCAGGGGTATCATATTACCCAGTTAGTACTCTAATATACTGGTAGGCTGCTATACTGGCCAGCTGCAAATACGGTTAGACGGGAGCCGGTTAGGCAGATGATGAAGTTCAGGTTTCCTCACGATGTTTTTCCTTCAGCGATGTCAGTAATGTCCAAGATAAGCTCAGAAGTACATAATTATGAATTTGACAAATTCACATTGATACATACTTGTGTGGACAGTGGCGGATTTGCAGTCTTGGCCGCCCTAGGCCCCGGGTCATGTAGTAAATATCAGCCGCCCCTTTCTCAGCAATCATCATATTAGACTTTTATTTTAATTTACTTTATTGCCAACTTTTATCGAAATCGGTTTAGAAATTTAGTTAACTTGGAGTCGGGCTGGCATGATGGCACCGCGAAATTCTATGACGCGTTTCAATTCGTTATTTGGACATATTTTAAATGGTTTTAAGTTATTATTGTTATATGATGCGGTGCAGTGCGGCCCGCCATAATGTGCGCGAACGTTTAGAGTATATAGGTACCTATACGTACTTTGATTTATTTCTTGTTATCATCAGTAAATTTTCTGTCACAATTGGCCGCCCCTAATATCTGGCCGCCCTAGGTCCGGGCCTACTAGGCCTTAGGGCAAATCCGCCACTGTGTGTGGACCCACATCATCGGGCATGAGAGGCGAGGCTTTAACCACTGCCATCATCATCACTCATCGTCATCACATTGCAATTTGTCTCTGTTCAATTCCAATTATGTTATTAAGTATATTGATAAAATGAGTAGAAAAGAAATCTATACATCATTTTACATATCAAACTCGTTTTTTGTGTCTGTCTGTGTGACTTCGTTTTTCTTCTAAACCAAGGAACGGATTTCGGGCGCGGTTTTCTGTTTTCAATAGTAAGTACCTACGTAGATAATTTTTTCCGGAGGGTTTATGTGTATAATACATTTATATTAAACTTATTAAGAAAGCACTCGCGATGTTTTGTCAAATAGCAAAAATCGTGCGCTGTATCCTATAATCACTATTTTTCAGGAAGCCACAAGACTGGTGACCGAGATATTAGGCGCATCATGACTGCAAAATATGACATACATGTCACAATTTTTTTTGATTACTCACGATCCTCGACACGGAGGGGTCGATCATACAAAGAGAGGATCCCTACTAATATCAAAAATGCAAAAGTATGTTGCGATTGCCAGCAACGAATTGGCGTGTTTTGGCATAAGACACCTAGTTTTTGGCTCGGAGAGTAAAATAAGTAAGCGGGCTACTTTTTATCCCGGAAAACACGTCCACGCAGAAGCGAAGCCGCGGGTAAAAGCTTCTTTATTATAAACGAACAACCGAAAAATCGGATGTTTCAAAAACGAATCAAGGTGCTGTGAGACCCAAAGTCGGCTTTTAACTAAAAACTACGAATCCTGTTTTTCTATTGGTAACGTAACGTAATGTTTAAGATTACTTCCCGAAAGCAAGCGAAAAGCCTGAAATAAATCTAGTTGATGGAGGTAAATGTCAATATATTTATCTACAGGGCAAATAAACGAAGTCTCTAACTAGCACAGTTTTTTTAGTAATCAGCATAAACACTTTGCAATAGTTAAATTGAGTAGTAAGTATAAAAATAAATGTAACGATACTCAAAACGGAAAAAAAATCCTACAAAAGCACGGAAATCTCGGTGAGCGAGTCCGACTCGCTCTTTGCCGGTTTTGTCTCTTAAACAAATGTATTTTTTATTATATTTATGAATGTGAGGGCGTTGTAGGCATTTACGATTGACTCTCCGCCCAAACACAACATACACTTGAAAATTTTAATAGTCTTTGAACTGAAAAATACACATGCAGATAATATTCGTAACAATCTACGTACATACCTACCTACTCTGAATTATTTTGTTCCTTCGATCGGTACTGTACCGATCAGCTGAACAGCTCTGCATCAGACCGACTGATGCTACTGTGTGGTTACACCAGCTACCTGAACACCTTCCCGGTTCTCTTCCTACCGTTGCTAACCGTAACCACACGCAAGTAGGTAGTCAGTGTGTAGGAGCCGCAGCATGGGGTGGACTGTAGTTTTCTATCTTCTTGGGAAAGAGGCGTGGGTTTATACATGTTAGTCATGTATGTAAGTTATTTCTTAAACTATGAATACTTATAGAAAATGGTTTCAGCGAGTTTAATATCACGAGTTGATAATAAATGTTTGCAATTGTTACCTTTCCAGTAGCGAAGTTACACTCTACAGGAGGCGACTCTCTACACTAAAATAAATGAGGAGTGGCGAGGCACTCACCAAAGTGGTACTCGTTCTTAGTGGTGGCCATAGTGCAGTAACAGGCGCAGGTCCGTGTGGAGCAGTCAGAGCCGGTCAGTGCGCGGCAGGCGCGCGTGGCACAGCATCACTGAGAGCGCAGGCGCGGGCGCGAGCTGAACGAGCTCAGTGCGAGGTGCGAGGTGCGCGGTGCGCGTGCGCGCGGCAGTCGATGGCGCGCGAGTCCTCAGTCCGGCGGATAGCGCGCGCCCCGGCCCCACCGCGCCCCGCGCCCTCGCCCCGCGCGCTTACGCAACGAAGACGTCGCGACTCTGACGCCCTGACCCCGGCCACCGCCGCGATGCTGCCTCTTCAGCGGCCTCGCGTCAGTCATTGAGATATTACAAACTTATTCATGCTGTCAATAAAATCAATATTGTGGATGCGTAAACATTAAATCCTGACTACGGAACACACACTCACAGTGCGTGTTCGGTATGCTGAGCATGAAGCAAACGGAAGATCTAGACGGCAGTGTGTCAAAGCCGAGTTCGGCTCCAGCTTCTTTTGACCACCCCTGTCAGTCCTACAAAGTAGCAAATTTTGTGTTCAAGTTAAGGTCCCGACGACCTTATATCATAATCAAACTATAATGTTCCCACTGCTGGGACACTGGGCTCCTGTCTATGAGAGGGAATGGGCTGTCATGCACCACGCGGGCCCAGGTCGGGTTGGTTAGTTGGAAGATGTTACATGTCTACGAATTTATGTTTCTTGGACATGCCATTTTCCTCACGATGTTTTCCATCACTGTTTTCAGAGCATTGGTGATGAAATACGAGTAATTTACACAATAGTAAAGCGCCTGTCAGGGCTCGAACCTAAAACTTGTGATTCGCGGCCGTTACCACTGGCCCGCCACTGCTCTCAACCTAATGTACAGAAACTAACACTCTTACAATTAAGATTTTTTAGACGAGCAGGCCGCGTGAGTGGCACACGGGCGATGCAATGCCTTTTACACCATGCCACGCTAGATTTTGTATAACTTTTGCAGCACGCCATGAGGGCGGCCGGGGGAACACGTCGTTATCTTTACCAGCAGGCCGTGTTGTCCGCTGTGATCTGAGAAATTCATTTAGTTTTACAGAGCTTGGCGTTCTAGATAAGGATTCGTTGTCGTCTGCTTTAAATTGTTGAGTGAAAGACCTAATAATGAAAAAAAAACGATGAAAATCGGAGTATAATATAGATTTATAAGGTTCAAAGTCAAGTAAGTAAAACTAGTTTATTAATTCATTTTTATTATGTTTTTTTTTTTTCACAAATAATATATATGAAATTTAAAAAAACCGGCCTTGTGCTAGTCGTACTCGCAAACGAAGGGTTTTGTACCTCCGTACAATATTTAGCAAATAAATGAAAAATCGAAGAATATTATTGTTTAGCCGTACAGAGACCATATCTGATTAAACCGCGATCATAATGTCAAATGTTCGTAATTTTTGTTTACTAACTCGTCACTAGATGGCGTTGTACGATTTCGATCGATTTGTGAATCGCGGTGTCAAGATTTTCCGCCGATATTAGTTCTTAGAATTTAAGATATCTTGTTAACCACGAAACCACTTGTTTTCTACGGTGTAATCACTAACTACATTTATGAATATACAAGAATTGAGTGAAAATTGAAACCTTTATCATTCTCAACCCCCGGTATCTAACCCCCCACTATAGCGAGGGTTATTCAATTATAATTTTTCATCTTAAATTTAAAAAATCGCAATGATAAAGGACCATGGGCGATTTTGTATGGGCCTCGTCCCCCCCTCCAACAATCATATGATACATGTCAATATGTTTATAAGGATCCTGACAAAGAGGGGCGCGCGTGGAAAACTCCGCAGCCTCCTTCTGCGAGACGACTGTCTCGCAGTAGGAAACCACCGCGTCCCAGGACTCGTCACTGCCGACCATCGCATTCACTACGGCCGGCAGCGAAAAGTGACTGCCTACTTCTGAGATGAGGGCACGGCGCGGCTCCTCCCAAGTGGCACGCTCTGCCAGCATATTCCGCGCCGTGTCCTCCCCGCAGTCGATGCAGTGGTGACGCCGGGCTTCCAGCTCCCTGTTTATGCGACACAGGTACTTCCCGAAGCAACCATGCCCCGAGAGCACCTGCGTCACCCGAAACGACAGGGAGCCGTGCCTCCTCCCGAGCCAGCGCTCGAGCACCGGCCGGACCGCCTCGATGATGTTGAGGCCGGCGGTAGGGTGAGAAAGCCTGTCCTGCCATTCCGCCACCAGGACCTCGCGAAGCTGAGACCGATGCAGCTCCATGTGTCGCTGCATCGGTCGTACGTCCCGCGCCCTCGCTTCCTCGCGCCACCGATATGATGACGCGAGTACTTTCGCCTCGAGGTCCCAGGGCGGAGATCCGGCCAGTGCTCAAGCCGCCTCGTAGGAGATCGTGCTATACCCTCTGATGAATCTGATCGCCCTCTGCGGTTTACGTATTACGGCGATGCTTCCGGCCATCAGGTCAGCCACCCAGATCGATCGAAAATGACAATATCACGTTCTATTGAGATCGATCTATCATCACTGACAGGACTGTTGTTGCCAATAAGCCAGACATAGTGGTGATAGATCGATTAGAGCGTCGCTCAATGATTATTGATATAGCAGTCCCACATGACGAGAACGTCGTGAAAGCTGAAAAAGATAAGCAGATCAAGTATCTCGACCTGGCTCGCGAGGTTGTCGACATGTGGGAAGTGGATACAACAATCATTGTGCCGATAGTCGTGACGGCCAATGGTATAATAGCCAAGAGCCTCGACCAACACCTAAGGAGGCTCTCGTTAGGCAGCTGGATCAAGGGCTTGATCCAGAAAGCGGTACTTCTAGACACGGCGCGTATCGTTAGGAGATTCCTCTCTCAGGAGCCCTGACCACCGGTAGCTTGGACCCTGTTCCCGATACCGGTATTTCTTATATTTTTAATTGATTTTGTTTTCCCTTTTGTTTTTATAAAAATATTTAAAAATGTAAATTATACGTATGTATTATATGAAATAAAGGAAATAATAATCGAAATCACACTATTAGATATAGCCAGAGCAGTCCATCCATTACCGAACTGTAAATCACCGGGACCGGACGGACTACACAACTTTTGGCTTCAATGGCTAATTAGTTCACACACTTGCCTGGCATCTCAGTTCCAGTCATCCTTAGAGTGTGGGTCGTTAACATAGTTTCTAACAACAGGCATCACCTACCTGCTCCATAAGTCAGGTAGTCCCGCGGAACCTAAGAGTTATAGACCGATCACATGTTTGTCGACGGCTTATAAACTTCTTAAATCCATTTTGAGAGCGAAAATTAACACACGTATTGACAATAACTCTATTATGTCTGCCTCTCAAAATGGATGTAGGAATGGATCCCGCGGTACTAAGGAGCTACTCCTCATTGATATGGCTGAAACTTTCAGTAGCGCCATCAGGATGGAATTTGGTGTGGACAAATGTGCGGTCATGCATGTAAAGCGAGGGGAGATTGTGGAATCCGTGGGAATACAGCTCGCGGATTCCATAAACCTTAGAGCCCTCTCCGCATCCGAAACCTATAAGTATTTGGGTATGTCGGAAACATTGGGCATCAATGTTACTGACATGAAGCAATCGTTGAAGGAGCGCTTCTTTGGCCGCCTGAAGAAAGTACTTAATAGTTTCTATCAGGCGGGAACAAGGTGCGAGCCTTCAACGGTTGGGTCATGCCGGTTTTGATGTACTCTTTCGGCATACTCAAATGGACTCAGACCGAACTCGACGCCCTGGATAGGAGGGTCCGTACGCTGCTGACTGCATATCGGATGCATCACCCACGGTCATCGGTGATGAGACTGTATATCCCGCGAAAGTGTGGAGGTCGAGGCTTTTTAAACGCTAAGACCCTCCACAATCGCGAGATATGCAGTCTCAGGGAATATTTCTTAGAAGCCGACGTGGGGATGCATCGAGATGTGGTCGCGGTAGACAAGGGTCTCACCCCACTCTCCTTGGCTAAAGAGAACTGGCGTAAACCTGTAGCGCTTGACACTAACGATCGCAAGGAGGTATGGCAGAGTAAGGAGCTTCACGGACGCTACTTTCGGGCCCTACATGGACCCGATGTAGATTTACTAGCGTCCGTAGCCTGGCTGCGTTTTGGTGACCTCTTTGGGGAAACCGAAGGTTTTGTCTGTGCAATTATGGACGAAGTTATGATGACGAACAATTACCGGAGATTCATTGTGAAGGACGGGACGGTTGACATCTGTCGGGCATGCCACCGTCCGGGAGAATCAATCCGACACATTATCTCCGGCTGTTCTCGTCTAGCTAACGAAGAGTACTTGCATAGACACAACCATGTAGCCAGGATTATCCATCAGCAACTTGCTCTGAAGTACAGTCTTGTGGAATCTGAAGTGCCGTACTATAGGTATGCGCCCGACCCAGTTCTCGAAAATGGAAATATCACTTTGTACTGGGATCGATCCATCATCACTGACAGGACTATTGTTGCCAATAAACCTGATATAGTGGTGGTGGATCGAGTAGAGCGGCGCACAATGATTATTGACATAACGGTTCCGCATGACGGGAACCTCGTGAAAGCCGAGAAAGATAAACAAATCAAGTATCTTGACTTGGCTCGCGAGGTTGTCGACATGTGGGATGTGGACTCAGCGATCATTGTGCCGACCAACACCTAAGGAGGCTCTCATTGGGCAGCTGGATCAAGGGCTTGATTCAGAAAGCGGTACTCTTGGACACGGCTCGCATTGTCAGGAGGTTCCTCTCTCTGGAGCCCTGACCGCCGGTAGCTTGGACCCTGTTCCCGATACCGGTGGGCTACTATTTTTTATATTTTTAAATGTTTTTATATTATTTTATTCTAATATTTAAAAATATAATTTATATGTATAATATAGTTGAATAAAGGATATAATAATAATATATTTATTTACTCAAAAACAAGGCATTGTAGTACACGTAAAATACAGTTTTACAAAATAAGTACTATATCTACAAACAAAATATTATCTCTGGCTTTTCTCGTCTGGCTAACGGCGAGTACTTGCACAGGCATAACCAAGTGGCCAGGATTATTCACCAGCAACTTGCTTTGAAATACAAACTTGTGGATTCTGAGGTACCGTACTACAAGTTATGGAGGTCACTCCGGATAACTTTTTAAACTAGTAAGTAAGACAACAGAAGTTACCCCTTCAAATAACCAATTATTATTAGAGAATAATAAAACGGTATCTTCTGGCAATATTACATATAGTAATATTAATAAAAAAACCAAAGGCGGGGCAACATACTTTAAAATTATTCAATCAAAATATCTATATATAATAGGTTGCTCTTCCAAACTGAAAATAGAATTGTTTTTAGAAAATACCAAGTTTGATGTCATTTGTATAACAGAACATTGGTTAAAAGATCATCAAGTAATGTCAATTAACTATGAAAATTATTGTGTAGTTAGCCATTTCAGCCGAAAACGTATGATACATGGTGGGTCATTAATATTAATTAAAAATTCAATTAAATCGAAAGAACGAAAAGACATAATCGGACTGTCTGTTGAACACACCATAGAATTGTCCTGTGTTGAGCTTGATAAGCATGTTATAGTATGCGTATACAGACCTCCAGGCTACCAGAAT
This sequence comes from Agrochola lota, assembly GCA_947364205.1. NCBI lineage: Eukaryota > Metazoa > Arthropoda > Insecta > Lepidoptera > Noctuidae > Agrochola > Agrochola lota. The sequence continues at coordinate 23,790,894 of OX376221.1, forward strand.
CTATCTATTTTTGATTCTGTAATGGAAGATGTGCTAAAGAAACTTAGTGTTAGTAGTAAGTCAATAATCATATGTGGTGATTTTAATATTAATTTATTAGAAAATAACTCTAATACTGTCAGACTATTAAGTCTTTTTAGGTCATTTGACTTGTCAAATGTTTTTATTGAACCAACTCGAGTAACAGTTTCTTCTGCGTCTTGTATAGATAATATTTTTTGTAATTGTGATTACTTACATAAAGAAATTGTAAATAAGTTGCCATCTGATCACAGTGGACAAACAATAACATTTTGTTCCTACATGCCTTTACATAAAATTCAAATAAGGTTTAGGCCAATTACATGTAAAGATAAATTAAATAATTCTTTGGCAAGTAAATTATGTGTTCAGAATTTTAATAATATATGTGACCCAAATGAGTTCTACGCCGAGTTCTTTTAACTATTAAATGAGCAATTTATTGACACTTTTCCACTAAAGACTAAAGCTATTTACACAAAGTTCTTATTTAGTAATTGGGCGACTCCAGGTATTCGTAAAAGTAGGGAAAAACTTTTTGAACTTCATGGCCTAAAGCAACATATTAATAATATAAGCTTTCATCAACATGTTGCAAAATATTCAAAAACTTTTAAAAGTGTGTGCAAAATGGCTAAAGCTCTTTACATTAGCAATAAAATAAAATCAGCTGATGATAAAATAAAAGTACCTGGCAAATAATAAATAATGAAACCGGTAGGAAAAAACAGCGTAATACTGAATTTAACTTACAGACTACACATGGCCCTATAAACTCAGATGTAGAAATAGCTCAGGAATTTGAAAACTTTTTTGCTAATATTCCCCTTAAAACTACGGAAACTTTAAATTCCTCACCCACGCTTTCTGCTGCCTTACTTAGGAAAAATGTAATGTCATGCCCTTTGGAGCTGAGGTTTCAGCATACAAACCCCCAGGCTGTTATAAAAGCTTTTAAAGATCTTAAAATTAAATCAACAGAAGATCTATGGGGAATGTCTGTAAAAGTCTGTAGATCTATCATCGAAACCATTGCGCCTTATTTAGCTTTCATATTTAACACCAGTGTAGACCAAAGAGTCTTTCCGGATCTCATGAAACACAGTAAAGTAATTCCTTTGTTCAAATCCGGTGATAGTAAGGAACCCAACAATTATAGGCATGTGTCAATTCTGCCAGTTCTCAGCAAGGTGTTTGAAAGGTTGATGCTCAATCAAATGTTACGTCACTTTAATAAGAATTCCATCTTTCATGAACAACAGTACGGTTTCACCAAAGGGCGCTGTACCATTGACGCTGGTGTCACCCTCATAAAGAACGTTTTTAACGCCTGGGAAGAAGCACGCGATGCCATTGGAATCTTTTGCGACCTCTCGAAGGCGTTCGATTGCGTAGACCATGAAACACTTCTGCTGAAACTTGAGCACAATGGGATTAGGAATACAGCTCTTGATTTACTAAGATCATACCTGAAAGATAGAAAAGTTAAAATTCAAGTAAACGGCGTAAACTCATTGGGGTCTGAAATGGCAATGGGCGTTCCTCAGGGTTCGATATTGGGTCCATTCCTCTTTTTAGTTTATATTAATGATTTACCACAATTACTTCAAAATCAACCTAAGATGGTGTTATTTGCAGATGACACATCGTTGATCTTTAAAATAAACCGACGGTTACAAAATCTTGACGACGTTAACAGCTCTATTCTTCAAGTCCAAGATTGGTTTACGGTAAATAATTTGGTACTAAATAAAAAAAAAAACCAAATGCATTAGATTTAAATTACCTAATGTTAGAAGTAGCGAATGTGACATCATATTGAATGGAGAAAAACTAGAATTTATTAATCAAACCGTTTTCCTAGGAATCACGCTAGACGAGAAATTACAATGGGGACCTCATATAACAATTCTTGCGGGGCGGCTAAGCTCGGCCGCTTATACTGTTAGAAAGATACGACAGTTAACAGATGTAGAAACCGCGCGTCTGGTCTATTTTAGCTACTTCCACAGTATTATGTCGTATGGCATTTTACTGTGGGGTCGGGCTACTGACATTGAATCCATCTTTATTTTACAAAAGAGAGCTGTCAGAGCCATTTATAATTTACATCGTCGCGAATCTCTCAGGGAACTATTTAAAAAGATTAATATTATGACGGTACCTTTTTTTTTTTTTTTTTTTTTTTGGATGGGAAATCATCAAATGACTTCTCCCGCTCTGGGCAGAGCGAGAGGGTGTGTCAGACTTTTACTGACTAAAACCCACCCGTGTTCCTTCCGTTGCCTGTGTGCCGGGGCCGCGATATCCCTTTCAGACAAACCCGCAACCCCAGCAGGCATTGGTCTTTCGACCCCGTCGGTTGATGCTGACATCTCTTTGAGGCGCGCGTGGAACACAACGCGCCGTCGACACGGGCCTGGTCCTGATCGGACGGCGAGCTGCCCATTGCTCACCGTCCGCAGGCCCGCGCCTACGGTGGCCGGAAGTCGGCTCTTGACTCCCGACGCCCGGGGCGTCTCCTGCGGCGACTAGGGCCGCGAGGGCGTGCAGCTTGCATCTCCCTCGCGCACTCCGCCTCCTCCTTCGCGAGCATAACTGCTTCGCAGAAGGAGGTGACGGCCTCCCATGCACTCTCGCTCCGAACCATGGCCTGAACCAGGGCTGGACGCGAGAGATCGCCGCCGCCGATCGCCTCCGTGAGGACACGGCGGTGCTCCGCCCAAGCCGGGCAGACCTCCACCGTATGCTCCACCGTGTCCTCCGGGCGATCCACACAGTGGTGACACCCGGGCGTTTCCTCCCGCCTTACGCGGAACAGGAACCTCCCGAAACAACCGTGTCCGGTGAGGACCTGCGTCAGGCGGAAGGTGAGGACGCCATGGCGCCTCTCAAGCCACTCCTCAAAGAGGGGACTTATCGCCGCAATTGTGGCGTGCCCAGCGCTGGGTTGCGACAATCGCACACTCCATGCCGCCATGAGATCCCGCCGGAGCTCCGTCCGCTGTGCCGTGATCTCTCGCGGCAGCGGAGTTACACCCCGGCGTTTCGCCTCCTCGCGCAACTCCCACATCTGCGCGAGGACTTTCGCCTCCAGATCCCATGGCGGTAGTCCGGCAAGGAGGCTCGCCGCCTCACGGGAGACCGTGCGGTATCCCCGGACCAGCCTGATGGCCATGACCCTTTGGGACGCGTTCAACCGCTGGGCCGGTCGCAGCCGCAGTGAACGCGCCCACACCGGTGCCCCGTAAAGGGCCATGGACCGCACGACCCCCGCGTAAAGCCTCCGGCAGGAGGCGTTTGGACCCCCTAGGTTGGGCAGGAGCCGCTTCAAAGCAGCCCCAGCCCTATCCAGTTTGGGAGCCAAACGTCGGAAGTGCTCCACGAAGTTCCACCGGCTGTCGAGGACGAGTCCCAGGTACTTCATCGTCGACTCGACGCCGATGTGAACCCCTCCCGCCGTTATCTGGGAACCCGACAGTGGCGCGTTCCGAGGACCATAGAAACACATGGCTTCGGACTTGTGCAAGGCCACCTCGAGTCCCAGTTGCCGGATCCTATCGACGATTGTCGCAACCCAACGTGTCGCTAGTTCGGCCGCCGCCTCATGCGACCTCCCCTGCACCAGGACCAGCGTGTCGTCAGCGTAGCAGACCACGCTGACGCCGCTAGGGAGGTCGGCGCGCAGCACCCAGTCGTAGCCGATGTCCCACAGATGCGGCCCCAGGACCGATCCCTGCGGGACACCGCACGACATCTCTCGCCGGTTCCACTCTCCGTGGTGACCGGGGTAGATGACGGCCCTATCCGTCAAATAGGCCTCGACCACTCGACAGAGGTAGGTCGGCATCCGGTGATACCGGAGTGCCTCCCTAATGCAACTCCAGGGCAGGGTGTTGAAGGCATTGGCGATGTCGAGAGACACCGCCAAGACGACCCCACCCCGGGCAACAGCATCCCCCGTCGTGAGGGCTCGAACGCGCATGATGGCATCCACCGTAGAGCGCCCCTTGCGGAAACCAAACTGGCTGTCCGCCAAATCCGGCCCCACTCGCTCCAGCCGCCCGACAAGGCGGTCTGCAATTACTCTTTCAAAGAGCTTGCCCACCTCGTCGAGCAGCACGATGGGCCGGTAAGCGGACGGAGAGTCCGCCGGGCGCCCCGGCTTCTTAATGAGGACCAGTTTCCCTGTCTTCCAACGAAGTGGGAACTGGCCTCTCTCCAAGCATGCGCTTAGGAGCCTCCTAAGTCGAGGCCCGAGAGCCTCTGAGGCCAGAACCCAGGCTTTTCCAGGTAAGCCGTCGGGTCCTGGGGCGGTATTTTTGGCACTCAGCCTACGTACCGCCACTCTCAAATCTACCTCGGTCACCTCCGGAGATTCATCGTCGTCGTCAATGGTGTGGTCCGCATCGGGTACCGCAGGAGGCGGAGCCATGGGCGGGGGAGTGTGTTCCCCTCGCGAAGGGAACAGAGCGCTCACCACGTCCTCTACGAGCTGGGGCCGGAGACTCTGCGTCAGCGGGGGAGCCCATGGGCGGAGTTTATCTCGCACCCATTTGTATGGGCGTCCCCACGGATCTCTGTTCAGAGTCTCCAGCGACTCCTCGCGGGCCACTCCTCTGGCCCGCCCGATCTCCGCTCGGAGGGCGGTCTTCGCCGCTCTGTACCCTTCGTACAGCTCCGCCTCAATGGCTTCCGTATCCGGAGGGCGGATACGGAGCCTGCGGTGCCTGGAGTACCGGTGGCGCGCATCAACGCACGCCGCGCGTAGAGCGGTCAGCTCACGCGACCACCAGTACACCTGGCGCCGAGCACTTCCGGGCTGGACCCGGGGCATTGCCACGTCACATATTACGGAGATGGCCTCCCGGAACCACTCCGCCTCGTCATTGATGTCGGCAGGCCTGTCCGGTGATGACACCCAGGCCTGCACGATCGAGGCCTCTAGGAGGAGCTCCCGGTCCAGCTGCTTCAGCGCCCACCGCGGACCACTCGGGGTCTGTCGGACCGGCGCGCCCGACGTCTGGGCGGAGACCTCAAACCGAATGTACCGGTGATCGGAATAGGTCTCCACTCCCTCCATGACGCGCCAGTCGATGACACGCGGCGACAGAGCGGGGCTGGCGAACGAGATGTCCACCACTGATTCACCCCGCATCCGCACACACGTGGGGACAGAACCCCGGTTTAGGACGACCAGGCCCGTCTCCAGAGCCCAGTCCTCCACCATCCTGCCCCGTGTGTCCGTATACCGGGAACCCCAAGCCACGTTTTTGGCATTGAAGTCCCCGAGGACGATCACGGGCAGGGGATGGTACCCGACGACGACGACTCTCAACTCCCCAAGGGAGTTGTGGAACTCGGCGAGAGTTCGGTTCGGGGAGAAGTACGCTCCTACCACGACAATCTCCCCGAACCGTGCTGCCACGCAACCCGGTCCCCTCTTGACGGCCTCGAGGGACGTGGTACCGGCGGCGGCCGACGAAATTATGGTCACTGAGCCGCTCAGGTCCTCCACCCAGTCATCCCTGGGCGGGACAAAGTACGGCTCAGCGACCACGGCGATGTTAATCGACCACTGCGCCATGCTCTGGAGCAACAGATCCTGAGCGGCGGCGCAGTGGTTGATGTTCGCCTGAAGGAGGCGTAATGGGGCCATCAATGGCAATCCATTTCAGCCTCCTCCCGGGCCCCCTGTGATGGTCCTGCCGCGGTGCTAGCGGCGACGACGGCGCCAGTAGAGGCGGCAACGGCAGCGGCAACGGTGGCGGCTGCGGCGGTGACGGCGGTGGCGGAAGGCTTGCCCCTGCCCCTGGATTTGGCAGGTGGAGCGCAGGCCTTGCTCCCGGCCCGGTGATCGGCCGGCTTGCCAGCCGCCGCACACGCATAACAGTGCGGCGTGGCATTGCACGAGCCGGCCTTGTGACCGGGCCGACCACAGCGGAAGCATTCCTCGCTGCGGTCCACCTCCGAGGTGCACTGCGCTCCTACGTGGTGCCCCACCCGGCAGCGGAAGCACCTCAGTGGTCTGGGTTCCAGCAGTTTCACCTGCGCGGATACCCAGCCCACCCGGAGCCTTTGGCCCTCCCCGGCTATCTTTTGGGCCGCCGACACGGGGCAGCTCACCGTTATGGTTTGCATGCCCGTGTTGTCAGGACGGATAGTGCCTGCCCTCACCTGCTCGGCAGAGCACCCTCCGGTCCTAGCCACGGCGGCCACAACATCTTCCGCCGTCACGCAGTCGTCCAGGCCCAGGATGCGCATGTCAGCGCACTTGGTGGGCCTGGAGACTCGGGCCTCCTCCGCATTGAAGGACGCCCTGAGCCTTTCGGCCAGGGCGTCCGCGGTCGGGCCGCTGGCCGCACCGGGGATCTCCAGCATCCGAGCCCCCGTCGCAGTGACCTTCATCCGGAAGCCATCGGCGACGCCGATCTCCTCCAGGTTCACTGCCGCCCACGCCTTAGCGAGCACCTGACGGTAGGTCACGCCCTTCTTCTCCGCTTCCGGCTGTAGTGTGATTACTACAGCTGCGGACTTCGGGGCGCGGAGCCTAGCCGCGGCGCTTCGCTTTTTGCGCTGCTGCTGCTTCTCCTTCCGATTGGCCGCCCTTTTGGCTTTTCCCGCCTGCCTTTTCTCCCCGGCTACTTGCCATTCGGCGTCGGCCAGAGAGGAATTAAGAGGCGGGGCCGGGGGCGACCGTCCTGCCGCCACAGCTGGGGTCCCCTTTCGCGCAGCCGTCCCGCCCTTTGTGGGCTTGGACGGCGCAACTTTCGCCGGAGGCGCCGGCTTGGCCGCGGACTTGGCCGCTGGCTTAGCCGCGGGCTTGGCCGCTGGCTTGGCCGCGGACTTGGCCGCAAGCTTGGCCGCAGGCGTGGCCGGAGTAGCCACGGTGGCGGCAAAAGTTGCCGGCCTGCTCGCCGCTAGCGGAGAGCGCAGGACAATGCCCTCCATCACGGAAAACCGGCTGCTGAGTGCGGCCAGCTCCTGCCGCACCAGGGTCAAAACCCGGTCCTCCGCCTGCGACTGCATCGCTCCCCCCTGGGGCACCTCCCGGGGGCCAGCTCCTCGAAGCCGGGCCAGGTCCGCTCGGAGCTCCTCGTTCTCCTTTCGGAGAAGCTCGATAGTGGCCGTCAAGCGGCCGACCTCCGCCCGCATCTCGGACAGTGCGTCCGATGGAGGCCCGACCTGAAGGGCCTTCGCTGCCGCCATTATGGAGGCCGTGGCAGCGGGCATGGCCTTGTCTTTAGAGGACTGAATCCTCTTCAAGCCCACAGCCCGGATGGCTGTTGCCACGACCTCCTCGAAGCTGCTGGCCGCCTCCTTCAGCTCGGAGCTGCCAGCGGCGTCCGGCTCACCGCCCGAGGACTCAGAGCCTCTGTTCGGCTCGCTGTCCTCCGGGGTAGTGAGCCTTCTGGCCACACCCCGTTCCCGAGGCCCGCCCCGCTTTATTAGTTTTTTGCGAGCCGCATTCAGCTCGCCATCAGAGGACGACCCCTCTGGTTTGGACCGCTTGAAGAAGTCGCTCTTCTTTGCGGCCCCCGTCTCAACGCGCTCCGGGCTCTCAGAAGAGCCCTTCGCGCCAGATGCGGAGTCGGATTCCGACCCCGAATCGCTCACCACCTCTACGCTTTTAATTTTGTTTTTGTTTTTTTGTTTCGTCATAATTGATCCCACGAGTGTGGGGGATATAAAACGTCATTCCTAGGGTTACCCCCTGTCCCTAGGTAAGTGTACATTTGTAACCCAACCCAAGGATTCCACTGGTCCCCGGCTGGGGGTGCGCTAACGACTGATGCACCACCTGCAACTAAGAGTTACAGATGGCACTACTCCTCAGCCATCCATACCCTCGCCACGCACCAAAACTTGGTATTAGAGGAATTTTTTATAGAGGTTTACATCCTCGCGATCCGGGCGGTTAAGCCAAGATCCTCGTCCCGTTCCGAGTCACAAAACATGACCGTGAACTCTTTCCGGATTACGATATCGACGGGTGCAGTCAGGAGAATAAATTCTCCCGCTGCCAGCTCGTTGGCAGCAGGAGAAGGACCAGCAGGCATCAGGCACACGGGGAGGTTTTCTGCTCGCACCCCTTATGACGGTACCTTGCCAATTCATTTATGAAAATATTATGTATGTAAGAAAAAATCTACATATCTTTAATAAAATAAGTGATACATAATTTTAATACTAGAAATAAAGATAAAATAGATCAACCATTTTTCAGATTATCTAAAGTACATACATCTTTTATGGGGTACTGTGTTAAATGTTACAATAAAATACCTTGTGATATATTACAATTAAATGAAAGAAAATTTAAAACTCATATTAAAAGTACACTCTGTAAACAAGCATATTACAAATTAGAGGATTATATTCAAGATAAGAATGCTTGGAAACATGCTGGTCCTGCTCCATAGGACAATTTAGAGTCTAGACAAAATCAAACTGGTTGCTTATTTAATTATGTATTTGTTATTTTTTATAACACTGATTTTACATTCTGTGATTTCTTGAACTCACACACTGACTTATTAGTATTACTTGTTAAAATGTTAGGAATATCGTATAATTTTACAATTTTTGTAAATATGTGAGCACCATGTATCTATCACATATTTAATTTATCTGTAATTGCTTTATTTTTCATTCTTTTTTACTTTTCTTTTTTTACGTTTCTTGCCCATTCTTCTCCATACGAAAACTACCTTTTGGAAGGGGCGACTAGAATCAATTCTATTTTTTGTAAACTTGACGTTCATAAGTGCCTATTATGTGCCTAATTGAAGTAAATTGTTTGACTTTGACTTTGACAAGTATGTGCCCGACCCAGTTCTCGAAAATGACCATGTCACGTTGTACTGGGATCGGTGTATCATTACTGACAGCACTATTGTTGCCAATAAGCCTGATATAGTGGTGATAGACCGATTAGCGCGCCGCGCAATGATAGTCGATTTTACTATCCCACATGACGGGGGCCTCGTGAGCGCCCATGCTGAAACCCGAACTGGCTGTCGACCACGTTCACACGTTCACGCACGTGTGGACTGAGCCCCGATTTAGGATGGACAAGCCAGTCGTGATCGCCCACTCCTCCAGCACCGCGCCCCTAGCATCGGTCACAGAGGATCCCCACGCCGCAGACTTGGCGTTGAGATCCCCCAGTAACAGCACCGGGCGAGGGTGGAGTTGGCCCACGACGGCACCCAACTCGACTGGAACCTCTCGAAGTCAGCGAGACTCTTGTTGGGCGAAAACTACGCCCCAACCGTGCCAATGCCGTCCGCGAGGGCGGCTACCCAGCCGTGACCTCGGGACGGGTTGACAAGAGCCCCGCCAATGATGGCCACCAAACCGTCCAAGTCTCCCACCCAGCTATCCCTGGGGGGGACAGAATACGGTTCGGCGACCACAGCCACAAGAATCGACCACTCTGCCATGCTCTGGAGCAAGAGATCCTGAGCTCTAACAGAGTGATTGATATTGCCCAGGAGGTAATGGTAAAGCGCGATTATGCGCAATCCATCCCCTCCGCACCATTCCTAGGCCGGGAGTCGGCGGAAGGGAAGCCAGGCTGCGGGGGGGGTAAAGAGCCCCCGGCAACCTTGGCAGCCCCTCTCTTCTTCTTTGATGAACGACTTCTTCTTTGACACACATCAGTGTGGGAGAAGTTATTTGATAACTTCCCAACCTAAAAAAAAAAATTTTCGGTGGAAGTTTATATGGTAATTGTACATCATATATTTTTTTTTAGTTTTATCATTCTCTTATTTTAGAAGTTACAAGGGGTTGGGGGGGGGGGCAGTTTCAGTTCTAAGTATGGGGAACCCCCAAAATTTATTGTTTTTTTTATATTTTTGTGTGAAAATCTTAATGCGGTTCACAGAATACATCTACTTACCAAGTCTCAACAGTATAGTTCTTATTGTTTCGGAAAAAAGTGGCTGTGACATACGGACGGACAGACAGACAGACATGACGAATCTATAAGGGTTCCGTTTTTTGCCATTTGGCTACGGAACCCTAAAAAGGGGCTCCAATCCTGAGAGAGTTTGCGAATCTCTTCAATTCCTTCATCCAAGGTACAACGCTCGAGAGATGGAGTAGAGGTGATTGCACCCCTACTCGGGCGCAAATTCGGACGTTGAACACTGGGTTGTGTTCTTCAAAAAAGATGAGCCACGTGTACCTGCAAGCTGTTCTTCTCCATAGTCGTCACGAACCGTCTTGCCAGGAGACTTGTGATAGGTGACCAGAACAAGCCGGGCTTCGAAAAGCCTTCAGTACCGTAGACTACATCCATACTGTTCGGTAAATTATACAACAGACCGAGGAGTACAACCAGCCGCTGTGGCATTTGTGGACTACGAAAAAGACTCTACTGATATAGACAGGGGCAGTTCTAACAGTTATGTTATTTTAACTGGCGTTACGTCGATGTGTTGGGATGCTTTTATGTCGTTGTCACAATGGCTGTCCAGATCCAGGAAACCAAGACCATCCCAGTTAATCCTCATCGATGTTCGCTTCTCAAAGTAGTGACGGATGATGACTCCCAGATAGATACTCCTTCACAACTTCGATTAGCGAACCTTCGATGTGGATTGAATTCAGCAAAACTTGGAAGTTGTATTTGACTGAAGGTTCCGTGCACGATAAAAACCCATTTTCGTCAATAACTTATCTAATTGTAAAAAAGCTTGAAATAATTGAAACATCAAGTCATAAGAGTACAGTTCTCGTGGTGCTAAATCATTCGTGTCAGGCACAGCACCTGTTAATAGTTGCATTACTTTTGCGCTCTCGAAAATATGGTTTATTTCGCCTTTGATTTACTTAATGAAGTATAGTATTATCATTAAATAAAATTTTGATTTTATTTCAAAGATAAAGTCAAACTCAAATCATTTATTTCAAATAGGCCCTTGCAAGGCACTTTTGAACGTCAAAAATTACAAAAAAATTTAATTGATTCTAGTCGCCCCTTCCAAAAGGTAGTTTTCGTATGGAGAAGAATGGGCAAGAAACTCCACCGTTACTCTTTTAAAATGTTTTACAATATTTTGTATATGTAGGTACATTAGTTATACGAGTATAATTATATGTGAAGACGATGCATCTAAAAATAAAAAAAATAATTACTATACCACAATATAGGTAAAAAGAATTTTTTAAAGAGAGCAACAACAGATAAATTAATTACTTATGTGATAGATATTATCATATTTACAAACATTGTAAAAGAAGACGATTTTCCAAAAAAAAAGTTACAGTTAATAAGTCAGTGTGTGAGGAAGTAATCACAGAATGTAAAATCAATGTCATATAATAAAATATAATAATTTATTAGATTTTTATTTTGAGTGAAAATTAAAAATATTTATTTACAAACTATTAACACTAGGTACTAAATACAATAACTAACTACACAAATAGATACAAAAAACAAAAGGACACTTAGGCGTCGAAGTATTCGTCCGCATCGCTGTCATCCGGAAACGTGCTCAGAAGACTGGCAGCATTGCCACGTTGAATGGCAATGCTAATTCTTTGGCCAAAGAACAAGCCAGCCCTCTGGTCGCGTGAAGTGTCGACCAGTTGGCGAGAAATTTCCTTAAAAAGGACACGTGCACTCGGACCCCATGACCCGAGCGTTTCGACTCCAAACGGCTCAAAACTGTAGTTACCCATAAGGTTACAGTATTTGCGCCGCTTGAGGGTCTCAGCAGCCGCTGCAGCGGCGCCAGCACAGCCCGCTGTGCTAGGAACATGAGATGGTGCAAGGGTGTCGACACAGGTTGCGTCCCACACCAGAGGCCTACCCACCTTCCAAGGCAACAACGTCATGCCGTCTGGTCTCTTCCCATCGTCAAGTACCAAGCCGTTTGGTTCTAATACCGCTGGTACGCCGGCGGTGACAAGGGCTCGACGAATAATATCGTTGATGCTGGCGTGCCGTGTAATGCGACCTGCGCTCCTGTAACAGGACAGGCCATGGTGCCCGAGACTGTCTACAGCTTCACTGCAGAGACACCGATGCGGTGCAACACAAGGTGCGCCCAAGCGGAGACACGTAGCGAGCCGAAACGATGAGTCATCCATCATGGTGCCTATGGTGGATGACGGGAGCGCTTGAAGCCACAAACTTGACTCCCATTCTCCCACAGCTAGCAGACGGGCACGCTCAACAGTATTTGGTGACGAGTTTACCAGGGAATTCCGTATAATACTGCAGAGCGGCACGTCCCACCGTTTCTGGAAGGATGGGTTATCAGGCAAATCCGTATTGGGACAAGCCATTTTCCAAACGTTCAACGCATCGGTCAAACACGGTACCTCAAAATCGACCAGTGAGGAAGATAAAATGTTCCTGGTTAATTTATCGGTACTGTGGACCGAGGAGAGGAAGGCTGGTAAACTTATACTTGAAATTTTGCGGACACCAAGACCACCCAGGTGGATGGGAAGTGTGACTTGCTGCCACGCTCGGTCGTCCAGGGCCACATTTAGGATTGAGGTTAATGTATTTCTAATAATTTGGTCCACTTTTTCTAAAACTTGTGGATGCTTCCACAGATGGGAGGAACGAAGGCTACACGTGAATTTTGGTCCAAAGCAACAGTATCGAATGAGTTTGAAGGCCGAATGAATATTAATTTTGAAAAGTCTTTCCGAGACATCGTTAAAATTTTGTATTTTCTGCTCAATAAACGTTGGAAAGGATTCGTCAAAGATTGGGGACCCCAGGAGGTGCAGAGAGTTTCTTTCTGTAATTTTGATGTTTGGTGCTATAGTATTAAATTTTGCTATGGTAGTATTTCTGTCAGTGGTTTGGGGAAGATAAATTTCGCATTTGGATAGGTTAAGGTCTAGGCCAATGGAACTAAATTTTTCTTTTAAAAATGTTAAATCTTTTAGGACTGTGTCTACATCACCTCCTAGGGTTCCGTCATCCAAATACCATACGTTGAATTCCGAATTTAGTTGTCGAATAATTGGATTTATAGCCAAACTAAAAATGGCTGGCCCAAGGGGGTCACCCTGTTGACATCCGACGGCTGATTCCAAAAGGTTGTCTTTATAAAGTAATTTAGAATGGTGCCTGTAGCATTGATAAAGAAAACTGTATGGGTATTTCTTTTTGAACTTCTGTCAACAAGGTGTCCCTCTTTACGGAATTGAAAGCGTTCTTAATGTCAACCTTTAGGATGACCTCACCTTTACCGCTATTGAGGTAAGTGGATAATGCGTCTACCGCAGCCTCACAGCCCCCTTTAGACCCGAAGCCTAGCTTTAGGGGCTGGAATTTGCTGGCCAGTGTTTCGCTGTAGAAAGCGCAGCAAATTTTGGCTGCGGTACGACGGTAAGTGGACCCTACGGCAATGGGACGAATGCCGCCATCCTTCTTGTGCAGGGCACATAGGTTTGCCCCATACAAAATATCAATGACGGCTTCGTTCACATTGCCGGAGAGCATGAGATTGATGAGGGCCGTCAGCTCCTTCAAAAGGGACTCACCAGCCTCCCCGGCGCCTGAACACATTAAGTCCTTCAGATGTTGGGGTATCGGGCCGTCGAGGCCGCCGGCGGAGCCACTTCGAAAGGAGCACACGGCCACACGTACTTGTTGAGCTGTAATTTCAAGTGAGTTGGATTCCGGATCGGGTGGGTCAGGGAAGGAGAGGTCATCCGCCGGGGCAGGGTGCTTGCTCTCCAGAGCTGTAAGTGTCTCTGGGGAGTACGGCGCAACCACATCACTACTAAAGATGATCCTAGCTGCACCTCTGATATCACCCTCCCCTAGCTTAGACTCCACATGGTGCAATAAACCTCTTTGGGGGAGGCGTGCTGTTAATTTGGGGCCAAAACTTTGGGCCGAAATGTTACAATTATCCTTTATTTGTGCTGTTAATGTTTTTTTATTAGCCAATTTTTTTTGCACATGTAGAATTCTAAACGGGAAGGTGAGCAATTGGTCCCAAGCACTTTGGGAGTTCTCTCTGGTGGCGAGACGGATACAGCGCGCTAAACTTGAAGCCACGGACGGTCTTGCGCCACGAGGAACTCTCTTTAAAACAGGAGTTGAATTTTTCAATTTTGCCAGTGTTTTCCAGAAGGGTTGAGCGGGTGAATTAGGTGTTAGGGAAGGAGATATTGTCGGGCAGGATGAAGATACATTGTGGGGTTTGTGTTTCTTACCCAAATGTACCTTCAAGCCTCGCTCACCCTTAAAAAACCGTGCTTGGGGACAATGCGGGCATCTCACTAAGGCATTCAGCGATGTGGCAGGTTGACTGGCGCTTCGTACGGCATCTCTACTATCGTCATTGTTTAACATAAATAAAAAAACAAAGACTGCTTACACAATTTTCCTTATAAATAAAACACCATTAAACTATGCAATCTATTCTATTCTATTTTTCTTTATGGCAATGGTGCCGATGTCGACAATTCTGCCAATGTCAATAAAATAACAAATATGACATATAAAAAAGAAAGCTTGACTTCTGCACGATGACAGCGGCGCAGTCGCGCTGGCGGTTTGAGGCGCCGCGCCGCCGCTGTATGTCAATGTGGCGCAGCCCTGGCAACCGTTGCCGTGAGACAGCGTCGTTTTGCACTTGGAGTTATATTGGACTAATTTCTCAGCTGCATACCACTTAAAAACGTCTTGATAGAGGCAGGAAGAGCTCAACGTGTTATACTTAAGGTATTAATAATATTAATAATTTATACAACTTAAATTAGCAACCAGTTTGATTTTGTCTAGATTCTAGATTATCCTATGGAGCTGGACCAGCATGTTTCCAAGCATTCTTATCTTGGATATAATCCTCTAATTTGTAATATGCTTGTTTACAAAGTGTACTTTTAATATGAGTTTTAAAGTATCACAAGGTATTTTGTTGTAACATTTAACACAGACGATGTAAATCATAAATGGCTCTGACAGCTCTCTTTTGTAAAATAAAGATGGATTCAATGTCAGCAGCCCGACCCCACAGTAAAATGCCATACGACATAATACTGTGGAAGTAGCTAAAATAGACCAAGCACGCGGTTTCAACGTCCGTTAACTGTCTTATCTTTCTAACCGCATAAGCGGCCGAGCTTAGCCGCCCCGCAAGAGATGTTATATGAGGTCCCCATTGTAATTTCTCGTCTAGCGTGATTCCTAGGAAAACCGTTTGATTAATAAATTCCAGTTTTTCTCCATTCATTATGATGTCACATTCGCTACTTCTAACATTAGGTAATTTAAATCTAATGCATTTAGTTTTTTTTTTATTTAGTACCAAATTATTTACCGTAAACCAAGTTTGGACATGAAGAATAGAGCTATTCACGTCGTCAAGATTTTGTGACCGTCGGTTGATTTTAAAGATCAATGATGTGTCATCTGCAAATAACACCATCTTCGGTTGATTTTGAAGTAATTGGGGTAAATCATTAATGTAAACTAAAAAGAGGAATGGACTCAATATCGAACCTTGATTAACGCCCAATGCCATATCAGACCCCAATGAGTTTACGCTGTTTACTTGAACTTTATCCATTCTATCTTTCAGGTATGATCTTAGTAAATCAAGAGCTGTATTTCTAATCCGATAGTGCTCCAGTTTCAGCAGAAGTGTCTCATGGTCTACGCAATCAAACGCCTTCGAGAGGTCGCAAAAGATTCGGATCAAAAGGTCGGAAAAGATAACTGAAGACCAATGTGTGATTTTTAAATTTCTTGATATGGTTTGCTAAATAATAGAAAAAATACATTAGGGGCCGTTCAAATATTACGTAAGCAGATTTATTACAATTATTTACCCCCCCCATCTCCCTTGTCAGCAAAAGTAAGCAAAGCTTTTACCCCCTCCCCCCATGCTTACGTAAACATTTTTAAGTTATAATGTTATATTTAAAAATAAGAAAATAGATCTATGATAGAGATTAGATTTTACTGATACAGTATTCAACATAGAGTAAGGGACAAAAATATTATAATCTTACGAACATAACAAACTTATTTTAAACTTTTGGTATAACGTGGATTTGTCTATTTGAAACGACATCTTATTTATACGTTAAACTTTGGCTAAAAGAATCAGCGGTAACACAAATGTTAACTTGCTTTGCTATGCTTACAATACGTCTACTCGCTATAGTATCCGAACGAAACAATACACTGACAGAGGAAATTTAGACAAGTGAATAGCGCGCGGCAATTCCCCTAATCGGTTCTAAAGCGAGTGCCTAAAATGCCGGCCTAAGTGCCGGGAATCCATGAAAATGCGTTTCGTTTTCAAGCATAGACAATGTGAGGGTTGCCATTCGTGTAAAAAAGTAAATAACTACCGATGACGTAATCATCATCTAGACTCCCCATGTCATCCAAAATAAGCAAAACAAAGACCCCCCCACCCCCCATAGTGCTTACGTAATACTTGAACGGCCCCTTACTGACAGACAAAAAAATGTTTTTTTCAACATTATTTTTGTGTGAAGTTGTAAAAAGTGGTTCAGCCGCATGCAAGTAGACCATATAAAGATGTTGATGATATTTTTAAATGTTCAAAATCAAAAGTAGTCTCTTGTAAAAAAGTAATCAAACGTCAGTCTCGCGTAATTTTTCCGAAAACTTGTTGCGAATATTTGTAATTTTACTTCACGGCGATCTGAAATATAATTATTTACAAGGTAGTATTCCTAATACACGCCGTTCTAACATCGCGTTTTTTTTAGATGAAAATATTGCAAATATTTTTTAAACAGGATTATGTCCTCGTTCGTTGGTAACACTAAACAGTCACTTTTCTTTTCACGTGCATTCTGACATCGCAAGAAAAATTCTCTCTCGTCAAAATAGTAATTTAAAATAAGTTTACGATACTCCTTAATGATTCTCGCCACGGTGTTTTTGGTTAGCACAAGTGTCTAGAATTTTTTGCTGTTTTTTGAGTGATTGTTGATACTTTTGTGACTTGTTTTTGTATAAGTGTATTGTCCTTGTGTTCGTAACCAGGTTTGTACTGTGATTGTCATATTTTTTACTCCTTTTATCCAAGATGGATACAAATAAACCCCCTGATCCTGACCCCCCTGACATCCCAGGCACCTTAACCCCTTTTTCCCCGAATCCACTATCCCAATTTGCTGACGTTGTCTGTAGCATAACAGATATGGATGTATCCCAATCCCAACAAACTTCACGCAAACGTCCCGGTAACGAAGAAATTTTGACACCCACTCCTCCAAACAAGCAACAAAAAAGCCAAATTGGTCGTGTCAAGTATTCCGTAATGGACAAGGCCCCCTATATTGTTCACGTCTCCCGCGTTGAGACCCAACCAAATTCTGGCACCACTCTTCACCCTGTTAATTTTGGCAAATTTTTACTGAACAACAACATTGCGAACATTGTTCGCGGTGGTGTTAATAGAGTTGGCAGAAACCGTGTTTCCGTAGAGTTTGTTTCCCCCCAGGACTCTAACTCTTTCTTAGTTAACACTTTGTTATCTAGACACAGCTACTCTGCTTCAATCCCCACATTTAACATAACAAGGATGGGTGTTGTTACTGGGGTTCCCTCTGACATTACAGAAGAAGAGGCATTATCATATTTATCTGTGCCCTCAGGATGTGGACAAATACTTAAAATAAGACGTATCAACCGTATAGTCCACAGAGAAGGTATTAACGAGTGGAAACCCACTGAAACTTGTGTCATCACTTTTGATGGCCAAGTCTTACCCCAAAGGATCTACTGCTGCTACACTTCCCTTCCTGTTGAGCAATATATATACCCTACAATCCAATGTCGCATGTGTTGCAGATTCGGACATGTAGCAACCATATGCAGATCTAAACCACGCTGCAGTAAATGTGGCCATGATCACCCAGGTGATGAAATGCTTTGAGTTTGCTTTGAGTTTGATGGTTGCAACATTTCTGAGGGTGAGGCCTTCTGTGTGCTATGTTCGGGTAATCACTTTGCAAATAGCAGGTCATGCCCCGAGCAGGGTAGACAGAGAGCCATTAAGACTGTTATGGCTGTAAAATCAATCCCCTATGCTGAGGCTAGCAAATTTATACCAACAACTTCCCGTAATTATGCAAATGTCACCAAGACTCCAATTTCTCAGTCCTATCGGAAAACTGTAACTCTCAAGCCCAGGACCCATGCCCCCCTTTCCCCATCATATGATAAAGCTGCTCATCACCAGATAACTAGTTCCCCTCAACCTTCACAGCCTAATGGTAGTGCTCTCAATTATAGCAATGCATCTTCTAATAATAATAATAATACTTCTTCTATTATTGAACTACTCATAGAACTTTTACCTACTGTTATTTCTTCTTCTACGTCTAATATTCAATTACCGTCCAACGTTGCCGACCAACTTATAAAACTACTTTTAAACATTACAAATGGCGGCTCGCCAAGTTTTCCTTCAGTGGAATGTGAGGAGCGTGTGGCATAAAAAGCACGACCTCATATTTCTCTTAAACAAATACAAGCCATTGGCTTGTTCCATAGCTGAGACTTGGCTCATTCCAAGCCTTAGCTTTCGTATACCTCATTTTAACATCCTCAGATGTGACAGAGCTGACGGCTATGGAGGGTCGGCTCTACTTGTTAACAATCGGGTCCCACTATTACCCTTTACTTTACCTCCACTTACGGGTGATATGAGCATTACCGCAGGAAGGGTTGAAGGCATCATAGTGTTCTCCATTTATATCGCTCATCCCCACCAAGACTTTTTTATTATTTTAAAAAACATTTTCTCTAATGTTCAGGGACCAATACTGGTCATGGGCGACTTTAACTGCCATCACTATAGATGGGGGTCTAAGCGCTGTGATGCCTTTGGTGTAGCATTGGTTGAACTCTTGGACGATCTGGATCTCCGCATTTTAAATAATGGATGCCCAACACGCAGATCTCTTCCCGGACAACAAAAGAGTTGTGTCGATTTAACCTTTTGTTCAGTTGAGCTAGCAGCTTCGACCCATTGGGAATGTACGACCTTGTCGCATGGTAGTGACCATTACCCTATTGTCATATCTTTACTTAATAAGACTTATTTAGAGAAAACTTCTCCTCCACTTTTGAAATATAATCTGTCCAAACCAGATTGGACAAAGTTTGCTTCATTATTGGAGGATAAAATTGCTGTTCTTCCAAATTTAAATTCAAGTTTATTAGATCCTTCTGATCACCATCATGCCAAGAGCTGTTATGAGGGATTTGTTACAGCCATCAAGTCCAGTGCGGACTCCTGCTTTCCGTTGAAAAATAGTGCCCGTGATAAAGTACCCTCACCCCCATGGTGGGATCCAGAGTGCACTTCAGCAATCAGGGATAGGGATGAGGCCGAAGAGTATTACAATGCGGATATGAGCACCGAAAATCTATTGGCATATTTGCAGCTTAATGCTAGAACCAAACGTCACCTTCGCAAGAAGAAACGTGCAGGTTGAATTAAGTTCTGTACGTCCTTATCTCCCTCTACTCCAGTCTCGGTAGTCTGGAAGAGCATCAATAGATTTAGACGTGGGTGCTCCGTCAGTCTCTTCACCAATCACCAGGGAAACAGCTGAACTTTTTTTTGATAAAATTGCTCCACCATATGTTCCTTTCTCTTCTGAATGTTTCAATATTTCCCTACAAAATGTTTCAGAGGATCCTTTTGATGTGCCATTTACTCTGGAAGAACTGAAGGTGGTGCTCAGACATGTCCGGGACTCAGCCCCCGGTATTGACGGTGTACCATATTCTTTCATTGCTCATTGTGGAGACAAAGCTAAACTTTACTTCTTAGACATTATTAATTTTTGTTATAGTAATGGTTGGGTCCCAGATCAGTGGAAGTTGCAAATTATTATCCCACTATTGAAGCCTGGCAAACATGTAGATGATCCGAACGGACTAAGACCAATTGCTTTGTCCTCAGTCTTAGCCAAATTATTGGAACATTTGATCAAAAACCGACTTGAATGGATAGTCGAATCGAGAGATTTACTGCCGAATTACCAATTTGGTTTTAGGAAAGGGCTTGGCACAATCGATAGTGTTGGCGTTTTAGTTGGGGATATCCGTTTAGCGTTTTCCAAAAATGATTCCGTTGTTGCCGCTTTCCTAGACATCTCCTCTGCATACGATAACGTTCTCCTTCCCGTACTCAGGCAGAAAATGCACCAGCTGAGTCTCCCGGGTAAGATGATCGAATGTATCAGTGCGCTTCTTTTATCTCGTTCGTTGGTTCTGAGAGTCCAAGGCGAGGATTTCGATGCAAGGCAGACTTGGAAGGGACTCCCGCAAGGATTCGTTCTCAGTCCCTTTCTCTATAATTTGTACACGGCGGACATTGGGTCTTGCCTAAATAATAACTGTCACATTCTTCAATACGCCGACGACTTAGTCCTATACGTGACAGATTCGTCCATCATAGACGCGGCGTCGTCTCTATGCCTCTCTCTGGACTCTTTGAACCAATGGCTTTTATGCCACGGTCTATCGTTATCCGCACCAAAAAGTTCGGCAGTAATTTTCTCTCGCAAAAGACTGAGTCCGCACATTACTGTAGACATTTCAGGTCACAATATTCCGTTGGTTAATAAAGTAAAATTTTTAGGCGTTTTTTTAGATTCAAAATTAAATGGTAAGCATCATATAAATTTATTAATTAAAAAATGTGAAAGAGTTGTTTCAATTTTAAAAGCTCTCGCGGGTGTCTGGTGGGGTGCCCACCCTTACACTATGAAATTAGTCTATAACGCCTTGATACGTAGTGTTCTAGACTATGGCACGTTCCATCTAATTCCATGCAACAGGGGTGCTTTGGCTGGGCTGGATAGGATTCAATCAAAATGCCTTCGGATCATCTCTGGCTGTATGAAGTGTTCTCCTGTTAACGCATTGCAGGTTGAGTGTGCTGAACCTCCCCTGGCCCTAAGACGGCAGTATCTGGCCTCCCGTTTTCTAGCTAGGTTAATATCTAGATCTTCCCATCCCCTTTTAGCAATATTGAATGAGTTAGATGACATAAGCAGAAACTCAAATTACTGGAATAATAAAGAAATTCCCCTAGTCCTAAAAGCATTCCGTCAAAGTCATAATTTAGAATCTCCAATAGAACAGTACCCCCGATTACCTCTTTTTAACTTTCCCTATGAAGTCTTATGTTTCATTCCAAAAATTTTCTTCGATACTGGTATTTCCAAAAAGTCCTCTTCAGCTAATTCGACCTTCAATGCGGCGGTGGGAGAACGATGGACTGGGTTTCAAAGGTTTTTCACAGACGCTTCAAAATTTAATGACCTGAGTAACACTGGTGCTGCAATTTATTACCAAAGCTCCAGAATTATTTTACAATATAAATGCCCTAAGGAGTCTTCTGTGTTCACGGGCGAGTGTGTGGCTCTATTGGAAGCTTGTCTTTACATTGAGGCACACCACAATATTGACAAAGCCGTAATCTTCACAGACTCTCTTAGCTGTCTACAAGCCTTAGTACAAAACCCTTTCAAGAGTAAATTGCACAGCTCTCTTGTTTTAAAAATTAAAAAGTCTTTATTATCTTGTTCTATTAGTCAAAGAGAGGTTCAGTTAGTTTGGATACCTAGTCATTGTGGCATTAAGGGCAATGAGTGCGCTGATGCCTTGGCCAAAGAAGCTTGCTCATCAGCAACAGCTGATCTCACCCACAACTCTTATCAGGGGTATGACTTGCTGAGCCTTCCAAAGGTTGAGCTACAATCTTCATGGCAGCATCAGTGGAATAGCACTGGAAGAAAAAAGGGTAGGTTTTATTATGCAGTACAACCAACTATAAAATCAAAACCTTGGTTCTACGGCTACAAAAAAGTCTCCAAAACCGTTATATCAGTCCTTTGATTGTTCCGTATTTTAAATTATTTTTAATTAGTAATTAAGTAAAATTAAGGTGTAATTTTATGTGTAAACGTAATATAATTGCATAAATACTCAGGATTATTGTTTTCCTGTAAATATATGAAGTAAAAACAGAGTTTGGTTACACACCGGTAACCTTAAAATCAACAGCTGACGATCGGACTACGGATTTAAACGGGGAGTATTGCTTTACTTTTTACTTTATAATAGCACACAATCGTCACTATAACTCTGTTACACGTCCTCGTTAAGTCTTAACATAAATAGTTTGCTGATTTAGCACTCTGCATTCGGTGTAAATCTCATTGTTTACATAGCAGAAAAAGTAACTTAGCGTAAATTCTGATACCTCAATCTGATCTTTAATGTACCTAATAAGTATACAATATTAAAAACGTTCATGTTCGTTATTTTTGCATTGTCGTTATACTTTAATATCAAATATTAAAATCTAGGCAACCTACCCACTTATGGAAAAGTAAAATCATAAAAGGCAATTAAAACATCATAAACCTACATTTAATTTGATAATATAGCTTTGATAAATATATTTATAGAATAGTCCCTTAAGCCAATTCAGTAGTTTACCTCATTTCTCCACTAAATAACGCTAAATTCTCCCATTTTCCCTTTCATCTCCATCTTTACTAATTTATTTGTCTTCTGTCCTACTTGTTCTCACCGTTTCTTACTCTAATTTCAGTAACTAATCCTGAAACCATGCCTGTGATGACCCGTAAGGCTACAGCTCAGGATATGGAGCTCAAATTGAGAACAGCCCTCCAAAATCTTGAAGCATCTAAACTACAATGTAAACAATTGTTACAAGAGAATGACGAAAGTGAGGAGGAAATCAAGAAGATAGTTAACAAAAACTCAAGCCTTAAACGGGAGCTAGTAGACCTACATCAGCAATATCTGAATGTTGTTGATGAACGCGATCAACTGAAGGCGGTCACAGATGGTTTCAGCAACTGTAGTAACTTGTATGAGGAGGCTTTAAGCAAAGTTAGGGACCTAGAAGACGAATTAATTCATGCTAATAGTCATATTATCCGTTTAGAGAAAGAAAAAGAATGTACACAGGTTAAAGAAACTAACCACTTATACAATGAATTATTAAATACTAATTGTAACCCTCATTCCATAATAACTATTGACCTAACTGAAGATTCCTTGCTGAAACAGAATTGTAGTTATAATGTTAGTCATAAGAAAATGAAAAAATATGCAAAATTGAATAGAATAATTAAAAAATGTAATCAAATTAGGAAACAACAAAAACACTTTTCCAAAAATATTCCACGGAGGAAAGAACGTGTTGATCTACTCAATAAATTAAACAAATATCAAATAAAATTAGAAGACAGCAAAAAAATATATGAAATTGATACACAGCGCTTACAGTCTGACATACAGTTACTTGAGGGAAGACTTCGTTCCCTTTACATTAAATATGTGGGCTCTCAGAACCAAATTAAAGAACATATTCTTGCTGCTAATGAGTTAGTTATGTGTCAGTGTTCTTGTCAGAAGATTTCAAACCCTGATGCTGTCCAGCCTGAGGCAACGGAGGACCCGTCCCAGACTGAGAGTTTGACTCAAGGCTGTATCCTCAACCAAGATATATCTGATACAGTACAAGATCTATCTCAAGTAGTACAGCCTGAGATTGTTAGTTGTCCATTTTTCAGTAGTTATGATTGTTATCATTCAGTTATGTTCTCAGATAGTATAGGAAGAGGTATAGGTAAATTAATTAGTAACAATCTGTGTTATTCTACTCAAAATTATTGTATGCCAGGTTCTACCTACAAACGAATAATGGCATCAGTAACAGCAAGTGTATACAATCCTAAAACCAACATTACTGTATTTGTAGGTAATAGTTCTAAGGTCAAAAAAGAAGAAATCACTGACTGTGTAACTGAATTGTTAAAGTTAAATTGTAGTAAAATAATATTGTGTGCTTTCCCATATTTTGAAAAATTGACAAATAGACAAAACAATTATATTCATATGCTTAATAAGCATATGCAGTTCTTAGTTAGCCATTATAGTGACAAGCTTGTATTTCTTGACACCAACACTTTTGTGGAAACTTTAAAATCGACTAGGGATACTGTGTATCTGCCTGTTAGTTTTAGACACATAATAGCAAGGCTATTAGCTTTTTATATAAACTCAGACATAGGTAGTATGTCGAAGTCTTGTATTATTAACACCACAATGATTAGTAATAATACTAATAATAAGGTGGTGAACCTAAATAAATGTAGCTCAAATGCTACAAATATTTTTACAAATTGTACGAAGGAGGTTCCATGTCCCTCACTCACTATGAGTTCACTGCCTCTGGATAGTAATTTAAACTAGTTTGTAAGACAACAGAAGGTACCTGTAAGAATATTCTTATACCTAACAACAACAAGGTATCTTCTTGCTCTAAAATAAATAATTATCAAAAAGGAGATCAGCAGAATGCCTTGAAATTATTTCATCAAAATATTCAAGGTATTTCTTCCAAATTATTAGAAATTGAAATGTTTTTAGAAAAAACTAAGTTTGACATTGTTTGCTTTACTGAACATTGGTTAAAGGATTACCAAATGCTAATTAATTATGAGAACTATAGTGTGGGCAGTTGCTTTAACCGTAAATCTATGCTACGTGGAGGTTCTCTTATCTTGATAAAAAATTGTTTAAAATCGAAACAACGTAATGACATAGTTGGTTTATCAGTTGAACATTGCATTGAACTGTCCTGTGTTGAGCTGGATAAGCATGTTGTAGTGTGCGTGTACAGACCCCCTAATTATCAGAACTATTCTTTATTTGAGTCAATAATGGAAGATGTCCTAGCGAAACTTGCATCTAGCAACAAAGCCGCAGTTATTTGTGGTGATTTTAATATAAATATTCTGGAAAATAATTCAAATAGCAGTAGAATAATAAGCCTTTTTAAATCGTTCAATTTGTCTAATGTTTTTACAGAACCGACTAGAGTAACTCCAACTTCTGCTACTTGTATCGATAATGTCTTCTGAGATTGTGATTATTTAGATAAAGCCATCGTAAATTATTTGCCGTCTGATCATAGTGGACAAACGGTAACTTTTAAGTTTAAAACACTTAAGCAAAAAGTGCAAATACAATTTAGACCAATTACAACTGGCAAATTAAATAGATTTAATAGTACCCTAAATAATAAGTTAAATGCTCTGGGCCATAATATGGACGATGCAAATAAATTGTACGATGGTTTCTTTTCAGTAGTGCACACAGAATTCAATAAAACTTTTGAAAAGAAAACAAAAAATATTTGCCCTAACTTTATTTTTAGTGACTGGGCAACTAGAGGTATTAGGATAAGTAGAGAAAGACTGTTCGAGCTGTATGGCCTTTATTAACACTGAAACTTTCAACAAGTATGTTGCTACATATTCCAAAATTTTTAGAAATACCTGCAAGATAGCTAAAGCTATGCATATTAGCAACAAGATCAAATCAGCAGAAAATAAAATAAAAACAGTTTGGAAAGTTATAAATAATGAAACTAATAGGAAAAAAATACGAAACACTGAGTTCACATTGGAGACTTCACGTGGTGTCTTAAGCTCGAATTTAGAAGTAGCTCAAGAATTTGTAAATTTCTTTACTAATATACCATATAAAACGACGGAAGCTTTAAATTCCTCACCCGATGTCTCAATAGATTTATTAAAAGCGAATGTTCCAGGCTGCCCGGTTGAATTTCAATTTAAACATATAAACCCTATGATAGTTATAAAAGCTTTTCGGCAAATTAAAATCAAATTGACCGAAGATCTATGGGGATTATCTATCAAAGTTTGTACATCCATAATCGAGACTATAGCACCATACTTAGCTTTAATATTTAATTTGTGCGTGGATCAAGGAGTCTTCCCTGATTTAATGAAATACAGTAAGGTTATACCCCTTTTTAAATCTGGGGACAGTAAAGACACTAACAATTATAGACCAGTATCCGTGCTGCCGGTATTCAGCAAGGTGTTCGAAAAGGTAATGCTCAATCAAATGCTTAATCATTTTAACACCAACCAAATCTTACACGATCAGCAATATGGGTTCACCAAAGGACGTTGTACGACTGACGTCGGTGTAACCTTATTAAAACACATATTTACAGCGTGGGAGGGGGCCCAAAACGCCATAGGAATTTTTTGTGACCTCTCAAAAGCATTTGACTGCGTAAATCATGAAACCTTACTCTTGAAACTTGAGCATTACGGTCTAGGTAAACTTGCGCTCAGTTTGCTAAAATCTTATTTAAATGATAGACAACAGCAAGTCCAAATTAATGGGGTCAATTCACTCGGTCTAAAAGTAAAAATGGGTGTACCACAAGGCTCGATATTGGGACCTTTCCTCTTTTTAGTATATGTAAATGACCTACCCCATTTATTAAAAAACCAACCACAAATGGTGTTATTTGCTGACGATACTTCTCTAATTTTTAAGATAAATAGACGTGCATCAAATCTTGACGACGTAAATAACGCCCTACTGCAGGTCCAAAATTGGTTCACTGCTAATAATTTAGTATTAAATGGGAAAAAAACTAAATGCATTAGATTTGCTTTACCGAATGTTAAAAGTAGTGATTGTGACATAGTATTGAATGGGGAGAAATTGGAATTCATCGATAAAACTGTTTTCTTGGGGATCACGCTCGACTCCAAGCTGCAATGGGGTCCTCATTTAACATCTCTTGCAGGACGCCTAAGTTCAGCAGCATATGCTGTGAGAAAAATCCGTCAATTTACTGATGTAGATACCGCGAGGCTGGTCTATTTCAGTTATTTTCATAGTATTATGTCTTACGGTATTTTACTATGGGGACGGGCTGCAGATATCGACTCTATTTTTATTCTGCAGAAAAGAGCCATCAGAGCAATATATGGCCTCCGCAGACGCGATTCTCTAAGGGAACTGTTTAAAGATATTAATATCATGACGGTACCTTGTCAATATATCTATGAAAACATCATGTACGTTAGGAAAAATCTAAGTCTTTTCAGTAAAAGAGGTGATAGACACAATTATAGGACTAGACATAGGGACCAATTGATTCAACCGGGTTTCAGACTGGCTAAAGTAGACTCATCCTTCATGGGGTACTGTTTGAAATGTTACAATAAAATACCTCCCCACATACTCCAATTGAACGAAACGAAATTTAAATCTTGTATAAAACGCACACTATGCTGCCAAGCATATTATAAGTTGGGGGATTACATCGACGACAAAAATGCTTGGCTCAGCGCTGGTCCAGCTCCACAAGGGCGCATAAACTAATTGATTAGCATTCAAAATATTGTTGCAGCTGCTGAAGATTGTAAAACTATCTTTAGATTGTATAAATTCAATCTCTTAGTATTATATAATTGCATAGCACATGTGTGAGCACTATGTCCCTACTTTACAGTTACCATTTACTGGGTACGTCTTTCATTGACTTGAGTTTGCCCTGGCGGTTGTGAGTATGTCATGCTCACTCAAATGTCTCGCTGGTGGTGGCGTGTGTGTTGGATCGTTAAGTTCCCTTCAAAATGGTTGAGCTAAATGGTGCTGATGCATGCGTCATGTTCGTGAACGGGCGCCGTCAGTGGGGACTGGTCATCTCTTAGCTGCCACGGCTTATTTGAATTTATTTTAATTTTTTAATTGTTTTTGATTTTATTTTTATTACTGACGCTTTTAACGTGCACGTCTTTTTACATTGTTCTCACATGTATAATTACAAAAATAGATGATGTAACCAATATTTTGTGAAAATATTCTGATTGAAAAGAGTGTCCGTGGAGTTTCTTGCCCGTTCTTCTCCATAGGAACCTACTACGCGTTGGAATGGGCAACTAGCTTCATATTTCTGACTGACCGACCCCTTGACAATTCAAAAGTACCTGTAATTGGTTTATTTGAAATAAATGCTTTGAGTTTGAGTTTGAGTTTGACTTTGTCGAATTCGTTTAGGCTTTTGCTGTACTCCCGTATTTTTAGAAAAAATCCGTGTTTGTGACTCCTCTCTCTGCGAGTGCGGGTTGGAAGAGGGCTCTTTGGATCACATCTTCTTTGAATGCTCGAACAACGTTCCACCTTTAGATTTATATAAACGTCTCCCTAAATTTAAGATCCCTCTTCCGATTAATTTCCCCTCCTTACTAACATTTTCCTCTCCAGAGTTGCTTGTGGCGCTGATGACCTTCATCCGCCACAATAACATTAAGTTATGAACTATTCTTTCTGTGGGTGTGGTATGCATATATTCTATGTTTTAACAAATTATTACTTATTTATATATATGTATATATATTTCTTTTTGTTTGTTTCAGTCCCGTACTAACCCAACAAGATCAACATTGTGTTCAACTGTATCAATCAAAGAATTTTAATTTGTTTATTTTTTATAACAAACACTTACTTTTTCCAACGCACTTTAGACATTGGCAAAATAGTCGACATCGGCTTTGCCTGCCATTTATAAAAAATAGAATAGAATAGATACTACTTAATAAAATAACAAAATGTTAACTATGCTATGTGATAGAAAGTGTACTAAGTGCATCGTTAGTGGAAACCTGAGAAGTATTATGTGCATCGTAATTGGAAGCCTGAGATGCTCGCGGCGCTCATCAATGACATCAATAAATACATCAGAAGCACTCTTAGCCCTGACCAACATTGGATGTACTTAGACGCCGAGGCGTCCCACAACCTTAATGTGCGACAGTGCCTGGCTCTAACTAACCACCTTGTACGTGATACTGACTGTGCTTTATACATAACATAAGCACTATGGTGGACATTAACACTGTTTACTGCATGTGTGCTGCAAACTTGTTAAACCATCTCTCCAGTCGACACGAGACGTCCTTAGCAACGTTATCTCCACGTTACTAGCTGGGTAAGAAGCTGCCAGAGAGGCACGTGATGCCCTTAGCGATGTTACTGTACATAGCTAGCTGGTATGCGATTGTCACCATTACCCCTCCAGTCAACACGAGATGTCCTCAGCAACGTTAATTCCACGTTACTATCTGGATGAGAAATTACCAAGTGGCACGTGATGCACTTAGCGATGTAACTCTACATAGCTAACGCTGGTATGTACTCGTCATAAGAGGTAAGTCCCATTTCTATGACCTTGGTGAAATTGTAAAAAGGTGGTTCCATATGCTTTTAATTTACGAGCATGAAGGCTGCGAGACAGCCTTACTTAACCCTGCTTGTCTGCTGATGGATATAAACATGCAAAAGCATTAAACTCCCTATAGCGAGTGTGGGATTCTACCCCACTAACTGGATTGTTATCAGTGAGTACGGGATACTCTTAACAACATTGATTGTACGTTGCTAGCTGGTACATATTTGGCACAGTGTGCACATGCTTAAGACGAGATGCTCATAACATGTTAAACCAATACCATGTGTGATCTAGCTTGACATCAAGGATAATAATATTATGGCAGAACAGTCGGCTGTGACTGATTACTCCTTATCAGCTAATGTTACACATACCTGTTACTGGTATAAACACCAGCCCATTAAAATGCTATTATATTTATATTCATCACTATACCGCTGAGTTACTATTTTTAATAAACAAATATACCTAATTAAAAGAAATCACTGTGTACAAGATACTCAGTGACTTACCTAAGCACTAGGTGGCTTAATTATCCTGTCATAAATTGATAAATGATATTTATTTTGTAAATAAAAACAATAAAGCAAAATTGTGTAATTTTACAGTCATACATTCAAATACTAGTACAAGATACTACATATGTTAAGATGATTCTGTGATACAATGGGTGATGACAAATGATTCATGGACCAAACCCCTACAAAGCATTATTCCATGCTCATACTAATTCATAAGACATATGTCTTACTCCCAGATCCCCCTAAACTGAGGGAACAAGGGATTGAGATATTCCAGAACCAAATTGCACTGGTTACCTCTGTCATAGGGAAAGCAACGACTGATCCTATGCTTATGAAGAACATAAGCATAAGAAGGGTAAGGGTCTAGCCCGTAAGTATATTTGTATGTTTGGAGTAAATAAATAAATAAGACATACACAAACTGTTGACAGACTTGGCTGATGCAACAAAATACCTGACAATGTCGATGTTCACTTCCACCAAACTAAAAACAGAACAAAAGTAATATCATCTCGTAACTCACATGAATTTCAATTTACTCTATTTGATAAACAAATAGATACATTTAACAAACTCAATCATACGACTTCATTGCTACAAACAATAACAATTAAAACCATAAAATACTCACTCAGGATAATAAAGAAAACTTACCGGTCTTATTGAGAAAATGTAAAACTAGTACAACAGGAGTCTATCTGTTATATTAAATAACAAATTAAAACATC
Source organism: Agrochola lota (assembly GCA_947364205.1). Lineage (NCBI taxonomy): Eukaryota > Metazoa > Arthropoda > Insecta > Lepidoptera > Noctuidae > Agrochola > Agrochola lota. Next base: position 23,821,272 of record OX376221.1, read on the forward strand.
CTACAACTAACTACAATAACAGGAATCACTCAATAATGAAAACAAAACGAATAGTTGTGGTGGACCTCAATAACAACCCGGCTTATATCTACACTTCACCACCAATGTACCTGCCATCTAAACTCTTCACCACCCTTGGTTGACTGGTAGAGAATGCCTAAGGCATTAAGTCCGCCTTTGCACCTTTTTGTGTGTGAAAAGTTTTAATAAATAAATAAATACCGGAATGCACCAACCAAATGCCGACAAAAAAATTATATGCCACTGATCCGGTCATTAGTTGTGGGTACAAAGATGCAATAAAGTACATATTTGATACCTATCAAAATCAATATATTAACTCTTAACAACATTACAAGCCAGTAAATACTGAGATGAACTAAAATGCACTACAGACTTACAAATAATTTAAATATTAACTTCAGACTCAAACAAAATAGAAAATTCAGTTTCATCCTGAACCTAAAACTGTTATTTAACCCCTTTAGGGCAGTGAGACCTCCACAATATTTGATTGGCAGAAAATTACAAATAATATTCTCAGTACTAACCCAAGTAATTTATACCGACAATTTGTACATTATTCAATCATTATTGCTCAACATAGCAAAAAAGATAGATGTATGATTTCATCCTCTATCACTGAGGGCTGCAAGATGCTTCTCAGATAACCAATAAAGGGTTCATTATAAATGCATTGCCTGATAACTTCTTTATTAAAACTTTCATACTTTACCTGTACTGACTAAATTTCCAGTAGTTAATAACACTTACCAAAACAAGATTTTCCACCAACCTACCCTGATTATTTACTTGTCAAATAACAAGACTGCCATAAATTATAATATCTAAAGATACCACTATAAATGTATCTAAATGTTTGTGATGGAAATTAACCATGGAGTACTAACACCAGACTTATTTAAATTGCTAGGTTCGATTGTTACGTCTTTTTTACACAAAACATGTGCCTTGAAATACCCATGTTAAAACAAAAGTTAAAGTATTAGTGATCTTAGTCGCATTACATAACATCAGGCCTGTATTTCCCAAAGGGCCGGGCAGAGATGGTTGACCTTATTCAAAGGTTATAAAATCAAAATGCCTAATTAAACATTCAACCATTCCAACTAATAGCCTAAATACTTAATAGTAGATTTCAGTGATAATTACAACACTAAAATTAAATTGTCGAAGAAACAAAGAGGGGGGGTACAAGGTCAGGTACCATATAATCAATGTAGGCAACATGAACGAATTAACTCCAAATCATTGTACACTAAAACCATCTGCTCAACAAGTGCACATTATAGCTAACCCGGACATATTTACGAGGTCAGAGAAAAACTTTCATATCTTTATGCTTCTAAAATGAACCTACTTTTTTCGATATTACTATTTACCAGCTAGGTGCCAGAGTTTCTCTGAGAGATTTTTTCAAAGATATTGGTATCCTCACGGTGGCGTCCCAATTCATCTTCGCCAACATCTTATATATTAGGCAAAATATACACTTATACACTAAAAACAGTGATTTTCACAATGTTAACACTAGAAATAAGGACAAACTACGAGCTCCCTTTCACCGGCTTCATAAGGTTCATAACTCATTTGTTGGGCTTGGTATAACCTTTTATAACAAGCTACCCTCTTCTTTGCTAGATTTGCCTTTTGATGCGTTTAAAACGAAAGTAAAATCCAAGCTTTGTTCAAAGGCATACTATTCTATAAACGACTACTTAAATGATAAGAATAGTTGGTCGCTGTGATTAACTCAAGACAATGTTTATGTTCTTTCTCCAGATTACCTACTGACAAGTTATATGAGTTTATATAATTGTATTTTTTTTATTTTTTATTTGACTTTATAAGTCAAGCTATTTTTAATTTTATTTCAATTTATTGTTGACATAATCTACTCATTACAATGTTTTTTCTAATGAGTTGTATTGCAATATGTGGTTAGCTAGTGACCTCGACAATTGATCATATTAGTTATTGTTATTAGTAATTAACTGTTTGTTTTATTTATTTTATCTCGATGGTCCTAGCTTATCATTTATAACTTCCAGTTACAACTATATGTAAGCGGGCACGCCCTTTATGCCTGGAGGCTTTTATTTAGATAAGTTCTGTTTACGTTTAGTTTTTATTTCTGCCTGAGTATAGTTCTCGATGATGTTGTGTGGTATATTGGCGTGTGCTAGCTAACATATGGCTAATAATTTAAATTATGTTTTGTGTTGCGTAATCTAAATTATCTAAATTATTTTGAATACTATTATATAGAATCTTATTTTTTTGTTCTTCTAACTGAACAGACAGCTGTGCTGCTGGGGAGTTTGTTGCGCCACTTCTTCTTCCCAGCTAATGCACTAGGAAGTGGTGAAGGGTGGGCGTTTTGGGGGACTGTCTTATGTAATTTTGACGTTCGAAAAGTGCTGATTCTCAGCCTAGTTTGAATAAATGACTTTTGAATTTTGAATTTTTGAATTTTGATAAGCTCTAACTTTGTCAATTATCTTAAACAGATACTTCCACTTAACGCAAATTAAGAAAGAAAAATATTTTATTTCGGACATGCACAGGTAAAATGGTAAAAACACAAACAGTAAAACGAGTAAGGCCTATGCGAGGCCACAAAGGGAAATTAGCCAAACTAAACTACTAAATGGTGCTTGCAAAGCTTAAAATATTTACCAAGTTTAAAGCTCATTCTGCGCTTGACACCCTATTTACCAAAAGAACCTCAATAACCAAACTCATAAGCTAAAGATACAAAAACCCCTACCATAATTATCCGTGCATAGGGCATGTGGCGGGACTGAATTAAGATATTGCATTCTTGATTGGCATTGAAGTATTGGCGTAAAGGTGTAAAATATAAAGATACAAAAAAAAAAATACCCTACTATCTGAGTGACTAATGCTCGGTTACTATAAACAAAAACGAATCATCTTGCTCACCAATGGTAGCATTTTTTATGCCACAATGACGGTCCGCAAATTGCAGGAATCGGCCATAAGCCAAGGCATAAGGCCATGGCATGCTAAGATAGACCCCAGATGTCTGATTGTGTGCTTTGTTTAAGTGTAAGGAAAATGTAATTTATAAAATAAATAAATAAATAATAAATACACAACATTACTCTGAAGAGCGTACTAACAATGAGCTTATCGTAAACTCACGCATTAAGTTCCACACTGCATCTCAAATAAGTGAATGCTTACGGAGACATATACAACTGGCACCTATTCTCTGTCATGGAAGCATTCAAAATGATTCATTCCAACAAATATCTGAATAATAGATACAGAACAAACTTAAAGGAACCCTACAAAGTTGATTGCCTATTTGGCCCTAATGTCGACTCTATGGACTAATAAAACAAATACCGAGACTGTTTTAAGGCTAGCCTAAGGCTTATAACTAAGTATAATAAAATTGAGAGTGATTTAATTCGTCCTTTCACAGGACAACACATACAGCAGCTCAACTTAGAGCTGGCATTAATTGAGACTGACACAATGTGGGGCTACCTTTTATTGATTATACTTTTATGCTGATTAACGATAGCTTATTATTTCTAAATAACCAATGCTAATGAAGGAAGATAAAAGTACCTATTCAGTAAACCAGAATATTTATAATCAGATAACTTATTAACTAACCGAATAATTGCAGACAACTCTAAACATCTACCTTGTAAATAATTATATTTCAGATCGCCGTGAAGTAAAATTGGGAATCAAACGAGCTTACCTGTTAAGCGAAGTCTTGATTCCAATTTTATGAACGGCGATCTGAAATATAATTACCCACCCGCCACTAGCTAACAGCCCCAAAGCTGCAATAATTTGTGTATCTAATTCACTTATCCTTTCAGGAAAACCTAGTGAATGTAAGTATGCGGAACTATTCTGTACAGAAAACAGAGCTTGTTCCTCATCTTAAGGATCTCTAAAAATAAGTGACAGTTCAGTGTTACCAACGAACGAGGACATAATACTGTTTAAAAAATATTTACAATATTTTCATCTCTAAAAAAACGCGATGTTAGAACGGTGTGTATTAGGAATACTACCTTGTAAATAATTATATTTCAGATTGCCGTTCATAAAATTAGAATCAAGACTTCGCTTAACAGGTAAGCTCGTTTGATTCCCAATTTTCCATGAAAAAACTAACTAATTAACTTATTTTAAAAATTCCTGTCAGCCATATGCAAAACACAGAACTCGACCTTTCAAATCACAAATAGTTTTGTATAAACTCTGTTTCCCTTTCTCACAACTAATGAATAAAATTGATAAAAATCTGTCGACTTCTGTTTAAATTCTTAAGTTTTGTCTAAATTTATGCCGAGGCCTACCAGCCCAGAGACTTCATATCATCCATAGGCTGTGCAGCATCTGGTTTAACAGTTCCAGCTACTCTGCCATGACGATGAAAAACTTCGTCAGGTCATTTCTCTTCGCCCATGCCAAACCGCAATGTTTTAAGACTAAGATCTTTAACCAGTGCGTCCTGCCCGGTATTTAAATTATGCTCACCTTAAAATGTGTTTTTATTGTTAAGGAATAAAAAAAAAAACAAAAGTCATTTAATCAAAATAGGCTGATTAGTGCAGATTAACATGTCAGTAGATAAGCTAGGTAATTAAATACGTCCGTACCGACATATCGGTATCGGGTTAGTGTCGTTGTTATCTGTTATTAATGTGAAAACGCCTAGGTCCCATAAAATGTAAACTATTGGAAAAAAAATCGAACCTAACAGAAACTAGTTCAGTTGATCAACTGAAAATAGCTTATACTATGGCATAGATTTTCCGTGAAATGGTCGGCGGCGCATCATAAATAAATACGTCGCTCTGTATTTGGAGGAGGCGGAGGTAGCGTTTCAAAGGCCTACAAGACCGGAAAACCTGGCCTTAAGTAGATTTTATAGGTAGTGTAGTTAACCATAGGTCTTAGTTTAATGTTCATAACATTTTATAGTTTATTAAATAATAATATCTTCAAATTCAAATTCAAAAGTCATTTATTCAAACTAGGCTGAGAATCAGCACTTTTCGAACGTCAAAATTACATAAGACAGTCCCCCAAAACGCCCACCCTTCACCACTTCCTAGTGCGTTAGCTGAGAAGAAGTGGCGCCACAAACTCCCCAGCAGCACAGCTGTCTGTTCAGTTAGAAGAAAAAAAAAGATTCTATATAATAGTATTCAAAATAATTAACATTACGCAACACAAAACATAATTAAAATTATTAGCCATATATAAGCTAGCATACGCCAATATACCAAACAAAATCATCGAGAACTATACTCAGGCAAAAATAAAAACTAAACGTAAACAGAACTTAATATCTAAATAAAAGCCTCCAGGTATAAAGGGCAGTTAATTACTAATAACTAATAATTATAAGTTAATAATAATTTAGGATAAGACTTAGATAAGTACGCTATCGCAATAGGTTACCCTGTAATGATAGATGTAAGTTGGAAATAAAATAAATAAAAATAAATAAAATAAAACACTAAATAATATGATCAGTTGTCGAGGTCACCAGCTAACCACATATTGCAATACAACTCATTAAAAAATCATTGTAATGAGTAGATTATGTCCACAATAAATTAAAATAAAATTAAAATAGTTTGACTTATAAAGTGAAATAAAAAAAATATATATATAAACTCATATAACTTGTCAGTAGGTAATCTGGAGAAAGAACATAAACATTGTCTTCAGTTAATCACAGCGACCAACTATTCAATTCTTATCATTCAAGTAGTCGTTGATAGAATAGTATGCCTAAAAAAAAAACTTTATTCAACAAAGCTTTTTTCTTTTTTCAGGGTGGGAAATCATCGAATGACTTCTCCCGCTCTGGGCAGAGCGAGAGGGTTTGTCAGACTTTTACTGACTAAAACCCACCCGTGTTCCTTCCGTTGCCTGTGTGCCGGGGCCGCGATATCCCTTTCGGACAAACCCGCAACCCCAGCAGGTTGAACAAAGCTTGGATTTAACTTTCGTTTTAAACGCATTAAAAGGAAAATCTAGCAAAGAAGAGGGGAAGAGCGTAGCTTATTATAAAAGGTTATACCAAGCCCAACAAGCCCCCATGAGTTATGAACCTTATGAAGCCGGTGCAAGGGAGCTCGTAGTTTGTCCTTATTTCTAATGTTAACATTGTGCAAATCACTGTTTTTAGTGTATAAGTGTATATTTTGCCTAATATATAAGATATTGGCGAAGATGAATTGAGATGCCACCGTAAGGATACCAATATCTTTGAAAAAATCTCTCAGAGAAGCTCTGGCACCTAGCTGGTAAATAGCTCGAATAGCTCGTTTTTGAAGGACAAATATATTTTGAATATCAGCAGCTTTGCCCCACAGCAGAAGACCGTAGGACATAACGCTATGAAAATAACTAAAAGAGACTAACCGAGCTGTATTGTCGACGTCAGTGTATTGTCTTACTTTCCTGACGGCGTAGGCGGCCGAACTGAGCCTTCCCGCTAGGCTCGATATATGTGGGCCCCACTGAAGTTTCGCATCTACTGTTGTTATGCCCAGAAAAACTGCCGAGTTTACAGATTCAAGCACCTCTTTATCTAAGAGGTGCTAGATTTTAGATCCTAGATTTCTAACATTTGGTAGAGCGAACTTTACACATTTCGTTTTCTTGGCATTGAGAACTAGATTATATGACATAAACCAATCCGTAACCATTGAGAGTGCACTGTTTACATCGTCAAAATCTTGTCCATTCCTGTCTACTTTAAAAATAATAATAATATTTTGTCTTAATAATATTTTAATTACATTGTCCAACTAGCTGCCCGCCCTGGCTTCGCACGGGTAACACTAAGTACTTTTCTAGCGCGCACCTGCCTATCTACCCTTCCTACCTACTTACCTTCATCTACCTACACCTACCTGCATACCTACCCACATACATACATACATACCTACCTACCTACCTTCCTGCCTACCTACGTACCTACCTACTTACATTCCTACCAACTTGCATTCCTACCTACCCTACTTACATACTTCCCTACCTAACCTAGTACCTACCCTACCTACATGCCTCCCTACCTCACCTCGTACCTACCTCGGGTAGGTACCCCTACCTATCCTACCTACATACCTACCCACCTACTTACTTACATTCCTACCTACCTACCTACTTACATTCTAATGGAAAAACAGAAGCCAATAATGAGCAATGGTCTGATAATTAGTATATTTCGTGGTCAATATTTTTACACAAGTGACAAGGTTCATAAAACTTGCCGTAACAATATTAATTTGAATCGGTGACAGGCATGTGCAACAGGCCAGTTCATACATATATGCGACCTCTTCCAAAACGCCCCCTTAATATATTTACGCTGCGTATGATCACTTCTGTACTTGTCAGTACTCGGTTCATAAAATTAAATAAATCACCAACACTTCTGTGTCCGACTGTACTACACTGTACCCAAAAGTAGAATACAAAAACAGAAGAAATCTAACAAAATAAAGTATTCATAACGAAACTAAATTTAGAAAATTATCTATTACACAAAGCACAAAAAAAACATAAAACATCAAAACGTCTAACTACTCATCGCCCCCTTAATAGAATAATTTGACAGGGATAAATCCTTTAAAAATTCTCTAAGCTTCGGGCTGTGAACACTTTTAGTTAAGATGTCCGCTATTATCCTATCAGTTGACATGTACCTTATTTCAACTTTGTTAGCTAGTACACATTCACGAATAAAATGATACTTGATATCTACGTATATGCTTTGTTCTATTATGCATCATTTTGTTAGCTGCAATTTTATGCGCTGACTGATTGTCATTATAAATTACTATTGCTTTACTATCCACAGTTGTCAAACTGTTCAGTAAACTACGTAAATAAAGAGCTTCCTTCGAAGCTTGACTCAATCCTACGTACTCTGCCTCTGTGGAGGACGAGGATACTGTCGCTTGCTTCCTACTCTCCCATGACACTATATTTTTACCTATCTTGAAAATTAATCCTGTGAAAGATTTTCTATCAAGTGCCCCTCCCCAATCTGCATCAACATAGCCTCGTAAGTCTAAATTTCCCGACTTCCTAAAAGTAAGACAAAGTTTAGACGTACCATTCAAATACCTTAAGAACCGTTTCGCACATTAAAAGTGTATTTCGTCATAACACGACTTAAATTGTGAAAGTACACTCACCGCATGTGCTATGTCTGGTCGCGTATTACAAGCTAAATAGTTTAGGCACCCTATTATGCTTTGATATGGCAGATTCCTATGGGAATTTGTCGATCTTTCTAATTTCATACCGACTTCCATTGGGGTTGAAACTGGCTTAGCGTCTGTCATGTTAAAGTCATTCAAATTTCCGAAATGAACTGTTGCTGATCTAGACAAATAACATCTTTATCACTCCTCAGCCTCATGCCTAAAACATGCCTAGCCGCGCCTAAATCTTTCACTTTAAACTTATCAAGCAAATTGGTTTTTAATTTTTGCTTTTCTTGTTCACAATTACCAAAAATAAAAAGGTCATCTACGTAAATAACAACAATTAACTTGTTATTGTGTTTAAGCTGCTTTTGGTACAAACACGGTTCTATTTTTGATTGTATAAAGCCTGAGTTCAAAATCTCTTTGTCCAATTCCTTGAACCAAGCATTCGAAGCTTGTTTCAATCCATACAAAGCACGCTGCAGCGTACATACTTTGGTTTCTTGACCTTTGACTACTGCTCCTTTCGGTTGGAGCATGTAAATGTCCTCTTTAATCTTGCCATATAAAAAGGCAGTCGTGACATCCCATTGGTCAATAAACCAACCGTATTCAACAGCTAGCGAGAACAACATTCGCAGAGTAGAGCTTCTAACTACTGGAGAATACGTCTCAGTATAGTCTACACTACGTACCTGTGTGAAACCTTTTGCTACTAATCTAGCCTTGTACTTCGTTACCTTGCCGTCTCTATCTCTCTTGATTTTGAACACCCATTTGCTTGCTTTGCATAGGCTTCTTATCAGCTGGACGATCCACCAACGTCCAAGTCTGGTTCTCCTTTAGTGACATAAGTTCATCATCGATCGCTTTTTGCCATAAGTCACCATCGGGTCTCGCCAACGCTTCAGTAAATAGTCAATGGATCATCATCAAGATTGCTCTCCTTGGCATACATAACATTGCATCCGTACCGATCAACTTGTCTGCGTTCTCTTACACGATACCTTCTTTCCGATTCAGGTATTGTGACTTCCTCTTCAGTCAATACGTCATCAAGCTCTTGCTCTGGTACTACAGATTCAGGTTGTATCTATATAATAATAATAATTATAATTAAAGGTATTTGCAAATTAAAATGGTGGTATAAGGGTGTTTCGTATGAATTAAAATTTGCAATTACGGTTAGTGATTGTCAGTGTGCTGGGGTTACAAGCTTGTCTAACTTTAGGATTAGTTAAAAGAATTCATAATATAAATCTTACAGATTATCAAGATTTGTTTAATGGGTTAGGCTGTTTGCCAGGTGAATATCACATTGGTGTAGACAAAACTATGATGCCGGTGATTTGTGCAACCCGTAAGGTACCATTAGTAGTTCGCGATAAGTTACAAGACGAGTTAAATAGAATTATTGAGTTAGATGTCATTAGGAAAGTGAGTCATCCAACTCCATGGGTGAATTCATTAGTGATTATTGCTAAAAAAAATGGGCAGTTGCGCATATGGTAAGACCCGAGGCCGCTTAATAAGGTGATACAGCGTGCACATTTTCAACTGCCAACAATAAATGAATTGGCTACTAAGTTTCACGGTGCTAAGTATTTCTCAGTTTTAGACGCATTTTCAGGGTTTTGGTCGGTAAAACTGGATAACGAAGTGCAGACTTTATGTACATTCAGTACACCGTTTGGGCGATATTAATATATGCGATTGCCATTTGGTCTTAATTGTGCACATGAAGTGTTTCACGCGAAAATCAAGCAATTACTTGAAGGCCTAGAAGGGGTAGATTCGTTTGTCGACGATATCATTTGCTGGGGAAGGAACAAAGATGAACATGATCTGCGTTTGGAAGAGTTGTTAAATAGGGCACGGAAAATTAATTTTAAATTCAACAAAGATAAATGTCGTATATGTGTTGAGGAAGTAACTTATTTGGGTCATATTTTTAACAAAGATGGAATGAAAATGGATTCTGAGAAAGTAAGAGCGATATATAATATGCCGGAACCGACGGATCGGAAAAGTTTAGAAAGGTTTTTGGGATAGACTATAAGAAGGCCTATGATTCCGTACTACATACATGGCTCTCTAGGGTGCTGGAGTTGTACAAAATGGACGAAACTCTACGCACCTTCTTGATGTCATGTATGGGGCAGTGGAGGACGGTCCTTCTGTTTCCAGGATGTCGACAGATCCGGGGGATCGATGAACCGATCAGGATTGAACGGGGAATATTCCAGGGCGATAGTTTGAGTCCGCTTTGGTTCTGCTTAGCCTTGAATCCTCTAAGCACACTGCTAGAGAATTCAGGTCTAGGCTATCGGTTGAAAAGAGGTGGCCAGGTTATATCTCACCTCCTTTACATGGATGATCTGAAACTCTTTGCCCCCAACAATTTGCGACTGATGGAGCTACTAAATGTAACAGAAACGTTCAGGAGCGCCATCAGGATGGAATTTGGTGTGGACAAATGTGCAGTCATCCATGTAAAGCGAGGGGGGATTATGGAATCCGTGGGAACTCAACTCTCGGATTCCATACACCTTAGATCCCTCTCCTCAACCGAAACCTACAAGTATTTGGGTATGTCGGAAGCATTAGGCATCAATGTTACCGACATGAAACAATCGTTGAGGGAGCGTTTCTTTGGCCGCCTGAATAAAGTGTTAATAATAGTCTTTTATCAGGCGGAAACGAGGTGCGCGCCTTCAACGGTTGGGTCATGCCAGTTTTGATGTATTCTTTCGGCATACTCAAATGGACTCAGACGGAACTGGACGCTCTGGATAGGAAGGTCCGTACATTGCTGACAGCTTATCGGATGCATCACCCACGGTCATCAGTGATGAGACTGTATATCCCGCGGAAGTGTGGGGGTCGAGGTTTCTTAAATGCTAAAACCCTCCACAACCGCGAGATTTGCAGTCTCAGGGAATATTTCCTTCAAACTGACGTGAGGATGCACCGAGATGTGGTCGCAGTGGACAAGGGCCTCACCCCACTCTCCTTGGCGAAAGAGAACTGGCGCAAACCTGCAGTTCTTGATACTAACGATCGTAAGGAAGGCTGGCAAGGCAAAGAGCTTTACGGTCGTACGTCATTTTTCCGGGCCCTCCATGGGCCTGATGTAGACTTTTTGGCATCTGTATCCTGGCTGCGTTTCGGCGATCTCTTCGGAGAAACCGAAGGTTTTGTCTGTGCGATTATGGACGTGTATGCATAGAAGAGTCTTGCTCTTCTTGGTGTTATACTTCTGCCGGTGTACCTCAGGGTGGCGTTTTATCTCCTTTACTCTTCGCAATGTTTATAAACTCTGTTTCCAAAAAACTTATTTTTTCCTACCACCTTTATGCAGAAGATTTGCAAATATATAAAAAAGCTGCGCTTTCGGGTTTGGGTGATGCAATAAATATTATAAACAAAGATTTGGGTTCAATTTGCGAGTGGAGTGAGGCACATGGGCTGCAGGTTAATCTATCTAAGACTCAGGTCATTGTTGTTGGCAGCTCAAGGATGACCCCCAAGATAAACTGGTCGCAGGTTCCCCAAGTTCAATTTAACGGAACTGCTATTCCGGTAAGCGAAAAGGTTAAGAACCTTGGAGTCTGAATCGACAAACATCTTTCTTGGGGTCCCCAGCTACAGGCCGTAAGTCGCAAACATTTTGTATCTAGTAAGTCCCTGAGACGTTTGCGGAACTTTCTTCCAACTGCCACTAAAACTGCGCTTGCACAATCCCTTTTCAGTCAGTTATCAGTTATCTCGATCTCACTGAGGCACAACTAGATAAACTTGAGCGAATTCAAATCTTTTGCATAAGATTTACGAGTATATTTGGCCTGCGCAAATATGATCACATTTCTGAATTTCGTACAAAGCACAAGTGGCTTCCCATACGTCTTCGCAGGAATTCTCATATCTTATTTCAGCTCTACAGTATTCTGTTTAATCTTACAACCCCCTCTTATCTTAAAGAACGTTTCCAGTTCCTTCATGACACACATAATAGATATCTGAGGTCATCGGAAAACTTGAGACTAGAGATGCCGATACATTCCACCAACTTTTATGACAAATCTTTTACAGTTCAAGCAGTACGGTTATGGAATGCCTTGCCCGTGTCGATAAGGCGTGCTCAATCTTTGTCCACTTTTAAAATTCTGGTGAAAAAACACTTCCTCTTTCCTTAAACATCATCATTACATAGAGTTCCTTATTCTTGTTTCATGTTTATTATTTTATATGTATCTATGTATATATTTATGTGGTTAAGTTTATTCTTTATGTATTTATTGTGTATGTAAATGGTACACCATTGACTACCTGCAGTATTGTCTCTCCTCCTCCTTTAATCCATCCAAAGGTTGTCTGTAAAAGATCGCTTTTAGCGACAAGACCGCCCATTGTGTCACCCTATGTAAAATTTCTAAATTTATTTCTGTAATTTGTATGGTGTGCATAATAAAGAATATTCTATCTATATATTCTATCTATGGATGAAGTTATCATGACGAATAATTACCGGAAATACATTGTCAAGGACGGTACGGTTGACATCTGTCGGGCATGCCACCGTCCCGGTGAATCAATCAGACATATTGTTTCCGGTTGTTCTCGTCTTGCTAACGGCGAGTACTTGCATAGACACAATCTAGTGGCTAGGATTATCCATCAGCAACTTGCCTTGCAATACAACCTTGTTGAGTCAGAAGTACCATACTACAGGTATGTGCCCGACCCAGTTCTCGAGAATGGTCACGCCACATTCTATTGGGATCGATCTATCATCACTGACAGGAATAAGCCTGATATTGTGGTGATAGATCGACAAGAGCGCCGTGCAATGATTGTTGATATCGCTGTCCCTCATGATGAGAATCTCGTGAAAGCTGAGAAAGATAAAAAAAAACAAGTATCTCGGCTTAGCACACGAGGTTGTCGACATGCGGGACGTGGACTCTGCAATCATTGTACCGATAATCGTAACAGTTAATGGCCTAATAGCGGAGAGCCTCGACCAACACCTCATGAGGCTCTCATTGCGCGGCTGGGTCAAGGGCTTGATTCAGAAAGCAGTACTCCTAGACACGGCACGCATCGTGAGCAGGTTCCTCTCTCTAGAGCCCTGACGACCGGCGTCTTGGACCCTGTTCCTGATGCCGATGGGCCACTATTTTTTATATTTTTAAATGATTTTGTATGGTTTTTATAAGATATTAAAAAATGTCAATAATAAGTAATTAAAATGAAATTAAAAAAAAAAAAAATTGTTGAGCATAGGTAGGTTAGGTACAGATGTTATTATTTAAGAACGCTATGTCTAGCCGTCATCGGCGTACAAATATTATTTTGGTACAAACATGCTGATTATAATAAATTATCAAACAATTATCACACATTATTAAACAATTCTAATTCAAATTTACGATACAATGAAAAACATTCGAATAAAATATAATAATAATAAATTCTAGTAAAAATTGTCAAATCAATAAATAATAAATCATAATAAAAAACAAAGTAATTATAATGTGTCAGTTAGGTATTCGTTCACTGTATAATATGTTTTCTCATATAATATTTTTAGTAAAGCCTTTTTAAAATCGTTTATGTTGTTTATTTCTTTAATTCGTCTAGGGATCTTATTATAGATCCTAGGTGCCATTCCTAAAAAACTTTTTGTATTAAGAGCAGTGCTATGTGGCTTAGCGCATATGTCTCTATTGCGTCGTTTAGATCTCAATGTTTCGAACAGATGGAAGTTGATTTGACAAATACTACTGTCTCAAAAATGTACATACAGGGCAATGTTAAAAGTTTAAAATGTTTGAAATATGGAATACAGCAAACGTAATGTAGATGAGACATAGGCCTTGTAAGAAGTTAGAACAACGGACTCATTTACTATTTTTGCTAGATTGTAGAGCGCATATGAATACTGGTTAAGCTTTTTACAAACTGTGTCAACATGACATTTCCAGTCTAAATCCCAGAAGTCCCAGAAATCTAACACTGCTTGTTTCAGCTATTATTTGATAATAATAATATAATAATAATATATTTATTTGCTCAAAACATGGTATAACAGGTCTTACAGTTTAAAGTAGTACAAACATGTTTTGCCGGGTTTAGACTCAGCATGCAAATTCGAAAATAAAAAATCAAGTACTTAACTAATATTTTGTGTCAAAAACTGTTTCAGACTATAAAAGTTATTTTGGCTTAGCCATCCACTCAATTTCCGCTTAATATCTGCATAAGCTATGTTTAAGTCAAGATTTTTTGTTCTTTGGTAAAATGTCATAAGCTTTGTCTTATCTATGTTTATTTTTAGTTTATTTATAAGTAACCAATTTATGATGCAAAGGATGGAGTTGTTTATGTCATCTTCATAAGTTTATATATTATTACATGGAACAATAAGTGTACTGTCATCGGCAAACATAACAGTTTGGTGCTCAGTGCATTTTGGCAAATCGTTAATATATATGAGAAACAACAAGGGCCCAAGGACAGTTCCTTGGTGTACACCACATGTTGTATCTCTAATTGGTGACATATGAGTAACTTCTGTCTTGGATTTAGAACATATTCTATTCAAAACAGTGGCTTGTTTAAGTCCAGTCGTGAGGTATGTTTTGACTAGATTTAATATGTTTCCCCTGACGCCGTATCGTTCTAACTTACCCAGTAATATTTCGTGATTTACATGATCGAATGCTTTCGACATATCCATAAGCACACCTGTAATTGGATTTTTTTTGTCAACATTACTAATTATTTCTGTAAATAATTCATAGACAGCTTTATTAATGTTTCTGTTTTTCCGAAAACCATATTGTTCTTTAGCCAGTATATTGTTTACTTCAAAGAATGAGTTTATAGATTTATAAATTACTTTTTCAAAAAAAATTGACATTACCGGTATCAGAGCTATTGGACAGTAATTTGAAATAGCAGCTTTATCACCTTTCTTATGCAATGGTTTAATTATAGTCATTTTTAACAAATTTGGAAAGTGGCCATGTTCTATGCACAGATTAATAATAAGACTCAAAAATGGCGCAATGTGATACGACACAGATTTTAAAATCTTAGTAGTTATTCCACGCTATTTGTATTCTTTAATGCATTGATAATATTAAATATTTCCAACGAATCTGTCGGTGTCATAAATAGAGTTTTGGGATAATAATTTACGCAGGATATGGCATTGCTAGTATTATAATTATTTTCAGTATGAATTGAGTCTATAAAGTAATCATTGAATGCCGTAGCCATTTGTTTAGGGTCTCTTATTAGTTTATCACCATTAAGTATTTCTTTTACGGATTCAGAGGGGAAATTTGATTGACATCTATTAATTATTTTCCACGTAGCTTTTGTTTTATTCTCAGCACTATTAATTATATGACTGTTTTGAGATATTTGTGTCAAGTGGATCACTTTTTTTAATCGTTTTGAATATTGCTTAAGTAACTATTTATTTTCAATATTACACGATCGCCTATACTGCCATAACATTTCTCTTTTTCGTTTACTACATCTTCTGATACCTTTAGAAATCCATCTGGGGGATTTACGCGTAGAGATCTTTTTGCTCACAGTTGGGAAACACAAATCGTAGAATAGTTTAAATAGGTCGTGAAATGAATTAAAAACTAGTTCTGGGTCGGTAATATTGTATACTTCAACAAAACTAAGATTACTAATGGCTTCAATATACTTGTTCTCAGAGCTATAATCTCGACTTAGTACGTACCAGTGATCAATCGAACAGGACTTTTGTACAGGACACTTAAAGAGTTGAGCTGTGTGATCAGATAAGGCCAATTCTAAAACTTCACCAATACCACCCTTGACATTATGGATAATGTTGTCAATACATGTTCCAGTCGATATACGTGTAGGTTGTTTTATACTTGGTTTCAGATTGTAATTTAGTGGCAGATGTAGAATATCCCTCTCAAATCTCCTCCGATACTTCTACGTTCTCGTCTATAGCATCACGGTACAAATCATCGTGATCCTCCAAGGGTTCCGATCTGCTTGTAGATCTGTTGGGTAAACTGGCGTAAACAGAATCTGTATTCAGGTTTATGATAACTTCCGACTTTTCCACGTTTTCGAGAAATTTTACATCTCTTGCAGTTGTCACTTCACCTGTCTTAGGATTCATCAGACGATAACCCTTCTGATTATCTGGATATCCATTAAAAATCATCGGTTCCGTCTTCATGTCTAGTTTTCGTCTCTTTTGTTTTGATAGCAATCTGCACGCCAAACAACCAAAGATTTTCAGATGACTGACATCCACATCTTTTCCAGTCCAAAGCTTCTCTGGTACCACATTGTTCAATTCTTTCGTGGGGCTTCTGTTCTTTAGGTATACAACAGTATTAACAGCCTCGGCCCAATACTTCTTGCTCAGGTTCGATTCCGTCAGTAATGTTCTTGCCTTTTCTATTATAGTCCGATTCGCTCTTTCGGCGACAGAATTTTGTCCCAGCATGTACGGTACAGTCGTCTGGTGTTTTATACCTGCAGACTTCAAAAATGATTTAAATTTACCATTACGATACTCTGCGCCGTTGTCAGATCTCAGACATTTAATGGATTTACTTGTCTCATTCTCAACTTCCGCCTTGTATTCACGGAACTTATCGAAAGTTTCACTTTTGTTCTTCAAAAAATAAACATGAGTTTTCCGAGTAAAATCGTCGATAAATAGAAGAACATACCTCGAACCACCGAACGACGGCTTTTCGATTGGTCCGCAAACGTCGCTAAAAATCAACTGTAAGACTTCGTTCGCTCTCGTACCTTGGTTTTTAAAGGGACTTTTGCAGGTCTTTCCTTCGATACATGGAATACACGGCTCGCATAAATCGGTACTCTTAAATTCCATACCGGTTACTAAAACTTTCATGTTATTCATATAATTACGCGATAAATGAGCTAATCTTTTATGCCAAATGTTCGAAATATTTTCATTTTGTTTTGACAGTGTCACATTGACGACGTTATTTTTATTTTCTGTCAACTCATAAATTCCGTCAACCTCTTGACATCTTGCAATAATTCGATTCTTATTTTGAATCATGCAACCATTGTTGAAATCAAGCATTGTCAAAATGCATGCAATAATTCTTCTTGGTCAAATCGCTCACCGAAATAAGGTTCATGGATAAATCAGGAACATGTAAAACGTTTTCTAAAATGAATTTTTCGTTTTCGCTGACTCGTGGCTCAGCACTTCCTCGTCCTTTCACCAATAATTTCTCGCCGTTTGCTACTGCGATCTTCATGTTGCCCTTTTCACGTTGATAAGACAACAATTGGTTTTTATCGTGGGTCATAAGGTTTGAGCACCCACTGTCTAAATACCACTTATCTTTGTGTATCGCCTATTCCTCGTATTCAGGCAGATATTCGCGGTTTTGATCTGCTCCTTGCATTCGGACGCCTTGTGTCCTTGCTTGTGGCACTTAAAACACTTGTAGACAAACTTCTGCTTACGATCGTTAGTTTTAGTGTTAGATCTTGCATCGTTCTGTACTTTACGTGTAACTAAGGCTTTTTCGTAGTCTGTGTTCAACTTACTCTGTCTACTTCCTTCTTGTAACAATTTCGTTTTAATTTGCTCTAACGTGATCTCTTGTCCACTATTATCTACAGGCATGATGAGAGAGCTGTACTCAGCGGTTAGTCCATCCAGCAAAATCGATAATTATGATCCAATCATCAGGGATTTGAGCATCAATATCGGACAATTGTTGTGTCAGGAATGTAGTTTTGGATATGTAGCTTTCCATAGAATCAAAATTCTCTAACTTACAGTTGAAAAGCTCTCGCTGAATATGTATGTGTCTTCCCCAACCCTTGTCTTCATACGCTTTCTGTAAGCTGTTCCAGGCTTCTTTCGCAGTCTTCGCATTGTAGATGTGTGTAGGCAACTCACTCGCCTCATGTAAATAAAAATGATAGTTTTAAGTTTCGAAATACGCGCGAAGAGAAATGCCGTCTCCGCGCGAGATAAGCATCGTCGTTCATGCTTGCCTTGTACGCATGCGCGGGCCCGCCTTTTTGTTTGCGCGCTCGCTAGCTGACGAGCGGGGACGCCACGCGCCGAGTAGTAGTCGAAAATGTGCCATTGGATGACCAGGTGCGCGCGGACATATGCCTAACCGCTCGGGCTTCCTGCCAAAATCGGTTTAGTCAGTTAGTTACGCTAGTTTTAGTTGTTTATAGTACTGAGAACTGTTCTGTGTGCGAGTTTATGTAAACCTGTGCGAAAAGTAATATACGTACTCTATTACCGGTAACTTTGTGTTTGTTTTGTGTTGAAATCCCGCCCTATCAAGAACAACGTGGGTAAAGCACTCTGGTTCTAACAACAAACAGTAGCTGCCTGGCTCGATCAGAACCTTTTAACTTTGAATATTTCAAAGACCAATTACATCTGCTTTTCTATATTTGACCGTGCCCAGCCATCACAAGATCTTCAGATTAAAATCCATACTTGCTCCAGCTCTACTAACACCACCTGCTCTTGTTTAAAAATCAACAAAGAATCCAGTACTAAATATCTTGGTGTCATGCTTGATCAAAGGCTATCGTGGCACTTGCACCTAGAACTAATAATGAACAGAGTGAGGAAATTGATTTGGACTTTCAAATCTCTTCGACATGTGGCTACTAAGGATCTTATCCAGCAAATTTATGTCTCCCTGGGTCAATCTATACTTACGTACTGTTTGTCAATCTGGGGCGGAGCGTCTAAAATAAAGTTTATGGAGCTGGAGAGGACACAGAGAGCTTTACTAAAAGTCATGTACTTCAAACCGATTAGATTCCCCACGGAAAGTTTATACTTAACCTCAAACCTTTTGTCTGTTAGGAAACTTTATGTCCTGCAGATTACATTAAAAAAACATAAATCTCTTCCCTACATTACTTCCAAGACACATTCTAGGAGAAAGAATAAAGTAGCTGAAGATTGTCCAGTGAATACTACATTTGCTGCAAGGCAATTTATTAAACAATCCCCCCGTATAGTCATAGTCATAGTCATGTATTCATGAACAATTATTTGTATCTGAATTTACACATTTTAAATAATAATAACAAAAAAGATATCATTAATAATAAAATAGATTCAAAATAATTAATTACACGTCATAGAATTTAAAATAATTAAAACACATACAATGACAATAAATACAAATTACATTAAAGATGTCATGAAATAATAAATTAATAACAAAAAAAAAAAATTACACGTCTTAGAATTAAAAATAAATAACACAAAATACATGTCTTTATACCTACAAAAATTACCATTACGATGTCAAGATCAATAATAAAAAATAAAAAATAAAACTAACAACAATAAAATACAATCAGCATGTCAAAAAAAAAAAAAAAAAAAACGGCAAACAATACATATATACAGACATGACAATATTATAAATCTTCTACGGCATATAGACACCTACTCAATAGGAAATTTTTTAATTTTAATTTGAAAGAGCCATTATAAACTAATCTTTTTATGTCTAAAGGCAACTTATTAAATAATTTAACAGATTGATAACGCGGACTATGCTGAACAATTTTGAGGTTATGATTGGTCATATTATTTTTTAAATCCAGTCTACGGGTGGCTTCCCTTATCAGCCGCTCTTCCCCTGTTTCGTATTCATGCATGTTTTTAGCCATATTAACTAGAAGTACATGCACATATATACCAGGTACTGTAAGTATGCCTAAGTTTACAAAATGTTGACGGCAACTTTCTCTTTGAGAGATGCGGATCATAGTACGAATAGCGCGTTTTTGTAGTATGAAAGCCCTTTTGCAGTTATAATCATAGCTGTTTCCCCAAAGAAGTATACTATATCTAATTCTGGACTCCACTAATGCAAAATATACCATTTTCAGCTGTTCTATACTAATTTCATTCCTCAGGGCTCTCAGAGCATAACACGCAGAAGATACTGATGCATCAATTGCCTTCAACTCTGATTTCCAATTTAAGAGTTGGTCTATATGAATACCTAAAAATTTTACTTCTTTGGCGACTTCAATTTCGTCTTCATTCAAGCTTACGTTTAAAATATCGTTGTTCCGTGATGTTGTTTTAAATAGCATTACTTGAGTTTTGTTACTATTAATTAATAATTTATTTGCTGTGAACCACTTATGAAACGCTTCCAATGTTGCATTTACTATACTAGTTAATTCCACCATGTCATTAGCAGCCACTATTGCATTTGTGTCTGCAATTGTAAAATAAAATTTAAATAATTGATTAAGTCGTTTATGAATAATAAAAATAAAATAGGTCCTAAAATAGATCCCTGTGGAACGCCCGTTGATATGCTAACAATTTTAGATTTAATGCTTTTTTTGTGAGTTTTTTGTGTCTTGCCTATCTCAACAAACATCTTCCTGTTTTTTAAATAGGATGAAAAAAGTTGGAGACTTTTACCTCTTACTCCGTAATGACTCATTTTAGTAAGAAGCAACTCATGGTCAATGGTGTCAAAAGCGGAGCTCAAATCCAGGAAAATCCCTGCAACTCTCATTTTTTTATTAATCTTAGTTATTACGTCATCCAGTAAAGTATATATGGCGTCAGAAGTGCCAACACCCTTTTGATACCCAAACTGTCTCTTGTTTAATACATTATTTATTTGCAAGTGAACTAAGAGTCGTTTTTTAAGGATCTTTTCAAATATTTTAGACAGTACTGGTAATAGAGAGATAGGTCTATAATTCTTAGGATCTGTCCTACTGCCCTTCTTATAGATTGGTATTACTTTAGCAATTTTTAATTGTTCCGGGAAAATAGCTTCGTCTATACATTTGTTAAAGAAATCGGATAGAGGTTTAGCCAGTATTGTAATATGGTCCTTGATCAGACAAATCGGAATTTCGTCATTACCACAAGACTGTTTGCTCTCCATGCTCTTAACAAGATTAAATACCTCATTTGGAGTAGTAGGAGTAATGCACATTGTACTACTTACATCTTGTGTATACTGTTTTAGAAAACGCATATATATAACGCTCTCAATGAACAATGTGCCATCTACTCTATGACATACCACAACTGCAAAAAAACGCTAACTGAATGGCTCAAGAGCAAAAGTTATGAAGAAATCGAAGATATCCTACACAAGATCACATAACTAAGGAACACATATAATTTGTACACATATACACACCACACACCCCCACGGTACACAAACCACATTTATCTTACACACATGCCCATTACATCCCGACATCCACGCAAGCACACACACACACACACACGCACACAAACGAACCCACACACAAACTCATAAACATATTCTACACCCAGTGCCCTTACTAATATAATATGGGTTATATAAAATCTTAATTAGTTTTAAATGAATCTTTTGGCTTATTTCTCACACATTTGTAGAATTATTGTAAACTGGAGGAGCGGAACCACCTAATACAAGCAAATCTATGCTTAAAAGGTGACTCCAAACCTAACATAGTTATTTACTTAAGTGAAGAAATAAACATTTTTTTTTTTTTTTTTATAAACGTATTGTCGTTCGTGCCTGCCGGTCTACGTCAGCGTTTGCTACATCTTTAGAAATTACTCCCCACCAGTTTTTATTCTCCAAGTAATTTCGCACCAAGAACTTCCAGTTTGGGTAGTCGGACAATCCTTTCAGCTTCTTGATACCACTTATGCCAACTTCAGCTGACATAATTGAAATTTCGTAAGTTTTACAGGTACACAATTAATATTCAAACCACTCAACTTTTAATTATACACACTATCAGAAAAATCTCCAGCACACTCCTGGACCCATAACCTAATGGAAAAACAGAAGCCAATAATGAGCAGTGGTCTGATAATTAGTATATTTCGTGGTCAATATTTTTACACAAGTGACAAGGTTCATAAAACATTTGCCGTAACAATATTAATTTGAATCGGTGAGAGGCATGTGCAACAGGCCAGTGCATACATATATGCGACCTCTTCCAATATTTTCCTACCTACCTACCCTACCTTTACCTACCTATCCTAAGAACCTTCTCCTTACAATAACAAAAAAAACAAAAAAAGAATTAGCGACATTGGTCCAGCCGTTCACGCGTGATGCCGTGACCAACGGTAATAGGGATTAATTTTTAGGGTTCCGTAGCAAACAAGGAACCCTTATAGTTTCGCCATGTCCGTCTGTCTGTCCGCGACTTAGCTCAGAGACTGTTAGTACTAGAAAGCTGTAATTTGGCATATGTATATGTCGGCAGATGGTACGTGTCTCTCTCGTTATCAGGCATATTTTAACTACTGTGGGCGTACTAATGGGTAGTCCTGGTTATTGCGCAATAGAAAAGCCGTTGCAGTTTAGATCAAATTATAATTTACAATAACATTACTCACACTAGCATTTCACACACTGTAGGTACAAGACACAACTATTCGAAACGCGGGACAATTTCTAAACGTCTTCACCGGTTGACCGCCACCCATCAAGTCTGCCTCTGCTCTCCTGTTCTGCTTAGCTCTGGGCCGGCGTCGATCCGAGCGTCACGATGTAGACTCTGTCGAGCGCCGCCACGAAGCGGCGCTGGCGTCCCGATTAGTCAACTCAGCAACGAATTTGCGACACGGCCATCCTGCTTGCACACGTCCTCGTGTGTTAACCTGTAACCAAAACTCAACAACATGGTCAGAATTGGCCGAGTCGAACAGGCGTTCGACTCGGCCAATTCTGACCATTTACGGGTTCCAAGTTTTGAGATTAGGAATCTTTAATCACCAACACTTTATTGTTTTAACAAAAAAATACTTCTACTTCTCAGTGAACTAAACAAACTTTGATTAATCTTAGCAAAAATCATCAACCAGAGCCATGTACCATCGTTTTCCACACAATCATCTTTTTCACTAAGGTCCGTATTACAGAAGGAAACTCAAGCATTGATCTCTGTTTAAAACTAGTTTTGAGTCGAGTTTTAATTTTAGAACGTTCCTCAAGCATAGATTCATTGATCATAGTTCAACTTTTTTGGCTTTATTTTAGATTGTTACTCAGTTCGCGAATCGAACCCAAGCTGTGATTTGATCTATAATTAATCACCCAAATGTGGTCGTGACCTCGCTTGAGCATAGATTTTCATGACAAATTGTTAATTTTTGTTCTGTTCATGCGTTGTCGACTTTTTATATTATTGTTTTTTTTAATTATTATTATCAAAATGGATATAATTAAAGAGGTAGATCATTATAATAATTAATTCAACGATCATTCAAACAGAAGGTTGAACTTTAGCGTTCCTCTCAGATTTTTAAGAGGACCCATAGGTATAAACTTTAATAAAAAGAGGTACAGATGTTCACAATCTTGGTTATTGCGCATTAGAAAAACCGTTGCAGCTTAGATCAAATTATAATTTACAATAACATTACTCACACTAGCATTTCACACACTGTAGGTACACGACACAACTATTCGAAACGTGGGACAGTTTCTAAACGTCTTCACCGGTTGACCGCCACCCATCAAGTCTGCCTCACTGCTCTCCTGCTCTGCTGAGCCCCGGGTCGAGGGCCGATCCGAGCGTCACTAAAACTCAACTCAAACTCAAAGCATTTATTTCAATTAGACCAATTACAGGCACTTTTGAATTGTCAAGGAATCGGTCAGTCAGAAATATGAAGCTAGTTGCCCATTCCAAAGCGTAGTAGGTACCTATGGAGAAGAACGGGCAAGAAACTCCACGGACACTCTTTTAAATAAATTGTTACAAAATATTGGTTACATCATTCATGTTGAAATTAAACATGTGAGAAGAATGTAAAAAGACGTCCACGTTAGAAGCGTCCGTAATAAAAATATAAAACAAGGAAAAATTCAAAAATTTAAATCAGCCAAGGCAGCTAAGAGTCGCCGGAGAACGGGCGCCGTCAGTTGGGACTGGTCACAGTCCCAACTGACGGCGCCCGTTCACGAACATGATGCATGGATTAGCACCATTCAGCTCAACCATTTTGAAGGGAGCTAAACGATCCAACACACGCGCCACCATCAGCGAGACATTTGAGTGAGCATGACATACTCACAGCCGCCAGGGCACATTCAAGTCAATAAAAGACGTATTACCCGGTAAATGTTAGCTCATTAGTACATAGTACTCACACCTGTGCTCTGAAATTATATAATACAAAGGAAATTGATGTTATACAATGCAAAAATGGTCTTAAACTCTTCGGCAGCTCCAACTGTTTTTTCAAATGTTAATCAAATAGTTGTGGTTGTGGAGCAGGACCAGCATTGAGCCAAGCATTATCAGCGATGTAATCCCCCAACTTATAATATGCCTGCCTGCATAGTGTGCGTTTAATACAAGATTTGAATTTCGTCTCATTCAGTTGAAGTATGTGGGGAGGAATTTTGTTGTAACATTTTAAACAGTATCCCATGAAAGATGAGTCCACTTTAGCCAGTCTGAAACCTGGTTGAACTAATAGGTCCCTATTTCTTGTACTATAATTATGTCTATCACCTCTTTTACTAAAAAGATGTACATTTTTTCTTACGTACATGATGTTTTCATAGATATATTCACAAGGTACCGTCATGATGTTAATATCCTTAAACAGTTCCCTTAGAGAGTCACGCCTGTGGAGATAATATATGGCTCTGATCGCTCTTTTCTGCAGAATAAAAATAGACTCGATGTCTGCAGCCCGTCCCCACAGTAAAATACCGTAAGACATGATACTATGAAAGTAACTAAAATAGACCAGCCTCGCGGTATCTACATCAGTAAATTGACGGATTTTTCTGACAGCATATGCTGCTGAACTTAACCGTCCTGCAAGAGATGTTAAATGAGGACCCCATTGTAACCTTGAGTCGAGCGTGATCCCTAGGAAAACAATTTTATCGACGAATTCTAGTTTCTCTAGATTCAATACTATCTCACAATCACTACTATTGACATTCGGTAAAGAAAATTTTATGCACTTAGCGTTTTTTTCCATTTAATACTAAATTATTAGCAGTGAATCAACTTTGGACCTGCAGTAGGGCGTAATTTACGTCGTCAAAATTTGTAGCACGTCTATCTACCTTAAAAATTAAGGATGTATCGTCAGCAAATAACACCATTTGTGTTTGATTTTTTAATAAATGGAGTAGATCATTGATATAAACTAAAAGGAGGAATGGACCCAATATCGAGCCTTGTGGCACACCCATTTTTACTTTTGAACCTTGTCAATTGATACCGTTTATTTGGACTTTCTGCTGTCTATCATTTAAATAAGATTTGACTACATTGAGCGCAAGTTTTCCAAGTCCGTAATGCTCAAGTTTCAAGAGCAAGGTTTCGTGATCAACGCAATCAAATCATTTTGTGGCCTTGGAGAGGTCACAAAAGATTCCTATGGCGTCTTGGGCCTCTTTCCATGCGCTAAAAATGTGTCTTAATAAGGTTACACCGGCGGATATTAATCATGCCGACAGTGGTAAAATAAAATAAAGAAAAATATATTTTTTGGGGGTCCCTCCCGTACCCGTAAAGTTGGGTTTTTTTTTTCTCGTCTACTCCATGTTGTGGGGTATCGTTAGAAAGGTCGTTCAAAAATATTGTGACTTTATGAAAACCATTTCTTTCATTTATTGTTTTGTTCGGATTCAGGAATCCGTTTGCGAAATATTAAGCTTTTAACTGAAATTTATTGTTAGAGTCAAGTGTCCCCCCCCCCTACCAGCTAAATGGTTGTACTTGGATTTGTGAAAAAGTTTACAGCAGTAGTATGTATAACGAAATTAAAAGGGAAACTATCAGAGCTAAGTAGGCTGTACAGGTTAACGAGTAATAATCAGCTGAATTAAATTTGCGGTTTCAAGAACATGTTTTTCAACTACAATGTTAAGTTTGTTCTTGGGATAAATTCATCCCAAATATGGAACCGTTCATTGTGCGTGGTCCGACACACACTTGGCCGATTTTTGTATTGTAGCGTTGTTTACGCTGAGCCAGTGATGCTAGCAGACAGGAGACACAGAGTTCGCAACCTTACCATGTCATCTTTGGCAATCTTATTAGCAATTCAACACAAGCCTGTCATTTCGAACTCGTTGCTGCGCTATCTAGTGAAGTTTACTTATCCGTTCTTCCATGGTTCAATCATTTCGTTTCATAGTTGTAGCGTTGTTCACGCTGAGCCAGTGATGCTAGCAGACAGAAAAAACAGAGTTTGCAACCTTACCATGCCATCTTTGGCAATCTTATTTGCAATTGGACACAAGCCTGTTATTTCGAACTCAATGCTACGCTATCTAGTGAAGTTCCCATTCTTCCATGGTTTTTCGGAATTCACAATACGCTTCGTCATATATCATCATTATTCTCCTATTCATATTCTTCAATTGCTTGCTAGTTATGAGGAAACGGCTACCAGGCTCACTCAAATAAAAGCTAGTTTAAACTGTCATCCTCTTATTCCTCTTCCCTCAGAACCCCTCAACACTTCCAAGTCTATGCTTCAACCCGGGCAGCATGTTGGGAATCCAACACAACACCTTTCACGCGGTCTGCACGCGCAGGCATCAGCGCGTCATCGGTATAGCTGAGGCGCGGTGCGACGGCGACACGGCTCGGCCCGATGACCACTCGCGTCCACACACTCCATCGCGCCGGACGATATTCCTCACTTATTATATTTTTTGTCCAGGACAGTTTATAATTTCTTATAAGCACGGCAATAAACCATTGCCTAAAAATACAGTCCACTCTTTTATTGCTCACTAGCTTCTGCCCGCGACTTCGTTCACGTGGAAATCAAAAATGAAAAGATTATGTCAAGGAAGTGTGTAAAAAAAAAGGTAAAATAAAATTATCATCGTAATTTGGGAGCAGTTAATAGACATTTACATAGTTATGCCGGTAATGAGGTACCAGGGAAACCACATGTGCAGATGGAATTATTGACAAACTTCCTTGTCTTCAACGTAATCTTTAATCTTATAATATGCTTTCTTGGTAAGGACACGTTTGATGTGGGTTTTGAACTTTCCATCGCTAAGTTCTGTAACCGACTTTGGCAACTTGTTATAAACGCGAATACTGTTTATAAGAAATGAGTTACTAGTTTTAGTTAATCTAAATTTGGTATCACAATTTCATGTTTACTACGTGTGTTTCTATTATGGAATACACTTACAGTTTTTATTTTCAAAAGTCCTAAATTTCTGCGAATATACAAATACTTTCTAAAATATTAAGAGAAGGCTAAGTTAGTATATAAATTTCTGTGAATTTATTTCATAGATATAAGAAAGAAGGAGATATGCCCGGTAGTTTAAAAAAGTATTGAAACCCAATGTCTTCACTAGATCCCCTCTACCTTGCCAGAACTACACATGCAGATCAGTAAACCCAATAAATACGAGGTCGCGCTCACACTTGCAATTGGACCGATTTAAGCAAAAATGTTCCAAACCACACAAACCTCATTTCGAGATATTAGAGAATTGACTTTAAAGTTGCTGTATTTCTCGGCTTTGTAATGCTTAACGTTGTTTTTAATTTTATGTAATTCTAAGCGTACTAAATTAATTTACATGCATGTATTTAGTGAATAAATTGTAATAGTTTAGTAGATATTCAAGAAACTTGCGTCTGGATCATTTTAACAAAATAAATTTTGTATGGGTTTTGCTGTGTAGGCTGCGGAAAGAAAAATGCAAAAAGGTTTCAAAAATGACAAAAATAGAAACTCAAAAATGTTTAATATTCTTGTTTTATTTAAAAAAAATACCAAAGTGACCCTACTCCTCATCAAAATCAAAGTCAGGTTCATCACAATAACCATCTATATCATCTATTATTGCATCGTCTCCCTTCAGTTTTTCATAGTAATCAATGCAATCATTTGGTTTATGATGAAATAACGATTTCAAATCGTTTAACTTCTTTTTGTTGATCCGTTTTCCTGACGGCTATAATTGTTTCAAATCTTCTTCTACGACACCCAAATCAACACCTTTTAAAAGGAGAAGGTTCTCAAAACGACTGTATGCTTTTTTTGTATGTTTGTTACGCGATTACTTCGCCAATTATGAAATGATTTTGATGGTTCTTTTTTTTTGTTTGGTAGGTTATACTTCAGAGGTGGTCCCATATAAAATTTTACTAACTTTGCTTGGGTATTAATTAGCTTCAATAATACATAAGCATGATGTTATAAGTTCCTGTCACTGTTATTTACATAGCAGGTAGTGATATTCGAATTTGTGCGGGGTAGGTACCACCACTAAAAAGTGATAAATAAAAACTTTTTACAAAAATATTGAACCAACTTCAAAATAAAAACACTAAAAAGTGCAAAATAACTTGGTTGATGTTGTGGATGGTTTTTGTCTTTACATTGTTTCATACTGGCAATATAATCATCCACGGAGTATATATCCTTTCATATTGCTTGAGTCTCAATTTTAGCGAAATCGTTGTCATTGGGCAAGAAAGTGTGTCCTGATGCTAGGTAACGGAAGCTGATTGTCTCTAGAGTGGGGTGTTTATTTAATAAAATCAAAACGATTTTTATATTCCTGTTTTGACCACCGCCCGCAACAGTCACTCTACATGATCAATTTTTTTACTGTAGCGGATAGCACGCACTTAATATAGGGTGGCAGGGACATCGACGCGAAGCCTGTGTTACCATGGATTCAGTACATGATTCTGAACCCTGCGTTGAAATTTTGCGTCGGTTATTTTAAAAATAACAGCTGTTCCATACATTTTGACCGCGTAGGTAAATAACCGACGAATTTCAACCCAACCATGGTACGAATTAAACATTCAACGAATCCATGGTAACAGTTATCGCGTCGATGTCCCTGACCCTGTATATTTTATATATAAAAAATAAAAATAAATATTCTTTATTATTATTATTTTCGGTTCTTTAAGTTTCTTCTCATTTAAGAGAGTTTAAGAAACCTTACACACGGGTCGGGACAAAGTATGTAAGGCGAAATTTAGATAGAAAAGGTGGATGACAATGTTGAAGAAGTCAGGAACTTTCGGGTTATGCGACAGGTGTTAAGAATGGTAGCTTTTTGGAGCATGTAAAGTGTGTGAGAAGGCATCTGTAGGGTGTTAAGACTTTGTATGAGAGATTTTGGTAGATGAAAGGACGATCGGGACAATATGAACGGTTTGTGCTTTCCATTGGGTTTTAATTTCTATGGCGAGATCTTGATACTTACTGAGCTTTTCGGATATGGTGGTTTGAATATTGTGTGAGTTAGGTATTGCTATGTCTATCAGATAAACTGTTTTATTGGTTTTGTCGTGTACGGTAATGTCAGATCTATTGTAATGAATAGTTTTATCTGTTATTATTGTTCGGTCCCAGTAAATTTTCTGATCCTTACTTTCTAATATTATTTCTGGTTTATATTTATAATATGGTATCATTTCGTTAACGAGTTTATATTTATACGCAACTGTTGGTGTATAATTGCAGCGACTTGATCATGGCGGTGTTTATAATCGGTTTGTGCAAGTGATTTACAAGCTCCTGTTATACAATGTCGCCCATGCGCATGTGACCGCCCGTAATATTCTGAATATTCATGAAAAAATTTCGAAAATAAACTTCAAAAGGGGGGTCTATCTATAACATTTTTCATGTTATTCAATTTTTAATTTTTTAAGTAGAGTTTGTAGATTTGCTTTCTATTTTTTGACACATCTCCGAAGTTTATGGGTCGATTTGGATTCTGTTTATTATTTCCAAAAGCTTATGAGCTATTTTAACAGGTTAATTAACATTTTTACTAAAAATTATCGATTACGAAAAAAAAGACGGAATCGAAGTCATTTTTTCGGTAAAAAATGGTGTATTTATTTTTAAAAAACTAGTGTAAGTCCATAAATTATCCACATAGGACGACTTTTTTAATTATTATTTGTAATCGACTACATATCAGCTAAAAATTCACAGAACATTACTAATACCTATCTCTAAAAAAAAACCAGCAAACAACTTGTTGAACATTTGCAACTATTCAAATAACAAGGGTCGCTCAGGTAGAAACCGGTTCCTAGAAACAGCTTTTTAACAATTGCGTCCCTACCACGTGCACACCCTTGTCGGCTAGCGTTACTTCATTCAGTCGCTTGATTACTGACCCCGTGACGCTACGTGTTTTGTGATTTGTGCATTACTTAATCTTGTGAGGAAACGATTGCGTGATCTACCGCCGTCTCATGTGGCTGACATGCATTTCATTTACGGTGTTTGTAATGGAAATGCACGCGCTGCTGTCGAAGAGTACAGACGTCGATATCCAAGTAGACCAGTACTTGGGTACCGATCCTTCATTGCCGTACATCGTCTTTTTTGCGAAAGAGGATTATTTCCGCAACGAAATGAGCCCGGCGTGATTGTTGATGTAGACGTGGAAGAGAATGTGTTACGATTAGTGCCCGCTAACCCTATGCTAAGTATTCGTCTCCTATCGATAAGAGTAGGTATACCAAGAATAAGAGTTTGGAGAATTCTCAAAAAAGAAGGCCTGCATCCTTATCATTTCCGACGTGCACAACATTTGGGAAATGTCGATTACGGTGCGAGATCTGTTTTTTGTAATTGGATAATTGCACAGCAAAGAGCTTATCTCAATTCTATGAGGAATATTTTGTGGACAGATGAAGCCACGTTTACAAGGGCGGGTATAACAAATCATCGCAATCTTCATGTGTGGGCCACTGAAAATCCACACGTCATTAGAGAAACAACTTTCCAGACTCAATTTTCCATAAATGTATGGGCTGGAATGATTGACGATGAACTTATTGGCCCTTTCGTGTTACCAAACAGACTAGATCAACACGCATTTTTAGATTTTATAGTCAATACGTTGCCGTTGCTTTTGGAGGAAGTACCGCTCGAAACAAGAAGGCGGATTTATCTGCAATTAGATGGAGCTCCAGCACACTTCGCACGACTAGTTCGTGATTATTTAAATCAAAATTATCCGCGATGGATTGGCAGAGGAGGTCCCATTGCTTGGCCGCCGCGATCTCCCGACCTTACCCCTTAGATTTTTATCTTTGGGGCTACATGAAACAAAAAGTGTATGCCGTGCCCATTGAAAGCCGCGAACAATTAACGGCTAGGATTTTTGCTGCTGCTGCAGAAATGAAAGAAAACCGTGAAGAATTACGTCGTACAATAAAAAGTGTTGCCATGAGGGCTCTAGTTTGTTTACAGGAGAGGAGAGTTCCAAGGAAAAGTTTATAGGAGGGTGGGGGCCATTTCGAAAATCTAATTAATTAAAATTCTTGTATTTCTTATTTTTTTAAGTAAAAATCTGGCTATTGCTTGTTTGTTTTTATTTTCATTATCGTCCTCCTTATTAGTTTAACCTTTAAGTACTCACTGCTAAGAGCGGGGACATTTAATTGACTTTCACATTTTCTTTTCCTAAGAGCTAGCTAAGAGTTTTAGAGTTTTACTTTGGATTTAGTTACAGTTTGGTTTAATAATGATCTGTGAATTTTTAGCTGTTATGTAGTAGATTACAAATAATAATTAAAAAAGTCGTCCTATGGGGATAATTTATGGACTTACACTAGTTTTTTAAAAATAAATACACAATTTTTTACCGAAAAAATGACTTCGATTCCGTCTTTTTTTTCGTAGTCGATAATTTTTAGTAAAAATGTTAATTAACCTGTTAAAATAACTCATAAGCTTTTGGAAATAATAAACAGAATCCAAATCGACCCATAAACTTCGGAGATGTGTCAAAAAATAGAAAGCAAATCTACAAACTCTACTTAAAAAATTAAAAATTGAATAACATGAAAAATGTTATAGATAGACCCCCCCTTTTGAAGTTTATTTTCGACATTTTTTCATGAATATTCAGAATATTACGGGCGGTCACATGCGCATGGGCGACATTGTATGTTGTATAGTTTCAGAAGCAGTGTTGCAATGTCTGCACAAGTCAGTCGGCTGATGTTGGTCCTTTATGATATACTTTCTGTAATTACGAGTGGCCACTATTTGATCCTGTATGGCCAGCATAAAACCCTCGGTCTCGGGAAACAATTCGCCTCGTTTGAGCCATTCGTTCGACTTAACTTTGTCGACGTGTGGCTGGCTCAGGTAGGCTCGGTGTCTTCCGTGTAGGGCCTTTGCAGACCATGCTGTAATTTTTTGTTGTGTACTTACAATGTGTTCACTTATTTGCGTATTTCTGTTTTGTAGGTTTAGTGGTGTAAGTTTTTTATCAGTTTCTGTTACCTGTTTGTGTAGTGATGAATGTTCTGATTTGTTATGGAAGTACGTTCTGAGTGAAAGTATCTGTTTGTTGTGTAAATTGTGTATGTCTATTAACCCTCTTCCTCCTTCTTTGCGTGACAGTGTAAGTCGTTGTATGCATGATTTTGGATGGTGTTTTCTATGTTTGGTTAGGAGTATATTGACAGTGCGCTGTAGTTTTTTGATATCAGTCTTTGACCATCGTATAATTCCGAAAGAGTATGTGAGAATAGGTATTGCATATGTGTTGATAGCTTTAATTGTGTTTCTAGAGTTAAGGTTGCTTTTTAAGATAAGGTTTACGTGGTGTGAGATTTTTTTTTGAAGTTCTTGTTTTGACATCTTTTGTTGTATCTGCCTGGACTGTTTAAAACCTAGATATTTATATGTACTCTGTTCATCCATTGGCTCGATCGATTCACCTGATGCGAGTGTGTAACTGTTACTTTGGATTTTTCCTTTTAAAATTGATAAAATTTTGCACTTATCTACTCCGAACGACATGCAAATATTGTCAGAAAATTGTTGTGTTGTATCAGCTAGCTGGAAAAGCGCTTTTTTGTCAGCTGCGTATAATTTTATGTCATCCATGTACATAAGGTGTGTAAGGGTGAATTGTGTGTCATTGTTTGCCAGGGTGAATCCTGCATCTGTTTTATCAAGCTAGTGTGAAAGTGGATTGAGTGCCATGCAAAACCACAGAGGACTTAGAGCGTCTCCTTGAAAAATCCAAGTTTTATATAGATTGGTTCAGTAGCTACAGTCGAGGAGGATGAATTAATTTTAAGGACAGTCTGCCAATTCTGCATGGAAGTTTCTAAGAATTGATTCAGTGTTGGGTGAATTTTATACAGATTTAGGACGTGTGGAACTGAATCGAAAGCCTTTTGGTAATCAATAAACATTGTGTGAATAGTGCTTTCTGTTTAATAATATTAATAGCGCTGTTCATAGTAATCGCGTCAATGGTAAGCTGCTCTTTACATCCTTTTCTATTCTTACGACATCCTTTTTGTTGTTCTGCTAGAATGTTATTTTTAGTTAAATGTTCATATACTACTTCACTTACGCAGGCTGTTAAGATTTTGTACAAGTTTTGTAAACAAGTAATTGGCCGATATTTCGCTGGATTGATAGTGTCATTCATGTCTTTAGGTATCATGTAAGTCACTCCGTGTGTTATGTATGTAGGAAGTAAATTTGGTGATTGAATGAATGTATTGAAATGGTTATGTAAGAATGGATGTATGTAAGAGAGTTTCTTATACCAGTAGTTATGGATGTGGTCTGTGCCTGGCGATTTCCAATTGTGTGTACGTTTGATGACGTCTATAAATATATCTATAGGTATAAACTCAAATTCCATTTCTGGAATTTCCTTTGTTGTTTCATTGACCCAGTCTGCGCGATTATTATGGTATACTGGATTTTCCCAAATGTTGGGCCAGAATTCTCTTAGTGTTTCGGATGAAGGTGTCTCTAGGGTTTGGTTAGTGGTGTCTCTGTTATTAGATGCCAGGTTCCTATAAAATATTTTTTCATTGTTAGTAAATTTTATGTTCTGTACTTTGCGGTTCGTGCATGTTATGTATCTTTTGGTCTACTGGATGCTGCGCTTAATTTTTGTTTTAAAGTGTCCAAAAAGTGTTCTATTTGTTTATTTGAGTTTTCGTGTTGTGAGTGTAGTTGGTATTTTTTCTTTATTTCGTCTACTGTTGCTATTAATTTTTGACTTCTACTACCGTTAATGAAATGTGTCAGCCTGCCTATGTTTGCTCAAAGATTTTCAATTTTCTTTTCTAATCTGATTTGCCATTTTGGCTTTCGCTGTGTATATATATGTCGTTCATTTTGTGTAGAGTCTGATAATATTTTAGCTCCGTTACATGTAGCTGCCGTCCATGCTGCACAGTAAATTATGGTCTGCAATTTGATGAATTCGGTGTCGACATTTACGTGTATCGGGAGAATGACAGTATTTATATATGTAACTATAGCAGAAAACTTTCTAGAAGTCTTCTGCTTGAGGATGTATGGCTTGTTAGTGAGGAATGTGTCAATAAAATTATGTTGAGCTTGTTGAAATGTGGCTTCAATTTCTGTGTTGATTTCTGGGACTGCATCAAAGTTACTTAGCGTAGGTCCAAATTGACCAATATGTATGTCGTTCAAGAAATTGCTGTCATCTGTATTTACGAAATTCTGAGATACGATGTCAGTATCTGTGCTATTGTTAAGGGGTATATGAGTTGTGAGCGTATTTGTAGGTGTGTCAGTGAAGTAAAGATTTGTACCCGGTTGTTCTAAGTCTTTCTGTGTTTGTGTATTCAAGTGATCGATACTTATGTATTCGATATTTTGTGTATTGGTGTTACTTTCCCTTAATTCTGCAGCTATCTGGTTTTTAATTTCTTCTAATCTGTTGGGGTTTATATATTTGTTATTTAAAATCGCTCTCACTTGATCGGATAATCTTTGCTCTGTTATATGTGTTAATTCCGGATAAATATTTATGAATTCCTCATGTAAATATTTTCTATAGGCTGTTTTATCTGTTTCTAATTTTGTGGCAGTATAATATATTCTCATTATTGTTTCATTATATTCGTTCGTCCATTTCATGCGCTGGCCGGTTTGTGTATGAGATTGTGTAGAGTGTTGCTGTATTTGAGTGTGTACCATTTGTGATTCGGCTCTGACTTCCTCATAAATCTGATCTCTTGTGGCCTGTGGTAGTAATTTCTTTTGAACTATGGCTCGACGCTGGTCGCCTATTCTTTGTTGGCTTACTTGCATAGCCGGGTATTTTTCAAGAAACTTAGTGTGGAGGGATGGAAGGTATGCATTTTTGTCTGTTTCCATACTAGTAAGATGAAGATAAGTGCGTAGGATGAATTTATTCATTTCAATGCTCCATTTCCCACGAGTTGTTGCAGTTCTAGCGGTGGGTACAGTATCGTCGACAATATTTGTCTCCAGTACAACATCCGCTGACTGTATACTGATAGATGATGTTGATGGCGTCGGAGTGACGCGGAAAGATTGTGATGATGATGGAATTGATTGAAAAAGAGATGAGGGAGATGACGAATAGAATTGTGAAGTTTCGTCATTTATCTGAGGCAGATTCGCCTGAAGTTGTTTTTTTGTTTTAGATCGAGTATTCATATTGTTCCCACGAGTAGCTAGGGACTTAAAAAGTCGACTACAGCAGAGCCCTGCGTTCATTGTAGTAAGGGTGAATAAAACTGGAGGTCCCCTATTATCCAGAGTTGGCACACTAACGACTAGTGCTCTCCCCTAGCCATGAAGCCCTCGGCATGTGCGACCTTGGCTTGGATTGTATCTCTCTTGGTCTGGCTCCTCACCCTAGATCTGTCTCGGCAAAGTAAACTCTACCGACACAGATCTAAGGTCTGGAGCACGCAAGCCCCACCACGACGTCAACGTAGAGATACGGCGGTGGGGTATTATTATTATTATTCATTTATTCATTCGAGTTACATCATGCATCGTTGCATGGAAGCAGTCGACGCTAGCTTCGGCAAACATGCCTGAGGCACTACAGTGTCGCGGCAGCCCCATCAGCGCTCTGAAAGCGTTGTTATATTGGACGCGGAGGGCTTCGTATGCTTTATGGGTGTGATTCACCCACAGGCTGCACGTGTAAAATGAGGTACAGTAAGCTCTAAAAAGTGTTTGCTTGACCGACTTGGAACAATGTGCAAGCCTGCGAGCTATCATATTAGCTCTAATTGACAATGCCCTCCGCTCCCTCTCAATATCAGTATCGTCTCTGAGACCGTCACTAACCAAATGCCCTAGGTATTTGAAATGATTCACTTTTACCAAGGGAATCCCGTACAGTTTGATGGGCGGTACTGTTATAGGACATTTTGAGCCGGCCTTAATCACCATAAACTGACCTTTCGTGAAATTGTATTTCAGACCGTGTTCTTCAGCATATGCCTCACATATCTCCAACAATGTTCTTATGCCACAAATCGATGCGCTCAGCAGCACCATGTCGTCCGCATAGCTGATATTATTCAGGCAAACTCCATCAATATGACAACCGACATGATGACTGCTGAGAGCAACAATCAGTGCATCAACATATAAGTTAAAGAGTGCGGGGGAGCTCAACCCTCCCTGCCTCACCCCACACTCCAACCCATATGGTTCCGATAGAGAACCCGCCCATTTCACGCTATTGATCTGGCCTCCATACCAACATTTAAACAAGTTAATAAGTTCAGTGGGGAAATCTATGTTCTCCAACTTCTTCCATAGAATGTCATAGGAGACCGGATCAAAAGCCCTGGATAAGTCGAGAAAGCACGCGTACATTGGAGTATATCTGTCCGTATGGACATGACGGCATGCTTAAGACACAGTATAGCAGTCTCTGTGGACAATCCTGGGCGAAAACCAAACTGATTATCGTGCAGATGCAAATATTTATTTAACTGTGTGTCAAGCAAGCCGTCAAGCACTTTCGCAATAACAGTCGCTAATGAAATAGGCCTGTAATTACCCTTATCTGACAGGTCCCCTGTTTTATTTTTCACCACTGGCACTACAGTTGTCTTAATGAGTTCAGAGGGTAAGTATGCGTGACTAATACAAAAACTAAAGAGCATTGCCAATACTCTAGGTAGGTGGTGTCCAGCCTGCTGAAGATGTTCAACGCTGAGACCGTCATGGCCAGGGGACTTGCATAAACTTTGACACAATTAAAATCGAATTTGACAATCGCGACTGCACGTGGTATGCCCTACCCCATGTTTTTTTTTAAGAGCGCGCGGGGTGGACTGCGTGGACGTATTTTATATGGATTTTTTCACTTTTTGTATGGAAAATATGAAAAATTATTACCTACATGTTGAGTTATATGGGTTTACGGGTTTCATAATGGGGGTCGAAATTTTCATTATTTTTGCGATAGGACGCACCATTTTCGAGATATAAGCAAAAGATACAGTATTGTTTTTGCACTTGAAGTCGAGGTGTTGGTGTGAATTTAGTTCATGACAACTAGGGTAGGTACTCCAGTGAATGAACACACCCCAGTCAATGAACAAAACTGGGTTTTTTCCAAAAAATAAGAAATAAAAATATTTTTACCCAACGCAGTATTTTTTTTCGTAATTGTAACTTTTTTTTCTATTAAAGTGGCAAAATTAATTTCTTATGTCATACATTTTATAATGGCGAGCGTTTAAAGTTGGCAGTTTGGTGTAACTATGTATTTGTTCGGGCAAGAATTTAGGACTCAGGTAAGACGCAACATTTTTGATATCACATTGTAGCCGTAATTGAAGAATGTTCTATAAGTTATTTATTAATTAGAATAAAGGATAGGTATACTTTATGTCTCAAATAGATTTCATTGCCATTTAAGTCTGTTTTAAGTAAATTATTAGGTGTCTCAGCATTGGAACTTAAAATCGTTTGAAATCCGGTGAATGAACGACCGTTCATTCACTGGACGAACTTCAATTTCATATTTTTATTAAATTATGTAATTTATTATTATGCTATATGATTCATGTTTTGGGAGTAGTTTTAAAAATAGATTTCTGATTTTTAGGCCAGTGGGACAGGTATGTTCATTTATTGGTTCATAAAATCTAGTGAATGAACTAACATTTTTCATCATGTTCAAATATTAGCTTTCGTCATGATGATGGGACCAATAAATGAACACAACATTTTGAGCTAGATTTCATCCTTTTAAGACCTAGATTTTATCATTATATTATTTTTTATTATACTGTCCCTTTAAATTACCATGGATTCCAATAAAAATAAAAATGAAAGGTTTCGATATACCCAAGAAACATTGGAAAGATTTCTTAGGTCCATTGCTAACGAAGATCTAACTATTAATAGAGCAAGTAACGACACTCAAACGTTTATTTGGACACAGATCGTGAAACACAAAATACAAACAAATTAAAAGTGAAAGTAATCTTTTGACAATAAGTGTGTGCTAGGTTACGTGTGTTAGGCATATTAATAAAACAATTTCGGATAATCCGGAATTATGTCTAAGTGATGCGCTTTTTACATCATCTGCACCTGAAGTTTTTACTGAAAGGCATCCGGAAATTGAAAATAATGTTCTTGCTATAGACGAGTGTACGATCAATGAGGAACAAATACAACCGGGAATGGATACCAATAAAATCGAATGTTTTTTGAGCTACCCAACAATAACTTCAAAGAAGAAAACAGATGCATAGAAATCGAATTATATGCCATTTGGATTAACCGGTCAAAGGAACAAAGAAAATATTGAAATGATAGTAGAGAAAAAAAGAATAAAAGAAAAGGAAAGCATAGGCGAAAGAAAAAGAAGAAAACAGGAAGACGAAGAAAAAGAAACAAGAAGAAAAGCTTTTGGGAAAACGTAAGAAGCGTAAGAAGCACGAAGAAAGTTCTGAAAACAATCAAAAACAAAAAAAACTGGTAAAAAAAGCTAAACCGTACGATGAAATTGAAATAAATGAGTATAGGCATAGACGGATATATACGGATGAAATTATCGTGGAAATGTGTTAAGGCAAGATTCAAGACAGAAAAAAGAGTACGTCGTAATTTTTTATTTTTTATTTTTTTATTTAAAGGGATTTGTCGCTTAGCGACCACATCGCCCAGTGCAGAAAAACACAAAATTGTTGGTAATTATCTACCTTATAACTAAATTGTACAATTGTTTAGCCTTATCGGACATTGGAAAAGTAAGGATGGTATTACAAAAACCAACATCAAACTTTTTATCTCTTCCGAAAACATTAATTCTAGTATTTTCATTCCGGACACACTCCATCAGAATATGGAAGACATTATCAACCACTCCACAGTCATCACAATTTGGAGACAAAGCTTTCCTCATTAAGTAATATAACTTATTTGATGGAATATGTCCGGAAAAAAGTCTTAAGGCTTATAGTAATTAGATTTTTATTGAGGTCACAATCAATCTACGGAACCCGAGAAATTTCTGGCTGGATAGTTCGATACCATATCCCTTTTTCTTTTGATCTTTCATCAAAATACTCCTGCCAAAGACCTAAACACTTGCTTTTAGCCTTTCCAAAATAGTCCGAATACAGTGGAGTAATATTCATGGGAACTCCATCAACACACGCTTGTTTAGCGAGCATATCAACCTTCTCATTTTCTTCTACCTGACAATGCGACGGAATCCATTGAAGACATACCGTTTTGGATTTAGACTGAAGCTTTAAGAGCAATTCATATATTACGTAGGCTGTCGGAATACCTCGCACGTGAGAAGTGTGCCGAGCCAAATGTTGCAGCGAACTTTTGGAGTCTGTCAGAATCACAAATTTATCGCCATCAATTGATACAATATAGGACAAAGCTTCCATTATCGCAATCAATTCAATGTGCATAATAGAAATGTCTGAATCAATCCTAAGCTTTATGTGGTTCAGAAGAATGGGATCCAAAAAGGCAGCGCCTCCCAAATGTTTATCTTTGGAACCATCAGTAAAAATTGTATTATAACCTGAATATTGTTCTTGAATATTATGAAGTACATAAGTTTTTTATTTATAAAGTACTGTAGTGGCGTTTGGCTTTAGAAATAGTAGGAATTTTATCAAAGACTATATGAGACATATTTATACTACTTATCCACTTATCAAGTGAAAACATTTCGAGTTGACCGCTTGAGTGTATTGGAACAGAATTAAAATGAGAAAAGATGTCAATAAGTAATGGCAGCTTCTTGTTCTGCCAATAGTTGGAACCTGTAACTAGTGAAAGATTTTCTAGTGATTCTATAGTTTTATTGTTACGAAAAGATTTTGATTTTAACATTTTGCTAGCTAAGTATCTCCGACGAATATGAAGTGGCGGTAGGCATAACTCGCTTTCCATGACATGTATCGGGGTGCTCCTTATAAATCCGCCGATAACACGTAATGCCTTATTTTGGACCCTATCCAGTTTGATTAGTTTAGAATTACAACTACAATCGAACAAGAAACTGGCATAATCAATTCTACTTCGAATTATAGAAATATATAAACGTCTTAGGTGTTTCTGATGGAGTCCCCATCCGGTACCGGATAAAACTTTAAGCAAATTCATGAATTTCATTACCTTTTGTGAGGTTTCATTGATATGTTTACCCCATCTTAATGAGCTATCCAGCCACAGACCCAAGTACTTCACATTATTAACGACTGCCATTGAAACATCATCAAAAACAAAGTCGACCGACCTCCTAAAACAACCCTTTAAAAAAAACACAAATCTTAGTTTTATTTGGAGACATAGTTAAGCCCAGCTTATCAATTAACACTTTGGTATATCGTAAAGCAGATCTAAGTTCTTCAAACGCCGAATCTAAATTATTTTTTGTTGAATATAACACAAAGTCATCAGCATATTCAGATATATTAACCTGGTCAACGTTCTAACATATGTGTGGTGTTAGAATATTAAATAAAAGTGGAGCTAATGGGTCTCCTTGAGCTAACCCACGACCAGTAAATCTAACAATCTCACAAACGTACGTCGCCACTTGCAGATGTCTATTTGATAAAAAGGACCACAAAAAAATACAGATCTTTGACCCAACCCTAAACTGATCCAAAATACGTAACAGGGAAGGAATATCAACATTGTTATAGGCGCTTTCGATATCTATAAAACACGCCGCTGTAACCAAGTTTTTAGAGAATCCTAGTTGAATTTCGGAAACCAACCTCGTAAGGTTATCCAAACAAGATCGAGCCTTACGAAAACCCACCATTTCCTCAGAAAAAAGACACTGTTTTTCAAAAAACCACTCTATACGTTTGCCCAAAATAGCATGAAATTTTTTACAAATACAAGATATCAGAGAAATAGGACGTAAAGATAAAGATGAACTACTATGCTTGGGAATTGGAACTATTTTAATTTGAAGCTATTGCAAGGGAACAAAACCGACAGAAAAACATTGATTATATATTAAAAGTAACATATATTTACCGGAAGGCGCAAGGTGTTTAATCATCGGAAAGGAAATTTGGTCTGACCCAGGAGCTGTGTCGGTGGTTTTAATACAATTGACCAATTCTGGCATTGAAATTGGTGTCTCCAACATTGGATTATTAGAATTAAAAGTAGGCTGCGAGGGACAAACAAAATTTGGAGTAAGGTCGGTAAGCAGGCGCTCGGCTTTTTCTTTATCTACACAGGCATATGGGATTTGCCGACCTTTTAACCACCTCATCTTGCGCCACATTTCGGATGCTGAAGAGGTTTCATCTACAGATGAAAAAAACAGCTGAAAAGATTTACACCTAGCCCTGCGAATAAGCCTTTGAGCAGTGCTAATTTATTCCTGGAGAATGTCTAAATTCCTTGGAGAGGGACAACCTCTCAGATTCGCAAGAGCCAAGCGTCGCACCGCAACAGCCCTGGACAACTCTGAAGACCAGTATGGTTTTGGCTTAAATATGTTGTAAATGTTTTGAGGGATTTTAATGTATGGAATATACTTGTCCGCAGCTTTTTGCATTATATTATATCCATTATAGGATCCTGACGAGTTATGCAATTTTGTAAATAATCGTATATAAATTCAGCATATAAAGTCCAATCAGATTTTTTTAAATTTCTTTTGTTTTAGTAGGTACGGTTAATATTAAGTACACAGTTTAATTTAATAATTAAATGGTCACTTCCGAGTGATTCGTTTGTTGGTTTCCAAATAAATAGTATAAATAGATCTGAAGAAACAAATGAAATATCCGGGCTAGATTGCTGGAGAACTCCATCAACCATTCTGATTCTAGTGAAGCTACCATCGTTCAAATGAATGAAATTATAATCCAACATGGAGTCAAATATTTCGGAACCACGCCGATCAGTTCTTAGAGACCAATTAGAATGATGCGCGTTAAAATCTCCCAAGATAAGTGTTTTACTGTTTCCAATAGAAAAGATCGCGTCCCAATCGCTTTGAGTGGTGTATACTGTCGAAGGGCAATAAATGGAAATTATATTCTCAATATGCTGACAATTCAGAATTATAATATGTAACAATTCAATACCAGGGTTGCGACTTTTGGGGTGCTAGGACAGGAAACCTCCCCGTGTGCCTGGGGGCTGGAGTTCCCTTACGGATGCGTCCGGGGGGAAGGCCAGTTTCCGGGACGGTGCACCCTGGTGTGCGGGCAATGTCGCCCCATTAGGTACTGCGTGCCTAAGGGGTCTCGTTGCCCTTATGCCAATATCCTGTCGGAGGTGTGAACGCTCTAACGTGTACTCGTAGAGAGTACACGTTGAGCAGCGTTCTACTGGGAGCGGGCTTGGCGTACACTAACCCTGCCGTCGGGCAGGCGGGAGGAAATCTTTTCTCCTGCCACCGTTGGTCTCGTAACCCCGAAGAGTGTCAAGGTCATGTCTCTGGCATTTGACGGGGGTCGAGGGTCTTGGCTTAACCGCCCGGGCCGCGAGGTAGAAAACCTCTATAAAAAATCACCCCAAACCTCCAAGCGGCGGCGCACCGTGAGGGAGGTTGATAGCTTGACTAATGGGTAGCTTAATTAGTCACTAGTGCGAACCACTATTTTTTTGGTTGGTTGGTTGGAAATTTTTTGTACTCGTGGGATTTAATATGGATAACCTTTTAAAAACACAAACGATGACGTGCCAATATTATTGGCGGAGGAACCGCTTGCCGGTGACGGCAACCAGGGTCGAGGAGACTCCTGTCCTCCTCCGGGGACCAAACTAGGTCCGACCAGGACACGGGACGCGGGCGTTTCTGGGGGAAACGCTCGCGCGACGAGAAGTCGCGTGACGAGAAGTCGGACCGCGCAGGATCGGCGGGACAATCCTCGGGCGAGAAATGCCTGCCGGTCGCTAAGGTGCTGACGGTAAGGAGAGGCCGAGGTCGCGTAGCGGTGACCTCGAAACCGTGGCGTGGCAATCGGGGTCGCATCAAGCGGCCCGATACCCCCCCAGGAATCGGCGGGGAGAGCGACTCTAAGGTCTCGTCCGGGGCCTCAAGCGAGGAGCCGGAGGGGGTCACCATCCCTCGACAGGGCACGAAGGCACAGGTTGGTGCCGCTGCGAGCCGTGCCGGGGGGGGAGTGGCGACCGACGAGGCCGCCAAGGTTGCCACTGGGGGCTCCGATTCGGAGCGAACAGCCAGGTTTGTGGAGGTCGTAGCAGCCGCGATCAGGAGTGTGGCCTTGAAGAAGCTGCAGTCATCAAAGGACAAGGCCAAGCCCGCGGCCGCGGCCTCCATTATGGCGGCAGCGAGGGCCCTTCAGGTCGGGCCTCCGTCAGACGCACTGTCCGAGATGCGGGCGGAGGTCGGCCGCTTTACGGCCGCTATGGAGCTTCTCCGAAAGGAGAACGAGGAGCTCCGAGCAGACCTGGCTGGGCTACGTGGAGGCTCCCGCGTTGTATTACAGCGTGGAGCGGTGCAAGGGCAGGGCCTGCCCTTGCCAGTGGAGGACCGGATTTTGGCCCTGGTGTGGAAGGAGCTGGCTGCCTTCAGCAGCCGGTTCTCCGTACTGGAGGGCATTAATAATAATAATAATAATAATAATAAGTCAGTCCACGGCCAAGTCTGCGGCCAAGCCAGCGGCCAAGTCCTCGGCCAAGCCAACGCCTCCAGCGAAAGCGGCGCCTCTGGCGAAAGCGGCACCACCGGCGAAAGCGGCACCTCCGGCGAAAGCGGCGCCGTCCAAGCCCAAAAAGGGCGGGACGGCTGCGCAGGCAGCCATGAAGAAGAAGAAGGCCATGGTGGCAGGACGGTCCCCCCCGCCCCCACCTCCTAATTCCTCTCTGGCTGATGCCGAATGGCAAGTAGCCGGGGAGAAAAGGGAGGTGGGTAAGGCCAAAAGGGCGGCCAATAGAAAGGAGAGGCGGCAACAGCGCAAGAAGCGTAGCACCACGGCTAGGGTCCGCGCCCCGAAGTCCGCAGCGGTAGTGATCACACTACAACCGGAAGCGGAGAAAAAGGCCGTGACCTACCGTCAGGTGCTCGCCAAGGCGTGGGCGGCAGTGAGGAGATCGGCGTCGCCGATGGCTTCCGTATGAAGGTCACTGCGACGGGGGCTTGGATGCTGGAAATCCCCGGTGCGGCTAGCGGCCCGACCGCTGACGCTCTGGCCGAAAGGCTTAGGGCCACTAAGTGCGCTGACATGCGCATCCTGGGCCTGGACGACTGCGTGACGGCGGAGGACGTGGTGGCCGCCGTGACTAGGACTGGAGGGTGCTCTGCCAAGCAGGTGAGGGCAGGCACCA
This sequence comes from Agrochola lota, assembly GCA_947364205.1. Classification (NCBI taxonomy): domain Eukaryota; kingdom Metazoa; phylum Arthropoda; class Insecta; order Lepidoptera; family Noctuidae; genus Agrochola; species Agrochola lota. The sequence continues at coordinate 23,866,179 of OX376221.1, forward strand.
TCCGTCCTGACACAGCGGGCATGCAAACCGTAACGGCGAGCTGCCCCGTGTCGGCGGCCCAAAAAATTGCCGAGGAGGGCCAAAGGCTCCGGGTGGACTGGGTGTCCGCGCAGGTGAAGCTGCTGGAACCCAGACCACTGAGGTGCTTCCGCTGCCGGGTGATGCAATAAGGCGAATTTAAATCTTTGTCGCTGTCATCATTTTCACCCGCCACCGCTCTTCTAGGAAACCATAGTATAGTTATGGTCTGGAGAAGACGACGGGCTAGTCATAAGGAGGTGTCTTTTTCAAAAATCCGTAATTCGAAGCCAGGTCGGTTAGAAGGCCAGGGTTGCGAGTTTGTCCGAAAGGGATATCGCGACCCCGGCACACAGGCAACGGAAGGAACACGGGTGGGTTTTAGAGTGAGTAAAAGTCTGACACACCCTTGGAGCGGGAGAAGTTATTTGATAATTTCCCACCCAAAAAAAAAAGAAAAATTAAGGTCGGTTAGAAGAAAACAAAAACGTATTCGACGCTGAGAAAAGAAACTGAGCAAATATTGAAACAGTGAACAACTAAGACTCAGACATGACGGAAACATAATGGACATTGTCAGACAGAGTAGCTATCTACTTTTAAAACGTTTTTTGGAATCCTTTTTTATAGAAAGCTTAGTAGATCAGAAATTTTTTAAAAAAAATGTAGGTAGGTACCCGCCAAAAAATGTTGATAGATTTCTTTCAATTCTTCTATTTCTATGTAACGTAGGTACTAGATTTAAAAAAAAAAGATTTTCTTACTAAACGTGATGACAAATTGAGTAAAACGCCATCTATTGCGAAGAGCTCTACACAAAATGATTAACAGATGGCTACTTTATCATTCTATGGGTTGGAATTGAAGTAAGAGGTTTCATTTATCTTTTTTGTTGAAAATACGAGATTTATGAGTTTAAATTGATAAATCAGCATTAAACAAGGAAGTTTTGATTTTTACTAATCTTACTTCAAACAAAATCTACCGTTTATTGCTTTTTAGTGATTGTTAATTTCATAAATATTACCTATGCTGCCATCTATGATTTTTTGTCAAGACTAATTATAATTTGTTTGAGTTGAGTGAGACCCCAAGCCTCGGCTTAGGGCGTCGCTGGGGCACGGCAGCAAGGGAGATGTTGAATTGAAGTAAGTAATGAGAGAAACGAGAGTGGAGTTATTTATAGTCCCAGAGACGCGTGACGCCATCTAGGGAATACTAGCAGCACATTGTTACCTAGCAGGTGAAACTAGTAGCAGTACATAGCACATAGAAGCCAGTTCTCTTGAAGCAGGTTAGTATTAATTTAATTAATGCGTCATAACATTATCATTTAAACATAATTAAGAAGGTTGAGGAAATTAAAAGAATGTTGGCTCTCACTGCAATAGTGGCGCCATCTATGATGCAATAATAAAATCTATGCAATGATGTCATTCAGTGTTTTCCTCAGTATTGCGAGTTTCGAATATGTTTCGAAATCTATGAAAGATAATAAATAAGAAGGATATTTTTCTTTGGCAATAAGTAACATAAAAAAACTGCTGTTCCCTACATTTATGTTCGCATAACTCGTCAAAATGTAGGGAACAGCTGATTTTTTTCGCGATTTCGGTTTGGTATAGGAAAAGTGATTCATAATGAAGAGTACAATGACCCCTTAAGAGGATGCCCATGAATTCAATTTTACCCTGTAGAACGATTTTTGCTAAGTTTCTTTAATTATTTTCTAATAATTATTAATTAAATGATCGCAATTTTACAAAATAGCTAACACATAAATGTACAGGAAGATAAAAAACGTTCGCCACATCAAGTCAAAGTCAAATCATTTATTTCAAATAGGCCCTTGCAAGGCACTTTTGAACGTCAAAAATTACAAAAAAAAAAAAATTGATTCTAGTCGCCCCTTGCAAAAGGTAGTTTTCGTATGAAGAAGAATGGGCAAAAACTCCACCGTTACTCTTTTAAAATGTTTTACAATATTTTTGTTTAGGTTTAGTTATATAATTATATGTGAAGACGATGCATCTTAAATTAAAAAAATAAATTACTATACCGCAATAGGTAAAAAGTTTTTTAAAAAGAAAGCAACATTAATTAAGACAAATTAATAACGTATGTGATAGATACATGATTCTCACATATTTACAAACATTGTAATAGGTGGACGATTTTCCAAAAAAAGTTACAATTAATAAGTCAGTGTGTGAGGAAGTAATCACAGAATGTAAAATCAATGTCATATAATAAAATATAATAATTTATACAACTTAGTACAAGTAACAAGTACATTTCATGTTAGCTCCCTGGGCTGCAGATTTAATTTATTTTTATTGCTTTGCGAAACCTACGTATAATATAACTAAAAATCAAATAAGCAGCCTTTTTTAAGAAGAATAAAATTTATGGCTTTCCGACGGAATCTCAAAATTATTGTTGGCAGCACTGGGCGCGTCGTGCGGGGACATGACATCGAGCACTTCTATTTAGCAGTGCGGCACGCGGCCTTGCGGAGCTAGCATGGCGTCCGAGATGGCGACCGCAGACAGCGGCGGCGAGCATGTCACCGTGCGGCCCGCCACGCGCCTAGACATGCAACACATCTTCGACATGATCCAGGTGAGCAGCTCTGCGCACTCCAGTGTGGCGTGAACACGTATAGGCCTACACTTTTTTTGACTAGCATTGATACGCTACACGCATCGCAATCTAAACACCTGTCAAAACTTCTACGCAAGTAGGCATCTTGTGTTTACTTTATGTCAGGCGCAGTGTTGCCATAAAATGCAATTTCGTGTCAGTCAGATTGTATAATTGTTATTTTGCTGTATTTATAAAATTATAACAGACTAATAAATAAAAAAAGCCTTTATTCTACCATAAATTAAAATTACTTTAGAAATACTACTTAAACATTAAATAAAATTCAATAAAAATAAATTGTTGATTGATACAATCATGCATTTTACATGCAGATAAATTATTATCATTACTTAAAAAATATACATTGGTTTTTTTTTTATTTCTATTTCGGACGCTTTTAACGTTTTGCATCGGTCTCACATGACTGTAGTAACCAATATTTTGTAACCATATCTTGATTTAAGAGAGTGTACGTGGAGTTTCTATAACATGTATAAATAGTTATTATTATATTATGTAAATGTTCGATACACTCGTAATGTGATGCTCGGGCAGGGGGTGTGCTGCAGTCCCCTGATTATCACCAGGGTACTGCAATGTAGCCAGCAGAATAGCAGCTAACCGCGCGTGTGATGCGTGTTGCAGGAGCTGGCGGAGTATGAGGGCGTGCCGCGCGGCCCGCAGCTCTCCGTGCAAGGTGAGCTCTACAGGGTAATTTAATAACACACATAAAATGGAAATGATCGCAATTTCTTTCATTTTGACAGTTCCGAAAGGACAGACGAACTTTTCAAACTTAACGCAACGGATTAGAAATGTCCAAATCGGATTGCGATTGATAATGTGTTACGCAATCAGGGTGCTGGTTCCCTTCGATCAATAATGCACGGTTCCTCTGGTTATTACTTGGCCCATACTTCTTAATCCATAGCCGCGCTGAAGCCGTTTCTCGCGGATAGGCTGTCTGCATGTCTGCGCCTGCTCGGCGACACCGCGAAGTGCTGTCACTGTGGTGACAACATAATCATGATGAGACTTGGGTGTCCACGTCACTTTCACTACGTTTAGCTTGAAACGTTACCGTGATTGGAGATATTGGCACATAACTATCTGCATCTTTTGATGTCTCACTGATTGAAGTGTCATCGAATAGAATTAGCACTGCATCAGGCAACTCTCCTTCTAGTTGATCACGCCTTAGTGCAGGCAATCAGAATCCTTTTAAAACACCCATGCTGCCATTAACCAAGCCGTCAGACACCGAAACATCTCTTCTCAGCATCACTATTGGACTTTTGATCCCATTGCCACTTGAAGTTGAGTTAAAAGTCTAACACATTTGTTTGGGTCGGTTGAAATTACGTTTTCTGGTGGCGTTTTGCCATAAGAGCTGCTTCTCTTGACTCGTCGGTAGCCTTACTTAAACATATAGCCCCGTTTTAAACATTGGGCAAGCATATTTGTAACGGACGCCGAGCATGTGCAACCTATTCGTGAGCAAAACAAAATTGTGTGCCGGTGTGATGATGAACGATCTTCAATACGTAAAAGTGGTTAGTCAAAGTATGAAAACCGAGACCCTATCTGTGCACCGTAGCACAAGTAGCGGCGGGAGCTCGGTGGACCTTTCACCCTTGTGAAGTGAGTTTTTTAGTTTCTAATTAGATTTAAGAGGTTTTAATTGTGTTCTAATTAGTTTCTACTTAGTAAAATCAGTATAAGGAATCTTATGTGAATCTTATAAGACCAACAACGTAGCATTTCTCGTGATTTTAATGTATAAAGAAAAATGTTAGTATATTTACGTAGATTTGAAATGAGGTTTTTTATATGTAAAGATATCCTCAGGATCTTAGTGTCAAATAAGAGGTCTAGGCTCAAAACTACTTGCTGCGTTCCAATTCTGTAAATCGGTCCACGGGTTTTAAAGATAATAACAAATTTGTATAGTGAAAATGTTCAACAGAGATATTTTAAGCATTAATGTTCTAGAAACTTTTTAGTACATAGAGATACATTGTATATTGTTATGTGTTATGACAGAGGAATATAAGAGCTATGTTTTGTATAAGTTTGAGGGTAATCCGACTTAGGGAACTATTAAAAACAGAGCTCCAAAGAGCTGGACCATAGCGAAAATTGTAATTAGAATGGTCTCAAAAATCAGAGGCCTCGTTAAGGTAACGTAGGCTTAAGCAATTTTGTATAAAAGACGGGCCATTGGGCCATAGGGACACAGTCGGTTCCCAGCTCTCGAGAAGAAAACAACTTCGAAATAAATAAGAAGAATAGAAGAAATCTTTTATTGAAAAAATATACAGTCCACTTCAATATTTAAAACAGACTATAATAGTTTTTATTACTTAAAAAATCTATCAATGCTTACATTGAAATCTTTAAATATTTACAAAAAAAAACTTCTTATTACAAACAAATATTTACTCCAGTTTTTACTTAAAACTAAAGCGCGGGAAGTCAAGTTTAGGTAAATTCTTTGCAAAAATCACTCACACAGAAGCACGCGTACATGTGTGCGTAGAGTTGGCGCGTTCGCTCTGTTTATAGTCAGACTATCCCACTTTGATCCGTTCAATTTAGAACAATAATTTATAGTAAATAATTAATTGGAATTTAAATCCTATAATTCGTGTAAATAATAATTTTATAATATTAAAATGAAACAGTTTATTTATCTTACGACTCTCTCTCTCTTATCTTACTTCTTGTCGTGTTAATTTAACATTAGGCATAACAATTTGATGAATCATATTTATTTCTTAATCTCTATTATTTATTTTTCTCATCATTTATTTCTCATCTACTGATGTTATTATTACTCCGAGCAACAACAAGCTCAACACGTCGTACTTATAGCTACATTATGGGTACTGTTAACATTAGCATGTCGGTGACGTGAGCCCATAAGATTTTCCTCTACCAAAAATCGCTCAAAGCGCTCAAAGAAGTTTTAACTTAAAAAAAAAAAGTGTGCGTTCAGGGGAACCACGTCAGGGACAAAGTTCTTTCTCACGTATCATTTAAAACAAAAACAAAATTTTCGCAGCCGCCATCTTGGATTTACATTTGGACCTCAGTATCGGCTATGGTTTCGGTCGGCACGGGTGCGTTAACAGTACGTGACCGGTTAAACCCCTCGAAAACGAATGCCTCTAAATACTGCCATAGCCGGATCGAGAGAAAGTGTGTCCACATACTGCCCTACCACTCACATCGTTTTCGACTTTCCGCAATGGCAGACGTCGAGAAATAATTACAGCGTCCGCGCTGTATCTTTTTGCAACACAAAAAATGTTTAGTATTTAGAAAGATAACAAATAACAAAAAAGAAAATTCGTCCTCGTAGAATACGGTGGATCCTCTCCATAACATCGAATGCAAACCATATCGGATGAAATATAATCGTCTGTACCTGCTCCAGATCGAAAGATGAATTTCTTCTAAAGCTTCACTAATTCTCTTCCAGACGTCGTGGAAGTGAGCGGAATGTAAACGGGGTGAAAACGACACCAATAACGAAAAATGTGAAAATTTTCTCAGCCGCCATCTTGAATTTATATTTTGACCTCACTGGTGCCGATTCTCTTTTACACCGAACTATCACAAAAATTCCATACTTTTGCCTATGAGAATCATAAAGAAAAATCCAATAAAAATCTCTAAATTTAAAAATAATTTTGACATAACTAAAATCGAATTAGACAATCTCGACTCCACGTGGTATTTGTTTGCCCTACCCCGTGAATTTTTTTTTGAGCCGGAGGCGCACAGTGGGCCGCCTCGACGTGTTTATATGGATTTTTTCACTTTGTCTATGGAAAAAATTAAAAATTATTACCTTCTTGTTGAGTTTTAGGGGTTTAAGGGTTTCCTTAAGGGGGCAGAAATTTTCATTATTTTTGCGATAGGACACACCATTTTCGAGATATAAGCAAAAGAAAAAGAAAAAAAAGATACAGTACTGTTTTTGCACCTGAAGTCGAGCTGTTAGTGTGGATTTTAGTTGACTGAATTTGACGTTTTTCACCTAAAATTTTGATTGTATAAAACCAAACCAGACTAAACCTGACAATTTGTAATCGCGATTAAAAAGGTGTGAGATGTCATGAACTAAAATTCACAACATCATCTCGACTTCACGTGCAAAAACAGTACCTACTGTATTTATTTTTTCTTTTGCTCATATTTCGAAAATGGTGCGTAAACCATTTTTTTTTTAATATTTTTTTTTTCAGGATGGGAAATCATCAAATGACTTCTCCCGCTCTGGGCACAGCGAGAGGGTGTGTCAGACTTTTACTGACTAAAACCCATCCGTGTTCCTTCCGTTGCCTGTGTGCCGGGGCCGCGATATCCATTTCAGACAAACCCGCAACCCCAGCAGGCATTGGTCTTTCGACCCCGTCGGTTGGTGCTGACATCTCTTTGAGGCGCGCGTGGAACACAACGCGCCGTCGACACGGGCCTGGTCATTATCGGACGGTGAGCTGCCTATTGCTCACCGTCCGCAAGCCCGCGCCTACGGTGGCCGGAAGTCGGCTCTCGACTCCTGACGCCCAGGGCGTCTCCTGCGGCGACTAGGGCCGCGAGGGCGTGCAGCTTGCATCTCCCTCGCGCACTCCGCCTCCTCCTTCGCGAGCATAACTGCTTCGCAGAAGGAGGTGACGGCCTCCCATGCACTCTCGCTCCGAACCATGGCCTGAACCAGGGCTGGACGCGAGAGATCGCCACCGCCGATCGCCTCCGTGAGGACACGGCGGTGCTCCGCCCAAGCCGGGCAGACCTCCACCGTATGCTCCACCGTGTCCTCCGGGCGATCCACACAGTGGTGACACCCGGGCGTTTCCTCCCGCCTTACGCCGAACATGGTGCGTAACCCTGGAAAGATACTCTACGGCGTAATAAAAATGAAGTGTTTGTAGTCTTTTAAGGTACTATTTTTTTAAGTATGTACATATTGAGTACATAATGGGTACAAAAATATTATAAACTTATAAACGAAATTTTCATTATTCAACATGTAGGTAATATTTTCCATACAAAAAGTAAATAATTCCATATAAAATACGTCGAGACTGCAACACATGCGCGCCTCCGGAACTAAAAAAAAAACACGGTACCACGTAGAGTCGCGATTGTCAAATTCTAGTGGAATTTTAGTGATAGTTTAGTTCAGTGTAAAAGAGAATCGGCACAATTATCGAATTTAGCACCCTAAATTAGTTTTCACTTCAATAAAATGTTTTACTTACTAAAGTACTAAGATTTGGCGATCATACTATAATCGTGCAATATCGTTGTAGGCACGACAAAGGTAGGGTAGTAGGGTAAGGTTGTAGGCAGAGCGCCGAGCGATACGTCCACTCTCTGGAAGGCCTCACGGCCGTCTAATTTTAAATGGTTTGCGCGTGGAGTTTTATAGTAGTTTTAAAATATTTCTAGAAAAATAATAGAACACATTTAGTTAAAATATTAAATTGCAAGTTTTTAAGAAGATGTTCGTCTATTATAGTAACCTATTATTATATTAAATTAATGAAGATATATTGGTAAAAAAAGTCATATTACTGACGAAAATTTCTTTATAATTTCGTTTTATTTGGATTTTTATTTCTCATGTAGATAACCTAAAATGGTTTTTTTTTAAACTAAGTTTTTTCCTAAGGATATTTTTAGTTAGATAAACAATATTTTTAGTTAGGTTGATCAGTGATTTAAGATATTTGTAGCTTCAAAGTTGACGCTCGAAGTGAAATTATCAAAACCTCTGTTCAGTTATCTTGATAGAATTCACAAATACTTTATACTAAAAAAATTCCTAACTAAGTATTTAGACAACAATATTTCCTAAAATTATTAGTAATTAATTTGGTTTTAAAATAATGTTTGATGGATATTAACTGGGTCGAAAAGTACTGATTTTGAGCCAAACAGCGCACGGATGGCGTAAACGCTCTTAACTCAAAATTATGAAATAATATTTTTATATCTACACGAAATCAACCAACAAAACGAAATCAAAAGTAGGTACGAAACAAATTAGGGGCCTACAATTTTTTTTGAGTTCGGTGCAAGCACTTAAGAAAACCACCTACTTATTTATGTAAGGAGAAACTCAGTGACTGACATATATCGACGTAAGGCAAAACTACTGGGACTAGGAACGTGTAATTTTGCACTTTTACAATGCTGGGAGCACTAGAAGGGAAAAATTCTACCTTTAAGGGGGCGAAAAGGGCGGGATTTCGTTTGTATGAAAAATCTTATTCCTTGAGTTAATAAACTTGAAACTTGGCTTGCATGATGAATTCAAGATTATTTCAATCATTAACCGCTGTGCACAATTTCTGAGCAGTAACCTGACAAAAAAGTACTAGGCATGCATGAATTCACCATAGTATTCAATCATTATGTTATGCTACTAATAGGATTTGGATGAAGCAGTTTATAACCTAGATTAACACATAGGATACATTTATCCCCGTAGTACGTTTCCATCGGATAATTTCCTAATGTGATATGTGACAAGTACGACTATTATAAAAAAAATCGGTTGTTATGTAAAATGTCTTTGTATCCGATATATCGTTTCTATTTTGATTAAGTTTTATATTCGATGGCTTTGCTGGCACCGACCTCAAAAGAAATTGTAGGCCCCTAATTTGTTTCATACCTGCTTTTGATTTCGTTTTTACCGACTTCAAAAAAAGGAAGGTTATGTTGGTTAATTTCGTGTAGATATATAAATATTATTTTTAGTTAATATTTAATTTTGAGTTAATTTCTTTCGAAGTCGGTTTAATTTGTTTAAATTACTTTTTTTACATGGTATTTGTTTTATTCTCATTGTAGTAGTTTATGTATTAGTATTATTTCTTAAATTTATGATATGCTCAAATACAGATATATATATGTCGGCGGATGGTATGAGTCTCTCTCGTTATCAGGCATATTTTAACTACTGTGGGCGTACTATGGGTAGTGTTGGTTATTGCGCAATAGAAAAACCGTTGCAGTTCAGATCAAATTATAATTTACAATAACATTACTCACACTAGCGTTTCACACACTGTAGGTACACGACACAACTATTCGAAACGCGGGACAGTTTCTAAACGTCTTCACTGGTTGACCGCCACCCATCAAGTCTGCCTCTGCACTCCTGAGCCCCGGGCTGGCGGCCGATCAGAGCGTCACGTTATAGACTCTGTCGAGCGCCGCCGCAAGGCGGCGCTGGCGTCCCGATTAGTCAACTCAGCAACGAATTTGCGACATATATTTATTACTTATTGTATAATCACACTTATTTCAGTGAAAAATAATACTAACCCGATTTAATAAGTCACGCAGGGGGACGACAATATGTCATTCCATAGGTAATTGCTGAAAACCAGCGCTGTTGACGTTGGGTTCGTCCGAATTTCACAGCATTTCGCTGAGCAATGACCAGGATGTCTACCATGATCTAATTAAAAACGATTCAAAAGCAAGGCATTTCAGTTTAGGTTCTTAAACTGCATCGCTTCAAAGTCGTACTGTGACGTCCAATAAACTCAGCGGCATTTGGATCGTTAAAAGTGAATGAAAGATCGCAATCTGTGGCTGAACCGCGCGGCCGCGTTTGGAACGTTTTTGGTGAAAACGAGACAACGCTATTATTATCAAATAAGTTTGTTTCGCGCACACTATTTAGTGTCAGACACGTTCAGAAGCAAGTAACATTTTATTTGTTCTTAACTCAGTATCATTACTTTAAAGTAAAACAGATACTCAACAGTTTTTTTTAAGATTGCACGTTAATACGGTAACTATTGTTAAAATAATTCTTAGTCAAAGTGGATATTTATTTACTTTTTGCTATTTATTAAGTATACGAAAAAAATATTTTTATTTCGACGTAATAAAACAAATTATGTTTCTGTTTCGAACGTACCAGAGTAAACAAAGTTGTGTGAGTTGAGTTGGGGCATAGTGGGCATAGTGTGAGGCATAATCTTCCTCAAAAAACTCATATAAAAGTAGTTCATCAGAAATCTGTTAGAGAAAAACGAATGCGGTTAAAAAAGGCATATAAATAGGTATTTTAGACTTTAAAAGAAAGATTAAAGCTCACTTACATTGGTTTTGGTAAAATTTCACTAAAACAGCACTAAAAAACTTTATTTTCGTCAATAATTCACCAAACGTTTCAGTTTATGTTAGAGAAATAGTAACTTTTATTGAATCGCTTATTTTGACAGTTGAGCGTTTCAGTTGAGCTGCTGTATGGACGTCATGGTACCAAACAGGAATGAATGAAACCAAAACTTGCGACTCAGTTTGGGACAATCGCTGTCACATGGCATGGCCTAAATTGAATCGTTAAACTAACGTCATGGTACGAATTAGAAGAACAGTTCAGTTTAGGTCCTAAAATGGATCGCGCTAAGAGCTCGTGGTAGGCATCCTGTTCTTGCACAGATGCGAAGCACAGCATTATTTTTCTTGATAATTGTTACAAAAGTAGTTAACTCTGCAATTAGCATTTTGTTTTTGTTATGTTTTTGTTGTCATTTGCCAATGTCGCAAGCGTGCCAAGAGTAATTATGTAATATAGTCTTTGGTCCGTGGCCTTCTTCTTAATTTTATTTAGTGGTTTTATACAAAGCCCTTGGCTACTTTTGTATGTGTGTATTTTATGTATTTTAGCCTTTATATGTGCGTTTTGTTTGTGAGAATAAACAATTTTTCTTTCTCTTTCTTCTTATATTTGTTTGGAAGCCCTAACAGATTATCTATGTGAATATCTTGCAGTACCAATAATATTACATACATACATGTCGAATTGATAACCTTCTTTTTTTCAAGTCGGTAAATAGATCATTACGGTATATTTCGTACCCTCGGCAGGAACCTTCAAGGAAGGTGGTGAATAATGTATTGGTGATGTCGTAGACTTGATCGAGGACGGGTTCGAGTCTCACCCAGCGTGGTTCTTCTCACTGGTGGCGGAGTGCGGCGGCATCGTGATGGGGCACGCGCTATGCAGCCGCGCCTACTCGTCGTGGACTCGCCGCGCCTTCTACGTGGAGGATCTATACGTGCGGCCGGGCGCGCGCCGCCGCGGCGTCGGCCTACGCCTTCTGCAAGAGCTCTGCCGGGTGACACATAGCTTCAACAAGATTTTTATTTTCGTAAATAATTAGAGCTCGTGCATGTGAATGTGGGTTGTCATTATCACGTGTTCCAGATGGCGCTGGCCGAAGGCGTGCACCGCGTGGACTGGCATGTGCTGGAGAACAACGCGCCCGCGCTAGGCTTCTACGCACGACTGGGGGCGCGCGACCTACGCGTCACCGAGGGCCGCGCCGCCATGCGGCTCGACCGGCCACACATCGAGCAGCTCGCGCGCGACCATCCCTGACCCAGCCCAACGTTTTGTATGCAAACTATGGATCCGTCATCAAATAGATTTTTATCCGAAATTAATTAAAAACTTTCCAAAAAACTTGTGAAGTATTTAAAACCCGGATGGACGATTTTGTTATGCTGTTCCTGCTAAGTTTGTTGCGCAGTAGCGTGGCGGACGTGATAAACTTCCTGCTTCCCGCCTCCTGCCTCCGGGCGGAGTAGTGGCACTCCAGTGACACAACACGTTTATTGCGTAGCCTCATCACGCATCTAGTCAAAAAGTTCCTACGACTTAAGTATCAAGTACTGATGCCCTTTTAACTCCCGAATATCCGTCACTCCTGTCCGTCTGGAGTCCATATTACAAAAAGTACGTTGAAATGATTGAGTGTGCTCAATACAAATTCCTGCGTGCCAGGATTTGCGTCCGTCTGGATTGAGAAGCCATGTCTCTCATATAGGGTACTACCAATATTTAGTAGTAAATTAGCCGATTTTGTAGGCCGGATCTTGGTATTTGTAGTAAAACCCTTAAAAAGTTATACGACATTAAAGGTGGCTCCTCAATCCAGACGTCTGAATTGAGGAGCCACCTTAAAACTCGAAAACTAGCCAACGGATATTTTTGAAAATAGGATTTAGTAGTACTTATGCGTAGCCTGTACAAAACAAATGGGTTTTGTAGGGCTGAATTTGAGGTAGCTATAATGCTTTGATTTTTCATAAAAATCCATAAATTTCAACGCGCTGTTTCCCGGAAAGTAAACAACCAATTACAACAGATTTTTAGTATAATTTAGTATCAAATGTGATTTAATTTATACTTTTTTAGTCTTTTTAATGTAAGCAATATTTAAAAATGTATATTTTCTTCTTTTTTTTTTATTCAAACGGCAAACAGCTTCAATATAAAATATAGAGAACAGAAATTCATAAAAAAATATAGACAATATTGCAGCTCACAACGCTGTTCACAGATTAGCTACAGGATACAAACAGTGAGTATAATCGCTAGGGGGTAAAATACATATACATTTTTTTTTTCTTAACTAACTTAACTAACTTGTTTAATATATCTAGTATAAATCCATATAAATCTTAAGAGATTGTGCACAAAAAAGAAGGAAATATTATGTTCAAGAAAGCACCTTAAGTATAAGACTTTTGAACGAATAGGGAGCACAGACAAAAATGTCTATATGTTCAAAAGTCCCATTGTAGGAATCGACCATTCTGCGAACAGGCGAACGCAAGCCAGAATTGGACTTGCAAGTACCCACTGAAAATAATGTGCCAGCGCGCACCTTTCGCTTGTGGACCGTCCTAGGAACTGCATAGCAAACCACGTTGGTTAGTTCAATGCAGTCAAATTTATGTCTTACAATATTATATAAATTCATGGCTTCTAAGAACTTACGTCTATTTTCAAGTGTTGCGAGCATATACTTTGCAAGCAATTCCTGGTATGGCAAATAATATCCATAGCATCTATAATGCATTATATGAAAGAAAATAAATAAACGACATAATAATTCAAATCATTTATTCAAGTAACATATACTCATAATAACAATATAGGTACGCATAACATTTACAAATAAAATTAAGATTAAAATAAGTTAAAATAAAATTTAAATTACAATTACAATCAAAATTCATTTAAAAATTAAAATATTACAAAAAAAAACAATTTAATTCCAATATCATTGTTCGTCAAAGAAAGAAGGAAAGAAAGCGACACGTAACACGCTTGGAAATATAAATTTTATACCTCCAAGCGCGCCACGTGCCGCTTACAGCAATGAGTTATAATGGCACTTTAGGGGTATGAGGAACAGGGTGTAAAGTTCACTCATCCCCCATAGAAAAGGGAGGATCCTCCGACCAGACGGGTGTCGTGTCTGGCGGGCAACTGCCCAGAGGTTGAAGTCGGGAAGCTTGTATATATTTTTATCGCGCGGTAAACTCTAATTGCGCGATGCAGGATTTGTGTGACGTCAAGATGTTGTGTGACGTCAGGTCTTTGATGCGTAGTTTGCATGTGCTGGATTGTGCTGTAGCGGCATCTACATCGCTGTAGATGCCGCTACAGCACAATCCAGCCTTCCCGTGAGTGCGGCCAGCATGCAGTTGGCGCTGCCTCGCACGCGCCGCCCGTACCAGCGAAGTGCTTCGCTTGCGCATTGTTGCGTAAAAACAATCAACACGGGCTTCCGCAAACATCGTCGACGCGCTGCAATAGCGGGGGAGCCCCAACATCATCCTAAACGCGTTGTTAAACTGGACACGAAGAGCACTGTACGATTTTTGCGTGTAGTCAGACCACAGACTGCAGGTGTACATTGTGGCGCAGTATGCTCTAAAAAGAGTTATTTTAACCTCAGTCGTAGACCCAGCAAACCTACGGATTACCATATTCGCTCTGACCGACAGCGCCTTCCGCTCCCGTTCAATGTCCGTATCATCTTTCAGTGTAGGTGTCACTAGGTGGCCTAAGTACTTAAACTCGTCTACCCTTTCTAAAGGTGAGTCATTCAGTTTAATTGGTGGCATTTCTATTACTTTTCTAGGTCCACCCTGGAAAACCATACACTGACTCTTTTCAGATTTTACAGATTTTTTTTTCTTTTCTTTTTTGTTGATAATCCAACATCCTTCACATTCAGTATTTCCAAAGAAATTAATAAAAAAAACATTCCTTAACAATTTAGTGTGGTACGAGAGCCCACGACCAAAACCATATCACATCGTTTTACGGTCAAAACGTCGTTAGTTTAGATGATTCTCAACCCGACTCGGTGGGAACTACCGGTCAGAAACGTACCAGTTTTACGGGAGCCCATTTCTGCTGCCATTTCTGAATATTCATGACAAATTAACTTAAAAAGGAGGGTCTATGGGGTATCCTTATTTTTTTTTCTTTTTTCTATTTTTTTTCTTTCAACATTCCCCTATGATTGACATGGACTCATGGTCTCGTGTTTTTTAAATAAATACTGTTCTTTTAGAAAAAAATGTCTTCACCTCCGTTTTTTTTTCATAGTCGACAAATTTTATTAAAACTGTTAGTTAATCCGATAAAATAACTCATAAGCTTTTGGAAATAATAAACAGAATCCAAATCGAGACAATAACTTAGGAGATATGGCAAACGCTACTAATAAAATTAAAAATTGAATAACATGAAAAATATTAAAGATAGAACCCCCTTGTATAGTTAATTTTCAATAATTTTTCATGAATATTCAGAAAAATACGGGCGGCCACATGCCCATGAGCGACATTTTATGAAAATGCGCTCAGGTCAAACGTGAAGCGAAAAATGTATGACTTGACAAGACATAAAGATTTCTGAAGTATTAAATAAAAAATCCTTCCGGAATAAATTTTACATAATTATCAAAAAAACACCAAAACCGCATCAAAATCGGTCGGAATTTTAGAAGAATAACGAGGTCACACAGACAAACACAAAAAGCGACTTTGTTTTATAATACTTAGCGATTAGAGAAGAGAAGATATTACAGAGATTAGAGAATATATTGATAGAGACAATATTTAGAGATTAGAGACTTTTTTTAAATGCCATTATTTTGGGATAATGCACTTTTTTATTATTATTTGTTTTTAATATACAGGCTGTTAAAGAAATTGCGTGCCATAGCTTCAGGGTGAGTTCAGAGTCGATAAAGGAACCCGTAAAAAATAAATACCTTTCAAAACGTAAAAGAAATTGCTTGCCATAGCTTAGGGGTAGGTTCAGTATCGATAAAGGAACCCATGAAAAAAAAAGTATATAAAAATAAAAATAAATTGCAAGATCAACCTAATGTAGTACCTACTAATTAAATAGCAATCGTTTAGAATTGATTAAAAATTGCTTAAAATAAGTATTTATTTTGTTTAAATGCTAATTAATAATTTCATAGAGTTACCTACCTACTTTGGTTATGTCGAAGTGTATGGGGGTAGACTTACTGGGTCTGGAGAAAGGATAGTCCAATTGGTAGTCCAACACTTTAATGTTCCACACACTAGGTACACAACACTGTTTGAAATATTAGGAAGGCACAGTAAATAGCGAGTTTGCCAAAAGCAGTAAGCATAGGATAGTTCGGAGAATTAGAGTTACACAGCGATTAAGTGCGGGTATATTGATATCACAATAAATAGTACAAGCGAGCGTGCGCCCGACGTCACAGGTAGATCTTGTCTGGCGACCCGCAAATTCCGAATGCGCGGTAAAGGAAACGAATGCGCGCGCGCAGGTATCTTCACGCGGTTTGAACCAAGGGACTCAGCAGGCGACGCGTGTGTCCAGTGTACTACTTAACTATTGAATTAATGACGGACGGGGACCGTACGGTAAACGTGATATTGTATTATATTAAATGCTAGTACTTATTGTTTAGTGTTTTATGTTTATTAATATAATGTTTATCGTGTGTTTGTGTTTATTAGTGTAGGACGTATAAATATATTATGCATATATTGTAAATATAATGTGAGTCACCTACATCACTCCCCTCCAGAGACCGTGCTACGGGCGATAGTAGTCCGGAAAGTGGACTCTTCTGCCGGAACGAGTGGTTTTAACTGCTGGAATGGAAGGTGGTGGCTCGGGGACAGGTTTATTTAGGATAGGGGTGTCATTGGTGTCGGACAGTATGTAGGCTGGTTTTAAACGGTCTAAAGATACTGTGGCGGATTTACCCTTTACATTAATTTTGTAGACTTTGGGACCTCTTTCGATCACCTCATATGGGCCGGTGTATGCAGGGTGGAGTGCACCCCTCAACGCATCGTCCCGAAGAAAGACATGGGAACAAGATGACAGATCTTTGTGGACAAAGATTTTTTCTTTTTTTGAGTGGTGCGACGTGGGAACTGGCTGTAAATTGTTGGCAAATGATCTAATACGGGCTGTAAAGTCCGTTATATCAGTCGTACATTTGTCAACCTTATGGCCAAAGAATTCACCTGGCAGCCTTAAAGGTTCGCCGTATATTAACTCGGCGGAAGATGATTGTAGGTCTTCTTTGAAGGAACTTCTTATGCCGAGCAGTACGAATGGCAAGGATTCGGTCCAGCTGCTATCGTCATGGCACTTGATTGTTGCTTTAAGCTGCCGGTGGAATCTTTCGACTAAACCGTTGCACTGAGGGTGGTATGCAGTGGTCTTGCGATGCCTGAACCCAATAGACTTTGCGAGGTGTTGGAAAATTCCCGACTCGAATTGTCTACCACGATCAGTGACAATATCGGTTGGGCAACCAAATCGTGCTACCCATCCCGACAGAAACGCTTTGGCCACAGTTTCCGCTGTAATATCGGTAATAGGGACGACTTCAGCCCATCGCGTGAAGCGATCGACGAGTGTCAGACAATACCGATATTCATTGGATGGGGACAATGGGCCGATGAGGTCTAGGTGGACATATTTGAATCGCGCTGAAGGCAGATCGAAGGTACCCAATGGAGTGAAAACGTGTCGATTCACCTTCGTGCGCTGGCATGCCAAACATGCCTTAGACCAATCGCGACAGTCTTTCCGCATCTGTGGCCAAACGTAGCGCTGTGCTACAAGTTACAAGTTTAGCACTTGCGTTTGCACCAGGATGGCTTAACGAGTGCAACGAGTCAAAAATTTGTTTGCGCAATGGTTTAGGAATGATGGGTCTGGGAGTCGCTGTGCTGACATCGCAGTATAATTCAATACGACTTCCAGGAATTATCATTTTCTTAATCTGCAGGGAAGAATCTCTTGTGAGTAATTGTGCAAGTTCAGAGTCGGTGTCTTGTGCTTTGGCTAGTACATCTAAATGTACTGGGCTTTGCAATTCTTCGATACGGGAAAGTGTGTCGGCTACGACGTTGTCTTTTCCAGCGATGTGTTGAATGTCGGTCGAGAATTGTGAAATATAGTCTAAATGTCTATACTGACGTGGCGAGCAGTTACTTTTCCGCTGTTGGAAAGCGTAACATAGCGGCTTATGGTTAGTATAGATGGTGAAGGTGGTAGCGGCTAGCCAATGTTGGAAGTACCTAATACTTTCGTAGACAGCAAGGAGCTCTCTATCATACGGTGAGTGTTTCTGTTGTGATGTGCTCAGCTTGCGGGTGAAAAATGCCAACGGTTGCCAATTACCATCTTTGAACTGCTGCAAGACTCCACCTATGGCAAAATCAGACGCATCCGTGACTAGGCCCAGTTTGGCATTTGAGTCAGGATGTGCCAACAAAGCCGCACTACAAAGGCTATCCTTACACTCCTGGAAGGCCTGTAATGAGGTTCCGGTTATGTCGACAGGCTGAGAGGCTTTCACGTTACCGGTCAGTAGAGCATGTAAAGGTGCGTGGGTCTGGGCAGCCCGTGGTAGAAATCTACGGTAAAAGTTAATCATGCCCAGAAACCCTCTTGGTTGCCTAGCGGTTTTAGGCACTGCGAACTCCCTAATTGCTTGCACCTTGCTTTCCAAAGGCTTCGTTCCGTGTTGCGAGATGTGGTAGCCTAAAAATGTTACCTCTGGTGCACCAAATACGCATTTGGCGGTGTTGATGAGCATACCGTATTCCTTCATCCTTGTGAAGAGTTGGCGAAGGTGTGGAGTACACCAAGAAATCGTCTAAATATGGGTAACAGAACTCCAGGCCACGAGTCATTTCGTCAACAAACCTATTAAATGCTAGTACTTATTGTTTAGTGTTTTATGTTTATTAATATAATGTTTATCGTGTGTATGTGTTTTTAGTGTAGGACGTATAAATATATTATGCATATATTGTAAATATAATGTGAGTCACCTACACTACTATCGAACGCAATGAAAGTAAGTAATTAAAGCATTTAAACAAATAAAATAATTATAATTCTAAACCATTGCTATTTTAAGTCAGTAGGTACTAAATTAGGTTGATCTAGCATTTTTTTTTCTTGGTTTTTTTTATCGATACAGAACGTCCCCCTAAGCTTGCTGGGGTTGCGGGTTTGTCCGAAAGGGATATCGCGGCCCCGGCACACGGGCAAAGGAAGGAACACGGGTGGGTTTTAGTTAGTAAAAGTCTGACACGCCCTCTCGCTCCGCCCAGAGCGGGAGAAGTCATTTGATGATTTCCCATCCTCAAAAAAAAAAAAAAAACCCTAAGCTATGGCAAGCAATTTCTTTAACACCCTGTATAGTGATCATTATTTAAGTGCTGATTGATGAAGAATTATTCATGTGTAAATAAAACTCTGTTTATGATCATAGTTTGAATTATTTATGGTCACCGTATACACTATACTGGCTCAGTCCACATGTGACACGCAAAATGTCTGAAAACAAACTTTTTCGAACCTAATAGAATTACGAAACCTATGTACATTTTTAATATTCAGACATATTGTGATGAAACCGTCTGCATATTGTTTTGACTTAGTAGAAATGGGCTCCCGTAAAACTGGTACGTTTCTGAACGGTACTGCCCACCGACTCGGGTTGAGAATCATCTAAACTAACGATTTTATACGGTTTTGGCCGTAAAACGATGTGATATGGTTTTGGTCGTGGGCTCTCGTACCACAATAAATTGTTAAAGAATGTTTATTTTATAAATTTCTTTGGAAATACTGAATGTGTAGTATGTTGGATTATGCCAATATTTAGTAGACATTTCTACTAAATATTAGTGCTATTGTTATCCGATTTGATCAACTAGTTTAGTAGCTACGTACATAAATGAGGAGCCACATAAAATGCGTTGTATCAGTGAAATCACATTTGCTACTAAATTATACTAAAAATCTGTAGTAATTGGTTGATTGCTTTCCGAGAAATAGCGCGGTGAAATTTATGGATTTTTATGAAAAATCAAAGCATTGTAGCTATCTCAAATTCAGCCCTACAAAACCCATTTTACGTACTGGCTACACATAAGTACTACTAAATCCTTCAAAATTTTCAAAAATATCCGTTGGCTAGTTTTCGAGTTCTAAGGTGGCTCCTCAATTCAGACGTCTGGATTGAGGAGCCACCTTTAATGTCGTTTAACTTTTTAAGGGTTTTACTAGAAATTCCAGGATCCGGCCTACAAAATCGGCTAATTTACTACTAAATATTGGTAGTACCCTCGTTCAAATATGAGACATGGCTCCACAATCCAGATGGACACCAGGATTTACTTGCAAAGTATATACTCGCAACACTTGAAATTAGACGTCATTTCTTAGGAGCCATGAATTTATATTATATTGTAAGAAATAAATTTGACTGCATTGAATTGTCCCATGGTGTGCTATGCGGTTCCTAGGATGGTCCAGAAGTAAAAGGCGCGCTGGCACATTATTTCCAGTGGGTACTTGCAAGTCCAGTTCTGGCTTGCGTTCGCCTGTTCGCAGAATGGTCGATTCCTACAACGGGATTTTTAAACATTAACCGTCTTATTCCAAAACACGGTCTAAAGGAGACGGGCGAAAGTTCATACGAAGTTGGGCCTGACGTTACATTAACAATTACTGCGTTATTTAATTTAGATATTAATACCATTTCAAAAAAACTAAAATGTTTACGACTGCTCCATGGTAGAAAAAAAATATAGAGTGTTATTGGTTAGTCCAAAAACAACGTTGCTTCTTTAAAATTATTCTTACACCAAGCTCCCACGTTATATTTTATGAAAATAATGATTCTTTATTGTAGACTAGAATGTAACAGAATTTATTGTAGGACATTACACATTGAGGACTTAAACGCCGTCCAACTACATTCTAGAGGTTTGAGATAATTATAAAAAGCCGAGGGAGTATGAATTAAAAACATCTTTTCTTTTATTGATTTATTGATCATCCATTCATCGTAAAATATGTTTTTGAGCTCACATGTCTCAATTTTATTTGACCTCTTAATAGCCAGCAAGAATGATTGGATATTGATAGTTCTCTGATGCACCAACGGTCTTCACTATTTTGGATATTGATAAAAATCAAGGCCAGCATTTGAATGACTTTTTAATTCAAGCATGTCTTGAATGTGCAACGCTGTAAACATTAACTTAATTTTCTAAAGCTCCAGTGAGAAAATCCCAAGATTGCGTATTAATATGGTGATTGCATAATCTATTGTTTTTTGGGATATAGCAGTTATAACGATGTAACAACATTTTCGTAGATGTGACAGGAACTGTATTCCTCTCTTGTCGCCGGAAACCTTCAATGAAACAGTGAGATTCGGTTTCTACAGCTCTTATATAGTCAGGTAACACTACAGCTTCACTCGGCCTGGGTGTAGACTGTGAAATAGCTTGTGAACTAGGCTGTGTACTAGCCTGTAAAGTAGGCTGTGAAGTCAATTCCTCGATCTCACTTGTTTTATATACAGATGCTGAGGATCCAGATAGTGCAGATACATAGTATTGGGCATTTCTATCAGCTCTCACCCAGAAACTGTGACATATGAGAGCTCTGTTACTTGATATCTGGAACAATAATTTTATAGCATACGGACTAATCGTTTATAGATTGCGACAAATTGTGATCAACTTTGCGACGTAATGCATCTTGCGCTATATAGCATGTGCGTAGTCGCAGCCGCGGAAAAATGTCGAATTTCTTCATTTCAGTTTAGCAAATATTTAGTGTATGACGTCCTGTAATTGTGTATCGTAAGTAAAAATTTGTGCATCCAACCATTGGGGAGCTATTCAACAAAAACTGTTTGAAACTTTTTTTTTTCTATGGAAGTACAAGAAAAAAAAATACATTCAATAATTAGTGTGTAACGAGAGGTAAATGTGTATGTTTAAATAAATTTGTGCGTCCTTTATTTACCAAGTTATTCAAGTTTCCGCTGCGCTGACGTTTGGCTATTTGATGAAAATCATATAAAACGGTTTAGTACAGAGTTGTATTTTTTACGCACGTTGCTTTGAATTTGTGTGTAATGTGTGTGAAAACAGAATTTGAAAAAAACACACCGTTCAGAAGATATACACGTAAAGGTAAGGTTAAGGTTATTAGGTCCAAGAACTTAAAATAGGAACTCTAGAGAATAGAATAGAATATATTTATTGTAAAACATGAGTATACATCAAATAAAATATGTGCGAGGTCTTAAAATAACAGGTAGATCTGCATGTTTTGCCATAAATGGCGTACAAAACAAAATCTTTTAGGTTTAGGATAAACCATAAAAAAAATTGAGTCTACACAACAAACTATGAGATTAATAACTTAATCCTAATGCTAATTTAAAAGAGGGGAGGGAAAAAAAATATTAAATTGTTTTAACAGAGTTTAGGGTCAAATTGTGAGAATGTCCTAATTACAAGAATCTATTTAATTAATTGCGGTCATTTAAAAATTCCGATACGGTATAATAGCATTTGGCTATGAGATATTTTTTTAAATGTATTTTAAACAGAGCTGTAGGCATCTGTCTTAAAGGTTTTGGGATTTTATTATAAATGATTGGTGCTAAACAAAAAATACTTTAGCGCATCAATGCCGTGGTTGATCTTGGTGCGCATAACTTATTATTATCCCGTCGATTACGAATAGAAACATCTGATAGTTTCTTAAATAGGTTAGGATTGTTTTGTATAAAATTAGCCATTTCATAAATAAATAAGGAAGGCATACTTAAAATGTTATATTTAATCAAATACTGTTTGCAACTATCAGTTATTTTCAATCCAAACATAGCCCTGATACACCTTTTTTGTGACTTAAAAATAATTTCTTTATTAGTAGTTTCCCCAAAATATAACTCCATGGTAGGCAGTTATAACTGCATTGGTACTTATAATAGGTTTTAGTTTAAAGATAGGCAGAAGAACATACTTTTTTATTTAATTCTTCTGTGTGTGCTTTCGAGTTCAGACGTGTGTCAATAGTTACGCCTAGAAATTTAGCTGTATCTACCCTTTTTTTTTAGAGCCTAACTTATAACGTTTATTTATATCTTTTAAGGGTCTACAATATCCTGCCAAGTTTCATTTATGTGCTCTTAGTAATTAACGAGCAATGGCATAATTTACTACGACTGGACCACTGTATTTAAGACATCCGATTGTAGAACTTTTTAATAGAAAATATAATATAGATGCAATTATTATTGTAATAATTTCGTAATTTTAAGAGAAAAACAAGTGACCTACTATTTTTATCACGAACGTTACTTGTTCAAGAACTGTGTGCCAATCCAATAAGTGTACAACACTGGAAATTTTAGAACGTTAGCTCTTTATACTGCACGGCCGCTTTTTTGTAGCCATTCAAACTTGGTCGGTTTATCCATGTATTGCGGTTGTTTTAGTATTTTCAATATCTCTTTAATTATTTAATTTAGTGAGCTGAAATTTTGCATGTTAATAGTTGCTTTAATACACTAAATATTGTCAAAAAAAATATTTTGCTTTTCTATTAAAAAGTTCTACAATCGGATGTCTTAAATATAGTGGTCCAGTTGTAGTAAATTATGCCATTGCTCGTTAATTACTAAGAGCACATAAATTAAACTTGGCAGGATATTGTAGACCCTTAAATGATACAAATAAACGTTATAAATAGTTCCTATTTTAAGTACTTGGACCTAATAACCTTATTTTACTTTTACGTGTATATCTTCTGAACGGTGTGTTTTCTTCAAATTCTGTTTTCACACACATTACACACACATTCTGTTCCCGCAAGCGCCTACTGAAATACGCATACACTTAATGTTGAGGCTACGTGGATTATGGCTAATCGTTTTTATTTTTAACGTCTGTCGACCGACTACCTTCTATTATAATATGTGTAGAATAAAAGTGATACGATCACATCAAGCAACGTATTTTTTCATTATTCCCGTAATTATACCTGGATCAATCCCGCACATGGTCCTTCGAACGCGGATTCTGGAGATTTGAAGAATATATACTCCGATCAGCGAATTATTACAAAGGGGTCCACCCTTAATAGCAGAACTTTTTATGTCATAATATTATTTTGCATATCAGCGGATAGCATAAACTTGATTTCGCAGAAAATCGTTTGGCATACACTCATTTATCATACATTCAACACTCATAATTTTGTAAGTCAGAATCATTTTTTGGCATAAATTTAATATCCATAATAATTAAAAAGTAGAACCATCATATCGCAGAAAGTCCACAGTCAGAGTCATCTTTTGGCATACATTTAATATCGATAGTCTTTAAAAGGCAGAAATATCATAATCTCAGAAAATGTATAGTTAGAATCATCTTTTGGCATACATTTGTTAGGTTTAAATTTATGAATACATCATTGTTGGGTATGGTACTGGCAACACCGAAAGATTCGATATGTCAAAATGGCGCACCAACGGCCTTCTTGTCCGGGCGTGCGCGGCGGTAGGATGTTTCTAGCGGCTGTGTCGGTTAAAAGATAGATTGGCATGGAGTTGTTGGAGATCTACTGTAAAATAAGGTAACCTATTAGTTTTATTGTAAATATTCGAATATTAATTATATAGAGATATTATGTTGGAAATAAGAGATGTGATGGTATTGTGTAGAATATTGGATTTGATGTTGGCAAAGAAATATAAATGAATGACAAAATCCGTGACTGGCGTGAATACATTGACATCTCGACTTGTATGTTTTTTTTTTTATTGGCTTAATACGTTCTACGCATTAGGAATTTATATGAAAAAAATTGACAGCTCAAAATATAAATAACTTTTGGAGCAATCGACTATGGTATTATGTTGACATCTCGCATTTTTACGTGTTTTACCTGACAACACAACATATCAAATTAACGATTCACATGTTTTTGTGAACGAACATTGATATTTCGTTATATCAACATATAGCCAGTGACCAAAATATTATTCGTTATTTGATATCTTAACTTATACACATATAAGTTTTCTCTTTTATTTGACATATTGAGATGTCAAGTTATAGCCAACCGAAGTATTTCTGTTTAAATCGTGATATATTGAGATGTCCAGTTATAGCCAACCGAAGTATTTCTGTTTAAATCATGATATATTGAGATGTCCAGTTACGGCCAACTACGTTCTGAACTCTAAATGTAATAAGTATAGTTATCAATAAATGTCGGTTACAAAAAACTTTGACATTAAATGAATATGTTTAGTTGCCAACATATGAACCTAAATTGTATTTAAAAAAAAAATGAGTTGTCAAGACGCTTCCGTAAAAAGTAAAAATTTATCGTGGCACAGGCACGTCCCTAGCGCAACTTGCTCTTGCTTGTGTTGGTAAACAAACGTCAGTTCAGAAGCCGCGTGTGCGGGAATGTGGCGGGAACTCTCTGTGTTTTGATTTTGATTTCGTTTGTTTTTGAGTTTTTTATCGAAAGTTACGACTACGTAACAAGAAACCTATGTACTGCGTAACTGTGTCTTTGTTTTTCTGTGTTTTGTTTTTGATTTCAATTCATAAGTTTGTTGTATAGTTTGTGATTTGCAATGGAGGAAAAAGTGAGTACCTACCAAACCTTATCTACCTTAGTGTATTATCCTAACAGAGGGAATACCTACCTACTTAAGTAATTGATACGTAGGTATTTAAATAGGTAATTGGTTTTTGCAGTATCCGACGATTGACGAATTAATGGCTAGGAAACGTAAGTTAACAGAACTTCGTGAAATAAAGTTAAAATCATCGCGCAAACGAATAAATCAAATGGATGGAAACGGTAAGAAACAGATCTCTATACTCACAAATAACTTTTTTGCCACCTTTTATGTAGGTATTGATGAAGGTTGGAAGTTAGCCGACGTACGCACGGACGTAAAAATATCGCGGCGTTTTTTTCGTGCACTGGATTTTCAACGCTCTGCTAAGCTCCGAGAGTTGAAAATCCAACATGGTTTTTTTTCGACGCGCTAGAATGCACTCTGTTGGATTCTCAATGCTCGGCTCAACACCGAGAGTTGAAAATCCAGTGCGCGATAAAATCCCGTCGCGACATTTTTGCGTTCGTGCGAACGTCGAACGTCGCCGTCGGCATATTCAACTAAACTCCAGTTGGAATAAGATGAAAAAATTTAATAAACTTTTTTACAGTCCGTTCAACCGATTTTGACTTCTATTGCGTTGTTGGCATGACAAATGGCAACTGCAGTAAAAAGTTGGTATTGTAACCACGTTTTTGCTTTTAATGCCGTTCAAATTTTTTTTTTACCTACGTAATAAAAGTTAAAATTGATTGAACGGACGGTAAAAAGGTTTACTAAAATTTCTAATCTTATTTCAAATGGAGTGGTAAGTATGTAACTTACTGTAACTGTTGACTAGAAACTGTTGACTTAGATGTATATAGATGATGGGAATCCAGGTGTATTAGGTAGGTGCAGACGCCAGCACATCAAGCTACTACAATCTGTCAAATTTCTTTAATCGATTTTCAACTTTATTGCTAAAGCATAATGTCCAAAGTTGATTGAAAAAATTTGACAGTTTCGGGTAGCTTGATGTGCTTGCGTCTGTATTAGATATGAGCTCGCGCCGAGTACGCGTTTTATAGGAATATGAACCATATTCGTATGGCTATAATGTCGAATTTGTATAAGCGAATATAAGCAAGCGTTTCAAAGGAATATTCATCCCGACAAGGAACTCTTTACTATGCGCGGTTCTACACGCACTTGGCCGGTTTTTTTACCCCACGCCGCTGACACCGCCGCTACACCACCTCAGAAAATTTCAAATGACGCCACCGCTGTCAAAAGAGCTCACGGCGGCGCTCATATCTAGTAGATCAGATACTAATACACCTGGATTCCCATCGAGGGTAATCGTTCATTGAGAACTAGCCATAAATGATACACTACTTCATTTTTTTTCAGATGAGTATAGTGCTCCAATCTCTAATGCTCCAATCTCAAATGCTCCAATCTCTAATGCTCCAATCTCTAATGAGCCGATATCGATATCTCCCCTTACTCCTCTAATGTTGAAACAAACACAAAAACATAATCGAGAAATATTGGGTGAGTAGTAAACGGTTTAACTTTGGCTATTGTAGTATTATTTTCTAGTAATTAGGTACACTATTTTAGATCCGAAAGTTATGTGTATGAGTGTGTGTTTGAAATAAAGTACATCTCTTACTGGTGGACAGATTTTGATGAACTTTGGTAGACCCTGGAATAGGACAAAGCCGTAAGACACAGCTAGTTGCTTATCCAAACTAATATTATTATAAATGCGAAAGTAATCTATCTATCTGTCTGATTGTTAATTTTTATTGCTTCAGGTGACCCTAATCTTGCCACACCACTGTCACAGTCTTCGTTATTGAGGAACGATGATCCATTATCTCCGTTTCCGCTAATGTCCCCAGCAACCGAAGAACTTTATAACGTATTAATTACTGACCCAAAACTACAATTCGATAGTACAGACATTATAGAAAACAGTGAAGTTTCCGAAGAAAATGACAGTGACGACAGTGTTCGTGATCCTGATTTTAATATTAAGAAAATAATAATAGATGATTCAGCAACTGATTGCGAATCATGTGATGATGAAAAAGAGACACCAGAAAATGTATCTATGGATAATACACAGAACAAAGAAACAGGAAGCTCGACGTGTGTAACAAACGAAAACACGGGCAAACAAAGTGTTTCACCTGAAATGAATATGGAAGAGGACATAAGGGATACAGAAAATGCAGCTCCTACTATAGATGAGATAGAAATACCTACAATGATCGTAGAAAATACAATAGACAGAAATGAGAATGTAACTTTAATTATGGAAACGCCAAGTACTAGTGAAGAAAATACTAATAATAACACAAAAAAAAGAAGATCAAGAGTGGAGAGAAATGCAAGCAAAACACTAAGGAATACAGGAAAGAGTTACAAAACGGAAAAAGGTAAAGTAGTTCCTGACAGAAAACCAAAAGAGTTGATTTCATGTAGATTAAAATGTGTTGAAAGGTTTACAAAGGCTGAACAGACGCAATGTTTTGAAAATTATTGGCAACTTGGAGATAGAGATAGAAGGGCAGCATTTGTGTGTAAGTCAGTAGAGATTTTACCAAAAAATACTCAAAAAACGGGCAGCAGGGCATTAAATAGAGAGTACTACTGTAAGTACATGCTAGAGATTTATAATGAGAACAAACCGGTTTGTAAAGAGTGTTTTTGTAAAATACTAGGAGAGACCAAGGGATTTGTTAATATAATTATAGAAAAAAAGAAATTATCCCCTAACGGAATCATTGATGAGGATCAGAGAGGTCGTCAACCTCCCAAAAATAAGAAGACTATTGAAGACATTTCGCTTGTCAACCACCACATTTTGAGCTTTCCAAGTTATGAGAGCCACTATTGTAGAAATTCGACTGGTAAGAAATATTTAGCTGCTGACCTTTCAATTGCTAAAATGTACAGAGAGTATAAAAATACTTCATCAAATCCTGTCTCTTTAAAATTATATTCCAAATGCTTTCACGACCTCAATCTGTCGTTTAAGCAACCATCCAAAGACACATGCAATACGTGCGATGTGTTAAACGCTAAAATAAAAGTTGCAGATGAAGACCGCAAAGTAGATTTATCCGCTGAATTAGTTGAGCACCAACATCAAGCTGAAAAAGCTTATGCTGAAAAACGTGTGGATAAAGAGAACGCCAAAGCCGATTCATCTGTTAGGGTATTTGCATTTGACCTACAGCAGTGCTTGCCGACACCATATTTAAAAACGTCTGTCTCGTTTTATAAACGACAGCTTTGGTCTTTTAATTTGACAATACACGATTTAGCAACTAATGAGGCTACATGCTACATGTGGGACGAGACTATAGGAGCTCGAGGAGCAAACCAAATTGCGTCATGTTTGTGGCACTTCTGCAACAGTTTGCCATCGGAAGTCAAAGAACTGATTTTTTATTCCGACACTTGTGGTGGCCAAAACAAAAACAATGTCGTGGCGATGATGTTCATGTTTTTGCTTAATAATCATCCGACGCTGCAAAAGATAAACCACAAATTCCTCCTCAGTGGGCACACACATATGGAGTGTGACTCTGACCATGCGATTATTGAAAAAACAAAAAAGAGAACACAAATGAGAATCAATCATTTATATGATTGGGTGCAGTTGGTGAGGACTTGCAAAGTGCAGAAGCCATTCAAGGTCGTGGTGAAGACGGTAAATGATTTCTTGGATTTTACCGAACTAAAATCCAAGAAAGGACCCTTTACTCTCAAAAAACTGGATGATTCGGGAGACAAATTTTTGTGGCAACCTATTAAATGGCTGCAATATGATAAAAGCAGTGTAGGAAAAATGTATTTTAAGAAAACCCTGGATCGCGAACCCCCTTTCAAGTTAATAAGTTTAAGGAAAAGAGGAAAAACCACCATAGATATCTTTAACTTGAGCCAAATCTCCAAGGAGGCTTTGCCAATCAGCGCAGAGAAAAAAAAGGATTTGATGGACATGATTGACCTGATTGATGATTCTTTCAAGGAATTTTATATTAAAATAAAAACTGTTGGTGATGTCTCCGCATCTAATGATCCAGATTTGGACGAGGACAACCCAGATGAAGAAGATTTTGAGGTCCAATGAAATATGAACGGTATTGTGGTATACATACTTGTATCTGTGTACCTGACGTATCTGTCATTGTAACGTTATTATTTCTTTATTTAATAAGTATGTGTCCGTTGTTTGGCCCAATAAAACAATTTACAATTTTTTTAATTTTTTATTTATTGCTCTAACACTAGAAAACTGATAGGTTCGTGGTTTTTCAATTTAATATTTGTTCAGTTAGAACAACTTTGCTTGATTTGAGTAAGTAGTAGGTACTTCAACAATTCAACAAATATTTATATATTCGTCATCAGTTGGTTGATTGGTCCTCATTGTGTTTGTCATTAATAACATTGTTTACATACTAATATTCCCCACTCAGAAGGTGAATAAGTTGATAACTGTTGGTGCATAAGTTGACAACTCGGTGAATAAGTTGATAACTCGATGGTGAACGACTTGACAAGTCTATTATTATGCAAACTACGGGGAATTTCGTTTATTTATTGTCATCATTTAAAAGATGGTATAAAATAACCCCTAAAACAACTAAAACATAATACTGTAAACTAATTTACCGATTTACCAGAAGAGGTCAAACCTTTAAAATGGCTGTCCTGACAAATTGTCATTTTAGACATGTCAACATATTCACGCCAGCCACGGAAATATCTTGGTGTTTCGTATTATGTATATTCCTTATCCCTGAAATATCGTCAATAAGTAAATATTAAAATTAGTTCCTATTTTGAGGTATTAGTTGTTTTAGATCTAGGGTAGTTCTTATTATATTTCAGAAGTGGTAAGTGGCCCGCTTATTTTTTTTGCATTATAACAGAATTAATTTTAAACATGTATTAACGGTTAAAATTGAATTATGGACATTCCTACATCACATCTCCTGTTCTTTTGGTGTATTTGAATCATTTGTTGAACCTTAAATTAAGATTGTCATAGGTATAGTACTAATTGTCGAAGTGGAGGTAACATTTTTCTTTCCCTAAGTTTATCTCCTGTATACGTCCTGGAGTGCAAGGGGAAGTAAAATCTTGTTATTTTTGAGCTACGGCCTACCGTTTAGAAGATATTCAATATTTTAACTTTTTCACGGATTGTTCGGAAAGGAGTCAAACCCGTTGTTACGAGTTTCAGATAATGTTTCGCGACAGTGAAGCGTCCTCACGGCGCGGGTTGATGACTCGGCCCGAGATAGTACCCAGTCAGGGGTAGAACTGGGGGCTGGTCGCGGTCATAGCCGACGCCATGGGGGTCGCAACCACCGTAGTTGGAGTCTCATGCGCAGCGCCCGTCGTGAGCAGACCACGGGATGCCCGAACGAGAGTCGGTGCAGCTGGACGTCGCGTCGGTACAGGCACCGGTACAGCCAGACGCCAGTGCAGCTAGACGCCAGTGCAGCTGGACGCTTGTGCAGCTGGACGCCAGTGCAGTGCACCTGGTAATGGTAATCGATATCAATATCTTTTATATATTACATTTTAGTTATGTATTTTTATTCAAAATCATTTATTTGCTATTAATGTACAGACAGATCTTAAGATAATTACATCTATCTTGTATTATGCCATTAATGTCGGAGTGCACGTACTTAATTATTATTTTAGGAAATTAATTAATGAACCTACATAATACATGCGATTAGTAAATTATACCAAATTCAATCCTTATTCATAAATTACATTAAATACTACAATTCACTACTTGCAACTTACTGTACTCGGGATTCTGTTAAATAATTTGATGCTCATGATAGAACTGTTGTTGGATGTGGGTGTGAGATTCGTCTCGGGTTGATATAACTTGTTAGTATTATGAGATCAAGGGGCATAGTAGCTTGTTGCCTGCTGAAGAAGAATCTTATTGCTAACGTGCTAGTTACGATTGTAAAGTTGTACTTGTCACTAAATGTAGTAGTGCTCTTTTGTTAGTTGGTTACATTTGACTTAATAGGTAGTACTTCCCAGATGTCAGGTAGGTAAACGAATTAAGTGTTAATGAGTAACAATATGAGAAGTAATCCGGATAAGTTTTTGTACAATTGTATTGTGTCTAAAGATAGTATTTCTATTTAATTATAATGTATAGATTGACTGGTTTGAGATACATGTGATTAATAATAACTAAAATATAAGGTTAAGAATATGAATAACTGAATATTGTTTTGTGAAACTTCTGTGAATATCAAAGTTATAATTTCGAACAGTTAGTATCTATTTATGAATTTATGCTTGTGACGGAAGGTTCACAGGTTATGTCACCATGGTTAGTATGAAGTTTTGGTACCACTGTGACTTTATAATTCTATTTATGTATTTTATGCTTGTGACGGAAGGTTCACAAGTTATGTCACCATGGTCAGTGAGAGGATTCACTATCATCGTGACTTTATAATGTATTTACTACTTGTGAGAAGCAAGGCTCACAAGTTATGTCACCATGGCTAGTATGAGGTTTCGCTAGCATCGTGACTTAATAATTATATTTATGTATTTACTGTTTATGATAAGGAAGGTTCACAAAATTATGGTTAGTATGAAGGGTTTACAAGTTACATATGAAAACGATCATTATGAATAATTACTGCTACTGGTTAGAGCTTATAAAGACAGAAATCAAGAAATTCAATTGTTTTAGTTTAAAATCAGATTTTAACCCCAACAGCTCTGTTTTGTCGAAATTTAATCCATAGTAGTGATAATAATTATGAATGAGATATTTTTAGACACAAGACAGTTGTGTGAAAATAATGATTAAGTTGATAAGGCTGGTGATAAACGAAACACACCTTAATTGTGGAGTATGTTATTGATCATAGTTTATACAAATGGAAAATTGTGTTACATCACTAAGAAAATCGACAGAAGTTTATGATTTACATTTCTTCATATATGATACGGATGACCTGAAAGAATAAAAATAAAATATAATATTGAAAGAATAACTAATCTATGAATTTTATGATTAAGTTATTGTTTGAAAGTGAAGAGGAAATGTGAATTAATATGAAGTTGTTTTGTTAAAAGTTATTCTGTGGTAGAAATATTACAGATAAATGTAATGATTTATATGAAACTGGAATTATTAAGGGAAAATCTCGGTATTACTTTAGTTAAGCTAAAATTAAAATACATACCTACCAGAAATATAGATGATTGGTATATGGAAGTCGTGGGCTGGTTGGCTTGATAGATAAGTGTTGATGAAGCTCACGGTGAGTGTTCAACCGCCAGCGAAGCCCCGCGGTTGCATCTCTCAAACAAAGCATAGGCCATTCATTGGAAGTCGTACAGTGGCTGGCAAGTGAAAGTGCTTGACCAGTGAAGCTTGCAGTGCAATGTGTGGCATATGCAGAATCTGATACTGAAAAGTATGAATGAGCTAATGAAAATGAGAAATTAACAAAATACGATTATGTAATATCTTACCTTTTAAGCGGTTCCTATATTTTTGGAGTAAATTTTCACTGACTAATTATTTCATAGTTTCTAAAAATGGTGTTAGCCGATGATTTAATTAGATACTGTAATAATTGATGGTAAACATTCAGGTCTTATATATGATATTGATTGAAAAAGCAAGCAACATAACGTTTGTTGTGTTATTTGTAGTTTGAGGACAAACTTGATGTCAGGAAGGCAGAATAATTATAGCATTTGGTTTTAATGTAACTAAATCTTGTTGATAGGGTGCAGATTATTTTGTAAATGTTTTATTTGATTAATTAAAACTTTGTGCAACCGACTTCCTGTGCTGTAAATACCGTCTCCGCGGGTTTATTACGTATCTTGCAGAAGTCTAGCTAGATAGCGAAATTTGTGCAATAGTTGTTCTTAAATTGCAAATCCGTATTATGTATCAGCGATAACCAATCCATAGCAAACTAGCGATAGTGCTGCCTCTAAAAACAATCAGTTAACTAAAATGTGCAGTGGTCGCATGGTGATCGCGATTATTTCGTATTACGCATGGTTTTTGTTAGCTGAGCGACAGCCATCGACGAGCAAATGTGGCTGTCAAATTGCAATAAGTTGCCCACTGATTGATAAATACAAATTGGTCTTATAATTCGAAGAATTTTACCTAAAATTGTGTACATTTTACGTCGTCATGTGTTCATTAGAATAAACGGTGTGTAGCGTAAAAGACTGTTCATTAAATTTATTCTAGTTATGTTTGCGTCTCTATTGACATAATTGACGTAAGGGTAAGGATGGCTAGAAAAATCTAAAAGTTCATCTACGAGTAGGTGGTCATTGGACACTCTATTTGCCATTTTATACTGAAACAGGATTAAGTACTGTAACTTTATTGAGATAAGATAAGATTTATTTATTTGCTCAAACAAGTGTTCACATACAAGAATAAAAACGTGCGTGCAGGATAAAAAAAAATTATATATATATAAGTTCAGACATGTTTGCCACATGCTGTGGCGTCCAAATATGAATAATTATAATTGTTAATAATTAATTTCAAGTCTATATCATACATTTAAAGTGAATTTAGCAAACAATAATAAATTAAAAATAACGACAGTAAACAAAAAAAAAAAAAAAAATACAGTAAACTGTGAAAATAAATGCTTCAGTCAGCAATTCATTAATATTATATATTAATCTTTTGTTTTTCATGTTATTAATATTTTAAAACGTACTTATTGAGAACAGCCGAATGTCATTTGTAGTCCAATTAAACACAGATTTCACCCACTTATGCATCTTGTAGCCGACGCTAAGCTATTTGGTAAATTTCAAGTAGACAGTGGATTTTTAAGGATTTTTGTTCATGACAAAGCTTTTCTTACATGTGTTTTAAAGTAAAATTTCTTATTACGTTAGTTTCGAAGATTGCTACTTATTTGTTTTGGCGCTAGTGTCGATTTTTTATTTATTTTTTATTTTTTTCTGTAACAATTTACATTGTATCGAAATTTTACACAACATTTTATAACAATTACAATTTAAATAATTATCATAACATTAACCAAATAAGAAATTAAAAAGTAAAACATTTACGATTCCCTGTTATTATGACAAAAAAAAACAAAAACTAAGAATAATACTAAAAACAAATAAACAAAAATGTCACTATTACGACAAAAATATACTCTAATGTCAATAAAAATAGTGATGTTATAAATTATATGTCAAGTAATGAATATAAAAACAAATTAAATAAGATTCATCCATAACACAATGTCATCAATAAAAAATAAAATCTATCATGTCAATAAAAATAGTATAATAATAATTAAAGTCTCTTTTTAAACGCTAAGACCCTCCACAATCGCGAGATATGCAGTCTCAGGGAATATTTCTTAGAAGCCGACGTGGGGATGCATCGAGATGTGGTCGCCGTAGACAAGGGTCTCACCCCACTCTCCTTGGCTAAAGAGAACTGGCGTAAACCTGTAGCGCTTGACACTAACGATCGCAAGGAGGTATGGCAGAGTAAGGAGCTTCACGGACGCTACTTTCGGGCCCTACATGGACCCGATGTAGATTTACTAGCGTCCGTAGCCTGGCTGCGTTTTGGTGACCTCTTTGGGGAAACCGAAGGTTTTGTCTGTGCAATTATGGACGAAGTTATGATGACGAACAATTACCGGAGATTCATTGTGAAGGACGGGACGGTTGACATCTGTCGGGCATGCCACCGTCCGGGAGAATCAATCCGACACATTATCTCCGGCTGTTCTCGTCTAGCTAACGAAGAGTACTTGCATAGACACAACCATGTAGCCAGGATTATCCATCAGCAACTTGCTCTGAAGTACAGTCTTGTGGAATCTGAAGTGCCGTACTATAGGTATGCGCCCGACCCAGTTCTCGAAAATGGAAATATCACTTTGTACTGGGATCGATCCATCATCACTGACAGGACTATTGTTGCCAATAAACCTGATATAGTGGTGGTGGATCGAGTAGAGCGGCGCACAATGATTATTGACATAACGGTTCCGCATGACGGGAACCTCGTGAAAGCCGAGAAAGATAAACAAATCAAGTATCTTGACTTGGCTCGCGAGGTTGTCGACATGTGGGATGTGGACTCAGCGATCATTGTGCCGATAGTCGTATCAGCCAATGGTTTAATTGCCAAGAGCCTCGACCAACACCTAAGGAGGCTCTCGTTGGGCAGCTGGATCAAGGGCTTGATTCAGAAAGCGGTACTCTTGGACACGGCTCGCATTGTCAGGAGGTTCCTCTCTCTGGAGCCCTGACCGCCGGTAGCTTGGACCCTGTTCCCGATACCGGTGGGCTACTATTTTTTATATTTTTAAATGTTTTTATATTATTTTATTCTAATATTTAAAAATGTAATTTATATGTATAATATAGTTGAATAAAGGAAATTAAAGTCTAGTTGTATGTGTCACAGAGAAACTCATCAAGGGTGTAATAGCACTTTTCTATCATATATGTCAAATAAAGAATATGAAAACAAATTAAATAAGATTCATCCATTACACAATGTCAAAAATAAAAAATAAAATCTATCATGTCAATAAAAATAGTATAATAATAATTAAAACTTATATGAGATATGATATATATAGATATGAGATAATTGCTGATTGCTATTTTATGCGTAATAGACTTGCTGGTTAGTGAATGGAAGTCGATTGCAAACTTGATTGGTTAACTGTTGTTACCATAACCTGCATTTGAATGAGCTTGTTCATAAAATAAAAAAATAAAACACAAATGAATGAGCAGACCACTATAGTTCTTTTAGTTGGCAACAGTCTGAGCATCTGCAGTAAAAGGGATATAGTTAATGGTATCGACACCCTACTTAAATTAAAATTTGGTAAATTAATGCGTGTATTGCCATATTCAGATAATTTGTATGCTGAAGAAAACGATTACATTTTGTAGTTTAAACAACCTAATGCAGATTTTGACATGTCGTCATAGCGACCGTTTATTGTATTTTGATAGTAACAATTTTGTAAGAGATTTTGTATTCATTCGGGAACATATGTTTCTTCCCAAGAAAAGTCAACATGTATTGGCTACTTTGTTAGCTTACAATATACACGCAGTTATTGATAATTTAACAGAGACTAGGTTATGTGACGAAACAGTACTATCTAGTATTTCTAATAATACTGTAATAGATTCTTTAAACTTTTAGACTCTACAAAAGACAAGCATAATAAGAATATTTTCCGTGCAGAATAAAGAGTTACAAAAAAAAACAATGTGACTACCATGCAGCTATTTATAATGTTATTAAATGTGTGTTTGACTTGAAAGAGAACAACAGTTGAAAGTATGTCATGCACATTCAAATGGTTGAGTTGGATGGTGCTTATCCGTGAACGAGAGCTGTCACTTGAGACTGGTCATCTCTTACTGCTAGGGCTTATCTTTAAACATGTAGTTTGGTTTGAAATTGTGGTGTTTTTTTTACATTGTTCTCACATATAGAAGCAACAAGTATAGTGTACCGAGGGTTTTGTAATATCTTGATTTAAAAGAGTATCCGTGGAGTTTCTTGCCCGCTCTTCTCCATAGAGATCTACCTACGTTTTGGAATGGGCGACTAGCTTCAACTTTCTGATTAACTGACGACTCTTTGAAAATTCAAAAGTAAATGTAATGTGTAAATGGTTAAATAGAAATAAATGCTTTGAGTTTGAGTTTAGGTCATACCATCAAGTCATGTGGAAATTTCAATAATTTTTCTCTCATTTGTATTATATTTTATATTATGGTTGTATGTATGGTTCTCAAACAGTGTACTTATAAGTTTTAGAAATAAAAAATTGTAAATAATTGCAAGCCGAGTGTTAGCATTCAGCATGCAAGCAAGCATACACCATGCATCCATCAAGCAAGCCAGCATGTTTCTGTCACGGCTCCGGCGCTACGGGGCTCCGGCGGTCCCACGCGAGCTTGTCGTCACAGATGGTTTTAACGCTCGCCGCCGCGTGAGCGTTAAAACCATCTGTTCCTCAGCTCGCGGGCCGCCTCGCCCCTCCGTGCCTATGCGGGCTTAAATTACACTCTAGGGGTAGGGCAGACAATACTACGTGGAGTCGGTTTTGCAGCGATTCGGTTCTGTCACACCTTTTATAACACAACGTATTGACTTTTTAAAACAATATTTTTATTTTTATTTAAGGTTAAAAATGCTATTTTATAGAAATGACAATATGCATAATACAATAATTATTCCAAATGAAATACTGCCATCGTCATAGTATGCCAAGTGAAATTGTACCAAATAATTGTCACTCTAAATAAACGTTATGCTAAACGAAATTATGCGGAATATTAACTTTGCCAAAGGTAATTATGCCAAATAAAATTCTGCCATCTTAAAAGTATGCGATTGTAAAGTCGGACACATAAACATTCGGCCAAACAATAATTATTTTAAATATTTTTTGTGCCTTTAAAATATTCGTTTAGAGAAGATTATGCCAAGTGTGTATGCCAAATAAATTTCGGAGCATCAAAATTCTGCCAGATAGAGGGAACCCGTTACAAAGGGATTGAAGAGATTGGTGGACATCAAAAATCATTCAACAGATTTTTGGAATTTACGTGGTCTGGATACTTAATAGCTGAGAAAAGGCGTATTTATTATTAAATTTGTGTACCCAACACTCTATTTAACAGGTATAATTAGTGTAAGTCAGTCGTTAATAATCAGGTTAGTACTAAATACCTATTGTCATTTTTCTTTGTTCTGTGAGTGGTTACAAATTGTAATACAGTTATCCAAACTAAGTGAAGGTGATATCAGGGGAGCGGCCAGGCTACTGTTCAGTAGCGATGTGGTGGCTCCTTACTCTCCAGACACTATTTCAGCCCTGAAGAGTAAACATCCAGCGCCTGCCGATGGTCTCACCTTCCCTGACCCCCCCCTCCCTCCTGATCCGGATTCAACACCTGTCACTGTTACTGCCCCCCAGCTAATTGCTGCCGTGAGCTTCTTCCGAAGTGGCTCCGCCGGCGGCCTCGACGGCCTGACTCCTCAGCATTTAAAAGACTTGTTGAGTTCAGGCGCCGGGGAAGCTGGTGAGTCACTTTTAAAGGAGCTAGCGGCCCTAATTAACCTGATGCTCAACGGCGGTGTGAATGATGCCGTCGTCGATGTCTTGTACGGGGCAAATTTATGTGCCCCATCCGTCCCATTGCCATTGGGTGTACCTACAGGCGTACGGCAGCCAAAATATGCTGCAAATTATACAGTGAAACTTTAAAAAACAAGTTCCAGCCCCTACAGCTTGGCTTTGGATCCAAAGGGGGCTGCGAGGCTGCCGTACATGCCCTTTCCAGTTTTTTAAACTCCGGTAAAGGTGAGGTCGTCCTCAAGGTTGACGTCAAGAACGCCTTTAACTCCGTTAACAGGGACATTCTGTTGGCCGAAATAAAAAAGGAGTTACCGGAAATTTGTGGCTTTTTGTGGCAGTGCTATAGGCACCCTTCAAAATTACTTTACAGAGACAACGTTTTGGAATCTGCAGTCGGATGCCAACAAGGTGATCCCCTCGGACCAGTCATTTTCAGTTTAGCTATTCACCCCATAATACAACAACTAAATTCAAAATTTAATGTATGGTATTTAGATGATGGGACTCTAGGAGGTGACGTAGATACTGTTCTAAAAGATCTCCGATTCCTAAAGCAGCAGTTTCAATTAATCGGCCTTGACCTCAACTACTCAAAATGTGAAATTTACCCTTGTGACAATACCGACAGACCTCAAACTCAACTCAAACTCAAACTCAAAGCATTTATTTCAAATAAACCAATTACAGGTACTTTTGAATTGTCAAGGGGTCGGTCAGTCAGAAATATGAAGCTAGTTGCCCATTCCAACGCGTAGTAGGTTCCTATGGAGAAGAACGGGCAAGAAACTCCACGGACACTCTTTCAATCAGAATATTTTTACAAAATATTGGTTACATCATCCATTTTTATAATTATACATGTGAGAACAATGTAAAAAGACGTGCACGTTAAAAGCGTCAGTAATAAAAATAAAATAAAAACAATTCAAAAATTAAAATAAATTCAAATAAGCCGTGGCAGCTAAGAGATGACCAGTCCCCACTGACGGCGCCCGTTCACGAACATGACGCATGCATAAGCACCATTTAGCTCAAGCATTTTGAAGGGAACTTAACGATCCAACACACACGCCACCACCAGCGAGACATTTGAGTGAGCATGAAATACTCACAACCGCCAGGGCACACTCAAGTCAATGGAAGACGTACCCAGTAAATGGTAACTGTAAAGTAGGGACATAGTGCTCACACATGTGCTATGCAATT
The DNA here is from genome assembly GCA_947364205.1 of Agrochola lota. NCBI lineage: Eukaryota > Metazoa > Arthropoda > Insecta > Lepidoptera > Noctuidae > Agrochola > Agrochola lota. The sequence continues at coordinate 23,906,101 of OX376221.1, forward strand.
ATATAATACTAAGAGATTGAATTTATACAATCTAAAGATAGTTTTACAATCTTCAGCAGCTGCAACAATATTTTGAATGCTAATCAATTAGTTTATGCGCCCTTGTGGAGCTGGACCAGCGCTGAGCCAAGCATTTTTGTCGTCGATGTAATCCCCCAACTTATAATATACTTGGCAGCATAGTGTGCGTTTTATACAATATTTAAATTTCGTTTCGTTCAATTGGAGTATGTGGGGAGGTATTTTATTGTAACATTTCAAACAGTACCCCATGAAGGATGAGTCTACTTTAGCCAGTCTGAAACCCGGTTGAATCAATTGGTCCCTATTTCTAGTCCTATAATTGTGTCTATCACCTCTTTTACTGAAAAGACTTAGATTTTTCCTAACGTACATGATGTTTTCATAGATATATTGACAAGGTACCGTCATGATATTAATATCTTTAAACAGTTCCCTTAGAGAATCGCGTCTGCGGAGGCCATATATTGCTCTGATGGCTCTTTTCTGCAGAATAAAAATAGAGTCGATATCTGCAGCCCGTCCCCATAGTAAAATACCGTAAGACATGATACTATGAAAATAACTGAAATAGACTAGCCTCGCGGTATCTATATCAGTGAATTGACGGATTTTTCTCACAGGATATGCTGCTGAACTTAGACGTCCTGCAAGAGATGTTAAATGAGGACCCCATTGCAGCTTGGAGTCGAGCGTGATCTCCAAGAAAACAGTTTTATCGATGAATTCCAATTTCTCCCCATTCAATACTATGTCACAATCACTACTTTTAACATTCGGTAAAGCAAATCTAATGCATTTAGTTTTTTTCCCATTTAATACTAAATTATTAGCAGTGAACCAATTTCGGACCTGCAGTAAGGCGTTATTTACGTCGTCAAGATTTGATGCACGTCTATTTATCTTAAAAATTAGAGAAGTATCGTCAGCAAATAACACCATTTGTGGTTGTTTTTTTAATAAATGGGGTAGGTCACATATACTAAAAAGAGGAAAGGACCCAATATCGAGCCTTGTGGTACACCCATTTTTACTTTTAGACCGAGTGAATTGACCCCATTAATTTGGACTTGCTGTTGTCTATCATTTAAATAAGATTTTAGCAAACTGAGCGCAAGTTTACCTAGACCGTAATGCTCAAGTTTCAAGAGTAAGGTTTCATGATTTACGCAGTCAAATGCTTTTGAGAGGTCACAAAAAATTCCTATGGCATCTTGGGCCCCCTCCCACGCTGTAAATATGTGTTTTAATAAGGTTACACCGGCGTCAGTCGTACAACGTCCTTTGGTGAACCCATATTGCTGATCGTGTAAGATTTGGTTGGTGTTAAAACGATTAAGCATTTGATTTAGCATTACCTTTTCGAACACCTTGCTGAATACCGGCAGCACGGATACTGGTCTATAATTGTTAGTGTCTTTACTGTCCCCAGATTTAAAAAGGGGACCTTACTGTATTTCATTAAATCAGGGAAGACTCCTTGATCCACGCACAAATTAAATATTAAAGCTAAGTATGGTGCTATAGTCTCGATTATGGATGCACAAAATTTGATAGATAATCCCCATAGATCTTCGGTCAATTTGATTTTAGTTTGCCGAAAAGCTTTTATAACTATCATAGGGTTTATATGTTTAAATTGAAATTCAACCGGGCAGCCTGGAACATTCGCTTTTAATAAATCTATTGAGACATCGGGTGAGGAATTTAAAGCTTCCGTCGTTTTATATGGTATATTAGTAAAAAAAATTACAAATTCTTGAGCTACTTATAAATTCGAGCTTATGACACCACGTGAAATCTCCAATGTGAACTCAGTGTTTCGTATTTTTTTCCTATTAGTTTCATTATTTATAACTTTCCAAACTGTTTTTATTTTATTTTCTGCTGATTTGATCTTGTTGCTAATATGCATAGCTTTAGCTATCTTGCAGGTATTTCTAAAAATTTTGGAATATGTAGCAACATACTTGTTGAAAGTTTCAGTGTTAATAAAGGCCATACAGCTCGAACAGTCTTTCTCTACTTATCCTAATACCTCTAGTTGCCCAGTCACTAAAAATAAAGTTAGGGCAAATATTTTTTGTTTTCTTTTCAAAAGTTTTATTGAATTCTGTGTGCACTACTGAAAAGAAACCATCGTACAATTTATTTGCATCGTCCATATTATGGCCCAGAGCATTTAACTTATTATTTAGGGTACTATTAAATCTATTTAATTTGCCAGTTGTAATTGGTCTAAATTGTATTTGCACTTTTTGCTTAAGTGTTTTAAACTTAAAAGTTACCGTTTGTCCACTATGATCAGACGGCAAATAATTTACGATGGCTTTATCTAAATAATCACAATCTCAGAAGACATTATCGATACAAGTAGCAGAAGTTGGAGTTACTCTAGTCGGTTCTGTAAAAACATAAGACAAATTGAACGATTTAAAAAGGCTTATTATTCTACTGCTATTTGAATTATTTTCCAGAATATTTATATTAAAATCACCACAAATAACTGCGGCTTTGTTGTTAGATGCAAGTTTCGCTAGAACATCTTCCATTATAGACTCACAACATGCTTATCCAGCTCAACACAGGACAGTTCAATGCAATGTTCAACTGATAAACCAACTATGTCATTACGTTGCTTCGATTTTAAACATTTTTTTATCAAGATAAGAGAACCTCCACGTAGCATAGATTTACGGTTAAAGCAACTGCCCACACTATAGTTCTCATAATTAATTAGCATTTGGTAATCCTTTAACCAATGTTCAGTAAAGCAAACAATGTCAAACTTTGTTTTTTCTAAAAACATTTCAATTTCTAATAATTTGGAAGAAATACCTTGAATATTTTGATGAAATAATTTCAAGGCATTCTGCTGATCTCCTTTTTGATAATTATTTATTTTAGAGCAAGAAGATACCTTGTTGTTGTTAGGTATAAGAATATTCTTACCGGTACCTTCTGTTGTCTTACAAACTAGTTTAAATTACTATCCAGAGGCAGTGAACTCATAGTGAGTGAGGGACATGGAACCTCCTTCGTACAATTTGTAAAAATATTTATAGCATTTGAGCTACATTTATTTAGGTTCACCACCTTATTATTAGTATTATTACTAATCATTGTGGTGTTAATAATACAAGACTTCGACATACTACCTGTGTCTGAGTTTATATAAAAAGCTGCTTGCTATTATGTGTCTAAAACTAACAGGCAGATACACAGTATCCCTAGTCGATTTTAAAGTTTCCACAAAACTGATGGTGTCAAGAAATACAAGCTTGTCACTATAATGGCTAACTATGAAGTGCATATGCTTATTAAGCATATGAATATAATTGTTTTGTCTATTTGTCAATTTTTCAAAATATGGGAAAGCACACAATATTATTTTACTACCATTTAACTTTAACAATTCAGTTACACAGTCAGTGATTTCTTCTTTTTTGACCTTAGAACTATTACCTACAAATACAGTAATGTTGGTTTTAGGATTGTATACACTTGCTGTTACTGATGCCATTATTCGTTTGTAGGTAGAACCTGGCATACAATAATTTTGAGTAGAATAACACAGATTGTTACTAATTAATTTACCTATACCTCTTCCTATACTATCTGAGAACATAGCTGAATGATAACAATCATAACTACTGAAAAATGGACAACTAACAATCCCAGGCTGTACCACTTGAGATAGATCTTGTACTGTATCAGATATATCTTGGTTGAGGATACAGCCTTGAGTCAAACTCTCAGTCTGGGACGGGTTCTACGTTGCCTCAGGCTGGACAGCATCAGGGTTTGAAATCTTCTGACAAGAACACTGACACATAACTAACTCATTAGCAGCAAGAATATGTTCTTTAATTTGGTTCTGAGAGCCCACATATTTAATGTAAAGGGAACGAAGTCTTCCCTCAAGTAACTGTATGTCAGACTGTAAGCGCTGTGTATCAATTTAATTATTTTTTTTGCTGTCTTCTAATTTTATTTGATATTTGTTTAATTTATTGAGTAGATCAACACGTTCTTTCCTCCGTGGAATATTTTTGGAAAAGTGTTTTTGTTGTTTCCTAATTTGATTACATTTTTTAATTATTCTATTCAATTTTGCATATTTTTTCATTTTCTTATGACTAACATTATAACTACAATTCTGTTTCAGCAAAGAATCTTCAGTAAGGTCAATAGTTATTATGGAATGAGGGTTACAATTAGTATTTAATAATTCATTGTATAAGTGGTTAGTTTCTTTAACCTGTGTACATTCTTTTTCTTTCTCTAAACGGATAATATGACTATTAGCATGAATTAATTCGTCTTCTAGGTCCCTAACTTTGCTTAAAGCCTCCTCATACAAGTTACTACAGTTGCTGAAACCATCTGTGACCGCCTTCAGTTGATCGCGTTCATCAACAACATTCAGATATTGCTGATGTAGGTCTACTAGCTCCCGTTTAAGGCTTGAGTTTTTGTTAACTATCTTCTTGATTTCCTCCTCACTTTCGTCATTCTCTTGTAACAATTGTTTACATTGTAGTTTAGATGCTTCAAGATTTTGGAGGGCCGTTCTCAATTTGAGCTCCATATCCTGAGTTGTAGCCTTACGGGTCATCACAGGCATGGTTTCAGGATTAGTTACTGAAATTAGAGTAAAGAAACGGTGAGAACAAGTAGGACAGAAGACAAATAAATTAGTAAAGATGGAGATGAAAGGGAAAATGGGAGAATTTAGCGTTATTTAGTGGAGAAATGAGGTAAACTACTGAATTGGCTTAAGGGACTATTCTATAAATATATTTATCAAAGCTATATTATCAAATTAAATGTAGGTTTATGATGTTTTAATTGCCTTTTATGATTTTACTTTTCCATAAGTGGGTAGGTTGCCTAGATTTTAATATTTGATATTAAAGTATAACGACAATGCAAAAATAACGAACATGAACGTTTTTAATATTGTATACTTATTAGGTATATTAAAGATCAGATTGAGGTATCAGAATTTACGCTACGTTACTTTTTCTGCTATGTAAACAATGCGATTTACACCGAATGCAGAGTGCTAAATCAGCAAACTATTTATGTTAAGACTTAACGAGGACGTGTAACAGAGTTATAGTGACGATTGTGTGCTATTATAAAGTAAAAAGTAAAGCAATACTCCCCGTTTAAATCCGTAGTCCGATCGTCAGCTGTTGATTTTAAGGTTACCGGTGTGTAACCAAACACTGTTTTTACTTCATATATTTATAGGAAAACAATAATCCTGAGTATTTATGCAATTACACACGTACACGTTTACACGTTTACACATAAAATTACACCTTAATTTTACTTAATTACACGCACCCCGATCCGTAATACTGTACTACGCTGTACTTTCGACTATACAAAAATTCAATTTAATAGCCCCAGATATCAAAGTTTTGGAAAAAAGTTCACTCCACCTGCTAGGTTCCCCAATTTTAGAAGACAGTTTTCACCTTTCATTGATGAAAAAATTAAACATTTCAACGACATCTCGGATACACTTTCTAAAATCAACTTACACTCGGCATTCACCCTTATCAGATACTGCTGTTTCGGTCCAAATATGTATTCTCTCCCCTCTTCCCCTTTATGGAAGAAGCCACACCTTTTAGACAAAATCGACCAAATCATTCGAAGCACTCTAACATCAATCATAAATGTGGCATTGGACGACCGCGCGTGGCTGCAAGCCACGCTACCCATTCGCTTTGGTGGGCTTGGCGTCCACAAAATTTCTAGTGTAAGCTTACCGGCGTTCCTGTCGTCGGTCCACAGCACCGAAAAGTTAACCACAGGAATCTTAACCGCTTCGCAGGTTGACTCTGAAGTGCCGTGTTTGACTGATGCGATGAACGCCTGGAAAGTGGCTTGTCCGGACACGGAGCAGCCCGAGAACCCTTCTTCCCAGAGACAGTGGGATGAGCCGCTCTGCAGGTTGGTACGGAATAACCTCATTAATACGTCCACCAACACTGCTGAGCGTGCCCGCCTATTGGCTGTGGGAGAATGGGAATCGGGCCTCTGGCTTCAGGCACTACCTACACCCAACATAGGCACTATGCTGGGTGACACCACTTTCCGGCTCGCTACAAGTTTGCGATTGGGCGCTCCTTGCGGGGCTCCGCATCGTTGTCAGTGCAGTGAAGCAGTCGACCGTATCGGACACCATGGCCTTTCCTGCAGCAAGAGCGCTGGTCGTTTGGCACGGCACGCAAGCATTAATGACATCATCCGTCGGGCTCTTGTCACCGCCGGGGTGCCAGCTGTTTTAGAACCCAATGGCTTGGCACGCGACGATGGGAAGAGGCCAGACGGAATGACCATAATGCCTTGGAAGTTGGGTAGGCCTTTGATGTGGGATGCAACCTGCGTCGACACCCTCGCGCCATGCCATCTTCCTAGCACGGCGGGCTGTGCTGGGGCGGCTGCTGCAGGTGCGGAAAACCTCAAACGGCGCAAATATAACAACCTTATTGGTAGCTATATTTTTGAGCCGTTTGGGGTTTAAACACCAGGGCCGTGGGGTCCGAGTGCTCATCGAGTTCAAAATTCAAAAGTCATTTATTCAAACTAGGCTGAGAATCAGCACTTTTCGAACGTCAAAATTACATAAGACAGTCCCCCAAAACGCCCACCCTTCACCACTTCCTAGTGCATTAGCTGGGAAGAAGAAGTGGCGCAACAAACTCCCCAGCAGCACAGCTGTCTGTTCAGTTAGAAGAACAAAAAAATAAGATTCTATATAATAGTATTCAAAATAATTTAGATAATTTAGATTACGCAACACAAAACATAATTTAAATTATTAGCCATATGTTAGCTAGCACACGCCAATATACCACACAACATCATCGAGAACTATACTCAGGCAGAAATAAAAACTAAACGTAAACAGAACTTATCTAAATAAAAGCCTCCAGGCATAAAGGGCGTGCCCGCTTACATATAGTTGTAACTGGAAGTTATAAATGATAAACTAGGACCATCGAGATAAAATAAATAAAACAAACAGTTAATTACTAATAACAATAACTAATATGATCAATTGTCGAGGTCACTAGCTAACCACATATTGCAATACAACTCATTAGAAAAAACATTGTAATGAGTAGATTATGTCAACAATAAATTGAAATAAAATTAAAAATAGCTTGACTTATAAAGTCGAATAAAAAAATAAAAAAAATACAATTATATAAACTCATATAACTTGTCAGTAGGTAATCTGGAGAAAGAACATAAACATTGTCTTGAGTTAATCACAGCGACCAACTATTCTTATCATTTAAGTAGTCGTTTATAGAATAGTATGCCTTTGAACAAAGCTTGGATTTTACTTTCGTTTTAAACGCATCAAAAGGCAAATCTAGCTAAGAAGAGGGTAGCTTGTTATAAAAGGTTATACCAAGCCCAACAAATGAGTTATGAACCTTATGAAGCCGGTGAAAGGGAGCTCGTAGTTTGTCCTTATTTCTAGTGTTAACATTGTGAAAATCACTGTTTTTAGTGTATAAGTGTATATTTTGCCTAATATATAAGATGTTGGCGAAGATGAATTGGGACGCCACCGTGAGGATACCAATATCTTTGAAAAAATCTCTCAGAGAAACTCTGGCACCTAGCTGGTAAATAGCTCGAACAGCTCGTTTTTGAAGGACAAATATATTTTGAATATCAGCAGCTTTGCCCCACAGCAGAAGACCGTAGGACATAACGCTATGAAAATAACTAAAATAGACTAACCGAGCTGTATCGACGTCAGTGTATTGTCTTACTTTCCTGACGGCGTAGGCGGCCGAACTGAGCCTTCCCGCTAGGCTCGATATATGTGGGCCCCACTGAAGTTTGGCATCTACTGTTATGCCCAGAAAAACTGCCGAGTTTACAGACTCAAGCACCTCTTTATCTAAGACGATGTTGGGTCCTAGATTTCTAACATTTGGTAGGGCGAACTTTACACATTTCGTTTTCTTGGCATTGAGAACTAGGTTATTTGTCGTAAACCAATCCGTAACCATTGAGAGAGCACTGTTTACATCGTCAAAATCTTGTCTATTCCTGTCTACTTTAAAAATAAGAGAGGTATCATCTGCAAACAGTACAACTTCACAGATACCCTTTAAATAGAATGGTAAGTCATTGATATACACTAAGAACAAGAATGGACCTAGTATTGAGCCTTGAGGTACACCTAACTGAACTGGTAGACCGGAAGATTTCACACCATTAACATCTACACATTGGGACCTATTGTGTAAATAAGAATTTATAACGTTGAGAGCTTCGTTTTGAACACCGTAATGACGCAGCTTACGCAAAAGCGTGTCATGGTGCACGCAATCAAAGGCTTTGGAGAGGTCACAGAAAACCCCAATAGCATTTTGCGAGTTCTCCCATGCGTTAAATATGTGTTTCAGCAGAGCAACACCCGCATCTGTAGTCGAACGACCTTTTGTAAAGCCATATTGTTCATTATGAAGGAGGCTATTTAAATTAAAATGTCTAAGTAACTGCTTGAGTATTAACTTTTCAAATATTTTGCTAAATGCTGGTAAGATAGAAATAGGCCTGAAATTGCCAACGTCGTTTTTATTACCTGATTTAAATAGTGGAATGACTTTACTATTCTTCATGAGGTCAGGAAAAGTTCCTAAATCAACACATTTATTAAAAGTAACAGCTAGATAGGGGGCTACGATGTCTATTATATTACTTAAAAGTTTAATGGAGATGCCCCAGTAATCACCAGTGTTTTTAGACTTGAGTGTGTTAAAAACATTAACTACATCACGAGGCGTTACATGTTCGAAGCTAAATAAGGGACTATTTTTAGATACACTACTAAGCAAAAGGTTTTCAGCTTTAGACGGGGATGAATTTAAGGAGCGAGTCTAGAGTATTTCGGGACATCGCCAAGCGGTTGGTCGACTCTTCACGTGACCAGAGGGCTGGCCAATTTTTAGGTCAAAGAATCAGCATTCATCATTCATCATCAGCTATCCAACGTGGCAATGCTGCCAGCCTTTTGGGCACTTTTCCAACTGACAGCGATGAGGATGAATTTTTTGATGCCCAATGAGCTCTTCCTTAATTTTTATTTTTATTTTTTATTTCCTCTGTATACTTGTACATAATTTATATATTTTAGTGTTAGATGTATATTTTAGATTATATTTATATTACATAGTGTAATTATGTCATTTGTAAAATTATGTCTAACGCGAATAAAAAACGGAGAATCAAAAAAATAAAAAAATATTAACTGATCAATAATCATTGTTAATTTTTGTTAGATATACATTGTTAAAGAATAGTTCTTTGTAGTAACTGAATTATTTTGCTTTACGGTGTAATAATTGTACAGTTATTAAGACAGTTAGGTAATCACATTAGTTAGCACAGATAGACAATAGAAATCATTGCAATTGCAGTGTTATTATTAAAGTTTAGTAAAATATAACCGATACTACGCATAGTTTATAGTAAATTCTTAAAAGGTAAAAAAGATAAAAGATAATTTATTTGTCAAACATGTGTTTACATACAAATCGAGCATGCAAGATCTTAAATATAGGTAAAAAGTCCGTACATGTTTTGCCTGACGAGGCATACAATATTTTATTTTTATTTTTATAACACAAATAATTAATTCATTCAGTGAACCAAAGACTAAACTGAGACTGGTTCACTAACATTCAATACTAAATTTTATGAGAATAAATAATCCTACAGAAATAATATTATAAAGTTCAAGTATGTTAAAAGGCATCTGTCAAAAAGTCATTTATATTATAATAGCACTTGTCTGTTAATATATTTCGAATCTTCTTTTTAGATTTACTATAGCTCTAAAGGACTGTGGTATTTTGTTGTATATTTTCGGGGCCATACAAAAAAAGCTTTTCCCCATGAGGGCAGTTTTTGCCGAGTGCAAGCAAAGTTGGCTATTGTCACGTCTGTTGCGCGGAAAAATGTCAGATTGTCGTGGAAATAGTTGGGGGTTAGACTTTACAAACGACGCAACTTCAAAAATATATAGAGACGGTAAAGTTAATAATTTGTATTTCTTAAACAATGGTCTGCAGCTTTCTGTTGATTTTAGTTTGAACATAGCCCGAATACACCTCTTTTGGGCTTTAAACGCTATATCCTTGTCCGTAGAGTTACCCCAAAATATGATACCATAGCGCAGAATTGATGCCACCAAACCATGATAGGCCGTCACCAAAGCATCTGGGTTAAGTTCTGAGGACAATTTGTACAAGACATACGCGGACGTTTTTTTTTTTTATTTTTTTTTTTTTTTTTTTTAAGAAATGGCATCTCGCAGTTGACCTCTGAGGAGGTCGTAGCTGCTTAACCGGACTTTCCTGTGGTTGCCTTAAGTTTCTATACTTAAAGCCTCCAGCCAGGGGCATAAACTATACTAATTAAAATTAGGCGAACGCTCGCTAAGGGCACCCCCTGTGGGGTACGGACCTCGGCTTAGGGCGTCGCTGGGGGGAGGACAGCAAGATGGGACAGGCTGGATCAAACATAGAGTATTATTATTATTAATCGGGGAATTTAAGACTACGGGCTCAGCTTCGACGCGGGCTGGCGCATCGACGAGCAAGGGTCGGGGGGGAGTATCATTTACTCGGGAGGGACGCGGTCGCGGACCTCTGCGGCGAGGTCGGAACGTGTGTCGGTGTGTATGTTTCTTTACTGTGCTGGTGGCCCTATTGCTCTCCTGGAGGAGGGTTATGGGGTCATCTGGGTCGTTGAGAACATGCCTTGGACGGCGGACTTTACTTATTCTGGAGGGAATATAACTGGCGGCCTTCACAACCAGAGGGTTGCGATGTTTGGCGGCTTTATCAAAATAACGCGTTGCATTGCGTTTCAGAAATTGGACTATTGTGGGGATTCTAAGGTCGAGATGGAGGATCTCGTTCCTAACGTACCAGGGGGAACCCGTCGCCGTTCGAAGGAAACGGTTTTGGAGGGTCTGCATCTTATGAAGATGATAGGGTTTGGCTTGTGCCCAGGCGGCACACGCATAGGTCATAATAGGTCTAATGCACGTCGTGTAGGTACGCAATTTGCACTTGAGTGACAACTTGCTTCGTGCATTGAGAACGGAGTGGAGCCTACCGAGAGCGAAAGCGGCTCGCGAGCGTGCCTGCTTTATGTGCTCGGAGAATGAGAGTTTGTACTCCAGGACTACACCTAGATATTTGGCTCGCTTCTCCCAGGGGATCGGCTTGTCAAACATGGTGATTGGTCGGGGGAGCGTGTCAGTTAGTTTTTTGAGTCTCGGTTTCTTGAAGAGAACCGCTTTACTCTTATCGGGATTGACCTCGATTCTCCACTTTCTGAACCACGTGCCGAGCTTGTCGACTGCGGTTTGGAGAGTGAGAGCTATCGCGTCGGGGCTTCTGCCTGAATAGTAAATGGCCGTGTCGTCTGCGATCAGAGCCAACTGCGCCTTATTACTGTTAGGGATATCGCTGGTGAACAGCGTGAAAATGAGAGGAGATAGCACGGAGCCCTGTGGGACTCCCGCGCGTAAGGGTCGGGGGGAGGAGAGCACTCCTTCGATGCGATAGCGGAAGGTGCGGTTCGACAAAAAGTCTCGTAAGATGAGCACGAGACGATCGGGCACACCGAGTTTGTAGAGCTTATATAATAAGCCGTTGTGCCAGACTTTGTCGAACGCTTTCGCTATGTCGAAGAAGATAGCACCCGTCATCAAGCCGCGCTGGAAACCAGCGCTAATATCCTCGATGATGCGGTGGACCTGATGCACGCTAGAGTGCTGAGTTCGAAAACCGAACTGTTCGTTGGGAATGAGGCCCTTGGTCTCGGCGTATTCTCTGAGACGCTTATAAATAAGCCTCTCATAGATTTTACCGAGAACCTTGAGCAGACTGATGGGACGGTAACTAGAAGGCTCAGACTTGGGTTTGCCTGGCTTCGGGATGCCGATGACGTTGGCTTCTTTCCACGTTTGTGGGAAGATATTGTTGCTTAGGGCACCATTGAAGATGGTGGCCAGTAGCATTATCAGGTGCGCGGGGAAAAGTTGGACCACTCTGTTGGTGAGTCCGTCTGGACCGGGGGCTTTACGAGTTTTAAGACCTTTGATGATATCGTGCACTTCGTCTGGAGTGACGGAAGGCAGAGGATTCTCAGGGTCTTCTACGGGGGGGAGAGAGGCTCTACGTTCGACTTCCGCGTCCACCTCAGCGAGGTGAGCTTGGTCTACTGGTAGGGAGCTGGGTGAACACTGAGCTTCTAGACTGTCGGCTAGGCACTCGGCCTTGTCGACGTCGTCGAATGCCATGGTCTTATCGGGGCGTACTAATGGGGGCATGGAAGTGACTTGCGGGGACTTGAGTTTTCTCTCAAGTTCCCAGAAAGCTAGGTGAGTGGGCTCTAACTCGCTTAGCATCTTATCCCAGCCCGCGTTACGCAGCTCCGCTACACGTTTCCTTACAGTTCTCTGTAAGTAGCGCATATGGGCTTTGTTCGCGTCGCAGGGAAAGTTACTATATTTATTTATTTATTTATTTGATAGGAATAACAAACAGCAGTATATTACACAGTAGGCATACAATATAAAACTTGCAATAAAAGTAACAAATACACTACTCAATACGTTATCCACAGATTACAATACAGAATAGCTAGCTGTTAGCAGAGCTAGTTAAAAAAGCACTTATTAACTATATACTATATACTAGGGCTATCTCTTAAAATAGTTGTAATCTCACTCTTAAATACAGCTTTGCTGAGAAACATAATATCAGTAGAGCCAAACTGTTTATTATAGGTGTCAACCAAGCGATGTAACGGCGAGCGAGCGCCTGAGTTCGTTCGACAAAATGAAGTAGCAAATAGGCGTCTCGAACGAACTTCTCGACCGATTACAGTACGAGGGATCAGGTAGCACAGACTGTTCACAAGATCAGTACAATCAAATTTATTGCGGCATATACTAAACAGAGTCATCATTTCAAGTAGGGTGCGACGGGATTGTAGGGTCATGAGGTTATATTTTTCAAGTAATAATTTATAGGACATTTTGGTTTTACAGCATCTGTAATGCATGGAACGGAGGTACTTACGTTGAACCAACTCAATGATCTCAATGTACTTTTTGTAATAAGGGTTCCAAATGGGTACTGCGTATTCAAGTTGTGGCCTTATTATAGATTTGTATAGATGTAAGTAGGTAGAAGGCCGATGAAATTCTCTAGACGCCCTCATAACGAAACCAAACATTTTATAAGCCTTGTTGACTATGTATATGCACGGATAGACGCGTTCTTCTCAGTCAACAGATTACGTACATCGTCAGGTAGCTTCCAGCGACGGTCATCCATCATTGTGACTTCCCTTGAACATTCGTTCACGACAAATTGTATGTGATCCGTGAATGAGTCGATCGCGGCCATCGTGTCCGAGATAGAGTCAAATTGATTGGGGATGTTATCTAATTGGGGGGACGTGGTGGATTTCAGCTGGGTGCTTACTTTCTTCCAGTCCGTTACCTTTTTAGTGACGGGAGGTTGATTGGGGTCGGAGAGACCTATGCGTGGGGCCAGTCTTATGACTATGGGACGGTGATCCGAGTTAAGCTCGTGTACCGTTTCTATTGAGTCTAAACGTAGATTGACGTTCTTAAGGAGCGCCAGGTCTAGGACATCGGGGGTCTGGTTAGGGCTATGAGGGTAGTGAGTTGGGGTCATCGGAGCGATGACGTCAAAGATCATAGAGGCAGAGAGGTCAAACAGGTGTTGCCCTCTGGTGGAGGTTCTGGTACTATTCCAGGCGGGATGTTTGGCGTTGAGATCGCCCGCTATGATAACGGAGTCACTCAGGCCAAATAAGATGGAGAGATCGTTTGCAAAGAGACGGGGGTCCTCTGAGGTGGTTTGGGGAGGAAGGTAGGCCGATATAAGGGTGATCGGCTGATGGCCTGACATGCCTATATGGCAGATGGAGACTTCTAATACCGAGAGCGCGGGAGGGTCTACGGGGATACAATAGAGGTCTTTTTTATAATAGATAAGGGTGCCGCCCTTGTGACAACGGGTCCTATCGTTACGAACTACATGGTAGTTTGCGATTTGCGGGTCACGTTTGATGGGTTTCAGAAAAGATTCCTGTAAGAGGAAGACGTCTATGTGATGGTCGCGGAGGAATTCCGCGATCTCATCGCGTTGACCGTTAATGCCGTTTGCATTGAAGATGCCTAACATGAGGGATCGGGGTTTGAACCTAGCTAAGATGGTGTTAGACATTGTTGGTTCTATGGGTGCCGCGGGATGTTAGGGCACGCGTAATGTCGGGATACGCGTTGTAGATGGCTTGGATCCTTATGAGATCGCAGGCATCTTGTGCGGCCGCGAGTAAATTGGCCATTTGGAAAGCGCGAGGGGAGAGGTATGTCATCGCGGAGGAGAAGATGTTATGAGGCATGTTTTGAGGCATGCCAGAAGGGGCTACGGGAGTATTCGCGGGTTGGGAATGCAGTGCTGTAGGAGCGGGTGCGGGCCTGATAAGAGACGCGGGGTCGCGATTTCGGGGGTCCATGAGGGGGAGGATAGTGGGGGGTGGGGGTTGGGAGGTAGCCATGGCTGGAAAAGCTACGGTGGCGCAAGTAGCGGGCGGGGCAGGGGACAGCGGGGACTGTGAGTATGAGTCATGCTCCTCGAAAGCTATGACTTTACTCGCTTGGGTAGACGAATGTCTCTTGTTCTTCCGCTTTTTCCCTTTTCCGTTGACGGGGATGAACCCATCATCTTCGGAGTGGGACGAAGCGGAACAAGCAGAGAAACTAGCCTCCGGTTCCGGGCTGTACGGGTAAGGGGTCGTGACGCGTTTAGGTTGGGATACGGGCTCCTCTATGTCCATGGACATCGGCGGGCTAAGAGGGCTATCTAGCTGGGGGGATCGCGGCCTGTATCCTGTGGCCTGGATCGCTGAACGCAGCGATGATATGTTCGGAGGGAATAGTTTGCGAATGAGAAGGCCGTCTTAGTGCGATAATTTCCGGGCCATACTCATTTTTTAAGTCGGGGGAGCTTGCTATGATCCTTTTAAGGATGCTACAAAGGGCTGAATTGTCACTTTTAAGTGACTTTATATCGTCTTGAAGAGACTTTAAAAGGGACTCCATTTTAATGGTTTCTAAAGGATGGTACCTAATACTCCTAATAATTCCTAACACTAACTCCCCGGGTGGATTGGCCGGGGATGTGTAAACCCTCCCTGTCGGGTATAGACAGGGAGGTTGTGTACTTAATGGTGAGCCCTAAGCTTGCTTTTGCCCGTTGCCTATCTTATTTGTGCAACGGGGTCCTAACCAGTCTAGTGCGCCGGGGTAGACACACCCGACCGACACTAGGTGTGTGGCTGTGAAGGCAAAACTGTCACCAATGTCGACTAGGAGATCCCCCAAGGCCGAACACTGGGACCCGTCCAACTGATTGCCTAGCCCTGAAGGGGTTTCGGCGGGTGTAATTGGGGCAACACCCTCTCGGTTTCGTTGGCACCGTATGGTTTCCACCGAGAACCACGAAACTGTGGATTTTACCCAGAAGGGGCCAAAGTACGCGACGGTTTTGTTTTTGACAACTCTGAAGAGAAATATTTATTAATTGTGTCTTGAAAAAGACAAACAATTAATAGGTCGACGATAGTCAATAGACTATAGAAGACTCGTCGCAGGGCGCGACGATAGACGGCTCGGGAACCACAGCGGGAGCCGCAGAGCCGGAAACAGGAATCTCGTACACACAGCGCAGCACGTCCGTCCGCGAGCGGTGTCGAGCGTAGAGTGTATATACGCGGACGTGTTCAGTTTCTTGCTTATATATTCAATGTGCGCTTTCCAGTTCAATTTTGCATCTAGCATTACAACAAGAAATTTTGTATCGTCGCCTTTATTTAATACAGTGCCACTGTAGAGAGCTGCAATGTCATTATCAGCATGTACCCGTTGAATAAAATGCATTATCGTCGTTTTATCTAAATTCATTTTAAGATTATTCCTATCTAACCATGCTATTATTGATGTCAAAGTTCTATTAATGTCATATTCATAAACGTCCTTATTATTACATGTTATAGTCACTGTGCTGTCATCTGCAAATAGGGTCATGGGGTAGTTAGTAGCATCAGGCAGGTCATTGATATATAGGATAAATAAAAGTGATCCAAGCACGCTCCCTTGCGGGACACCGTAAATAGGCGTTCGTTCGCCAGACCTGTAAAATTCCTCTCTTTTTGTCTTAATATTTATTTTTGTTATTTCTGTGTACTGTTTTCTGTTAATTAATATTTATATAAATTCACTCTAAAGTTAGTGTATTTTAATGTTGTACGTATTTCAGGCTGCATCATTTGTAATTGTAATTTAAACGTTGCTATAACTTTATTTATATACATTCCAGGTTGATCATATCAGATTACGCAATGCCAGAGGATAAAGGCTTGTGCAGACCAGCGCGACGCGACACGAACAATACACTTTCTAAGAAAACTTCACAGTATAACAATAACCGGTGTCGCGTCGCGCGACAAGTCCCGCTTGTCTGCACAAGCCTTAAGGAATTAAGTAAGGACAATAAAGATCTCGTTAGGAAACGAGCGAGTTACAAAGGAAAGGTGACAATATTCTCAAACCATTTGAATTCTTTGAGCACCTCTTCTTTGAGCCCTACTAGGGACTCGGAGGCATTGTATGCCCAATATGATGAGTTGCCATTATTACTGGAGTGTAGTACTGACTTGGATGGTCAGATGTCGGAACGCGCAGAGTTTGTATCTCTATATTACAAAAACCTATCTAAAGCTTGTAGTGACCACAGTACCTGTCACACAGTCACCAGAATACCACATACCACCGAACTGATGTAGTGACATAGTACCTGTCACACAGTCACCAGAATACCAGTTACCGCATACCACCGAACCAGTTACCTTACCACGTTTTTGACAATCCGCAAGAAACAGTGAAACAACCATCTTGAAAAAGACGATTTCGTAAGAAACAAGATAGCAAACACCGACGTGGCACGAGCATTATCACAAAGCCGCACACGTTCGCCGGTTCGCTTCGAAAGAAGCGGTTTGTAAGCACAAGCAAAGCAAGCAGAAGTACCAGCACGTCCGTATCTTCACTTCACGCTTCGGAACCACGCAGATGGACACGTGGACACATGAAGATGATGACCAGTCTTCACTCAACGACGGCGCTTGGTGAAAAGGACCGCGCCCGGCATGCGACTCCTATTTATGCCTTCGCGGCGAATAGTGTCGTGTGCAACTCAGCGCCCCGCGCCCCACGCCCCGCGCGCGGCTCGCCCTGCGGCGCATCGCTATTGGTCGATTCACTTGTAATAACAACGTGCTAGCGCCTAGTGTATAGATCGATTAATGTATATAAGTAGGGTGTTGTGGAAAATAAAGGATCCCCCCGACCCTTGCGCCAGCCCGCGTCGCAGCTGAGCCTGTAGCTTTAAATTCCCCGATCAATAATCATGATATATTTTTGATCCAGCCTGTCCTCCCCTCAGCGAACGCCCTAAGCCGAGGCTCGTACCCCACTGGGGGTGCCCTTAGCGAGCGTTCGCCTAGCTTTAATTAGAATAGTTGCTCCTCTAGCTGGAGGCTTTGAGTGTAGTAGCTTAAGGCAGCCACAGGAAAGCCCGGTTAAGCAGCCAGGAACTTAGTGGTCAACTGCGAGAAGCCCTAGTCAAAAAAAAAAAGAAAAGAGGATTGAGACTTCAGACTTCATTCAGCCTAGTTAGTTTTATTTTACGACACGAACAATTCCTACCAACACACTCCACACTAACTGCTGTGACCACTAAAAGCTCAACAAATGTTGGATGATAATAGGAAAGGAGATTCTAATGATACCTGTGACGTAACGTCGCGTTCTAGCAATCATAAGTTTGTTAAATTACCGAATATTCAGTTGCCGAAATTCAGTGGTTCTTATACAAACTGGTTAGAGTTTCACGACACATTTGTTAGTCTCATCCATTCAAACGATAATTATGGATGAAATAAATAAATTTCACTATTTGAGGTCATCCCTGGAGGGGTCGGCTGCTGTGGTGATCAGCTCAATTCAGTTTTCCTCTGCTTATTCGGTAGCGTGGAATCTTCTCTGCGAGAGGTTTGATAACAAACACCTGCTAATCCAACATCATGTTTCTGCATTATTTCAAATCGCCACCCTTCCAAAGGAGTCGTCAGTTAATTTAAATTTATTTTACTTGATGTTGTTTACAAAAACATAGGTGCCCTAGAATCCTTAGATGGACCTGTTAATCATTGGGATACTCTACTCATTTATATTATTACACACAAATTAGATAGCAAAAGCTATCGTGAATGGGGTGAGTATAAGGGCCGGCTGGACAAGAATTCTAAAGTAACGTTTGAATTGCTTATTACTTTTATGAAAAACCGTGCAGAGATATTGTAAACTTTCGAATTGGAAGCTTCTACGAATACTAAACACTCACACACAGATAAAAATTCAAACAAGGTTAGGTCAATGTTGGTACAGGATTCTAATAAAAATAATTCAAGGGAAAGTTCAAGCCAACAGGATGATGGTGTTTCAAATAAGTCTAAGAATTGTGTTATGTGTAACGGCGATCATAAGTTAAGTAGTTGTCTTCAGTTTTTATCGTTGAACAATGAATAAATACAAAGTTTGTTACAACTGTTTTAATCTGGGACATTATGCAAACAACTGCAAAAAGCCTGGTTGTAAACTATGCCGACGTAAACACAACACTATTGTTCACGTTGATAAATCAAAATCCTTCAAGTCAGACGCAAGTGGTGCTTCTGCAAGCAGTGTTGTTGTTGACACGATTGGCAGTGCGACTGTCTCCACTCAGCCCACTACTATAGGTATAGGTACCAGTGTATCGCTGTCCGTGTGTGTTGAACACGGTGACGTGTTATTGTCCACTGCACTCGTCAAGGTCATGAGTATTAATGGTCAGCATTATGTTGCTCGTGCAGTGCTTGACAGTGGCAGCACGTCATGTCTCCTGACTGAGAGGTTATACCACCAGCTAGGGTTGACTGCCAAGACTGTAAACAATACAATAGGGATGATGAATTAATGAATGAATGAAATGCACCGATCCCAGCGTGGTTTAACCAGACTCGATAAATCGAATGAACCCCAAGATTTGCACTAGCCCATGAAGCCTCATGTTTCATGGGACTGCAAAGGCCATTGCATATCTGGGAGTAGACCGGGGGGCGCTTTGTAATGGTAAGGAATGAACGTGCCCTTAGGATAAGGAAGGATTTGAGAGCCATACCGGATATGCATCCTAGAGTAAGCATAGGAATAGTGGAGAGACGGGTGTTAATTATCTATGGATGGGCATCTTTTGCGACATCTTCGTTATGTTGTTTCGAGTCGATCTTCACCGGTGAATTTTGAGACGGGGTTACGCTGCTTTCTCAGCTTTTTTTTTTTCTATATTGCTGCTGTGCTGTGTTAAATTTTGCTGTGTCTAAGTTTTCGTCAGAGGCATCGCTATCCGTTTCAGGTTTCTTGTAGATCTCGCTGGTGGCCTTCATGATCTTGTATCTGTCTATAGCCTTATCCATCCAAAAGTTTAATTCCTTGTCGAAATAAGACGAGTCCTGTTTAAGATTGCCGTTCTATGTGTAAATAGGACGGCCTACTATCTGATATTTGGCTTTATACTGCATTGCTGCGTGTAAAAGGTGTGGTTTGCCACGCCTGTGGCCGTGTGCGAGATAGCACATCCTGTGGTTCTTGATGCGTTTGGTTACAGTTTTTCCATCTAAGATTTCGTGCATCTTCTTTTGTATTGGTTTATTTCTGGCGTGTTTAATCAAGTCTCTCATGATGACTCTCTCATATCTTCTCGGTCTTGACCAGCTTTGGTGATTGCCGATACTTTCAATCCGTATATCATGCAAGGTACTATCACCATTCGATACATGAGTCTGGCTAGTTTCCAGTCCATTTTTGAGTTTATTATGAATGGTAATAGTGACTTTGCGTTTCTAGTGGCCTGTTCACACCGTTTTCTAACTGTGCTTCTCCTGCTTAATGCAGATGTTATGTATGTCCCTAGATATTTAATTTCGTCGACAGTAAAGTCGCTTTCTGTTTAGCTAATGGGTCTCTAATTAGAATGTTTGTTTTAGTTTCGTTTATTTGTAGGCCGACACTACCTAGTAGGGGTTTAATATGGTATACAAGACCTTCTAGCCCTTTTAGATCGTCTGTATTGAAGATGAGGTGACAAAAATAATGTTGAGAATTACCGCCCTATTTCAATCATCTCCATCTTGTCCAAGGTCTTTGAGCGTCTTGTCCACGGTGCTGTTTATCCTCGTTTTCATCGGCTTATCATACCCGAACCACACGGATTCGTTAAACATCGCTCTACCATGACAAATCTGTTAACATATGTCAACAATCTCTTTGAAAAAATGGATCAACGTGTTCAAGTGGACGCTGTCTACACAGACTTTCAGAAGGCTTTTGACAAGGTGGATCATGTACTGCTACTGGAGAAGATTGCATATAATGGAATACGTGGTAACCTACTTAGATGGTTGGTCTCATATGTTTTTAATAGGGTACAAATAGTGGCGGTTAATGGTTATGAATCTGACCCTATAGTTGTCACCTCTGGCGTTCCACAGGGATCTATTTTAGGCCCGTTGCTCTTTATTGTATTTATCAACGATATTGAAAGTTGTTTCATCAACTCAAATTTCATAATGTACGCTGATGACATAAAAATATATAGATCTTGCAAAGATATACAGGATTGCTTGCTTCTTCAAGAGGACCTTGTGAGATTATATACATACTGTAACAAAAATAAACTCTTTCTCAGTCTATCCAAATGTCATGCCATCTCATTTACTAAGAAGAAAAATAAAATTAATTTTAATTATTCCATTAATAATGCTGGCTTGGATAAAGTTGATTCCGTTCGTGACTTGGGTGTTACACTGGATGCCAGTTTGCACTTCGACAAGCACGTCGACAACATAATAAATAAGGCGTACCAGATGTATGGTTCCGTC
Organism: Agrochola lota; assembly: GCA_947364205.1. NCBI lineage: Eukaryota > Metazoa > Arthropoda > Insecta > Lepidoptera > Noctuidae > Agrochola > Agrochola lota. Next base: position 23,927,266 of record OX376221.1, read on the forward strand.
ATGAGATCTTCACGTGACTTTGTGCGACCCTCTACGTTCCTACTGCTTTATAAGACTCTGGTAAGATCACAGCTAGAGTACGCCGTTCCAATCTGGAACCCCTTCTACGACAAATACGGCTCTAGAATTGAAATGGTACAGAAGAAGTTCCTGCGATCGATGAATTATAAGTGTTTCCAGTCAAAAATTCCATATGTGCAGTTATTGAAACGGTATGGAGTTCCGGATCTGGGGTCTAGGCGGTTATTACTTGATGTCATAACCCTGCACGGTATATGTAATAACAAATTTGACTGTATCGAACTTACAAGTAAGTTGTGTTACAAGGTGCCCCGCAGTGTTATTTTAAGGGGGGTGCGCGTGCCTCAACTGTTCCACACGGATATATGCCGGACTAATGCTGGGGAACGAGCACCTCTTCGCCGTCTTGTTGATGCATACAACGCGCGTTTCATGGACCTTGATATATTTGATCTATCTAAGCAAGTATTTAAGAAAATGGCTCTGGATATTTTGTCCGCAGAGTAAATTGAGTAACATTAGGCAATCTCAGCGCTAATATGACAACGATTCTTTTGTTTTGTTTTGTTTATCGCTTTATATTATCACTTCTTTTATCACTTCTTTTAACTTTTAGTTAATTCGTGGACAATGGTGTGGGTTGCATGTTTGACAATTCCTAGCTTAAGTAATTTTCTGTATTTTTTAACATGTAACTGTTTTTTGTCCCTAATAAATAAATAAATAAATAAATAAATAAATGAGGTCGTCCGCGAATAATAACACCAGGGGGAGTGATATTTCAAGATCTTGGTCTAATTTGATTAACTGAGTTTCCTCTTCGAGGGTTCTAAGGACCTCATCCATGACCAGTGTAAAAAGACGAGGAGATAGCGGCCAACCCTGTTTGACTCCCTTTCCTTTAATAATCTAACTACTTTGCTGACCACACCATTTGATGTGTGTTCGTTCATTCATGCAAACTTTGATTATCCTGTTGGTTAGTGTCTTATTAGATCTTTGTATTAGAATGTCTCGCAGTGCTTGGAGGTTGACGTTGTCAAAAGCTTTTTCTATATCCAGAGCGAGTACATAGATTCTTTTACCTGCGCGCCATTCTTCGTCCAGAACCCTTTTTAGTGTAAATATGTGATCATCTGTAGATCTGTTGTTTAAAAAAGCCGCTTGGTAGTTGCCCAATTATTTTATTGTTTCGTCTATTTTTTTTTAAAACGTAGTAGGCGTAGATTCTGTAGCCCGCATGCAAACCGATATTCGTCTATATTCATTTGAATCTTTAGGGTTGTTTTTCTTCGGAATTGGTACTTGCACTGTTTCTAGCCAGGTGTTGGGTGCTTCATTTTGTGTCCCTGCTTTCTTCATATGCTTGGTGACGGCTTCCTGTAATATCGGCGGCATTGCTTTGAAGAGCTCAATGACCACTTGGTCTGTTCCGGGCGCTGTCCCGTTCCGCATGTTGTTAATTATTTCTATTACGTCGTCCAGTGTGGATCCTGCATTTTGCGCGGCGGATACCGGCTTTGTTAAAAAAATAACTAATATTCAACCGACAAATCGTTTAGTGATACAAATACTTAATATAATATGTGTACTAATAACAATAACATCAAACACAAAGTGAAAAAGTGTTTCATCCGTGTTTTGAACCTCAACCGTCATAAGATCGCTAAAAATAAGCGACTCTGAACCTTAACCAAATTGCTGTTAAGAATTTTGTTTAGCCGCCAACTAGTCAAAAACTTCGCCACATAGAATTACTGTCTGTCTGGTCTCGAGGATAAGACGGCGTCCTACTTTTGCCAATTGACTTGCGTCATTGAAGTGGTCGCGAGTTCAAATCTCAGTACCAAAATTCACTTTTCGGAAATATCAGAGTTCTCATTTCAAGTTTTACAAACACTTCTCAGGCACTCTACGAAATGTCTGCAATCAGTACATCAAGCAACAGCAATAGTGGCCACAAAATGACGTCACTAGTCATGTGCCATAAATGTAAAACAAAGGTAGACATAAAAAGTACTGCGTTGTGCTCAGCCTGCAATAACAGATTCGAATTTGAGTGCGATGGATACCCAGAACACACATATCGCCTCAAAGATAAAGAAGCTAAACTTAAATGGAGGTGTAAGGTGTGCATCAGAAACAAAAAATATGCGAAAACTGAAAACCCTTCAGGCATTACTTTAAGGAAAAAGGAAACTTTTTTGAAGACCCTATCCCCTACGGAATAAGGTCCAGTCACGGACTCAAATCTGGACGGTGAAACAAAGAAAATACTCTCACCAGCACAAGATAATACAATGCTGTCTGACTCGCATATCATTACTGACTGCGATACGTCCGATACGTCATATGTTACTCCAAAAAGACGGTCAAGGAGTGTGGATAGAACTGTAACTGATTTAATAACCACCTCGGAAATGAAGGAGACAATTTCAAAACTCACTCTCAAACTGGAAAGTGCAGAAAACGAATTGGAAAATGTATTATTAGAAAATACCGACTTGCAGAAACATGTTAATAAATTAACAACGGAAATCAGCACATTAAAGTCTTTGTGTCTGTCTCCCTCCATGGGCCGAAGTCCTGGTTCAAGCACTAAGAAAAACAAGCAAATCGGGATACAACGACCAAACTTGTCTCCCACACTGTCCATTTCATCGAAAGTCGATAACAATGCCTACGTTATTCAGCTGGAACAGGAAATTCTAAACCTACAACAACAATTACAGGTTGCGCAACAGGAATTAACAATCCTTAGAGAGCGTATCAGTGCCTTGGAGAACTCCACTCATCATGAATCAAAACAGGTCACTGCACACGTCACTGTATCTAATCCTCATGTAAAATCGCAAGACGGTCTACAAGAGAAGTATACTCAAACCTCGAAACGGAGTTATGTCTCATTGACAAACATAAAGGAAACTCTAAGCAAAACTGCTCAAATGAGTAATGTTGCTAGCAAAAATGTGCCAGGCGCTTTACACAAAAATAAATTAACTATAATAAGCAGCAATTACACACAGGGAACTCTACCCATAATCGAAGAAGTATTTTCGAAACACTTTAAGTACTGTAATTATATAATACCGAACATCACCACAACATCTTTCCTAAGGAGTATTAAATACAAATTAAAAGACTTTACAATTAACGATTACTGCCTTATATTCATTGGTGAAATTGACCTGCGGGGGGGGGACTATTCACGTATACTACATAACTTAAAAAGCTCGTTACAAAATTTGACCCATACAAATATTGTTATTTGCACCCCCATATACATAAAAGGTGCATTAATTCATAATTATAAAGTAGAGCTCTTCAATAATCTCCTCTTAACGGACATAAGAAACAATGAATACGCTTACTTTTTTGATAGCAATAGTACCCTATCGCACGAAATGTTTTCGTATAATACTGGCAGAATAAATAAATACGGATGGAAAAACATATATGACCAGATCATGTCCAGGATAATGTTTGACTACGATTTGATCGGTTTTCAAGATATTGGTACTAACTTGGTGATCGAGGCTGATGACAGGTCGTCCACAGGCAGTAATACCGAGACTCCAACTGATCAAGATAACCAGTTTTTTCTATTGTAGGCACTTGAATATTGTGCACCAAAACATCGCTGGTCTATTAAATAAATCAGATATGTTGACGTTGCACATACAAGAGTTGTCTACAAGAGAAAATATAGACGTTGACGTCTTATGCTTAACTGAACATTTCGTTACTTCAGGTCAAGAATCATTGATAAAAGTCCCTAATTTTAAGCTCGCAGCGTGTTTTTCAAGAAAGCAACAAAAGCGCGGAGGGTCGTGTATCCTTATCAAAAATAGATACAAATATAGGGAACTTCCTAACTCGTCTATCTCAGGTTTATTTGAATATTGTGCGATAAAGTTAGTTGAACAAGGAATAATAATTGTTTGTATCTATAGACCACCGAATTTGTCGTGCATAAATTCATTTTTAGATCATTTAGATACCCTACTAAAGAAAATTTGTACAAAACCTAATGAAAAAATTGTATTGTGTGGGGATTTTAATATTAACAGACTGAAAAGAAATAACTTCTCACTAGACTTCGAAAATGTACTACTTAACTATAGCCTTAAATTAGAATTGAATGAACCAACCAGACCAAAAAGCGGCAGTTGTTTAGATAACTTTGCTCATAATTCTAAACAAAAATGTGAGAGTAAAGTAATCGATTTCGCATTGTCAGACCATACTGCTCAAATCTTAAAAATTCTAGTTAAAAAAACATGCATACTGAATTCTTGGCACATTCAGAAACGTGATCTATCCAAAGAAAATTTAGTCTTATTTAAAAAGCATCTACAATGTCTGTCTTTTTCTAACGTTTTTGAATCCAATAACCCTAACGAGGCATACGATAGGTTTATTGAACTGTTTCGTTTATTTTATAATTTATGCTTTCCAAACCAATTAATTAATATAAAACCCGATAAGAAAGTAAAATGGATCTCGCGAGGTATTAGAATTTGCAGCAGAAAACAAAGAAACCTACTTTGGAAATATAGGAAGGCACCTTCATGTGAAAATAAAACTACATTTAAAAATTATTCACGCACGCTTAAAAAAATTATCAATCTCACACAAAAAGCTCAAAATAACTACCTAATTCATTGTTCTCAAAATAAAGCTAAGACGTCATGGCAGATAATTAATAATAACAGTCGGTTAAAAGAACCAATATTACAAATTAATAAGGAAGATAAATTAGTAACTAATCCTAAGCAAATTGCTGATTCATTTAATGATTTTTTCGTTGATCAGGTACAAAATGTAAATAGTAAATATCCGAGAAATACAAGTAGTAATCTCCATGTCAGCAATTCATTATTCATGCCTCCAGTAATACCTCAAGACATTTTGCGTATAATAAAACACTTGAAAAATAAAAATAGTGTTGGATGCGATGAAGTTTCTACCACGGTGGTGAAATTTGTTTCGGAGGTCATAGCTAAACCATTAGCCCACATAATCAATACATGCATAAGCTCAGGTATATTCCCTGATAAATTAAAGACTGTCATAGTAAAACCATTGCATAAAAAAAACAATAAGGGAGACATGTCGAACTATAGACCGGTAGCTTTAATTTCAGTTTTCTCAAAGATATTCGAGAAAAATATTTATGAATCTATTTACACATTTGCAACTAAAAATAATATTCTAAGCGAAGAGCAAAAAGGCTTTCGAAAAAACAAAAATATTAATATGGCGATATTTGATCTATTAAAAGTGATAATGAACAATGTGGATAAAAAAATCCTGTATGTGCAATATTCACAGACATGACGAAAGCATTCGATTATGTAAAACATGACATCCTCTTAAATAAACTTCATCACTATGGGATAAGGGGCAATGTCCTAAATTTGGTAAAGTCCTATCTCACGGATCGAAAACAATTTACAGAAATTTCGAGAATATGTCCCAAAACTAAACGCGAATTGAAATATCTATCCAATGTTAGAATTACTAAATTCGGAGTCCCGCAGGGCAGTGTACTTGGGCCATTGTTGTTTTTACTGTATATTAACGACCTACCTTGTCAAATACATCATCCTATGACTTTATTTGCTGACGACAGCACAGCTATAATTGAATGTAAAAATAATACTCAATACGAAAGAGAGATAAATGATACACTTGAAAAAATAATAGATTGGCTTAATAAAAATAATCTTGTGTTAAATCTACAAAAAACCAAAGTAATGCATTTCTTCCAACGACTGAGGCAAAACTATATTGTAACTAAATATAAAGACGAAATAGTAGATACCACTTCAGTTACAAAATTTTTGGGAGTACATATTGATGAGAAATTGACCTGGAAAGACCATGCTGAAATTGTGTGCCAAAAATTAAGCAAAACCGCATATATTCTGTACAATCTCTCAAAAAAGTTAAATATGAACACGCTAGTGACAGCATATCATGGTTTGGTTGCTTCGTTACTAAGGTTCGGTGTTATATTCTGGGGAAACTGTAGTGAGAGAGATAAAATATTTAGGGCCCAAAAACGTTGTCTTCGATCAATGACAGGGCTTAAACCCATAGAAAGCTGTAAACCAATTTTTAAATCACTGAAGATTCTAACACTACCTTCTTTGTACATTCTTGAAGTTGCCTTATTTGTTAAGATGAACAGTAATTTGTTTACATCAATGATTGATAAGAGAATACGCCAAGGACCAATGAGGTCTCAATATAAAAGTCAACTTTATACAGGCGGTTACAAAACGTCCTTACTTAAAAAAAATATTTTTTCCATGGGTCCTCTCATATATAATAAATTACCAATAAATCTAAAAGTATTACCCATCTCAGTATTCAAAAAACAGTTAGCTAAATTGTTATTAGAAAAATGTTACTATTCAATTAAAGATTTTTTTGATCATAAAAGTTTTTCCTAATGGGAGTTTTGATTGTGGTACTATAATTTAATATAAATTTATGTTATTTTATTTTTTTATATTTGATATTTGATGTTAGACGTTGATTTTTGACATTTTTATTCTTAGACATTTTGATTTTTGACATTTATATTCTTTGACATTTTTTTTTTTTTTTTTTTTTTATACATTTTGATATTTGACATTCTAATTTTGGTTCTTGACATTCGAATTGTAATAATAATATTGTTAATTGTAATGACATGTCAAATATTCTAATGATAATAATTTAAATATTTTCTTTTGTTACACATATTTTCTTTTTTTTTATTAATTTGATGATTTAAATAATAATTCAAAAATTATAAATTGATATACTTTTTTTTTTTTTTTTTTTTTGGATGGGAAATCATCAAATGACTTCTCCCGCTCTGGGCAGAGCGAGAGGGTGTGTCAGACTTTTACTGACTAAAACCCACCCGTGTTCCTTCCGTTGCCTGTGTGCCGGGGCCGCGATATCCCTTTCAGACAAACCCGCAACCCCAGCAGGCATTGGTCTTTCGACCCCGTCGGTTGGTGCTGACATCTCTTTGAGGCGCGCGTGGAACACAACGCGCCGTCGACACGGGCCTGGTCCTGATCGGACGGCGAGCTGCCCATTGCTCACCGTCCGCAGGCCCGCGCCTACGGTGGCCGGAAGTCGGCTCTTGACTCCCGACGCCCGGGGCGTCTCCTGCGGCGACTAGGGCCGCGAGGGCGTGCAGCTTGCATCTCCCTCGCGCGCCCCGCCTCCTCCTTCGCGAGCATAACTGCTTCGCAGAAGGAGGTGACGGCCTCCCATGCACTCTCGCGCCGAACCATGGCCTGAACCAGGGCCGGACGCGAGAGATCGCCGCCGCCGATCGCCTCCGTGAGGACACGGCGGTGCTCCGCCCAAGCCGGGCAGACCTCCACCGTATGCTCCACCGTGTCCTCCGGGCGATCCACACAGTGGTGACACCCGGGCGTTTCCTCCCGCCTAATTCGGAACAGGAACCTCCCGAAACAACCGTGTCCGGTGAGGACCTGCGTCAGGCGGAAGGTGAGGACGCCGTGGCGCCTCTCAAGCCACTCCTCAAAGAGGGGACTTATCGCCGCAATTGTGGCGTGCCCAAAATTGATATACTTAATTGTGATAAGAATGATATAAGTAATCTTATCTAATTTTGCATGCCGATTGGTAAAATGTGGCGGAGCTATAATTATGTACTTAATCTTAAGACCTGTATGTATTACCCATATTTGCGAAATAAAAATTCTATTCTATTCTATTCTATTCTGTTATGGTAACCGTTGGTATAGGTAGGCCCTCGGAGTTTTTTTTAGGACTTGCTCCTATTTGGACATTGGTATATAAGCGTTTCTTTTCCGGCGTTTGGTAGTTTCTTGTTTTTCCTATAAAATAGATAAAGTACCTGCATGCGTTTTGAAGGATGTTTTTTTACCCAATCCAGTGAAGAAAGCGCTGGATTCTTTGTTGTCTTCTTCAGTTTTAATCTTATGCCGGACATTCCTTTACACGATTATGTCTATTTGGGTTATCTAATTGTCTTCTTTGTAGGAATTTAGCCTTTTGGAGGTTAGCAAGAGCTATACGATGTTCCCTAGAGTGACTCTGCTGAAAAATTAAGGTTTCCTGGGCCGCCGCTTTTAATACTTCAGTTATGGTACACCATGGTATTTCGACGCTTTCATCTATTGAGTCTATTCCTACGTTTTCAAAATTTTTGATTATGCAAGCTTGGTATTTTGCTTTGTGTTAAATACCGGAGGGTATTTAGGGAAGGTTGACCTGTAAGGTACACTAGTGAGAGTTGTAAATAAAACCACTGTGTACTGATCTGATATGATAGCTACTTTATTAAAAAAAACTGTTTGCTTATACAATTTGCGGTAACGAAACCATAGCGACTTCTAATTTGATGCCAACGCCATCTATCGAGCACGCAGGAAGCTTTACAAATAATCAAGTCTTAAACATACCACCCACCAAGGACGTTATTGACGGAATGTCCTTCTAAACTGAACTAAAGCGGCACATTGCAAAAGCAAGTTGAACTAAACTTTGTACTACATGAGAAAATAATTTAAACTAAAATCGTCAAGCTATGGTTCATTTATATAACTATAACACTCAATTCGTAGTGGCTAATAAGAATGTTACAATAACTTAGAGCTAAACATGAATTATTCCGAGTTGTTAAAAAATTACTTTAAACAAATTTGTATAAAAATTGTAACAGGTGTTAAAGAAAACAAAATGTGTATTATTGGATTTTTCACAGTTGATCTAAAGTTGTAAAAATGGTTGTATAAATTAATTCTAACAAGACAAAAAGTGTAAATTAGTTGTAACAATCATAGTATAAAGTATGTAAACAATAAAAACAATACAAGTTTCTTATTCGACTACGGGTAAAATACATATTTTGGATGTTGGTCTTTTGATTGTTGAGGATTTGGTGCGTAACGTGACGACACGGGTGATGTTATCATCCCCAGGATGTTTTTGTACTATCCTACCCATCAACCAACGACTTGGCGGCAAGTCGTCTTCTTTCACTAGCACAATGTCTCCAATTTTTGGCTCAGCAACTTGAGAAGACCATTTGTAACGATTCGTCAAAGTAACGAGATATTCGTGAGACCAACGTCTCCAAAACGACTGAAGCATTCGTTGAACGAATTGCCAGCGTGATAAATAATTAACATTCGAATCTTCGTACTTGTTATCTGGTACATTAACTAAGGGCTCTCCAATTAGGAAATGTCCAGGAGTTAATGGCAACGGTTCACCAGGATCATCAACCTTAATTGTGCTCATAGGTCGCGAGTTCAAGCACGCTTCGACCTGACTGAGGAGTGTCGTCAGTTCTTCAAATGTGAGAGTCGCTTCACCGATCTCTCGTTTCAAATGGAACTTTGTGGACTTCACTCCTGCCTCCCAAAGTCCGCCAAAGTTGGGACTGTGAGGAGGAATGAAGTGCCACTCCGTACCATTCGCTTCGAGGTGTTCGGCCATGGACGATTGGATAGCTGTCAACTGCAGCAACTCCCTGGAGGCACCTACGAACGTGGTGCCATTGTCACTCCACAGTTTGGCACACTGACCTCGTCTCGAGACAAAACGTCTAAACGCTGCTAAAAAGGTTTGAGTGCTCATGTCACTCACTGCTTCTAAATGCAGTGCACGAGTGACCATGCATACAAACAGGCATATATAGCCTTTGTATGAACGGTGGCCACGACCTTTCGTTGTCCTCACATTAATTGGAGCAGCATAATCAATCCCGCTATGCAAAAGTGGTCGAGCTGGGGTGCACCGAACAGCTGGTAGGGAACCCATGAATTGGTTTTTAGTACTGGCTCTTTGCCTGGCACATGTCACTCACACACTTGATGACATGGTGTTTAACCACATTTCTGACCCCTATAATCCAGTAGGCTGTCCTCAAATAATTTATCATGACCTGAGGACCCCCGTGAAGGGTTTTATGGTGTGCGTCAGCTATGATTAGCCGAGTTAGATGACTGGAGTGAGGCAGGACTATTGGATGTTTCATTTGTTCGCTTAGTTCTGATTTCTCCAGTCTACCTCTAACTCTCAGAATGTCCTTATCATCGAGGTAGGGGCAGAGTGACCTTAATGGACTTGTTTTTGACTGTATATAGCCTTTGTCCTTTACTTCCTTATATTCTATTGTAAATAGTTCTTCCTGTGTTTTCCTAATACAACATTCGAGTGCAGCGTCTAACTCTGTTTTTAGTAAATATTCCTTCCTATATGTTTTGTTCTCCTTTAAAAATCTTCGGCAATACGCAACAATCCTAACTAATCTTCGTAACTTGGAAAATTGATCGAAGAAGGAACAGTTTGGAATGATCGCTACATATACCTTTGCTGACTCTTCTAAATCTGTACTGCAATAATTATTTGACCTATTGTAAATTACGTTTTGTAATTTAAGAAACGATGGTCCAGAAAACCATAAATCGTGTTCTAGCAGTGAACCGGGAAGTATCCCTCTAGAGGCACAGTCTGCTGGATTCTCTTTAGTGGGAACGTGAAACCATTGCGACGCTTTCATCGAAGTCAATATTTCAGACGTTCTATTGGCCACAAACGTCTTCCATTTACTTGGGTGGCTATTTATCCAGGCCAACACCACAGTAGAATCCGTCCACGCCTTGACCTTGTCTTGGGAGATACTCAAGACTTCGGATGTTTGAGACAGTATCTGTGACAGCAAGACTGCTCCGCAGAGCTCTAACCGCGGAATACTTATTTGCTTTACTGGTGCAACCCTGGTCTTAGCAAACAGCAACGACACTTCTACATTGCCATCTGCGTCTATAATCCGTAAGTAAATCACAGCTGAGTACGCTGTTTTGGAGGCGTCACTAAAACCGTGAAGGTCCAGATAGTCGTTCGACTTGGTGCCAAGCCAACGAGGAATCCGAACCTTGGTGAGTAGTAACAATTCCTCACGATATGATCTCCATTCATTTTTTAATTCGTTGGTTAGCTCCTCATCCCAACCCACACCTGCAAGCCACAATTTCTGGATAAATACTTTCGCTAAAATCACACTAGGGGCTAACCAGCCTAATGGATCAAAAAGTCGTGCTATCACAGAAATAATGGATCTTTTAGTCACAGGTGCGGTGCTCGATGACGGGAGATTCACCGTGTACTGGAAGGTGTCTGCGGTGCGGTTCCAGGTAAGTCCTAGAATTTTGATGGTACTATCTAATTTTATATCTACTTCTCTTTCTTTGGGTTCTCGTTTCTTTGGTTGGCTGTACTCTATTGCTTGTTTTATGTCCTGTATAATTTTGTGCTTATTTGTGTTGTCCTTATTCGTGTTGTCTATTGTCCTCATTTGATCTATTTGTCCTTTCAATGTATTACTTTCTATTTCCTGTATCCTGTCTACTATTTCTTGGTTATTACTATTCCATTTTTGGAGCGTGAATCCACCCTTTCCTAATAACGCTGTCATTTGCCTATAGATTTCCAGGCCTGCTTCTACGTTATTACAACCAGTCATCAAGTCATCCATGTAGAAGCAGTTCAGAACCATATCGGCAGCGAGATTGTAAATTTTACCTTCATCGTAGGCGGCTTGATGTAGGGTTTTAACTGCTTGGTATGGTGCTGATGCCGTACCAAAGGTAACCGTCACCAGCTCGTAGTCCTTGATTTCGGTTTCAGGACTGTCTCGCCATAATATGCGCTGAAACATTGTGTCTTCTTCCAAAATCCTGACCTGGCGATACATTTTGACGATGTCCGCTACCAGTGCTATGGGATGAAGTCTCCATCTTAACACTGTGTGTCTTAAATCAGACTGCAACGTAGGTCCCGCCATCAACGTGTCATTGAGTGAGACTCCATTGTTGTTCTTCTCGGACGCGTTGAAGATAACACGTACCTTCGAGGTAGTTTTGTCTTCCCGGATTACAGCATTGTGAGGTAAGTATACCGCCACCTCCTTATTCTTATCATTCTCGTCTATCTGTCTCATGTGTCCTAGTTGTAAATATTCTTCTATTACCTGCTTGTACTTTTTCTTTAGATCTGTATCTCTTTCTAGCCTTTTTTCTAATGACTTAAATCTTTTTTCAGCGATAGCACGAGAGCTTCCACCTTTACAAGAGGGATTGTCATTGCGGAAAGGTAGTCGCACTGCGTACCTTCCACTGCTGTCCCTTACTGTAGTTTTAGTATAAAACTCTTCACACTTCTTTTCTTCAGGTGTTAGCATTTTCCTTGAACTATTTTGCTCTTCAATTTCCCAAAATTTCTTTCATAATTCGTCATCATTAACTTTTGCATGCAACACATTAATTTTAGATGAACCTTTAGATGTGTCTCTACTAATTGCACCGGACAGGACCCACCCTAAAGTAGTGCTCTGAGCAATCAAAGTGCCTGACGGACTCCTAAATATGCTTGCCTTTATAATGCAACTGTAAGCATCCGCGCCCAGTAAAACATCTATTTTATTAGGAGTGTTGAACTGTGGATCTGCAAGCTGCAGATTATTAATTCTTAACCAATCAAAGGTAGCATCGACTTTACTCTCAGGTAAGTACGATGTTATTTTACTTAGTACGTAAGCAATAACTTTAAGGTTAAAATTTGAATCTACCCGAGATTGGATATTCAAAATTTGAATGACGTAATGACGCAACGTACATGGTACATTTAATGTACCATGTACGTTGCCATGGTTGAACTATTACCACCAAGGCCTGAAATAGTTCCTTGAATAGGGATTTTTTTCAGGTTGAGTAGCTGAACTACTGCTTCTGTTACAAAACATGCCTGCGAACCCTGATCGAGCAAGGCTCGGACAGTCTGAAATTCACCAGACCGTGACTCGGCTTTTATTAGCGCTGTGGCTAATAAAACCTGTCTGGGCTTGGGAATATTGCCTGTCGACAGGCACGAAACAATCGGACTAGAATTAGGTGAACTAACACTATCGATAGTCTATAATGTCGGAGGTTGGTCCCTTTCGTCCGACTCCTGACCTAAATGCAGCAGCGAATGATGGCGCCTTTTACAAACCTTACATGTAGTAGGTTTTCTGCATTCAGAAACAATGTGATTACCGCCTAAACAGTTGAAGCAAATCTTATTTTTTGCAACAAAATCACGTCTAATTTCAACTGTCTGTTTTGAGAATTTCTTGCAGAAACAAAGTTTGTGTCCTTCTGAGCAGAATTCACATTGTATTGATGAACTCGTAGCCAACATTGCCTTTGGAGTATGAGCAAATGAACTTTTATTATTGTTGTTGCCCTGATAAACTGTTGCCCTCTTAGGCTCTAAACACTCTAATTCACGAAACCGATTTTCTATAAAAGTTTTAAACTGCTCGAAAGTTGGTAAGTCATTATTAGAGTCATTGTTGCAAATACTAAGCTCCCATTGTTTACGCGTTTCATTGTCTAATTTAAAGGTAACAATGTGTATGATAATGACATCCCATGTACCCACGTTTATCGCCAAATTACTCAACGCATTAAGACAATCGCACGTGGTATCAAGCAACTCCTTCAAAGCTGTAGCTGATTCCACCTGCATACGTTTTTGACCGAACAACCTCCTAAGAATACAATTTGTTAAGTATTTCTTATTGCTATAACGCTTCTGTAACTGAGTCCAGCACTGAATATAATTGGCATCAGTTACAGGAGTATGACGTATTAATTGCTCTGCTTCGCCAGAAAGGTGACCTTTTAAATAATGGAGCCTTTGCACATTATCTAAAGAATCATTTTTGTGTACTAATGATGTAAAAAGATCATGGAATGTTGTCCATTCATCATATTTTCCTGAGAATATTGGAATGGATATTTTGGGCAACTTAACAAAAGAACTACTTGATTTATTCGTACTAGTTGAAGCATTATCGTTTTGGTGTTCAGAATCCTTAGCTAACCGAATTTTATTAAGAGCTGTTTTCATCAAACTTTTATAAATAATATAAGTGTCCTCTGTCGCGTCATAGATATCAACTACTTTCTGTACTATATCTTCTGCTTTATAGCGTTCATATAATTTAGTGTTGTTTTCTTTAAACAATGCCCAATCTCATTCCAATAATTCTTGCCTTGTTTCTATGTATTCTGACGTTAATCTGTCCTTACTACATTTCTTAAAATTTGTCAATCCCTTTGTGATAACATTCTGTTGATCCTTTAAAACGTTAATTATTCCATCCATTCTTATGATCGCCTTTAGGTACTTAATAAATAAATAAAATGCGTTTTAATGGATTTGAACTACAAATTTTTACAAACACAACAAATGTATACGTTGATAGATAAAATCAATATAAAAATACAAAATGGAAAACACCTTTTTTATAAGAGATAAAATATGCAAAATTTCTGAGTGTTACAAACTTAAGCAGTAAACTTATAAGTTCATAACATCCGACAAATTTTCTAAGTTGTACGATTTTATCAAACAAAATAATACAAATCCCAAATGACAACTTAAAATACAAGTGTTTTGGAAACACAAAATCTGGTGGAAATCGGGTATAGGTTCCCCGTTCCCCTGTTTTCTTTAAAATATTCTAAGTCCTAATTCTATCATGCACACAAATTGGTAATATACTAACGAAAGTTTTCTAAGTTTAAAATGTTGTTGAATTTTTACAAGTCCAAGATTACGAAATAATTTTCTAAGTCGAAACTTCTTCATTATTTCTTCAAGTTTAACTTCTCGTTGGAATAGAGTTCAAAATCGTTTGACTCGACCGTTTGTCCAATTCGTGGACAAGAGAAATAAATAAAATGTACTCACAAAACTGTACTTCACACAAACACCGATTTCAACCTGCAAGTGGCGCCCTCTGTGGTCGCTATCTGAAATGCGCGTGACGTCACCTTTGACGTCGCGTGTTGGCTGCGCCTGCGTCACCTTGCCGTTATCCAGTGAAGTGTTGATCTGCAAGTGGCGCCCTCTGTGGCCACTCCTTGAACTAATCCGCTAAAGCTGAATCAGCTCACCGCCAATGCTGGGCGAAACTGTCGCAGCTGGTGCGGAGAAACGTGTACCTTGCTGCAGCGATCTACTGCAAGTACACGGACCGGAGAAGCGGCCTACGGTGGCTACACTTCTATCAAAAATCCTGTCCAAATTACCCGGCTAGTAGGACCAATGTTAAATACCAGAGGGTATTTAGGGAAGGTTGACCTTTAAGGTACACTAGTGGGAGTTGTAAATAAAACCACTGTGTACTGATCTGATATGATAGCTACTTTATTTAAAAAAAACTGTTTCCTTATACTATTTGCGGTAACGAAACCATAGCGACCTCTAATTTGATGCCAACGCCATCTATCGAGCACGCAGGAAGCTTTACAAATAATCAAGTCTTAAACACTTTGGTTGATTTGATATTGAGAGCGGCATAGTAGCATTGTTTGTAATTGAAATCCTTGGTCTTTATTGTTGTTTCATTTTTTGTGTCTTGTGTTTATTGTTTTCATCATTGTTTATGATTCGGTTTGTTCTTAGCTGCCCCCGAATTATTTTATGGTCGGATATGGCCCTACCTGCCCATTCGCCTTTAAAATACTTAAAGAGTTTTTCTGTTGTCTGTGGCGTAATAGTGTGCTCCAATTGTGTACTAGTGTGTACCTAATGTTGATGTTAATTGTTCATCCGGTGTTAATGAGCAAGCTAGTTGGGGGCTGCTCAGAATTCGGGGTTTAGTAGACTGCCCTTGTTCGTCTCTTTTGTTGTATTTATTACCTACCGTTTCGGCATGTTGTGGTGTATTTTTGTTAGTTGTTTTATGCGGTAGACTTTGCAGCTTATTGTTGTACTGTTTGTCGGCGCTTATGACCCAGCTATCATAATGTTGATCTTTGTAAAGGATATGTATGTTTCCGGGTACTGGTTCGCCGGCAGGAAAGTACACCAGTGTGTTCCCGTAGTTATTATGCACATGCACATTTACGAGATAGAATTCAGCCGCGGCGATTAGGTTGTCTTCCCCTCCCCAGAACGTCTCGTTAAACTGCGCGGTTATGTAGTTTGTTATCATTTGTTCCTGAGAGAGCTTGCTGTTAGGAATAGTGTCTTGAATGTTATTCCTAAGTGCTAAGCAAATCCTGGCGTCGTTGCGGTTATCCGAAACATACGTAGCGAGGTCTCAGCGTATTGACATATGGCCAAATGTTATCCCCATTAAGAGATTTAGTTGATGGGCGATCGCACTAAACAGACAATTTAGTTTAGAGACAGAGCTACAAAATTTTGACAGGGTCATGCGTTGATTGAGATTTATTAGATACCCTCTGTTTTTCTATTGAAATATACCTTGTTATGCAGTTTTTGTTTTTGTTGAGTGGGCTTTAGGTTCATCACACATGTGCCTTTATTCACAAAAACTCTGGTAAATTGTTCGACAGAAACACGACAAAAAGAGCTTGCCTTAGACGCGACTTTATTTTTTATTTTTTTGGAAGGCTAAAGAAATTGCCAGACTGTTACGAAATCTAAATCGACACTATTATTTTTGTTAGAGTACATTCAATATAATATTTTATCTTGCCATTATCCTTTTACTATATACTAAATATGTAGCTTAAAAGTAAGCGTTGGTTCAGTGCGTAGCATCAAACCTTTAAACTTCGCCAGTCACTACGCAACCGTAGATATGCGCTAACGATGTTGAATCTTAATCTAACAAATAATCTACCGAACTTTGTCACTGGATTTTGGCCTTGTAATCGAAATAGAGCTGGGAATTTAATTCAGTCCTCGTGATCGCTACACTTAGTAGAAACAATTCAAGTGTAAGTCTTTTTGATATCTGGATCTACCGTTGGAGTTAGCGTTAAGCATGCGTTTGAACTATGGGAATTTGATTTATTAACTGAGTGATTAGTAGAACGCCCTGAAATACAAGGAATGATCTCACCGGGTTTTTCTTATTACGACGTTTCTGGTTCCCCGGAAACCTTCGGCAGACGATAAGGTCGTCGGATGCCCTGGATCGCTCGCTCTGGATCAGGAACGCACGTAGGCCTAGCACACCTCACTTTTGCACTTAATGTAATTATTTATCGACGCTTGAGTCATAGCCACATTGAATAAACAAAACACTCGATTTTATTTATTCTTTTTTTTTTTTTTTTACCGGCAAAGATGCGTTTTATCTAAGTAATTTTGTATTAATATTATAAAGCAAAAAATACGTGTCAAATATTTTTTTATTATCTGACTGACGGACTAATTAGATTTTTTTTTTTACCCAGGCATCATCCCTATTATAAGTTTTAACAACTCATCATCTTTTATCAATAAAATGTGTTCTATATCAATAAAATCTTTAAATAATAATTTTAGTATGGATATTAATTTTTATATTCTCCCATCTATCACAGATTAGATTCCAAGTAAACATGTTAACTTGTTAAAAATTAAATTTCCATCTGACGTTTGTCTCGCAGATCCCAACTATTATTCACCGGCGCCTGTCGATATGTTGCTGGGTGCTGACATCTTTTGGGATATATTGGAATCTCAACGAATTAAGTTAGGTGATGGGCAACCAATTCTTTGTGAGACTAAATTGGGTTGGTTAGTCTCCGGCCCAATTAACAGTTGTATTTCTTCTAAGGTTTTAAAATGTAATTTTATAAAGGTGCGTTCAGACTGTGATGTGAAATTATAATGTTGATCAACAACTCACAAAGTTTTGGCAACTTGAAGAAGTGTGTATTTCGTCTCCGTATTCCTCAGAGGAGAAGCTATGTGAGGAGCATTTTATGAAAAACACTACGCGTTTGGAAAATGGTCAATTTTGTGTTAGGATCCCTTTAAAATGTTCCCCGGACAATTTAGGCGAATCTTTGTCAAGAGCCAAACATTGTTTTGCTTCTTTGGAACGTAAAGGAGACAATTTTTTTTTGGGCCCACTGGTAAATGATAACGTATATTAATCATATAACACATAAAAAAAGTAACCATCTTATTATATTAACTGTGTATATTTAAACATTTCGCCATAGCCGATAACAAAACCTCCTCCATGAACATGCACCAAAACCGAAAGGTTTTTCTCTACTGTGCTTGGCACATAAGCGTTTGCAATTAGACAATTTTCTAATGTCTTTAGTAAATTTGGCCACGTATTTAAGCCAGGAATCGGCGGTTCTGGACATATTACTTTCTTGTCGACAGCGTCGTAAGGTTCCACCCAAACCGGCGGTGCAAGAGGTGCCTGAAAAAAAAACCCTCAATAAAAACCATCGTCGTGGTGGCCCGTAGGTTTTTTATGAATAAAAATAGTGATTGTAGATTTAAATGAATTGTGTGTTTGAACTGAACTATTCTATTAAAAATGTAGGTATATAGCTTTTGCCCGCGGCTTCGCCCGCGTGGATGTCGGAAAATAGTCCACAGGAGCCGGGATGCTACCGGGATTCAGAGTATCCTATGTCCTTACCCAGATCTGGCCTATCCGTACCTATGCCTTTCATCTAGACCCATTCAACCGTTACGGCATGAAAAGATAACAGGCAGTTAATAAATCTGTTTTAAGAGTTCAGTACCTAAAAAAAAAAATTATACCCTTAAAGGATGACGACGACGATGATGATGACGTCTTCATCTGTCAAGACCCTTTTTCTCAGGAACGCGTGTTGCACCAAGTTGAAAAAGATATCAAAAACTTAGATCTACGATTTCTTGGAGCTGTAACGAAAATCAAACTTCCAAGTCAACGCAATAAAAAATACGACCATTTATGCCGCATATTTTGACACTCGCAAATCAACCAGTCTGTTTGGTACTTCCTGCTCAAAATTCAAAATTCAAAAGTCATTTATTCAAACTAGGCTGAGAATCAGCACCTTCCGAACGTCAAAATTACATAAGACTATCCCCCAAAACGCCCACCACTTCCTAGTGGGTTAGCTGGGAAGAAGAAGTGGCGCAACAAACATGTTTTTGGCCCGGCAACATGAGCTTTGAAAAAAGGGGGGGTTCAGAATTATGTTCTGAATCCATGGTAACAGTTTTGGCGTCGATGTCCCTGACATCCTGTATACATGTTAGAAAAGTTAGTTTATGACTTTAAATTGTAATAACTTTTGACAGAGTGAGCCGATTTTAATGAAATAAAAACAAAATGTTAATTAATTCAAGATACTGACTATGACTATATTCCCAATCCCTTAAATCTCTTCAAAAAAGACACAAAAAAACAATATTACATGTAAATTTTAAAATCATTTTACCCCATTGTGGAGGAGGATTTTACAAAAACGCTGAAATGCATAATTCTTCATTTCTTACCAAAAGCACAAATTTGAATGTTCATATAACTTAAGAATGCTGGATTTCCTTCCTTTAGGATTATTCTTGAGACAAAACGTATCCTATGTCCTTTTCCTCCTGGAAAATGCCATCTATCTGCTTGCCAAATTTTGTCGAAATTCGTTCAGTGATTTAGCCGTGAAAAGGTAACATACAGACAGACCGACAGACAGACAGACATTTAATTTTGAATTTATAATATTAGTATGGATATATTGAGCTTCCTGCCTCGCTATTATCTCATTTTATGTTTTTGAAAAACACATAAATTCCGTCTACAAACCTTGTATTTGTCTAGGCCCTCAGGTGCTGTGGCGTACGGTATGTTATAGAAGACGTATAGATCCTCGCTGGTGTGAATGCGCCCGCGCACCGGCCCTTGCGCAGTTTTCACTTCCCGCCATTCGCCGTCACGCACAGAAGTACCACACACGTTCGCCACTTCATCGCTATGTTTTCAAATTGATTCACAATAATGCATTCGGGTATTATTGTAAGTGTTCTAATATCTCAACCAGCAGCGATAAGTAAGCAGATTTCTGTTATCAAAGTTGTAATATGATGACATGATTACGCATATTTAGAACAGACCAAAACAAAGTAAAGGTTTATAATTAATTACCTACGCATTTTGTTAAAATAAGTCAAATAATTTTCTTTAGCTACTTTATATTTATAAGCTTCGGAAATGTGATCTTTTGGCATTCCATTGCCATGGTATCATTTCAGTGTTCCTGTAGTTAGTCATTCAAATTTGTGCTTTTGCTAAGAAATAAAGAATTATGCATATCAGCGTTTTTGTAAAATCATCCTCCACAATGGAGTAAAATGATTTTAAAATTCACATTTATTATTGTTTTTTTGTCTTTTTTGAAGAGATTTAAGGGATTGGGAATATAGTCATAGTCCGTATCTTGAAATAATTAACATTTCGTTTTTATTTCATTACAATCGGCTCGCTCTGTCAAAAGTTATTACAATTTAAAGTCATAAACTAACCTTTCTAACATGTAGGTACCACATGTATGCAGCATGCCAGGGACATCAACGCCAAAACTGTTACCATGGATTCAGTACATAATTCTGAAACCCCCTTTTTTGAGGTGGAAATTATCAAATAACTTCCCCCGCTCTGGGCGGAGCGGGAGGGCGTGTCAGACTCTTACTGACTAACTACAGGAAAGTATGAATTTTGATAACAGTACAGGAACGAGACATTTCAACTATGCCTCTGTTTCTCGCCCACCAGCGTATCGCCATACCAATGTATAAAATATGATCATCCTATAGCGTTCCCACTGCTAGGACACAGGCCTCCTCTCAGCGAGAGAGAGCGGGCCGTTATCTACCACGCGTGCCCAGTGCGGGTTGGTGTGTATACCAGTTGGTGTTTTGCAGGCGGTGTATAATTATTAAAAACTCTGTAATTTATATTGGGTTAGTAGGTACAGCCTTCCGCAGCATACCGCAGTTTCCCGTATGTCCAAGTTCCCTTGTGACGATATGAAAGCAATGTGAGTGCTAAGACTACGAAAATAAGATTCAAAATCATTTCCGCTTGCGAAAATACTTTGCCATGCAATGCCGCACCGTGCTGCCCGGTGAGCCTTCATTTGTGTAATAAAGACAAGTAATTTGTGGTTATGCTATACTGGGGTTCTTACTTATACTTATTCCCTTCTCACAGATTATATTTTCATCGGATTTTTTTATGTGTAACACCTTTCCTCTCGCTTTCCTGTAATCGTTGGAAGAGATTTTGTGAAAAGGGACGGAAGTGTGTAACAGGAGGCCGGGGAAGCGCGCGCTATTTGATTTGACCAATGAGCGCGCGCGGTGCTTTAGTTGGCCGTCAGAGGATTACAACCCATTTTCCCAGAGGTTGTAAACAGTATGATGACCATGACGATGACGATCATAGTGACGGTGACGGTGACCGTGACGGTGAGGTTGACGGTGACGGTGACGGTGACGTTGGAGATGGTGATGGTGATGGTAATGGTGATGATAATGATGAATTTTGTTTATATCATAACATATAAGTCAGCCAAGATGTTGCACATCTTGCATGCCTTTGCGCAAGTGGAACCTGGTCTGTCTCAAAAATAGTAAACAAAAAACTCACACACTACTTAAAAAATATATATAAGTAGGCTGCCTTTTGGGTTAAGGCATATTAAGATATATTTTATTTGCAATACTAATGGTCTATTTTTTCAGGTGGAACGTTTAGAACAAGTCTGTCTGGCTTGCTGGCTGAGAGCCGCCCGAGCTGTGCAGAGAAACAGGCAACTGGATGAAATCAGGGATATGGAAATTCAGCCAATTGATGTTGAACACAGCAGTAACATCCCACAACCACCTCCTATGCCTATGACTGTTACGCCTGCTAGTTACAGAGCAGTACCAACAATTACTATGTCCAATTACAAGCGTGCTGCTTCTACTTCCCGCCACTGTATTTTTAGGTTATGTGAAAATACATCGAAAGATTACTGATTGATCATTCATTTTATGTTCCCCGTTGTGCTCGTATTTGTGACCACCATTTGAATGAACCTCATAATGACTGGAATAATTTATACACAATGAGTAACTGTTCAGATTTCACTGCATCTCAAATGGACGGCTTATGTTCACTACTTAAAAGTAGTGCATTTCGAAATTATAATATTGAAAACATAATTCAACATAATGCCACATTATGCAAATATTGGTTAGGCTTTACCCACTATCAATTTGAACGATTATTAATTGAGATTCCATCTATCAGTGAAAGGGTTAAATCTCCTAAAAGAAGTCTGGCTATGTTCTTAATGAAACTTCGAACAGGAGATAGTAATGAACGCATAGCTTCTCTTTTTAATGTAGCTTCATCAACTGTGTTCAAAAACCTTAATATTGTCAGGAAGTATTTTGAAGACCAATTCATTCAATTGCATTTAGGGACAAATAACACAAGTATTCAGGAAGTTGCTCAATATAACTTGACAATACAAATGGCTTATTTGGTAATCCAGACATGGATCCTGAATTTATGCCAGCCATAGTAACATGTGACGGTACATACATTTACGTACAAAAAAGTAGTAATTACTTGTACCAAAAGGAAACATACAGTTTGCATAAGTTTCGCAACTTGATTAAACCGTTTTTACTTGTGTGCTGTAATGGTTATATCCTTGATCAGAGTCAGATACTTCTATTATGCTTAGATTGTTCACTGACAATAGTCCACTGCAAAGCTTTTTCAGAGAAAACGACGTTTTCATTCTTTTTTGTTTTCTTCTTGGTTTTAGGGATGCAATTCCATTCTTGCAGCAGCATGGTTACAAGGCTTATATGCCTGAATCTTAACAGGCTGGTGAATATCAATTGTCGACAATTGCAGCCAACAAGTCCCTATGTGTGACCTTGTGTAGGTGGGTGGTTGAAGTTGTAAATGGCAGATTTAAACGGGACTTTAAATTTTTCCGTCAGGAATACTTCAATACAGCATCCACCCACCTGATGCTTGACTTAAAAGTAGCAGCTGCATTAATAAATCGATTTCATACATTAATCCGTGATAATTTTTATGCTGAAGAGATACTAGCGATTGCTCAAGCAAAACTAAACACCCCAAACCATTTAGTCTCCTACGTGGAAATACACAATTTGAACAGAGTGAGGGTGCAATTTGCCAGCATTGATGCTAATCTTCCAGAGCTGGATAATTTTCCTCAATTGACATTCCAGAACTTAATTCTATTCGCTCTAGGAATTTATCAAATTAAGCAATCTCGTTCGTACTATGGTGAGCATGTCAGGGCCTCTGGACAATACAAAATCGAGGTATACCGGCAACCTGTCCATGAGTTTGGTCCAAATAATTATCTTCTACGAGGTAGGATACAATCAAGGCACACTAGTAGAAATACGTATTATATTTATATACTAATTGACACCACCCCATCAATTTCTAACAGTAGGGCTGCTCTTGCTGGATATTGTTGTAATTGTTTAGTGGGCAGACGCACGGTCGGCTGCTGTGTACACGTGTTGTCTGTCGTATGGTTTTTGTCTTGGGCACGGCATCAAAGTGAGGTTGAGCCACCTGCATCTTTTTTAGATGAAATACTTCTTTTAAGAGATGACTTTGAAAATGACGATGATTAACAGTACGCATTTAATAAATACTTTGTGTTACGTATGTAAGTGGTTTTTTTTTCTCCTTACACAATCACCTTAGAACATTATATTAAACATCTAATCCATTTTCGTGAATCAGACTATCAAATCGTGAAAATCTTATCAAAATCTGTCACATACTACAAAAATGACATTGTTTTATAGTATTAATTATTGAACAGTGCACTATTTCAACTTTAAATACCAATGAAACCTATTCACTCATTAGACAATCGCTCTTGTGGGATTTAAGGTTATAGTGAGAGTAATGTTTTGATTGTCGTATTT
The DNA here is from genome assembly GCA_947364205.1 of Agrochola lota. Taxonomy (NCBI): domain Eukaryota; kingdom Metazoa; phylum Arthropoda; class Insecta; order Lepidoptera; family Noctuidae; genus Agrochola; species Agrochola lota. Next base: position 23,951,080 of record OX376221.1, read on the forward strand.
CACAGTATTCCGGTTACATAAAGATTTGCTAATATTACCACTGTAATCTAGAGATTATAAGGAATAAACCAACATGCAATTCATTACTATACGCCACAATATGTGGTGGGCCCATTCCCCAAACAAAAAAAATTGTCTCCTTTAAATCTAAAACTCAATTTTGTAATAGGTACAAGGAGTTCATGATGGAATATGAAACTTTAGGTCATATGTCTAGATGTAAAACTATTGATGATCAAGCGTTTTATGGAGTCCAAGCGGATCACGGAGTTCTGCGCGAAAGCAGCGCCACCACCAAGTTAAGGGTGGATTTTAATGCAAGTAGTTTAACTAGTACTGGTATTTCTATTAATAATATCCAGATGATTGGACCCGTTGTACGGGACGACCAATCGATCCTGTTGCGTTTTAGACAACATAAGTACATCCTAGTTGCTGATGTTGAGAATACAAAATAAAATAATAAATAAATGTACCAGCAGATAGTTGTTCGTCCAAATGATAGGTATCTTCAGCAAATTATTTGGCATTATAATCCGTCAACTCCATTACACGCTTATCAACTTAATACCGTGACCTACGGCACGGCCAGCGCGCCTTACCTAGCAACCCGGTGTCTTCGGCAGTTAGGGCTAGAGTGTGTTGATAAGGAGATTGGTGACGTCATCCTCCACGACTTCTACGCGGATGACTTGCTCACCGGAGGAGATGACATCAATGAGGTCAAAGAGTTGCGTCATAAAGTTATTTCAACTCTCGCTTCAGCGTAGATGAATCTAAGAAAGTGGAAGTCGAATGACATACAATTGGTAATTGGTTCTGACTTTCCCCAGTCTTCACTGGATTTAAATGTTGGTGGGTTTGAGTCAACCAAAACCTTAGGCATAGGTTGGTAGCCACTGTTACCTTTGGTTTCCAATTAGTCAGTCAGTTAATTTTAATAACACAAAACGTGACATGCTTTCGATTGTTTCACAGGTTTTTGATCCGCTTGGATTATTGGCTCCGTATGTAATTGTTATGAAAATTTTACTTCAGAAATTATGGTTGAAGAAACTGTCTGGGGTTGAACAGCTATCACCGGACATTAGTAACCTTTGGAATGAAATGATTATTAATTTACCTAAATTAAATGAAATTCATATTCCACGTCGAGTTTTAATTGATTGTTATGAGTTTTTAGAATTTCACATTTTTACTGATGCGTCTGAACGCGCCTACGGCGCTTGTCTGTATGTACGAAGCGTTGATAAGCAGGGACAGGTTTTAGTGCGTTTATTGTTAGCCAAAGGTAGAGTAGCGCCACTCAAGCCGACGACCATACCCAGACTTGAGCTATGCTGTGCTCTTGTAGGTGTACGCATCTTTGAAAAGGTTGTGGCTGCAATACAAGTCAGCGCGCGGCGACTTTCTTTTGGACTGACTCCACTATTGTTTTAGGGTGGCTAAAAATGTTACCAAATAAATTACAGCCGTTCGTTCATAACAGGGTTGCCGAGATTTTAGATAAGACTGGTGGCTGTGAGTGGAGACATGTTCCAACTGACCAAAACCCTGCTGACTGTTTGTCTCGTGGATTGGACATTAATTTATTACCTACTTTAGATGCTTGGTGGTCCGGTCCTATAGTTTCTTAATGGATGAAATGTCATATTGGCCTTCTAAATTAATGAATTTCAATAACGAAATTTTGCCTGAAATGAAATTAGACCACACCTTGCATGTTTTATTGAATAACAGTGAATTTGATGAATTGATTAATTTTATAAAAGCCCAGGCTGTTATAAAAGCTTTTAAAGATCTTAAAATTAAATCAACAGAAGATCTATGGGGAATGTCTGTAAAAGTCTGTAGATCTATCATCGAAACCATTGCGCCTTATTTAGCTTTCATATTTAACATCAGTGTAGACCAAGGAGTCTTTCCGGATCTCATGAAACACAGTAAAGTAATTCCTTTGTTCAAATCCGGTGATAGTAAGGAACCCAATAATTATAGGCCTGTGTCAATTCTGCCAGTTCTCAGCAAGGTGTTTGAAAGGTTGATGCTCAATCAAATGTTACGTCACTTTAATAAGAATTCCATCTTTCATGAACAACAGTACGGTTTCACCAAAGGGCGTTGTACCACTGACGCTGGTGTCACCCTCATAAAGAACATTTTTAACGCCTGGGAAGAAGCACACGATGCCATTGGAATCTTTTGCGATCTCTCGAAGGCGTTCGATTGCGTAGACCATGAAACACTTCTGCTGAAACTTGAGCACTATGGGATTAGGAATACAGCTCTTGATTTACTAAGATCATACCTGAAAGATAGAAAAGTTAAAATTCAAGTAAACGGCGTAAACTCATTGGGGTCTGAAATGGCAATGGGCGTTCCTCAGGGTTCGATATTGGGTCCATTCCTCTTTTTAGTTTATATTAATGATTTACCACAATTACTTCAAAATCAACCTAAGATGGTGTTATTTGCAGATGACACATCGTTGATATTTAAAATAAACCGACGGTCACAAAATCTTGACGACGTTAACAGCTCTATTCTTCAAGTCCAAGATTGGTTTACGGTAAATAATTTGGTACTAAATAAAAAAAAAACCAAATGCATTAGATTTAAATTACCTAATGTTAGAAGTAGCGAATGTGACATCATATTGAATGGAGAAAAACTAGAATTTATTAATCAAACCGTTTTCCTAGGAATCACGCTAGACGAGAAATTACAATGGGGACCTCATATAACAATTCTTGCGGGGCGGCTAAGCTCGGCCGCTTATGCTGTTAGAAAGATACGACAGTTAACAGATGTAGAAACCGCGCGTCTGGTCTATTTTAGCTACTTCCACAGTATTATGTCGTATGGCATTTTACTGTGGGGTCGGGCTGCTGACATTGAATCCATCTTTATTTTACAAAAGAGAGCTGTCAGAGCCATTTATAATCTACATCGTCGCGAATCTCTCAGGGAACTATTTAAAAAGATTAATATTATGACGGTACCTTGCCAATTCATTTATGAAAATATTATGTATGTAAGAAAAAATCTACATATCTTTAATAAAATAAGCGATAGACATAATTTTAATACTAGAAATAAAGATAAAATAGATCAACCATTTTTCAGATTATCTAAAGTACATACATCTTTTATGGGGTACTGTGTTAAATGTTACAATAAAATACCTTGTGATATATTACAATTAAATGAAAGAAAATTTAAAACTCATATTAAAAGTACACTCTGTAAACAAGCATATTACAAATTAGAGGATTATATCCAAGATAAGAATGCTTGGAAACATGCTGGTCCTGCTCCATAGGACAATTTAGAGTCTAGACAAAATCAAACTGGTTGCTTATTAAATTATGTATTTGTTATTTTTTATAACACTGATTTTACATTCTGTGATTTCTTGAACTCACACACTGACTTATTAGTATTACTTGTTAAAATGTTAGGAATATCGTATAATTTTACAATGTTTGTAAATATGTGAGCACCATGTATCTGTCACATATTTAATTTATCTGTAATTGCTTTATTTTTCATTCTTTTTTACCTATCGCGGTATAGTAATCTTATTCTAGATGCATCGTCTTCACATATAATTATATAATTAATGTATGCAAAATATTGTGAAAACATTTTAAAAGAGTAACGGTGGAGTTTCTTGCCCATTCTTCTCCATACGAAAACTACCTTTTGGAAGGGGCGACTAGAATCAATTCTATTTTTTGTAAACTTGACGTTCATAAGTGCCTTTTAAGTGCCTAATTGAAATAAATTGTTTGACTTTGACTTTGACTTTGACTTTTACACGGCTTTCAAACCTTTTAAGACTTCAGCGAACAGTCGCCTATGTTTTACGCTTTATTGACGCATGTAGAAAACAACCTATTCGCGTTCCTCTTTCAGTGCATGACCTAGAAAGGGCTTTAAACTTTATCATATGTTTATCTCAGAGGCAATCTTTTAAAGACTATAAATTATTACTTACTAATAAAACGTTACCCAAGAATAGTGAATTAAATAAGTTTAACGTTTTTTTGGATGAGAATAATATAATGCGGAGTTGAGGTAGATTACAACATTCCGATTTTCCTTATAATAAAAATTTCTTCGATTCTTATCCAATCTAGTCATAATTTCTCCAACTTACTTTTTAATTATGAGCGTAAAATATTGTTTCACGCTGGACCCCAGTTATTGTTGGCGTCTATACGAGACACGTACTGACCCATTCGAGGTCGCAATTTAGCTAGGATGTGCTGTAAACAATGTGTTCGTTGTTGCCGATTTAGAGGTGAAACTGTAAATCCTATTATGGGAGATTTATCACAGCAGCGACTTCTAGCAGGTTTTCCTTTTGAAACTTTGGACTATGCAGGTCCTATTCAGTCAGCTGTTCGTCAAGGTCGTGGCTGTAAATTTGTAAAAGTTTAAATAGCTATTTTCGTTTCTTTTTCTACGATATCAATTCATCTTTAACTAGTCGGTGAATTCACAAGCAATACTTTCATTATGGCTTTAAAGAGGTTCATATCACGTAGAGGTAAGCCGAAAAATATCTACTCGGATAATGGCACCTCATTTGTTGGTGCATCTAATGACCTTTCTAGGTTTATTAAGGCGGGTTGCGATTCGCTATTCCACTGACCACTGACGCCGTTATCATCGAACCCCGAAGATCTGACGCCGCTCACACCCGGACACTTTTTAATTGGACGTCCTATGACCTCGCTGCCGTCACCTGATCCAGTCCATCAATTCTCTGATTTTTTTTTTTTAGAGCAGATGGAGCAAAGAATACATATCGGACCTCCAACTTCGCATGAAATGGCGAGCATGTAAGGGCTCCTTGAAGCTTCATTCTTTGGTCCTGTTAAAAGAATACAACCTCTCTCACTCAAGTGGAAAATGGGTCGGATCGTAGCTACGTATCCAGGGACAGACGGCTTAGTTAGAGTTGCAGACGTCAAGACTTCTAGTAGTCTGTTACGCAGATCATTCAGCAAGATTTGTCCGTTGCCTCTATACCCGGAGTCTGAAGATTCTTAGTGGTTGAAAGACGGGCTTTCAACGCCCGGGGGTATGTTCCCGCAAGCGCCTACTGAACTACGCATACACTTAATGTTGAGACTACGTGGATTATGGCTAAGTGCTTGTTCACGTTGGAACGCGCGGGCGCGGTGGCGAAATAGGCGCGGTAGACATCGCGAGCTCGTGTATATCGAAATATTTTTGGGAAAACAATCGTTTAATATACACGTAGTCGCCTTTGTATTATGTATCTTTTGTAGTCTTCAGGAAATAAAAAGTTTAAAATACCTACAAATATATCATATTTCCAGCATAATAATATGTATTTCATTTACTCACCCTCCATATCAGGAAACAATCCAGCAATTTCCTTCCATAGTTTATTAAGAACATTTCTGTTCATATGATGACTGTGTTTACTTTGCCAAATAGGAGTTCTAGCCTGAACAGCACTAATAAACTCTTCTGTATTGAACGACATGAAAGAAACGTGCTATCGTTTCTAGCGACAAGTTCAAACTGGTTGAACTTACCTGACGTCGCGAGTGAATCGCGCGCTCCGCCGCTAGTTCGACGTGAACACACACAAACGTCTCAGTCGTTTGATAATGCCGCGAGCGGGCCGCGCGCGTCGGTCGCTAGCTTGCCCGCTACTTAGACCGCACGTGCGTTTTGTACGTGAACACTTGGATATAAACTCAAGTGTTTGATATTTCGTGACCGCGCCCGCGCCCGCGCCCGCGAGTCAACGTGAACAAGCACTAATCGTTTTTATTTTTAACGTCTGTCGACCGACTACCTTCTATTATAATATGTGTAGAATAAAAGTGTACGATCACATCAAGCAACGTATTTTTTCATTATTCCCGTAATTATACCTGGATCTATCCCGCACAAATTCAAAGCAACGTGCGTAAAAAATTACAACTCTGCACTAAACCGTTTTATATGATTTTCATCAAATAGTCAAACGTCAGCGCAGCGGAAACTTGAATAACTTGGTAAATAAAGGACGCACAAATTTATTTAAACATACACATTTACCTCTCGTTACACACTAATTATTGAATGTATTTTTTTTTCTTGTACTTTCATAGGAAAAAAAAAGTTCCGCTGGGATGACGTAGTCCCAGCGGAAACAGTTTTTGTTGAATAGCTCCCCAATGGTTGGATACACAAATTTTTACTTACGATAGGTACACAATTACACGACGTCATACACTAAATATCTGCTAAACTGAAATTAAGAAATCCGACATTTTTCCGCTGCGACTACGCACACAAATAGCCTGCCTGGCTGCGAACAACTTGGAAGTAGCGCTCGCCGGCCGCTGCCGCGGCACCGCTCACTGCTTTCGCTCAGCTCGCGCGCGGTTGTTCACAGTTCTAACCTAACCCATTTCATATTCTGTTAGCTGTTCCATTTCAATAATGAGGACGGTGCAAAGGAGGAAGCGCCGATCGCGAACAAACAAGAACCGCTGCGGCAAAGCTCCTACGGGCCCCGAAGTGACCCTGCGTGCCGCAAAGCCGAACACACCGGTGTACATCTCCCGCCTGCATTACACCAGTAAGGCGGAGGACATCGTGGAGTACGTGCGCCAAAAGACGAGGTACACGCCGAGGGTGCAGATATTAGACTCGCACCGGAACGTCAACTTCAAGGCGTTCGTCGTGCGTGTACCGAACTGTTTTCTGCCCATCGTCATGGAAGAAGACTTTTGGCCGCAGGACGTGGTGTTCCGTCGCTTCCGCGGACAAGTTCCACACGACAGCACAAAGTCAAGTTTATTTATTAACAAGTTTTTTTGCTTATATTAAAATATGTATGTTTAGGTTAAGGTATTTTTCTATGTGCCTGTGTCGCCTGAAATAAATTGTATTATTATTTCCTTTATTTAAGTTTTTAACATATAAAATACATTTTTAAATATTTCTTAAAAACTATATAAAAAACATTTAAAAATATAAAAAATAGTGTTCCGCCGGTGTCGGGAGCAGGGTCCAAGCTACCGGTGGTTAGGGCTGCAGAGACAGGAACCTCCTCACAATGCGAGCCGTATCGAGGAGTACTGCCTTCTGAATCAGGCCCTTGATCCAACCGCCTAACGACAGCCTCGAGAGATGTTGGTCGAGGCCTTCGGCCATCAGGCCATTGGCCGTTACGACAATCGGTACAATGATAGCCGAGCTCACATTCCACATGTCAACAACCTCGTGTGCTAAGTCGAGATATTTTATTTGTTTCTCTTTCTCAGCTTTCACGAGGTTCTCGTCATGCGGAATGGTAACATCGACTATCATTGTGCGGCGCGCTGATCGATCTATCACCACTATATCAGGCTTATTGGCAACAATAGTCCTGTCAGTAATGATAGATCGATCCCAGTACAACGTGACATGGTCATTTTCGAGAACTGGGTCGGGCACATACTTATAATACGGTACCTCAGAGTCAACAAGTTTATATTTCAAAGGAAGTTGCTGGTGAATAATCCTGGCCACTTGGTTATGCCTGTGTAAGTACTCGCCGTTAGCCAGACGCGAACAACCAGAGATAATATGTCTGATGGACTCACCCGGACGATGGCATGCCCGACACACGTCAACCGTCCCGTCCTTCATAATATGTCTCCGGTAGTTATTCGTCAAGATAACTTCGTCCATAATTGCACAGACAAAACCTTCAGTTTCCCCGAAAAGGTCACCGAAACGTAGCCAGGATACGGACGCTAAGAAATCTACACCGGGCTCATGAAGAGCCCGATAGTAGCGCCCGTGAAGCTCCTTGCTCTGCCATACCTCCTTGCGGTCATCTGTAGTAAGTACTACAGGTTTGCGGTAGTTCTCTTTAGCCATGGAAAGCGGGGTGAGTCCCTTGTCCACTGCGACCACATCACGGTGCATACCCACTTCGGCTTTTAAAAAATAATCCCTGAGGCTGCACACCTCGCGGATGTGGAGGGTCTTAGCGTTTAAAAAGCCTCGACCCCCGCACTTCCGCGGGATGTACAGTCTCATCACCGATGAACGTGGATGATGCATCCGGTTTGCGGTCAGGAGTGTACGGACCCTTCTGTCCAGGGCGTTGAGTTCGGTCTGAGTCCATTTGAGTATGCCGAAAGAGTACATCAAGACCGGCATGACCCAACCGTTGAAGGCGCGCACCTCGTTTCCACCCGAGAGAAGACTAATTAATACCTTCTTCAGGCGACCAAAGAAGCGTTCCTTCAACGATTGCTTCATGTCAGTAACGTTGATGCCTAACGCTTCCAACATACCCAAATACTTATAGCTTTCGGCTGAGGAGAGGGATCTAAGGTGTATGGAGTCCGAGAGTTGAGTTCCCTCGGATTCCATAATCTCCCCTCGCTTTACATGCATGACTGCACATTTGTCCACACCAAATTCCATCCTGATGGCGCTACTGAATGTTTCAGTTACCTTCAGTAGTTCCATCAGTCGCAATTTGTTGGGGGCAAAGAGTTTCAAGTCATCCATGTAGAGGAGGTGAGATATGACCTGACCACCTCTCCTCAACCGATAGCCCAGACCTGAATCCTCTAGCAGTGTGCTTAGAGGATTCAGTGCTAAGCAGAACCAAAGAGGACTCAAACTGTCGCCCTGAAATATTCCCCGTTTAATCCATACAGGCTCATCATTCCCCTGGATCTGTCGACATCCTGGATAGCGAAGGACCGTCCTCCATTGCCCCATACACGACATCAGGAAGGTGCGCAGAGTTGCATCTATCTTATACAATTCCAGCACCCTCATGAGCCATAATATGTATGTGGCACCGAGTCGTAGGCCTTCTTATAGTCTATCCAGCATGTCGACAAATCCTTGCGGGATCGACGAACCTGTTGGCTTATGGCCATGTCGATGAGGAGTAGCTCCTTAGTACCACGGGACCCATTCCTACATCCATTTTGAGAGGCAGACATAATTGAATTACTGTCAATGTGTGTGTTGATTTTCGCTCTCAGAATGGATGTAAGAAGTTTATAGACCGTCGACAAACATGTGATCGGTCTACAATTCTTGGGTTCCGCAGGACTACCTGACTTATGGAGCAGGTGGGTAACGCCTGTTGTTAGTGACTGTGGTAGCGACCCAGACTCTAAGGATGACTGGAATTGAGATGCTAGGCGAGTGTGCGAACTAGTCAGCCATTTTAACCAAAAGTTGTGCAGTCCGTCTGGTCCCGGTGATTTCCAATTCGGTAACGGACGGACTGCTCTGGCTACGTCTAATGACGTGATTGATACAGGTTCCATTTCTGGTATAGTTTCACACACTCGCTCGACATCTTGTATCCAGTCAGCCTCAGCGTGACAGACGGGTACCGACCATATGCTGCGCCAGAATGCACTCGTGGTGGCATCATCTGGGCGGCACACGTCTGTCACATTTTGTTCAGGCCGCTCCCAAGCTCTATATACCCACCTCTCATCGCTCATCGTTGAACATGCGATTCTGTGTGTATCGGTTAACCCGGCGCTTATACCGCCGAATTCGGCTCGCCCATGCACAAACTTTCTGCTTCAGGAAGTCGATGCGCTCTGTGACACGGGACATGTATTCTTGAGGACTGATTCCAGTCCCCGAGAATGCCTGCCTTACAAAGCGCATCACTCGTGGTCGTGTATTGCCCTCCCTGAAGCAGTATAGTTTGCCGATGAGTACCCTGGTCCCATCAATACGTCGCTCGATCCTGCACTACCAGGCTGGTACGGCTGGTTTTGGTCGAGTAGCTTCGTCACAGTTTGGGAACTTGACGTTAGCTAAACGACATGCCGCAACAGCCGCACAATACAGGATCGAGTGTGTATCAATGAGATCCTCGCTGCTCTCGAAGAAATTCTTAAGCTGCGAGTCCAAGGCACACACCAGCGCCCTATTTTTTTTGTGCATGGGTAAGCGTGGAAGTCGGGGTCTAAGGTCGGTCAGGGTGTGCCTATACTCGCGAAACGCATCCTCCAGGGCGCTCCTCAGTCGGACATTGCACTGGCTACTTACTGTGTCAACCCTATCATCCCCCTCTTTAACATCATGGTTGAACCGCGGCGGGATTGCATCAGTATTTGACGTTTGTGCCGCGGTTTGTGCCGGAGTTGATACGGTATGGTTGCTCAGTACCTCTGAGCGCAGCCTATCAAGTGCGGCATCGTCCAACCTATGATTGCGTTGGATGACACGCACCTGATCCGACAGTCGTTGGGCCGAGACGTTGACGGTTGGCTCTAGTTCCTGAAACAGAGACAGCATCCTAACACGGTACGCAGTGAGGTTAGTTCCTCCCTCTGTAGACCCGTAATATGCGCGCATGACGTTCTCATTCATAGACTGAGTCCATCTCATGCGCTGCACACAACCACCGGCAGCGGGGACCCGGCTCGGGGCCGGTTGGCCCCTAAGTCCCAAGCTTCTCGGTGGCCGGCCTCTCCCTTGCCGACGTATAGGTGTTGGTGACGTGGGCGGGGAGAAATACTCGTCGCTCGAGCTCGACGCAACTACCACGGCCTGTGTCGACACAGCGCTCACGATGCGGCTGGGTACCGGCGGTGGCGAGGCGGAGCTGAGCGGCGAGTCCGGGGGTAGTAGGCGTGCACGGCGAGCTGCTGATCTCGTCAACATACTTATTTGGTTTTCAAATCTTTGTATACGGGAGTCCGAGTTTGACAGCGTCATTTTGATGTTTCTATATTTCTTTAGTTTTTTCATTTTAGTTATGTTTATTGTATAAAGATTTATTTCTTGTTTATTTTATTTGAGCTTTTTGTATTTTTACGATTTTTACGAAGTACGGAATTATTTAAACATGTAAATTATGTGATAAGAAAAAACTTGACGTCGTTGACGTATCAGTGTTGCCATTATTATCAAATAATCAAATATCCAGTATTATTATTATTATTTTAAATGTCTTTGACATATCTCGGGTACCTAGGGTCCCGGACCTTTGGAAGGCGTACGAGGGGCCGAAGCCAACTCGCAGAGGCCCCTTAGACATTTTTATGTATTGAGGCACCAACCGACGATTATCCCTGTGTGCACTAGTCAAGTGTACCCAAGGACATCCCCAGGTTGGTGCAGGACTATTGCAGAACATGGAAACAAAATAAATTGGGCTATGGGTTTGGGTGGCTAAAGTTTACTGGTGACCTGGAACTATGGAAGGACTATGGCCCCTGCCTGATCAATGATTTTTATGTACACGGAAAAATGGCAGGGGGTGACTTGCACACTCAATAATGGGCCCCCGAAAACTGTCGCTAGCGCATAGTGACGTAGCAACAAGGGGGCAACATGTCCTGAGGTGCCTGAGGAGTGGAGAGGTATTCCACGGCTTTCTTTATTATTATTATTATTTCACCCAGTTCAATATTTTTTTTAAATCTATATTATTAAAACTCATGTCAAGCGTAAGTGATGTAAGTAGTATATACGTAGTTTGGAACCAGGACGTGCGTTTCCACGTTACCAACTATACACGAGCAGTACGCAAAATTCATGTATACTTACATTGTAATCACAGATTTAATAATAGCATTACTATGTATACCTACTACTACGATACTCATATGTGAAAGCATGAAGACCAATATCGACATAAAGTGAGTAAATCATTACGTACAAAGCTGTGGTTTTGCCAACGAGCCCGGCAGCCGAGCCGGCGCCGGCGGCGGCGGCGGCGCACTATGTGGAGATTGAGTCGGTTTCGGGTCATAAATCCATAACTTCCAGGTTTTGATAGTTAAACAGCAGATTTTTTTTTAGGTAATCTATAATAAATATACTTTAAAATAATATACAGTTTATGGATATAAATAAATATTTAATAGTCATAAAAAAACCAAAATATGAAATATTGAAAAATGGTCAGAAATTTACGACTATCTTTAAATAATGTGACCTAAAATGTTATAATTAATACAAAATAAACCATTAAAATTACTGTTATTAATTAATAAAATAAGAAAAAAAAAACATTTCAATGTATTATTCTACTAGCTCCAAAGCTTCATCTATAAGTTCCATAGACTCTTTATTGGTAGGTTTTCGGTTTACGCTCGGGGCTCGAGCGGTTAAACTTGTTATGTAAGGGTCCGAAGTGTACAAAAGTGTATGTAGAACATCTTCATTTGTAGCTACTCTAGAGCATTTTCTAGCATGATGAAGTCTGAATCGTTTATAGTCTTTGTTCCTTGATTCCTGAGCATCTTCGGAGAACTGTCCAAGAGGTAAATATTCAAAAACTTTTAAAAGTGTGTGCAAAATAGCCAAAGCGCTTTATATTAGCAATAAAATAAAATCAGCTGATGATAAAATAAAAACTACCTGGCAAATAATAAATAATGAAACAGGTAGGAAAAAACAGCGAAATACTGAATTTAATTTAGAGACTGCACATGGCCCTATCAACTCAGATGTAGAAATAGCTCATGAATTCGAAAACTTTTTTGCTAATATTCCCATTAAAACTACTGAAGCTATAAATTCCTCACCCGCGCTTTCTGCTGCCTTACTTAGACATAATGTGAAGGCATGCCCTTAAGAGTTTAGGTTTCAGCATACAAACCCACAGGCTGTTATAAAAGCTTTTAAAGATCTTAAAATTAAATCAACAGAAGATCTCTGGGGAATGTCTGTAAAGGTCTGTAGAACTATTATCGAAACCATTGCGCCCTATTTAGCTTTCATATTTAACACCAGTGTAGACCAAGGAGTCTTTCCGGATCTCATGAAACACAGTAAAGTAGTTCCATTGTTCAAATCCGGTGATAGTAAAGAACCCAACAATTATAGGCCCGTATCAATTCTACCAGTTCTCAGTAAGGTGTTTGAAAAGTTGATGCTCAATCAAATGTTACGTCACTTTAATAAAAATTCCATCTTTCATGAACAACAGTACGGTTTCACCAAAGGGCGTTGTACCACTGACGCTGGTGTCACCCTAATAAAGAACATTTTTAATGCCTGGGAAGAAGCACAAGATGCTATTGGAATCTTTTGCGACCTCTCGAAGGCGTTTGATTGCGTAGACCATGAGACACTTCTGCTGAAACTTGAGCACTATGGGATTAGAAATACAGCTCTTGATTTACTAAGATCATACCTGACAGATAGAAAAGTTAAAGTTCAAGTAAACGGCGTAAACTCATTAGGGTCTGAAATGGCATTGGGCGTTCCTCAAGGTTCGATATTGGGTCCATTCCTCTTTTTAGTTTATATTAATGATTTACCCCAATTATTTCAAAATCAACCGAAGATGGTGTTATTTGCAGAGAGACATCATTGATCTTTAAAATCAACCGACGGTCACAAAATCTTGACGACGTGAATAGCTCTATTCTTCAGGTCCAAGATTGGTTTACGGCAATTAAATTTAAAAAAAAACAAATGCATTAGATTTAAATTACCTAATGTTAGAAGTAGCGAATGTGACATCATATTGAATGGAGAAAAACTGGAATTTATTAATCAAACGGTTTTCCTAGGAATCACGCTAGACGAGAAATTACAATGGGGACCTCATATAACATCTCTTGCGGGGCGGCTAAGCTCGGCCGCTTATGCGGTTAGAAAGATAAGACAGTTAACAGACGTTGAAACTGCGCGTTTGGTCTATGGCATTTTACTGTGGGGTCGAGCTGCTGACATTGAATCAATCTTTATCTTACAAAAGAGAGCTGTCAGAGCCGTTTATGATTTACATCGTCGCGAATCTCTTAGGGAACTATTTGGAAAGATTAATATTATGACGGTACCTTGCCAATTCATTTATGAAAATATTATGTATGTAAGAAAAAATCTACATATTTTTAATAAAATAAGTCATAGACATAATTTTAATACTAGAAATAAAGATAAAATAGATCAACCATTTTTCAGATTATCTAAAGTACATACATCTTTTATGGGGTACTGTGTTAAATGCTACAACAAAATACCTTGTGATATTTTACAATTAAATGAAAGAAAATTTAAAACTCATATTCAAAGTACACAATTTAAGTTGTATAAATTATTATATTTTATGATATGACATTGGTTTTACATTCTGTGATTACTTCCTCACACAATGACTTATTAATTGTAACTTTTTTTTTTTAAGTCGTCTACTTTTACAATGCTTGTAAATATGTGAGGGCCATGTATCTATCACATAAGTAATTCATTTATCTGTCGTTGCTCTCTTTAAAAAAATCTTTTTTTCCTATATTGTGGTATAGTAATTAATTTTTTTATTTTTACATGCATCGTCTTCACATATAATTATATAACTAATGTACCTACATATACAAAATATTGTAAAACATTTTAAAAGAGTAATGGTGGAATTTCTTGCCCATTCTTCTCCATACGAAAACTACCTTTTGGAAGGGGCGACTAGAATCATTTTTTTTTTTTTGTTTGTAATTGTTGACTTTCAAAAGTGCCTTGCAAGGGCACTATTCTATTTGAAATAAATGATTTGACATTGACTTTGAGGTAACACTGAATAATGCCGAATGACGCTTTCCCCGTGAATCAGGACTTTATGGACAGATGATGGCATATAATACCACATATATTTTTGTTTATAATAATATTTATAAACATATCGTTGTGCTGTATCGAAAGCATACTGTTCGAATTTCGTAGCATTAATTACTTTTCGCTTGACATAACTTGAAGTAAAACATAAAATCGTTTTATCAATTCGTCATCCACACCAGTAATTTCTGCACTGCACTGATAATTTTGAAAAAATCGTCTAGTTGTATTACCGTCATTGCTGTTACCAGTACCTTGCTTAGGTTTATCTATATTTAAACCAAGTTCTTCTCTGAACCTTCTTTGTACGTATGTCTTATTTTGTTTTTTCAAGTCTTTATTTTCTGTTGTTGTTGCAGACCATTTTTCGAAGTCTAGATTTTTTTTATTTAGATTATAAGATATATGTAAAATTAGTTCCATAAATCTAATCCAGCAATACAAAGTCGAAAGTCCATATTGATAAGAATTTTCATCAACCAGTTTATTTTGCACTTTTTCAAAATTGTTCATTTCTGTAGGTCTTGCACCAAATATAGTGCATACAGCACCTGATGAAGTTTCTGAAAAAACTTGAGCCACTTTCCCGTCAACCATTGTTAAAAATAATGTATGTTTGATTTCAATACCTTCACCATTTATATTGATTAAGCTTGGTGTAAGAGCGTCTTTTTGAGCTTTAATTTCATTAACTACACTTGTAGTCTTCTCAGGTGTCTCTTTTGAAAATTCTATTAAAATGGGCCTACAAAATCTTACTGATAACGGAGCAGGGTTTTCCCACCCAGATTCATTTGTATTTATATTTACTAGTTTCAGAGGCACTAATGAAGATATAAATAAATTTGTGTCAGAAATTAACTCACTCTCTTCAGCTAAGACTTGCTTGTATTCACTTTGTCCACTTGAGCCATCACAGCCCCACTTAGAATACAACATTAAATGTGTTATACCAACTTTTAATACACCATCGATTTGTAAAACTCTTGCAATAGTGTGATCCAGCAGATCTTGAAGTTTTACTTTTGCTTTAATATTATTAATTTCTATGCTTGATCTTGATGTGTAGCATTTTCCTTTAGCTTCCTGAATTGACTTATATGGTGGAAATAATAAGCAATTCTTCGCGATTAAGTAATTCCTCATGTTTTCATACTGTGCCATATTAAGGTCCAACTCTATTAAAATACTGAGAGCTTCATCTTTAGAGTACGCTGTTAAATGTCCCGGTTCATTTAAAAGATTTTGACGTATTTCCCTTTTTTTTTTCATGGGCAATGCTCGTAAAATTTCGACAGTGAATGCATCTTCTGTTTCTCCTTGAGATCTCAATCCCTGATGATATGAATTCAGTTTAAATTCAAGGCCACGTGTTTCAAGCAACTCCTTGTCTTTTCGTCTTTGTGTTCTATCAGAACTATTTTCGTAGATTTTAGAAGGGCGTCCTCGCTTCCCCGTCGATGTCGAAGGTTCAGATTCACAAGTAGGATCTTCCAGATTTACAGTGAATATGACGCTCAACCACACGCTATACTGATTTTTAAAAAAATCCTTGTTTCTGCCAGATTTACTGTAGCGTTGACGAAAGTTAGTAATAAGATTTTTTTGTACATTTGCGACAATTTTAGCGATGTTTGCCTCGGAAACGTTGATAAAATTATTCCGTATATAACATGTTAAAGCATCAACATAATTCCCGTCACTTTCAATTAAAACAAGACATAGGTCGCGTCTGGTACAGTTGAATTCACTCATTGCGAGAAGGTAGGTAGGTATGCAGAGGCCCTATTTTATACAAAATAATTGATTTGAAACGTGTGCAAAATGTGGTAGAAAGAACAAATTATCATTAAGTGGTTATGAGGTTTCCGATATGTTTTATTGATAAGTCATTGTGCGTGTGAACTAAAATATGGTGAGAAATACTCGATACGTTATCTAAACATAAACTGCAACAAAAAAATACCACAAGTATAACCGAGTATAACCAAGTATAACCACAAGTATAATCAACTAATAAATCAAATAGCATCACCTACGTATTTATAAGATTTTTTTACTATTTCATGTTATAATAGATTAACATATGTTGTGCAATGAAGTTGCAACTTTTTTTTTCTTCCTGCATAATAATATTAAATTTCCTATCAAATACCATCATTTACAGACCTTCGGCAAATTTCGGCAATTGTCAAAACTCTAATTGAAAGTTTCAGATACGCAAAAATGATGTCATGAAATAAATATTTCTAGTAAATATGTTAACAAACATATAGCATATTTATACATACCCGACGAAAGTATATATTATAAGCTTTCTGGAGTGGTATAATACTTGTATAGTTTACATTGCTAGCTCACTAGAAAATAATTCTGAAAAAAATAAAATTAAGATGTTCTTGTGATAATTTTTGAATCATCGTATTTAGATGCTCTTTAATATAAACCAGTACCAGCCACATACATAATTTATGTATAATATAGTAGATTAACTTCTTAGCTACAGTTTGAGGTATAATACAGGTATCTACGCTGATTTTTACAAAATGTATTTATGGCCAGGCTCTCTTAGGCGCCTCCACATAGTGCGGCGGTGGCGTGTGGCGCGGCTCGATCGTTACCTACGATAGTCAGCCGGTGTATGGCGGCCGGCCAGGGAGCCGGCCCGTCTGGCGCTCTGTGCGGCGGCGCATGCGCGGCGCGCCGGCCCGGCGCCGCTACCGGCGCGCCGCACTCCGCGCCGGACGCCGCCGCTGCCGCCCGTTCCCGCCCGTAGTCGTCGCCGCACAGAGCGCGCACTACGCTGACACGGCGATCGCTGCCTCACATACTTGTGTTCACCACAGCAATGTGTTCGATACGTTTGAATATTTACACACACACGTGACTTTCCTAATACTATTACGCAAAAGTGTTAACTGAGAATGTGTGTAAAATAATAAAACGTGCGTGTGACTGTTACCGGATTGTTTGTGCGTAAGTTTTCGTAACATCTCTACTTGCTCCTATTTTGTCGCAACTAATCATACTTTAGAAACCGTTACAACAGTACCTAACCATTAGCTTTGTTATTATTTCAACATAGATTTTAAGATTCATTCTGTAAAGTGACTCTTTCATAGCTTGATGGAAAGCAGAGGCTATAATAAAAATAGTATTAGTAAGTTAGCAAAAACACAGATCTGCGAAGTTAGGATTTGCATTTATTGTGTTAAGTTCACGTTGTAGGTACACACAGCAATGTACATAATTATTAATACCTACAAACAAGTAAGCACTCAATCTGGGGGCACTGGGGGGCACTGCGGGGCCCGGCAGTGCCGGAGACCAAGTCGAGCAAACACAAATAAAAAAAGGCACAGCCGTACCATCCATTTTTCTAAGCCATTCAAGATATTTTCAACCCACCTGTAACTTCGTTGTGAATCAAGCTAGAAGCCTGAATTTATGTTATTGAATATTTAATCCCATCAAGAACATAACGTAAAAAAATTCAACTCTCGCAACTCAGTTCTTCTACCGCAAAAATATGTGAGATCTAATGTAAAACCAAGTATGTTAATTTATTCAATACCTATCTATGGGAGCATCTATTTAACAGATTTTTCATAAATTGCTACCTACATTTTAAAGTATCAATATTAGACATCTTTTTTTCTTTAATAAATAGAACGACTTAGCAATCGCACACGGCATTAGAATCTATATACGTACAACGAAACCTACATAATATTAGCGCTGTGAGCGCTTTATTTAATAAGGACTATTTAAATTTAAAATTATAGTAGACTAGCTTTTGCCCGCGTGTGCAAATCTAGCTGAGGATTACAAATTAAAATTTACTTAAAATATTTGAAAATCATGCATAATGGTATTAAATTAGAAAATAAATTGAACAATTACATAATAATTCATACTCCAATTATGTCAGACCTAAATGAGGAATTATTAAAATGTCAAAAAATCTATGTCAAAGTAGATACTTAATTAAAATAAGTATCAAAATTATTTAATGTCAATATTAATAATTGTAATTCGTCATTTAAGTATTTGTCAATAAATAACATTTATCAATTATTATTATGAACAATTTATTTTCTTAAATTGTGAAAAATTTAATTATTTATGAAGTCTGGAATTTTATTATAAATGCGTGGAGCCATACCCAGGACACATTTGTTTACTAATGCGGTTTTACATTTATAATTATTGAAAGAATTTTTGTACTGACTACGAATTGGACCATTTCGTACCATTGTCATTTTTTCAAAAAGGTTGGGATTTGTTTTGACGAAAATAGTAATTTCTAATATGTACTCGTATATCGCCGGTAGCGTAAGTATTTTTAATTAAAGTACGGTGCACAGCTGTCATCTGTTTTAAGACCACACATGGCTCTAATGCACCTTTTTTGTGCCTTGAATTACTAATCCCTTATTCGGGGAATTACCCCAAAAAATTATTCCGTATCGTAGAAGTGAGGCTACTAGACCATGATAGGCAACAAGTAACGCGTCTAACCATCTAGCACAGTGTTTTTCAACCTTTTTCATGACGCGACCCCCATAGCAAGAATTTTTTTTTCGCGACCCCCTTCCCTCCACTGTTTATAATCTGTATTTTATTATAATACAAATATCAAATACGTACAACTTTTTATTGTTTTTAGGGTTCCATAGTAAACAAGGAACCCTTATAGTTTCACCATGTCCGTCTGTCTGTCTGTCCGCGTGATAGCTCAGAGACGGTTAGTACCAGAAAGCTGTAATTTGGCATATGTATACATATCAATCATGCCGACAAAGTGGTAAAATAATGAATAATTTTTTTTAGGGTACCATGTCCGTCTGTCAGTCGGTCCGTCTGTCAGTCGGTCCGTCTGTCTGTCCTCGTGTTATCTCAGAGACGGTTAGTACTAGAAAGCTGTAATTTGGCATATGTATACATATTAATCATGCCGACAAAGTGGTAAAATAATTCATATATTTTTTTAGGGTACCTGCCACGTAAAGTGGGATTGCTTTTTTTTTCTCGTCTGCCCCATGTCGTGGGGCATCGTTAGAAAGGTCGTTCAAAAATATTGTGTGTTTGTGGAAACCATTTTTAGATTCAGGGATCCGTTTGCGAAATATTAAGCTTTTAACTGATTTTTTTGTTAGAGTCGTGTCCCCCCCTGCCATATAAATGGTTGTACTTGGATTTGTGAAAAAAATCACAGTAGTAGTATATAAAAATAAAAAATAATAATAATAATCATATATATATATATATATATAACGAAATTAAAAGGAAAACTTTCAGAGCTAAGTAGGCTGTACAGGTTAACGAGTAATAATCAACCAACTTTAATATGCGGTTTGAAAAACAAGATCTCCCATACATACCGTATGGGAGAACATGTTTTTCAACTACAACGTTAAGTTTGTTCTTGGGATAAATTCATCCCAACTACGGAACCCTTCATTGTGTGTGTTCCGACACGCACTTGGCCGGTTTTTTTTTTTATAATGACGTATTGGCTAATTACATAATTAACAGACATATTACATCGCGATAAGATGAATTTGTGGGGACAGCGTATCCCACTCGCATCCTAATTAAATTCTAATGTCGTATAATTGATGGATTTATGAGGATCATGGCTACGAGGGATTTCCCAGTAGAGTAATTACGTTTTTAAATACAGCTATAGATGAGGCAAGTTCGGGAACTAACCTAAAAGCAAATCTATTGGAATTATCTAATACAAAGTTTAAAAAATATATTTTTAAACATTTTGTTTATAAAAATATATTTTTATGCTTTTTTTTTCTTTTACTGAGGCTTCGCGACCCCATTATAGAGAACCCCCCCCCCCCCCACAGGTCCCACAGGTTGAAAAACACTGGTCTAGCATATTTACTTTTCTAGCCAATTGAATAAGTGCATAGGCAGATTTATTTATTGTTCTATATCAGCTTTCCAATTACGGTTATTGTCAATATGGATACCTAAAAACACACTTACTTTTATTTCTTCTATTTCGTTGCCATTGTAATTGACACACATTTTTGGAGTTTTTTCACTTTTGGCAAATCATTTAATTTACATGAATGATTTGATGAGAAATTAAGGTGGCCCAAGCACGCTACCTTAAGGCACTCCATATTTTGAAATTCGACACATACGTTTGTAGCGGCATCTACATCGCTACATGCAAACTACGCATCAAAGACATGACGTCACACAACATCCTGATGACACACAAATCCTGCATCGCGCAATTAGAGTTTACCGTGCGATAAACATATATACAAGCTTCCCGACTTCGACCTCTGGGCAGTTGCCCGCCAGACATCACACCCGTCTGGTCGGAGGATCTTCCCTTTTCTATGGGGGATGAGTGAACTTTACACCCTGTTCCTCATACCCCTAAACGTTCGTTCAGTTTTGGTTTTTGCGCACACTCTTGTGATTTCAGTACATTACACTCTATTACTTAGATTTGATTCTAGTAGTTTCAAAAAGTTCCCTCTGATGCCATAGCAATGCTATTTGCCTAGAAGGATTTTGTGTTCAACATAATCAAAGGCTTTAGTCATGTCTATGTAAATTGCGCAGATGGGAGTTTTTTTATCAACAGCAGACATAACATTATTTAAAAGGTCGAAAATAGCCATGTTAATTGTTTTACTTATCCGGAAACCGTTTTGTTCTTTGCAGAAAATATTATATTTGTGAAGATATTGGTATAACGAATTATAAATAACTTTTCAAAGATTTTGGAAAATACAAGAATTTTGGGTATTGGCCGGTAATTTATTATATGCACCTTGTCTTCCATTTTGTGGAGCGGTTTTATTATGACTTTTTGACCTCCACCGTAAGCTCCACCGTGAGCGCCGGGCGATCCACACAGTGGTGCCACCCGGGCGTTCGTTGTGGAGGCGATCGGCAGCAGTGATATCTCGCGTCCGGCCCTGGTCCAGGCCATGGCATGGAGCGAGAGGGAGTGGGAAGCCGTCACCTCCTTCTGCGAAGCAGTAATGCTCGCAAAGGAGGAGGCAGCGCGTGAGAGAGAGGCAAATCTCGCGCCCTCACGCCCCTAGCCGCCGCAGGAGCCGCCCTGGGCATCAGGAATCGCAGGCTGATTCCTGGTCGCCGTAGGCGCGATGCCTGCCGGGGTCGCGGGAAAGTCCAAAAGGGAAACCGTGGCCCCTGGCAACGTACAGGTAAAACTGAAGGAACACGGGTGGGTTTTAGTCAGTAAGAGTCTTACACGGCCCCCCGCTCCGCCCAGAGCAGAAGAAGTTATCTATTTACTATCTGCCATGTGGCCTTCATTTCTTTTGCGATCCTTTGTGCGGCAGGGCCGGCGGCAGTGCCGCCGGCATAGTGTGTAGGACCTATAACATTTTTTTCATGCTGCGTAGTGTTTTACCTTTTTTGGTTGAGTGTAGTCTGTAAGCCCACAATAACCGTCTCTTTCTTTTACTACATTTTATGCCATGAGACATCCATTTTACCTGTGTGTTAGTGTGTAAATTTATTATTTTATCTGGAAAACTGAGATTGTAAAACAATGAGAACATATAAAAAAATATATTTTAAGGTAGATTAACATCATTACTTTCGTAGACTATTTTGAAAGAAAAAACACGTGATTTAAATTAAATTTATCAAGGATCTCTTAGGAGCACTTTTTTATCATTTATAACTTCCAGTTACAACTATATGTAAACGGGCACGCCCTTTATGCCTGGAGGCTTTTTATTTAGATATTATGTGCTGTTTACGATTAGTTTTTAGGGTTCCGTAGCCAAATGGCAAAGAACGGAACCCTTATAGATTCGTCATGTCTGTCTGTCTGTCTGTCCGTCCGTATGTCACAGCCACTTTTTTCCGAAACTATTAGAACTATACTGTTGAAACTTGGTAAGTAGATGTATTTTGTGAACCGCATTAAGATTTTCATACTTAACTAGAAAAAAAAAACATTAAAATTTGGGGGTTCCCCATACTTAGAACTGAAACTCAATTTTTTTTTTTATCATACCCATACGTGTGGAGTATCTATGGATCTTCAAAAATGATATTGAGGTTACTAATATCATTTTTTTCTAAACTTAATAGTTTGCGCGAGAGACACCTCCAAAGTGGTAACATGTGTGTGTGTCCCTTTAACTTCTAAAATAAGAGAATGATAAAACTAAAAAAAAATATATGATGTACATTACCATGTAAACTTCCACCGAAAATTGGTTTGAACGAGATCTAGTAAGTAGTTTTTTTTTAATACGTCATATTTGCTAAATATTGTACGGTGGTACGGAACCCTTCGTGTGCGAGTCCAACTCGCACTTGGCCGGTTTTTTATTTCGGCCTGAGTATAGTTCTCGATGATTTTGTTTGGAATATTGGCGTGTGCTAGCTAACATATGGCTAATAATTTAAATTATGTTTTGTGTTGCGTAATGTAAATTATTTTGAATACTATTATATAGAATCTTTTTTTTTTTTGTTCTTCTAACTGAACAGACAGCTGTGCTGCTGGGGAGTTTGTTGCGCCACTTCTTCTTCCCAGCTAATGCACTAGGAAGTGGTGAAGGGTGGGCGTTTTGGGGGACTGTGTTCGAAAAGTGCTGATTCTCAGCCTAGTTTGAATAAATGACTTTTGAATTTTGTTTTTTTTTTTTTTAATTTTAACATTTTCTATAATTTTAAGGGACGAGTTTTTTTTTTCTTTATTTATTTAAGGAGGGTTTTAACCTAGACAGATTATGCCACCCTTATTGTGACCCGTTTTATTGACAGATATGAAAATTCAAATGTATGTTTTTGGTAAGTAATGAAGAATTACGTGTTTCAGCGTTTTTGAAAAAAAATCCCCTGGGGGGGTAAGTAGGGGATTTTAAAATTCACATTTGTTATGGAAATTTCTATGTACCTCTTTTTAAGAGATTGGAAATATAGTCATATTCCGTATCGTGAGTCAAAGTAAAGTCATAAAATTTATTGGTTAACATGTTTTGTTTCGTGTCATGCAGAGTTAAAGTTTACCAGTGTCTTCTATACATGGCGTTGTGGAAATAATGCGATTTTCTGCCCGCGGCGTTATTGTTACTGTTTTCCGCCGGAGATTGACTTTCATACGTATGCAAAATGGTATATCTTTATTATATCCAGCCCATTAAATTTTCATATTCTAGCAAAAGATGACAAAATAAAAATGATAATGTTTACGTATATTTTTTTTGATGTTGAGTAGGTAATTATCAAATAACTTCTCCCGCTCTGGGCGGAGCGGGAGGGCGTGTCAGATTTTTACTGACTAAATCCACCCCGTTCCTTCCGTTGCCTGTGTGCCGGGGCCACGATATCCCTTTCGGACAACTTGCAACCCCGGCAGTTACAACACGAATTTACTTACTGCCATACTATCCATAGTGGATATGGATATACTATTCATACTAATATTATAAATGCGACACTAACCTGTCTATTACCTTTTCACGCCTTAATGATAGATCGCCCGGAGTCCATCGGTTTTCTGTCACAGCACCGTGATGATATACAGTACAAGTTTCAAATTTGCACGAAAATATAGAATATTTTTTATCTGTTTCACATTGTACAAAAAACGGTTTCTAAACACAACTTACATTAGCACGCGATGGCGCACAGAGTGTTCACGGGGCAGCGCGTTCGCGCTCGCGTGACTTATTTCACCGCCCGGCTACCGAAAACGCATGGAGTCGTCAACATGTCGGTATTCTAGCGTAATCAAGTTTTTTGAAGTGAAACTTCTTTATAGACGGGGGGTGTTAGGATTTTTCTGTCACAAAAAAGCGTTACGGCCGCGTGGAGGGGGTAGACGATATATCGCGTGAGAGGCGGCAGCGCAGCGGCGGAAGGAGAGAATAGATTGGAATCTCAAGTTTTTATATTGAACCGATTTGAAAAATTCGTTCACTGTTGGGAAGCTACACTATCCCCGGGTGACATAGGCAATATACACGATTATTTTTAAGTCGTTCTGGAGCCAAAACACAGTGACTCCAGACGATTAATAGGTACTATTAGCATTGTTATTGTTTTTATAAGACATCTAATATAGAAGTTAGAAATTTATCACTTTTATTCTGTCATTCGAGTTAAATCTTAGTAGCGCTTACACAATTTCATTCATAAACGCAAGATCGTACGCGATCCGCTCGGTGATGACGTAGCGCGGCACAGCTGTGCGTGTGCGAGTCCGGCTGCAAGTAAGTACCTGCAAGTAGGTATTTCATTTCTGGTAGGATAGGTTGGTGTAAGTTCATTCACCTCGTTATCTCTCGTTTGTATCGGAAGCACGGCACGGTGTTGACCACTATCACATCTCCTCGTAAACGAGAGAAACTAATTGAAATTTCATTCACCACTCTCGCATCACGAAACCATTAGTACTCGTACCTTTTCAACTAGACACGACGAGTACGCTTGGGAGTTGTATTTAAGGCCTTGAATCTAGTGTCGACCAATCGAGCTAATAGGTACTTAATAAGCATACCTACCTACCATATTTATGATAAATAAAAAGAATACTGCCTAAACTAATTTTTATACGACAAATGCTTGCTTGCGAGTAGCTACGCGGCTTCTACAAAGGCAGGCAATGTAAACAGAAAAAATGAATCGTTTTATCTGTCGAATAGAGTTCATTATAAGATGGTGGTGCCCTTTTCTATGAAAATATTGGACCGAATTAAGACCTTATTTTTATACACTTAACCGCGGAATTCGGTTGTGCATCCTTTTGAAGTCCGGTCGGACACTTCTCAGAATAATTTTAGTAAACTGCGTACCTACTTACCTTGTACCTAGTTTGGTGAATTTTCTATTTGTTACCGTTTACGGTTAAGAAATAAAGTCTGAATTCGCTTTTCGTATTTTTATTTGTGTACCTATTTATCTATTGCGTATGTGTGTTTATGCTGTCTGATCGATGAATGGATTTTTCAATGGGTACCGTTCGCAAGTGTTGTCGTTCGTCGATAGGTGGATATATATTCGGTGGGATAGGTAGGTTGCGCTGTCGATAAGTACTTAGTGCTACCCGTGCGAAGCCAGCCAGTTTTATGGGCAGGTTTTCAAATTGAACAAGTACATTAACAATCTGCCCGTAAAACTTCAAGTAAAATTTTTGTTGCGATTCGTTTTGCTACTCATCCGTTCCCATTCGTTTTTCCACTTGTCCGTTGCGTAACTATACAGGCACAATTTTTAATCAAACGTTAGCTTAATAAAACCAAACTGACAGATTTATAGATCGTTAAATAGGTTCTATCCTAAAAATAATATTAGATAAATACGCTCCAATAATAATAATTGGTTAACTCCAATAATAATTTATCAAGTACGAACACATAATTTTTTTTATTTTATAAAATTAAGTTATACCTACTTAAAGAAATAAGTTTTCTTTTAATACGCACCAGCCAAATGTTTACAACTTCTGACGAGCGCAAGTTCAACATCGAGGTCACCGTACTGCTGGAAGGACCAGACAAAGTTTCATAAAAACTGCGTACTGCTAACAGGACTCGTGGAAATCTTCCGGCAGGACGCAAACCCATCCTACTGCCAGAACAGCTTCCAGCAGGACAAGTCATTGGGCGATCTATCATTAACGGCTGAACGGATTTAGATGAAAGGCATACGAATAGACCATGACCTGGATTGGGACATAAGATACTTTTCACACCACCTGCTCGACAATGTCAAATTATATTTCATGCAAAACTAACCCAAAGTAAGTCATTTAAGACCTGAGGTCTAGCAGGGCATAAATATTGTACTGAATTTCATTATGACCCGCTGGTCATTAATGTGATTTGACTTTGGAACATAAAGTAGAAATCGCATACGAACATTTACGATAGTTAGTAGGTACATACTAATTCCATGCATTCACCATTAAGATCTGCACTATAAGTAAATTATTCGAAAATCAAACTGGCCACCACGAGTAGAACATAAATAATAAGTTAATTTAAAAAAATTATACCTACCTTCTTTGCTGGCACCGACCTCAAAAAAATAGGCCCCTAATTTGTTTCGTACATACTTTTGATTTCGTTTTGTTGGTTAATTTCGAGAAGATATAAAAATATTATTTCATAATTTTGAGGTATTTTTTTTTTAAATTACTTTTTTATTCAGTTTTAAGTAAAAACTGGAGTATTTTTAATCGACTTCCCAAAAAGGAGGAGGTCATCAATTCGGTTGTATTTTTTAATGTTTGTTACCTCATAACTCCGTCATTTATGAACCGATTTGGAAAATTAATTTTTTATTTGAAAGGATATACTTCCCGATTGGTCCTATTTTTATCAAAATTCAGTTCTGATGATGGAATCCATAAGGAATTGGGGGAACTCCTCAAATATTATAGGCATACACATAGCGATTTTGGTATTTTCAGCAATAAGTTAAGCATATGCATTCAAAAAGTATCATTTGGTGAAGTGGAACTGATGAAGAAGACCACAGATGGCCACCACAATTCCTCAATGAAAAGTATTTCACGGGTGGCGCCATACGTATATGAACCGATTTGGAAAAATATTTTCTTATTTGAAAGGATATACTTCCAGATTAGTCCCATTTTTATCAACATTCAGTTCTGATGATGGAATCCATGAGGAATTGAGGGAACTCCTCAAATATTATAGGCATACACATAGCGATTTTGGTATTTTCAGCAACGAATGCATTGCTTTCAGAAAGTATGATATGGTGAAGTGGAACTGATGAAGAAGACCACAGATGGCCACCGGAACTACTCAATGATAAGTATTTTACGGGTGGTGATAAAATATCTCGATTAAAATAATTAGCGACTATGAAGCACATTCTGATGAAAATGGTACCATTGAACTGATCTGAAGATGAAGCCGGAAGGAAGGCACCGGAACTCCGTCATAAAACAATGCATCCTAGCCGTGTTTGGGCTTATTGGAATTGCCATGGGGTGCACTCTGCCTATAAATGATTAATGGTAGTATCCTGGAATCAAATTGCGCTACTTGAGTCATCTGCTATGTGTGGCCTTGATTGTTAGAAGACAGATTTCGTTCTCGCCTCGTTATTTCCGTCATTGATCCTGTCGTCGTGTGGTCGCTTTAATAATTCGTTCGCGTCCAAATCTGATAAAACTATGCCTTCCAAACTTCTGACGAATATTTTTTTTTTTTTACCGAGGAAGATCACAGATCTTTCGAGGATGGTAACCCTATAATTTATGGACTGTGACCGCCCAGCTTAATATTAGAGGCAGCATTCGACATTCCACATCTCCGTTGTAGTGCTTGTTGGTGGTATGGGTATCACTTTGAAAACTATAAATTAGCATATCTTTTTATTGGATGAGACGATTGCAATGAAACAAAAACTAAATGTTACATCGTGATTGTTTTCTATTTACAATTTTAATAGCACTGTAATTAAAGGAGAATGCCGATTGATGTATGGAATTCCGTACCAAGTTGCATCAAAACAAAACTTTGTTTTTTATAGACTACATATAACATAATTAACTCCTACAAATGTTCTTTTTGTAAACAAAATCCGGGTTCCAAAGTAATTGCATAAAATCGAAGATAACCTAAAACTATATTTTAGTCGTCACTACCGCGTAACCAAAGAGGTACCAATATCAGTAAAAGATATAATAAAACAAGCGCGACTAGTCGAATGAAAAATACGCTCGTCGAGAGAGCACCTTCAACCATAACCATCCACATCCCATCATCCTCCTACCCATAACCCAATTTATTTAGGGCCCGCACAGCATGCTTTCTACAACCATAATAACATGTATCATGCATGATACATATTCGTGTCATCTGCGTGCAGACTGCATAGATCATGTCATGACGTTGTCACGACTAGGTGATAGAAAAATAAATAAGTAATACAAGTTCCGCTAGATATTTTATTATGAACAAAGTCAAAAATATTTATTCAAAATATACATTCTTAAATTAAATAATATTAAGTAAAAACGTGCTAAAATGCACGCATGCATGTTACAATGGACAGCACCCACATTTTGTTCATTCATCAATTTCATGAAAAAAAATCATCTAAAATGTTGCTGGAGCAGTTATATCATTATACCCGACCCAGCTCATAAACCACACTACTGTCATTACATGTTATGTAGCAGCCCACTGTTCGCTTGCCCACAAGACAGCTGCAGCAATAACCTACTATGGCTTCTAATGTGTTGACCACATTATCATCCCTGCTAATCAATAAATATGTGTGATAAGTGCGACTGTTGACATGTCTCAATTTAATCCTACCTCTTAAGAGGTAATTATTATGCCCTAAAATCAATGGTACATCGTCTTCAATAGTATTATTCACCTCAACTGTCAATTCACTCCAATGACCATGATCCAGATGGTGCCGACAGATTCGTGCTGCCGGTGGTATATAGAGTTTATAATTTAGTAATAACCGATCCTTTATAGAAGAGGGTATCAGTAAACGTTCTGTTTCAAAACAATCAACAAATATACAATGATTAGATGTGCTAGCAGCACGCCATATACACAGCAGATGTAATTTTCGATCTAACTTGAGAATTTTGTAAGCTTTGTTGTGGAAGAGGGGGTGGCAATAGCAAGATCGCCACATGATCGAGCAGCTGGCAGGCCAGCATCTGGCAGAGCAGGGCGATTGGAGTCATGCTGATTATGACGTTGCACTTCCCTTGTTGCTGACCTCCACCAAGCAGCACACACTCTTTCCATTCTTGAGACCTAAAAAGTAACAAGTATGTAATACCTATTCTAATTATGTAACACAACATTCAAATGAATACAAAACATCTTCTAATGGGATATTTGACTTGATAAAAGTATGTAAACTATATAGTTATATTAACTATAATAAATAATGTATAGTTATAGTTGTAGTTTAACTATATAGGTATGTAAACTATATACTGACGATTAAGCAGTTTTAATGTCAAAATAGGTATCTATACCTAAATTATTCTCTAATTATGAAACTGTCATATGAAATATTTATAACCAAAAATATTTACCAAGTGAAGCGGAACACGTCTCATTAAAATGTTTCTTTCTTGTCGATCTTGCTCACCGGATATGTTCTTGTTGCTGGCAATATAGAATTGCCACAAGAAAGACATACTCTTCTATGACCAAAAGCAGGCAAGGGTAAAGCAGTTTCTTCATTGATAGTGTTTGCTCGATCTCGTAGTAGTGTTAAACACTCTGTACAAAGCACGCTTTCTGAAGACAGCTGCAATAAATAAAGTAGTGTTTTTAACTTTTATTATTACACGTAGTCTGTTTTCTAGTTTGACAGTAATTCTAAACTAAATCCCTAAGTATCTGCTGTAGGTAATGTATTTTAAATGTATAAAGTCTAAAACATGCACAGAAAAGTATGAACTCTGCTCCTAAGACGGCCTACTAATTGATATTCAAAGAGTAAAATAAGATCTGCTTACCTGAGAAGGAGGTATCCAAGACTATAATAAGTTAATCATTGAAGTAGACGCTTGTTCTAATGAATGCGTACGCAGGTTTCTAGGTATCAACAGAGAATAATTGATACACCGGTCGGCCCCACGTCTCGACATTTTCACAATAAAATACAAAAAGTTCTACTTCTCAATAAACTAACAAGGCTTCACAAAATCAACACGAAACGAAAAACACAGATGTATTAGAGGCGCTAGCGCATATAGAAATAAAAGATGAATGTTGCATCAAATAAATCAATTTATACTGTACAACTACAAATGTCAAACTCAAAATGTCAGCCAGACCGGCTAGGGATGCGATATCGATCTAAAATCGATAAATCTATACGAGTAAAAGAAAACATTCTTTTAATCGATCATAAATATTAAATCGATTCTAGAACCCCTTAAATCAATAAAATATACACCATGTCATTGAATTCTACAATAAACCAGACATGATATTATGTTATTAATCGATTATAATCAAAACTCTTGCGTTTGACGGCAATATTGTTTGCAGAACACAAAGCCAAATAGCCACAATATGTAAAATGTTTATCCAGTTAAACTTATTTGTCTATTCTATAAATAAAAATCGACTAGCGAGTAGACGTCTGAGCCCGTGTTATCGAAAATCGATTCAATTGCGTTCGCGTCTCTATGACAGGTGCGATCGGGCAAATAACCATAGATAAAAAATAACACCAGATATAACTAAATGATAAATTGTAATTACAATTAATCATTTAGTTATTACATACAGTTACATGTAAAGTCGGTTAATTATTATTATTATTTTTATATGATTTTGTGTAAAAGATCATGATCAGGATCAAAATGTATAAATCATGTAAAACGGAACGTCATTAGAAGGAAGAAGTAAGTGTTTACGGAAACGTGCATTGGAATACAATAACTTTTTAACTTAAAATTAAATTCCCTATTCGAAAATCAAATCCCCGACGCAGAAGGTCGTAAAAATATAAAAATATTTACTATATTAAGTTTATCTTGAGGCGTGAGAAAATTTGGTACCACTTTTTGTCATTCTCCTTTCAAAAATATTATATCTACTAAATTGTATGTAGAAAAATGCATTCATTAGTACCATTTTAGGTAAATAGAAGTCATTGAGGTGCAAAAAAAATTTTTACGCCCTTTCTACACTTTCAAGCCAGTTTTGAAAAATGTATGATTAAATCTTTATTATTACCTAGATAAGTTTATACTACGTTTTCTAAACCAAATGAATAAGATCTTTCATACAAAATGTATCCCCCTTTTCCCCCACAAAGGGGTTAATTTAAATCATTCCACTTTGCCCCACCAATGGAATGCCTAAAATTTTCAGGGGAATATTCCCATAGAAATATAAATAAATCTGCCCCACTAGCTCCATTTGGTGGAGCAGATTCCAATAGTCTAAAATCTTGATGGATTACTTGCCCCACTAGTTGTAACGCCACTAGGAGTACTTTTTTAAAAATCTTCTGATTTATTTCCATTATTCGAATGGTATACTAATTTGTATGGGGTAGGTACCACAGCTAAAAAGTGAAAATTAAAAACTTTTTCGCAAAAAAAAACAACTGACTTCGAAAAAAAAAAAACTAAAATAACTTTTTTTACAAAACAAAAAACACCGAATTCCACAAAAATACACTTAAAAGTGAAAAATAACTTTAATATCGGAAGTATTATAGCTCCCACACACTATATACTACACTGCCGCCGGCCCTGCCGCCGGGCAAGCAGCGGCGCGCCCAGCCCTGCCGCACAAAGCCGCACAAAGAATCGCAAAGGAAATGGAGGCGCAAAAGCCGGGGGTACGTGCCACGCGCCAGACCGCCGGCATAGTGTGTAGCAGCCATAATACATTAAGATCTTTGAAGCCGTGATATAGTTATATCCTTAGGGATATAGGTATATTTTGGTACATACTTAGTATAAAATATTTTCGTTTTTGCCACCGACTTCCGAAATTAAAGTTATTTTTCAGTTTTAAGCGTTTTTTTTTTTGAAGTCGGTTGTTTTTTTTGTAAAAAACTTATTATTTTGTAATAAGAAGTTTATATACGTATATTTTTTTGTAAATATTTGAAGATTTCATTGTAAACATTGATAGATTTTTTAAGTAAAAAAAACTATTATAGTTTGTTTTAAATTTGCTTGCCCAATGTAAAAAACGGGGTTATATGTTTAAGTAAGGCTACACACGAGTCAAGAGAAGCAGCTCTTATGGCAAAGCGCCACCAGAAAACTTAATTTCAACCGACCCAAACAAATGTGATGGACTTTTAACTCAACTTCAAGTGCCAGTGGGATCAAAAGTACAAAAGTGATGCTGAGAAGAGATGTTTCGGTGTCTGACGGCTTGGTCAATGGCAGCATGGGTGTTGTAAAAGGATTTCGATGGCCTGCACTAATGTGTGATCAACAAGAAGGAGAGTTGCCTGATGCAGTGCTAATTCTATTCGATGACGCTTCAATCAGTGAGAAATCAAAAGATGCAGATAGTTATGTGCCAATATCACGGTAACGTTTCAAGCTCAACGTAGTTAAGGTGACGTGGAACGACGCATTTTACTGCTACTACATACTTAGTTCGGCTGTAACTGTATATAAGTTACAGGGCACAACACTTGAAACTGCAGTCGTAAATTTAGGCAAAAGGTTATTTGCAAAGGGTCAAGCTTATGTTGCTTTGAGTAGGGTTTAATTCGCTTGATGGCCTTGCTATAGATGAGTTAGATCCCAACAAACTTTTGAAGCTTCCAATTTTTTTGCGATTGCAAATTTATATTTGCAGTTGGAGAATTGACCGTGACGTATAAATGTAAGCTAATAAAAAAACAATGGTCACAATCTGATTAATAGTTTTGGAGATATGCGTGGACAAACATACAAACATACATACACCTATAAAATTTTGTATATTTGGTTGAAAACCCTAACAGATTATCATATGTGAATATCTTGCAGTTCCAAGAATATTACATACATACATGTCGAATTGATAACCTTCCTTTTTAGAAGGACATCGTCCTAAGAAATCAGAAGGACATCGTCCTAAGAAATCAGAAGGACATCGTCCTAAGAAATCAGAAGGACATCGTCCTAAGAAATCAGAAGGACATCGTCCTAAGAAATCAGAAGGACATCGTCCTAAGAAATCAGAAGGACATCGTCCTAAGAAATCAGAAGGACATCGTCCTAAGAAATCAGAAGGACATCGTCCTAAGAAATCAGAAGTATTCACAGCTCAAAATGTGGAAACGTTTCTAAATGAAGCCCCTGACCACAGCTTTCTTGCCACAAAAGTAAGTACCTACCTATTGATTCAGTTTTTAGCTACATACTTACTATAGGTAAGTATAGGTACTAGCTACCCGCTCATTAATCGATCGCTGGTATGCGATCTACTAGTATGTTATGTTTCGTCTCTAAGTTAAATAATTATTATTATTGTAAGCCTTCGTAAGGTTTATGTGTTGTTATTAATAAACTTTCTTAGATTTGACTGACACACACATGAGTGTGTCAGTCAAATCTAAGAAAGTTTATAACATGAAGTACATACAAAATAATATATTCCGTAAGTTACCTTCCTACTTAAATACCGGTTAGTATACCTACCTATTTTTGTTACAGGTGGCATTGATTTTGGAGTGAATGGCGCTTGTCCTGGAAATGAACTCATAAACATTAAAAATCGAAGATATCGAAAAACATTGAGATTTGTTGCTCGTAAATTTGCCAGATACAAAATCAAAGAAAGAACGGTCATTCGTAGTCCGTGGAGAATACGTAAGAATTATCGAAAAGTACCAAGCTGTACGCCCCTCTAATATAAGCCCTAACAGATTTTTCGTAGCTTATAATAATGGCAAGTGCACCAGGCAAGTCATTGGAAAAAATAAGATCAGCAGCATGCCGAAAGAATTTGTGAAATACCTGAAACTAACAAATGCCGAGCTTTACATGAACCATTGTTTCAGGAGAACATCGGATAATCTATTGGCGGATTCAGGAGCAGACATGACCCAGATTAAAAGACACGGTGGCTGGAAATCTGATGTAGTAGCAGAAGGCTACATTGAAAATTCTATACAAAATAAGGATAAAATAAGCTGCGGCATTGTTGACAACATCAAACTAAAAACACCGTTGATAACTGATCCTTGGACACTTTTGTCACCACAACCTTCCACATCAAAACACTATTCATCTAGCCCGCTGCCTCAAGCACCACCTTCACCACCATTCACGATCCAAAATTGTTCTCAGCAGGCCCAAGTTTGTGAAACTTTACTTAACAGTAATACTCAAATATGTAAACTCTACCTCAACTTCAATAAATGTACCGAATAAAAACATAACTTTGTCTTTCCACAACTGGTCTAATGGGTCAAACATTACCTTTAACATTTAATTGTTTTAATTATGTCTACTAACCGTAAATGTAATTTTAATAAATACTTTGATTCTAGTACTATTGGGAAAAGTAGAGTATTCTCGTCGGGGATAAAGGTGCCTTCGTCTTGGGCGAACTTGAATCCCACGCTGCACTCAGGATTCCTGTCTTAGCTCCCTCCCTTTGCTCGGGAGTTAACTCTAAACTCCCGAGCAACGGGAGGGAGTTAGCGCTAGAACCCTTCGTTTTGCTCGGGATTCAATACGGCGCCCGCTACATAAGTCCCTACTATATCCCCTTAGTGCATAATCTACTATTTCTTATCCCGGCAGTACGTTCGCGGGCAAAAGCTAGTAATTATATAAATATCTATTTAAAGATTATGCGAGGCTATTATGATTCGATAAAGCTCATATATTTAGGTACACATTAATATCGGTCTATAGGACCTTATCAAATACACATCATAATGGCTTGAATACCAGGATTAATACCCCCGTTGGGTCTTTTGCTTCTAATAGTTTTAACACACCTAGTAAACACATAGGTTTAATACATATTAATGCAGCCCGCACTATCACAGTTACAGTACACAAGTCCAATAACAATACATAAATAATAGTTACAAAACTTTATTTTAACACACCTGTAGGTATTTGCTGTTGTGGTTTGTAACAAATCCAATCCAGCGGCCCCCATAGCGCTTGTTAATCGTAAAACTATGCACAAACTTGCTCTGAGGTGATACCTCACTTTGTGCAAAGAAACGGAATCGAAATCGGCCCAGCCGTTTGAAAAAAATGTCCTATAATCGTAAACATGAAGAACCTGCTCGAGAAATAGATTTGCCCAACTGCATGTCGATTCTGTAAAAATATCACCGTGAAAACTTGCGTGGAGTGAGCTGTCAGTGAAAACTCACTGATGCTAGGGATTGACCAAGCATTACATTTACAATCGTAATCGAGATTTAAATTATATTTTTTATGCTAATTCTATTGGACATTTTTTATTAAGTATTCTAAAGCTAGTATCTAAATGTCTAAACATTACATTATATACCCCCCTATATAGTAATGTTTAGTAAAATAACAAAGCAGATATCCAATCAGAAACTCAATTTTGTTTTATTCTATTTTGTTCCTAGACTAGTCCCTTAATATATATTATAACCTGAGGCGCGACGCGTTACGCACGTAGGTACCTACCAACAATAAATAAAATAGAACGTACCTACATAGGTATTTACACGTTGCTGCTACTTAAGTACTAAAGAAAATGCTCATCGACATAGTTTGTTATTATGAAACCATTGTTAACTTATATTATAAACGCAATCGAGTGTTAATAGTGTGTAATTTAACCCCACACAAACTATGTGGGAACCTACCTAAACGATGTAAGTAGTCATATAGATAAAAAGATGTGTATATTATTTGTACCTACCTACCGAATATTTTATTGGAGATAACCTACCTACGCGTTGAATAAAATCATATTCATCAAATCATTACAAAATTCTTAAGTTCAACAGCTGACACTCTTGCAGCGCGCGCACACCGAATCACTTCACCACGTTGAAGCGGTAAGAATCGCGCTTGCGCGCTAGGTAGACACTATCACATTGAGATTTTTTTTACTTACTACGTACCTACATCCTTATTTAACTTGTAACGCGTCACGTACTTGTGTACTAAATACCAACGTCCAATAAGTACCTACAATGTTTTATTCATCATCATCATATATAACCCAAGTAAAACTGACACTTGTAGCGCGCGCACATCACATCACCGAAGTGTTGTCGCCGAGGAAATAACACGCGTTACCATGGTGACCACCCGCGTGATCACTTCACCCGATTCTCAAAGAATCGGATGAAGTGATCACTTCGCGCAGGCGCACCGCTGAGGAAATAACACGCGTTACCATGGTGACCACCCGCGTGATCACTTCACCCGATTCTTAAAGAATCGGATGAAGTGATCACTTCGCGCAGGCGCGCCGCTGAGGAAATAACACGCGTTACCATGGTGACCACACGCGTGATCACTTCACCCGATTCTTAAAGAATCGGATGAAGTGATCACTTCGCGCAGGCGCGCCGCTGAGGAAATAACACGCGTTACCATGGTGACCACACGCGTGATCACTTCACCCGATTCTTAAAGAATCGGATGAAGTGATCACGCCGCGCAGGCGCGCCGTTACGCACTTTGTTTTTTTGCTGCTTATTGCTGTACTTATTGGTACCTACTTATTAAATTTTATTTTATATATGTTCTGACTGCACATGCGTGACGCGTTACATACCTACAGGTTAAATAAGTAGTATGTAACTAGTTCATTTAAAAAAAAACTAGTTTAATTATTGAAAACAAAATGTATCTAGGCAATAAACTGTCTTTTTAAATGTACAAAACGGTATGATTTAGACATTGAATTATCTAAAAGTATTGAAATAAATAGGTACTCATTATTGACTCTGAATACGTATAGGCTTATGGACATGGCCGTCAAAGAGGGGAAAAAATAAATAAAGTGCGTAACAGCGCGCCTGCGCGGCGTGATCACTTCATCCGATTCTTTAAGAATCGGGTGAAGTGATCACGCGGGTGGTCACCGTGGTAAGGCGTGTTATTTCCTCGGCGACAACACTTCGGTGATGTGATGTGCGCGCGCTACAAGTGTCAGTTTTACTTGGGTTATATATAATGATGATGAATAAAACATTGTATCTAGGTACTTATTGGACGTTGGTATTTAGTACGCAAGTACGTGACGCGTTACAAGTTGAATAAGTATGTAGGTACGTAGTAAGTAAAAAAAAACCTCAATGTGATAGTGTCTACCTAGCGCGCAAGCGCAATTCTTACCGCTTCAACGTGGTGAAGTGATTCGGTGTGCGCGCGCTGCAAGAGTGTCAGCTGTTGAACTTAAGAAGGATTTGATGAATATGATTTTATTCAACGCGTAGGTAGGTTATCTCCAATAAAATATTCGGTAGGTAGGTACAAATAATATACACATCTTTTTATCTATATGACTACTTACATCGTTTAGGTAGGTTCCCACATAGTTTGTGTGGGGTTAAATTACACACTATTAACACTCGATTGCGTTTATAATATAAGTTAACAATGGGTTCATAATAACAAACTATGTCGATGAGCATTTTCTTTAGTACGTAAGTAGCAGCAACGTTTAGATACCTATGTAGGTACGTTCTATTTTATTTATTGTTGTTGGTAGGTACCTACGTACGTAACGCGTCGCGCCTCAGGCTATTTATATTAAGGGACTAGTCTAGGAACAAAAAAGAATAAAACAAAATTGAGTTTCTGATTGGATATCTGTTTTGCTATTTTATTAAAACCCCCCTATATAATAATGTTTAGACATTTAAATACTAGCTTTAGAATACTTAATATAAAATTATCAATAGAATTAACATAAAAAATATAATTTAAATCTCGATTACGTTTGTAAATGTAATGCTTGGTCATCCCTAGTATCGGATGGGGTGACACTGACAGCTCACTGCACGAACACTTCCCCTAAGTTTTCACGGTGAGATGGTTACAGAATAGCACAGCTGTTTGTAGTTTACCACTGCACGTCTACGGTCGTACGTAGCACTCGTAGTTCTCGTAGCTCTCGTAGCACTCGTAGCAGTTCGTAGCGTTGCTACGAAACTTCCCTACTTCCGTAGACTAACCGCCGCCGCCGCACCGCCAGCACGCGTAGCATGACAACCATAGAAACGGGCTTTCTACGGGTTTTGTCGACCGTAGCGTAGACAAAATGACAGATTGTGATTGTTTATCTGTCATTTTGTCTATTCTGCCGTCGACAAAACCCGTTTCTATTGTGGTCGTGCTAAGCGTGCAGGACTATTATAATAACTGGAACCATGCGGCAACAGTCGTAGGGTCATGTCTATCAAAAGGTATTTCACTGAACGCCAATACAATGCACGTAAGTACGTAAGTGTAATTATGAAAAATGGATTACTCCAACCGGAAACACATACAATACTTTAGTACTACCAAGCATGAAAAGTTTTTTTCCCTTCCTACAGTTTCTATCCTGTTCGAACTCCAATTTTACCATTTAATATCCCGAAAAATACTCATTATTTGTATTGCTTTGGAAACTGTGCGTCCGTGGAAGCACCACACTACACCACACCACACCACACTTCACCACGCTTCACTCTTCAATAATAACTTTTATTTTGTATCTTATTTTATTTTTGCTTTACTGTGTTCTCCTACCAAAGGTAAAAATAATTTGTATTTTAAACACTGCTTGGGGGGGGGGGGGGGGGGGGGCTGGTACTCTGTGTGTTTAGTTTTCCTATTGCAGATACCAGTCTCCCACAAAGGATTTATCAGATTTTAATCTTTATATTTTTAAGGCGCCTTTGTAGAAGAGAAATAAGTTTATTTATTATTATACCTTGGATCTCGTACGGATCTCTTCATTTCTGATTCGATCACGTCATCAGGGAAACTCCAAGCATAGCCCTCTCCATTGCCCATTGGGTGAATTTTAGCCTTCTAATAAGTCTAGTTAAGACAGAAATATGTTTTCTTTTTTAAAATTCACTTTTTACACAGTCGGGTTTTTGATTTCTTAACGTTTTTTTATTTCACTCTTTTTTAATTCTTTTATCATTCAAATTACATTTTAACATGTTCATTTGAAAGCCAATACTACTTAAAAACCAAAAGGCCATTTTACAATAGAGCTATTTCAATTTATTTTTTACAATATCGGGGCTAACTTTTTTCTAATTTAGTCATCGAAATACAGTAAAGGCAAAAAATAATTGTAACACTATTATCTACGTACTGGAATCGCGATATTCTGCATATTGATTGTAATTCAGGAGATAGCTGTCACTTAAGTACATATGCACTGTACACTTCGTAAGGAGAAAGTACTTATCTTCATAATCATTTTTAAGTGCGGTTATCGAAAAATACTGACAACTCACATCCTTTCAAATGTATGAAAGGAAAAAGTACTAACACGCATTACGAGTTGATGTAGTCTCAGGATAAAAGTACTTTAACATTATAATATGTCACAAGACCGTACAGAAGAGCGATGTAAAGCATTCAAAGTTGGTATAATTCTCATGCCATTTTTTTCTCTGCTATGATTTTTCCCGAAATACAAGGCCGGGGAAATTATGTTTGAACCCTGCACTAAATCCTAACAGTGTTTTTTTTCTTGAATGATGATTTTGAACTTAGCTCTTCAAATAATATTTTAAAAAATAACATTTTCCAGGACCGCATAAAAAAAAAAAGAACGTATTTTTGTGGAAAAAAATTGAGGCAAACTACTTAACAGGAAATATTGGTTATATTATGTAAAAAATTGGTAAAACTAATAGGTATTGTAACAAACGTTACACTTATTATTATTTACTATTTACGCATCCTGACATGTAGATAGAATAGATTCATTAGAAGCAGTGGTTCAACAATCATGCAAAAGTTCTTTGTAAAAGTTCCGCGGACCACAACTAGATGGCGTTGTGATATTTTTTAATTGTACTTCAAGCAAAAATGTTAACAGCGGTTTTTTTGCATTTAAATGCAAATATGCTACTCAACAAAATTAAACATATTGTACTAGCGCAAGATATTATTAAAAAATTTTTTGCAATAGCACTTCAGGCAAAAATGTAACAGAAATAAATTTAGTTAAACTTTTATTTGAATGTGTTTAATTTTCTTGTAATTAAGTGACTACTATGACTTACTTGTAATTTAACGCTGTTACATTTTCACTCAAACCGTTATTGCAAAAAAAACTTTGATAATCTTTAAGAATCTTGCGCTCACTCTTACAATATGTTTAATAGCGTATTAATAAAATACTTAATTAAGTATTATTTTAATGCAAAAATACTGCTGATATATTTTTATAACAGATATTTTTGCTTGAAGTACAATTTAAAAAAATCGTTATTTTAATTTTATGGAAACTTCCGTGGACGAAAATGTTATTTTTGTTGACCTACTACCTAATCCCTAATCACCAAATACCTAATCTCTTCGACAAACACTCCATACGAACATATCTCATATCTTTAGGCTTTAACTCATTGGAGGTAAGAAGAGGTCTTGATCAGCTCACGGTAGCCTGTAAGACCTTACGGGGACGTATCGACTGTCCAGAGCTCCATGGCCTTTTCTGCCGATTATTTGTGCCCGACAAATACATTGGACACCGTCAGAGCCGCCGACACAATCTGTTTGCGCAACTGTCATGCAAAACTGTAGCCAGAGCCGAATCCCCAGTCTGTCGTACCCTAAAGATGCTGAATGCCCTTCTGATTGCTAACTCTGAATGTGATATGTTTGCGGATGAATGGAGTAAAATTATACGTATTGTCTGGTGTTCTGTGAGAGAAAGTATGCTAGGGAGTCCACTGTTCCATGTTAGTTTTAAATTAAATTATTGTCAACCTTGTAATTGTTTCTATGTTAATTAATGTAATTGGTGTTGTACCGTTTTAATCAACTATAAATAAATAAATAAATAAATAAATAAAATAAATCTATTAATATATTTTTTCTACCACGTAAAATTTAAACTAGATGTTGATGATGTCTCAAAAAAAACACAGACCTTAAAACTGCACTAGTAACGTACTATGCGTACGCCTACGCATGGCTTAAATACGGTGTCATCTTATGGGGCAACAGCACTGACGCGCCCACGCTATTTACCCTACAAAAAAAACTAATTAGAATCTTAGTAAATAGTGGTGGAGCCACCGATAGCTGTAAACCTCACTTTCAAGAACTTAAGATTTTATCCCTACCCTGCCTCTATATATTTGAAGTTTGTAAGTACCCAGAATTCTTCACAAAAAGAGAGGACATACAAACGAAAATTATTTTAAGACATAAAAATAGACTAAACTTACCAACATCGCGTCTAAAAATGCACTCCAGTAGTACTTTTGTCATGTCCATAAAAATTTATAATAAGTTACCCGAAATAATAAAGAATTTAAATAAATATAACATCTTTACCACTCAATTGAAGCTTTTCCTTGTAAGCAAATGCTACTATAGTTTATGCGAATACTTAAATGATAAATTATAATTAACTTCATAACTATTTATTTTTATCTACAAATAAAATCACTATTAAAGATACGCCTTCCTACTGATATTAGGAAAAAAAATATGTATATATATATATATATATTTTTTTAATAAATATGGAGCGTCTAATAAATAATTTAGCTTGGGGATAATATATATTAATTACGTAATAAATTAAAATAATAATGATTAAATAAATAATAATGAATAATATTAAAAATAAATGGTTTTTACAAAGTTACTGAATAAATAAATGTATATAAGTAATTTATAAAACAATAATTATAATTCTTAAATTAAATTCTGTTTTAATAAAAGAAAATAACATACTAACTATTTAACTAATAATAAAATTTATCACATTAAACACCCAGTGCTCTTCCTCTCTTCTACTTGATCCATGCTGTGCCCGACAGGGTCCATAATTGTGACTAATTTATCTATTTACCTACCACCTTTATACATTATGGTACGCAATAAAGAATTGAGAATTGAGAATTGAGAATTCTTAAAAAAACGTACACGCGGGGGTGAACTTTTCGCGGTATACATTTTAACATACTCCCTTGTCCATAAAATTAAATGAAAAAACTCTACGTGACTAATTAAAATTCGGCGTAACTTCCCAGGGCTATCATCGACTGAACCGCCGACAACTCCCGCGCGAAATATAAATTATACTTTCTCAACGAATCATAATCAAAACAAATTTCAATTTCAAAAAACTTAACTGAACATTTTTTGTACGTGTTTCACGCATCTAAATGCTAAACAAACCATTAATATTTTCTAGAATAAAATAGTCCATGCTTAATAAAGGTTTTATTCGTTTTCTTTGAATGTAAAACATTCTCAATAGACAGTCAAATACTTAGATATGAAAAGCAAAGTTACTAAAACCGTTCAATCTCAGATAACTGCGCAGACAAAATATAGTAACGCGCCATACTTATCAATTCCTACGTAAAGCACATAACTACGTATCAACTCGTATTTACGGCCGGCAAAAAATACTAAAGCGACATCAATGACTTAAAGTAGGCTGTTGTCACTACAGAAAAGTACTAAACTGACAACGACAAAAAAATATCATAACTTGCGTAAGTATAAGTATTTGTTAAAACATCAAAATTATGATAAATACCATACTTTTGCAGTGCTTAAGCGCCAAAAAAGTGCGCAGATTATTACGAAATCCCGACTAATCGACGCAGAAAAAAAAATCCAATACAACGACTGATATTAAACTCATTTTGGCCAAAATGGCGCGTAAGTAGTATTTACTGGCTTTCCGGTGATGATATAATTTGTGTATATTTTTGTAATCATCATTTAAAACACATCTTTAAACATAAACATTGGAGCCAAAAATTTTGATTTTTTGTAATTTCAATATACATAGTTACACTCACGCAATAAAACCCTGCATTTAGATACTCGATAGGTTTTAGGTTTTTTTTTAAAACATACACGTTGGCGCAAAAATCTGCCATTTAGATTTTATTTTATTTTAATATACTCAGTCCAGTCGTTAGATTCGTTTTTATTGAGTGTGACACACACCTAACGAATGTAATGACATATCATTCATCAAAAACCCGTTTAGTTTTACCCGTTAGATTACTCACCCGAGGGAACAATAGACCTACATACAGACATACATGTATAGGTCAAACACATAGCTCTCCTTTTTTAGCGTCGCTGCAGTCGAGTGAAAAAGTTGCTTTTCGTATCTGTTTGTGTGACCGCTTAGTTCTTCTAAACTACACGGTTTTCATGCGATTTTAGCAATACTTTGAGAATTTATTTGTATAAAACATTCATTAAACACACATTACATTAATTCATTAACTGCGGTGAAATGTGGGTGTACTATGGGTACTCCTCTGCCTTATCCTTCGGGGTCTACAGGCGTGATGTTATGTTACTCAACCTTAATAAAGAAATGTACGTTTTGTCAAGTCGTACAAACCGTGTGGAGCAGGGGCAGGTTGCTGGTTCATTTTGTACAATCAAAATGCCATTGTGACTGTTCATAAATTACCCTAGGCTGATAAAATTTTCGTTTTTCCTAATTGTTTTCATTTTAGTGTTTGCGTCGGTTCCCCCATAGGTGAAGAACTGTGCCCCTCCTTTCCACACAGTTCTGTAGGGCTCGTCCCAGACTGGTCACCCTCCCACCGATAGAAGAAAGAGAAGAATTCCCATAAACTAAACTGCCTTGTCCCAACTTAGAAAAGCTAAGGGACAGGGAGGGGTACAAGGTGAATTTAATATTGGAAGTTACGGTTAGTAAACATAAGTATCGTAATATTACTATTATGTGAAGCTAAAAGACAAGAGGGTATGCAAAAGTATATAACATAATATTATGTTTCAGTATTTTATAAATGTTGGAGCGCTAACGTCTCCTCCTCTCACAGTTGACCATCAATATCTGCAATAGAGACTTAATAAGGTGAAGAGGGTAAAGGGATCGATACGCTTGCGCTTTAAACTGGGAATCAAACGAGCTTACCTGTTAAGC
This sequence comes from Agrochola lota, assembly GCA_947364205.1. Lineage (NCBI taxonomy): Eukaryota > Metazoa > Arthropoda > Insecta > Lepidoptera > Noctuidae > Agrochola > Agrochola lota. The sequence goes on from OX376221.1 coordinate 23,995,269, forward strand.
GAAGTCTTGATTCTAATTTTACTTCACGGCGATCTGAAATATAATTATTTACAAAGTAGTATTCCCTAATACACACCGTCTAACCTCGCGTTTTTTTAGAGATAAAAATATTGTAAAAAAAAAAAATAGGATTATCTTCCTCGTTCGTTGGTAACACCGAACTGTCACTTATTTTTAGAGATCCTTAAGATGAGGAACAAGCTCTGTTTTCTGTACAGAGTAGTTCCGCATACTTACATTCACTAAGTTTTCCTGAAAGGATAAGTGAATTAGATACACTAATTATTGCAGTTTTAGGGCTGTTAGCTAGTGGCGGGTGGGTAAATAGACTAGTCAGAGACGGCACAGAGTAGATACCCCGTTATCTACTCTGTGCCGTGTCTGACTAGTCTCCGGTGTAATTCTTCGTTGATGGTAGATATAGGTAGTTGTTTTTCAATCACACACAATTCTTAACTCAAACGCAAAGCATTTATTTCAATTATAACATTTACAATTTTGAGTTATCATTTTGTCACTTATCAAGGAGTCATTTATTATCATTCAATTCATTCAAAGTCATTTATTTTTATTTATGTTGTGTTACTATGTACTTGCACGACACTTAATACCAGTTGTATATCATACCTGGAGGAAACTTGGTTCCTAAAACTCAGGCTTTGGCCTAGTTTAAGAGGCATCAGTTCGCCCTTTAATGTGACTCTATTGTACAATATATTTTTAATCCTGTGTACCTACTTATGTATGTTTTCCAAGTGTACAAATAAATTTTATTATTATTTATTTATTTATTTTATTTGAGTTTAAGCTAGTTGGTGAAGCTAGTCGCCCATTCCAAAACGAAGTAGGTACTGATGGAGAAGAATGGGCAAGACACTCCATAGACACTCTTTTAAATCAAAACATTATGTTAGAAAGGTTGAACACAACGTTTCTTTTTCATCTTATGTACGCACACGCGCCATTGTGTGCGTCCCCTTTCTCTAAAAGTCAGCGGCCGTACCGCGCATTCCAATTCAAAATCTTATTACTTAGTTGGTTCAATAAAACTTATAAATAATGCTAAAATGATTATCAGTTAATTATTTGATAGCTAAACAATGCTAATATTCATAAATACAAAGGTTATTCAGAATTAAAGTTAAATTAAAACCTTCATTACTTTTTACACCTTCCTTATTTATATTTTTGACAACACTTCCTGTGATTCAAGGAATTTAATCAAACTACAGATATTCATTAGTAAATTGCAGTGTAAAATAATCTTAAAGGGGTTAAATAACAGTTTTAGACTCAGAATGAAACTGAATTTTCTATTTTGTGTGAGTCTGAAGTTTATCAGTCTGTAATGCATTTTAACTCATCTCAGTATTTACTGAATTGTAGTGGTGTTAAGAGTTAATACATTGAATTTGATAGGTATAAAATATGTAGTTTATTGTATCTTTGTACCCACAGCTAATAACCGGATCAGTGGACTGTAAATGTTTTGTCGGCATTTGGTTGGTGCTTTCCGGTATCAGTCTTGTTGAGTTGTTGTTTTGAAGTGTAGATATAAGCCGGGTTGTTGCTGAGGTCCACCACAACTATTCGTTTTGTTTTAATTATTGAGTGATTCCTGTTAGTGTAGTTAGTTGTAGGATGTTTTAATTTGTTATTTAATATAACAGATAGACTCCTGTTGTACTAGTTTTACATTTTCTCAATAGGACCGGTAAGTTTTCTTTATTATCCTGGGTGAGTGTCTTGTGGTTTTAAAATTTATTGATTAATTGTTATTGTTTGTAGCAATGAAGTTGTATGCTCGAGTTTGTTAAATGTATGTTTGTTTATCAAATATAGTAAATTGAAATTCATGTGAATTAGAGATGATATTACTTTTGTTCTGGTTTTAGTTTGGTGGAAGTGAACATTCACATTGTCAGGTATTTTGTTGCATCAGCCAAGTCTGTCAACAGTTTGTATATGTCTTATTTATTTATTCACTTCAAATATACAAATATCCTTACGGGCTAGACCCTTACCCTTCCTATGCTTATGTTCTTCATAAGCATAAGATCAGTCGTTGCTTTACCTATGACAGAGGTAACCAGTGCAATTTGGTTCTAGAATAATTTAATCCCTTGTTCCCTCAGTTTAGGGGGATCTGGGAGTAAGGCATATGTCTTATGAATAAGTATGAGCATGGAATAATGCTTTGTAGGGGTTTGGTCCATGAATCATTTGTCATCACCCATTGTATCACAGAATCATTTTAACATAGTATCTTGTACTAGTATTTGAATGTATGACTGTAAAATTACACAATTTTGCTTTATTGTTTTAGTTTACAAAATAGATATCATTTATCAATTTATGACAGGATAATTAAGCCATCTAGTGCTTAGGTAAGTCACTGAGTATCTTGTACACAGTGATTTCTTTTAATTAGGTATATTTGTTTATTAAAAATAGTAACTCAGCGGTATAGTGATGAATATAAATATAATAGCATTTTAATGGGCTGGTGTTTATACCAGTAACAGGTATGTGTAACATTAGCTGATAAGGAGTAATCAGTCACAGCCGACTGTTCTGCCATAATATTATTATCCTTGATGTCAAGCTAGATCACACATGGTATTGGTTTAACATGTTATGAGCATCTCGTCTTAAGCATGTGCACACTATGCCAAATTTGTACTAGCTAGCAACATACAATCAATGTTGTTAAGAGTATCCCGTACTCGCTGATAACAATCCAGTTAGTGGGGTAGAATCCCGCACTCACTTTATGGAGTATAATGCTTCTGCAAGTTTATATACATCAAACAGACAATGTTCAGGGTCAAGTAAGGCTGTCTCGCAGCCTGCTGCGAACCAGCTGCTTTTAATTTACGAGCATGAATGCTCGTAAATTAAAAGCATATAGAACCACCTTTTTATAATTTCACCGAGGTCATAAAAATGGGACTAACCTCTTGTGACGAGTACATACCAGCGTTAGCTATGTAGAGCAACATCGCTAAGTGCATCACGTGCCACATTGGTAATTTCTCATCCAGCTAGTAATGTGGAATTAACGTTGCTGAGGACATCTCGTGTCGACTGGAGGGGTAATGGTGACAATCGCATACCAGCTAGCTATGTACAGTAACATCGCTAAGGGCATCACGTGCCTCTCTGGCAGCTTCTCATCCAGCTAGTAACGTGGAGGTAACGTGGCTAAGGCCATCTCGTTTCAACTGGAGAGATAATGTTTTAACAAGTTTGCAGCATACATGCAATAAACAGTGTTAATATCCACCATAGTGCTTATGTTATGTATAAAACACAGTCAGCATCACGTACAAGGTGGTCAGTTAGAATCAGGCACTCTCGCACATTAAAGTTGTGGGACGCCTCAGAATGTAAGTACCTGCAATGTTGGTCAGGATTAAGAGTGCTTCTGATGTATTTATTGATGTCATTGATGAGCGTCGCGACCATCTCAGGTTTCCACTAACGATGCACTTAATACACTTTCTATCAGATAGATGTATTTATTGATGTCATTGATGAGCGTCGTAACCGTCTCAGGTTTCCACTAGTGATGCACATAATACGTCTCGGGTTTCCACTAACGATGCACTTAATACACTTTCTATCAGATAGCATAGTTAACATTTTGTTATTTTAGTAAGGAGTATCGTAAACTTATTTTAAACTAATATTTTGACGAGAATGAATTTTTCTCGCGATGTCAGAATGCGCGCGAAATGAAAAGTGACAGTTCGGTGTTACCAACGAACGAGGAAGATAATCCTATTTAAAAAATATTTACAATATTTTTATCGTATTTGTATTAGGGAATACTACTTTGTAAATAATTATATTTCAGATCGCCGTGAAATAAAATCATTATTTTTAGCTACGTTAATTTGTCTGTTTACAATGTACCCAATTCACTGAGACCGGGAACCGTATAACAACGTTTGCCTCATTGTAAGTGTGCTGCAGCTAGACCTAACGCATAGAAGCTCTGAGGAACTAATACGATTCTAACGGACCACGCTCCCTAAGCAGTATATAAATGTTTTACTCAATCCTAAGACAGAGGACTGAGTTCTAGTCGCGTACTAATGTGAAAGATACCGCGATTACGACAGCCTAGTCCCTATTTACTAAGTTTATACAAAACTAGCACAAGCGCACCGTAGACTCAGTCTCTAGCAGAATGCATTACAATCGTACCTGGTGAACGCCGAAGCGGTAGGTCGTCACCTCATTTCCTTAATCTGCCCCATTTACAGGATGCGGCGCGGCTATTAGCGGCGTTGCGTCCCAATAGCGTGTCTCAATAAATAGTGTCGATTCAGTAAATAGGCCTACAAACAGCCGGGTGGGGGTTTTAATGAGACACGGTCCCTAGCGTTCTTAGAACGTCTATCAATTCAGTTTGGGGTACTTGGTGAAGCCAAACCCCACTCCCTGGAAATATGGATCAACAAGCCTCACGCAAGGTATTCTGTGGCAAGACGTTTTCGGATACAGAAATCATCACTAAAGTTGGGTTGTTTTACAATGCAATTACAGATTGGCTTTATAGCCTAGATCAATTATTCCAAATGCCCTGTGAGTATTTATGGCTCTACCTTCCAAATGTGGTGCGTCAGCTCAAGTTCAACGGTCGTCAAAAGTTAGGAGCGTTACTGCTCAGTGTCAAGTACGGTGGAAGGCCTTCGCCATTTCCCTATAGCCAAATGCAAGTGACAATAATCTGCCAAGGTACGGATTAGGATATGGACACGTAATATACGAGAATGTAACATTAGTTATAAAACACGATCGAAATTGATGTGTTTGGTTACAAGAACTTTAATTATATTACCAGCCTAGGATAATTATTGAAGTGAAACTTCTTCATAGACGGGGGGTAGGTATTAGGATATTTTCTGTCACGAAAAAGCGTTACGGCCGTGTTGAGGGGGTAGACGATATATTGCGTGGTGAGAGGCGGCAGCGGCGGAGGGAGAATAGATTGGAATCTCAAGTTATTATATTGAACCGATTTGAAAAAATTATTTCACTGTTGGGAAGCTACACTATCCCCAAGTGAAATGGGCTATATTATATTTTCAAAAAAAATAGGGATCCTTACTAAATCACCAATAATGTAACCCAAGGTGTAAAAAAAAAATCTAAAATATTATTTACATTGCGTGCGCTGCGAGAACTATTGATGATAGAATAAAATAATGTATCACGAGTTGCAGAACACATTATTATTTACAAAAAGTGTCGAAACAGCATATGTCTAACTATCATAGTTATGCCACTATAAGTGTTCTTTTATTTTAAAAATTTAATTGAAATGCCGCCGCTAAAAAAGGCTCTTTATTTGTATCTTGGTATATATCAAAATAAATTACTTCATATCCAAGACTGCTTCAATACCTTTATATAACTTTTAACTTTTTTAACTTTTTTTTTAATTATTCAATTCGGACATAGTTTAAAAATGTAAGTATTTGAAAACCTAGCCGTTCACCCTGCTCGGCTAGCTAGGCAGCACCTTATGCAATGTAGGCGTCACTGGGGTACGGGCCGTACGGGAGGGGAGTCAATGTCAAGAAATGAAGTGCCGTAGGTAGCGTAGGTAGTGTTGGTAGGGTAGGTAGTGTAGGTAGGGTAGGTAGTGTAGGTAGGGTAGGTAGTGTAGGTAGGGTAGGTAGTGTAGGTAGTGAAGGTAGGGTAGGTAGTGTAGGTAGGGTAGGTAGGGTAGGTAGGGTAGGTAGGGTAGGTAGGGTAGGTAGGGTAGGTAGGGTAGGTAGTGTAGATAGGGTAGATAGTGTAGGTAGTGTAGGTAGGGTAGGTAGTGTAGATAGGTAGGGAAGGAAGATAGGTAGGTAGGTGCGCTGTAGATAAGTACTTACGTACTTACCCGTGCGAAGCCGGGGTGGGCAGCTAGTTGATTATAACGCAAATGAGCCGAATGAAGATTGATGACTAAAGATACAGTGCATTTGTTAATGTTCCTTTGTATGTGTACAAGTTTAGAGTAGACTATGAATGTATTTTTGGTTCCGGATTGAATTCAGTTTTTTGCTTGATAAAATAAAATGTTTAAATAAAATTAGCATTTATTAAAATGTATCTAACCTTACCAAATCATAACTAGCAGTAAACCTGCGAAAAAAAATATGTGTGCTGGGACACATAGTAGAAGTGAAACTTCAACGGACAAGTGGAAAAACGAAACGCAACGGACAAGTGGAAGAACGAGTGTTATACGGGCAGATTGTTAATGTACTTGTCCAATTTGAAAACCTGCCCGTAAAACTTCAAGTAAAAATTTTGTTGCGATTCGTTTTGCCACTTGTCCGTTGCGATTCATTTTCCCACTTGTCCGTTGCCATTCGTTTTTCCACTTAACCGTTGAAGTTTCACTTCTACTATGTGTCCCTGCACACATTTTTTTATAATGAAAGACTTACCCAGGTGCACCAACACACACACACACACATATTACATTAAGTACTTAATTAGTCTAATCTGGGCTTTAACCCAACTATGTATATTTAACTTACTAAATAATACTCGCTATCTTGCGACAGCCCATTCGGACATGGCCTCTCGGTATTCACCAAGTCTGCTAATATCACTAGCCTAGGATATTGCCTCCGCACCCTACCGTGGTCTCCAAACAAGTTTTTCGACTTTATTCTTCTACTTCTACTTTAAAACCTCCCGCGTTCAGTTTCACCCCTGGGCATAAACCCAACCGATGGCTACCACATGGCGGCGCCGACATTCTCCCGTTGCGCTGGGTTTATTCCAGCTTACTTCTCATAAAATATAAATGGAATGGGTTTCTAAATTATTTACAATCTTAAAGAAATAGGATCTTTTGTTATTAATTAGGGTAACGTGTCGAGCTGTCAGATCATAAAGTTGAGATTTAATGTGTTTCCGATTTAAACTGTGCCGGTTTTAAAATAAATATAATACGTTGTTATTCATTTAAAGTAAATGACACACAGTCACACCATCGAGCCTGTCAGAGGTACCTCGTACTCAGTATACTACTATCGATAAACGAATAGCGATGACATTCCTAGTTCTAAAACATTCCACCTAAGCCAAAGTCAAACAATTTATTTCAATAAGCCAATTTTGAACGCCAAAAATTTACAAAAATAGAATTGATTCTAGTGGTCCCTTCTAAAAGGCAGTTCTCGTATGGAGAAGAATGGGTAAGAATCTCCACCGTTACTCTTATAAATGTTTTTACAATATTTTGTATACATTCGTTATATAATTCTAAGTGAAGATGATGCATCTAGAAAAAGATTACTATACCACGATAGGTAAAAAGAATGAAAAATTAAGCAATGACAGATAAATTAATTATGTGACAGATACAGGGTGCTCACCTGCTCACATATTTACAACCATTGCAAGATTATACGATATTCATAACATTTTAACAAGTAATACTAAAGTCAGTGTTATCACTTTTCAAATCCGGGGACAGTAAAGACACCAATAATTATAGACCCGTGTCCGTGTTGCCGGTTTTCAGCAAGGTGTTTGAAAAGGTAATGCTTAATCAAATGCTCAATCATTTTAACACAAATAAAATCCTTCTTGATCAACAGTATGGTTTCACGAAAGGACGTTGTACAACCGACGCCGGTGTAACCTTATTAAGACACATTTTTAGCGCGTGGGAAGAGGCCCAAGACGCCATAGGAATCTTTTGTGACCTCTCCAAGGCATTTGATTGCGTCGATTACGAAACCTTGCTCTTGAAACTTGAGCATTACGAACTTAGAAAACTTGCGCTCAATTTAGTAAAATCTTATTTAAATGAAGTCCAAATAAACGGTATCAATTCACTAGGTTTAAAAGTAAAATGGATGTGCCACAAGGCTCGATATTGAGTCCATTCCTCTTTTTAGTTTATATCAATGATCTACTCCATGTATAAAAAAATCAACCACAAATGGTGTTATTTGCTGACGATACTTCCTTAATTTTTAAGGTAGATAGACGTGCTACAAATTTTGACGACGTAAATAACGCCCTACTGCACGTCCAACGTTGGTTCACTGCTAATAAGTTAGTATTAAATGGAAAAAAAACTAAGTGTATACAATTTTCTTTACCAAATGTCAAGAGTAGTGATTGTGAGATAGTATTGAATCAAGAGAAACTAGAATTCGTCGATAAAACTGTTTTCCTAGGTATTACGCTCGGCTCAAGGTTACAATGGGGTCCTCATTTAACATCTCTTGCAGGATGGCTAAGTTCAGCAGCATATGCAGTCAGAAAAATCCGTCAATTTACTGATGTAGATACCGCGAGGCTGGTCTATTTTAGTTACTTTCATAGTATCATATCTTACGGTATTTTACTGTGGGGACGGGCTGCAGACATCGAGTCTATTTTTATTCTGCAGAAAAGAGCGATCAGAGCCATATATTATCTCCGCAGGCGTGACTCTCTAAGGGAACTGTTTAAGGATATTAACATCATGACGGTACCTTGTGAATATATCTATGAAAACATCATGTACGTAAGAAAAAATGTACATCTTTTTAGTAAAAGAGGTGATAGACATAATTATAGTACAAGAAATAGGGACCTATTAGTTCAACCAGGTTTCAGACTGGCTAAAGTGGACTCATCTTTCATGGGATACTTTTTAAAATGTTACAACAAAATTCCTCCCCACATACTTTAACTGAATGAGACGAAATTCAAATCTTGTACTAAACGCACACTATGCAGGCAGGCATATTATAAGTTGGGGGATTACATCGCTGATAAAAATGCTTGGCTCAATGCCGGTCCTGCTCCACAACCACAACTATTTTATTAACATTTGAAAATACAGTTGGAGCTGCCGAAGAGTTTAAGACCATCTTTGCATTGTATAAAATCAATTTCCTTTGTATTATATAATTTCAGAGCACAGGTGTGAGTACTATGTACTAAAGAGCTAACATTTACCGGGTAATACGTCTTTTATTGACTTGAATGTGCCCTAGCGTCTGTGAGTATGTCATGCTCATTCAGATGTCTCGCTGATGTTGGCGCGTGTGTTGGATCAACATGGTTGTGCTGAATGGTGCTAATCCATGCGTCATGTTCGTGAACGGGCGCCGTCAGTTGGGACTGGTCAAATTTTAGCTGCCTTGGCTGATTTAAATTTTTGAATTGTTCTTTGTTTGATCTTATTATTACAGACGCTTCTAACGTGCACGTCTTTCTACATTGTTCTCACATGTTTAATTTCAACATTAATGATGTAACCAATATTTTGTAACTATTTATTTAAAAGAGTGTCAATTAAACCATTTACAGGCGTAAATGGTTTAATTGAAATAAATGCTTTGAGTTGAGTTGAGTTGAGTTCATATATCATAATCACAGTTTGTAAAATCAGTGTTATAATAAATAAATGAATTATACAAGTAAATTAGTAGCACCCAGTTTGATTTTGTCTATTCTCTAAATTGTCCTACGGAGCAGGACCAGCTCGTTTACAAAGTGTAGGTACTTGTTACGAGTTTTAAATTTTCTTTCATAATTGTAATTTAACACAAGGTATTTTGTTGTAACATTTAACACAGTACCCCATAAAAGATGTATGTAAGTACTTTAGATAATCTAAAAAATGGTTGATCTATTTAAACTTTATTTCTTGTATTAAAATTATGTCTATCACATATTTGATTAAATTATGTGGATTTTTCTTATACTTATACAAAATATTTTCATAAATGAATTAGCAAGGTACCGTCATAATATTAATCTTTTTAAATAGTTCCCTGAAAGATTCGCTACGATGTAGATTATAAATGGCTTTGACAGCCTAATCACAACCTTTAACTTGAGGGTTGTGGGAGACAAACTTTTTCTACTTAACTATTTTTACAAATCTTACGAATACAAATCAAAATGGAAGAGTATGTTGTTATAAATAAACATGATATTGCAATATAAGTTAGCAAAGATAAGGTGTTATCGATCCACGTTATAAATGTAACAGGTACGCGGCGCGGTGTCGTTTGATCCGGTGCAGCCAGCCGAGCGAGGCAGCCGAGCGACCGCGCGGCGGCGGCCTCATGGTGCACGTCACGTGAGGGGGCGCCATGCGCGCGCTGTTGCCGCTGCTGGCTGCCCTCACCGCTGCCACTCTCGCGCCCCCCACGCCCCCCGCGCCCCCAGCGCTCCCTCCACTCGCGCTCGTTCTGCGAGCCGCCTGCGACGCGCCGCTGCGAGCCGTCTTTGACGAGGCGCGCTTGCTCAGCTATGAACCGGCGCGCTTCCTCCTCGATCGCTACCGCGTGCGGCTTCTGAGCTACGAAGGTGAGGAGGTGCGACGATCTCAAATGACCATAGTTACAGCTTCTTATCTCTTAATAAACATGCGACAGCCACCGGCCCACTCCGTGTCACGGAGAGGAGGCCTGTGTCCCAACATTGTATTGGGAACATTATAAGCTGGTTATATCTCTTAACATAGATTCTTCAAATATTGTTCACGATCAGACACCTGCGGACCTGAATGGAGAGTGTCGGTGACCCAGCGTACCCTCGCGGCACTGAGCAACGGCGGCTCGGTGCTGAGCGCGGGCTGTCCCGGCGCGGACGTGTGTAGCGCGCTGACGGCGGCGGCGCGCGTGCTGCGGCGGCCGCGGCCTGCGGCATGCGCGGTCACGGAAGCGCGTGGCGTTGCGGTGACGCAGCTGGGCACGCGCCTGCGGTGGCGACGCGCCCTACTGCCGCCGGCCGCGCCGCGATCCGAGTGCGGCGCCGCGCTGCAGGAGGCGGCGCACGCCCTGGCGGCCTCCGGTGTGGCCGTGCGCCGCGCGCCTCTCTCGCCTGATGAATTTGCACGTCAACCTGACAGTTAGTTAAATTCAAGAAATTGAGACCGGTGTTAAGCCTGTGAATTTTATTACCGCGAAAGTATTTTCGCAATTCATGGCATCTTATGGAGCTACACGCACTAAAGATTTTAAATTCGCGCGGTACAAAAATCTGTGGTTTGATACAGATTTGGCGCGGTGCTGTGCAAATTAAATTCGTATTCCGTATGGGGTTGTATTATGCCACATGCTCTCACCGCTCAGTAGTACACCGCTATACGTAGAAGTCCTCTGCTGTGGGTGTACGGGTAAGGTACATTTAAATGATAAACTGATTTGAGTTCGACTTGTGTATTGATAGTTATAAAGGATAGCACAAACGCCCAAAACTGATAAAAGATCGACCCGCGGCGAATGAGTGCTTTTGGTTTTACTACCCAACCGATGCTATGCGACTACTACTTGCTAACGCAAACATGTATATTTTATTCATTCGCTGCGCGTCGATGTCAGTATAAAATTGATACAATTGATATTGTACGGGTTTGCTCGTACAGTGGGTAAAATGTAAAATACCACGGTGAAATTATTAAGGTTAGATTGTGGGAGGAAATTTATAAATAAATAAATATGTTTCATTAGTTCGGTTTCCCATTGTAGGAATCGCGAGGAATTTTATTTTTTTTTTTCACTGAATATAAAACGTGCGATTTTTTTTCGCGCGGTTTAATGAGATTTCGCAGTGCGGGCTAGGCCTTAGGTAGACAGCCTTCAACCCAATATTTCGTTGCAGTTGTGATCCTGTGTGCCTCTCGCGGTGCCGGCGCCGCGGTGTCGGCGGGCGTGGCGCGCGGGGCGGGGGGCGCAGGGCCGCCCGCGCTGCTGTTGCACGTGGAAGAGTGCCTTCCCCCGCCCCGCAACGCGCTCACCTCGTCCCGTTCTCTGCCGAATAAAACTCACGACGCTTTCCGATTAAGCAATATCAGTTTAGTTTTAAGCAAATCGCTAAACGCGGAAAATAAAAGACAAACGTCCGGTCAGCTACCGGCTGGTCACAGAAGTCGACAACTGTCTGATAAATATGAAGAGAATCGTGAAAAAAAAAAAGCTAAAGTAGACTCCGTCCAGTTAAAATCTAAGCGTAATACTCACAAAAAATATCAGGATCAGGATATAGGGTACAAATATGAAACTGAAGCTACGAAATCGTCAAATTCTGATTACCATACAGTGAGGCGGCCCGGGCGCGAGCCAGCTCGTGTGGTTCGCTCTGACTTCAGAACGAACCGAATCGACTCATTTTTGCCTCAAATTGAAATTGCGTTTTTTCGACGCTTGCTGCTTCTTTCTGATGAGCAGCTCTTGGAGCACTCCTACGTAAATGATATAGCTATATATGACCAAATAATAGAAGCAGTCGAGATCGAGTCGAAATCTGAGCGCACCCGAACGGAATTCATCGAAGTAGATTTTCATCTATATGAACGATCAAACAGGACATCTTCCACTTGGAACCATGCAGCCGTGCTCGCGACGGCTTCCTCTAGATCTCTCGACCTCTCAGACGAGCGAGAGAGCGCCGTGCGGCTGGTGAACGTGACGGTGGCGCTGGACAGCTGGAGTGCGGGCGCGGCACGCGTGCCTGCGCCGCGCGAGGCAGGCGGCGCGGCCGCGCTGTCGGCCGTGCTGGTGTGCGGCGCACTGGCGCTGGCTACCAGCACGGCGCTGCTGCTGCGGTGGGTTGCCACACGCCGCCGCCGCCGCCGCCGCCGCCGGGATGCCGTGCTGGCGCCGCTCGACTTCATCTTCCCGGTGGACGAGCGGCGCCGCGTGGGCGAGGGCATGGAGACCATGCTCTCGTGTTGGCTGCAGCAGCTACACGAGTTCGGCGGGCCCGAGCTCGAGCGCCCTGACCTGCTCAAACAGCCGCCGTGTGTCCCGCCCCGTGCCCCCTCCGCACCCTCCTCAACGTGCAGCGTCAACCGTGTCGCCGTGGACCGCCGCATCCGATACAAGGTACTTTTGGTACAGCCCCGTTATCTAATAGCTTTGATATTTTCGTTTAGTAATGGATATCGCCCGTGACGTCACTTGTGTCTCAGGGAGACGTGGTGCACGTCAAGTACTTGCCGGCGACCGCGGGACTTGAGCTGAAGCGCAAGGCCACCGACGTGTTACTGGTTATGCAGAATCTACGCCACGAAAACTTAAATCCTTTTATTGGTAACTATACACAATAATTATGATCTACGTAAACTCCTTAGTAAAAATGAAGGAGATACAATAATGGTTTTTATTGGAATGTGCCTAACATGAGGGTGTGTGTTGGGCAGGATGCCTGTGTGAGCTGCGGCCTGCGCTGGTGTTCGACCACTGCTGGCGCGGCTCGCTTGAGGACGTGCTAATGGCCGATGACATCAAGCTGGACTGGACGTTCCGCCTGTCGCTGCTGACGGACCTGGTGAAGGGCATGCGCTACCTGCACGCGTCGCCACTGCGCGTGCACGGCCGCCTATCGTCGCGCAACTGTGTGGTGGACTCGCGCTGGGTGCTGCGCGTCACGGACTACGGCCTGCCCGCGCTGTTTCACGCGCAGGGCCTGCCGCAGCCGATCCGGACAGCCAGAGGTTCCCATTTTCAAATAGACCATCGATACTCCATTACGAACACCAAGCACCGGCTGCAGTGCGGTGCAATCGGTCTGCTCTGTGAGCTGCGATTTATTTACAAAGTCAAAGTCAAAGTCATTTATTTGCTTTAAATGCGGTTACAAAGGTGTTAATAAATAAGTATTCTTGTGCGATGACACATTTCGCCATATTTTGGCATGCAAATATGAATAGTAAGGCTTATTTAAATAAGCAGTTATCTATAACTCGAGTTGAAAATATTTACTAAACCTGAAATTATTTCAAGTAAATCCATCTTCAAGTTACACAACAGAAATATACTAATAATAAAAAAGTATAGGTAATATATTTGGCACAACATAAAAAAAAACAGGTCAAAATTATATCTACAATCGCAGATTTAATAATATATTCTAAGTAAAGTCTACAATGCATTCCTGAAATGATAGGACCGACAAGAAGTTTTTTTTAGAAATTCACCTATTGAATAATAACTATGTGAAATGAGCCATTTTTTTAGTACTACGCAGAATTTTCTGTAAGGAAGATCAGTTATGAAATTTGAAATTTAATTATAAATAAGTGGTGCCATATATACATATACGGAAATGCGTCGGAATAGTTCGATCGTAGGTATGGGCATTTTTAATAAATATTGTGTGACTTTTCGTTTATTTGTATTATTATTAAGTTCAAAAAGTGAATAATTCGTTTTAACAAACTTAGCGATTTCATATATGTAAATGCAAGGAACTGTGAGAAGGTTATGTGATTTATACACTGGCCTGCAGGAATCAGTCCAGTCCATATTGAAAACTGCTCGTATGCATTTTTTTTTGAGCTAACATTACTCTAGAAATTTCGGAAGAGTTTCCCCAGACAATTATACCATACCGGATGACGGAGCAAACATAGGCGTGATACACCATTAAAGCAGTTTCTCTGGATGTCTTATTTTTAACTTTCTTTAATGCAAAACAAACCTATTTATTTTCATACATATTTCATCGATATGCTGCTTCCAGGTGAAATGTTCATCAAGTGTTATACCAAGAAATTTTGTTTTATGTAATTGTTCTACTATTTGATCTCTATGCGATATTTTAAAGTGGGTATATTTACTTTTCTGCGTTTTGAAATTGATTATTTTAGTTTTTTCTACGTTAACTTTTAGAGCGTTTTTATCTAACTAAGTAATAATTTTATTCAAGGTGTTACAGACTCGTATGATTCCTCATTTTTACAATCAAGGATAACCGTTGTGTCATCAGCAAACAGAACACAATCCTGTTCTATAGCTTGAATAGAATAGAATAGAATAGAATATTTATTTGCCAGAAACATGGTATGTTTACAAAAGGTGTTCGTATTATTGCATAGTGCTACATGTCTCACCGTTTTAACGGTATGCAAATCAAGTTACAATTATTATTACATACAATCATTGAAGTAGGTACATTCATTTTTAGTTACCATTATTTACATTATATTAATATTAAAATTTTAATCATTATTTCAATTATTATAATACATAAACTACACACTTCTATTTTTGACATGACATTAAATAAAACAATAAGTTTAACAAAATAACACTTAACTTAAATAATTACATTACTTATGCCTGTATTTTCATACCAGATCAAGAGTAAAAAATTTACAGGGACATTTTACAAAAAAACTCGTGAATTGAGTAAAAACATTCCTGCAACAGCCACTTTCGTAGTGCCGAACAAAATTTTTGGAAGGGTAGTTGGGTAATTGTATTCGGCAAAGCATTATAAATTAGGGGAGCCATGTAGATACAACTCTTTCGGAAGAGTTGCAACTTAGGAACAGGTATCTCGAAATCTAGATGTGCAGCTTTCCTTTTATTTGTATTATCCCTTCGTTCAAATAATGCAAGATTGGATCTCACAAACTTGGCAACTTCGAAGATATATATGCAGGGAGGGGGATTGAGGGAGATCGTTAACATATACAAGGAATAGTGGTGGCCCTAAGATGCTTCCCTGTGGAACTTCGAAGTAATTTGGTCGAGGCTGAGAGTTAAAGTCGGTGATAATATTTACTTTGTCATAAAATTTTGTGATTCTCGTGATTTGAGTTCTATTTGATAAATAAGATTTGAACCATTCTAGGGCTGGACCTCTTATACCCATTTTACTCAGTTTATCAATGAGAATGGGATGAATTACATAATCGAAAGCTTTACTAAGATCTAAAAACAGAGCTGAAGTTGTAACTTTTGAATTGATGTTATTTAGGATCAATTTGACTAAGTTAAACGCTGCCAATGAGGTGGATTTGTTTTTCCTAAAACCATATTGCTGTTTTGCAAGCATGTTATACTTGTCCAAGAAAGAAAGGACTCTCTTGTACATAACTCTTTCAAAGACCTTTGATAGAATTGGTATCAGCGCAATAGGTCGATAATTATTTTTGTCTGTTTTAGATCCTTTTTTGTGCATCGGTTTTATTATAGATATTTTGAGTTTTTCCGGGAAGCAACCTTGTTCTGATGATAAATTTATAATATATGAAAGAGGCTCTGCGATATATTGAGCGATTTGTTTTAGAAGATCTGTAGATATATCATCAATATACAACAGGTGACCCGACAGACGTCGTGTCCAAACAAAAATAGCATCAAAAAAGCTGTGAGTGTTCTAGGTCTCACACTATGTGCACTGGCTTGGAGGGCACTATTACGTTGTTCACTGAATAAAACTCTCGGTGACTTGACGAATATCATTTACTTGTTCAATATAAGATCTGGATACAAACTGAATACTGAATATTATTGAGGTATATTGAGTCGCGCACAAAAAAACTAGGGTTTTACTTTTTTTTTTTTTTTTTCTATTTGGCATCGCGCTATTGACCTCTGAGGAGGTCCTAGCTGCTTAACCGGACTTTCCTGTGGTTGCCTTAAGTTTCTATACTTAAAGCCTCCAGCCAGGGGCATAAACTATACTAATTAAAATTAGGCGAACGCTCGCTAAGGGCACCCCCTGTGGGGTACGGACCTCGGCTTAGGGCGTCGCTGGGGGGAGGACAGCAAGATGGGACAGGCTGGATCAAACATAGATTATTATTATTATTCGGGGAATTTAAGATTACGGGCTCAGCTTCGACGCGGGCTGGCGCATCGACGAGCAAGGGTCGGGGGGGAGTATTATTTACTCGGGAGGGACGCGGTCGCGGACCTCTGCGGCGAGGTCGGAACGTGTGTTGGTGTGTATGTTACTTTACTGTACTGGTGGCCCTATTGCTCTCCTGCTCCTCCTCTCGACGGCGGACTTTACTGATTCTAGAGGGAATATAACTGGCGGCCTTCACAACCAGAGGGTTGCGATGTTTGGCGGCTTTATCAAAATAACGCGTTGCATTGCGTTTCAGAAATTGGACTATTGTGGGGATTCTAAGGTCGAGATGGAGGATCTCGTTCCTAACGTACCAGGGGGAACCCGTCGCCATTCGAAGGAAACGGTTTTGGAGGGTTTGCATCTTATGGAGATGATAGGGTTTGGCTTGTGCCCAGGCGGCACACGCATAGGTCATAATAGGTCTAATGCACGTCGTGTAGGTACGCAATTTGCACTTGAGTGACAACTTGCTTCATGCATTGAGAACGGAGTGGAGCCTACTGAGAGCGAAAAAGGCTCGCGAGCGTGCCTGCTTTATGTGCTCGGAGAATGAGAGTTTGTAATCCAGGACTACAACTAGATATTTGGCTCGCTTCTCCCAGGGGATCGGCTTGTCAAACATGGTGATTGGTCGGGGGAGCGTGTCAATTAGTTTTTTGAGTCTCGGTTTCTTGAAGAGAACCGCTTGACTCTTATCGGGATTGACCTCGATTCTCCACTTTCTGAACCACGTGCCGAGCTTGTCGACTGCGGTTTGGAGAGTGAGAGCTATCGCGTCGGGGCTTCTGCCTGAATAGTATATGGCCGTATCGTCTGCGAACAGAGTCAACTGCGCCTTTTTACTGTTAGGGATATCGCTGGTGAACAGCGTGAAAATGAGAGGAGATAGCACGGAGCCCTGTGGGACTCCCGCGCGTAAGGGTCGGGGGGAGGAGAGCGCTCCTTCGATGCGATAGCGGAAGGTGCGGTTCGACAAAAAGTCTCGTAAGATGAGCACGAGACGATCTGGCACACCGAGTTTGTAGAGCTTATATAATAAGCCGTTGTGCCAGACTTTGTCGAAAGCTTTCGCTATGTCGAAGAAGATAGCACCCGTCATCAAGCCGCGCTGGAAACCAGCGCTAATATCCTCGATGATGCGGTGGACCTGATGCACGCTAGAGTGCTGAGTTCGAAAGCCGAACTGTTCGTTGGGAATGAGGCCCTTGGTCTCGGCGTATTCTCTGAGACGCTTATAAATAAGCCTCTCATAGATTTTACCGAGAACCTTGAGCAGACTGATGGGACGGTAACTAGAAGGCTCAGACTTGGGTTTGCCTGGCTTCGGGATGCCGATGACGTTGGCTTCTTTCCACGTTTGTGGGAAGATATTGTTGCTTAGGGCACCATTGAAGATGGTGGCCAATAGCATTATCAGGTGGGCAGGGAAAAGTTGGACCACTCTGTTGGTGAGTCCGTCTGGACCGGGGGCTTTACGAGTTTTAAGACCTTTGATGATATCGTGCACTTCGTCTGGAGTGACGGAAGGCAGAGGATTCTCAGGGTCTTCTACGGGAGGGAGAGAGGCTCTACGTTCGACTTCCACGTGTACCTCTGCGAGGTGAGCTTGGTCTACTGGTAGGGAGCTGGGTGAACACTGAGCTTCTAGACTGTCGGCTAGGCACTCGGCCTTGTCGACGTCGTCGAATGCAATGGTCTTATCGGGGCGTACTAATGGGGGCATGGAAGTGACTTGCGGGGACTTGAGTTTCCTCTCAAGTTCCCAGAAGGCTTGGTGAGTGGGCTCTAACTCGCTTAGCATCTTATCCCAGCCCGCGTTACGCAGCTCCGCTACACGTTTCCTTACAGATCTCTGTAAGTAGCGCATATGGGCTTTGTTCGCGTCGCAGGGAATGTTACTATATGCACGGATAGACGCGTTCTTCTCAGTCAACAGATTACGTACATCGTCAGGTAGCTTCCAGCGACGGTCATCCGTCACTGTGACTTCCCTTGAACATTCGTTCACGGCAGATTGTATGTGATCCGTGAATGAGTCGATCGCGGCCATCGTGTCCGAGATAGAGTCAAATTGATCGGGGATGTTATCTAATTGGGGGGACGTGGTGGATTTCAGCTGGGTGCTTACTTTCTTCCAGTCCGTTACCTTTTTAGTGACGGGGGTAGGGTTTTACATTTTGGTTTGAGCTTAAGTAGTATTCTACTATGGTACAAGTAGCGGGTGGTTCTAGTATTAAAAATAAATGATTTACAATTCTTAACCAATGATAGGTAGGTGAGGCCTGGATATTTTAGTCAAGCATGAACTTGGTTCACGACAGGTTGTAACCTTTACCTGCCTTACCTAATCTTCGGTATGTGTTAGGGTGCTAACTACTAATTCAACAAGAGGCATAGGTATCAATCAGGCTTATAAGTATGGGAGACCAAAGCTATCCCTATGCTCATTACAATGCAACATAGTTAATTTACTTATATCTAGGACTAATTAAATGGTTTTTATTTGTTTAATTAAAACTCTTAATTAAGTCGTTCTTCTTGTCGTCACCAACGAACTTATATGTGAAAATTATTATTTACAACATTGATCTATGTGATTTACGAGTCCGTTACATAATCAAACCTACTATTGTTTGAGTGGGCGTCCTGCACATTCCTCCCGCCGTGCGTCGTCCGCCGCTGAAGTCGCAGTCGTAGAAGCCGGCGCAGGGTCGCCGTGGTCTATTGATAGTACCACTATCTTCTTCACTGGACGTCGCAGGATACCTCCTTTCGTAGACACGTCCACTGTGAGGACAACTCCATCTGGACCAGGGAATGTATCGCAGATGCGTCCTCTGATCCACATGTTTCTTGGGAGGTTACCATCTACGATGAACACTAGATCGCCTACGCTGGGGATCACGCCTCTAGTGTGTGGTTCTCTACTGTTCCGTAGTACTGGGAGATATTCTTTCAGCCACCTGGCCCAGAATATATCGGCAAGCCTCTGAGCTGCACGCCAACTGGCTCGTAGGCGTAAGTCACTGTCGTTGAATTCTCCTGGTGCTGCGATGCGACCTGGACCGCCCAAAATGAAATGATTGGGTGTCAATGCTTTAGGATCCTCGTGGTTCACGGACACGTGCGTAAGTGGTCGGCTGTTTACAGTGTGTTCGGCCTCGATGAGTAGTGTGTGAAGCACTTCTTCGCTCGGGAATCGCTCGTTCAACGTGGCGGCTAGTGCTGTTTTCACAGACCTCACCATGCGCTCCCAGGCGCCTCCCATGAATGGTGCTCCAGGTGGGATGAAACGCCAGTCGATCATCTTCTTCGAAGCTTCTTGTGCCGTGGCCGCGAAGATGGCTGCTCGTAGCTCCTTTTCAGCACCGTGAAAGTTAGTTCCGCTATCGGACCATAGCTGTATTGGACATCCTCGGCACGCTATCATGCGTCGTAGTTCCATGATTGCTGAATCTGTGTTGAGCGATGCCACAAGTTCAAGGTGAATGGCTCGCGTCGTCAGGCACGTGAATAATGCGCCGTACCTCTTTTGATGACTTCGTCCCACTGTAATGGTCAACGGCCCGAAGTAGGTGGTGTGCTAGGCGACAGGAAGGGAGATTCCCTGTCATCGGCTGAGGTGGACAGGCTGCTTTTATACGACATCGCAGACATTTGCTTATGATGTTCTTGACGGTCGGTCATAGAGCGCCCAATGTTGCTGGCGACAATCGTTGACTATGGTCTCGGTGCCCGCATGATGTAATTTGCGGTGGACCTGTTCGATCCATAATCGTGTCGAAATATGATCTCCATCTAGTATCATCAGTTTCTTCAGGCGAATCTCTCCCTCTGTGAATCCTATGCACAGTGCTTGCAGACGACTGTTTCGTGATATGGGCTTCTTGTTTTTCAGAGCCTCTATCTCTTTCTGGAAGGATTGTTCTTGTGAAGCTCGTAGGATCAGACTTTCGGCGTGGCGTAGGAGTTCAGCGGTGAGAGGCAGGTGATTGTTTGTGATCTCTCGCCTCTCCCTTGGTTTGACTGACACTGTCTGCTTGCTTTTCCTCCAATCAGGGTCGTTGCTGCTGTTCTTTTTAGTTCTTTTGTAGTTGATATTTTGCTGATTGGCGGCAGAGATGCAGAAACTGTAGAACTCGTGCTGTGGCTCGTAGGTATCTCTCCCAACGTGAGAATCTATTGGCGTTTGGTATAGCTTCGCTGATCTGTACGCTCTTGTCTCTGATGCTACAGGTTTTCTCTTCTCCTGTGATTATGAGAGGATTCTTCTCGTCAGCTGGCCACGTTTCCGGAGTTCCACGCAGGAATTCTGGACCGTTGAACCAGCGATGATCTTGATCATAGTGTTCTGGCACGTCTCTTGTAGCGTCGTCTGTTGGGTTCAGTTTGGTCGGAACCCAGCGCCATTCATTGGTGGAGCTGTGTTCTTCAATTGCTGCAATGCGGTGGGCGACATATGGTTTATATGATCTGGACCCAGTTCTGATCCATGACAGTGTAGTTCTGCTGTCGGTCCAGAACGTGGTTGACTCCGGTGTTCGTTCATGTTCTTCCTTAACAGCTGTCGCCATACGTGCGCCAAGTACTGCTGCCTGTAGTTCTAATCGCGGAATTGACATTAGTTTCAATGGTGTCACCTTAGCTTTGGCTGTGATCAAGCAGACGTAGACTTTTCCGTCTCTGGTGACTGTTCGCCAGTATAATGTTGCTGCGTATGCAGATTCGCTTGCGTTGGTAAATACATGTATCTGAAGTGATTCCGTAGCGCTGAAGCCTGGATAGGTTCGTGGAATGGAGATGTTCTAGTGCTCTGAGATGAGCAAGCCATTTCCTCCAGCTTGCGGCTAGGTCGCTATCTAGGGCTTCGTCCCATGCTGTTCCACGACGCCAAACTTCCTGTAATATTTGCTTGGCTCTGATGGTCACCGGCGATACAAGTCCCAATGGGTCAAATAGAGACATAGCTATTCGAAGAGCTTCTCTTTTAGTAGGCGCGTCGTTCTGTAGGATGTTCTGAGGTATGAGTATCAGATTCAGATTGAAAGTGAGTGAGTCTTCTGTTGGCCTCCATATCAGACCGAGAACTCATTCTGTCTGGACGTTGTCTTCCAGCTTGATTGTCGCTTCGGTCTTGGTCACTTCCCGTAGTGCTTCAAGAAGGGGGATGGAGTTTGATGACCATTTCTTGAGTTCGAAGTGCGCTTCTCTGTGAATGTTACGCACTGCTTGTGAGACTCTTACTGCTTCTTCTAATGTGTCGAAGCTGTTCAAATAATCATCCATATAATGCTTTCTTTTGATAGCTTCGACTGCTTCTGGATATTCATGTTGAAATCTTTCGGCGTTCGTGTTCTTCACATATATGGCTATAGCTGGCGAGCAGGAAGCTCCGAAGATAAGTGACTTCATACGGTATTGTTCAGGTGGCTGGTTGTCTCTTCGGTCTCCTCGCCACAAGTAACGGAGAGTGTCCCGATCTTCGGGTCGAAATTCTATTTGTAAGAACATTTCAGTGATGTCTGCGGTCACGGCGATCGAGAGTTGACGGAAGCGCATTATCACTCCTGGTAATGACTGTAGAAGATCTGGACCGGTGAGTATTTGGTCGTTTACAGGGACCCCTCGGGTCTTAGCTGCAGCGTCACAGACAATTCTCAATTTGTCCGGTTTCATCGGGTTGTATACTGCGAAGTGAGGCAAGTACCAGGTTCTATGTTTTGAGGTGGTCGTTGGAGCTGGTTCAGCGTATCCCTTTGATACTAGTGCTTCCATTTGTTCAGAGTACCTCTTTTTTAGTTCTGGATCTTTATCAATTTTCTTTTCCACACTGATGAGTCTGTTCAAAGCGCTGTCGTAGTTGTCTGGCATTTTTATATTTTCATCTCGCCATAATAGAGCGGTTTGATACCGTCCTTCCGTAGTTCTCTTCGTGTGCTGCTGCAGGATTCGAAGTGCCGTTTTATCAGGATCATTGATGGGTTCCTTTGGATTGACTTGCATATTGTCTATTGTGATGTATTCTTTCACCAGTTCATGAAGGTCGTCGTCTGTGTTAGCATGTCTGATGAAGTTCACTCTGTGGCCTAGTGCTCGTGTGTGGCTGCCGTGAAGGACCCAACCGAGTGGCGTTAGTGATGCCACTGGTTGGTTCTTCTTTCCTGTTTTGATTTCTATTGTAATGAGGAGATCCCAGTTGTCTTGGCCGATCAGGAGTCTGGGTGTCGCATCTTCAGTTACTATGTCTTTGGCTATGTCTCGAAGATGTTCACAGTCCCTGATCGCATCTCCAGGTATCCTCTGTGCAGCCAACTTTAGCTGCTTGACTGTTCTCGCTTGTAACTTCCGTTCAGGTCCTCTGATGAAGAAGTTCACTCGTCGAGATGTCATGTCAATCGTAGGTTCACTGTCGAAGGCTGCTATACGTAGTGGTTCACAGGATCCTTCTGCTCCGATTTGATTGGCTAGGCTCTCGTCGATTATGGTTACCGTAGAGCCGTCATCTAGGAGTGCGTAGGTATCTACAGCTCCCGCCGGTCCAGAAAGGTGCACAGGTATTATTTTCAAAAACGATACCTTAGGTGTCCATGCTGAATGAACCTTCTCTTGTTCTTCTTTGGAGCATTCGGGTTCTTCTTTCTTCTTGTTCACTGCACTGTTGGCGTGTAACATCTTGTGATGTAAATGTACACAGTCGTTTATTTCGCATTTCTTTGGTTTACAGCTGTGTTGCTTTGTTCTGTATTTGAGGCAACGAAAACACAAGCGATGCTTCTTGGCTATATCCCATCTAGCATCAGTAGTTGCTTTCTTGAATTGTTCACATTCCATGATGCTGTGCCCCTGACGTTCACATAAACTACACTTTGGCTTGTTCGTTTCTTGCGTGGTATGTACTCGTTGCTGGCGTCGCTGCGTGTTTTGAGAGGTTTGTTTTGTTCCAGCGATATTTTCAGGCAGTGCATACGGACTGCATATTTCAGCTTCAATCTTGATGAATCGGGTGAACTTTATAAGATCAGGTTCTTTTCTGGGCTGCATTGCTAAGAACTGGTACCACTGTCTCTTCAAGGTTGGCGTAAGCTTCTCAACGATAGCTTTCGTTACTTCTGGATTGAAGAGATAATGTCCACAGGTGAGTGCTTGCATAGTCCCAACTATGCTTTCTACTTTGGTGGCGAATGTACAAACTTCACGCGGAGATTCAGTGAGGCGCGGCAGAGTTCGTAGACGCTCTATTTCGGCCATTGCGATTGAGTCTGTGCGTCCGAAGCGTAGCTCGAGTGATTTCATAACTTCATTCGGGTCGGCGTTCACTATTAATAGACCCAGTACAGCTTCCTTGGCTAGACCTCGAAGGCTTCTTCTAAGTCTAGACATGTTCTCCACTGCTGATAGTCGGTGTGCCGTCTCACAGTAGGCGGCGCGGAACGTGAGCCAATCTTGATGAGCTCCGTTGAAGCAGGGTAGTTCGTTATGTCTTGTTGGCTGCTGGTAATGCGTGGCCTGCACAGCATGTGTGATCGCAGCAGCAAGTTCTTTCATGTCCGCCCTTGGTTCTTGGACGGCCAATGTTGTAGGCTGTTGCTCGACGTGCGCTGATGGCATAGACTGCGGCACCCGGGACTCAGCGGCATACCTCGGATTGTAGCTGTGATGTGGTACCGTAGTGTAGATCGGTTGCCACGATGTGTTCGTTGTCGCGTATGTCGAGTTCTGTGGCCAGGGTGTGACGGGTTCTGTCGGCACTGGCATTGGTTGCGGCTGAGTAGGCACGTATTCCGGTTGCCAGTACGTGGATGTGATCACTGGCTGCTGGTTCGGGTGTGGCTGCGAGGGCGCGGAGTTCTGTTGCCAGGCGGCGATTACTGGCGGCGGGTTCAGGTGCGACTGTTCAGTCGCGAAGTTCGACTGCCAGGAGGCGGCGGTGCTCACTGGCGGCATGTTCGGGTGCGACTGTTCAGTCGCGAAGTTCGACTGCCAGGAGGTGGCGGTGCTCACTGGCGGCATGTTCGGAGGTTCGGTGTTCAGGTTTTCAGGCGGTGAGTGCATGGTGCTGACTCCTGCCGCGCGGTTGCTAATTCCACTAAGCTTTGTGCTAGCTCCGCTTTGGCCTTGGCTATGCGACGCGCTTTAGACACTTTTTCACTCTTTTGCGACGTAGGTTTGCTGCGGCGACCACTTTCTTTATTTTCAGGTTCAGTTTCTTGTTGTGTGGCGGCGACTTTGATTGTAGATTCGGTCGCGGCGGCTGCTTCTGACGTATCAGCTGTCGTTCTCGTAGCCTCCGTACTGACTGTCTCATTCGTAGTTTCTGTAGCGGTTTCAGTAGCGGTTTCAGTCGTGGTTTCAGTCGCGGTTTCAGTCGCAGTTTCAGTCGTGGTTGACGCTTGTCGGCCTCTTCTACCTGTAGACCTCATAACTGGCATTGTTCTTGATAAATTCTTCTACTCGTAAATAATATTCTTCAAGAAGTTCGGGAGAGTCTTCTCAATAGTGTTTTCCTCAGATCCGCGGCTAACGAAGGACCAGACAATGTGAGTGTTCTAGGTCTCACACTATGTGCACTGGATTGGAGGGCACTATTACGTTGTTCACTGAATAAAACTCTCGGTGACTTGACGAATATCATTTACTTGTTCAATATAAGATCTAGATACAAACTGAATACTGAATATTATTGAGGTATATTGAGTCGCGCACTAAAAAACTAGGGTTTTACATTTTAACGAAACGGAAACGGTCGTAGTGAACAGACGTATCGAACAATATTAGTATAAACAAATAATTACTTGCGAAATCGTGACCTAGTTTTTATTAAATTTGCTGTTAATAAAGTGACTCATACATTAGATTTGATGTGTTTTCCTATAAAAATGATCAGTGATTAATACATAGGTAAATAATCTACTTTACGATGGAGGATAGTCCCTTCAGCCCTAGAAGTAGGTGTGCCCGTTCCCCGCCGCCTACACCTGGCGGTATAACCGGCCCCGCTCGTCCCCCTCAAGCGCCGCAGCAAACGAATGAAGCTCTTGAAGCTATGACGACACCGGAAATTCAGAGCTGGATGACGACCATCGACCAGAACTTGCAGGAGGTGTGCACTATCGCAGCGGAAGGCAAGCTGAATATGGACCACAAAATGCGCATCAATGCCCTATGCCGGAAGATCGGCCATAGCACATCGCAAATGGCGGTACAGTACCAGTACATGAAAGCGAAAGGATTGGAATCCCACAATATTGCCAAAGCTCTTGAAACCCAACTCGACCTCTCACAGCAACTAAAGGAACTCAAGTTGAGTGTCGAAGGAAAAACGAAAACTGCCCTGGGCGCGTCATTTGCTGACATGGTCAAAAAAGGAGCCAACAATTACATCCAGCAGACAAACGTAAGTTCTGTGGCCATTTATCCAGTAGATAAATTAAAATCCAGCGACGAAACGAAATCCCTCGTCCAAAAAATCATTTGCCCCGGACAGATGAAGCTGCATGTAAGAGGCCTGCGCAAGACCAAAAACGGGGGTGTTATCATCAGCACTGAGACGAAAGACGACATCGAAAAGGTGAGACAATTGGAGCAGCTAAAAAAATCGGGTCTAACAGTCGACGAGCCTTACAAAAGGAAGCCTAGGGTTGTAGTAATAGGAGTTCCGACGTCCATGTCAGAAAACGAGGTTTTCACATGTTTGTACCACCAAAATCTCGCCGAGAAGCTTCAGGACTGCAGCCTTGAGACGTTTTTGACCTCAATCAAGTTAAGTCATAAGTCGGGTAAGAGAGACTCTGACTATTGCAACTATGTTGTAGAAGTATCGCCAGTCATACGAAAAGCCCTAATATCAAAAGAACGAGTGTTTATAAATTGGTCATCATGCCCTGTAAGAGATTTTACTTTGGTCACACGATGCTATAAGTGTCAGCAATATGGCCACGCTGCCAAATCATGTCGACAGATGTCCTACACCTGTGGTCACTGTGGTGAGCAAGGCCATTCAATCAAAGAATGTCCAAAGAGGTCAGATGAACCAAAATGCGCTACTTGCTTGCATTTCAAAAAGCCAGACAAACACATCACAGGACGCAGCTGACTGCCCGGCGAAAATGTTGGCCGAAAAAAGGTACATAAACTCAATAGATTATGAAGGTGCCTAAGAGCGCCGTCAATAAGTTATTTATTTTAGATCTTCTTAGTTTATATAGTAAAGTTTTATTTCTTTTTGTTTGTTATTATGATAAACAATTTAATTAATGATTTAGATAATTTTTCTGTATCTGAGTCTAGACTTTGTGAAGTTGAAAGCTGCAAACAATATCTTTCCGGCTACAAAACACCATTAACCATACTAACACAAAACATTCGCAGTATTTTTAAGAATTTTGACAGCTTCAGCGTTTTTCAACAACGGCTAAACATTAACTGTGACATTATTGTTTTAACGGAATGCTGGCTTACCAAGAAATATAATATACCACTGATCACAGGGTATAAGATGTACAAAAGTGATAGGAATTACAATCAAAATGATGGGGTGATAGTTTATGTAAGAGATCACCTGAAAGTCTCTGTTGAGGAACCAAATATGCAAGACTGTAACAGTTTGGTAGTGAAAATTGGATCAGATTTTGCGATAGTAGCTTTATATCGGCCCCCCTCTTTCAAAAATACTAAAAATTTTACTGACACTCTGAATGATGTCTTGCAAAACCTATCACCTTTTAAAAACACGGTAGTAATTGGAGATATTAACATTAATATTCTTCCAGGAAGTACTGACGCATCTGCTCAGGACTACCTCAACTTATGCGCATATCATGGCTTGCTCCCAGCACATTGTTTTCCTACACATCATAGTGGCTCTTGCTTGGACCATATCATACTTAAAACCAATTTCCCTTCACTTGCACTTGTTATTAACTCTACAATAACAGATCATAATGCTGTCCTACTAACACTAAATTGTAATTTACCTAAACATAACACTCGTGTAGTTTCGAAATTGAATATAAATAAACTTGATGAAGATTTACGCGTCATCAACTTCGATCCAGTCTATAATTCTGCTGACCCACAGTATTGTATGATGTATGTTATAGAAAATGTACGTCATGCAATTCAGAAAAATACGGTCGTATCGCAGTTGAGCAACAAAAATTGCAACATAAAACCCTGGATCACACCAGGTCTTATTCGCTGTATGAAACACCGAGATAAACTGCACATGAAATGTAAATCTCATCCAGAGAATACAGTCCTACAACTGTCATACAAAAGATATCGTAATTTTTGTAATAGTCTTCTCAAAAAGGTTAAAATCAACTACGATAAAACTGCACTGGATAAGGCTGGAACAAATAGTAAAAAGATCTGGAAATATATTAAACATGTAACTTTTTCCTCAAAACAAAATGAGTCATCTTCAAGTTTATTACGAGCACACTCGTCACAGCTGACGTCTGCTAACATAGCAAATAATTTCTTTGTTAATGTTGGTAAGTGTCTGGCGGAAAAAAATAACCGGGATCAATCTCCTTATTTAGTGAACTTTTCTACCACGGGTAACTCCACTCTATCATCTTTTGCCTTACTAGATACTGATGAGACAGAAGTAGAAAATATAATCATGTCATTGAGAGATGAATGCGCAGTTGGTTGGGATGAAATATCAAATAAAATTATTAAACATTTCAGAAATATTTTAGTACCTCCACTGACTTACATTTTTCGTATGTGTTTATCCTTGGGCATTTTCCCTGAGTGTCTCAAAAAAGCAGTTATCATCCCTGTTCATAAATCAGGCAGTAAAGAACAAGTAACAAATTATAGACCTATTTCTCTATTGCCTTGTATGTCCAAAATATTGGAAAAAATTATAAATAAAAGGTTGTTCAAATACCTAGAGGACAAATCAATTTTATCGGATCGACAGTTTGGTTTTAGACCTAAAATTTCAACTGCCGATGCCGTACATCATCTAACTGATTTTCTAGCACAAAAACTTGACAAGGGTAACCATACAGTAGGTATTTTCCTGGACCTTGCCAAAGCTTTTGACACAGTATGTATCCCTACTCTATTGCGCAAGCTTGAGACAGTAGGTATAAGAGGTATCCAGCTCAAACTTTTCAAAAGTTACCTAGAAGACCGTACTCAATGCGTTAAGATTGGCAATGTCCTCAGCGCAGACCAAAAAAACACGTCTTTTGGTGTTCCCCAAGGAAGTGTATTAGGACCCACTATGTTTTTGATATACATAAACGACCTTTGTAATCTTAAACTACAGCACGGTACAGTAATATCTTACGCTGATGACACTGCTCTTCTTTTTGCGGCTGAATCGGAACATGAAGTTCACAAGCTTGCGCAAAACGGCTTCAATATTGTAAATAAATGGCTTCAACATAACACATTAACCCTAAATACGGATAAAACAAACTATATAAAGTTTTCCATGCGCAAACCAACTT
The DNA here is from genome assembly GCA_947364205.1 of Agrochola lota. Taxonomy (NCBI): domain Eukaryota; kingdom Metazoa; phylum Arthropoda; class Insecta; order Lepidoptera; family Noctuidae; genus Agrochola; species Agrochola lota. The sequence continues at coordinate 24,024,359 of OX376221.1, forward strand.
CCGATTACTCCTCGACGCTATATGCTCATTGTTGCACAGTCCCCGCAGAATGCCCGTTAAAGTGTCCTAATATTAATAAGACTAACCAAATAAAATACCTAGGTGTTATATTAGACGAGACCCTTACTTTCAAACAACATATAGAAGTCTTAAATAATAGAGTTCGTAAGCTCATATTTGTATTTAAGCAGCTGCGACATATTGCGGATCCAAAAATAATTAAGCAAGTTTACTTTGCTCTATGTCAGTCAATTTTGACATACTGCATTACCTCATGGGGTGGAGCAGGTAAAACTTTATTAATACAAGTCGAAAGAGCTCAAAGAGCGATTCTCAAGGTGTCTACGTGCCGCCCTTTCCTTTTTCCCACTAACCAGCTCTATAAAAATTGTGAAGTACTAACAGTCAGGCAGTTATTCATAATGAGCATTGTACTAAAACAACACGCAGCCCTCCGCTTCAGCACTGAACTTATTAAAAAGAGACGGAAAGATATAGTTTGTCCCACAAAAAGCACAAAACATGCTTTTACAGCCAAATTTTTAGTTTTTCTGGGACCACTACTCTACTCTACGACTTAATGCAAAAGCAAAAATTTATTCCCAAAATTTTGTAAATTGCAAGAAAACTCTGAAGGAAACATTACAAAATTTGTCCTATGAAGATACAGAGAAGTTATTAGTTGTACTTAAATAAATATTAATTGCACTTTTTATTATGATTAGTTAGCTTAAATTAATATACTAAGATTTTAGCAGGTAAGATTTTTATACTGTTTACACCTCTTTTACATACCTATTAGTTGACTAATTTACCTTTTGTATATGATGTGATTACTGTGATTATTTAGATATAATGTTTTACCTTTTCTCGCCTGAAACACAGGATGTCCTAGTTCAGGCATGTAACACTTGTGAACTATTACATAGAATTACGAAAAATGTTTTTACTGTACTACATTATTTTTTGAATAAACTTACTTACTTAAACTTACTTATTTTGGTTTGAGCTTAAGTAGTATTCTACTACGGTACAAGTAGCGGGTGGTTACAATTCTTAACCAATGATAGGTAGGTGAGGCCTGGATATTTTAGTCAAGCATGAACTTGATAACTTGTTCTTGGGTGATGCCATCTCGCTAGTTTCTCGTCGACAAGTTGCGACTTGTTTTCTGAGTGATGCTAATATTCTGTTTATGTGTGTTTCGGTGACTGTTAGTGATTTACCTGTGTGTTCTTGTCAAGTTAGGACCTGCTTGTGGGCAGTACAATTATCGCTTATGTTTATGCATGTGATTTGCAATCAGTTTACCTTTACCTGCCTTACCTAATCTTCGGTATGTGTTAGGGTGCTAACTACTAATTCAACAAGAGGCATAGGTATCAATCAGGCTTATAAGTATGGGAGACCAAAGCTATCCCTATGCTCATTACAATGCAACATAGTTAATTTACTTATTATCTAGGACTAATTAAATGGTTTTTATTTGTTTAATTAAAACTCTTAATTAAGTCGTTCTTCTTGTCGTCGCCAACAAACTTACATGTGAATATTATTATTTACAACATTGATCTATGTGATTTACGAGTACGTTACATAATCAAACCTACTATTGTGTGAGTGGGCGTCCTGCACAAAAGCAATAATAGGCAGCTTTTCCAATATTTCTTTAAATTAAAACCTACTACAACGAACGGACTACAACCAATATTTTAAAACAAAAAAATGACAAATCGGGTCAGCCAGCCGTTCTTAAGCAAAGCGTTTATCAACGAACAGCATTTCATTTTTATTTTTAAAGAACTCTATGATTTCGCTTCGGGCTTCGACCGGGTGAAAGTCGAACAAAATGCACATATTTTCAAAAAAATCTTTTGTAAAGTTTTACAAAGTGTCTCACAATAACTCATTACATCACAATAACGAAAATAAAAACCGGCCAAGTGCATGTCGAACCACGCATAATGAAGGGTTCCGTAGTTGGGATGAAATTATCCCAGAACAAACTTAATCCCAGAACAAACTTAACATTGTAGTTGAAAAATATGTTCCCCCATACGGAATGTATGGAAGATCTCTTTACATGTAGGGGAGGTACCCTAAAAAACAAAATCCTGCATTTTATTTTACCACTTTGTCGGCATAATTGATATGTACGTATATACATATGACAAAATACAGCTTTGTATTACTAACCGTCACTGAACTAAGCCATGGACAGACAGACGGACATGACGAAACTACATATAAGGGTTCCTTGTTTACTACGGAACCCTAAAAAGGCCGTGTGCGAGTCGAACTCACACAATTAAGGTTCCAAACCAAACTACACTTGAGCAGCCTGTGGAAAAGTCACTGGCGTGACGTACGTACTTAGTGTATTGCGCGTAATTAATAAGCGTGCGTTAGCTCCTAAACCATACATTTAAATGGCAAAGTGTCAGGAAAAAAATAATCTGCACTTTAAGATTGAGCTAACTAACAATTATTACTTTATAAAGATTAATACTACATTAGCTCAAAAGGCCTTCGTAAGTTAATGTTATAATATGTTATGCTTTAGGGGTGGGTTTCCAATAAACCCTTTTTTTATATAAATTTAACTGTTTGGGTACACTAGGGTTGAACCTACTAAAGGCTCAACTCTAGGGTACCCAAACAATATCTCCTCCTCTTCAATTGGTTCATTCACAGTAGTTAAATAATTGACTAACTGGGCGACTGTCGAGCCAGTCAGAATACTTCGTTGAAGATTATTTCTGAACAGATCTACTATGGACGGCTCCGGAGCTCCTTCGTGAGTGTAGCGGCGACGCCCGCGGCACGCAGCCTGGCGACGTTTTCTCGTTCGCCATAATCATGCAAGAGGTGATCGTGCGCGGCGAGCCCTACTGCATGCTCGCGCTCACGCCGGACGGTAAGAGACGTGCGCAGAGTGCTCGGGTGCGAGGTGGGCGCGGGGACTCACGCTTGCCCGCTCGTTTCAGAGATCGTGGAGAAGGTGTCCCGGCCGCCGCCGCTGATCCGGCCGTCCGTGTCCATGGGCGCAGCGCCGCCGGACGCCGTGAGCGTCATGCGCCAGTGCTGGAGCGAGGCGCCCGACCTGCGCCCCGACTTCCACCGCCTGCACGACATCTTCCGGCACCTGCACCGCGGCAGGTAGCGTGTACTCCGCGTCACGTTCTTACCGAAACCATTTCGTGCACACCATGTTGATACCTATTTTTTTTGTTTTTCAGAAAGGTCAACATAGTTGATTCAATGTTTGAAATGTTGGAGAAATATAGCAATAATCTAGAAGAGCTGATAAAGGAACGGACAGAGCAGCTCGACATGGAGAAGAAAAAAACTGAACAACTTCTAAACAGAATGCTACCCAGGTATGTCTCCATCATCAACCAGCCGAAACACCTCCACAAGATGAATCTAAATCAAAAATAAAAAAACCGGCCAAGTGCGTGTCGGACCACGCACAATGAAGGGTTCCGTATTTGGTATGAATTTATCCCAAGAACAAACTTAACATTGTGAAAAACATGTTCTCCCATACGGAATGTATGGGAGATCATGTTTTTCAAACCGCAAATTTAAATTGGTTGATTATTGTTCGAGTTAATCGAACACTCAGCGAAAATGCATAATTGCATACGAACGCAAATATGCACATTCGCTCGTTCACCTAAATGTGGGCCAGTTCGCGTTCAGATCTCATTAGAGACACCACGACTCAAAACCATTACCATTTATTCGGGATAGCTGAGCCTTGATGGAATCATACGCGTAGTAGGGATTTGTTCTGGAGGCAAACGGCGTCGAGGAACTAGTAGGGAGCTTGGCAGAGTTTCTTCTTATTACTGTTCTTATTGAGCGCTGGGACCGGAGTGTGTCTGCTAGCCTTTTTTTTTTTTTTTTTTAGATAGGGCATCTCGTAGCTGACCTCTGAGGTCATGACTACTTAACCGGTCAATCCTGTGGTTGCCTTAAGCTTCTACACTTAAAGCCTCCAGCCAGGGGCAAAACTATGCTAATTAAAACTAGGCGAACGCTCGCTAAGGGCACCCCCTGTGGGGTACGAACCTCGGCTTAGGGCGTTCGCTGGGGGGAGGACAGCAAGAGGGACAGGCTGGATCAAGAGTATTTCATTATTATTAGTCGGGGAATTTAAAGCTACAGGCTCAGCATCGACGCGGGCTGGCGCATCTTCGAGCAAGGGTCGGGGGGGAGCATCATTTACTCGGGAGGGTCGCGATCGCGGACCTCTGCGGCGAGGTCGGAAAGTGTGTCGGTGTGTGTGTTTTCTCACTGTACTGGTTTCCCTATTGCTCTCCTGGAGGAGGGTTATGGGGTCGTCTGGGTCGGAAAGGATTAGCCTCGGGCGGCGGATCTTACTGATTTGACTTGGGACATAACTGGCGGCCTCGACAACCAGAGGGTTGCGGTGGGTGGCGGCGGAATCAAAGAAACGCTTGGAATTGCTTTTGAGAAACTGGTGGATCGTGGGGAGTTTAAAGTCGAGATGGAGGGTTTCGTTCCTACAGAACCAAGGGGCTCCCGTGGCATTACGAAGGAATCGGTTCTGCATCACCTGCAGTCTATGAATTTGTCGGGGCTTAGCTTGGGCAAAGACGACACCCGCATAGGTCATGATGGGGCGAATGCATGTAGTGTAGATTCGCAATTTGCACCTATGGAGTCTTCCGAGAGCGAAAGCGGCCCGCGCGCGGGCCTGCTTTATGTGGTCTGCGAAAGTGAGTTTTTGGTCGAGGACCACACCTAGATACTTGGCTCGTTTCTCCCAAGGGATCGTCTTGCCGAGCATGGTGATGGGTCGGGGCAAGGGGGGTCTGTATCGTACGTGCGTTTTTGAAAATAAAACCGCTTGACTTTTGTCGGGGTTTATTTTGATCCTCCATTTCCTAAACCAGGCGCCGAGTTTATCGACTGCGGTTTGGAGAATGCGAGCTATCGAATCGGGCCCAGCGCCCTTATAGTAAATGGCCGTATCGTCTGCGAACAGAGCCAACTGCGCCTTTTTACTCTTCGGGATGTCGCTGGTGAATAGAGTGAATATGAGGGGGGCAAGCACAGAGCCCTGAGGGACGCCTGCGCGGATGGGACGGGGAGAGGATATTGCGCCTTCGATGCGATAGCGGAATGTGCGGTTCGAAAAAGTCTCGTAAGATGAGCACGAGACGATCTGGCACGCCGAGTTGGTACAGCTTATATATTAAGCCGTTGTGCCAGACTTTGTCAAACGCTTTCGCTACATCGAAGAATACTGCACCGGTATACAAACCGCGCTGGAAGCCAGCGCTTATGTGTTCGATTATCCGGTGGGCCTGATGCACGCTAGAGTGCTGGGTGCGGAACCCAAACTGTTCGTTGGGGATGAGGCCCTTTGTCTCAGCGTAGTCTCTGAGACGCTTATAAATAAGCCTCTCGTAGACCTTGCCGAGGACTTTGAGCAAACTGATGGGGCGGTAACTCGAAGGCTCGGTTTTGGGTTTGCCGGGCTTCGGGATACCGATGACGGTGGCGTCTTTCCACACTTGTGGAAAGAAATTGTTGCTTAAGGCACCATTGAAGATGGTAGTCAGTAGCATTATTAGGTGGGCAGGGAATAGCTGAATCACCCTATTACTGATTCCATCTGAGCCGGGGGCTTTACGGATTTTCAGACCCTTGATGATGTCGTGCACTTCGTCTGGTGTGACGGGGGGCAGAGGACTTTCAGGGTCTTCAACGGGAGGGAGAGAGGTTCTACGTTCGACTTCAGCGTCGACCTCTAAGAGGTGAGCTTGGTCTACTGGTAGAGTGCTGGGTGAGCATTGTGCCTCTAGACTATCGGCTAGGCATTCAGCCTTGTCGATGTCGTCGAAGGCTATGGTCTTGTCGGGGCGGATTAGGGGTGGTGTGGACGCGACTTGCTGGGACTTGAGTTTCCTCTGAAGTTCCCAGAAGGCTAGGTGGGTTGGCTATAGTTCGCTCAGCATCTTGTCCCAGCCCGTGTCACGCAGCTCCTGTATGCGTGTCTTTACAGATCTCTGTAAATAGCGCATATGGGCTTTGTTTGCGGCGCAGGGAAAGTTACTGTATGCACGAATGGCTGCGTTCTTCTCAGTCAATAGGTCACGCACATCGTCAGGTAGTTTGCAGCGGGGCTCTTCCCCCACTGGGACTTCCTTTGAGCAGTCGCTCACGACGGATTGTACGTGATCAGTGAGTGAGTCGATCGCGGCCGTTGTTGCTGCGATAGAGTGGAATTGGTCGGGGATGGAGTCCAATTGGGGGGACGTGTTGGATTTCAGCTGGGTGCTTACTTTCCTCCAGTCCGTTACCCTTTTGGTGGTCGGGGGGCGATTGGGGTCAGGGAGACCTATGCGGGGGTCGAGTTTTAGTATTACAGGACGGTGATCAGAGTGAAGCTCGTCCACCGTCTCTATTGAGTCTAGTCGTAGATTGACGTTCTTAAGGATCGCCAAGTCTAGTACGTCAGGGACATGGCCTACTGTATGGGGATAGTGGGTATAATTCATCGGAGCGATGATGTCAATGTTAAGGGAGTTTGAGAGGTCGAACAAGTGTCGCCCTCTTATGGAGGATCTGGAACTATTCCAGGAGGGATGTTTGGCGTTGAGGTCGCCCGCTATGATAACGGAGTCGCTCAAGGCTAGTAGGGATGTGAGATCGTTAGCGAAGGGTTGAAAGTCCCCCGCACCTCTAGAGGGAGTTGCGTAGGCTGATACTAGTATGATCGGCTGATGGCCTGTCATGCCTAGGCGGCAGACTGAGACTTCTAGTCGTGAAAGAGGAGGAGGGTCCATAGGGATGCAGTACAGATCCTTTTTATAATATATTAAGGTACCACCCTTGTGACAGTGAACCCTGTCATTGCGAACTACACGATAGTTGGCAATGCCGGGGTCACGATTACAGGGTTTAAGAAAGGTTTCCTGAATGAGAAGGATGTCAATTTGATGGTCGCGGAGGAAAACCGCGATCTCATCGCGTTGACTTTGGATGCCATCGGCATTGAAAAAACCTAACGTGAGGGATCGGGGTTTGAACCTAGCTATGATGGTGTTAGACATTGTGGGTTCCTTGAGTGGCGGACGATATCAGGGCTTGCGTAATGTCGGGGTACGCATTGTATATTGCCTGGATCCTAACTATGTCGTAGGCATTTTGGGCGGCAATGAGTTCGCGACCCATTTGGTAAGCGCGAGGGGACAGGAACATCATGAATCCGGATTGGATCACGTTGTAGGGCGTGTTGGGGAGGGCCACGGGAGTGTTTGTGGGTTTGGGTTGGGGACGCGGTGCTACGGGAGCAGGTGCGGACCTGACTGGGGGCGCGGGGGCGCGAGTAAGGGACGCGGGGGCACCCATAAGGGGCACGGGGGTGCCCATAAGGGGAACGGGGGTGCCCATAAGGGGCACGGGGGTGCCCATAAGGGGCGCGGGGCCGCGAATACGGGGGTCCGTTTGGCAGGGGGTGGTCGTGGGTGGGGTAGGGGGTGGGGGTTGGAAGTGACCCAGGGCTGGGAAAGCCTGCTGGTGTTGGAGGTAATTCCACGGACTGGGCCTCTGGGGGCTAAGTCTCTGCGGCATTTGGGATGAGGGGAAAGTGTAGGTGGAGGGAGCTTCCCTCTGCTGGCGGGCGTCGAAACGCTTGGCCAGTTTGGGAGAAGAGGACTTGGGGGCTTTTGGGCAGCCGCAGTAGTTAGCCGGGTGACCTACTTGCCCGCATAGTACGCAACTAGGTGGGTCCGGGCATAGGCTACGGTCCTTGGGACGGGTGCAGTCGGAAGTGCCATGCTCGCCCAGGCACTTGACGCACCTGGGTTTTGCGTGACAGTTCCTCTGCGAGTGACCATATAACTGGCAATTGTGACATTGCCCTATGGCGCCATTTTTCCATGGCTTCTCTATCGTGAAGCCCGTGAGTGAACATAGGGACTTCAATTGGAATATGGGGTGATGCCCCTCGACGGGAGAGCATACGACGAGTATCATGTCGTATGCTTCCCCGCGTTTTGCGCGGTGCATACGGTGGACTTCGTCAACCGGGACGTTTTGCGACTGAAGGTCGGCTAAAATGTCTGAGGGGGCAATTTCTTTGGGGATCCGTTTGATCACCACTCGGATTTGACGCTCCTCTGAGAGAGTGTACGTGTGGAATGACACACGTCGCTCTCTCAGGAGTTTTACTAATTCTCTATAGTCGTGGGAGGTAGGTGTCTGGACTTTTATACCCTGTTGGGTATTACGGGCGCTAGTGTATGCAATCCTTTGATCACAACACCATTTGGAAATGTCCGTCCACTTTTCCTTGTCCTGAATGAACATGGGTGGTGGCGGAGAGACCTTCTTAGGGTCAGAAGTAGGTGGGGTGGGGGCAACCTGCGAGGAGGGTGACGCGGTCGGGCGGGGGGTGAGGGAGGGGGTAATCTGCGAAGAGGTTGACGCGATCGGGTGGGGGGCGGGGGAGGGGGTAGCTACGGGGGTGCAAGTAGCGGGTGGTCCTGGGTGTAGCGGGGAAAGTGAGAACGTGTCTCGATCCTCGAAGGCTACGACCTTGTTGGCCTGGGTGGAGGACTGCTTCTTGTTCTTCCGTTTTTTCCCCTTTCCTTGGACGGGGACGAATCCATCGTCTTCGGAGTGGGACGAAGCGGAAGAACAGGTGTCTGCTAGCCAAAATGGCCCGTCTTTTATAGCAAAAATTTCCCTCTCTGCCGGCACTCCCCCTTCCTCACCCCCGTTACCCTCTTTTTATTGTTTATTTAATAAACCTTATTCTTACATGACTACATTTATTACATGCTTAGAGCTAACTCCTATTTTTAACTAATGTCATATAGCTCTATTCTCTGCGACGTCGCATTTGGCCGTGGCGTGAGGATATATTTCCATTTTCCTCGCCTCCCACTTCACTACTATAAAGGCACTCTGTTGCGGGCGCCCTCTGTATATATGGGTTTCGGAGGTCGCAGAGGGAAGGTAATGAAACACACAAGGTAATAATGCTATATTTAGCCTATTTTACAGTTTTCTACTATTCTAATAACGTAACACGATAAACTTTATTAATTAATAACCATATACAAATGCACAATATCTTATTCTCTACTTTTAACACTTTACATAGTCTTTATTAGTAAATTATACAGCAAAACATCCTAATTTCTTATTGCAAATGACGATCACAGATTCTACTAACCTTATAATACTAGCTATAATACTAAATAGTGGCAGAAACATAAGCTATGTACTTGAAACGTATGAATCTTAAACATAAATCGTCTTACATTTAGCGTTTTTCGTATGCGGTTGACATGCAACTTGCGCCCACGTACGAGTTGACCTTAGGGCATCGTGCACATTCTCCCGCCGTCGCCACGCTGCGATTCCGTTGGTAGCACGATGATCTTCTTGGTAGGACGCCTCAGGACATGGCCGCCGCTGATGGTGACGTCCACGACTCGAACCTCCCCGTCGGCGCCTGGATGCAGCTGGCTGATGCGACCTCGTGGCCAGGTGTTGCGTGGTAGGTTGCCGTCACAGATGATGGGCTGGACTCCTGTGCTGATGGGCTCCCGCCGGTGTTGCAGTAGGGGCATGTATTCCTTAACCCATCTTCTCCAGAACATGTCCGCCAGCACTTGTGCTCGTTTCCATTGCTGGCGGGCTGTCACGTCCTTTTCTTGGAAGTGACCTGGTACTGGTATGTACATGAGAGTTGGGGCCGATGAGTATGTGGTTCTGTGTCAGCGCCTCGGGTTCATGTGGGTCGACTGACACATGGGTGAGAGGTCGCGAGTTTACTGTGTTCTCGACCTCTGTAAGCAGCGTCATCAGCGTCTCGTCGCTAGGGTATCTCTCGTTCAGGGTGATTTTCAGTGCTTCTTTCACAGAACGTACCATACGTTCCCATGTTCCCCCCATGAATGGGGCTGCTGGAGGGATATATTCCCAGGTGATGTGTCGACATGTGGCTTCGTGTTCCAGCGCTTCGAGTGCTGCTGCGCCGAGCTCCTTATCAGCTGCTTTGAAGCACGTAGCGTTGTCACTCCATAGCTCCTTCGGGCAGCCTCTTCTTGCCATAAATCTTCGTAGGGCCGACACAGCTGAGTCAGCACTTAATGAATGTGCGATTTCGATGTGCATTGCTCGCGAAGTCATACAGGTGAATAGGGCCCCGTACCTTTTCTCACGATGGCGTCCGACTGTCACTTCCATGGGGCCAAAATAGTCAAGTCCCGTGAATGTAAAAGGACGCGCGTGGTGGGCGAGGCGTGCCCGCGGTAAGTCCCCTGTGAGCGGGCTAGCTGGCTTCATTTTTCTTATGCGGCAGGGCAAACAATTCTTTATAATGTTTCTTACTGCGGGGCGTACTTTTGAAATCCATAGTCGTTGTCTTAATTCATTTACGACCATTTCCACACCGCCGTGATGTAGGCTCTCATGTACATAAGCTATGTACAGCCGTGTGTAGGTATGTTTGCCGTCCAATATCGGAGGGTTGGACGTGTCTTCGGTTATTTCTTGTGCCGCGGTCACTCTTCCTCGTAGGCGCACGATGTCTGCAGCGTCGATGTAGGTACTGAGATGACTTAGGCGGTCGCTATTGCTGGGCGCGCCTTTTTTCTTGATGCGTTCTATCTCATTTTTGAAAGTCTCTTGCCGACTGGCGCGGACCCACAGCTGTTCAGCTTTTGTTAGGTATTTGGTAGGTATTTCTAGGTAGTTGCGGATTTCGTTAGGCACTATCCTTTTTACGGGTGTAGGTAGCGTCTTTTTAGAGGTGCGCCAACCTGGATATTTTTCTTCGATCTTCTTTGTTCTTTTTCGAGTGGCTGTGACTGTATTCTTATTTACTTTACACAAGTCTATGAATTGTAAAACTCGTGCTGTCGCCCTTATTAATCGAAGCCACTTTGAGAATCTCTCGATCTTAGGTAGGTGATCGTGATTACTGTTGCCTTCTTGTTGACACGAATGACACTTTTCTCTTTCTTCTCCTGTGTCGTATGTTACCACGTTCTTTTCTTGTGGCCATTGTGACTGGTAGTTTCAGAAATGAGGGTCCCCGGAACCATCTGTGGGTGGCGATGAAGTTGTCTCGCGTGTCTCTCGTCGCGTCGTCGGCCACGTTGCTTCTGGATGGGAGTCACCTGCACTTATTTTTCTTGGTGGTTTCTTCGATTTCAGCTAGACGATGGGCTACGAAGGACTTGTAGACGCGTGGTTCTGACCTGATCCACACGAGCGCTGTGCGTGAATCACTCCAGTAGGTTTTGCTCTCTGGTCTGTAGTCGTGCTCTTCTAGCACAGTCTGTGCGAGTCGCGCACCTAATACTGCTGCTTGTAGCTCCAACCTGGGTATGGATACTGGCTTGAGGGGCGTGACGCGACTCTTGGCAGCTGCTAATGACACGTGCACACTGCCGTCCTTGCGTATCGTCCTCCAGTACACTGCCGCGGCATAGGCTTCTTCACTCGCGTCGACAAACGTGTGCAGCTGACTTGACACGCTCTGCTCGTAGTCGTAGCATCGTGGTATTTTCAGCTGTTTGATAGTGGTGAGTGACGTGATCCACATGCGCCATCTTTCCTGTAGTTCAGCTGGAAGCGGGTCATCCCAGTCGGTCTTGTAGCGCCAGGTGTCTTGGAATATTCTTTTTGCTGGCGTGGTGACTGGTGAGATCAATCCCAATGGATCGAAGAGTGCCATTATGATGCTCAGAGCTTCTCGTTTGGATGGAGGGCGCCTGTTTTCTTCAACTTCTTTAGGTATTTTCATAGAGTTTGTGTTGAACCCTATGCAGTCTTCTTTCACATGCCAGAGCAGGCCAAGTGTCTTCTCTGTATCCTTGCCTCCCAGGCTCACTGTCGCGGAGTTGGATTCTTCAGGTAGACCAAACTCTTCTATTGTTCTTGTGTCGTTTGATGTCCACCCGTTCAGTATGAAGCCCGCTTTCTTGTGAATAAAGTCGACTGTTTTCGTTATTTCACGTGCTTCTTGAATAGTAGGGAAGCTCTGGACGTAGTCGTCCATGTAATGGTTCTTCTGTATGGCTGCTGCCGCTTCTGGGTAGTCGCTCGCAAATTCACTTGCATTCTTATTCTTGATGAATAGTGCTGTGCATGGAGATGAAGTTGCTCCAAAAATTACAGAAGTCATTCTGTATTCCTCCGGTTTGCCCTCCCACCGTTTGCCTCTCCATAGAAATCGTAACGCGTCTCTGTCTTCTTCTCTTATTTTCACTTGCATGAACATTTCTTTGATGTCGCCACTGACCGCGTATGCGTGTTGACGGAACCTCATGACGACCCCTGGGAGTGATTGTAGCAGGTCGGGTCCCGAATATAGCATGTCATTGAGACACATGCCGGCTGCTTTGGCTGACGCGTCGTGAACCAGTCTTGGTGGCTTGTGAGGCTTCGCTGGGTTGATGACCGGGAAGTGTGGTAGGTACCACGTTTTTCCTTCTGGAGCTGGGGTGGGCGCTGGCTCTGCATAACCCGACTGGAATAGGTTTTCCATCCTCTCTTCATAATTTTGTTTGAGGTCTTCCTCTCTATCCAGTCTCCTCTCTAGGGAATGCAGGCGCCGTTCAGCTTCTTTATGGTTGTTTGGTATCTGGCGGTTTTTTTCTTTCCACAACAGGCCGGTTTCGAATCTTCCTTCTGGCAGTCTTCTGCTGGTTTCTCCGAGTATCTAAATAGCTTTCTGTTCAGGATCTTCTCTTGGTTTTCTTGGTTCGATGAATAATGACTCGAGTTTAATATACAACGTCGAGGTCAATATACAACGTCATGTGGTTGAAATATGGGAATCATTTAGAGGTTCGAATGTATGCCAAAATATGGTGGATTCAATGAGGGCAAGACTACAAGCGATAATAGATAATAACGGGGGACACACCCGTTACTGACTTTAATCCGTGATTTGGATTATGATGATTATAAAATTGTTCTAATATAAATTAAAAAATAAAGATCATATTGTAGTGGTAAAATTTTTGTTTCATATTTACAATGAAAATTGTTATCTATGTTTGTTTTTAGTTACGTAATTTTTGATTATAATAAATATGTGACGATTATTTTTTTTCTTGAACCCGACGTCAAATTTCTGTCCCACAGAAAACAATATTACTTATATGAGCAGAATAGTTTTAATATAATCCTGAATATTATATACCTACCCTTCCCAGGGTTCAAAATAAGTATACTGAAGCAGATTTCCGTTAAAAACGTAAGAAAATTATATTTCTTGAACATTTATAATATTTGAATGTATGAAATATTTAGTAATCAATAAATTTACAATAATATTACTAATTAATAATAATAGCAATATTTTTTCATATTCATTTTTATATTTTTGTCCTCTGCTCCGTGCTCCGTGCTGTTTTTCCGTAAAACATAACAAATTACTGGGATAATTAAAAAATAAGTATGGATGAATTATTTGCCTCATGATTACGTGGCCTCAGTTTCATCATTTAATTTTTGATTTTAACTGTTCACTAGTTTTGAATTTTTTTTTCACTTCTTAGTTCTGATGCGAATTGAGTTTATAACTTTTGGACTCAACACTGATCACGAATATATGGCAGCTGTACTAGTAGTAAATGTTTGGTATAATTTACAATCACATACTTTTGAATCACTTCGACGCCACACAGTTCTGACGCGAACTCCGTTCATTAGTATTGAATTTCTGATTTTTATCATCTACTTTTGCTGTTGACTGTACTTCCTTCATCTAATAGTGCATAATGTTTCAATGCTGGAGTACGGTCCCTTTATGATTACGGGCGCTATCTTCAAATATGCACGTCGGTTGTTGCCTGGTTTCGCTACTGATGTGACTTCTACTGTAGGTGCTGCGGTTTCTTTCTCTGGGGCACTCGTGCTGCTCTGTTCTTTATCGTGGTGCAGCAGCTTGTGATGTTTCATGGCGCACCCATGTCTTCCACACGGCGGCGCTTTGCATTGAAGTCGTCGATGCTTGCTTCGAAGACAGCGGTAGCAGATGTGGTTCTTCTTGGCGACTTCCCATCGTGCGTTTGTGTCGAGGGTGGAGTACTGCTTGCAGTCGGGTAGTTTATGATCTTGCTTGCAGAGAGGGCATTGATCTTCTGATGAGTTTTTCTTCTCTGTGGCGAATGTACGCTCTGCTCTTCTGTTCCTTCGTTCCCTTCCCCCGACTTCGTCGATGGCAGCCTCTGGTAAGGCATAGGCGCCACACTTGTCTGCTTCTTCGTTCAAGAAGGTAGATATCTTCTTTAATTCAGAAATATTTTCTTTCTTCGTTGACGCGTAGTCGTACCACTTGCTTCTTAATATGGGAGTAAGCTTCTCTGTAATTGTTCGCGCCATCTCCGGACTGTATAGGTATTGTGGTTTCTTCAATGCTTCAATGGTGCCCACTATGTTTGCGATTCGCCCGGCGAAGATGCATAAGTCGCGTGGATTATCGCTGACTCGGTTGAGTGACTTGAACTTCTCTATACCGACGTGAATGAGTGCTTCTGGTCTTCCGAATCTTCTTTCGAGTGCTTCTATGACGACTCTTGGATCTGGTTGGCTCACAAGGAGGCAGCCAACAGCTTCTTTTGCAGTTCCACGCAGGCTCCGACGTATGCGTGCCATATTTTCATTTTTCGTGAAGTACTTGAGTGTTTCTTCGTACGCTGTCTTGAAGCCGAGCCAATCTGAGCTGCTTCCATTGAAAGGCGGCAGCTCTTGAATATATTTCGGTGGTTTCCTTGTACCTCTTACCGCTTGAGAGAGTGCGGCGGCTAGGGTGGCCACGTCTATTAATGGCTGGCTTGATTTCGTACTATCTTCTTGTATTTTCTTTGTTTCTACGTGGACTTCTTGTGTCTTCTTGCCCTCTTCTTGAAGTGTTTTTTTATGTGCTGGCTGTGGTTGGTCCGGCCCGGTGCCTTTTAACCAGGTGCTGATGCGGACTGAGGCCAGGTCATCTTCAATTTCTTCTTCTTCTTCATCTTCTGAGGTGTCTGCTTCTGCTTGAAGACGTTGTACACGTAGCTGCTGTTTTTCTGCTTCAAGTTGTATCTGTGCTTGCTTGAGTTTCAGCTCGGCTAGCCGCTCTTTCGCCTCCAACTCCGCGAGGAGTCTCTTGCGGGAGGCTACGGAGCGACGTGACCGTGCGTCTGCGGGCTTCAGTGTATGCTGTGATGTCCGCTCCTTCTGGGACGCAGTACTGGTATCTTCTGTTCCGGTAGACGTGCTTGCTTCTGTGGCGGTCGACGTACTAGTTCCACTGCTGATACCCGTTCTCTCGGTAGCGGCGTCTGACGTGCCCTGTGCAGGCGGGTTCTCTGACGGAGCTTCTTGACTGGATCCGGTCGCGCTGAGCTCTTCCTGACGACGTTTCACTTGTTCTCCGTCCTTACTTCGTGTTAAAACCATCTTCTAATCTTCTAGGCGCAGGTTTCCAATCCGACGACGAAGGACCAATAATATTCGGGATAGCTGAGCCTTGATGGAATAAAACGCGTAGTAGGGATTTGTTCTGGAGGCAAACGGCGTCGAGGAACTAGTAGGGAGCTTGGCAGAGTTTCTTCTTATTTCTGTTCTTATTGAGCGCTGGGACCGGAGTGTGTCTGCTAGCCAAAATGGCCCGTCTTTTATAGCAAAAATTTCCCTCTCTGCCGGCACTCCCCCTTCCTCACCCCCGTTACCCTCTTTTTATTGTTTATTTAATAAACCTTATTCTTACATGACTACATTTATTACATGCTTAGAGCTAACTCCTATTCTTAACTAATGTCATATAGCTCTATTCTCTGCGACATCCCATTTGGCCGTGGCGTGAGGATATATTTCCATTTTCCTCGCCTCCCACTTCACTACTATAAAGGCACTCTGTTGCGGGCGCCCTCTGTGTATATGGGTTTCGGAGGTAGCAGAGGGAAGGTAATGAAATACACAAGGTAATAATGCTATATTTAGCCTATTTTACAGTTTTCTACTATTCTAATAACGTAACACGATAAACTTTATTAATTAATAACCATATAAAAATGCACAATATCTTATTCTCTACTTCTAACACTTTACAGTCTTTATTAGTAAATTATACAGCAAAACATCCTAATTTCTTATTGCAAATGACGATCACAGATTCTACTAACCTTATATACTAGCTATAATACTAAATAGTGGCAGAAACATAAGCTATGTACTTGAAACGTATGAATCTTAAACATAAATCGTCTTACATTTAGCGTTTTTCGTATGCAGTTGACATGCTACTTGCGCCCACGTAAGAGTTGACCTTAGGGCATCGTGCACACCATTACCATTTTACCATACATTTCACCAATAAGTTAGTTATATATACGTAGTTTACCTTTTTATACCAGTTATTGTAACCAAGTGTTAGTGATTTAATATAATTATTTTCCTTATAATACGAGACTTTAACTTTTACCATATATACGTACGTAATATACTCGTATCATATCCTGTCAATACGAGAAAGGTGTGTTTGGTCACCATAGCGCCGAGCACTACTTTCTACATGGTCCTTCGAGCATTTAATTACCAGTGACTACCAAGTGAAACAGGGCCCCGCGAACCTGAAGATCGCAGAGGCGGTTGGAGCAATAAGGTCAGATCGAACCATTTATTTATAATAACCATTACCAAATATTTTCAAATCAACTAAATATGGATTCCGATTCTTTGTTCATCAACCAAACGGAGCTCTATGAAATCCTGAACAAATTTTTAACCAACATAAAGAAGGATGGATCCGAGAGGAAGACCATCGATAATTACAAACGCAAAGCTAATATGTTGGAAGCATACTGGCACGATTACCAAGAAAACAATAAGAAAATGTCTAAGAATGTGAATTTTGACCACATTTACTTCAAAAAGGGTTGTTTCGATACAGTCCAGGAAGTTTATTTTAAAATTAAGGAAATTATAGTTAAAACCATGGAGCAGTTAGGCACAACGCAGCTGCAGGAAGAAAGCCCCCGTAAAACAAAAGAGGAAGAGGTACTACAACCATTACCAGGTATCCGGGCTAGGCAACCGCTAAGCGCTGACCATTGTCAGCCGGAAGATGGCGAGACGCAGCCACAACCAGGTACGTCGTCTCGCTATGAGGATTTCTCGCAGCAAGAGAATGTTCTCTATACAGAGAGAGAGGCCAGCAAGCTGAACTGGTTAGTGAAGAAGCAGAACATTAATTTCAAAGCGTTTATGAGAACTGTGAGTAATATACAAGTTGATAAGTTCGAGAATCAATGGGAATTCGAGAACGCTCTTAAATCACTAGATAGCCGATGGGGTCAGATTGACAAACTTCATTGGGAAATTTTAGGTGAGGATGGAGGCGAAGATATTACGTACCAAATGGAATTCTGCAAGCACGAGGAAAAGTACAGTGAGTTGACAAACGACATCAACAAAAAGATGTGGGCAGTGAAACACCGTGAAAAGTCAGCTCCACAGATGGACATCCCCGTGTTCAACGGGACTTACAACCAGTGGATTCCGTTCAAAGACTTGTTTAGCGAAGCGATCGATAAAAACCCGTCCATGTCTAATGCGCAAAAAATGCAGTTTTTGAAGAGTAAGGTGGCTGGAGAAGCAGAGCGTCTGATTCACCATTTACAGATTAGCTTTGACAATTATCAGGTATGTTGGGAGATTTTAAGCCACAGTATGGTAATAAGAAATTGATTTTCACGTCCCATATTAACATTCTACTGGGACTGCCCAACATACAACAGCAATTGCTGGCCATGATCAAGAGACTGCATGACTTAACCAAGGAGACGTTACATGCTATTCAGAATCTGGGAGTGGATATAGCAACTTGGGACCCACTTTTAGTGCACCTACTAGCGCAAAAGCTTGATAACGATACCTTCACCGAATACATAGAATCGGTCAAGAATCCTCGAGAGCTACCCGATCTACAGGAATTCCTGCAATTCTTAGAGACGAAATTTACAGCGCTAGAAGCATCTCGTCGCAAGCAAGAACCAGCTAACCAAAAGACTACGCCGCAACAACCATCGAGAAACGGCAACTACAACCAAAACCAGAAGAAAAGTTTTCACCGAAATAATCATCAATCGGACAACAAAGATAATTCCAAGTCTAATATGAATGCGTTACATGTGTCGCGGTCGATAACCTGCACATTATGCAATCCTGAACACGGATTGTGGCGTTGCCCTGATTTTTCACAAATGACGCACGAGCAAAAGGTAAACAAAATTGAGCAATTAAATTACTGCCAAAACTGTCTATGCAGTCATAACAATAAACCATGTCAATCGAACAAACGATGTCGTAAATGCTTAGCCACACATAACACGTTACTTCACGATGCATTGACAAGACAAAGTCCAGCTGCCTCAGCAGGAGAAACTACCAATTCTGTTGCAACCAAAAAGAGCACATCTAGGTCATCTCACGTGTCTTGGGATGACATGTCTGAAATACTTTTAGCCACCGCTATCATAAAAGTAAAGGGAGCTGATGAAACTCGGCACAAGATGAGAGCTTTAGTTGACCAGGGTTATATCTATGAAAACATCATGTACGTTAGGAAAAATCTAAGTCTTTTCAGTAAAAGAGGTGATAGACACAATTATAGGACTAGAAATAGGGACCAATTGATTCAACCGGGTTTCAGACTGGCTAAAGTAGACTCATCCTTCATGGGGTACTGTTTGAAATGTTACAATAAAATACCTCCCCACATACTCCAATTGAATGAAACGAAATTTAAATCTTGTATAAAACGCACACTATGCTGCCAAGCATATTATAAGCTGGGATTACATCGACGACAAAAATGCTTGGCTCAACGCTGGTCCAGCTCCACAAGGGCGCATAAACTAATTGATTATGTAGCATTCAAAATATTGTTGCAGCTGCTGAAGATTGTAAAACTATCTTTAGATTGTATAAATTCAATCTCTTAGTATTATATAATTGCATAGCACATGTGTGAGCACTATGTCCCTACTTTACAGTTACCATTTACTGGGTACGTCTTTCATTGACTTGAGTGTGCCCTGGCGGTTGAGAGTATGTTATGCTCACTCAAATGTCTCGCTGGTGGTGGCGTGTGTGTTGGATCATTAAGTTCCCTTCAAAATGGTTGAGCTAAATGGTGCTGATGCATGCGTCATGTCCGTGAACGGGCGCCGTCAGTGGGGACTGGTCATGTCTTAGCTGTTGAAAGCAGATTACAAAAAATTCATGGACGAATATTTCACATTAAACCACATGATACCATACAACATTAACCAAGCGCCCGAATGCTACTTACCACACCATGCAGTCAATCGGGCTAAATCTACCACAACCAAACTGAGAGTAGTTTTTAACGCCTCAGCAAAGTCATCATCAGGGTACAGTCTAAATGACGTCATGTACAGGGGTCCAAATATACAAAAGGATCTTCAAGAGCTTATCCTCAAATGGAGACAATTTCAATTTGTATATACTTCCGACATCGAGAAGATGTTCAGAATGATCACTCACTCACACTTCGTGTGAGCACGCACTAGCACAGTACGCT
Source organism: Agrochola lota (assembly GCA_947364205.1). NCBI lineage: Eukaryota > Metazoa > Arthropoda > Insecta > Lepidoptera > Noctuidae > Agrochola > Agrochola lota. Next base: position 24,043,956 of record OX376221.1, read on the forward strand.
TTCGCTCAAAAAAATAGATCGTCAACCTTTTTCGTGATTCCATAAAGTTGCACTTATAAATATCTCCCAATCATTATTTTACTCACGATGAAGACTTTTGCTATATGCAAGGATCAGTTTAACGACGGGGTGCAATGTGGAAGCTGCAAGAAATTCCTGGATTTCTCTTGTGCAAGTGTGTCTGAAGCGGGTTGGAGAAAACTGGGACCGGACCGGAGAGCGCAATGGAAATGTCCTGCCTGTAAATCGTCGTCTGCTCTGCTTTCTCCGCAACCTTCCGCTTCATTGGATACGGTACTGGGTGAGATTCGTGAATTGAAGCAGCAGCTGCTGAGCTTACCAACCTTAGTCACCGACATAAGATCGATTAAAGACGAGTTGACCGAGCTTAAGAAAAGCTGTGACTTCTCTAGTGGTAGACTTGATGAATTCGACACCAGACTTGCTGGACTAGAAAAAAAAACCTCCGAGTTTGAGAAGCTTCAGGACACTGTCTCTTCATTGCAAGCAGAATTTGCCACAACTAAGCTTGAGTTTTCTTCGTTTGATCAGCGATCCCGGCTAAACAATGTGGAGATTAAGGGTGTCCCCCTAAGGAAGGATGAGAACTTATTCTCGATCGTTGACGCCATCAGCAGCAAAATCAATTACAAGTGTTCTAAGATCCAGATTAACTACATTTCAAGGGTGCCTATACATAATTCCAAGGAAAAATTGGTGATAGTGAGCTTCCTCAACAGGTATATAAAAGAAGATTTTATTGCGGCTGCCCGTGCTGTTAAGGATCTCTCCACCTGTGACATAGGTTTTCAAGGAGCGCCTCAACGTATTTATGTTAACGACCACTTAAGTGTAGAATCCAAAAAAACTTCTGAATATAACTAAAATCGCCGCTAAGGAGAAACTCTATGAATTCGTCTGGGTGAAACATGGTAAAATTCATGTGCGCAAGAATGTTAATTGCAAAACCATTATAATTGGAAAGGAGTTCGATTTAAACAAAATTGTTTAAACCGCTTTTATTTACATCCAAGATTTATTTGTTGCTTTTCTACTTTTAAAATGTATCGAAGTTCGCACATCAGTTGTTATTTGCTTTGTTTTTGTAAAAGGTTTAGCACCTCGGCACTACTAGTGAGCTCCCATTGTATTCCTTATCACGCTGTTTATCTTCGAGTCCCAACACTTGACTATAAATCTGTCTCGCTCACGCATATGCGTGTTATATATTGCTGCTTGCTTGCTCGCACAGTCGGGTCTGGCCTGACATCGGATTATTTGTGCATTCCTGTTGACTTTACTTATTCTTACCCACATTATATCTTAAACCATAAATTCATGCTTCTTTTATGCGTAACTATTATCTGTCTCGAAATGAATTTGCAGTTTTTTTTATATGATGTTGTTGTTGATGCTTATTCAATTATTGATGGATATATTTGCAATGGCTAACAAAAGTGAACAGTGTCTTACCGTCTTTTATCAGAACGTGCGGGGATTGCGAACAAAGACTGAATCGTTCTACCGTCAGGTTCTACAGAATTCCTACGATATTATTGTTTTAACGGAGACGTGGTTAATGGATGGCATGTTAAACTCGGAGCTGTTTGATGACCGTTACTTAGTGTGGCGTCGTGACCGGGATTATGTTATGACTGGTCAAACGAGAGGTGGTGGGGTGCTTATAGCGACTCGTAGGGAGTTACCTGCCTCTCCGCAATCGCTCCTGCACTCCTCTGCGGAGGATCTCTGGATCAAGGTACGGCTTAAAAATTCGAAGTCACGTGAATACGTGAACCAATATATTTGCACTGTTTACTTGTGTAAACAAAACAAAGGGTTTTCGTTTTCGGAACAACTTAATAACTTCCTGTCCAAATTGAACCATACAGCTTTGAATAAAACCCCAGATGTGTTTTTAATTTTAGGTGATTTTAATATGAGTGGAATCACGTGGGCTCCATCTAATAACCTTTCGTTAGTCCCAGTGAACCCCGCCACTTGTGACGAATGCTTGTTCGCGGATGAGTTAAGTACGCTGGACTTTGGACAGTATAATGTGGTAGCTAATGGGTACGGGAAACTGTTGGACTTAGTCCTCTCAAATAAGTTAGCCTGTGTTAGTGAGTGCGTTGATCCTCTAGTGCCTATTGATCCCTATCATCCTGCGTTGTTAATCAATATTGACATCTTTGAAATACCTCCCCTTGACCATGCGCCGCGGTTGCGATATATCTATAGCAAAGGCGATTTTGATTCTATAAATGACGAGATTTCTGGCACTAATTGGGAATATGAGTTCTCAATCCGATCACTGGATGAGTCTGTTGAGTACTTTGTAGACACTATAAAACATTTTCAAAACAAGTATATACCACAAAAACCAGTATGTAATAATAAATACCCAGTCTGGTTCAGCTCATCACTCGTCAAAACAATTAAAGAAAAATATAAATTTCTAAAAAAAATCAAGATTTATGGTAATAAATCTGACGAGTTAACTTTTAAATATTTGCGCGACAGAGTCAAGACTATGGAAGCTTCTTGTTATAAATGTTATCTTAATCACACTGAAAAATCCATTAAAGCTAACCCTAAACACTTTTGGACCTTTGTTAAAAATCGCTACAACTGTAATATACCTAATACGTTAAATTATAACGATGAATCATTACTCACTGGAGATTCTATTTGTGAGGCTTTTTCATCTTACTTTATGTCGACCCTAACCGTCAACTCCACTTCATCTAATACTCCCAGCCCACTTCCTGATTTCCCCTTTGATACTAACAGAACTTTGAAGAAGAAGAATGTTGATGTTGTGGCTGGTTTACTTCGTAACTTGGATCCATCTAAAGGGGCTGGCCCTGATAACATATCGTCTACATTTCTGATTAAATGCGCGCCTTCCATTGCCCTACCTATCTCAATTTTGTTTTCCAAGTCTTTGACTTAATGTGTTGTCCCCAAAGTATGGAAATCCGCTTTTATTACACCGGTACATAAGAAGGGGTCTAAAACCGAGATTACTAATTATAGGCCTATATCCAAGTTGTGTATTATAGCTAAAATATTTGAGAGGATTGTTTATAACCAGTTATATCCCGCCCTTGCTAGCTCGTTCAGCTCTTTTCAGCACGGATTTTTGAAGGGACGGTCTACCACCTCTAACTTGATTATTTGATTTAATGATTTCATTACGGATTCTATGGATAATGGTAAGCAGGTCGATGTGGTGTACACAGATTATAGCAAGGCATTTGATCGGATCGACCACGATACCCTGATAAAGAAGCTAAGCTACATGGGCATCCGTGGGGACCTCCTGAGGTGGTTCTCTTCTTACATTGATAACAGGTCTCAAGCAGTTGTACTCAATAATTATATGTCTAGGTGGGTAAAGGTGCCCAGCGGAGTGCCTCAGGGCTCGTTGCTCGGTCCATTCTTATTTGTAGTTTATGTGAACGATATCGATCAGTGCCTCCATTCATCCCAACTATTATGCTTTGCCGATGATATGAAAATCTTTGCCACAATTTCAACGCTCGAAGATAGACTGGCACTTCAGGCTGACTTGTATCGGCTTGAAGAGTATTGTATGGCTAATAAACTTGATCTCAACCCATCCAAGTGTTCGGTAATCACTTACACTAGAAAACGTGTAGTCCTAGCCACTACTTATACTTTGGCGGGCCAGATCTTGCCAAGGTGCAATAATATTCGTGACTTGGGCGTCCATCAAGATAGTAAGTTACTTTTTGACACACACATTGATGCAATTGTCAAAAAGCTACTAAACTGCTTGGGTTTATAATACGTCTCTCTAAGTGTTTTACTGATGCTAAAACACTAAAAATATTGTATTGCACTTTTGTAAGAAGTCAGCTAGAGTATGCGTCTCAGATATGGAATCCACGATATCATAAATACATTGACCGCATGGAAAACATCCAAAGACGGTTCATAAAACATCTTTGCTTTCATCAAAAGATTCCACATCAGTCAACCGAATGTCTTGGACTCTGTAAGAAATATCATCTGCTGCCACTGGTAAATCGACGTAAAATTGCAGACTGTTTGTTCTTGATAAAAATCCTCAATAACAATATTGATAACCCTGAGTTATTATCAAAATTTTATTTTAATGTACCAAGTAAGGCACTTCGTTTTAATCCACCCATACGTGTACCTCATACATCTTCGAATTATAGGCAGAACAGTTATATTGTGCGCGCAAGCAGAGATTTCAATGATTTATGCAAGGAATATGATTTTGATCCATTCGCAATTAGTGTGAGTTCGGCCAAAAGGTGCTTAAGCCTCAAATTTTTCAAGTAGCGGTAGGTTATATTTTTTGTTCTTGTTTATTATTTCCCCTATTAGTTCAGTCATAAATTGCAAACCAAGTTTTTATATTGCTTCTTACTCTTATAATTAAGGTCATGTGTTTTTTGTTTTCAAGAAGCGGTAGGTTATATTTTTTGTTCTTGTTTATTATTTTCCCTATTAGTTCAGTCATAAATTGCAAACCAAGTTTTATATAGCTTCTTACTCTTATAATTATGGTGATGTGTTTTTTGTTTTCAAGTAGCGGTAGGTTATATTTTTTGTTCTTGTTTATTATTTTCCCTATTAGTTCAGTCATAAATTGCAAACCAAGTTTTATATAGCTTCTTACTCTTATAATTAAGGTGATGTGTTTTTTGTTTTCGTTTTTGTGCTCACACCATAAATTATTATTATATGTCTATACGTGAGGATTTGTAATTGCCTTTCTGGTGACTATGTTCTCCTCTTTTTTTGTCTGTTTTTATTAGCTGTAAGTTCTCCATGTACCAAATAAATAAATAAATAAATAAATGATTCGAGTACACCAAGAAGATCAAGCTTACCAAAAGTTACTATGGCGAGAATCAAATAACCAACCTATACAATCATTTCAACTCATCACGCTTACATACGGAACCAAACCAGCAGGATTTTAGCGATGATGTGCTTGAAACAATTGGCGTCTGATGAAAGGCAGAAATTTCCTGATGCAGCAAAATAATTGGAAGGCAGCTTCTATATGGATGACTTTTGCGGAGGCCGTCATTCAATTGAAGCAGCAAACAGGATGATACAGGAAGAATTTAACCAGCTTCAAGAAGTATTCAGTGAAAGTTTTAGAACCGAGATAACGGAGATGGGCATAGAATGGCACTTTAACGTACCTAGCTGGCCTAATGCCGGCGGTCTGTGGGAACGAGCAGTACGCAGTCTAAAACATCATCTCAAGAGGGTCATCGGTCAACAAAGACTAACCTTCGAGGAGTACACCACATTGTTAGCTAGACTAGAAGCGTGCCTCAACTCTCGACCTCTTTGCGCGATATCCGAGGATCCTGATGATGTAAACTTCCTTACACCACCACCAGCTCATTTCTTATCATGAAGACCAGGAACAACTGTAATAGAAACAGAGCAAGATGCTAGAACCAGATGGCATCTAACCAACAAAATTATTCCTAGATCTTTGGAAACGATGGAAGACTGAGTACTTGGTACAACTCTCATCTAGAAGTAAATGGATGGAACCACATAAAAACATCAGAATTGGAGATCTAGTGGTGATTCATGATGAAAATCTACCTCCAGGAAAATGGGCTCTTGGACGTGTGGTCGACACACATCCAGGAAACGATGGTTTAACCAGAGCGGTTTCACTAAAAACAAAGAATGGGGTCATGAAACGCCCTATTGTGAAACTGTCCGTTTTACCCGTAAACCAGAATAACACAACGATATCTAAACCAGATATAAAATCAACAACCAAATTAACCGAAAGGAAAAGAAAACCGAGATCAAAAATCGCAACTGTAGTAGCAGTTTTACTGAGTTTTTTCATGTTGATTTATCCATCTTACGGTTTAGACAACGTCAAACCATTTCCAAGCAACCAGACGCTTTATTTTGACCCTATTTCAAAAATACAATTAATCAGAGATAAATGGACATTTGTTATGTACTACGACATGGGTCCATGGGACCTACAACAAAATAGCAAATTATCAAGAAAAAATATGTGCAACCATTGAAACATAAAGCCATTGTAATACGATCGTGCAACAAGCCCGACACGATTACCAGGAACTCGAATACTACAATGAACTTTTGCTAACACAGCATTTTGATGTCCACGCTAGACGGCGACGCGCCACGTGGAAGACGGGTCGACGCTGACGAGGCCTTATCAACGGTATCGGCTATCTAGCGAATGACTTATTCCGAGTGTTGGACTCATGTTTCGCAGACCAGTATGAAAAGGACATTGAAACCATACATCGCAATGAGAAACACCTTTCAAATTTATGGAAAAATCAGACTTCCATAATTGAAGCAGAGTTCAACCTTATGAAGAGAATGGAGGTCACTGTAAACAAACAGCACAAGTTAATAAACAAGAAGCTTATGGATTTGCAAGACAACGCAAGCACTCTCCAAAGAGAAATACAAAATATTTCATACGTCAATGACTTCACATTGTCAGCGATGTCTGGAAACAGCTTGCTGCAAGGATTAAGACGACTTCAAGACACGTTGCTCGATACATTAACAGACATCTACCACGGTCAAATTAGCATACATTTACTGCCACCATCGCAACTTAAACGTGAGCTCCAAACCATATATGGCCAGATGCCAAGCGAACTCACACTACCAATCACTAATTTAGACACTAAACTTCAGTATCTTTACAAACTACTGAAGTTCAAAGCCAGAGCGACACAAAAATTTGCTATAATTGAAGTTACTTTTCCACTAATATCCAGAGAAAGTTTCAAACTGTACAATATAATACCTGTACCGCACCAAACAGACACCATTATGAACACAATAATACCAGTCTCCGAATATGTGGCAGTCAACCTAAAGAAAGATTCCTTCTTTAGCATGTCCATACAGGAACTAACTGAATGTCTACACCATGGACCGATTTACATCTGTCAGCTGCTAAAACCAATAACAGACCTGCAAAATGACGAAAGTTTTTGCGACAAAAACTCGACAACCAATAAATGTAAAGTAGAGAAAGCCAACTGCGCTAACGTATGGCTTGAATTACATTTTGACTTCTCAGCACTTTTACTTTTGTTGTGACACCTACACAATAAAAATAATATGCGGCGCTCATGTAACAGTTCGACAGCTGAGCCAAGCCGGGGTCATTGGCATAGGTCAAGAATGTGTTATCAAAGGAAAGGACTTCGCATTATATTCAATACGACATCAGTCCAACCAAATGAATATTTCACCAACCATTTACATGCCTGAATTTGATCAGATTAATCATTAGATTAACATCAAAATCCCTGACGAAAAATAGACTGATGGCGGAACCATAACCATATCCATGACCAGTCTGGGGGAGGCGATAGAAAAACTGAAGAAAAGCGATTCAGAAATTGACGATATATCACCCCATGATATCCACCAATACGTAGTTTGTTACGTGTTGATGTCGATCGCTCTATGCGTGGCAGCAATCTGGTTGTGGCGGACTTGGCGATGTCGCCTGTGCCAGAAGGCCGCCACTGGGCACCGTGGTGAGGAATCCCGCCGGCAGCAGACCGCGGTGACCCCGCCACCACCGAAACCTCGACGCCGCAGCGAGAGTCGCTGCCAACAGGAGTTAGCAGCGGCTCCGCTGACACCGAAACCAACTAGAAGACAGGAATCATATAGTGAAGTTCTCAGTGCCAGAGATCTTAAGGACCAAAGTGACGGTTTTAGTTTACACAATTACGCCAAACGCTGGCCTAGCGCGAACTATAGTGCGATCAAACAGGACAAAAACACGAACACGGGCAATCAAAATATTGCTTTTACTGTGGAAGACTCAATAGTGTAAAATCGTCGTCAATGTTTTACTATGTATAATTATATAAGTAGACCAATATGCTTTTACTGTGCTTAATCAATGTTTTTATACCTTCAGCCGTCCAGTAGCCAGCGCAACCAGACGTGTGCCAAACTCTCGTAAAAAAGTAGTTTATTAAATACAAATAACGACCACCCTAGTTTGGACCTTAAAACTGAGAAGTGACAGTGCCAATTATAGTGCTAATTATTGTGCAAAAAAGGACTGTTGGTACGCATAGTTCCTACGGTAACGACGCGGTGCGTGGTCAACAAGCGGCGCTCTTCACCCCCGCGGGTAAAAGAGACAAACCACATTTTTGATCCCGCTCGCACTCTCCGACACCGGTGCCGCTGCAGTAACGAAAGCAAGTAACATTCAATTATAGCATCTTTTTACTTACTCATAACAATGAATGTGGTACGATCGCCTAGCGAAAAAACGAACACGCCGACGGCGGTAGCTGCATCTACATCGTCGTCGTACCCGGATTTACGTAAATTAGACCAGAATGACGATTTACAATCTATTACTTTACGCAAAAGAAAAAGGCCTGAGCTTGACCATGAATTCAAAGAGGAGATAACCAAAATACATACAGAAATAAATACCATGAATACTCAATTCACGGATTTAATAATCAATTTTCGTAAGGATATCTTTGATTCCTTAGAAAAATTTGCAAAAACTCAGTCAGACAATATGGCACAAATACGACAAGACTTGAGTGATCTTAAAACGGACTTATCGAGCATTAATCAGCGTGCGGATAAGTTGACAACTGAGCAACAAGTATTAAAGTCTGATTTATCACAGTTGGCATGTAAAAGTGACATAACCGAACAAAAGCTACAACAAATAATAATAAAAAATAATAATAATAATAATAGATAAAAAAACTAAGAAAACGTTAAATCAAAATTATGAAAAGCTGTTCAAAATTTGTAAAGTTCTCCCGATCCATCTTAAAAGTAAGTTGAATATCTTGACTGAACAATTTAAAAATCAATACCACAAAGTGGAACGTAAGCATATCTACCCAACTCGTTTATCTAGGAAGAAGACACTTGTTGTTCCAAAAGTAAAAAACTACTTTGGTAAGCGCACACGAAGGTACTTAGTACCAACGTTAGTGAATGAGCTACCCCCAAAGCTGATATCGCATGTCAAGTCTAAGGATCAACTTAAAAGAGTTCTACAAAAACATTACCTATCATTGTGTCCATAGCTATATCTGTAACAAACATCGCGTTTGCAACTTTTTGTACAATGTGAGATTTCCTATCTCGACTGTAGGTATGTTATCTTAGTTTACTTAGCATAATTAAGTTTTAGCACATAAATATTTCAAAATTCAAAATTTGTAATTCATTGTTAGACGAGAACGACTGCCGACAAACTGTTATACAGTTTGGCAGACTTTATGTATGGTATTGTTAATACAGATTTTGAATAAACAAAAAAAAAAAAAAAAAAAATCGAATCCCAAATGTCTTCCCTAAAAGCAGAACCGACATCCATGCTCAAACAAGAAGAACTACTTCACGAAATGCGCGAACGACACAACCGACAAAAAAATATAATTATAGCGGGAGTTTTGGAACTAGACTCAAACAAGGCAGATCAAGAATATCTCGAAAAGCAACAAATACAAACAATATTTAAATCTCTTTACGGCGACAATAAGTGCCCTAACATCACCAAATGCCTGCGCCTCGGAAAATACAATGCCGATAAAAATAGGCTCATCAAAATAAGCCTGGAATCCTGCGAAATAGCTCAACACATACTACGTAATAAGGAAAGCTCACTAAGTCAAATATAAAAATATTCTCAGACCAAACACCCAACCAACAAAAATACCTGAACGACTTAAGGGCAGAGCTACAGCGTCGTCAAGAAAAGGGAGAAACCAATATAATCATAAAATATATTAAAGGCCTACCTAAAATCGTGAACACCATACCTCCAAAAAACTAATATCCACTGCAACCTCAACAATAACCTGTCCAAACCCAAACATAGCAACATATCAAGCAATAGACAATTACTCTCAACTTAACACCGACGCGCAAGCCCTTAAATTCTTGTATATCAACATACGAAGCCTATCAAATCAAGGGAAAATGGATGAACTTCAATGCATCTTGAAAAGCACACCACACGTACTTCACCTGATTTTATTAAATGAAACATGGATTAAATCTGACTCCGAAGGTTCATCACTACACATACCAAACTATACTCATCATTACAATTACCGCACTGATCGGCGTGGCGGAGGTGTATCAATTTTCGTCCACAATGACCTTGAACACAAAGATATCCAACAAAACTACATTGATGGCAACAATTATCTTTGGATTTTCCTTGAAAAATATGCGCTGAACGTCGGCATTATATACAAACCTCCAGATACGAATTGCAAAAACTTTATAGAGTACTATTCTTCACAACTCCGACAGAAACGACGATGCATTGTTTTCGGCGACTTCAACCTCGACTTATTAAAACCGGACAAGACTACGATAACCTACACAAATATGATCAAAGAGACTGGATACAAAATACTAAACAAAATAAACAAAAAATATTCAACCCGAACTACCAGTACCACCAAGACAATATTAGACCATGTCTGCTCAAACCTCTCCAAAGACAACTTTCACATGGCTGTCATTGAATCATCCTTATCTGATCACAACCATATATACCTGGAACTGAAGAAATATCAACGACCACCCAAAAAAATACATCACTACACAGCCATTGACTACACAAATCTATACAAAGATGTCTCTAATGCCAACTACATAACAACAAACAACGACTACCATGCTCTAGAGAGCTTTATACAGGATAAAGTAAAATCAAACACAAAAAAGAAATCAAAAATCCTAAACCTACCCAGAGACGATTGGATCAACAGGAAAATTACGAGGGAAATTGACAAACGAAATATACTATGGAGGAAATCTAAAAATGATCAAAACAATGACGACTTCAGAACAGATTTTATAACAAAGAGAAACGAAGTGCAACACTTTATGAATAAAGAAAAACGACAATATTTTTTTAACAAATTCTCTAAATGCAAATCAAATCCAAAGAAGATGTGGTCCTTAATCAACTATCTATCTAATAACAATCCGGTCACCGCCTGCAACATACCTAAGCTAAACGTAAACAACAAAACCACTAGCGACCCTATCGAGGTATGCGAAACTTTTAACAACTTTTTTGCGTCCGTAGGAAAGCTCCTAGCCAGTCAAATACCACACAAATTCCACAATAACCTAACATACACCACAATTAATAATGACCCTAATACAATTAACCAATTAGATACCTTAACGCACTGAAATCATAAAAATTATTGATAATTTGGACCCCAGTTGTAGCTCAGGAATTGATGGCATCACCACCAAAACTATTAAATGCATAAAAAACCTAATAGCGGCCAACCTAACAAATTGTATCAATGACTGTTTTAAGAATGGTACATTCCCAAATACTCTCAAAATTGCGAAAGTCAACCCTATATACAAATCCGGCACAAAGACAGATCCCGGAAATTATCGACCAATATCGGTATTACCGGTACTATCAAAAATTTTTGAACGTTTAATTTACACTAGACTAGAAAAATACTTAAACGACATTAATTATATTTATGATCGGCAGTTCGGTTTCCGACCCAAATCAAACACTTTATGCGCCACAATTGATTTAGTCACCACCATTAAAACAAATATTGACAAAAAAAACATTGCACTCGGTATTTTTATTGACTTAAAAAAGGCGTTTGACACGGTATCCCATAAAATCCTATTATTAAAACTAAAACGCATTGGCATCACCGGAGAAATGTACAATATCCTCTCCTCATACCTTGACAATAGAAAACAAATTGTTAAAATAGGAAACACGATGAGTAAACCATCTCCCATAGAATTCGGTGTTCCCCAGGGATCTTTGCTATCCCCCCTTTTATTCGCTATTTACATAAATAATATTAAAGACTTAGGCTTAACTGGACAACTAACTTTGTACGCCGATGATACTTGCCTTTTCTATTTCGGCAACAACATAAACAACATTGTAGCTGACGCGCAAAAAGATTTGGACATATTATACAACTGGTTTAGCTCTAATTTACTCACCATAAACGCATCAAAAACATCGTACATAATATTCTCAGCTAAAAATAAAAAAAATCCTGACCACCCAGCCTTACACATAAACAACACTAAAATCATCAAAAGTAACTGTGAAAAATATCTCGGACTCAGGTTAGACAACAAACTCACTTTTCAAGAACACATTCATTACATAAAAACAAAAATAACATCGCTAATGGGATCAATGCGCGGGTACATTAATAACATTCCAAAAAAAATCCGCTACAATATTTACAACTCATTAGTTCGCGCACACATAAATTACCTTATCGAAATCTGGGGATGCGCCACCAAATCGACTATTAAAGATCTACAAATAGCACAAAATAAAATAATTAAACTTTTATTCAACTACGATTATCACACACCTACATCCGAACTATATAAACATACCAAACTAATGAGCATTCATCAACTTTACACATTCAATTCCTGCATTCTCATTAGAAAAATTCTTAACAAAACCATACACACACAATTATCCTTTAACATAAAAACATCCAAATACAGCCAAAGAAACCCCAACCAAATACAGTCGCGCCCCCCGCGGACGCAATATGGCAGGAGAAATATAAAATACGAAGGTGTACTACTTTATAATAATTTACCGGCAGATATAAGGAGCACATCCTCTCATAACATATTTAAAGCTAAACTCAAACAGTACGTCACTAACAACACAAAACTATTAAGCTAGTCTTGCACACAAAATGCGACATCGTACCTACCTGCTTAAAAAAAAAAAAAACAACAAAACTACTGGACTAAACTTACCTTAGTTATGTATTTATTCGCTAAGTGAACAATGTATGTTCTTTTGAATAAATAAAGAATCTTTAAACCCAATTATAATATTAATAATTATACCAGTTAAGTTTAATAGAAACGAATGTGTTAAGTAGTCTAATGTTTTTTGTACACACCACATCATGTAGCTTTAGCTCTATCATCCCGCATTTCTTCTCGCTCTCGGGAATATGTTCGAGTTAATCGAACACTCAGCGAAAATGCATAATTGCATCGAACGCAAATATGCACATTCGCTCGTTCACCTAAATGTGGGCCAGTTCGCATTCAGATGTCATTAGAGACACCACGACTCAAAACCATTACCATTACCATTTTACCATACATTTCACCAATAAGTTAGTTATAGAATAGAATAGAATAGAAAGTTTTTATTTCAGACCGGAGTCCATAGGGTTAGTAACAATTTTACTTAAGTTCTAGTGTTAGTAGGTTACAGACATGAAAATATACAATTAAAATTCAGCATGGAGCCGCATCCACCTCCGCAACATCGGGGAGTCCCACCGATCTGCGAATACGCTGAGAATACTGTTGGTGCTGCCGCGAACACGAGTCATCAGGGTTGCACATCTATTTCTAATAATGGCTGCAAAACCATCAATATTATTATCTGCAAACATCGCTGACGCACTACTACGCCACGGCAGCCGCAGCAGCACTCTCAGTGCATTATTGTATTGAACGCGTAGGTCGCTGTATGTCCGCTGAGTAAAGTTGACCCACAGGCCGCACGTGTAGAAGGACTGACAGTAAGCTTTGAAAAGCGTTATTTTAACTGGCTTCGTACAACGTGCAAACCTGCGAGCCAGCATGTTACAACGGACAGCCAGCGACCTACGTTCCCTTTCTTTTCGTTATGTATACGTAGTTTACCTTTTTATACCAGGTCTTGTAACCAAGTGTTAGTGATTTAATATAGTTATTTTCCTTATAATACGAGACTTTAACTTTTACCATATACATATATATCATATCCTATCAATACGAGAAAGGTGTCAAAGTCAAAGTCAAACAATTTATTTCAATTAGGCACATAAAAGGCACTTATGAACGTCAAGTTTACAAAAAATAGAATTGATTCTAGTCGCCCCTTCCAAAACGTAGTTTTCGTATGGAGAAGAATGGGCAAGAAACTCCACCGTTACTCTTTTAAAATGTTTTTACAATATTTTGCATACATTAATTATATAATTATATGTGAGGACGATGCATCTAGAATAAGATTACTATACCGCGATAGGTAAAAAAGAATGAAAAATAAAGCAATTACAGATAAATTAAATATGTGACAGATACATGGTGCTCACATATTTACAAACATTGTAAAATTATACGATATTCCTAACATTTTAACAAGTAATACTAATAAGTCAGTGTGTGAGTTCAAGAAATCACAGAATGTAAAATCAGTGTTATAAAAAATAACAAATACATAATTAAATAAGCAACCAGTTTGATTTTGTCTAGACTCTAAATTGTCCTATGGAGCAGGACCAGCATGTTTCCAAGCATTCTTATCTTGGATATAATCCTCTGTGGTGTGTTTGGTCACCATAGCGCCGAGCACTACTTTCTACAATTATTACTCGTTAACCTGTACAGCCTACCTATCTATGATAGTTTTCCTTTTAATTTCGTTATATATTTTTTTCATAAATCCAAGTACAACCATTTAGCTGGCAGCAATTTTTTGTTAGAGTCAAGTGTGCTGGCGGGGGGGGGCCCCCGCCAGCACACTTGACTATAACAAAAAATTTCAGTTAAAAGCTTAATATTTCGCAAACGTATCCCTGAATCCAAAAATGGTTTGCAAAAACTCGCAATATATGTATTTGAACGACCTTTCTAACGATACCCCACAACATGAGGTAGACGAGAAAAAAAAAGCATCCCCACTTTACGTGTAGAGGAGGTACAATATAGGTAAAAATAATTTTTTAAAGAGACCAACAACAGATAAATTAATTACTTATGTGATAGATACATGGTTCTCACATATTTACAAACATTGTAAAAGTAGACGATTTTCCAAAAAAAAGTTACAATTAATAAGTCAGTGTGTGAGGAAGTAACCACAGAATGTAAAATCAATGTCATATCATAAAATATAATCATTTATACAACATAAATTAGCAACCAGTTTGATTTTGTCTAGATTCTAGATTATCCTATGGAGCTGGACCAGCATGTTTCCAAGCATTCTTATCTTGGATATAATCCTCTAATTTGTAATATGCTTGTTTACAAAGTGTACTTTTAATATGAGTTTTAAATTTTTTTTCATTTAATTTTCAAATATCACAAGGTATTTTGTTGTAGCATTTAACACAGTACCCCATAAAAGATGTATGTACTTTAGATAATCTGAAAAATGGTTGATCTATTTTATCTTTATTTCTAGTATTAAAATTATGTCTATCACTTATTTTACCAAAAATATGTAGATTTTTCTTACATACATAATATTTTCATAAAAGAATTGGCAAGGTACCATCATAATATTAATCTTTCCAAATAGTTCCCTAAGAGATTCGCGACGATGTAAATCATAAATGGCTCTGACAGCTCTCTTTTGTAAGATAAAGATGGATTCAATGTCAGCAGCCCGACCCCACAGTAAAATGCCATACGACATAATACTGTGGAAGTAGCTAAAATAGACCAAACGCGCGGTTTCAACGTCTGTTAACTGTCTTATCTTTCTAACCGCATAAGCGGCCGAGCTTAGCCGCCCCGCAAGAGATGTTATATGAGGTCCCCATTGTAATTTCTCGTCTAGCGTGATTCCTAGGAAAACCGTTTGATTAATAAATTCCAGTTTTTCTCCATTCAATATGATGTCACATTCGCTACTTCTAACAATAGGTAATTTAAATCTAATGCATTTGGTTTTTATTTTATTTAGTACCAAATTATTTACCGTAAACCAATCTTATACCTGAAGAATAGAGCTATTTATGTCGTCAAGATTTTGTGGCTGTCGGTTGATTTTAAAGATCAATGATGATGATGATCTGCAAATAACACCATCTTCGGTTGATTTTGAAGTAATTGGGGTAAATCATTAATGTTAACTAAAAAGAGGAATGGACCCAATATCGAACCTTGAGGAACGCCCAATGCCATTTCAGACCTTTAACTTACTTGAACTTTAACCTTTCTATCTTTCTGGTATGATCTTAGTAAATCAAGAGCTGTATTTCTATTATAATTAAATTTAGTATTTCGCTGTTTTTTCCTACCTGTTTCATTATTTATTATTTGCCAGGTAGTTTTTATTTTATCATCAGCTGATTTTATTTTATTGCTAATATAAAGCGCTTTGGCTATTTTGCACACACTTTTAAAAGTTTTTGAATATTTTGCAACATACTTATAAAAGTTTGTATTATTCATATGTTGCTTTAGGCCATAAAGTTCAAATAGCTTTTCCCTGCTTTTACGAATACCTGGAGTCGCCCAATCACTAAATAAGTACTTTGTGTAAATACTTTTAGTCTTTAGTGGAAAAGTGTCATTAAATTGCGTGTTTGATAGTGAAAAGAACTCATTTGGGACACTTATATTATTAAAACTCTGAACACATAATTTACTGGCCAATGAATTATTTAATTTCTCTAAGCTTTTACATGTAATTGACCTAAACCTTATTTGAATTTTTAATTTTTATATTCATACAAACAAACATACATACACCTATAAAATTTTGTATATTTGTTTGGAAGCCCTAACAGATTATCATATGTGAATATCTTGCAGTTCCAATAATATTACATACATAATTTCGAATTGATAACCTTCCTTTTTTTGAAGTCGGTAAAAACAAGCCAAAAGTTTAAACCTTAAATAGTTCACACACACAGCGCAACACAGCGTAAACCGCTGGGTCTAGAAGCATGTTGAAATGAAATTTTCATGGAAATTTTTACATAAAAGAGTACCTATAGCGAAAGTGAGCACTAAGGAAGGACTTTTAAAAATTCACACCGTAATGGGGTTAATGGGGATGAAAATTTGGATTTGGAATTTGGAAGTTCATAATTTATGCCGGACACGCGGCTTGTGTTTACAAACGGCGATAAAATACAAACCTGCTTGGAATTCCGGAGTAGGGCGTATAACCGGTGCAATTACGTATGAGATCCTATTGCGAAAAACAAATTAATATATCCTATGGATGCCCTCCATGAATGCATTTAATTTTGTCCAACATTGAATATTTTTACATAAACTTGAATGTTCCAAACAATTATTTATTTATCCTAATTAGATTTTATTAAATACTAGCTGCACCCCGCGGTTTCACCGGCATCCGTCTCGATCCTGTACGAATATTGGGATAAAAAGTATCCTGTGTCCTAACCCAATTCATGGTCTACCCATGTGCAAAATTTCATCAAAATCCTTTCAGCCGGTTTAGCGTGAAAGCGTAACAAACCAATATACAAACTCACTTTCGCATTTATAATATAATATTAGTTAGAAGGATGGATGCAGTCGAATACCCCTACATGATTGTCGTGGATATTGGCAGGTCGGTGGCGGAGCGGCTGATGCTAGGGTCGCGCGTGGAACCCGAGGAGTTCTCTGAGGTGTCCATCTACTTTAGCGACATCGTGGGCTTCACGGCGCTGGCGGCGCGCTCCACGCCCGTGCAGGTGGTGGACCTGCTCAACGACCTCTACACCACCTTTGACGCCGCCATCGAGCAATACCGCGTCTACAAGGTACCCTCACCGGCGCGCTGACCCTGCCTTCGTAGACGTTCAATTATAACACTTGCTGATGGAACTGTTGGTGAACATAACGGCCGGATGTTTCGGCCATACAGATTGAGTACATATTATTTTGAACAATGAGTGGGTACCGGTAGTACCTGCGACTAGTTAGTCCTCAGTGGGCAGTATGTGTGGCGCAGGTGGAGACGATCGGCGACGCGTACATGGTGGTGGGCGGGCTGCCGGTGCGCACGCACGAGCACGCGGAGGCCGTGGCCACCATGGCGCTGCACCTGCTGCACCTGGCGGGCCGCTTCCGCCTGCGCCACCTGCCCGACACGCCGCTGCACCTGCGCATCGGCCTGCACTCCGGGCCCGTGTGCGCCGCCGTCGTGGGCCTCACCATGCCGCGCTACTGCCTCTTCGGCGACACCGTCAACACCGCGTCGCGCATGGAGTCCACCGGTCAGCTGTTTGTCTCGCTCGTGTCCGCGTGTGCGCACGTGTGACACGCACGGATACGAGCGGTGTGTGCACTCTGCAGGCGCGGCGTGGCGCATCCAGGTGTCAGCCACGACGGCGGAGCGGCTGGCGGCGGCGGGCGGCTACCGCCTGCGCTCACGTGGGCTCATTCAGATCAAGGGCAAGGGCGCCATGCACACGTACTGGCTGCTCGGCAAGGACGGCTTCGACAAGCCGCTGCCCACGCCACCCCCTCTACAGTTAGTTAATTTTTTTAAGGGTCCGTGTTCTTTTACCAATTTCTCAACAAATTGGAAGCAAGCAAGAAGAAATGTAGGTTTGTGTGACTATTAAAGTACAGATTTCATGAAAAAATTGGAAACGGGGTATGCCCCGCGGTTTCACCCGCATAAGTGTCGATCCCGTAGGAATATCGGGATAAAATTGTCATGGTCTACCAATGTGCCATATTTCATACAAATCCTTTAAGCCATTTTAGCGTGAAAGCGTAACAAACAATCAAACAAATATACAAACGTACAAGAAACCATATCTTTTCCCTTTATAATTAGTTTAGATAAGCACGTAGGTACCTAATAGCAAAACAGTCAAGATCACAATCCACCGATCGCGTGACGTGAGATCTCGAACCGTGATGGAGATTGCCTGTGTACGCGCCGTCTTATTTATGTTGCCAGATCTGAAGAAGTGTTATTTGAGGTTGAAGGTGAGAATGAGAGCGAGTCGTCTCCGCCCCCCAGTTCTCCGCCCGCGCCCCGCCCCGCGCACGTCGAGCGCCAGCGTTCCGACCCCACCAGCACCCCGGATAAGCAAGGTGTGCCACTCAATACTGACCTCTACAAACTGTACGCTTCAATCCGAACATATCAGCTTGATTGTACAATTGATTTACAGCATGGCAGCGGTCTGGCGCCGTGTCAGCAGACAGCAGCCCGCCGCGGCCGGCGCGGCGCTCCGCGGACTGCGGCGACGCGCGCGACTCCCGCGAAACCCACGACACCCGCGACACGCGGGTGTCGCGCGCGTCGCTCGCTCTGCCCACCGGCGACCACAGCGCACAATACTCGCGTTACAGGTGCTTCCACTAATTCAATTCTGCATGCATTACTCGTATATTTGTACCACAACACGTGATCGCAATCTCTAAATAATTGATAAATATGCAAATTAATGTTGAAACATACCGATAAAAAAAAACACATAACCCTCCTTTTTTGGCTTCGCCGCAGTCGAGTAAAAAGGAACCATTCGAAATATCTCACGATACAGGTGCTTCCTCGAACACTAAGTGCAAATCCAGCAATGGGGGCCCATTGTTAACGGCCGCGACTTACGAGTTGTAGTTGTCGTTGGTTCGAACCCAGACAGGCGCTTTTCTTTGTGTAAAATATTTCATCACCTCTTCTCTAAAAACGGTGAAGGAAAACATCGTAAAGAAACCGGCATGTCCTAAAACCAAAAATTCGAAGACGCGCGCAGGACATCCGCCAACCCCCACTTGGCCCACGTGGAGAATTATGGCACACTCCCTCTCGCAGAGAGGAGGCATGTGTCCCAGCAGTGGGAACTAATAGGCTGATTATATTAAGTGGGTGAATACCATCCAGGTGCCTGGGGAACGGGAGACGCCCGCTGCGACGTCAGTGGTCCCTGGAGCGCGGCGACTCGCTGGCGGCGGCGGCTGCGGGCGCGCCGCCGGGGCCCGCGTCCGCGCCGCCCTCGCCGCCCGAGCCGCTGGCGCTGCTGGCGGGCGCGGCGCCGCGCGCGCCGGCCGCGCGGTACCGCACGCGCCCCGAGCGCGACGCACCGCCGCCGGGGCCGCCGGGGCCGCTGTAGTAGACGTTCTGTCGCTAGATCGACAATAATTTTCGTAGACGATTCTTCATCGCCCGGCCGCAGCCGCCGCCGCGGAGTTCGGCGGACATTCTTCGGCGAGCGTCGCGGCTGGCGCGCAGTTGCGGTCGAAGACGGTGCCTGTCAATATACATTTTTACTATAGTATCTAGGGTTCGAATTGTGATTCATAGCGGATGATAGCTGTATTTTTGAAAATTTTCGGGTATCTAAATAAATAAACTACCTATGTCTTCATTGTTTTTTTCACTCACCCTAAAACAACAAGCAGCAACTTGTGAAGAGCTTATAAAAAGGAAAAATAAAAGACTAATCTAACTACTTAGTATCTCAAAACTAGTAATGAAATGAAACAAGTACCTTCAAACTATGAACTAGTCCTATCTCAAAACTATAAACTGGTACCTATCTCAAAATTTGTGACTTATAGGTAGTAGAATCTCATAACCATTTATACTAGTATCTCAAACCAAGTACACTGCAAAAGATGGATGGATTCTAGTTTTAGAATCTCATAAGTAAAATCTCGGGGAGTGATATGAAGTTTCGAATGACGTTATTTCGACGCACGCTATTTCGAAAAAATTCGAAAACTATGCTCCACGAAGTTCCACCGGCTGTCGAGGACGAGTCCCAGGTACTTCATCGTCGACTCGACACCGATGTGAACCCCTCCCGCCATTATCTGGGAACCCGACAGTGGCGCGTTCCGAGGACCATAGAAACACATGGCCTCGGACTTGTGTAAGGCCACCTCGAGTCCCAGTTGCCGGATCCTATCGACGATTGTCGCAACCCAACGCAACGTGTTGCTAGTTCGGCCGCCGCCTCATGCGACCTCCCCTGCACCAGGACCAGCGTGTCGTCAGCGTAGCAGACCATGCTGACGCCGCTAGGGAGGTCGGCGCGCAGCACCCAGTCGTAGCCGATGTCCCACAGATGCGGCCCCAGGACTGATCCCTGCGGGACACCGCACGACATCTCTCGCCGGTTCCACTCTCCGGCGTCCCCACGGATCTCTGTTCAGAGTCTCCAGCGACTCCTCGCGGGCCAATCCTCTGGCCCACCCGATCTCCGCTCGGAGGGCGGTCTTCGCCGCTCTGTACCCTTCCTACAGCTCCGCCTCAATGGCTTCCGTATCCGGAGGGCGGATACGGAGCCTGCGGTGCCTGGAGTACCGGTGGCGCGCATCAACGCCCGCCGCGCGTAGAGCGGTCAGCTCACGCGACCACCAGTACACCTGGCGCCGAGCACTTCCGGGCTGGACCCGGGGCATTGCCACGTCACATATTACGGACATGGCCTCCCGGAACCACTCCGCCTTGTCATTGATGTCGGCAGGCCTGTCCGGTGATGACACCCAGGCCTGCACGATCGAGGCCTCCAGGAGGAGCTCCCGGTCCAGCTGCTTCAGCACCCACCGCGGACCACTCGGGGTCTGTCGGACCGGCGCGCCCGACGTCTGGGCGGAGACCTCAAACCGAATGTACCGGTGATCGGAATAGGTCTCCACCCCCTCCATGACGCGCCAGTCGATGACACGCGGCGACTGAGCGGGGCTGGCGAACGAGATGTCCACCACTGATTCACCCCGCATCCGCACACACGTGGGGATAGAACCCCGGTTTAGGACGACCAGGCCCGTCTCCAGAGCCCAGTCCTCCACCATCCTGCTCCGTGTGTCCGTATACCGGGAACCCCAAGCCACGTTTTTGGCATTGAAGTCCCCGAGGACGATCACGGGCAGGGGATGGTACCCGACGACGACGACTCTCAACTCCCCAAGGGAGTTGTGGAACTCGGCGAGAGTTCGGCTCGGGGAGAAGTACGCTCCTGCCACGACAATCTCCCCGAACCGTGCTGCCACGCAACCCGATCCCCTCTTGACGGCCTCGAGGGACGGGGTACCGGCGGCGGCCGACGAAATAATGGTCACTGAGCCGCTCAGGTCCTTTTGATGGGATAGTAACGTGTCTCTCAGACCCTCCATCCTTTCTGTATTTGCAGAGATGATTTTGAGGTGCTCCTCCATCTTACACAACAGCTCGTTACCAACCTGGCAGCTAGCGGGGTAAGAAGAGAGTGGGGGGTGTAAAGGTTCCTCCACTCGCTTCTCATCCCGCTCCCTGCCTTGAGCTGTTCCCTTTACTTTAGCCGCTTCTGACTCTTTCAACAACTGATAGAGCCGTTCCACGGCTGCAGTGACCTCTTCTTTTATCTCAGTCTTTGTATTTCTTGAGCTGCTGAGCTGGTGCTTTGCCTTACTTAAGCATGCCCTTCCCTCAGCAAGTCTGGTGGGATAAGTCGGTTTTGGGGGCGGACTATCCGTGACGCCAGACGACGGTGGCTGGGTTTTCACCTTAGAGGGACCCGCCGATACCGTCGCTGCCGTCTTTTTTTCGGTACGGTCTTTGTTTTAGCCTCTATCTCCCCGATACTTTTTCGAACCGTTAAGGTGCGGTCCTGGGTTTCCGTTGAAGGACCTGCCTTCTCTGTCGATTCCATGTGTTTTTTGGGGGAGGCTGCTGTCGTATTTTTCGCCGGGGTCCTAATTCCAAACATCGTTACGGTAGGATAGTCTTGCCTAGTGAGACGTGTAAATAGCGTCAATACTACTTAGTCAAACGAAACTTAATCTACTTAAGCTGGCGTCACCCCAGGCCCCAGGATCTTTATTTCGTTTGACAACCCAATGTCGATTTCTGTATGCAGTAATAATTACAGATCTTCCAAAATTATGGTCCAATTTCGCCAATTTTTTGGCACAGAGTTTAGGAACAATCCAGCTACCCTCCACAGGAGTTTCGGATTTTTCCTCACAAGCTTTAGGCGAAAAGCCGTGGCCGGAAAAACCTGTTGTCGTTTTGACAGCCGCGTTCTTCTTAAGTTTGTAGTCTTATCACAGGGTGCACACTTAACTTAATTTGAGTTTTGAAAATACCTCTGGGGTCCTTGTCGCGTTCTCCTTCTAGAGGAGTCGTCAGAAATAGTTTTCAGGCTTCGTAGCGGGACCTCGCAGGCACATGGAAAACCGTGTTTCCCTTGTATTTTCGCGCACCCGCACGGGAAAATTCGGGAATGTTCCCAGGGTTGGAGGTCTCGGTGGGGCGCTCAGGATAGCAGTTCAAAACAGCTATGTCGTCGATCTTGTTTTGATGTTATTTGACTTTTAAGTTCAGAAGTTCAAATAAATGCACTATTTTTCAATAGTTTTGGTCACAACTTTCACAATTTTCAATATTTTCACAGCACTTTTTCACCTCCGTGATCGCCTCGTGTTTCCGCGTCTTTTGACATATGACACGAGTATTTTGAAGAACTTTTTATGTTTTTCGCGATTTTTGTCAACGGAGCGCGGTTTAAACTGAACTGTTCGCGGCGGGGGACGCCGGGTGACTGGTTAGGTTAAGTTAGGTTAGGCCGGGCAATCTGAAGGGCACTTTCACGCGTGCTCTGAAAGAGGCGGCTGAAGGAATTAAGGAGGCGGTCGAGGTCCTCCTTAATCGCACAAGCACGGAGGAGACGGCGAAGCTGTGGGAGGAGAACGGCCGTCTCCGATCCGAGTTGGAGGATCTCAAGCGGGAGGTTGCCGCCCAGAGGGCAGCTCCCGTGGCAGCCGGCTCCTCTTCCATCGTGGCGCTATCTTCGCCGGTCCCGTCTTCGACACCTGCACTTGCGGATGCGGAGCTGGAAAAAATCGCGCGCATCAGCATGATGCAGTGTGGGAAGATGGTGGGTGCCCGACTGGAGGCAATAGAGAATAGGCTCCTGCCGGCTCAAAATCTCCGCCCACCGCTCGCTGTGGACAAGCGGAGGAAAGAGGCGGCAGCTGAGTCGAGCCGATCCGTGAGGGGGACCAAAAAGCCCGCGGAGGGTACGTCTGTGCCCGCATCCCGGGCGGCTGCGCCGCCAGCTGCGCCACCCGCTGCACCGGAAGCGGCCGCGCCAGGGCCTACCACGGAGGCCTGGGTGACCGTTGTCGGAAGGAAGACGAGGACGAGGAAGACGGCGCCTCCGGCGCCCGCTGGAGCACCGGCACCGGCACCGAAGAAGGTAAAAGGATCGCCTAGGGTAAAAGCCCCACGCTCCGCGGCTGTAGTAATAACGCTGCAGCCCGGGGCCGCCGAAAGGGGCGTCACATACAAGGCGGTCCTTACGGAGGCAAAAGCCAAAGTCGCGTTCCCCGACCTCGGCACACCGTCCGGCTTCAAAATGAGGCCGGCGATTACGGGGGCGCGGCTACTCGAGGTGTCGGGTGCCTCCAGCGGCGAAAAGGCGGACACCCTGGCCGCCAAGCTGAGGGCGGTCCTCAACCCGGAGGACGTCCGGGTGTCCAGGCCAATGAAGACCGCTGAGTTGCGCGTCGATGGCCTGGACGACTCGACGACCCCGGCTGAGGTCGTGGCGGCCATCGCCAAAGTCGGTGGATGCCCGCCCGAAGACGTCCGGACGGGCGAGATACGCGCCGACGCTTCCGGGCTCGGCACGATTTGGGTGCGGTGCCCGGTGGCGGCGGCGAATAAAGTCGCTGACGGTGGGCGTTTGTTGGTGGGGTGGGTTGCGGCGAGGGTCAAGCTGCTGCAGCCCAGGGCCTTGCGGTGCTACCGGTGCCTGGACATTGGGCATGTCAGGGCACGGTGCACCGCCGAAATAGACCGCAGCGAGCAGTGCTATCGCTGCGGTCAGGCCGGCCACAAGGCGGCCCAGTGTTCCGCGGCGCCAAACTGCAGCCTCTGTACAGCTGCAGGGAGGCCCGCCGGGCACAGAGCGGGTGGTAAGGCCTGTGGCGCGCCCGCCAACAAAAAGAAGAGAGGGGCTGTCAAGGCTGCTGGGGGCTCTTTACCCCCTCCGCAGCCTGACTGTCCTTCGGCCGACTCCCGGCCTAGGAATGGTGCGGAGGGAATGGATTGCGCTTAATGGCGCTGTACCATTTCCTCCAGGGCAATATCAACCACTCTGCTAGAGCTCAGGATCTCTTGCTCCAGAGCATGGCAGAGTGGTCGATTCACGTGGCTGTGGTCGCCGAACCGTATTTTGTCCCTCCCAGGGATAACTGGGTGGGAGACTTGGACGGTTTGGTGGCCATCATTGGCGGGGCTCTTGTCAACCCGTCCCGAGGTCACGGCTGGGTAGCCGTCCTCGCGGACGGCATTGGCACGGTTGGGGCGTATTTTTCGCCCAACAAGAGTCTCGCCGACTTCGAGAGGTTCCTTGTCGAGTTGGGTGCCGTCGTGGGCCGGCTCCACCCTCGCCCGGTGCTGTTGCTGGGGGATCTCAACGCCAAGTCTGCGGCGTGGGGATCCCCTGTGACCGATGCTAGGGGCGAGGTGCTGGAGGAGTGGGCGGTCACGACTGGCTTGACCGTTTTAAACCGGGGCTCGGTCCACACGTGCGTGCGGCAGCGGGGCGGGTCTATAGTGGACGTCTCGTTCGCTAGCCCCGCTGTCGCGAGCCGTGTCCGCGACTGGCGTGTCGCCGTGGAGGTGGAGACGTTGTCGGATCACCGATATATCCGTTTCGACGTCTCCGCCCAGACCGCCGGCGGCCGCAGTCCACCGGCCCCGCGAACGGACGGTCCGCGCTGGGCGCGTAAGCGCATCGACAGGGAGCTTCTCGAGGAGGCCGCTATTGTCCAGGCCTGGAGCCGGGAGTCGGCAACGACTGGACCCGTCGACGTCGAGCAGGAGGCGCTGTGGTTCCGCGGGGCGATGACGCAAATTTGCGACGCGTCCATGCCCCGCGTCCACGCACAGTCCGCAAGGCGCCAGGTGTACTGGTGGACCGCCGAGATCGCGCAGATGCGCGTCGCGTGCGTGGCGGTTAGACGCCAGTACACCCGATACCGGAGGAGACGTCGTCGGGTCCCTGACGAAGAGGCCGCGCTGTATGAGGTGTACCGCGCGGCCAAGGAGACTCTGTGGCTGGCCATCGGTGAGTCGAGGACGCGAGCCAGGGAGGAGATGTTGGAGACTCTAGACGGGGATCCGTGGGGGCGCCCTTATCGCGCAGTTCGAGGGAAACTTCGAGCCGCGGCGCCTCCACTTACGGAGAGTCTCCAACCCGAGCTGCTGGAGGAAGTAGTCGCAGCCCTCTTCCCGGCAAGAGCGGAGCATACTCCGCCGCCGATGGCTTTGCCCACAGCCGCAGAGTCTACGGAGGACGAGACCGCCATCAGCGTCCCAGAGGTGACACAGGCAGAGATGAGGGCAGCCGTGATGCGGCTCCGGGCCAAGAACGTGGCTCCGGGGCCCGACGGGATCCACGGCTGCGTGCTAGCCCTCGCTCTGAAGGAGCTTGAGCCCCAACTGAGAGGACTCTACACAGCGTGCCTTGAGCGGGGCCAGTTTCCCACTTTGTGGAAATCTGGTCGTCTGGTCCTGCTCAGGAAGGCGGGGCGCCCTGCGGACTCGCCGTCCGCGTACCGGCCCATAGTGCTGCTTGACGAGGTGGGCAAGCTGTTTGAGCGTATCATCGCAGCCCGCCTCGTCGGCCACTTGTGCAGAGAGGGGCCGGACCTGGACGACAGTCAGTTCGGGTTTCGGCATGGGCGCTCCACGATCCACGCTGTGTCGCGGGTTAGGGTCCTGGCGGAGGAAGCGGTGTCCCGGGGCGGGGTGATGTTGGCGGTGTCCTTGGACATCTCCAACGCCTTCAACACCCTGCCCTGGAGTTGTATTCGGGAGGCACTGCGGTATCATGGGGTGCCTCCCAACCTCCGCCACATCGTTGGGGCTTATCTGTCGGAGAGGTGTGTCACCTACGTGGGACGTGATGGCGGAAACCAGCGCCGCATGTCGTGCGGTGTTCCACAGGGCTCGGTTTTAGGACCGCTCCTGTGGAACATCGGGTACGACTGGGTGCTGAGGGGCGAGCTCGGTGCCGGGGTGGACCTGACGTGTTATGCGGATGACACGCTGGTCACTGCCCGGGGGAGCTCGCACAGGGAGGCAGCGTTGTTGGCGACGGCTGCGGTCTCACAGGTGGTGGGCCGCATACGTCGCCTAGGCCTGGAGGTGGCCCTCAGCAAGTCGGAGGCCATGGTGTTTCATGGCCCCCGGCGGGCGCCATCACCCGGCTCACACATCGTGGTCGGGGGGGCTCGGATCGCTGTCGAGTCTACCATGAAGTACCTAGGATTGGTGCTCGACAGCCGGTGGGACTTCGGGCCCCACTTCCGACGGCTGGCGCCCAAGTTGCTGGGCGCTGCTGGGGCGCTGTCAACGCTGCTTCCCAATCTGGGGGGCCCGAGCGCCGCTTGTAGGCGGCTCTACGTGGGGATCGTGCGATCGATGGCCCTGTACGGGGCCCCGATCTGGGCGGCTGACCTGACGGCCGGTAGCATTGCAGTTCTGCGCAAGCCGCAGAGGGCTATGGCCGTCAGAGTCATCAGGGGTTATCGCACGATCTCCTACGAGGCGGCTTGTGCACTGGCCGGATCCCCGCCCTGGGACCTGGAGGCGAAAGTACTCGCGTCATCGTATCGGTGGCGCGAGGAAGCGAGGGCGCGGGGCGAGCGACCGATGCAGCGACACATGGAGCTGCATCGGTCTCAGCTTCGCGAGGTCCTGGTGGCGGAATGGCGGGACAGGCTCTCACGCCCTACCGCCGGCCTCGACATCATCGAGGCGGTCCGGCCGGTGCTCGAGCGCTGGCTCGGGAGGAGGCACGGCTCCCTGTCGTTTCGGGTGACGCAGGTGCTCTCGGGGCATGGTTGCTTCGGGAAGTACCTGTGTCGCATAAACAGGGAGCCGGACGCCCGGTGTCACCACTGCGTCGACTGCCGGGAGGACACGGCGCGGCATACGCTGGCAGAGTGTGCCGCTTGGGAGGAGCCACGCCGTGCCCTCATCTCAGAAGTAGGCAGTGACTTGTCGCTGCCGGCCCTAGTGAATGCGATGGTCGGCAGCGGCGAGTCCTGGGACGCGGTGGTTTCCTACTGCAAGACGGTCGTCTCGCAGAAGGAGGCTGCGGAAAGGGAGAGGGAGATCTCGTCCACTCACCCGGCCCGCAGCAGGCGCACCGGGCGTCGGCGGAGGGCGGACAACGCCCTCTTCCAGCCCCCCTAAATGGGTCCAGGGGCGACGGACTCGGGGACGTCCGTCGCCCCCCACACATCAGGACCCGAGGTGGCGGCGCGTAGTGTTCCACGCGCGCCCCTCTTAGACGTCGCGGGGGGAGTCAAACACCTCACTCCCCCCCCTGACCCGAGGAGGCCCGCGGTGGCGGGCCGGCACCAGCCGGGGGTTGCGGAAGATTTCAAGTTCCCGCGACCCCCGGCGTAGGTGTGAGTTGGAACACCGGGGTGGTTTTTAGTCAGTAAGAGTCTGACAGACCCCTCCGCCCGCCCCAGGGCGGGGGACATCCATGAGGATTTTCCACCCCGGAACAAAAAAAAAAAAAAAAAAGGTTAGGTTGGGGTGAGGGCGCAACTCCAGCTAGACCTGGAGGAGAGGGTCGCTGCCAAGGAGCAGCAGGCGCAAGCTGCCAGGTCGAGGGCTGGCTATGGTGCATCAAGTGTGCTGTATGCTGACCACTCCCTGGCGGAACTGGAGCGCATGGCGCAGGAAGACAGGGAGGAGGTCCTGGAGGTCGCCTCAAAGTCTTCCAATTTGAAGGGGACCTTCCAGAAGGCTCTCAAATGCCGGGCCGCCAGCATGCACGGCATTGTGATGGAGCTGGTGAAGCGGACGGCCACGGAGGAGACGCGGCAGCTGCAGGAGAAGGTGGATCGCCTGCAGGCGGAGGTCAGCCAGCTACACCAGAAGCTGGCTGAGGCCACGGCCAGGCCTGCCCAATCTGCCCCAGTCTGCCCGGTGGTAGGAGGCTCCTCCTCCTCCCCTGCTAGCCTCGAGGCAACAATCCGCGGGGTGGTGATGGAGGAGAGGGCCTTCATCCGGGCCTGCTTCGCGGGCATCGAGGACCGGCTCTTGCCGGAGAAGCGGCTCCGCCCGCCACTAGCAGTGGACAAGAGCCCACCACCGAGGGAGCAGGAACCTGCGCCTCTAGCAGGCCCGGCATCGGATGCGCAGCCCGCCAAGGGCAAAGGCAAGGGCAAGAGGACCAAGGCGGCTTCTCATGCCCCCACCACAAGCGCGGACGGAGCGTCTGGGTCGACTGCTACTCCAGCAGCCCCCCAGAACTCGCAGCAGGAAGATGCCCTTCTTCCCTCCACCACCCCGTCCAACCAGTGGACGGAAGTGGTCAGAAAGGGGAAAAAGGGCAAAAAGTCGGCCACCAAACCCGCTGCGACTGGTCCTCCAGTCAAAAAGGCAGGCGGGAGGAAGCTGGTTCCTCCCAAAACCGCGGCCGTCGTGGTGAGCATCACCCCGGAGGCCGCGGAGCGGGGCGAGACGTACGAGTCCGTCCTTAGACGGGCTCGTACCAACGCTGATCCCTCCCAGCTGGGGATCAGCAACATCAAGTGCCGCCGAACCCTAACCGGGGCTCGAATTTTCGAGTTCTCGGGGGAACAGCGCGGCACAAATGCGGACCTCTTCGCAACAAAGTTGCAAGAGGTCATCGCGGACGCGGCAAAGGTCGTCAGGCCTGTCAAGACCGCAGCCTTGGAGGTGGCCGATCTGGACGATTCGGTCACCAAAGAGGATGTGGTGGCGGCCGTCGCGGCGGCTGGAGGCTGCGACGCTGGCGCGGTGAAGAGCGGAGCCATCAGGCCCGGCCGGCCGGTCCGCGTCGAGTGCCCAGTCGCTGCGGCTGGGGCCGTCCTTGCTGCGACCAAGGGACGGATGCTTGTGGGGTTCGGCTCGGCTGTGGTCCGGGCACTTGAAGACCAGCCTGTCCGCTGCTTCAAGTGCTTCGCGTTCGGCCACACCCGGGCCACGTGTCCCTCCAAGTCCGACTGGGGAGGCACATGCTTCCAATGCGGGCAAGAGGGACACGGGTGGGCTGCCTGCACCGCCCCCAAGCCACACTGCGCGGCGTGCGCCGCCGGTGGCCGCCCCGCGGACCACAGGATGTCGGGCAGGAGCTGCAAGGCCCCTGTGAGGAAGGGCGTAGTGCCGGCGCAGGTTCGCCCTGCTGCTACTGCCGTCGCCGCCGTCGCCGCTGTAGCTCCAGCGGCGGTAGCTGAGGAGGGGGGTGCGATGTCGGATTAACAATTTCCGACTATCGCATCCTCCAGGCGAACACCAACCACTGCAGAGCGGCCCAGGACCTGGTGGTGCAGGTCATGGCCGAGTGGTTGGTGAACGTAGCGGTGGTCGCCGAGCCCTACTCGATCCCCGGCAGCTGGCTGGGTGACGAGGACGACTCGGTGGCAATAGCGGCGCGGTCTTCCACAGACTCCCCTCCCCTCTCGCTATTAGAGAGGGGACCGGGATACGTGGCCGCCACGTGGGGAGACTTAGCCCTTGTGGGCGTGTATTTCTCCCCAAACCGCCCTCTTCAGGACTTCGAGAACTATCTCGGAGTCCTGGCCGCCGTGGTCGGCAGGGCGGCGCCGCGTCAGGTCTCCGTATTGGGAGACCTGAACGCCAAGTCGGTAACCTGGGGCAACCGGGCCACCGACGCCCGCGGGCGGGCAGTGGAGATGTGGGCGGCCTCCTCTGGACTCTCCCTCTTAGGTTAGGTTAGGTTAGGTTAGGTTGGGGTGGGAGGAGGCACGGCTCCCTGTCGTTTCGGGTGACGCAGGTGCTCTCGGGGCATGGTTGCTTCGGGAAGTACCTGTGTCGCATAAACAGGGAGCCGGACGCCCGGTGTCACCACTGCGTCGACTGCCGGGAGGACACGGCGCGGCATACGCTGGCAGAGTGTGCCGCTTGGGAGGAGCCACGCCGTGCCCTCATCTCAGAAGTAGGCAGTGACTTGTCGCTGCCGGCCCTAGTGAATGCGATGGTCGGCAGCGGCGAGTCCTGGGACGCGGTGGTTTCCTACTGCGAGACGGTCGTCTCGCAGAAGGAGGCTGCGGAAAGGGAGAGGGAGATCTCGTCCACTCACCCGGCCCGCAGCAGGTGCACCGGGCGTCGGCGGAGGGCGGATAACGCTCTCTTCCAGCCCCCCTAAATGGGTCCAGGGGCGACGGACTCGGGGACGTTCGTCGCCCCCCACACATCAGGACCCGAGGTGGCGGCGCGTAGTGTTCCACGCGCGCCCCTCTTAGACGTCGGGGGGGGAGTCAAACACCTCACTCCCCCCCCTGACCCGAGGAGGCCCGCGGTGGCGGGCCGGCACCAGCCGGGGGTTGCGGAAGATTTCAAGTTCCCGCGACCCCCGGCGTAGGTGTGAGTTGGAACACCGGGGTGGTTTTTAGTCAGTAAGAGTCTGACAGACCCCTCCGCCCGCCCCAGGGCGGGGGACATCCATGAGGATTTTCCACCCCGGAACAAAAAAAAAAAAAAAAAAAGGTTAGGTTGGGGTGCATGTTGAGAAGCCTCCCCGTGGCGCACCCTGGGCAACGTCGGCTCCAAGTGCCCACCAGGTTTTGGTGGACACTTGGGGCTGGCGGCTAATTCTCAACAAACGGGGAAGGGTCATGGTTCCAATCACCGATCATCCATGATGGTCGGTGAAGGGAACCAGGCTACAGTAGGTCGTACGTCTACTCCCCCTCTGCTTACAGAGGGAGGCGAGTTGGCGTACACTAGGGAGTCCCAATCCCAAGGTCTAGCGTGCCGAGGGGATGAATGGCCGGAGGGTTATCCGGTCGTTAGCGCAAAAAGGGACCTCACCCTTAAAAAGGAAAATAATGAAGTCTCAGATCTGAGCTCGAGGACCTGAAGCGGGAGCTTGCCGCGCAGAGAGCGGAATGGCAGCAGAGGCGTCCTGCGGCCACTGGTTCCGCTCCCGCTCCCGTCGTTGCCTTGACACCGCCGGCCCCGTCGTCGACCCCGTCGTCGGTCCTTGCCCCCGCAGTGGCAGTGGAGATGTGGGCGGCCTCCTCTGGACTCTCCCTCTTGAACAGAGGCAGCGTCCAGACATGCGTGCGGCGGCAGGGTGGCTCAATAGTGGACGTCACTTTCGCCACCGCTGCGTTAGCCGCACGCGTGTTGAACTGGCGGGTGGACCTGGTGGAGACTATGTCGGACCACCGCTACGTGCGGTTCGACATCTCCACCAGTGGCCCCGGAGAGACGCGGCCCCGCTCGGGGCCGTCACCGTTTCCAAGGTGGGCTCTCACCCGCCTGGACAGGGAGGCAGCGCGGGAGGCGGCGTTCGTCCAGGACTGGCTTTCGCCGCCTTCCGCCGGTATGGACGTGGACACCGTGGCGGGGCACCTGAGGGAGTCTCTGACCGAGGTATGCAACTCCAGCATGCCTCGGTCTCGCCGACCGCCACCCAAACGCGCCGTGTACTGGTGGTCGGCGGAGCTGGCGGGGCTTCGAGCGGCGTGTGTCGAGGCAAGGAGGGCCTACACGCGGAGCCGGCGGCGGCGTCGACGGGACCTGGCCGTCGGGGACCACCTCTATGAGGTATACATAGAGGCAAAAATGGTCCTCGATCGAGCCATCGCCGCCGCCAGAGACTCGGGGAGAGCGGAGATGCTGGAGGGTCTCGACAACGACCCATTCGGGAGGCCATACAAGGCGGCGCGCAACAAATTGCGCCCCTTTGGTCCCCCGGTGGCCGAGACCCTGGAGCCTTCGTTCCTGGATGGGGTGGTTCAGTCCCTGTTCCCGTGCAGGGACAACTTCACCCCACCAGTGATGGACCCGCCGCGGGGCGCAGATCCACCACCAGCTGAGGAGGAAGAGGAGGCCCCTCCTGTCACGGAGTCGGAACTTGGCGCGGCGATTCTCCGTATCCGCGCCAAGAAGACAGCTCCGGGCCCCGACGGTGTTCCGGCGAGAGTGGTCGCGATCGCGGCCACTCAAATGGAGGAGAGGTTTCGGGACCTCTTCAGCGCATGCCTTGCGTCTGGGAGGTTCCCGAAACCGTGGAAGGAGGGGCAGTTGTGCCTCCTTCGCAAGGAGGGCCGCCCTGCAGATTCCCCCTCGGCATACCGGCCCATCGTTCTGCTCGATGAGGTCGGCAAAATGTTCGAGGGGATTATCGCTGCCCGCCTAAAGAGCCATCTGCGGAGTACCGGGCCGGACTTATCGGACGCTCAGTTCGGTTTTCGGGCTGAGCGGTCCACGGTGGACGCGCTGGCCTGCCTTAAAGGCCAGGTCAAGGAGGCGATGGAGGCGGGGGACGGACTGTTGGCCGTGTCATTCGACATTGCCAACGCCTTCAACTCCGTTCCCCACTGCACCATCCTCGAGGCGCTCCGATTCCACGGAGTGCCTCGATACATGCGCAGTCTGCTGGCCAGCTACCTGGAGGATCGGGCGATCCTCCTCGTAAACAGGACTGGCCGAGTCCGGCGGTACGCCGTCGAAGCCGGCGTTCCACAGGGGTCAGTCTTAGGACCTCTCCTCTGGAACGTCGGCTATGATTGGCTCTTGCGGGGAACTCTCCTCCGAGGCACGAGTGTCGTCTGCTATGCGGATGACATAGCAGATCCGCCGCCTAGGTTTAACGGTGGCGCTGCACAAGACCGAGGCCGTGTTCTTCCACGGCCCTCGGCAGCGCCCCCCACCACCTGACGCCCACATCTTCGTGGAGGGCGTCAGAATTGAGGTGAAGGCCCAGATGAAGTATCTGGGCCTTGTACTCGACAGCAGGTGGCGCTTCGGTCCGCATCTTAGCGGGCTGTCGTCGCGCCTGCTGAAGGCCGCGGGCGCTCTCTCCTGGCTGCTTCCCAACTTGGGGGGCCCCAGCGCGCGATGCCGGCAACTTTACGCCGGCATCTTGAGGAGTATGGCCCTCTACGGGGCTCCTATCTGGGAGGAGTCACTCCACAGAAGGGAGAACGCCGCGGCCTTGCGGGCACCTCAAAGGGCCATAGCCTTACCGCACGGTGGGCTGTGCGGCAGCATGCGCTCTGGCCGGCACCCCGCCTTGGGAGCTCGAGGCGTGGGTGCTCGCCAGAGTGTACGAATGGACGGCGGAGCGGAGGGCGAGAGGAGTCCGCTCAGCTCCGGAAGAGCGGGAGGCCGTCCGGCGGGAGGCGAGGGACGCCATCGTTGTCCATTAGACGGGCGACCTCGCCACCGCAGCCTTCGGCCGCCGAACCCTCGACGCAATCGGGCCGGTCCTGCGAGACTGGCTCGAGCGTCCGCACGGGTTCCTCTCCTTCCGTCTCGTGCAGGTGCTGTCCGGACACGGTTCTTTCGGATCGTACCTGCACCGAATCGGACGGGAGGAGACGCCGTCGTGCCACGACTGTGGCGCGGCGGAGGACGCGGCGCAGCACACCCTCGAGGTGTGCCCGTCGTGGTCCGAGCCGCGCCGCAGTCTCGTCGCGGCGATCGGACCGGACCTCTCGCTCCCCGGCGTGGTTAACGCCATGCTGAGGGATGAGGGGTCCTGGGCGGCAGTCGCCTCCTTCTGCGAACACGTCATGTCCCAGAAGGAGGCGGCGGAGCGGGCGCGGGAGGAAGATCCTGCCGCGGCGCCGCTCCGAAGGCGGAGGAGGGGTCGAAGAAGACGTCAGTACGACAGTCATCTCCGACTCCTCCCAGGTGGAGGCCAGCAGGCGACGGGTGCGGGGGCACCCTTGCTTGTATCGCACAGGCCTCCACCAGTGTCGGACGGGAATGGCCAGGTGTTCCCGGCCATTCCCGTAGCCCCCCAACGTGGGGGGCATGCGGGGCCCGCCAGCTAGGCGGGCATGCGCCGGTAGGGTCGTGGACGTAAAGGCTGAGCCGGTTTCCCATGACCCTCCCATCACGGCGATGCGGGAACACCGCTGAGTTTTAGTGGGTATACTGTCGCTTCTGACAGGAGTCCCACATACCCCGACTCGTCCCCCACGAGCCGGGGATGCGTAACGCATTTCTCAGCGACAAAAAAAAAAAAAAAAAAAAAAAAAAAAGGTTAGGTTAGGTTAGGTTAGGTCCCCACCGAATGTGTCTCCACGTTGTCGTCGTGGTGGGGCTTGTGCGTCTCAATGATCTTGGGGCTCTGCCGGTAGAGTTACTCATGCCGGAAAGGCCCAAGTGAGAGACCAGACTAAGAGAGATACCGGGACGGGGTCGCTCCTGATCGATCGACGATAGTCGATCGACAGATGATGTGACCATGCCGCTGCGGTGCAGGCGCACCAAAGTGGCGCGTGTTTCTCTCGTTGAGGAGTAGTCTTCAACGAGAGAACTTTCGGCGGGTTCGCTGAGTCGGGTTGGCCGGACAGCGAACGGAGGCATGTCTAATGCCGCCACCGGGGGCTTGGCTTAATTGCCTGGCCCAGAGGAAGGCTACCTCTAAGATAAAAAACCACCCAATCCTAAGCTTTGAAGCGCGGTGAGAGGATGAATGGCTGGAGGGAGTCCAGTCGCGAGCGCTTCCCCTACAGAGCACCTGCCGCACTCTGTAGTATGTAGGCTTACCGGGTATCTAGGCTCTGCCCGGTGGACACGTAGTACCTATATCTACTCGTGGGATTTACATGGATAAACCAATTAAAAACACAAAAAACACAACAATGGATTTGCCGATCGTGTTGGTCGAGCAGATGGGTGTGACCTGGAGGCGAAAGTACTCGCGTCATCGTATCGGTGGCGCGAGGAAGCGAGGGCGCGGGGCGAGCGACCGATGCAGCGACACATGGAGCTGCATCGGTCTCAGCTTCGCGAGGTCCTGGTGGCGGAATGGCGGGACAGGCTCTCACGCCCTACCGCCGGCCTCGACATCATCGAGGCGGTCCGGCCGGTGCTCGAGCGCTGGCTCGGGAGGAGGCACGGCTCCCTGTCGTTTCGGGTGACGCAGGTGCTCTCGGGGCATGGTTGCTTCGGGAAGTACCTGTGTCGCATAAACAGGGAGCCGGACGCCCGGTGTCACCACTGCGTCGACTGCCGGGAGGACACGGCGCGGCATACGCTGGCAGAGTGTGCCGCTTGGGAGGAGCCACGCCGTGCCCTCATCTCAGAAGTAGGCAGTGACTTGTCGCTGCCGGCCCTAGTGAATGCGATGGTCGGCAGCGGCGAGTCCTGGGACGCGGTGGTTTCCTACTGCGAGACGGTCGTCTCGCAGAAGGAGGCTGCGGAAAGGGAGAGGGAGATCTCGTCCACTCACCCGGCCCGCAGCAGGCGCACCGGGCGTCGGCGGAGGGCGGATAACGCCCTCTTCCAGCCCCCCTAAATGGGTCCAGGGGCGACGGACTCGGGGACGTCCGTCGCCCCCCACACATCAGGACCCGAGGTGGCGGCGCGTAGTGTTCCACGCGCGCCCCTCTTAGACGTCGCGGGGGGAGTCAAACACCTCACTCCCCCCCCTGACCCGAGGAGGCCCGCGGTGGCGGGCCGGCACCAGCCGGGGGTTGCGGAAGATTTCAAGTTCCCGCGACCCCCGGCGTAGGTGTGAGTTGGAACACCGGGGTGGTTTTTAGTCAGTAAGAGTCTGACAGACCCCTCCGCCCGCCCCAGGGCGGGGGACATCCATGAGGATTTTCCACCCCGGAACAAAAAAAAAAAAAAAAAGGTTAGGTTAGGTTTCCTCCCAAAACCGCGGCCGTCGTGGTGACCATCACCCCGGAGGCCGCGGAGCGAGGCGAGACGTACGAGTCCGTCCTAAGACGGGCTCGTACCAATGCTGATCCCTCCCAGCTGGGGATCAGCAACATCAAGTGCCGCCGAACCCTAACCGGGGCTCGAATTTTCGAGTTCTCGGGGGAACAGCGCGGCACAAATGCGGACCTCTTCGCAACAAAGTTGCAAGAGGTCATCGCGGACGCGGCAAAGGTCGTCAGGCCTGTCAAGACCGCAGCCTTGGAGGTGGCCGATCTGGACGATTCGGTCACCAAAGAGGATGTGGTGGCGGCCGTCGCGGCGGCTGGAGGCTGCGACGCTGGCGCGGTGAAGAGCGGAGCCATCAGGCCCGGCCGCCGCGGCATGGGCATCGTCCGCGTCGAGTGCCCGGTCGCTGCGGCTGGGGCCGTCCTTGCTGCGACCAAGGGACGGATGCTTGTGGGGTTCGGCTCGGCTGTGGTCCGGGCACTTGAAGACCAGCCTGTTCGGTGCTTCAAGTGCTTCGCGTTCGGCCACACCCGGGCCACGTGTCCCTCCAAGTCCGACTGGGGAGACACGTGCTTCCAATGCGGGCAGGAGGGACACGGGTGGGCTGCCTGCACCGCCCCCAAGCCACATTGCGCGGCGTGCGCCGCCAGTGGCCGCCCCGCGGACCACAGGATGTCGGGCAGGAGCTGCAAGGCCCCTGTGAGGAAGGGCGTAGTGCCGGCGCAGGTTCGCCCTGCTGCCACTGCCGTCGCCGCCGTCGCCGCTGTAGCTCCAGCGGCGGTAGCTGAGGAGGGGGGTGCGATGTCGGATTAACAATTTCCGACTACCGCATCCTCCAGGCGAACACCAACCACTGCAGAGCGGCCCAGGACCTGGTCGTGCAGGTCATGGCCGAGTGGTTGGTGAACGTAGCAGTGGTCGCCGAGCCCTACTCGATCCCCGGCAGCTGGCTGGGTGACGAGGACGACTCGGTGGCACTAGCGGCGCGGTCTTCCACAGACTCCCCTCCCCTCTCGCTATTAGAGAGGGGACCGGGATACGTGGCCGCCGCGTGGGGAGAATTAGCCCTTGTGGGCGTCTATTTCTCCCCAAACCGCCCTCTTCAGGACTTCGAGAACTATCTCGGAGTCCTGGCCGCCGTGGTCGGCAGGGCGGCGCCGCGTCAGGTCTCCGTATTGGGAGACCTGAACGCCAAGTCAGTAACCTGGGGCAACCGGGCCACCGACGCCCGTGGGCGGGCAGTGGAGATGTGGGCGGCCTCCTCTGGACTCTCCCTCTTTACCCCCTCCGCAGCCCGACTGTCCTTCGGCCGACTCCCGGCCTAGGAATGGTGCGGAGGGAATGGATTGCGCTTAATGGCGCTGTACCATTTCCTCCAGGGCAATATCAACCACTCTGCTAGAGCTCAGGATCTCTTGCTCCAGAGCATGGCAGAGTGGTCGATCCACGTGGCTGTGGTCGCCGAACCGTATTTTGTCCCTCCCAGGGATAACTGGGTGGGAGACTTGGACGGTTTGGTGGCCATCATTGGCGGGGCTCTTGTCAACCCGTCCCGAGGTCACGGCTGGGTGGCCGTCCTCGCGGACGGCATTGGCACGGTTGGGGCGTATTTTTCGCCCAACAAGAGTCTCGCCGACTTCGAGAGGTTCCTTGTCGAGTTGGGTGCCGTCGTGGGCCGGCTCCACCCTCGCCCGGTGCTGTTGCTGGGGGATCTCAACGCCAAGTCTGCGGCGTGGGGATCCCCTGTGACCGATGCTAGGGGCGAGGTGCTGGAGGAGTGGGCGGTCACGACTGGCTTGACCGTCTTAAACCGGGGCTCGGTCCACACGTGCGTGCGGCAGCGGGGCGGGTCTATAGTGGACGTCTCGTTCGCTAGCCCCGCTGTCGCGAGCCGTGTCCGCGACTGGCGTGTCGCCGTGGAGGTGGAGACGTTGTCGGATCACCGATATATCCGTTTCGACGTCTCCGCCCAGACCGCCGGCGGCCGCAGTCCACCGGCCCCGCGAACGGACGGTCCGCGCTGGGCGCGTAAGCGCATCGACAGGGAGCTTCTCGAGGAGGCCGCTATTGTCCAGGCCTGGAGCCGGGAGTCGGCAACGACTGGACCCGTCGACGTCGAGCAGGAGGCGCTGTGGTTCCGCGGGGCGATGACGCAAATTTGCGACGCGTCCATGCCCCGCGTCCACGCACAGTCCGCAAGGCGCCAGGTGTACTGGTGGACCGCCGAGATCGCGCAGATGCGCGTCGCGTGCGTGGCGGTTAGACGCCAGTACACCCGATACCGGAGGAGACGTCGTCGGGTCCCTGACGAAGAGGCCGCGCTGTATGAGGTGTACCGCGCGGCCAAGGAGACTCTGTGGCTGGCCATCGGTGAGTCGAGGACGCGAGCCAGGGAGGAGATGTTGGAGACTCTAGACGGGGATCCGTGGGGGCGCCCTTATCGCGCGGTTCGAGGGAAACTTCGAGCCGCGGCGCCTCCACTTACGGAGAGTCTCCAACCCGAGCTGCTGGAGGAAGTAGTCGCAGCCCTCTTCCCGGCAAGAGCGGAGCATACTCCGCCGCCGATGGCTTTGCCCACAGCCGCAGAGTCTACGGAGGACGAGACCGCCATCAGCGTCCCAGAGGTGACACAGGCAGAGATGAGGGCAGCCGTGATGCGGCTCCGGGCCAAGAACGTGGCTCCGGGGCCCGACGGGATCCACGGCTGCGTGCTAGCCCTCGCTCTGAAGGAGCTTGAGCCCCAACTGAGAGGACTCTACACAGCGTGCCTTGAGCGGGGCCAGTTTCCCACTTTGTGGAAATCTGGTCGTCTGGTCCTGCTCAGGAAGGCGGGGCGCCCTGCGGACTCGCCGTCCGCGTACCGGCCCATAGTGCTGCTTGACGAGGTGGGCAAGCTGTTTGAGCGTATCATCGCAGCCCGCCTCGTCGGCCACTTGTGCAGAGAGGGGCCGGACCTGGACGACAGTCAGTTCGGGTTTCGGCATGGGCGCTCCACGATCCACGCTGTGTCGCGGGTTAGGGTCCTGGCGGAGGAAGCGGTGTCCCGGGGCGGGGTGATGTTGGCGGTGTCCTTGGACATCTCCAACGCCTTCAACACCCTGCCCTGGAGTTGTATTCGGGAGGCACTGCGGTATCATGGGGTGCCTCCCAACCTCCGCCACATCGTTGGGGCTTATCTGTCGGAGAGGTGTGTCACCTACGTGGGACGTGATGGCGGAAACCAGCGCCGCATGTCGTGCGGTGTTCCACAGGGCTCGGTTTTAGGACCGCTCCTGTGGAACATCGGGTACGACTGGGTGCTGAGGGGCGAGCTCGGTGCCGGGGTGGACCTGACGTGTTATGCGGATGACACGCTGGTCACTGCCCGGGGGAGCTCGCACAGGGAGGCAGCGTTGTTGGCGACGGCTGCGGTCTCACAGGTGGTGGGCCGCATACGTCGCCTAGGCCTGGAGGTGGCCCTCAGCAAGTCGGAGGCCATGGTGTTTCATGGCCCCCGGCGGGCGCCATCACCCGGCTCACACATCGTGGTCGGGGGGGCTCGGATCGCTGTCGAGTCTACCATGAAGTACCTAGGATTGGTGCTCGACAGCCGGTGGGACTTCGGGCCCCACTTCTGACGGCTGGCGCCCAAGTTGCTGGGCGCTGCTGGGGCGCTGTCAACGCTGCTTCCCAATCTGGGGGGCCCGAGCGCCGCTTGTAGGCGGCTCTACGTGGGGATCGTGCGATCGATGGCCCTGTACGGGGCCCCGATCTGGGCGGCTGACCTGACGGCCGGTAGCATTGCAGTTCTGCGCAAGCCGCAGAGGGCTATGGCCGTCAGAGTCATCAGGGGTTATCGCACGATCTCCTACGAGGCGGCTTGTGCACTGGCCGGATCCCCGCCCTGGGACCTGGAGGCGAAAGTACTCGCGTCATCGTATCGGTGGCGCGAGGAAGCGAGGGCGCGGGGCGAGCGACCGATGCAGCGACACATGGAGCTGCATCGGTCTCAGCTTCGCGAGGTCCTGGTGGCGGAATGGCGGGACAGGCTCTCACGCCCTACCGCCGGCCTCGACATCATCGAGGCGGTCCGGCCGGTGCTCGAGCGCTGGCTCGGGAGGAGGCACGGCTCCCTGTCGTTTCGGGTGACGCAGGTGCTCTCGGGGCATGGTTGCTTCGGGAAGTACCTGTGTCGCATAAACAGGGAGCCGGACGCCCGGTGTCACCACTGCGTCGACTGCCGGGAGGACACGGCGCGGCATACGCTGGCAGAGTGTGCCGCTTGGGAGGAGCCACGCCGTGCCCTCATCTCAGAAGTAGGCAGTGACTTGTCGCTGCCGGCCCTAGTGAATGCGATGGTCGGCAGCGGCGAGTCCTGGGACGCGGTGGTTTCCTACTGCGAGACGGTCGTCTCGCAGAAGGAGGCTGCGGAAAGGGAGAGGGAGATCTCGTCCACTCACCCGGCCCGCAGCAGGCGCACCGGGCGTCGGCGGAGGGCGGACAACGCCCTCTTCCAGCCCCCCTAAATGGGTCCAGGGGCGACGGACTCGGGGACGTCCGTCGCCCCCCACACATCAGGACCCGAGGTGGCGGCGCGTAGTGTTCCACGCGCGCCCCTCTTAGACGTCGCGGGGGGAGTCAAACACCTCACTCCCCCCCCTGACCCGAGGAGGCCCGCGGTGGCGGGCCGGCACCAGCCGGGGGTTGCGGAAGATTTCAAGTTCCCGCGACCCCCGGCGTAGGTGTGAGTTGGAACACCGGGGTGGTTTTTAGTCAGTAAGAGTCTGACAGACCCCTCCGCCCGCCCCAGGGCGGGGGACATCCATGAGGATTTTCCACCCCGGAACAAAAAAAAAAAAAAAAAAAAAAAAAAAAAAAAAAAAAAAAAAAAAAAGGTTAGGTTAGGTTAGGTTAGGTTAGGTTTCGGTGGCAATAGCGGCGCGGTCTTCCACAGACTCCCCTCCCCTCTCGCTATTAGAGAGGGGACCGGGATACGTGGCCGCCGCGTGGGGAGACTTAGCCCTTGTGGGCGTGTATTTCTCCCCAAACCGCCCTCTTCAGGACTTCGAGAACTATCTCGGAGTCCTGGCCGCCGTGGTCGGCAGGGCGGCGCCGCGTCAGGTCTCCGTATTGGGAGACCTGAACGCCAAGTCGGTAACCTGGGGCAACCGGGCCACCGACGCCCGCGGGCGGGCAGTGGAGATGTGGGCGGCCTCCTCTGGACTCTCCCTCTTGAACAGAGGCAGCGTCCAGACATGCGTGCGGCGGCAGGGTGGCTCAATAGTGGACGTCACTTTCGCCACCGCTGCGTTAGCCGCACGCGTGTTGAACTGGCGGGTGGACCTGGTGGAGACTATGTCGGACCACCGCTACGTGCGGTTCGACATCTCCACCAGTGGCCCCGGAGAGACGCGGCCCCGCTCGGGGCCGTCACCGTTCCCAAGGTGGGCTCTCACCCGCCTGGACAGGGAGGCAGCGCGGGAGGCGGCGTTCGTCCAGGACTGGCTTTCACCGCCTTCCGCCGGTATGGACGTGGACACCGTGGCGGGGCACCTGAGGGAGTCTCTGACCGAGGTATGCAACTCCAGCATGCCTCGGTCTCGCCGACCGCCACCCAAACGCGCCGTGTACTGGTGGTCGGCAGAGCTGGCGGGGCTTCGAGCGGCGTGTGTCGAGGCAAGGAGGGCCTACACGCGGAGCCGGCGGCGGCGTCGACGGGACCAGGCCGTCGGGGACCACCTCTATGAGGTATACATAGAGGCAAAAATGGTCCTCGATCGAGCCATCGCCGCCGCCAGAGACTCGGGGAGAGCGGAGATGCTGGAGGGTCTCGACAACGACCCATTCGGGAGGCCATACAAGGCGGCGCGCAACAAATTGCGCCCCTTTGGTCCCCCGGTGGCCGAGACCCTGGAGCCCTCGTTCCTGGATGGGGTGGTTCAGTCCCTGTTCCCGTGCAGGGACAACTTCACCCCACCAGTGATGGACCCTCCGCGGGGGACAGATCCGCCGCCAGCTGAGGAGGAAGAGGAGGCCCCTCCTGTCACGGAGTCGGAACTTGGCGCGGCGATTCTCCGTATCCGCGCCAAGAAGACAGCTCCGGGCCCCGACGGTGTTCCGGCGAGAGTGGTCGCGATCGCGGCCACTCAAATGGAGGAGAGGTTTCGGGACCTCTTCAGCGCATGCCTTGCGTCTGGAAGGTTCCCGAAACCTTGGAAGGAGGGGCAGCTGTGCCTCCTTCGCAAGGAGGGCCGCCCAGCAGACTCCCCCTCGGCATACCGACCCATCGTTCTGCTCGACGAGGTCGGTAAAATGTTCGAGGGGATAATCGCTGCCCGCCTAAAGGGCCATCTGCGGCGTATCGGGCCGGACATGTCGGACGCTCAGTTCGGTTTTCGGGCTGAGCGGTCCACGGTGGACGCGCTGGCCTGCCTTAAAGGCCAGGTTAAGGAGGCGATGGAGGCGGGGGACGGACTGTTGGCGGTGTCATTCGACATTGCCAACGCCTTCAACTCCGTTCCCCACTGCACCATCCTCGAGGCGCTCCGATTCCACGGAGTGCCTCGATACATGCGCAGTCTGCTGGCCAGCTACCTGGAGGATCGGGCGATCCTCCTCGTAAACAGGACTGGCCGAGTCCGGCGGTACGCCGTCGAAGCCGGCGTTCCACAGGGGTCAGTCTTAGGACCTCTCCTCTGGAACGTCGGCTATGATTGGCTCTTGCGGGGAACTCTCCTCCGAGGCACGAGTGTCGTCTGCTATGCGGATGACACTCTCCTCACCGCCCGGGGGGGGAGTTTCAGGGAGGCGGCCAACTTGGCCTCGGCGGGCGGATCCTTGGTCGCGGGTAGGATCCGCCGCCTAGGTTTAACGGTGGCGCTGCACAAGACCGAGGCCGTGTTCTTCCACGGCCCTCGGCAGCGCCCCCCACCACCTGACGCCCACATCTTCGTGGAGGGCGTCAGAATTGAGGTGAAGGCCCAGATGAAGTATCTGGGCCTTGTACTCGACAGCAGGTGGCGCTT
This sequence comes from Agrochola lota, assembly GCA_947364205.1. Classification (NCBI taxonomy): domain Eukaryota; kingdom Metazoa; phylum Arthropoda; class Insecta; order Lepidoptera; family Noctuidae; genus Agrochola; species Agrochola lota. The sequence goes on from OX376221.1 coordinate 24,087,414, forward strand.
CGGTCCGCATTTTAGCGGGCTGTCGTCGCGCCTGCTGAAGGCCGCGGGCGCTCTCTCCTGGCTGCTTCCCAACTTGGGGGGCCCCAGCGCGCGATGCCGGCAACTTTACGCCGGCATCTTGAGGAGTATGGCCCTCTACGGGGCTCCTATCTGGGAGGAGTCCCTCCACAGAAGGGAGAACGCCGCGGCCTTGCGGGCACCTCAAAGGGCCATAGCCCAGCGGGCGGCGCGGGCTTACCGCACGGTGGGCTATGCCGCAGCATGCACTCTGGCCGGCACCCCCCCTTGGGAACTCGAGGCGTGGGTGCTCGCCAGAGTGTACGAATGGACGGCGGAGCGAAAGGCGAGAGGTGTTCGCTCAGCTCCGGAAGAGCGGGAGGCCGTCCGGCGGGAGGCGAGGGACGCCATCGTTGTCCATTGGACTGGCGACCTCGCCACCGCAGCCTTCGGCCGCCGAACCCTCGACGCAATCGGGCCGGTCCTGCGAGACTGGCTCGAGCGTCCGCACGGGTTCCTCTCCTTCCGTCTCGTGCAGGTGCTGTCAGGACACGGTTCTTTCGGATCGTACCTGCACCGAATCGGACGGGAGGAGACGCCGTCGTGCCACGACTGTGGCGCGGCGGAGGACGCGGCGCAGCACACCCTCGAGGTGTGCCCGTCGTGGTCCGAGCCGCGCCGCAGTCTCGTCGCGGCGATCGGACCGGACCTCTCGCTCCCCGGCGTGGTTAACGCCATGCTGAGGGATGAGGGGTCCTGGGCGGCAGTCGCCTCCTTCTGCGAACACGTCATGTCCCAGAAGGAGGCGGCGGAGCGGGCGCGGGAGGAAGATCCTGCCGCGGCGCCGCTCCGAAGGCGGAGGAGGGGTCGAAGAAGACGTCAGTTCGACAGTCATCTCCGACTCCTCCCAGGTGGAGGCCAGCAGGCAACGGGTGCGGGGGCACCCTTGCCTGTATCGCACAGGCCTCCACCAGTGTCGGACGGGAATGGCCAGGTGTTCCCGGCCATTCCCGTAGCCCCCCAACCTGGGGGGCATGCGGGGCCCGCCAGCTAGGCGGGCATGCGCCGGGAGGGTCGTGGACGTAAAGGCTGAGCCGGTTTCCCATGACCCTCCCATCACGGCGATGCGGGAACACCGCTGAGTTTTAGTGGGTATACTGTCGCTACTGACAGGAGTCCCACATACCCCGACTCGTCCCCCACGAGCCGGGGATGCGTAACGCATTTCTCAGCGACAAAAAAAAAAAAAAAAAAAAAAAAAAAAAAAAAAAAAAAAAAAAAAAAAAAAAAAAAAAAAAAAAAAGGTTAGGTTAGGTTAGGTTAGGTTAGGTTAGGTTGGGGGATCCCCCACAGTGCATACTTCCTCGTAGTATCCCCTGGGCAACGCCGTGTCTGACCACCGTAACGGAGTGGCAGACCGGCGGCTAAAGTGCGCTGTGACTCGTAGACATCCTGCAGTAATCTACGAATATGTCGAGTTTAAATTTTAACCAAGTGTCGAGCAAGCCAGCGCGTGATGCGTCTGGCCGTTTTATCCGGAATCGCTCCTCCCAGGGCGATTCAAACGGCCCTTCTCAGGGCCAACCCAACGGCCCTTCTCAGGGCCAACCCAATGGCCGGTGGCGCTTTGGCGTCGGAAGCTGACCGCACACCATCTGCGGCCAGTTTGTTCAGAAGGCCAGATGAGTTGTCGGACTCTGACGACTCCTTCATGGACACGTCGGCGGGCGAAAGCGACCGCTTCAAGCGGAAGCGGTCTGAGGGCTCCTCGGAGTCCACTGTTAAGGCGAAGAAGAAGTCGAAGTCTAAAAAGGCTTCGACTTCTTCCCACAATGTGGGCTTGCTGGACGCCGAGCGCCAGCTAAATCTGGCAAAGAGGGCGCAACTCCAGCTAGACCTGGAGGAGAGGGTCGCTGCCAAGGAGCAGCAGGCGCAAGCTGCCAGGTCGAGGGCTGGCTATGGTGCATCAAGTGTGCTGTATGCTGACCACTCCCTGGCGGAACTGGAGCGCATGGCGCAGGAAGACAGGGAGGAGGTCCTGGAGGTCGCCTCAAAGTCTTCCAATTTGAAGGGGACCTTCCAGAAGGCTCTCAAATGCCGGGCCGCCAGCATGCACGGCATCGTGATGGAGCTGGTGAAGCGGACGGCCACGGAGGAGACACGGCAGCTGCAGGCGAAGGTGGATCGCCTGCAGGCGGAGGTCAGCCAGCTACACCAGAAGCTGGCTGAGGCCACGGCCAGGCCTGCCCAATCTGCCCCAGTCTGCCCGGTGGTAGGAGGCTCCTCCTCCTCCCCTGCTAGCCTCGAGGCAACAATCCGCGGGGTGGTGATGGAGGAGAGGGCCTTCATCCGGGCCTGCTTCGCGGGCATCGAGGACCGGCTCTTGCCGGAGAAGCGGCTCCGCCCGCCACTAGCAGCGGACAAGAGCCCACCACCGAGGGAGCAGGAACCTGCGCCTCTAGCAGGCCCGGCATCGGATGCACAGCCCGCCAAGGGCAAAGGCAAGGGCAAGAGGACCAAGGCGGCTTCTCATACCCCCACCACAAGCGCGGACGGAGCTTCTGGGTCGACTGCTACTCCAGCAGCCCTCCAGAAATCGCAGCAGGAAGATGCCCTTCTTCCCTCCACCACCCCGTCCAACCAGTGGACGGAAGTGGTCAGAAAGGGGAAAAAGGGCAAAAAGTCGGCCACCAAACCCGCTGCGACTGGTCCTCCAGCCAAAAAGGCAGGCGGGAGGAAGCTGGTTCCTCCCAAAACCGCGGCCGTCGTGGTGACCATCACCCCGGAGGCCGCGGAGCGGGGCGAGACGTACGAGTCCGTCCTGAGACGGGCTCGTACCAATGCTGATCCCTCCCAGCTGGGGATCAGCAACATCAAGTGCCGCCGAACCCTAACCGGGGCTCGAATTTTCGAGTTCTCGGGGGAACAGCGCGGCACAAATGCGGACCTCTTCGCAACAAAGTTGCAAGAGGTCATCGCGGACGCGGCAAAGGTCGTCAGGCCTGTCAAGACCGCAGCGTTGGAGGTGGCCGATCTGGATGATTCGGTCACCAAAGAGGATGTGGTGGCGGCCGTCGCGGCGGCTGGAGGCTGCGACGCTGGCGCGGTGAAAGGTGGAGTCATCAGGCCCGGCCGCCGCGGCTTGGGCACCATCCGCGTCGAGTGCCCAGTTGCTGCGGCTGGGGCCGTCCTTGCTGCGACCAAAGGACGCCTGCTGGTGGGCTTCAGCTCGGCTGTGGTCCGGGCACTTGAAGATCAGCCTGTTCGCTGCTTCAAGTGCTTCGCGTTCGGCCACACCCGGGCCACGTGTCCCTCCAAGTCCGACTGGGGAGACACATGCTTCCAATGCGGGCAAGAGGGACACGGGTGGGCTGCCTGCACCGCCCCCAAGCCACACTGCGCGGCGTGCGCCGCCGGCGGCCGCCCCGCGGACCACAGGATGTCGGGCAGGAGCTGCAAGGCCCCTGTGAGGAAGGGCGTAGTGCCGGCGCAGGTTCGCCCTGCTGCCACTGCCGTCGCCGCCGTCGCCGCTGTAGCTCCAGCGGCGGTAGCTGAGGAGGGGGGTGCGATGTCGGATTAACAATTTCCGACTACCGCATCCTCCAGGCGAACACCAACCACTGCAGAGCGGCCCAGGACCTGGTAGTGCAGGTCATGGCCGAGTGGTTGGTGAACGTAGCGGTGGTCGCCGAGCCCTACTCGATCCCCGGCAGCTGGCTGGGTGACGAGGACGACTCGGTGGCACTAGCGGCGCGGTCTTCCACAGACTCCCCTCCCCTCTCGCTATTAGAGAGGGGACCGGGATACGTGGCCGCCGCGTGGGGAGAATTAGCCCTTGTGGGCGTGTATTTCTCCCCAAACCGCCCTCTTCAGGACTTCGAGAACTATCTCGGAGTCCTGGCCGCCGTGGTCGGCAGGGCGGCGCCGCGTCAGGTCTCCGTATTGGGAGACCTTAACGCCAAGTCGGTAACCTGGGGCAACCGGGCCACCGACGCCCGCGGGCGGGCAGTGGAGATGTGGTCGGCCTCCTCTGGACTCTCCCTCTTGAACAGAGGCAGCGTCCAGACATGCGTGCGGCGGCAAGGTGGCTCAATAGTGGACGTCACTTTCGCCACCGCTGCGTTAGCCGCACGCGTGTTGAACTGGCGGGTGGACCTGGTGGAGACTATGTCGGACCACCGCTACGTGCGGTTCGACATCTCCACCAGTGGCCCCAGAGAGACGCGGCCCCGCTCGGGGCCGTCACCGTTTCCAAGGTGGGCTCTCACCCGCCTGGACAGGGAGGCAGCGCGGGAGGCGGCGTTCGTCCAGGACTGGCTTTCGCCGCCTTCCGCCGGTATGGACGTGGACACCGTGGCGGGGCACCTGAGGGAGTCTCTGACCGAGGTATGCAACTCCAGCATGCCTCGGTCTCGCCGACCGCCACCCAAACGCGCCGTGTACTGGTGGTCGGCGGAGCTGGCGGGGCTTCGAGCGGCGTGTGTCGAGGCAAGGAGGGCCTACACGCGGAGCCGGCGGCGGCGTCGACGGGACCTGGCCGTCGGGGACCACCTCTATGAGGTATACATAGAGGCAAAAATGGTCCTCGATCGAGCCATCGCCGCCGCCAGAGACTCGGGGAGAGCGGAGATGCTGGAGGGTCTCGACAACGACCCATTCGGGCGGCCATACAAGGCGGCGCGCAACAAATTGCGCCCCTTTGGTCCCCCGGTGGCCGAGACCCTGGAGCCTTCGTTCCTGGATGGGGTGGTTCAGTCCCTGTTCCCGTGCAGGGACAACTTCACCCCACCAGTGATGGACCCGCCGCGGGGCGCAGATCCACCGCCAGCTGAGGAGGAAGAGGAGGCCCCTCCTGTCACGGAGTCGGAACTTGGCGCGGCGATTCTCCGTATCCGCGCCAAGAAGACAGCTCCGGGCCCCGACGGTGTTCCGGCGAGAGTGGTCGCGATCGCGGCCACTCAAATGGAGGAGAGGTTTCGGGACCTCTTCAGCGCATGCCTTGCGTCTGGGAGGTTCCCGAAACCGTGGAAGGAGGGGCAGTTGTGCCTCCTTCGCAAGGAGGGCCGCCCTGCAGATTCCCCCTCGGCATACCGGCCCATCGTTCTGCTCGATGAGGTCGGCAAAATGTTCGAGGGGATCATCGCTGCCCGCCTAAAGGGCCATCTGCGGCGTATCGGGCCGGACTTGTCGGACGCTCAGTTCGGTTTTCGGGCTGAGCGGTCCACGGTGGACGCGCTGGCCTGCCTTAAAGGCCAGGTGAAGGAGGCGATGGAGGTGGGGGACGGACTGTTGGCCGTGTCATTCGACATTGCCAACGCCTTCAACTCCGTTCCCCACTGCACCATCCTCGAGGCGCTCCGATTCCACGGAGTGCCTCGATACATGCGCAGTCTGCTGGCCAGCTACCTGGAGGATCGGGCGATCCTCCTGGTAAACAAGACTGGCCGAGTCCGGCGGTACGCCGTCGAAGCCGGCGTTCCACAGGGGTCAGTCTTAGGACCTCTCCTCTGGAACGTCGGCTATGATTGGCTCTTGCGGGGAACTCTCCTCCGAGGCACGAGTGTCGTCTGCTATGCGGATGACACTCTCCTCACCGCCCGGGGGGGGAGTTTCAGGGAGGCGGCCAACTTGGCCTCGGCGGGCGGATCCTTGGTCGCGGGGAGGATCCGCCGCCTAGGTTTAACGGTGGCGCTGCACAAGACCGAGGCCGTGTTCTTCCACGGCCCTCGGCAGCGCCCCCCACCACCTGACGCCCATATCTTCGTGGAGGGCGTCAGAATTGAGGTGAAGGCCCAGATGAAGTATCTGGGTCTTGTACTCGACAGCAGGTGGCGCTTCGGCCCGCATTTTAGCGGGCTGTCGTCGCGCCTGCTGAAGGCCGCGGGCGCGCTCTCGTGGCTGCTTCCCAATTTGGGGGGCCCCAGCGCGCGATGCCGGCAACTCTACGCCGGCATCCTAAGGAGTATGGCCCTCTATGGGGCCCCTATCTGGGAAGAGTCCCTCCACAGGAGGGAGAACGCCGCGGCCTTGCGAGCACCTCAAAGGGCCATAGCCCAGCGGGCGGCGCGGGCTTACCGCACGGTGGGCTATGCGGCAGCATGCGCTCTGGCCAGCACCCCGCCTTGGGAGCTCGAGGCGTGGGTGCTCGCCAGAGTGTACGAATGGACGGCGGAGCGGAGGGCGAGAGTCCGCTCAGCTCCGGAAGAGCGGGAGGCCGTCCGGCGGGAGGCGAGGGACGCCATCGTTGTCCATTGGACGGGCGACCTCGCCACCGCAGCCTTCGGCCGCCGAACCCTCGACGCAATCGGGCCGGTCCTGCGAGACTGGCTCGAGCGTCCGCACGGGTTCCTCTCCTTCCGTCTCGTGCAGGTGCTGTCCGGACACGGTTCTTTCGGATCGTACCTGCACCGAATCGGACGGGAGGAGACGCCGTCGTGCCACGACTGTGGCGCGGTGGAGGACGCGGCGCAGCACACCCTCGAGGTGTGCCCGTTGTGGTCCGAGCCGCGCCGCAGTCTCGTCGCGGCGATCGGACCGGACCTCTCGCTCCCCGGCGTGGTTAACGCCATGCTGAGGGATGAGGGGTCCTGGGCGGCAGTCGCCTCCTTCTGCGAACACGTCATGTCCCAGAAGGAGGCGGCGGAGCGGGCGCGGGAGGAAGATCCAGCCGCGGCGCCGCTCCGAAGGCGGAGGAGGGGTCGAAGAAGACGTCAGTTCGACAGTCATCTCCGACTCCTCCCAGGTGGAGGCCAGCAGGCAACGGGTGCGGGGGCACCCTTGCCTGTATCGCACAGGCCTCCACCAGTGTCGGACGGGAATGGCCAGGTGTTCCCGGCCATTCCCGTAGCCCCCCAACATGGGGGGCATGCGGGGCCCGCCACTTAGGCGGGCATGCGCCGGGAGGGTCGTGGACGTAAAGGCTGAGCCGGTTTCCCATGACCCTCCCATCACGGCGATGCGGGAACACCGCTGAGTTTTAGTGGGTATACTGTCACCTCTGACAGGAGTCCCACATACCCCGACTCGTCCCCCACGAGCCGGGGATGCGTAACGCATTTCTCAGCGACAAAAAAAAAAAAAAAAAAAAAAAAAAAAAAAAAAAAAAAAGGTTAGGTTAGGTTAGGTTAGGTTTTTTTTTTTTTTTTTTTTTTTTTTTGGTTTGGCAGGAGTGGGAAATCCTCATGGACGCCCAGACTGCGTCACAGATGACCCAGTCTGGGCAGTGCCGGACTCTTACCGGCTAAAACCACACTCCTGCCTTTCTAAGTGTCCCCCTGACATAGTCAGAGACCTTTTTTTAAATGATTTTTATATTAATTAGCAATTTTTCTTTTTGATGATCTGAAATTTAAATAAAGTTTTTGCTTGTTGTAATGTTTATCTATATTTTTTAAATTATCATCTTGAAATTATTATTTTTAATTTATTTTGAGTATCTATATGTTTGTTCTATGCTTTGTCTGTATATACATTTTATATATTAAAAGCATAGCTTTATGTTTCCCTGTTTCGAATGATAACTTTTTTCCCTATTGTTATGCAGTATTCTAATAAAATTTTTCTTAGTTTTCCTTCAGTCATTATTTTAGAAATATTTTCCTGGTTTATATCCACTTCCATTCTCAACTCCGCATCCAATCTTTCAGTTCCAAACGCTGGACATTCGGTCAAAATGTGAGGGACTGTTTCTTGTGCATCCGGCTCACAGATGCACGATGGGCTCCCCTTACACTTAAAGCGGTGCAGGTATTCAGAGAACCCACCGTGCCCCGTTAAAATCTGCGTAACAACACCAGTTGGCTTTATTTTCCTAACAATTTTGAAGGCATCAATCACGTCTGGGAGGAAAATCTTTGTGACGGAGGCTGTTTCGCCATTTTTGTATCTCTGGTTCCATTCGTCAAGCGACTCCATTCGGATCTGCCGCTTGACGAATGAAACCGGGCAAAGGTCATAATCCGGCTTCTTTTTTGATTTAAGTGCAGCCTCTTTAGCTAGGTGGTCTGCGCGTTCATTGCCCTCCAATCCGGCGTGAGCCTTTACCCAGAACAAAGAAACATCTTTGCTCTGGGACAAGGCCGCGCCCACGTTTGCTCTCGCCTCCACGGCCAGGGCGTGGAAGGAACCTTGGTTCGTGACTGTTTGAAGTGCAGCCTTTGAGTCACTATAGATTCCGAAGGTTCCCTCTTTGCGCTTGAGGATTTCTCTCGTGGCTACGCATATGGCCAGGAGTTCCGCCTGGTAGACCGTGCAGCACGACGGCAAACTAAGCTTTACGGACTTGATCTCGGCATCGCTGTCCCACAGTGACAGTGCTGCTCCGACCTTGCCCGCGATCTTGCTGCCGTCGGTGAAAAACCGGACCGCCTGGGTGTTGTGGGTGTCCACTCGGGACTGGTCCTCCAGACTCACGAACTCCATGGCCATATGTTTCGCCGGATGTGGAGTCTCTGCAAATGCCACCACACGCTCCACCTCCCTGCCCGCTAGTGCTGGCCGGGGCACTCCTCTCTTTGCCTCATACAGGGCGGCTGCTTCCTGTATACGGAGGTCGAGTGGAAGTATCCCAGCCAGCACCAGGGACGCGTTCAGCGAAACCGTGCGGTAAGATTTGCAGAGCTTTTGAGCAAATCCTCGTTGGACCGTGTTCAGCAGCTTCTGCACTCCTATTTTCCTTGTTGCCGGCGCCCAGGCGCTTGCCGCGTACATCACCACCGGCTCCACCGCTGCCGTGTAGATGCTCCGTATGACCTCCGGATGCAGGCCCCAGCTCACTTTAGCCGCTCTGGATAGCTGCTTGTAGATGTTAGCAGCTTTTCTACACACGTTTGCGGCGTGGGTGTTGAAAGTGAGCTGGTGGTCGACGGTGAGCCCCAGTATTTTTATTTCCTTTGACATGCCAATGTCGACCCCGCCCATGCTCAGGAGTGGGACATCGTACTTCAGCTTCTTGGTAATTACCATTGCACAGGTTTTGTGTGGTGCAAACTTCAGTTTGTTTCCGATGCCCCACTTCCGAACATACTCGAGGGCGGCATTGGCATGTCTTTGAACTTCCAATGCTGTGTCACCGTCGAAGATCATAACGACATCATCGGCAAAGGCCTGGCAGTGATGCCCCCACTCTTCCAACCCCTTCAGCAAAGGATCCAGCAACAGGTTCCATAGGATCGGACCACCAATCGACCCCTGTACGCACCCCTTATTTGTGTTCCTTTGACACTCTGCTCCGGCGTACCTAACTCGGACACTCCTACCAGTCAGGTAGCTGTCCAGCATCCGTCTGAGATTCACCGGGCACCTTTCCTCAGCCAGTCTGGTCCTGATTGCAGGCCACCATGCGCTGTCGAAAGCTCCCTCTATGTCAAGCGATACAACAGTGATCAGCTTCTTTTGGCTCAGCTTTGTTTTGATATGTTGTATCATGGTGTAGAGGGAGTCCTCGGTGCTCTTCTGGGGCATGAAACCAAACTGACGAGTACTCAACCGCGGGATCAGATGCCACTTCAACCTTGCTACCAACATTTTTTCGAGCATTTTGCCCAGGACTGGTAGGAGGCCGATCGGTCTGTAGGATTTCGGGGTGGTGTAACAGTCTTTGCCTGGCTTCCGGAGTATCACCACTGTGGCCACTTTCCAGGCTCCGGGGAAGTAACCCTGCTCGAGGCACTTGTTGGTCAGTGCAAGGAACATCCCCGGGTCCCGGGATATGGCTTGGGCACAGATATCGGCTGTGAGACCATCCGCCCCGGGTGCCTTCTTTGGGTTGAAGCTTTCCACCGCGGTTTTCAGCTCCTGAAGTGTAAACGGTGGGTCATGTTGTTCATCATGCGTCCACTCGTTTACACGACTGGCCGCTTCTCGCGTCCGACGGTGGTCATCCTTGTCTTCCTCTTCCAGGTCTTCGGGGTAGAAGGTCTCCGCCAGCAGTGTAGCCGAGTCTATACCATCGAGTGGCACCCCATCCTTCACCAATGGCAAGTCCTCTTGTCGTTTAGCTGTCCGTCCCATGATCCTGTATATACCCTCCCAAACACCTTCTTTGTCCTGTTTTTCGCAGAACCCCTTCCAACTTGTAATCTGAGCCCTTTTGGCTTGCAACTCATAATTCTCTTTCGCTTGCAGGTACTCCTCGACGACCCTCGCTCTACGGACCGGTGCAGCGCATCGAACGCGGCGTCTCCTGGTGTTCACGTCATCCATCATATCCGCGAGCTCTTTGGACCACCACGGTATTGTAAGTATATCATTGTTTTTAATTTTATCTAACGTTTTTTCACTAGTTTCAGTTATGGTTTTTATATAATTGTTGACAATGTGTTCAAGTTGTATTTTACTATTAATTTTATTTATTTCTACTGTATTTAGGTTGTAGTCTACTTTTAATTGGGCCAATTTCTCATGAAATTGGCTCCAATTTGCTTTTCTTGTGTTAAAAAGTCTAGTGGTTCTCATAATATTTGTCCCTTTTGATTTTAGAAGATTAACATTAAATACAATACCGTTGTGGTCCGAGCTCGTGATGCCTTCCTCAACCCTCCAGTCCTCCACCAGGTCTAGCAACTCCGCTGAACACGCTGTTACGTCAACGAAGCTGGTGTATGATTTGCCACCCCTGATGGTGTCGAAGGTTGGAGTGTTTCCGACGTTGAGTACCTGCAAGCACATTTCGTCTAGCGTTCCCGACATTTCCTCACCCCTGCCGTCTACAACCAAACTGCCCCACCAGGTGCTCTTCGCATTTGCGTCACCTCCCATTATAATTTTTGTGGGGCCCATTTCCTCACGAATCTGCAGAAGCTGCTCCAGGTATGGCTGTATGGGCTGGTCTGGTTCAAAATAGAACGAGACTACTGCGATTTCCCAGGCGCTGGTTCGGATCCTCACCACCGTGATGTTATTGGTGGTGAGTTTTGGACACTGCGTGACGTCAAGGTCATGATCAAAGACGACTATTGCCGCCTTCACAGTTCCACTTCCGTGTTCAGCGCACTGGTAGACTCTCGCTCCCCGGTAGTCTCGCATCCTTTTAACCCCACCCACATATGGCTCCTGGAGCAGTGCGAATGCGACCTTTCGCTCACTAGCCACTATCATGAGCTCTTGGGTCGCCAGATTCTTCCTCTGCAGATTCGCTTGGATCACTTGGTAGTTTGGTCGGGCACTAGGATGAGTTCGGGTTCGGGTCGGGCATGGGTTACTGCTTCCGGGAAAAACTGCGTCCACCTTAGCAATACGCCACCGACAGGCGTGCCAATGCGTCCCACTTTACGCGTATCGGGCACCCGCTGTCGAAGGCGTTGTGGTCGGTTTTCTCTATTTTTGCCAATGTGCAATTGTGGCATTTCGGTGCCTCCGCTGCCAGCCGTGACGGGCAGTCTGCCCGCATGTGGGGGTCGCCGCAGTGGATGCAGAGGTCCGCGGGCTGCGTGCACAGTCTTCGGCTATGGCCGAAGCGTAGACAGCGAGTGCACTGCATCAGTGGGGACTGATCCTCCACTCGCACTCGCTGAAGGTCGATGTGCACGCGACCCGCCATAGTCAGCCTCTGCCATAAGGTAGGGGACACCTGCAGGATGACATGGCACATGTGGGGGTTCCTCGTCCTTCGACGGTACTTCACCCCCAACCTCACCTCCTCCGCAGGAATGTCCCCTATCAAATGGGTGTTTTGCCGCTGCAGGGCTTGAATTATCTCCACATCAGAGTGGCAAGAGAGGACGTCTTTCATGATAACAAGCGGATCTTTGTTTTTGACCTCTTCTACCACCAGGCCGCCCGTTTTCCTAATGCGTTCGGCTACCTTGTCCAGCTCCTCCTTGGTCCTGAAGCCGACCACCACCTTCTGGTCCCTCGCCTTGCGCAGCCGTTCGACTCTGGTGCCCTCGTTCCTGGCGTTGACCGCCGTCCTGAGCTTCTCAATGACCTCTTCACCAGTGTCCTGATCATTTAGAGATGACACTACTACTGAATGAAGAGGCTCTTGAAAGCGCTGTGTCGGGCCGGCGGCCATTTCCGCGAAGGTCGGAGCCTGACCTGCAACGTAGCGAGGGGCCTCTTGCAGACGCTCCGACAGAGCCCGTGTGTGCTGTTTGCATTCCTCCAACGCTTGGTTATGCTGTTGAAGGTTTGCCATCAGCTGCTTCATGAGCTCTGTCGGCTCATCCGTGGCCGGCCTATGGTCTTCTCGGGCCTTTTCGGGTTCCACGACTCCCACGACTCCTTTCCCTCTCTCGACCTCTGCCTCCTTCACCAGTTGGTACAGCCTTTCGACTGCTTTGGTCAGTTCGTCCTTAATCTCCTTTTTAAGGTTCTTGGAACTTAAAAGCTGCATCTTCGCTTTTGTGAGACACGCCTTTGCCTCCGTGGTCCTATTTATGTACCTCACGGGTTGCGCTTCTCGCGGCGAGCTCTCCTCCATTCCCTTCGGCTGCTTCGGTCCATCCAACTTGCTCTGGTTAGCGAGCGTGACTTTGGATTTTATTTTAGGGGGAGTTGTTAGTGGGGCTTTTCTCGGGGGCGTTGGGGTTTTGAGAGGCTGTGCAGACTTCGATCTGTCAGCCTCCCACTCCCCCACACTACGCCTCACCGACGGGCCAGCCTGTTCTAGTTGAGGCCTCCCCGAACTCTCCTCCGAGACCTTTGCTTTGCTCACTGGTGTCCTTATTCCAAACATTGTAGATGTAAACTGACTGAGACTGCGGAGGAACTATGCTATCAGAGGACACTTGTACTGAATCCCTGTAAAGGGGGGATCAGCGGTAAGTAAAAAGATGAATATAAATAAAACGAGCCCTATAGATAGGACTTGGTCAAATAAAACTGTAGTCAACAAATTAAATGCTTCCTAGGTAACGTTATTAGGCCTTAGACCAGCGATTCAAATTATTCCTATTTGCGAAAGTTATATTTATGGTTTGTAGAACTAAAATAGAAAATATAATTTTTTGGCAAAACTGAAAAGTTTACCTGGCTAGTGAGTAAAGGGTGGGTGGGAGGGCAATTTTTCGAATTTCTATGTTAGCTAGGTGCACGTGCGAGGTGTCAAAAGACGCGTCTCCGCGCGGGCTAGCGTTCTGTGATATTACTGGAATTTATGCTGAATAAAAATTTTGACTTTTGGTCAACAAACGGGTTTTTCGACCGAAAAGTATGTTAAAACCGGGAATTACGACTACCAAACGGGACTCGAGCACGCGGAACGCGCACCAGAATACAGGTAAGGCAGGCAAGTATCTATTAAAACTAAAACAAATGTGATTTTGCAAAGAAATTTTGAGATAAAAATTAATTTAATTTTTCGTAAAGAAAAATATTGAAAATTTTTCTATGTCCTGAAACGAAAAAATATTTTCGCGTAAAAGTCAATAAAAATTAGTCAGATAGTAGGACGGAACCTGTTTATGATCAAAATAGCTGAAAACAGCCTCAAAATGCGTCACCTGGATGCAAAGTTATAACGGTTTGCTGTAAATACTGTATTGCTTAGGTGGATTTCGACTATATATGAATTTACTTGATTTTAAAGATTTCGAATTTCTATGTTAGCTAGGTGCACGTGCGAGGTGTCAAAAGACGCGTCTCCGCGCGGGCTAGCGTTCTGTGATATTACTGGAATTTATGCTGAATAAAAATTTTGACTTTTGGTCAACAAACGGGTTTTTCGACCGAAAAGTATGTTAAAACCGGGAATTACGACTACCAAACGGGACTCGAGCACGCGGAACGCGCACCAGAATACAGGTAAGGCAGGCAAGTATCTATTAAAACTAAAACAAATGTGATTTTGCAAAGAAATTTTGAGATAAAAATTAATTTAATTTTTCGTAAAGAAAAATATTGAAAATTTTTCTATGTCCTGAAACGAAAAAATATTTTCGCGTAAAAGTCAATAAAAATTAGTCAGATAGTAGGACGGAACCTGTTTATGATCAAAATAGCTGAAAACAGCCTCAAAATGCGTCACCTGGATGCAAAGTTATAACGGTTTGCTGTAAATACTGTATTGCTTAGGTGGATTTCGACTATATATGAATTTACTTGATTTTAAAGATTTCGAATTTCTATGTTAGCTAGGTGCACGTGCGAGGTGTCAAAAGACGCGTCTCCGCGCGGGCTAGCGTTCTGTGATATTACTGGAATTTATGCTGAATAAAAATTTTGACTTTTGGTCAAAAAACGGGTTTTTCGACCGAAAAGTATGTTAAAACCGGGAATTACGACTACCAAACGGGACTCGAGCACGCGGAACGCGCACCAGAATACAGGTAAGGCAGGCAAGTATCTATTAAAACTAAAACAAATGTGATTTTGCAAAGAAATTTTGAGATAAAAATTAATTTAATTTTTCGTAAAGAAAAATATTGAAAATTTTTCTATGTCCTGAAACGAAAAAATATTTTCGCGTAAAAGTCAATAAAAATTAGTCAGATAGTAGGACGGAACCTGTTTATGATCAAAATAGCTGAAAACAGCCTCAAAATGCGTCACCTGGATGCAAAGTTATAACGGTTTGCTGTAAATACTGTATTGCTTAGGTGGATTTCGACTATATATGAATTTACTTGATTTTAAAGATTTCGAATTTCTATGTTAGCTAGGTGCACGTGCGAGGTGTCAAAAGACGCGTCTCCGCGCGGGCTAGCGTTCTGTGATATTACTGGAATTTATGCTGAATAAAAATTTTGACTTTTGGTCAACAAACGGGTTTTTCGACCGAAAAGTATGTTAAAACCGGGAATTACGACTACCAAACGGGACTCGAGCACGCGGAACGCGCACCAGAATACAGGTAAGGCAGGCAAGTATCTATTAAAACTAAAACAAATGTGATTTTGCAAAGAAATTTTGAGATAAAAATTAATTTAATTTTTCGTAAAGAAAAATATTGAAAATTTTTCTATGTCCTGAAACGAAAAAATATTTTCGCGTAAAAGTCAATAAAAATTAGTCAGATAGTAGGACGGAACCTGTTTATGATCAAAATAGCTGAAAACAGCCTCAAAATGCGTCACCTGGATGCAAAGTTATAACGGTTTGCTGTAAATACTGTATTGCTTTTTTTTTTTTTTTTTTTTTTTTTTGGATGGGAAATCATCAAATGACTTCTCCCGCTCTGGGCAGAGCGAGAGGGTGTGTCAGACTTTTACTGACTAAAACCCACCCGTGTTCCTTCCGTTGCCTGTGTGCCGGGGCCGCGATATCCCTTTCAGACAAACCCGCAACCCCAGCAGGCATTGGTCTTTCGACCCCGTCGGTTGATGCTGACATCTCTTTGAGGCGCGCGTGGAACACAACGCGCCGTCGACACGGGCCTGGTCCTGATCGGACGGCGAGCTGCCCATTGCTCACCGTCCGCAGGCCCGCGCCTACGGTGGCCGGAAGTCGGCTCTTGACTCCCGACGCCCGGGGCGTCTCCTGCGGCGACTAGGGCCGCGAGGGCGTGCAGCTTGCATCTCCCTCGCGCGCCCCGCCTCCTCCTTCGCGAGCATAACTGCTTCGCAGAAGGAGGTGACGGCCTCCCATGCACTCTCGCGCCGAACCATGGCCTGAACCAGGGCCGGACGCGAGAGATCGCCGCCGCCGATCGCCTCCGTGAGGACACGGCGGTGCTCCGCCCAAGCCGGGCAGACCTCCACCGTATGCTCCACCGTGTCCTCCGGGCGATCCACACAGTGGTGACACCCGGGCGTTTCCTCCCGCCTAATTCGGAACAGGAACCTCCCGAAACAACCGTGTCCGGTGAGGACCTGCGTCAGGCGGAAGGTGAGGACGCCGTGGCGCCTCTCAAGCCACTCCTCAAAGAGGGGACTTATCGCCGCAATTGTGGCGTGCCCAGCGCTGGGTTGCGACAATCGCACACTCCATGCCGCCATGAGATCCCGCCGGAGCTCTGTCCGCTGTGCCGCGATCTCTCGCGGCAGCGGAGTTACACCCCGGCGTTTCGCCTCCTCGCGCAACTCCCACATCTGCGCGAGGACTTTCGCCTCCAGATCCCATGGCGGTAGTCCGGCAAGGAGGCTTGCCGCCTCACGGGAGACCGTGCGGTATCCCCGGACCAGCCTGATGGCCATGACCCTTTGGGACGCGTTCAACCGCCGGGCCGGTCGCAGCCTCAGTGAACGCGCCCACACTGGTGCCCCGTAAAGGGCCATGGACCGCACGACCCCCGCGTAAAGCCTCCGGCAGGAGGCGTTTGGACCCCCTAGGTTGGGCAGAAGCCGCTTCAGAGCAGCCCCAGCCCTATCCAGTTTGGGAGCCAAACGTCGGAAGTGCTCCACGAAGTTCCACCGGCTGTCGAGGACGAGTCCCAGGTACTTCATCGTCGACTCGACGCCGATGTGAACCCCTCCCGCCGTTATCTGGGAACCCGACAGTGGCGCGTTCCGAGGACCATAGAAACACATGGCCTCGGACTTGTGCAGGGCCACCTCGAGTCCCAGTTGCCGGATCCTATCGACGATTGTCGCAACCCAACGTGTCGCTAGTTCGGCCGCCGCCTCATGCGACCTCCCCTGCACCAGGACCAGCGTGTCGTCAGCGTAGCAGACCACGCTGACGCCGCTAGGGAGGTCGGCGCGCAGCACCCAGTCGTAGCCGATGTCCCACAGATGCGGCCCCAGGACCGATCCCTGCGGGACACCGCACGACATCTCTCGCCGGTTCCACTCTCCGTGGTGACCGGGGTAGATGACGGCCCTATCCGTCAAATAGGCCTCGACCACTCGACAGAGGTAGGTCGGCATCCGGTGATACCGGAGTGCCTCCCTAATGCAACTCCAGGGCAGGGTGTTGAAGGCATTGGCGATGTCGAGAGACACCGCCAAGACGACCCCACCCCGGGCAACAGCATCCCCCGTCGTGAGGGCTCGAACGCGCATGATGGCATCCACCGTAGAGCGCCCCTTGCGGAAACCAAACTGGCTGTCCGCCAAATCCGGCCCCACTCGCTCCAGCCGCCCGACAAGGCGGTCTGCAATTACTCTTTCAAAGAGCTTGCCCACCTCGTCGAGCAGCACGATGGGCCGGTAAGCGGACGGAGAGTCCGCCGGGCGCCCCGGCTTCTTAATGAGGACCAGTTTCCCTGTCTTCCAACGAAGTGGGAACTGGCCTCTCTCCAAGCATGCGCTTAGGAGCCCCCTAAGTCGAGGCCCGAGAGCCTCTAAGGCCAGAACCCAGGCTTTTCCAGGTAAGCCGTCGGGTCCTGGGGCGGTATTTTTGGCACTCAGCCTACGTACCGCCACTCTCAAATCTACCTCGGTCACCTCCGGAGGTTCATCGTCGTCGTCAGTGGTGTGGTCCGCATCGGGCACCGCAGGAGGCGGAGCCATGGGCGGGGGAGTGTGTTCCCCTCGCGAAGGGAACAGAGCGCTCACCACGTCCTCCACGAGCTGGGGCCGGAGACTCTGCGTCAGCGGGGGAGCCCATGGGCGGAGTTTATCTCGCACCCATTTGTATGGGCGTCCCCACGGATCTCTGTTCAGAGTCTCCAGCGACTCCTCGCGGGCCACTCCTCTGGCCCGCCCGATCTCCGCTCGGAGGGCGGTCTTCGCCGCTCTGTACCCTTCGTACAGCTCCGCCTCAATGGCTTCCGTATCCGGAGGGCGGATACGGAGCCTGCGGTGCCTGGAGTACCGGTGGCGCGCATCAACGCACGCCGCGCGTAGAGCGGTCAGCTCACGCGACCACCAGTACACCTGGCGCCGAGCACTTCCGGGCTGGACCCGGGGCATTGCCACGTCGCATATTACGGACATGGCCTCCCGGAACCACTCCGCCTCGTCATTGATGTCGGCAGGCCTGTCCGGTGATGACACCCAGGCCTGCACGATCGAGGCCTCCAGGAGGAGCTCCCGGTCCAGCTGCTTCAGCGCCCACCGCGGACCACTCGGGGTCTGTCGGACCGGCGCGCCCGACGTCTGGGCGGAGACCTCAAACCGAATGTACCGGTGATCGGAATAGGTCTCCACCCCCTCCATGACGCGCCAGTCGATGACACGTGGCGACAGAGCGGGGCTGGCGAACGAGATGTCCACCACTGATTCACCCCGCATCCGCACACACGTGGGGACAGAACCCCGGTTTAGGACGACCAGGCCCGTCTCCAGAGCCCAGTCCTCCACCATCCTGCCCCGTGTGTCCGTATACCGGGAACCCCAAGCCACGTTTTTGGCATTGAAGTCCCCGAGGACGATCACGGGCAGGGGATGGTACCCGACGACGATGACTCTCAACTCCCCAAGGGAGTTGTGGAACTCGGCGAGAGTTCGGCTCGGGGAGAAGTACGCTCCTGCCACGACAATCTCCCCGAACCGTGCTGCCACGCAACCCGATCCCCTCTTGACGGCCTCGAGGGACGGGGTACCGGCGGCGGCCGACGAAATAATGGTCACTGAGCCGCTCAGGTCCTCCACCCAGTGATCCCTGGGCGGGACAAAGTACGGCTCAGCGACCACGGCGATGTTAATCGACCACTGCGCCATGCTCTGGAGCAACAGATCCTGAGCGGCGGCGCAGTGGTTGATATTCGCCTGAAGGAGGCGTAATGGGGCCATCAATGGCAATCCATTTCAGCCTCCTCCCGGGCCCCCTGTGATGGCCCTGCCGCGGTGCTAGCGGCGACGACGGCGCCAGTAGAGGCGGCAACGGCAGCGGCAACGGTGGCGGCTGCGGCGGTGACGGCGGTGGCGGAAGGCTTGCCCCTGCCCCTGGATTTGGCAGGTGGAGCGCAGGCCTTGCTCCCGGCCCGGTGATCGGCCGGCTTGCCAGCCGCCGCACACGCATAACAGTGCGGCATGGCATTGCACGAGCCGGCCTTGTGACCGGGCCGACCACAGCGGAAGCATTCCTCGCTGCGGTCCACCTCCGAGGTGCACTGCGCTCCTACGTGGTGCCCCACCCGGCAGCGGAAGCACCTCAGTGGTCTGGGTTCCAGCAGTTTCACCTGCGCGGATACCCAGCCCACCCGGAGCCTTTGGCCCTCCCCGGCTATCTTTTGGGCCGCCGACACGGGGCAGCTCACCGTTATGGTTTGCATGCCCGTGTTGTCAGGACGGATAGTGCCTGCCCTCACCTGCTCGGCAGAGCACCCTCCGGTCCTAGCCACGGCGGCCACAACATCTTCCGCCGTCACGCAGTCGTCCAGGCCCAGGATGCGCATGTCAGCGCACTTGGTGGGCCTGGAGACTCGGGCCTCCTCCGCATTGAAGGACGCCCTGAGCCTTTCGGCCAGGGCGTCCGCGGTCGGGCCGCTGGCCGCACCGGGGATCTCCAGCATCCGAGCCCCCGTCGCAGTGACCTTCATCCGGAAGCCATCGGCGACGCCGATCTCCTCCAGGTTCACTGCCGCCCACGCCTTAGCGAGCACCTGACGGTAGGTCACGCCCTTCTTCTCCGCTTCCGGCTGTAGTGTGATTACTACAGCTGCGGACTTCGGGGCGCGGAGCCTAGCCGCGGCGCTTCGCTTTTTGCGCTGCTGCTGCCTCTCCTTCCGATTGGCCGCCCTTTTGGCTTTTCCCGCCTGCCTTTTCTCCCCGGCTACTTGCCATTCGGCGTCGGCCAGAGAGGAATTAAGAGGCGGGGCCGGGGGCGACCGTCCTGCCGCCACAGCTGGGGTCCCCTTTCGCGCAGCCGTCCCGCCCTTTGTGGGCTTGGACGGCGCAACTTTCGCCGGAGGCGCCGGCTTGGCCGCGGACTTGGCCGCTGGCTTAGCCGCGGGCTTGGCCGCTGGCTTGGCCGCGGACTTGGCCGCAAGCTTGGCCGCAGGCGTGGCCGGAGTAGCCACGGTGGCGGCAAAAGTTGCCGGCCTGCTCGCCGCTAGCGGAGGGCGCAGGACAATGCCCTCCATCACGGAAAACCGGCTGCTGAGTGCGGCCAGCTCCTGCCGCACCAGGGTCAAAACCCGGTCCTCCGCCTGCGACTGCATCGCTCCCCCCTGGGGCACCTCCCGGGGGCCAGCTCCTCGAAGCCGGGCCAGGTCCGCTCGGAGCTCCTCGTTCTCCTTTCGGAGAAGCTCGATAGTGGCCGTCAAGCGGCCGACCTCCGCCCGCATCTCAGACAGTGCGTCCGATGGAGGCCCGACCTGAAGGGCCTTCGCTGCCGCCATTATGGAGGCCGTGGCAGCGGGCATGGCCTTGTCTTTAGAGGACTGAATCCTCTTCAAGCCCACAGCCCGGATGGCTGTTGCCACGACCTCCTCGAAGCTGCTGGCCGCCTCCTTCAGCTCGGAGCTGCCAGCGGCGTCCGGCTCACCGCCCGAGGACTCAGAGCCTCTGTTCGGCTCGCTGTCCTCCGGGGTAGTGAGCCTTCTGGCCACACCCCGTTCCCGAGGCCCGCCCCGCTTTATGAGCTTCTTGCGAGCCGCATTCAGCTCGCCATCAGAGGACGACCCCTCTGGTTTGGACCGCTTGAAGAAGTCGCTCTTCTTTGCGGCCCCCGTCTCAACGCGCTCCGGGCTCTGAGAAGAGCCCTTCGCGCCAGATGCGGAGTCGGATTCCGACCCCGAATCGCTCACCATCTCTACGCATACTGTATTGCTTAGGTGGATTTCGACTATATATGAATTTACTTGATTTTAAAGATTTCGAATTTCTATGTTAGCTAGGTGCACGTGCGAGGTGTCAAAAGACGCGTCTCCGCGCGGGCTAGCGTTCTGTGATATTACTGGAATTTATGCTGAATAAAAATTTTGACTTTTGGTCAACAAACGGGTTTTTCGACCGAAAAGTATGTTAAAACCGGGAATTACGACTACCAAACGGGACTCGAGCACGCGGAACGCGCACCAGAATACAGGTAAGGCAGGCAAGTATCTATTAAAACTAAAACAAATGTGATTTTGCAAAGAAATTTTGAGATAAAAATTAATTTAATTTTTCGTAAAGAAAAATATTGAAAATTTTTCTATGTCCTGAAACGAAAAAATATTTTCGCGTAAAAGTCAATAAAAATTAGTCAGATAGTAGGACGGAACCTGTTTATGATCAAAATAGCTGAAAACAGCCTCAAAATGCGTCACCTGGATGCAAAGTTATAACGGTTTGCTGTAAATACTGTATTGCTTAGGTGGATTTCGACTATATATGAATTTACTTGATTTTAAAGATTTCGAATTTCTATGTTAGCTAGGTGCACGTGCGAGGTGTCAAAAGACGCGTCTCCGCGCGGGCTAGCGTTCTGTGATATTACTGGAATTTATGCTGAATAAAAATTTTGACTTTTGGTCAACAAACGGGTTTTTCGACCGAAAAGTATGTTAAAACCGGGAATTACGACTACCAAACGGGACTCGAGCACGCGGAACGCGCACCAGAATACAGGTAAGGCAGGCAAGTATCTATTAAAACTAAAACAAATGTGATTTTGCAAAGAAATTTTGAGATAAAAATTAATTTAATTTTTCGTAAAGAAAAATATTGAAAATTTTTCTATGTCCTGAAACGAAAAAATATTTTCGCGTAAAAGTCAATAAAAATTAGTCAGATAGTAGGACGGAACCTGTTTATGATCAAAATAGCTGAAAACAGCCTCAAAATGCGTCACCTGGATGCAAAGTTATAACGGTTTGCTGTAAATACTGTATTGCTTTTTTTTTTTTTTTTTTTTTTTTTTGGATGGGAAATCATCAAATGACTTCTCCCGCTCTGGGCAGAGCGAGAGGGTGTGTCAGACTTTTACTGACTAAAACCCACCCGTGTTCCTTCCGTTGCCTGTGTGTCGGGGCCGCGATATCCCTTTCAGACAAACCCGCAACCCCAGCAGGCATTGGTCTTTCGACCCCGTCGGTTGATGCTGACATCTCTTTGAGGCGCGCGTGGAACACAACGCGCCGTCGACACGGGCCTGGTCCTGATCGGACGGCGAGCTGCCCATTGCTCACCGTCCGCAGGCCCGCGCCTACGGTGGCCGGAAGTCGGCTCTTGACTCCCGACGCCCGGGGCGTCTCCTGCGGCGACTAGGGCCGCGAGGGCGTGCAGCTTGCATCTCCCTCGCGCGCCCCGCCTCCTCCTTCGCGAGCATAACTGCTTCGCAGAAGGAGGTGACGGCCTCCCATGCACTCTCGCGCCGAACCATGGCCTGAACCAGGGCCGGACGCGAGAGATCGCCGCCGCCGATCGCCTCCGTGAGGACACGGCGGTGCTCCGCCCAAGCCGGGCAGACCTCCACCGTATGCTCCACCGTGTCCTCCGGGCGATCCACACAGTGGTGACACCCGGGCGTTTCCTCCCGCCTAATTCGGAACAGGAACCTCCCGAAACAACCGTGTCCGGTGAGGACCTGCGTCAGGCGGAAGGTGAGGACGCCGTGGCGCCTCTCAAGCCACTCCTCAAAGAGGGGACTTATCGCCGCAATTGTGGCGTGCCCAGCGCTGGGTTGCGACAATCGCACACTCCATGCCGCCATGAGATCCCGCCGGAGCTCTGTCCGCTGTGCCGCGATCTCTCGCGGCAGCGGAGTTACACCCCGGCGTTTCGCCTCCTCGCGCAACTCCCACATCTGCGCGAGGACTTTCGCCTCCAGATCCCATGGCGGTAGTCCGGCAAGGAGGCTTGCCGCCTCACGGGAGACCGTGCGGTATCCCCGGACCAGCCTGATGGCCATGACCCTTTGGGACGCGTTCAACCGCCGGGCCGGTCGCAGCCTCAGTGAACGCGCCCACACTGGTGCCCCGTAAAGGGCCATGGACCGCACGACCCCCGCGTAAAGCCTCCGGCAGGAGGCGTTTGGACCCCCTAGGTTGGGCAGAAGCCGCTTCAGAGCAGCCCCAGCCCTATCCAGTTTGGGAGCCAAACGTCGGAAGTGCTCCACGAAGTTCCACCGGCTGTCGAGGACGAGTCCCAGGTACTTCATCGTCGACTCGACGCCGATGTGAACCCCTCCCGCCGTTATCTGGGAACCCGACAGTGGCGCGTTCCGAGGACCATAGAAACACATGGCCTCGGACTTGTGCAGGGCCACCTCGAGTCCCAGTTGCCGGATCCTATCGACGATTGTCGCAACCCAACGTGTCGCTAGTTCGGCCGCCGCCTCATGCGACCTCCCCTGCACCAGGACCAGCGTGTCGTCAGCGTAGCAGACCACGCTGACGCCGCTAGGGAGGTCGGCGCGCAGCACCCAGTCGTAGCCGATGTCCCACAGATGCGGCCCCAGGACCGATCCCTGCGGGACACCGCACGACATCTCTCGCCGGTTCCACTCTCCGTGGTGACCGGGGTAGATGACGGCCCTATCCGTCAAATAGGCCTCGACCACTCGACAGAGGTAGGTCGGCATCCGGTGATACCGGAGTGCCTCCCTAATGCAACTCCAGGGCAGGGTGTTGAAGGCATTGGCGATGTCGAGAGACACCGCCAAGACGACCCCACCCCGGGCAACAGCATCCCCCGTCGTGAGGGCTCGAACGCGCATGATGGCATCCACCGTAGAGCGCCCCTTGCGGAAACCAAACTGGCTGTCCGCCAAATCCGGCCCCACTCGCTCCAGCCGCCCGACAAGGCGGTCTGCAATTACTCTTTCAAAGAGCTTGCCCACCTCGTCGAGCAGCACGATGGGCCGGTAAGCGGACGGAGAGTCCGCCGGGCGCCCCGGCTTCTTAATGAGGACCAGTTTCCCTGTCTTCCAACGAAGTGGGAACTGGCCTCTCTCCAAGCATGCGCTTAGGAGCCCCCTAAGTCGAGGCCCGAGAGCCTCTAAGGCCAGAACCCAGGCTTTTCCAGGTAAGCCGTCGGGTCCTGGGGCGGTATTTTTGGCACTCAGCCTACGTACCGCCACTCTCAAATCTACCTCGGTCACCTCCGGAGGTTCATCGTCGTCGTCAGTGGTGTGGTCCGCATCGGGCACCGCAGGAGGCGGAGCCATGGGCGGGGGAGTGTGTTCCCCTCGCGAAGGGAACAGAGCGCTCACCACGTCCTCCACGAGCTGGGGCCGGAGACTCTGCGTCAGCGGGGGAGCCCATGGGCGGAGTTTATCTCGCACCCATTTGTATGGGCGTCCCCACGGATCTCTGTTCAGAGTCTCCAGCGACTCCTCGCGGGCCACTCCTCTGGCCCGCCCGATCTCCGCTCGGAGGGCGGTCTTCGCCGCTCTGTACCCTTCGTACAGCTCCGCCTCAATGGCTTCCGTATCCGGAGGGCGGATACGGAGCCTGCGGTGCCTGGAGTACCGGTGGCGCGCATCAACGCACGCCGCGCGTAGAGCGGTCAGCTCACGCGACCACCAGTACACCTGGCGCCGAGCACTTCCGGGCTGGACCCGGGGCATTGCCACGTCGCATATTACGGACATGGCCTCCCGGAACCACTCCGCCTCGTCATTGATGTCGGCAGGCCTGTCCGGTGATGACACCCAGGCCTGCACGATCGAGGCCTCCAGGAGGAGCTCCCGGTCCAGCTGCTTCAGCGCCCACCGCGGACCACTCGGGGTCTGTCGGACCGGCGCGCCCGACGTCTGGGCGGAGACCTCAAACCGAATGTACCGGTGATCGGAATAGGTCTCCACCCCCTCCATGACGCGCCAGTCGATGACACGTGGCGACAGAGCGGGGCTGGCGAACGAGATGTCCACCACTGATTCACCCCGCATCCGCACACACGTGGGGACAGAACCCCGGTTTAGGACGACCAGGCCCGTCTCCAGAGCCCAGTCCTCCACCATCCTGCCCCGTGTGTCCGTATACCGGGAACCCCAAGCCACGTTTTTGGCATTGAAGTCCCCGAGGACGATCACGGGCAGGGGATGGTACCCGACGACGATGACTCTCAACTCCCCAAGGGAGTTGTGGAACTCGGCGAGAGTTCGGCTCGGGGAGAAGTACGCTCCTGCCACGACAATCTCCCCGAACCGTGCTGCCACGCAACCCGATCCCCTCTTGACGGCCTCGAGGGACGGGGTACCGGCGGCGGCCGACGAAATAATGGTCACTGAGCCGCTCAGGTCCTCCACCCAGTGATCCCTGGGCGGGACAAAGTACGGCTCAGCGACCACGGCGATGTTAATCGACCACTGCGCCATGCTCTGGAGCAACAGATCCTGAGCGGCGGCGCAGTGGTTGATATTCGCCTGAAGGAGGCGTAATGGGGCCATCAATGGCAATCCATTTCAGCCTCCTCCCGGGCCCCCTGTGATGGCCCTGCCGCGGTGCTAGCGGCGACGACGGCGCCAGTAGAGGCGGCAACGGCAGCGGCAACGGTGGCGGCTGCGGCGGTGACGGCGGTGGCGGAAGGCTTGCCCCTGCCCCTGGATTTGGCAGGTGGAGCGCAGGCCTTGCTCCCGGCCCGGTGATCGGCCGGCTTGCCAGCCGCCGCACACGCATAACAGTGCGGCATGGCATTGCACGAGCCGGCCTTGTGACCGGGCCGACCACAGCGGAAGCATTCCTCGCTGCGGTCCACCTCCGAGGTGCACTGCGCTCCTACGTGGTGCCCCACCCGGCAGCGGAAGCACCTCAGTGGTCTGGGTTCCAGCAGTTTCACCTGCGCGGATACCCAGCCCACCCGGAGCCTTTGGCCCTCCCCGGCTATCTTTTGGGCCGCCGACACGGGGCAGCTCACCGTTATGGTTTGCATGCCCGTGTTGTCAGGACGGATAGTGCCTGCCCTCACCTGCTCGGCAGAGCACCCTCCGGTCCTAGCCACGGCGGCCACAACATCTTCCGCCGTCACGCAGTCGTCCAGGCCCAGGATGCGCATGTCAGCGCACTTGGTGGGCCTGGAGACTCGGGCCTCCTCCGCATTGAAGGACGCCCTGAGCCTTTCGGCCAGGGCGTCCGCGGTCGGGCCGCTGGCCGCACCGGGGATCTCCAGCATCCGAGCCCCCGTCGCAGTGACCTTCATCCGGAAGCCATCGGCGACGCCGATCTCCTCCAGGTTCACTGCCGCCCACGCCTTAGCGAGCACCTGACGGTAGGTCACGCCCTTCTTCTCCGCTTCCGGCTGTAGTGTGATTACTACAGCTGCGGACTTCGGGGCGCGGAGCCTAGCCGCGGCGCTTCGCTTTTTGCGCTGCTGCTGCCTCTCCTTCCGATTGGCCGCCCTTTTGGCTTTTCCCGCCTGCCTTTTCTCCCCGGCTACTTGCCATTCGGCGTCGGCCAGAGAGGAATTAAGAGGCGGGGCCGGGGGCGACCGTCCTGCCGCCACAGCTGGGGTCCCCTTTCGCGCAGCCGTCCCGCCCTTTGTGGGCTTGGACGGCGCAACTTTCGCCGGAGGCGCCGGCTTGGCCGCGGACTTGGCCGCTGGCTTAGCCGCGGGCTTGGCCGCTGGCTTGGCCGCGGACTTGGCCGCAAGCTTGGCCGCAGGCGTGGCCGGAGTAGCCACGGTGGCGGCAAAAGTTGCCGGCCTGCTCGCCGCTAGCGGAGGGCGCAGGACAATGCCCTCCATCACGGAAAACCGGCTGCTGAGTGCGGCCAGCTCCTGCCGCACCAGGGTCAAAACCCGGTCCTCCGCCTGCGACTGCATCGCTCCCCCCTGGGGCACCTCCCGGGGGCCAGCTCCTCGAAGCCGGGCCAGGTCCGCTCGGAGCTCCTCGTTCTCCTTTCGGAGAAGCTCGATAGTGGCCGTCAAGCGGCCGACCTCCGCCCGCATCTCAGACAGTGCGTCCGATGGAGGCCCGACCTGAAGGGCCTTCGCTGCCGCCATTATGGAGGCCGTGGCAGCGGGCATGGCCTTGTCTTTAGAGGACTGAATCCTCTTCAAGCCCACAGCCCGGATGGCTGTTGCCACGACCTCCTCGAAGCTGCTGGCCGCCTCCTTCAGCTCGGAGCTGCCAGCGGCGTCCGGCTCACCGCCCGAGGACTCAGAGCCTCTGTTCGGCTCGCTGTCCTCCGGGGTAGTGAGCCTTCTGGCCACACCCCGTTCCCGAGGCCCGCCCCGCTTTATGAGCTTCTTGCGAGCCGCATTCAGCTCGCCATCAGAGGACGACCCCTCTGGTTTGGACCGCTTGAAGAAGTCGCTCTTCTTTGCGGCCCCCGTCTCAACGCGCTCCGGGCTCTGAGAAGAGCCCTTCGCGCCAGATGCGGAGTCGGATTCCGACCCCGAATCGCTCACCATCTCTACGCATACTGTATTGCTTAGGTGGATTTCGACTATATATGAATTTACTTGATTTTAAAGATTTCGAATTTCTATGTTAGCTAGGTGCACGTGCGAGGTGTCAAAAGACGCGTCTCCGCGCGGGCTAGCGTTCTGTGATATTACTGGAATTTATGCTGAATAAAAATTTTGACTTTTGGTCAACAAACGGGTTTTTCGACCGAAAAGTATGTTAAAACCGGGAATTACGACTACCAAACGGGACTCGAGCACGCGGAACGCGCACCAGAATACAGGTAAGGCAGGCAAGTATCTATTAAAACTAAAACAAATGTGATTTTGCAAAGAAATTTTGAGATAAAAATTAATTTAATTTTTCGTAAAGAAAAATATTGAAAATTTTTCTATGTCCTGAAACGAAAAAATATTTTCGCGTAAAAGTCAATAAAAATTAGTCAGATAGTAGGACGGAACCTGTTTATGATCAAAATAGCTGAAAACAGCCTCAAAATGCGTCACCTGGATGCAAAGTTATAACGGTTTGCTGTAAATACTGTATTGCTTAGGTGGATTTCGACTATATATGAATTTACTTGATTTTAAAGATTTCGAATTTCTATGTTAGCTAGGTGCACGTGCGAGGTGTCAAAAGACGCGTCTCCGCGCGGGCTAGCGTTCTGTGATATTACTGGAATTTATGCTGAATAAAAATTTTGACTTTTGGTCAAAAAACGGGTTTTTCGACCGAAAAGTATGTTAAAACCGGGAATTACGACTACCAAACGGGACTCGAGCACGCGGAACGCGCACCAGAATACAGGTAAGGCAGGCAAGTATCTATTAAAACTAAAACAAATGTGATTTTGCAAAGAAATTTTGAGATAAAAATTAATTTAATTTTTCGTAAAGAAAAATATTGAAAATTTTTCTATGTCCTGAAACGAAAAAATATTTTCGCGTAAAAGTCAATAAAAATTAGTCAGATAGTAGGACGGAACCTGTTTATGATCAAAATAGCTGAAAACAGCCTCAAAATGCGTCACCTGGATGCAAAGTTATAACGGTTTGCTGTAAATACTGTATTGCTTTTTTTTTTTTTTTTTTTTTGGATGGGAAATCATCAAATGACTTCTCCCGCTCTGGGCAGAGCGAGAGGGTGTGTCAGACTTTTACTGACTAAAACCCACCCGTGTTCCTTCCGTTGCCTGTGTGCCGGGGCCGCGATATCCCTTTCAGACAAACCCGCAACCCCAGCAGGCATTGGTCTTTCGACCCCGTCGGTTGATGCTGACATCTCTTTGAGGCGCGCGTGGAACACAACGCGCCGTCGACACGGGCCTGGTCCTGATCGGACGGCGAGCTGCCCATTGCTCACCGTCCGCAGGCCCGCGCCTACGGTGGCCGGAAGTCGGCTCTTGACTCCCGACGCCCGGGGCGTCTCCTGCGGCGACTAGGGCCGCGAGGGCGTGCAGCTTGCATCTCCCTCGCGCGCCCCGCCTCCTCCTTCGCGAGCATAACTGCTTCGCAGAAGGAGGTGACGGCCTCCCATGCACTCTCGCGCCGAACCATGGCCTGAACCAGGGCCGGACGCGAGAGATCGCCGCCGCCGATCGCCTCCGTGAGGACACGGCGGTGCTCCGCCCAAGCCGGGCAGACCTCCACCGTATGCTCCACCGTGTCCTCCGGGCGATCCACACAGTGGTGACACCCGGGCGTTTCCTCCCGCCTAATTCGGAACAGGAACCTCCCGAAACAACCGTGTCCGGTGAGGACCTGCGTCAGGCGGAAGGTGAGGACGCCGTGGCGCCTCTCAAGCCACTCCTCAAAGAGGGGACTTATCGCCGCAATTGTGGCGTGCCCAGCGCTGGGTTGCGACAATCGCACACTCCATGCCGCCATGAGATCCCGCCGGAGCTCTGTCCGCTGTGCCGTGATTTCTCGCGGCAGCGGAGTTACAC
This sequence comes from Agrochola lota, assembly GCA_947364205.1. Taxonomy (NCBI): domain Eukaryota; kingdom Metazoa; phylum Arthropoda; class Insecta; order Lepidoptera; family Noctuidae; genus Agrochola; species Agrochola lota. The sequence continues at coordinate 24,116,392 of OX376221.1, forward strand.
CCCGGCGTTTCGCCTCCTCGCGCAACTCCCACATCTGCGCGAGGACTTTCGCCTCCAGATCCCATGGCGGTAGTCCGGCAAGGAGGCTTGCCGCCTCACGGGAGACCGTGCGGTATCCCCGGACCAGCCTGATGGCCATGACCCTTTGGGACGCGTTCAACCGCCGGGCCGGTCGCAGCCTCAGTGAACGCGCCCACACTGGTGCCCCGTAAAGGGCCATGGACCGCACGACCCCCGCGTAAAGCCTCCGGCAGGAGGCGTTTGGACCCCCTAGGTTGGGCAGAAGCCGCTTCAGAGCAGCCCCAGCCCTATCCAGTTTGGGAGCCAAACGTCGGAAGTGCTCCACGAAGTTCCACCGGCTGTCGAGGACGAGTCCCAGGTACTTCATCGTCGACTCGACGCCGATGTGAACCCCTCCCGCCGTTATCTGGGAACCCGACAGTGGCGCGTTCCGAGGACCATAGAAACACATGGCCTCGGACTTGTGCAGGGCCACCTCGAGTCCCAGTTGCCGGATCCTATCGACGATTGTCGCAACCCAACGTGTCGCTAGTTCGGCCGCCGCCTCATGCGACCTCCCCTGCACCAGGACCAGCGTGTCGTCAGCGTAGCAGACCACGCTGACGCCGCTAGGGAGGTCGGCGCGCAGCACCCAGTCGTAGCCGATGTCCCACAGATGCGGCCCCAGGACCGATCCCTGCGGGACACCGCACGACATCTCTCGCCGGTTCCACTCTCCGTGGTGACCGGGGTAGATGACGGCCCTATCCGTCAAATAGGCCTCGACCACTCGACAGAGGTAGGTCGGCATCCGGTGATACCGGAGTGCCTCCCTAATGCAACTCCAGGGCAGGGTGTTGAAGGCATTGGCGATGTCGAGAGACACCGCCAAGACGACCCCACCCCGGGCAACAGCATCCCCCGTCGTGAGGGCTCGAACGCGCATGATGGCATCCACCGTAGAGCGCCCCTTGCGGAAACCAAACTGGCTGTCCGCCAAATCCGGCCCCACTCGCTCCAGCCGCCCGACAAGGCGGTCTGCAATTACTCTTTCAAAGAGCTTGCCCACCTCGTCGAGCAGCACGATGGGCCGGTAAGCGGACGGAGAGTCCGCCGGGCGCCCCGGCTTCTTAATGAGGACCAGTTTCCCTGTCTTCCAACGAAGTGGGAACTGGCCTCTCTCCAAGCATGCGCTTAGGAGCCCCCTAAGTCGAGGCCCGAGAGCCTCTAAGGCCAGAACCCAGGCTTTTCCAGGTAAGCCGTCGGGTCCTGGGGCGGTATTTTTGGCACTCAGCCTACGTACCGCCACTCTCAAATCTACCTCGGTCACCTCCGGAGGTTCATCGTCGTCGTCAGTGGTGTGGTCCGCATCGGGCACCGCAGGAGGCGGAGCCATGGGCGGGGGAGTGTGTTCCCCTCGCGAAGGGAACAGAGCGCTCACCACGTCCTCCACGAGCTGGGGCCGGAGACTCTGCGTCAGCGGGGGAGCCCATGGGCGGAGTTTATCTCGCACCCATTTGTATGGGCGTCCCCACGGATCTCTGTTCAGAGTCTCCAGCGACTCCTCGCGGGCCACTCCTCTGGCCCGCCCGATCTCCGCTCGGAGGGCGGTCTTCGCCGCTCTGTACCCTTCGTACAGCTCCGCCTCAATGGCTTCCGTATCCGGAGGGCGGATACGGAGCCTGCGGTGCCTGGAGTACCGGTGGCGCGCATCAACGCACGCCGCGCGTAGAGCGGTCAGCTCACGCGACCACCAGTACACCTGGCGCCGAGCACTTCCGGGCTGGACCCGGGGCATTGCCACGTCGCATATTACGGACATGGCCTCCCGGAACCACTCCGCCTCGTCATTGATGTCGGCAGGCCTGTCCGGTGATGACACCCAGGCCTGCACGATCGAGGCCTCCAGGAGGAGCTCCCGGTCCAGCTGCTTCAGCGCCCACCGCGGACCACTCGGGGTCTGTCGGACCGGCGCGCCCGACGTCTGGGCGGAGACCTCAAACCGAATGTACCGGTGATCGGAATAGGTCTCCACCCCCTCCATGACGCGCCAGTCGATGACACGTGGCGACAGAGCGGGGCTGGCGAACGAGATGTCCACCACTGATTCACCCCGCATCCGCACACACGTGGGGACAGAACCCCGGTTTAGGACGACCAGGCCCGTCTCCAGAGCCCAGTCCTCCACCATCCTGCCCCGTGTGTCCGTATACCGGGAACCCCAAGCCACGTTTTTGGCATTGAAGTCCCCGAGGACGATCACGGGCAGGGGATGGTACCCGACGACGATGACTCTCAACTCCCCAAGGGAGTTGTGGAACTCGGCGAGAGTTCGGCTCGGGGAGAAGTACGCTCCTGCCACGACAATCTCCCCGAACCGTGCTGCCACGCAACCCGATCCCCTCTTGACGGCCTCGAGGGACGGGGTACCGGCGGCGGCCGACGAAATAATGGTCACTGAGCCGCTCAGGTCCTCCACCCAGTGATCCCTGGGCGGGACAAAGTACGGCTCAGCGACCACGGCGATGTTAATCGACCACTGCGCCATGCTCTGGAGCAACAGATCCTGAGCGGCGGCGCAGTGGTTGATATTCGCCTGAAGGAGGCGTAATGGGGCCATCAATGGCAATCCATTTCAGCCTCCTCCCGGGCCCCCTGTGATGGCCCTGCCGCGGTGCTAGCGGCGACGACGGCGCCAGTAGAGGCGGCAACGGCAGCGGCAACGGTGGCGGCTGCGGCGGTGACGGCGGTGGCGGAAGGCTTGCCCCTGCCCCTGGATTTGGCAGGTGGAGCGCAGGCCTTGCTCCCGGCCCGGTGATCGGCCGGCTTGCCAGCCGCCGCACACGCATAACAGTGCGGCATGGCATTGCACGAGCCGGCCTTGTGACCGGGCCGACCACAGCGGAAGCATTCCTCGCTGCGGTCCACCTCCGAGGTGCACTGCGCTCCTACGTGGTGCCCCACCCGGCAGCGGAAGCACCTCAGTGGTCTGGGTTCCAGCAGTTTCACCTGCGCGGATACCCAGCCCACCCGGAGCCTTTGGCCCTCCCCGGCTATCTTTTGGGCCGCCGACACGGGGCAGCTCACCGTTATGGTTTGCATGCCCGTGTTGTCAGGACGGATAGTGCCTGCCCTCACCTGCTCGGCAGAGCACCCTCCGGTCCTAGCCACGGCGGCCACAACATCTTCCGCCGTCACGCAGTCGTCCAGGCCCAGGATGCGCATGTCAGCGCACTTGGTGGGCCTGGAGACTCGGGCCTCCTCCGCATTGAAGGACGCCCTGAGCCTTTCGGCCAGGGCGTCCGCGGTCGGGCCGCTGGCCGCACCGGGGATCTCCAGCATCCGAGCCCCCGTCGCAGTGACCTTCATCCGGAAGCCATCGGCGACGCCGATCTCCTCCAGGTTCACTGCCGCCCACGCCTTAGCGAGCACCTGACGGTAGGTCACGCCCTTCTTCTCCGCTTCCGGCTGTAGTGTGATTACTACAGCTGCGGACTTCGGGGCGCGGAGCCTAGCCGCGGCGCTTCGCTTTTTGCGCTGCTGCTGCCTCTCCTTCCGATTGGCCGCCCTTTTGGCTTTTCCCGCCTGCCTTTTCTCCCCGGCTACTTGCCATTCGGCGTCGGCCAGAGAGGAATTAAGAGGCGGGGCCGGGGGCGACCGTCCTGCCGCCACAGCTGGGGTCCCCTTTCGCGCAGCCGTCCCGCCCTTTGTGGGCTTGGACGGCGCAACTTTCGCCGGAGGCGCCGGCTTGGCCGCGGACTTGGCCGCTGGCTTAGCCGCGGGCTTGGCCGCTGGCTTGGCCGCGGACTTGGCCGCAAGCTTGGCCGCAGGCGTGGCCGGAGTAGCCACGGTGGCGGCAAAAGTTGCCGGCCTGCTCGCCGCTAGCGGAGGGCGCAGGACAATGCCCTCCATCACGGAAAACCGGCTGCTGAGTGCGGCCAGCTCCTGCCGCACCAGGGTCAAAACCCGGTCCTCCGCCTGCGACTGCATCGCTCCCCCCTGGGGCACCTCCCGGGGGCCAGCTCCTCGAAGCCGGGCCAGGTCCGCTCGGAGCTCCTCGTTCTCCTTTCGGAGAAGCTCGATAGTGGCCGTCAAGCGGCCGACCTCCGCCCGCATCTCAGACAGTGCGTCCGATGGAGGCCCGACCTGAAGGGCCTTCGCTGCCGCCATTATGGAGGCCGTGGCAGCGGGCATGGCCTTGTCTTTAGAGGACTGAATCCTCTTCAAGCCCACAGCCCGGATGGCTGTTGCCACGACCTCCTCGAAGCTGCTGGCCGCCTCCTTCAGCTCGGAGCTGCCAGCGGCGTCCGGCTCACCGCCCGAGGACTCAGAGCCTCTGTTCGGCTCGCTGTCCTCCGGGGTAGTGAGCCTTCTGGCCACACCCCGTTCCCGAGGCCCGCCCCGCTTTATGAGCTTCTTGCGAGCCGCATTCAGCTCGCCATCAGAGGACGACCCCTCTGGTTTGGACCGCTTGAAGAAGTCGCTCTTCTTTGCGGCCCCCGTCTCAACGCGCTCCGGGCTCTGAGAAGAGCCCTTCGCGCCAGATGCGGAGTCGGATTCCGACCCCGAATCGCTCACCATCTCTACGCATACTGTATTGCTTAGGTGGATTTCGACTATATATGAATTTACTTGATTTTAAAGATTTCGAATTTCTATGTTAGCTAGGTGCACGTGCGAGGTGTCAAAAGACGCGTCTCCGCGCGGGCTAGCGTTCTGTGATATTACTGGAATTTATGCTGAATAAAAATTTTGACTTTTGGTCAACAAACGGGTTTTTCGACCGAAAAGTATGTTAAAACCGGGAATTACGACTACCAAACGGGACTCGAGCACGCGGAACGCGCACCAGAATACAGGTAAGGCAGGCAAGTATCTATTAAAACTAAAACAAATGTGATTTTGCAAAGAAATTTTGAGATAAAAATTAATTTAATTTTTCGTAAAGAAAAATATTGAAAATTTTTCTATGTCCTGAAACGAAAAAATATTTTCGCGTAAAAGTCAATAAAAATTAGTCAGATAGTAGGACGGAACCTGTTTATGATCAAAATAGCTGAAAACAGCCTCAAAATGCGTCACCTGGATGCAAAGTTATAACGGTTTGCTGTAAATACTGTATTGCTTAGGTGGATTTCGACTATATATGAATTTACTTGATTTTAAAGATTTCGAATTTCTATGTTAGCTAGGTGCACGTGCGAGGTGTCAAAAGACGCGTCTCCGCGCGGGCTAGCGTTCTGTGATATTACTGGAATTTATGCTGAATAAAAATTTTGACTTTTGGTCAAAAAACGGGTTTTTCGACCGAAAAGTATGTTAAAACCGGGAATTACGACTACCAAACGGGACTCGAGCACGCGGAACGCGCACCAGAATACAGGTAAGGCAGGCAAGTATCTATTAAAACTAAAACAAATGTGATTTTGCAAAGAAATTTTGAGATAAAAATTAATTTAATTTTTCGTAAAGAAAAATATTGAAAATTTTTCTATGTCCTGAAACGAAAAAATATTTTCGCGTAAAAGTCAATAAAAATTAGTCAGATAGTAGGACGGAACCTGTTTATGATCAAAATAGCTGAAAACAGCCTCAAAATGCGTCACCTGGATGCAAAGTTATAACGGTTTGCTGTAAATACTGTATTGCTTTTTTTTTTTTTTTTTTTTTGGATGGGAAATCATCAAATGACTTCTCCCGCTCTGGGCAGAGCGAGAGGGTGTGTCAGACTTTTACTGACTAAAACCCACCCGTGTTCCTTCCGTTGCCTGTGTGCCGGGGCCGCGATATCCCTTTCAGACAAACCCGCAACCCCAGCAGGCATTGGTCTTTCGACCCCGTCGGTTGATGCTGACATCTCTTTGAGGCGCGCGTGGAACACAACGCGCCGTCGACACGGGCCTGGTCCTGATCGGACGGCGAGCTGCCCATTGCTCACCGTCCGCAGGCCCGCGCCTACGGTGGCCGGAAGTCGGCTCTTGACTCCCGACGCCCGGGGCGTCTCCTGCGGCGACTAGGGCCGCGAGGGCGTGCAGCTTGCATCTCCCTCGCGCGCCCCGCCTCCTCCTTCGCGAGCATAACTGCTTCGCAGAAGGAGGTGACGGCCTCCCATGCACTCTCGCGCCGAACCATGGCCTGAACCAGGGCCGGACGCGAGAGATCGCCGCCGCCGATCGCCTCCGTGAGGACACGGCGGTGCTCCGCCCAAGCCGGGCAGACCTCCACCGTATGCTCCACCGTGTCCTCCGGGCGATCCACACAGTGGTGACACCCGGGCGTTTCCTCCCGCCTAATTCGGAACAGGAACCTCCCGAAACAACCGTGTCCGGTGAGGACCTGCGTCAGGCGGAAGGTGAGGACGCCGTGGCGCCTCTCAAGCCACTCCTCAAAGAGGGGACTTATCGCCGCAATTGTGGCGTGCCCAGCGCTGGGTTGCGACAATCGCACACTCCATGCCGCCATGAGATCCCGCCGGAGCTCTGTCCGCTGTGCCGTGATTTCTCGCGGCAGCGGAGTTACACCCCGGCGTTTCGCCTCCTCGCGCAACTCCCACATCTGCGCGAGGACTTTCGCCTCCAGATCCCATGGCGGTAGTCCGGCAAGGAGGCTTGCCGCCTCACGGGAGACCGTGCGGTATCCCCGGACCAGCCTGATGGCCATGACCCTTTGGGACGCGTTCAACCGCCGGGCCGGTCGCAGCCTCAGTGAACGCGCCCACACTGGTGCCCCGTAAAGGGCCATGGACCGCACGACCCCCGCGTAAAGCCTCCGGCAGGAGGCGTTTGGACCCCCTAGGTTGGGCAGAAGCCGCTTCAGAGCAGCCCCAGCCCTATCCAGTTTGGGAGCCAAACGTCGGAAGTGCTCCACGAAGTTCCACCGGCTGTCGAGGACGAGTCCCAGGTACTTCATCGTCGACTCGACGCCGATGTGAACCCCTCCCGCCGTTATCTGGGAACCCGACAGTGGCGCGTTCCGAGGACCATAGAAACACATGGCCTCGGACTTGTGCAGGGCCACCTCGAGTCCCAGTTGCCGGATCCTATCGACGATTGTCGCAACCCAACGTGTCGCTAGTTCGGCCGCCGCCTCATGCGACCTCCCCTGCACCAGGACCAGCGTGTCGTCAGCGTAGCAGACCACGCTGACGCCGCTAGGGAGGTCGGCGCGCAGCACCCAGTCGTAGCCGATGTCCCACAGATGCGGCCCCAGGACCGATCCCTGCGGGACACCGCACGACATCTCTCGCCGGTTCCACTCTCCGTGGTGACCGGGGTAGATGACGGCCCTATCCGTCAAATAGGCCTCGACCACTCGACAGAGGTAGGTCGGCATCCGGTGATACCGGAGTGCCTCCCTAATGCAACTCCAGGGCAGGGTGTTGAAGGCATTGGCGATGTCGAGAGACACCGCCAAGACGACCCCACCCCGGGCAACAGCATCCCCCGTCGTGAGGGCTCGAACGCGCATGATGGCATCCACCGTAGAGCGCCCCTTGCGGAAACCAAACTGGCTGTCCGCCAAATCCGGCCCCACTCGCTCCAGCCGCCCGACAAGGCGGTCTGCAATTACTCTTTCAAAGAGCTTGCCCACCTCGTCGAGCAGCACGATGGGCCGGTAAGCGGACGGAGAGTCCGCCGGGCGCCCCGGCTTCTTAATGAGGACCAGTTTCCCTGTCTTCCAACGAAGTGGGAACTGGCCTCTCTCCAAGCATGCGCTTAGGAGCCCCCTAAGTCGAGGCCCGAGAGCCTCTAAGGCCAGAACCCAGGCTTTTCCAGGTAAGCCGTCGGGTCCTGGGGCGGTATTTTTGGCACTCAGCCTACGTACCGCCACTCTCAAATCTACCTCGGTCACCTCCGGAGGTTCATCGTCGTCGTCAGTGGTGTGGTCCGCATCGGGCACCGCAGGAGGCGGAGCCATGGGCGGGGGAGTGTGTTCCCCTCGCGAAGGGAACAGAGCGCTCACCACGTCCTCCACGAGCTGGGGCCGGAGACTCTGCGTCAGCGGGGGAGCCCATGGGCGGAGTTTATCTCGCACCCATTTGTATGGGCGTCCCCACGGATCTCTGTTCAGAGTCTCCAGCGACTCCTCGCGGGCCACTCCTCTGGCCCGCCCGATCTCCGCTCGGAGGGCGGTCTTCGCCGCTCTGTACCCTTCGTACAGCTCCGCCTCAATGGCTTCCGTATCCGGAGGGCGGATACGGAGCCTGCGGTGCCTGGAGTACCGGTGGCGCGCATCAACGCACGCCGCGCGTAGAGCGGTCAGCTCACGCGACCACCAGTACACCTGGCGCCGAGCACTTCCGGGCTGGACCCGGGGCATTGCCACGTCGCATATTACGGACATGGCCTCCCGGAACCACTCCGCCTCGTCATTGATGTCGGCAGGCCTGTCCGGTGATGACACCCAGGCCTGCACGATCGAGGCCTCCAGGAGGAGCTCCCGGTCCAGCTGCTTCAGCGCCCACCGCGGACCACTCGGGGTCTGTCGGACCGGCGCGCCCGACGTCTGGGCGGAGACCTCAAACCGAATGTACCGGTGATCGGAATAGGTCTCCACCCCCTCCATGACGCGCCAGTCGATGACACGTGGCGACAGAGCGGGGCTGGCGAACGAGATGTCCACCACTGATTCACCCCGCATCCGCACACACGTGGGGACAGAACCCCGGTTTAGGACGACCAGGCCCGTCTCCAGAGCCCAGTCCTCCACCATCCTGCCCCGTGTGTCCGTATACCGGGAACCCCAAGCCACGTTTTTGGCATTGAAGTCCCCGAGGACGATCACGGGCAGGGGATGGTACCCGACGACGATGACTCTCAACTCCCCAAGGGAGTTGTGGAACTCGGCGAGAGTTCGGCTCGGGGAGAAGTACGCTCCTGCCACGACAATCTCCCCGAACCGTGCTGCCACGCAACCCGATCCCCTCTTGACGGCCTCGAGGGACGGGGTACCGGCGGCGGCCGACGAAATAATGGTCACTGAGCCGCTCAGGTCCTCCACCCAGTGATCCCTGGGCGGGACAAAGTACGGCTCAGCGACCACGGCGATGTTAATCGACCACTGCGCCATGCTCTGGAGCAACAGATCCTGAGCGGCGGCGCAGTGGTTGATATTCGCCTGAAGGAGGCGTAATGGGGCCATCAATGGCAATCCATTTCAGCCTCCTCCCGGGCCCCCTGTGATGGCCCTGCCGCGGTGCTAGCGGCGACGACGGCGCCAGTAGAGGCGGCAACGGCAGCGGCAACGGTGGCGGCTGCGGCGGTGACGGCGGTGGCGGAAGGCTTGCCCCTGCCCCTGGATTTGGCAGGTGGAGCGCAGGCCTTGCTCCCGGCCCGGTGATCGGCCGGCTTGCCAGCCGCCGCACACGCATAACAGTGCGGCATGGCATTGCACGAGCCGGCCTTGTGACCGGGCCGACCACAGCGGAAGCATTCCTCGCTGCGGTCCACCTCCGAGGTGCACTGCGCTCCTACGTGGTGCCCCACCCGGCAGCGGAAGCACCTCAGTGGTCTGGGTTCCAGCAGTTTCACCTGCGCGGATACCCAGCCCACCCGGAGCCTTTGGCCCTCCCCGGCTATCTTTTGGGCCGCCGACACGGGGCAGCTCACCGTTATGGTTTGCATGCCCGTGTTGTCAGGACGGATAGTGCCTGCCCTCACCTGCTCGGCAGAGCACCCTCCGGTCCTAGCCACGGCGGCCACAACATCTTCCGCCGTCACGCAGTCGTCCAGGCCCAGGATGCGCATGTCAGCGCACTTGGTGGGCCTGGAGACTCGGGCCTCCTCCGCATTGAAGGACGCCCTGAGCCTTTCGGCCAGGGCGTCCGCGGTCGGGCCGCTGGCCGCACCGGGGATCTCCAGCATCCGAGCCCCCGTCGCAGTGACCTTCATCCGGAAGCCATCGGCGACGCCGATCTCCTCCAGGTTCACTGCCGCCCACGCCTTAGCGAGCACCTGACGGTAGGTCACGCCCTTCTTCTCCGCTTCCGGCTGTAGTGTGATTACTACAGCTGCGGACTTCGGGGCGCGGAGCCTAGCCGCGGCGCTTGCTTAGGTGGATTTCGACTATATATGAATTTACTTGATTTTAAAGATTTCGAATTTCTATGTTAGCTAGGTGCACGTGCGAGGTGTCAAAAGACGCGTCTCCGCGCGGGCTAGCGTTCTGTGATATTACTGGAATTTATGCTGAATAAAAATTTTGACTTTTGGTCAACAAACGGGTTTTTCGACCGAAAAGTATGTTAAAACCGGGAATTACGACTACCAAACGGGACTCGAGCACGCGGAACGCGCACCAGAATACAGGTAAGGCAGGCAAGTATCTATTAAAACTAAAACAAATGTGATTTTGCAAAGAAATTTTGAGATAAAAATTAATTTAATTTTTCGTAAAGAAAAATATTGAAAATTTTTCTATGTCCTGAAACGAAAAAATATTTTCGCGTAAAAGTCAATAAAAATTAGTCAGATAGTAGGACGGAACCTGTTTATGATCAAAATAGCTGAAAACAGCCTCAAAATGCGTCACCTGGATGCAAAGTTATAACGGTTTGCTGTAAATACTGTATTGCTTAGGTGGATTTCGACTATATATGAATTTACTTGATTTTAAAGATTTCGAATTTCTATGTTAGCTAGGTGCACGTGCGAGGTGTCAAAAGACGCGTCTCCGCGCGGGCTAGCGTTCTGTGATATTACTGGAATTTATGCTGAATAAAAATTTTGACTTTTGGTCAAAAAACGGGTTTTTCGACCGAAAAGTATGTTAAAACCGGGAATTACGACTACCAAACGGGACTCGAGCACGCGGAACGCGCACCAGAATACAGGTAAGGCAGGCAAGTATCTATTAAAACTAAAACAAATGTGATTTTGCAAAGAAATTTTGAGATAAAAATTAATTTAATTTTTCGTAAAGAAAAATATTGAAAATTTTTCTATGTCCTGAAACGAAAAAATATTTTCGCGTAAAAGTCAATAAAAATTAGTCAGATAGTAGGACGGAACCTGTTTATGATCAAAATAGCTGAAAACAGCCTCAAAATGCGTCACCTGGATGCAAAGTTATAACGGTTTGCTGTAAATACTGTATTGCTTAGGTGGATTTCGACTATATATGAATTTACTTGATTTTAAAGATTTCGAATTTCTATGTTAGCTAGGTGCACGTGCGAGGTGTCAAAAGACGCGTCTCCGCGCGGGCTAGCGTTCTGTGATATTACTGGAATTTATGCTGAATAAAAATTTTGACTTTTGGTCAACAAACGGGTTTTTCGACCGAAAAGTATGTTAAAACCGGGAATTACGACTACCAAACGGGACTCGAGCACGCGGAACGCGCACCAGAATACAGGTAAGGCAGGCAAGTATCTATTAAAACTAAAACAAATGTGATTTTGCAAAGAAATTTTGAGATAAAAATTAATTTAATTTTTCGTAAAGAAAAATATTGAAAATTTTTCTATGTCCTGAAACGAAAAAATATTTTCGCGTAAAAGTCAATAAAAATTAGTCAGATAGTAGGACGGAACCTGTTTATGATCAAAATAGCTGAAAACAGCCTCAAAATGCGTCACCTGGATGCAAAGTTATAACGGTTTGCTGTAAATACTGTATTGCTTAGGTGGATTTCGACTATATATGAATTTACTTGATTTTAAAGATTTCGAATTTCTATGTTAGCTAGGTGCACGTGCGAGGTGTCAAAAGACGCGTCTCCGCGCGGGCTAGCGTTCTGTGATATTACTGGAATTTATGCTGAATAAAAATTTTGACTTTTGGTCAAAAAACGGGTTTTTCGACCGAAAAGTATGTTAAAACCGGGAATTACGACTACCAAACGGGACTCGAGCACGCGGAACGCGCACCAGAATACAGGTAAGGCAGGCAAGTATCTATTAAAACTAAAACAAATGTGATTTTGCAAAGAAATTTTGAGATAAAAATTAATTTAATTTTTCGTAAAGAAAAATATTGAAAATTTTTCTATGTCCTGAAACGAAAAAATATTTTCGCGTAAAAGTCAATAAAAATTAGTCAGATAGTAGGACGGAACCTGTTTATGATCAAAATAGCTGAAAACAGCCTCAAAATGCGTCACCTGGATGCAAAGTTATAACGGTTTGCTGTAAATACTGTATTGCTTAGGTGGATTTCGACTATATATGAATTTACTTGATTTTAAAGATTTCGAATTTCTATGTTAGCTAGGTGCACGTGCGAGGTGTCAAAAGACGCGTCTCCGCGCGGGCTAGCGTTCTGTGATATTACTGGAATTTATGCTGAATAAAAATTTTGACTTTTGGTCAACAAACGGGTTTTTCGACCGAAAAGTATGTTAAAACCGGGAATTACGACTACCAAACGGGACTCGAGCACGCGGAACGCGCACCAGAATACAGGTAAGGCAGGCAAGTATCTATTAAAACTAAAACAAATGTGATTTTGCAAAGAAATTTTGAGATAAAAATTAATTTAATTTTTCGTAAAGAAAAATATTGAAAATTTTTCTATGTCCTGAAACGAAAAAATATTTTCGCGTAAAAGTCAATAAAAATTAGTCAGATAGTAGGACGGAACCTGTTTATGATCAAAATAGCTGAAAACAGCCTCAAAATGCGTCACCTGGATGCAAAGTTATAACGGTTTGCTGTAAATACTGTATTGCTTAGGTGGATTTCGACTATATATGAATTTACTTGATTTTAAAGATTTCGAATTTCTATGTTAGCTAGGTGCACGTGCGAGGTGTCAAAAGACGCGTCTCCGCGCGGGCTAGCGTTCTGTGATATTACTGGAATTTATGCTGAATAAAAATTTTGACTTTTGGTCAAAAAACGGGTTTTTCGACCGAAAAGTATGTTAAAACCGGGAATTACGACTACCAAACGGGACTCGAGCACGCGGAACGCGCACCAGAATACAGGTAAGGCAGGCAAGTATCTATTAAAACTAAAACAAATGTGATTTTGCAAAGAAATTTTGAGATAAAAATTAATTTAATTTTTCGTAAAGAAAAATATTGAAAATTTTTCTATGTCCTGAAACGAAAAAATATTTTCGCGTAAAAGTCAATAAAAATTAGTCAGATAGTAGGACGGAACCTGTTTATGATCAAAATAGCTGAAAACAGCCTCAAAATGCGTCACCTGGATGCAAAGTTATAACGGGTTAGGTTAGGTTAGGTTAGGTTAGGTTAGGTTAGGTTGGGGGATCCCCCACAGTGCATACTTCCTCGTAGTATCCCCTGGGCAACGCCGTGTCTGACCACCGTAACGGAGTGGCAGACCGGCGGCTAAAGTGCGCTGTGACTCGTAGACATCCTGCAGTAGTTTACGAATATGTCGAGTTTAAATTTTAACCAACTGTCGAGCAAGCCAGCGCGTGATGCGTCTGGCCGTTTTATCCGGAATCGCTCCTCCCAGGGCGATTCAAACGGCCCTTCTCAGGGCCAACCCAACGGCCCTTCTCAGGGCCAACCCCTCAACGGCCCTTCTCAGGGCCAACCCAACGGCCCTTCTCAGGGCCAACCCAACGGCCCTTCTCAGGGCCAACCCAACGGTCCTTCTCAGGACCAACCCAACGGTCCTTCTCAGGACCAACCCAACGGCCCTTCTCAGGGCCAACCCAACGGCCCTTCTCAGGGCCACACCGCCGGCGGCGCTTTGGCGTCGGAAGCTGACCGCACACCATCTGCGGCCAGCTTGTTCAGAAGGCCAGATGAGTTATCGGACTCTGATGACTCCATAATGGACACGTCGGCAGGCGAGAGTGACCGCTTCAAGCGGAAGAGGTCCGAGGGCTCCTCGGAGTCAACTGTGAAGGCGAAGAAGAAGTCGAAGTCCAAAAAGGCTTCGTCTTCTACTGCGGCTTCTTCCCACAATGTGGGCTTGCTGGATGCCGAGCGCCAGCTAAATCTGGCGAAGAGGGCGCAACTCCAGCTAGACCTGGAGGAGAGGGTCGCCGCCAAGGAACAGCAGGCACAAGCTGCCAGGTCGAGGGCTGGCTATGGTGCATCCAGTGTGCTGTATGCTGACCACTCCCTGGCGGAACTGGAGCGCATGGCGCATGAAGATAGGGAGGAGGTCCTGGAGGTCGCCTCAAAGTCCTCCAATTTGAAGGGGACCTTCCAGAAGGCCCTTAAATGCCGGGTCGCCAGCATGCACGGCATTGTGATGGAGCTGGTGAAGCGGACGGCCACGGAGGAGACGCGGCAGCTGCAGGCGAAGGTGGATCGCCTGCAGGCGGAGGTCAGCCAGCTACACCAGAAGCTGGCTGAGGCCACGGCGAGGCCTGCCCAATCTGCCCCAGTCTGCCCGGTGGTAGGAGGCTCTTCCTCCTCAACTGCCAGCCTTGAGGCAACGATCCGCGGGGTGGTAATGGAGGAGAGGGCCTTCATTCGAGCCTGCTTCGCAGGTATCGAGGACCGGCTCTTACCGGAGAAGCGGCTCCGGCCGCCGCTAGCGGCGGACAAGAGCCCACCGCCGAGGGAGCCGGAACCTGCGCCTCTAGCGGGCCCAGCATCGAGTACGCAGCCCTCCAAGGGTAAGGGCAAGGGCAAGAGGACCAAAGTGGCTTCTCATGCCTCCACGGAGGAACCGTCTGGGTCATCTGCCACTCAGGCAGCCCCCCAGATATCGCAGGAAGAAGACGCCCTTCTTCCCTCCACCACCCCGTCCAACCAGTGGACGGAAGTGGTCAAAAAAGGGAAAAAGGGCAAAAAGTCGGCAGCCAAACCCGCTGCGACTGGTCCTCCAGCCAAAAAGGCCGGCGGGAGGAAGCTGGTTCCTCCCAAAACCGCGGCCGTCGTGGTGACCATCACCCCGGAGGCCGCGGAGCGGGGCGAGACGTACGAGTCCGTACTAAGACGGGCTCGTACCAATGCTGATCCCTCCCAGCTGGGGATCAGCAACATCAAGTGCCGCAGAACCCTAACCGGGGCTCGAATTTTCGAGTTCTCGGGGGAACAGCGCGGCACAAATGCGGACCTCTTCGCAACGAAGTTGCAAGAGGTCATCGCGGATGTGGCAAAGGTCGCCAGGCCTATTAAGACCGCAGCCTTGGAGGTGGCCGACCTGGACGACTCGGTCACCAAAGAGGATGTGGTGGCGGCCGTCGCGGCGGCTGGAGGCTGCGACGCTGGCGCGGTGAAAAGCGGAGCCATCAGGCCCGGCCGCCGCGGCATGGGCATCGTCCGCGTCGAGTGCCCAGTCGCTGCGGCTGGGGCCGTCCTTGCTGCGACCAAGGGACGGATGCGTGTGGGGTTCGGCTCGGCTGTGGTCCGGGCACTTGAAGACCAGCCTGTTCGCTGCTTCAAGTGCTTCGCGTTCGGCCACACCCGGGCCACGTGTCCCTCCAAGTCCGACTGGGGAGACACATGCTTCCAATGCGGGCAAGAGGGACACGGGTGGGCTGCCTGCACCGCCCCCAAGCCACACTGCGCGGCGTGCGCCGCCGGTGGCCGCCCCGCGGACCACAGGATGTCGGGCAGGAGCTGCAAGGCCCCTGTGAGGAAGGGCGTAGTGCCGGCGCAGGTTCGCCCTGCTGCTACTGCCGTCGCCGCCGTCGCCGCTGTAGCTCCAGCGGCGGTAGCTGAGGAGGGGGGTGCGATGTCGGATTAACAATTTCCGACTACCGCATCCTCCAGGCGAACACCAACCACTGCAGAGCGGCCCAGGACCTGGTGGTGCAGGTCATGGCCGAGTGGTTGGTGAACGTAGCGGTGGTCGCCGAGCCCTACTCGATCCCCGGCAGCTGGCTGGGTGACGAGGACGACTCGGTGGCACTAGCGGCGCGGTCTTCCACAGACTCCCCTCCCCTCTCGCTATTAGAGAGGGGACCGGGATACGTGGCCGCCGCGTGGGGAGAATTAGCCCTTGTGGGCGTGTATTTCTCCCCAAACCGCCCTCTTCAGGACTTCGAGAACTATCTCGGAGTCCTGGCCGCCGTGGTCGGCAGGGCGGCGCCGCGTCAGGTCTCCGTATTGGGAGACCTGAACGCCAAGTCGGTAACCTGGGGCAACCGGGCCACCGACGCCCGCGGGCGGGCTGTGGAGATGTGGGCGGCCTCCTCTGGACTCTCCCTCTTGAACAGAGGCAGCGTCCAGACATGCGTGCGGCGGCAGGGTGGCTCAATAGTGGACGTCACTTTCGCCACCGCTGCGTTAGCCGCACGCGTGTTGAACTGGCGGGTGGACCTGGTGGAGACTATGTCGGACCACCGCTACGTGCGGTTCGACATCTCCACCAGTGGCCCCGGAGAGACGCGGCCCCGCTCGGGGCCGTCACCGTTTCCAAGGTGGGCTCTCACCCGCCTGGACAGGGAGGCAGCGCGGGAGGCGGCGTTCGTCCAGGACTGGCTTTCGCCGCCTTCCGCCGGTATGGACGTGGACACCGTGGCAGGGCACCTGAGGGAGTCTCTGACCGAGGTATGCAACTCCAGCATGCCTCGGTCTCGCCGACCGCCACCCAAACGCGCCGTGTACTGGTGGTCGGCGGAGCTGGCGGGGCTTCGAGCGGCGTGTGTCGAGGCAAGGAGGGCCTACACGCGGAGCCGGCGGCGGCGTCGACGGGACCAGGCCGTCGGGGACCACCTCTATGAGGTATACATAGAGTCAAAAATGGTCCTCGATCGAGCCATCGCCGCCGCCAGAGACTCGGGGAGAGCGGAGATGCTGGAGGGTCTCGACAACGACCCCTTCGGGAGACCATACAAGGCGGCGCGCAACAAATTGCGCCCCTTTGGTCCCCCGGTGGCCGAGACCCTGGAGCCTTCGTTCCTGGATGGGGTGGTTCAGTCCCTGTTCCCGTGCAGGGACAACTTCACCCCACCAGTGATGGACCCGCCGCGGGGCGCAGATCCACCGCCAGCTGAGGAGGAAGAGGAGGCCCCTCCTGTCACGGAGTCGGAACTTGGCGCGGCGATTCTCCGTATCCGTGCCAAGAAGACAGCTCCGGGCCCCGACGGTGTTCCGGCGAGAGTGGTCGCGATCGCGGCCACTCAAATGGAGGAGAGGTTTCGGGACCTCTTCAGCGCATGCCTTGCGTCTGGGAGGTTCCCGAAACCGTGGAAGGAGGGGCAGTTGTGCCTCCTTCGCAAGGAGGGCCGCCCTGCAGATTCCCCCTCGGCATACCGGCCCATCGTTCTGCTCGATGAGGTCGGCAAAATGTTCGAGGGGATTATCGCTGCCCGCCTAAAGAGCCATCTGCGGAGTACCGGGCCGGACTTGTCGGACGCTCAGTTCGGTTTTCGGGCTGAGCGGTCCACGGTGGACGCGCTGGCCTGCCTTAAAGGCCAGGTCAAGGAGGCGATGGAGGCGGGGGACGGACTGTTGGCCGTGTCATTCGACATTGCCAACGCCTTCAACTCCGTTCCCCACTGCACCATCCTCGAGGCGCTCCGATTCCACGGAGTGCCTCGATACATGCGCAGTCTGCTGGCCAGCTACCTGGAGGATCGGGCGATCCTCCTCGTAAACAGGACTGGCCGAGTCCGGCGGTACGCCGTCGAAGCCGGCGTTCCACAGGGGTCAGTCTTAGGACCTCTCCTCTGGAACGTCGGCTATGATTGGCTCTTGCGGGGAACTCTCCTCCGAGGCACGAGTGTCGTCTGCTATGCGGATGATACTCTCCTCACCGCCCGGGGGGGGAGTTTCAGGGAGGCGGCCAACTTGGCCTCGGCGGGCGGATCCTTGGTCGCGGGGAGGATCCGCCGCCTAGGTTTAACGGTGGCGCTGCACAAGACCGAGGCCGTGTTCTTCCACGGCCCTCGGCAGCGCCCCCCACCACCTGACGCCCACATCTTCGTGGAGGGCGTCAGAATTGAGGTGAAGGCCCAGATGAAGTATCTGGGCCTTGTACTCGACAGCAGGTGGCGCTTCGGTCCGCATTTTAGCGGGCTGTCGTCGCGCCTGCTGAAGGCCGCGGGCGCGCTCTCGTGGCTGCTTCCCAATTTGGGGGGCCCCAGCGCGCGATGCCGGCAACTTTACGCCGGCATCCTAAGGAGTATGGCCCTCTATGGGGCCCCTATCTGGGAAGAGTCCCTCCACAGGAGGGAGAACGCCGCGGCCTTGCGAGCACCTCAAAGGGCCATAGCCCAGCGGGCGGCGCGGGCTTACCGCACGGTGGGCTATGCGGCAGCATGCGCTCTGGCCAGCACCCCGCCTTGGGAGCTCGAGGCGTGGGTGCTCGCCAGAGTGTACGAATGGACGGCGGAGCGGAGGGCGAGAGGAGTCCGCTCAGCTCCGGAAGAGCGGGAGGCCGTCCGGCGGGAGGCGAGGGACGCCATCGTTGTCCATTGGACGGGCGACCTCGCCACCGCAGCCTTCGGCCGCCGAACCCTCGACGCAATCGGGCCGGTCCTGCGAGACTGGCTCGAGCGTCCGCACGGGTTCCTCTCCTTCCGTCTCGTGCAGGTGCTGTCCGGACACGGTTCTTTCGGATCGTACCTGCACCGAATCGGACGGGAGGAGACGCCGTCGTGCCACGACTGTGGCGCGGCGGAGGACGCGGCGCAGCACACCCTCGAGGTGTGCCCGTCGTGGTCCGAGCCGCGCCGCAGTCTCGTCGCGGCGATCGGACCGGACCTCTCGCTCCCCGGCGTGGTTAACGCCATGCTGAGGGATGAGGGGTCCTGGGCGGCAGTCGCCTCCTTCTGCGAACACGTCATGTCCCAGAAGGAGGCGGCGGAGCGGGCGCGGGAGGAAGATCCTGCCGCGGCGCCGCTCCGAAGGCGGAGGAGGGGTCGAAGAAGACGTCAGTTCGACAGTCATCTCCGACTCCTCCCAGGTGGGGGCCAGCAGGCAACGGGTGCGGGGGCACCCTTGCCTGTATTGCACAGGCCTCCACCAGTGTCGGACGGGAATGGCCAGGTGTTCCCGGCCATTCCCGTAGCCCCCCAACCTGGGGGGCATGCGGGGCCCGCCAGCTAGGCGGGCATGCGCCGGGAGGGTCGTGGACGTAAAGGCTGAGCCGGTTTCCCATGACCCTCCCATCACGGCGATGTGGGAACACCGCTGAGTTTTAGTGGGTATACTGTCGCCTCTGACAGGAGTCCCACATACCCCGACTCGTCCCCCACGAGCCGGGGATGCGTAACGCATTTCTCAGCGACAAAAAAAAAAAAAAAAAAAAAAAAAAAAAAAAAAAAGGTTAGGTTAGGTTAGGTTAGGTTAGGTTAGGTTAGGTTAGGTTAGGTTGTCCAGACATGCGTGCGGCGGCAAGGTGGCTCAATAGTGGACGTCACTTTCGCCACCGCTGCGTTAGCCGCACGCGTGTTGAACTGGCGGGTGGACCTGGTGGAGACAATGTCGGACCACCGCTACGTGCGGTTCGACATCTCCACCAGTGGCCCCGGAGAGACGCGGCCCCGCTCGGGGCCGTCACCGTTTCCAAGGTGGGCTCTCACCCGCCTGGACAGGGAGGCAGCGCGGGAGGCGGCGTTCGTCCAGGACTGGCTTTCGCCGCCTTCCGCCGGTATGGACGTGGACACCGTGGCGGGGCACCTGAGGGAGTCTCTGACCGAGGTATGCAACTCCAGCATGCCTCGGTCTCGCCGACCGCCACCCAAACGCGCCGTGTACTGGTGGTCGGCGGAGCTGGCGGGGCTTCGAGCGGCGTGTGTCGAGGCAAGGAGGGCCTACACGCGGAGCCGGCGGCGGCGTCGACGGGACCTGGCCGTCGGGGACCACCTCTATGAGGTATACATAGAGGCAAAAATGGTCCTCGATCGAGCCATCGCCGCCGCCAGAGACTCGGGGAGAGCGGAGATGCTGGAGGGTCTCGACAACGACCCATTCGGGAGGCCATACAAGGCGGCGCGCAACAAATTGCGCCCCTTTGGTCCCCCGGTGGCCGAGACCCTGGAGCCTTCGTTCCTGGATGGGGTGGTTCAGTCCCTGTTCCCGTGCAGGGACAACTTCACCCCACCAGTGATGGACCCGCCGCGGGGCGCAGATCCACCGCCAGCTGAGGAGGAAGAGGAGGCCCCTCCTGTCACGGAGTCGGAACTTGGCGCGGCGATTCTCCGTATCCGCGCCAAGAAGACAGCTCCGGGCCCCGACGGTGTTCCGGCGAGAGTGGTCGCGATCGCGGCCACTCAAATGGAGGAGAGGTTTCGGGACCTCTTCAGCGCATGCCTTGCGTCTGGGAGGTTCCCGAAACCGTGGAAGGAGGGGCAGCTGTGCCTCCTTCGCAAGGAGGGCCGCACAGCAGATTCCCCCTCGGCATACCGGCCCATCGTTCTGCTCGATGAGGTCGGCAAAATGTTCGAGGGGATCATCGCTGCCCGCCTAAAGAGCCATCTGCGGAGTACCGGGCCGGACTTGTCGGACGCTCAGTTCGGTTTTCGGGCTGAGCGGTCCACGGTGGACGCGCTGGCCTGCCTTAAAGGCCAGGTTAAGGAGGCGATGGAGGTGGGGGACGGACTGTTGGCCGTGTCATTCGACATTGCCAACGCCTTCAACTCCGTTCCCCACTGCACCATCCTCGAGGCGCTCCGATTCCACGGAGTGCCTCGATACATGCGCAGTCTGCTGGCCAGCTACCTGGAGGATCGGGCGATCCTCCTCGTAAACAGGAATGGCCGAGTCCGGCGGTACGCCGTCGAAGCCGGCGTTCCACAGGGGTCAGTCTTAGGACCTCTCCTCTGGAACGTCGGCTATGATTGGCTATTGCGGGGAACTCTCCTCCGAGGCACGAGTGTCGTCTGCTATGCGGATGACACTCTCCTCACCGCCCGGGGGGGGAGTTTCAGGGAGGCGGCCAACTTGGCCTCGGCGGGCGGATCCTTGGTCGCGGGGAGGATCCGCCGCCTAGGTTTAACGGTGGCGCTGCACAAGACCGAGGCCGTGTTCTTCCACGGCCCTCGGCAGCGCCCCCCACCACCTGACGCCCACATCTTCGTGGAGGGCGTCAGAATTGAGGTGAAGGCCCAGATGAAGTATCTGGGCCTTGTACTCGACAGCAGGTGGCGCTTCGGTCCGCATTTTAGCGGGCTGTCGTCGCGCCTGCTGAAGGCCGCGGGCGCTCTCTCCTGGCTGCTTCCCAACTTGGGGGGCCCCAGCGCGCGATGCCGGCAACTTTACGCCGGCATCCTAAGGAGTATGGCCCTCTATGGGGCCCCTATCTGGGAAGAGTCCCTCCACAGGAGGGAGAACGCCGCGGCCTTGCAAGCACCTCAAAGGGCCATAGCCCAGCGGGCGGCGCGGGCTTACCGCACGGTGGGCTATGCGGCAGCATGCGCTCTGGCCAGCACCCCGCCTTGGGAGCTCGAGGCGTGGGTGCTCGCCAGAGTGTACGAATGGACGGCGGAGCGGAGGGCGAGAGGAGTTCGCTCGGCTCCGGAAGAGCGGGAGGCCGTCCGGCGGGAGGCGAGGGACGCCATCGTTGTCCATTGGACGGGCGACCTCGCCACCGCAGCCTTCGGCCGCCGAACCCTCGACGCAATCGGGCCGGTCCTGCGAGACTGGCTCGAGCGTCCGCACGGGTTCCTCTCCTTCCGTCTCGTGCAGGTGCTGTCCGGACACGGTTCTTTCGGATCGTACCTGCACCGAATCGGACGGGAGGAGACGCCGTCGTGCCACGACTGTGGCGCGGCGGAGGACGCGGCGCAGCACACCCTCGAGGTGTGCCCGTCGTGGTCCGAGCCGCGCCGCAGTCTCGTCGCGGCGATCGGACCGGACCTCTCGCTCCCCGGCGTGGTTAACGCCATGCTGAGGGATGAGGGGTCCTGGGCGGCAGTCGCCTCCTTCTGCGAACACGTCATGTCCCAGAAGGAGGCGGCGGAGCGGGCGCGGGAGGAAGATCCTGCCGCGGCGCCGCTCCGAAGGCGGAGGAGGGGTCGAAGAAGACGTCAGTACGACAGTCATCTCCGACTCCTCCCAGGTGGAGGCCAGCAGGCGACGGGTGCGGGGGCACCCTTGCTTGTATCGCACAGGCCTCCACCAGTGTCGGACGGGAATGGCCAGGTGTTCCCGGCCATTCCCGTAGCCCCCCAACCTGGGGGGCATGCGGGGCCCGCCAGCTAGGCGGGCATGCGCCGGGAGGGTCGTGGACGTAAAGGCTGAGCCGGTTTCCCATGACCCTCCCATCACGGCGATGTGGGAACACCGCTGAGTTTTAGTGGGTATACTGTCGCTACTGACAGGAGTCCCACATACCCCGACTCGTCCCCCACGAGCCGGGGATGCGTAATGCATTTCTCAGCGACAAAAAAAAAAAAAAAAAAAAAAAAAAGGTTAGGTTAGGTTAGGTTAGGTTAGGTTAGGTTAGGTTAGGTTAGGTTAGGTTAGGTTAGGTTAGGTTGGGGGATCCCCCACAGTGCATACTTCCTCGTAGTATCCCCTGGGCAACGCCGTGTCTGACCACCGTAACGGAGTGGCAGACCGGCGGCTAAAGTGCGCTGTGACTCGTAGACATCCTGCAGTCGTTTACGAACATGTCGAGTTTAAATTTTAACCAACTGTCGAGCAAGCCAGCGCGTGATGCGTCTGGCCGTTTTATCCGGAATCGCTCCTCCCAGGGCGATTCAAACGGCCCTTCTCAGGGCCAACCCAACGGCCCTTCTCAGGGCCAACCAAACGGCCCTTCTCAGGGCCAACCAAACGGCCCTTCTCAGGGCCAACCCAACGGTCCTTCTCAGGACCAACCGAACGGCCCTTCTCAGGGCCAAGCCAACGGTCCTTCTCAGGACCAACCAAACGGCCCTTCTCAGGGCCAACCCAACGGTCCTTCTCAGGACCAACCCAACGGCCCTTCTCAGGGCCACGCCGGTGGCGCTTTGGCGTCGGAAGCTGACCGCACACCATCTGCGGCCAGCTTGTTCAGAAGGCCAGATGAGTTGTCGGACTCTGACGACTCCATCATGGATACGTCGGCGGGCGAAAGCGACCGCTTCAAGCGGAAGCGGTCCGAGGGCTCCTCGGAGTCTACCGTGAAGGCGAAGAAGAAGTCGAAGTCTAAAAAGGCTTCGACTTCTTCCCACAATGTGGGCTTGCTGGACGCCGAGCGCCAGCTAAATCTGGCGAAGAGGGCGCAACTCCAGCTAGACCTGGAGGAGAGGGTCGCCGCCAAGGAGCAGCAGGCGCAAGCTGCCAGGTCGAGGGCTGGCTATGGTGCATCAAGTGTGCTGTATGCTGACCACTCCCTGGCGGAACTGGAGCGCATGGCACAAGAAGACAGGGAGGAGGTCCTGGAGGTCGCCTCAAAGTCCTCCAACTTGAAGGGGACCTTTCAAAAGGCCCTCAAATGCCGGGTCGCCAGCATGCATGGCATTGTCATGGAGCTGGTGAAGCGGACGGCCACGGAGGAGACGCGGCAGCTGCAGGCGAAGGTGGATCGCCTGCAGGCGGAAGTCAGCCAGCTACACCAGAAGCTGGCTGAGGCCACGGCCAGGCCTGCCCAATCCGCCCCAGTCTGCCCGGTGGTAGGAGGCTCTTCCTCCTCAACTGCCAGCCTTGAGGCAACGATCCGCGGGGTGGTAATGGAGGAGAGGGCCTTCATCCGAGCCTGCTTCGCAGGCATCGAGGACCGGCTCTTACCGGAGAAGCGGCTCCGGCCGCCGCTAGCGGCGGACAAGAGCCCACCGCCGAGGGAGCCGGAACCTGCGCCTCTAGCAGGCCCGGAATCAAGTGCGCAGCCCTCCAAGGGCAAAGGCAAGGGCAAGAGGACCAAGGCGGCTCCTCATGCCCCCACCACAAGCGCGGACGGAGCGTCTGGGTCGACTGCTACTCCAGCAGCCCCCCAGAACTCGCAGCAGGAAGATGCCCTTCTTCCCTCCACCACCCCGTCCAACCAGTGGACGGAAGTGGTCAAAAAAGGGAAAAAGGGCAAAAAGTCGGCAGCCAAACCCGCTGCGACTGGTCCTCCAGCCAAAAAGGCCGGCGGGAGGAAGCTGGTTCCTCCCAAAACCGCGGCCGTCGTGGTGACCATCACCCCGGAGGCCGCGGAGCGAGGCGAGACGTACGAGTCCGTCCTAAGACGGGCTCGTACCAATGCTGATCCCTCCCAGCTGGGGATCAGCAACATCAAGTGCCGCCGAACCCTAACCGGGGCTCGAATTTTCGAGTTCTCGGGGGAACAGCGCGGCACAAATGCGGACCTCTTCGCAACAAAGTTGCAAGAGGTCATCGCGGACGCGGCAAAGGTCGTCAGGCCTGTCAAGACCGCAGCCTTGGAGGTGGCCGATCTGGACGATTCGGTCACCAAAGAGGATGTGGTGGCGGCCGTCGCGGCGGCTGGAGGCTGCGACGCTGGCGCGGTGAAGAGCGGAGCCATCAGGCCCGGCCGCCGCGGCATGGGCATCGTCCGCGTCGAGTGCCCAGTCGCTGCGGCTGGGGCCGTCCTTGCTGCGACCAAGGGACGGATGCTTGTGGGGTTCGGCTCGGCTGTGGTCCGGGCACTTGAAGACCAGCCTGTTCGCTGCTTCAAGTGCTTCGCGTTCGGCCACACCCGGGCCACGTGTCCCTCCAAGTCCGACTGGGGAGACACGTGCTTCCAATGCGGGCAGGAGGGACACGGGTGGGCTGCCTGCACCGCCCCCAAGCCACATTGCGCGGCGTGCGCCGCCAGTGGCCGCCCCGCGGACCACAGGATGTCGGGCAGGAGCTGCAAGGCCCCTGTGAGGAAGGGCGTAGTGCCGGCGCAGGTTCGCCCTGCTGCCACTGCCGTCGCCGCCGTCGCCGCTGTAGCTCCAGCGGCGGTAGCTGAGGAGGGGGGTGCGATGTCGGATTAACAATTTCCGACTACCGCATCCTCCAGGCGAACACCAACCACTGCAGAGCGGCCCAGGACCTGGTCGTGCAGGTCATGGCCGAGTGGTTGGTGAACGTAGCGGTGGTCGCCGAGCCCTACTCGATCCCCGGCAGCTGGCTGGGTGACGAGGACGACTCGGTGGCACTAGCGGCGCGGTCTTCCACAGACTCCCCTCCCCTCTCGCTATTAGAGAGGGGACCGGGATACGTGGCCGCCGCGTGGGGAGACTTAGCCCTTGTGGGCGTCTATTTCTCCCCAAACCGCCCTCTTCAGGACTTCGAGAACTATCTCGGAGTCCTGGCCGCCGTGGTCGGCAGGGCGGCGCCGCGTCAGGTCTCCGTATTGGGAGACCTGAACGCCAAGTCGGTAACCTGGGGCAACCGGGCCACCGACGCCCGCGGGCGGGCAGTGGAGATGTGGGCGGCCTCCTCTGGACTCTCCCTCTTGAACAGAGGCAGCGTCCAGACATGCGTGCGGCGGCAGGGTGGCTCAATAGTGGACGTCACTTTCGCCACCGCTGCGTTAGCCGCACGCGTGTTGAACTGGCGGGTGGACCTGGTGGAGACTATGTCGGACCACCGCTACGTGCGGTTCGACATCTCCACCAGTGGCCCCGGAGAGACGCGGCCCCGCTCGGGGCCGTCACCGTTCCCAAGGTGGGCTCTCACCCGCCTGGACAGGGAGGCAGCGCGGGAGGCGGCGTTCGTCCAGGACTGGCTTTCGCCGCCTTCCGCCGGTATGGACGTGGACACCGTGGCGGGGCACCTGAGGGAGTCTCTGACCGAGGTATGCAACTCCAGCATGCCTCGGTCTCGCCGACCGCCACCCAAACGCGCCGTGTACTGGTGGTCGGCGGAGCTGGCGGGGCTTCGAGCGGCGTGTGTCGAGGCAAGGAGGGCCTACACGCGGAGCCGGCGGCGGCGTCGACGGGACCAAGCCGTCGGGGACCACCTCTATGAGGTATACATAGAGGCAAAAATGGTCCTCGATCGAGCCATCGCCGCCGCCAGAGACTCGGGGAGAGCGGAGATGCTGGAGGGTCTCGACAACGACCCCTTCGGGAGGCCATACAAGGCGGCGCGCAACAAATTGCGCCCCTGTGGTCCCCCGGTGGCCGAGACCCTGGAGCCCTCGTTCCTGGATGGGGTGGTTCAGTCCCTGTTCCCGTGCAGGGACAACTTCACCCCACCAGTGATGGACCCTCCGCGGGGGACAGATCCGCCGCCAGCTGAGGAGGAAGAGGAGGCCCCTCCTGTCACGGAGTCGGAACTTGGCGCGGCGATTCTCCGTATCCGCGCCAAGAAGACAGCTCCGGGCCCCGACGGTGTTCCGGCGAGAGTGGTCGCGATCGCGGCCACTCAAATGGAGGAGAGGTTTCGGGACCTCTTCAGCGCATGCCTTGCGTCTGGGAGGTTCCCGAAACCGTGGAAGGAGGGGCAGCTGTGCCTCCTTCGCAAGGAGGGCCGCCCTGCAGATTCCCCCTCGGCATACCGGCCCATCGTTCTGCTCGATGAGGTCGGCAAAATGTTCGAGGGGATTATCGCTGCCCGCCTCAAGAGCCATCTGCGGCGTATCGGGCCGGACTTGTCGGACGCTCAGTTCGGTTTTCGGGCTGAGCGGTCCACGGTGGACGCGCTGGCCTGCCTTAAAGGCCAGGTTAAGGAGGCGATGGAGGCGGGGGACGGACTGTTGGCGGTGTCATTCGACATTGCCAACGCCTTCAACTCCGTTCCCCACTGCACCATCCTCGAGGCGCTCCGATTCCACGGAGTGCCTCGATACATGCGCAGTCTGCTGGCCAGCTACCTGGAGGATCGGGCGATCCTCCTCGTAAACAGGACTGGCCGAGTCCGGCGGTACGCCGTCGAAGCCGGCGTTCCACAGGGGTCAGTCTTAGGACCTCTCCTCTGGAACGTCGGCTATGATTGGCTCTTGCGGGGAACTCTCCTCCGAGGCACGAGTGTCGTCTGCTATGCGGATGACACTCTCCTCACCGCCCGGGGGGGGAGTTTCAGGGAGGCGGCCAACTTGGCCTCGGCGGGCGGATCCTTGGTCGCGGGGAGGATCCGCCGCCTAGGTTTAACGGTGGCGCTGCACAAGACCGAGGCCGTGTTCTTCCACGGCCCTCGGCAGCGCCCCCCACCACCTGACGCCCACATCTTCGTGGAGGGCGTCAGAATTGAGGTGAAGGCCCAGATGAAGTATCTGGGCCTTGTACTCGACAGCAGGTGGCGCTTCGGTCCGCATTTTAGCGGGCTGTCGTCGCGCCTGCTGAAGGCCGCGGGCGCGCTCTCGTGGCTGCTTCCCAATTTGGGGGGCCCCAGCGCGCGATGCCGGCAACTTTACGCCGGCATCCTAAGGAGTATGGCCCTCTATGGGGCCCCTATCTGGGAAGAGTCCCTCCACAGGAGGGAGAACGCCGCGGCCTTGCGAGCACCTCAAAGGGCCATAGCCCAGCGGGCGGCGCGGGCTTACCGCACGGTGGGCTATGCGGCAGCATGCGCTCTGGCCAGCACCCCGCCTTGGGAGCTCGAGGCGTGGGTGCTCGCCAGAGTGTACGAATGGACGGCGGAGCGGAGGGCGAGAGGAGTCCGCTCAGCTCCGGAAGAGCGGGAGGCCGTCCGGCGGGAGGCGAGGGACGCCATCGTTGTCCATTGGACGGGCGACCTCGCCACCGCAGCCTTCGGCCGCCGAACCCTCGACGCAATCGGGCCGGTCCTGCGAGACTGGCTCGAGCGTCCGCACGGGTTCCTCTCCTTCCGTCTCGTGCAGGTGCTGTCCGGACACGGTTCTTTCGGATCGTACCTGCACCGAATCGGACGGGAGGAGACGCCGTCGTGCCACGACTGTGGCGCGGCGGAGGACGCGGCGCAGCACACCCTCGAGGTGTGCCCGTCGTGGTCCGAGCCGCGCCGCAGTCTCGTCGCGGCGATCGGACCGGACCTCTCGCTCCCCGGCGTGGTTAACGCCATGCTGAGGGATGAGGGGTCCTGGGCGGCAGTCGCCTCCTTCTGCGAACACGTCATGTCCCAGAAGGAGGCGGCGGAGCGGGCGCGGGAGGAAGATCCTGCCGCGGCGCCGCTCCGAAGGCGGAGGAGGGGTCGAAGAAGACGTCAGTTCGACAGTCATCTCCGACTCCTCCCAGGTGGGGGCCAGCAGGCAACGGGTGCGGGGGCACCCTTGCCTGTATTGCACAGGCCTCCACCAGTGTCGGACGGGAATGGCCAGGTGTTCCCGGCCATTCCCGTAGCCCCCCAACCTGGGGGGCATGCGGGGCCCGCCAGCTAGGCGGGCATGCGCCGGGAGGGTCGTGGACGTAAAGGCTGAGCCGGTTTCCCATGACCCTCCCATCACGGCGATGTGGGAACACCGCTGAGTTTTAGTGGGTATACTGTCGCCTCTGACAGGAGTCCCACATACCCCGACTCGTCCCCCACGAGCCGGGGATGCGTAACGCATTTCTCAGCGACAAAAAAAAAAAAAAAAAAAAAAAAAAAAAAAAAAAGGTTAGGTTAGGTTAGGTTAGGTTAGGTTAGGTTAGGTTAGGTTGGCACCACTAGTCCCGTAGGTCGGCAGACCACCGCCGACCTTCGTCAACCAAGTCTTGCGTCGCAAGAAAAGGAGCTCCGGGTTAGCCTGGAGCGCCTGTGCGACGCAACAAAGCCGCTTGCCGTCGTTGACGGCAACAACAGCCGAGGAGGCACATGTCCAGGGAGGGACCGACTGTCCGACCAGGACACGCAGCTGGGGGGGAAGCGCTCGCGCAGCGAGCTCTCTTCGAGCGAGGAGGAACTGGCGGCACCAAAATTTGGTACCGCGCAGAGGGGGCGGGGACGGTTACCGGACCGTAATTTACGGGGTCGCTTCTTGCGGCCCGCTACGCCGGTACCGATGCTGCTGGGGAGCGCGGAAAGCGACGGGACCCCGGGTGACCCCCCGAGTGAAGACTCCGCTGCGTCCCCGCTAATGCTTTGCAGCAACAAAGCGGAGGCAAACAGCGCAAAGCGGATGCAGCGGAAGGCGGTGGCAGCTGACGAGGTCGGCGAAATGGCCCGACTGGCCCGAGAGCGACGCTCTGCTCAGGCGGCTGCCGGAGGGAGCCTGTCGGCGGTGGCGCTGAGTCGCCAAGTTTTGGACGGCGTGGACGTCGTCCTGAAGGTCGCCACAAAATCTGGCAGCCTGAAGGGCACGTTCACGCGCGCTCTGAAGGAGGCGGCTGGCGACATCAAGGAGGCAGTTGGGGTCCTCCTTAGTCGCACAAGCTCAGACGAGACGGCGAAGCTGTGGGAGGAGAACAGCCGTCTCAGATCTGAGCTCGAGGACCTCAAGCGGGAGCTTGCCGCGCAGAGAGCGGAATGGCAGCAGAGGCGTCCTGCGGCCACCGGTTCCGCTCCCGCTCCCGTCGTTGCCTTGACACCGCCGGCCCCGTCGTCGACCCCGTCATCGGTCCGTACCCCCGCACCTGCAGATGCAGAGATCGAGAAGATCGTTCGCATCTGCATGCTGCAGTGTGGGGGTATGATGAATGCCCGTCTGCAGGGCCTGGAGGCGAGGCTCCTCCCAGCAGAGACTCTCCGGCCACCGCTCGCTGCGGATAGGAGGAGGAAGGGGGGGCCCGCTAAGTCCGGGTCCGGCCCGCCAGCTCCGGCAAAAAAGCCCGCGGAGAGCGCGTCCGCGTCCGCTTCCCGGACGGCCGGGCCACCGGCAACCGCTTCCTCGGCGAACGCATCCGGGTCCGCCGCGGATACCTGGACGACGGTCGTCAAGAGGGGCCGCCGCAACAAGAAGAAGACGGCGCCGCCACCACCGGTACCCGCTGGAGCACCGGCACTGGCACCCAAGAAGGCTCAAGGGCCGCCCAGGGTCAGAGCCCCACGCTCCGCGGCTGTAGTAATTACGCTGCAGCCCGGAGCCGTCGAAAGGGGCGTGTCCTATAAGGCGGTCCTCACGGAGGCAAAAGCCAAAGTCGCGTTCCCCGACCTTGGAATACCGTCCGGCCTCAGAGTGAGGCAGGCGATTACGGGGGCGCGACTTCTTGAGGTGTCGGGTGCCTCTAGCGGCGAAAGGGCGGACGTCCTGGCCGCCAAGCTGAGGGAGGTCCTCAATCCTGAGGACGTCCGGGTGTCCAGGCCGATGAAGACCGCGGAACTGCGCGTCGACGGGCTGGACGATTCGACGACTCCGGCTGAGGTCGTGGCGGCCATCGCCCGTACCGGGGGATGTCCGGCCGAAGACGTCCGTACGGGCGAAGTTCGCGTCGATGCCTCCGGGCTTGGCGCGATCTGGGTGCGGTGCCCGGTGGCGGCGGCGAACAAAGTCGCCGACGCTGGGCGTCTTTTGGTGGGGTGGGTGGCAGCGAGGGTGAAGCAGCTGCAACCCAAGGCCTTGCGGTGCTACCGTTGCCTCGACATTGGGCATGTCAGGGCACGATGCACCGCCGAAGTAGACCGCAGCGAGCAGTGCTATCGCTGCGGTCAGGCCGGCCACAAGGCGGCCCAGTGTTCCGCGGAGCCAAACTGCAGCCTCTGTACAGCTGCAGGGAGGCCCGCTGGACACAGAGCGGGCGGAAAGGCCTGTGGCGCACCCGCCTCATCAAAAAAGAAGAAGAGAGGGGCTGTCAAGGCTGCCGGGGGCTCTTTACCCCCCCCGCAGCCTGGCTGCCCTTCGGCCGACTCCCGGCCTAGGAATGATGCGGAGGGGATGGATTGCGCTTAATGGCGCTGTTCCATTTCCTCCAGGGCAATATCAACCACTCTGCTAGAGCTCAGGATCTCTTGCTCCAGAGCATGGCAGAGTGGTCGATTCACGTGGCTGTGGTCGCCGAACCGTATTTTGTCCCCCCCAGGGATAACTGGGTGGGAGACTTGGACGGTTTGGTGGCCATCATTGGCGGGGCTCTTGTCAACCCGTCCCGAGGTCACGGCTGGGTAGCCGTCCTCGCGGACGGCATTGGCACGGTTGGGGCGTATTTTTCGCCCAACAAGAGTCTCGCCGACTTCGAGAGGTTCCTTGTCGAGTTGGGTGCCGTCGTGGGCCGACTCCACCCTCGCCCGGTGCTGTTGCTGGGGGATCTCAACGCCAAGTCTGCGGCGTGGGGATCCCCTGTGACCGATGCTAGGGGCGAGGTGCTGGAGGAGTGGGCGGTCACGACTGGCTTGACCGTCTTAAACCGGGGCTCGGTCCACACGTGCGTGCGTCAGCGGGGCGGGTCTATAGTGGACGTCTCGTTCGCTAGCCCCGCTGTCGCGTGCCGTGTCCACGACTGGCGTGTCGCCGTGGAGGTGGAGACGTTGTCGGATCACCGATACATCCGTTTCGACGTCTCCGCCCAGACCACCGGCGGCCGCAGTCATGCGGCCCCGCGAACGGACGGTCCGCGCTGGGCGCGTAAGCGCATCGACAGGGAGCTTCTCGAGGAGGCCGCTATTGTCCAGGCCTGGAGCCGGGAGTCGGCAACGACCGGACCCATCGACGTCGAGCAGGAGGCGCTGTGGTTCCGCGGGGCGATGACGCAAATTTGTGACGCGTCCATGCCCCGGGTCCACGCACAGTCCGCAAGGCGCCAGGTGTACTGGTGGACCGCCGAGATCGCGCAGATGCGCGTCGCGTGCGTGGCGGTTAGACGCCAGTACACCCGATACCGGAGGAGACGTCGTCGGGTCCCTGACGAAGAGGCCGCGCTGTATGAGGTGTACCGCGCGGCCAAGGAGACTCTGTGGCTGGCCATCGGTGATTCGAGGACGCGAGCCAGGGAGGAGATGTTGGAGACTCTAGACGGGGATCCGTGGGGGCGCCCTTATCGCGCGGTTCGAGGGAAACTTCGAGCCGCGGCGCCTCCACTTACGGAGAGTCTCCAACCCGAGCTGCTGGAGGAAGTAGTCGCAGCCCTCTTCCCGGCAAGAGCGGAGCATACTCCGCCGCCGATGGCTTTGCCCACAGCCGCAGAGTCTACGGAGGACGAGAACGCCATCAGCGTCCCAGAGGTGACACAGGCAGAGATGAGGGCAGCCGTGATGCGGCTCCGGGCCAAGAACGTGGCTCCGGGGCCCGACGGGATCCACGGCTGCGTGTTAGCCCTCGCTCTGAAGGAGCTTGAGCCCCAACTGAGAGGACTCTACACAGCGTGCCTTGAGCGGGGCCAGTTTCCCACTTTGTGGAAATCTGGTCGTCTGGTCCTGCTCAGGAAGGCGGGGCGCCCTGCGGACTCGCCGTCCGCGTACCGGCCCATAGTGCTGCTTGACGAGGTGGGCAAGCTGTTTGAGCGTATAATCGCAGCCCGCCTCGTCGGCCACTTGTGCAGAGAGGGGCCGGACCTGGACGACAGTCAGTTTGGGTTTCGGCATGGGCGCTCCACGATCCACGCTGTGTCGCGGGTTAGGGTCCTGGCGGAGGAAGCAGTGTCCCGGGGCGGGGTGATGTTGGCGGTGTCCTTGGACATCTCCAACGCCTTCAACACCCTGCCCTGGAGTTGTATTCAGGAGGCACTGCGGTATCATGGGGTGCCTCCCTACCTCCGCCACATCGTTGGGGCTTATCTGTCGGAGAGGTGTGTCACCTACATGGGACGTGATGGCGGAAACCAGCGCCGCATGTCGTGCGGTGTTCCACAGGGCTCGGTTTTAGGACCGCTCCTGTGGAACATCGGGTACGACTGGGTGCTGAGGGGCGAGCTCGGTGCCGGGGTAGACCTGACGTGTTATGCGGATGACACGCTGGTCACTGCCCGGGGGAGCTCGCACAGGGAGGCAGCGTTGTTGGCGACGGCTGCGGTCTCACAGGTGGTGGGCCGCATACGTCGCCTAGGCCTGGAGGTGGCCCTCAGCAAGTCGGAGGCCATGGTGTTTCATGGCCCCCGGCGGGCGCCGTCACCCGGCTCACACATCGTGGTCGGGGGGGCTCGGATCGCTGTCGAGTCTACCATGAAGTACCTAGGATTGGTGCTCGACAGCCGGTGGGACTTCGGGCCCCACTTCCGACGGCTGGCGCCCAAGTTGCTGGGCGCTGCTGGGGCGCTGTCAACGCTGCTTCCCAATCTGGGGGGCCCGAGCGCCGCTTGTAGGCGGCTCTACGTGGGGATCGTGCGATCGATGGCCCTGTACGGGGCCCCGATCTGGGCGGCTGACCTGACGGCCGGTAGCATTGCGGTTCTGCGCAAGCCGCAGAGGGCGATGGCCGTCAGAGTCATCAGAGGGTATCGCACGATCTCCTACGAGGCGGCTTGTGTACTGGCCGGATCCCCGCCCTGGGACCTCGAGGCGAAAGTACTCGCGTCATCGTATCGGTGGCGCGAGGAAGCGAGGGCGCGGGGCGAGCGACCGATGCAGCGACACATGGAGCTGCATCGGTCTCAGCTTCGCGAGGTCCTGGTGGCGGAATGGCGGGACAGGCTCTCACGCCCTACCGCCGGCCTCGACATCATCGAGGCGGTCCGGCCGGTGCTCGAGCGCTGGCTCGGGAGGAGGCACGGCTCCCTGTCGTTTCGGGTGACGCAGGTGCTCTCGGGGCATGGTTGCTTCGGGAAGTACCTGTGTCGCATAAACAGGGAGCCGGACGCCCGGTGTCACCACTGCGTCGACTGCCGGGAGGACACGGCGCGGCATACGCTGGCAGAGTGTGCCGCTTGGGAGGAGCCACGCCGTGCCCTCATCTCAGAAGTAGGCAGTGACTTGTCGCTGCCGGCCCTAGTGAATGCGATGGTCGGCAGCGGCGAGTCCTGGGACGCGGTGGTTTCCTACTGCGAGACGGTCGTCTCGCAGAAGGAGGCTGCGGAAAGGGAGAGGGAGATCTCGTCCACTCACCCGGCCCGCAGCAGGCGCACCGGGCGTCGGCGGAGGGCGGATAACGCCCTCTTCCAGCCCCCCTAAATGGGTCCAGGGGCGACGGACTCGAGGACGTCCGTCGCCCCCCACACATCAGGACCCGAGGTGGCGGCGCGTAGTGTTCCACGCGCGCCCCTCTTAGACGTCGCGGGGGGAGTCAAACACCTCACTCCCCCCCCTGACCCGAGGAGGCCCGCGGTGGCGGGCCGGCACCAGCCGGGGGTTGCGGAAGATTTCAAGTTCCCGCGACCCCCGGCGTAGGTGTGAGTTGGAACACCGGGGTGGTTTTTAGTCAGTAAGAGTCTGACAGACCCCTCCGCCCGCCCCAGGGCGGGGGACATCCATGAGGATTTTCCACCCCGGAACAAAAAAAAAAAAAAAAAAAGGTTAGGTTAGGTTAGGTTAGGTTAGGTTAGGTTAGGTTAGGTTCCCCACCGAATGTGTCTCCACGTTGTCGTCGTGGTGGGGCTTGTGCGTCTCAATGATCTTGGGGCTCTGCCGGTAGAGTTACTCATGCCGGAAAGGCCCAAGTGAGAGACCAGACTAAGAGAGACACCGGGACGGGGTCGCTCCTGATCGATCGACGATAGTCGATCGACAGATGACGCGACCATGCCACTGCGGTGCAGGCGCACCAAAGTGGCGCGTGTTTCTCTCGTTGAGGAGTAGTCTTCAACGAGAGAACTTTCGGCGGGTTCGCTGAGTCGGGTTGGCCGGACAGCGAACGGTGGCATGTCTAATGCCGCCGCCGGGGGCTTGGCTTAATTGCCTGGCCCAGAGGAAGGCCACCTCTAAGATAAAAAACCACCCAATCCTAAGCTTTGAAGCGCGGTGAGAGGATGAATGGCTGGAGGGAGTCCAGTCGTGAGCGCTTCCCCTGTAGAGCACCTGCCGCACTCTGCAGTATGTAGGCTTACCGGGTATCTAGGCTCTGCCCGGTGGACATTTTTGACCTATATCTACTCGTGGGATATAATATGGAAAAAATAAATAAACAAACCAAAGAAGTGCCGATCGTGTTGGTCGAGCAGATGGGTGTGGGTGTGGTGTCAGATTCTGACACCACATCCGATAGGATGAGTGTGGCGAGCGTGGCGAGCGTAAGCTCAAAGCGCTCGCGAACGAAAGGGGAGAAGGTTGAGCGTGCTTCCAAATTTTGGAGGACGCACGCACGCAAGGAGGGTGAGGAGCACGCGGGGTTCTCTTCAAGCGAAGAGAACCTACCGGCTGCCAAAGTGCCGACAGGCAAGAGAGGGAGAGGTCGCGCAATTACTGGAGCGTTAGCATCTTCGTCATCGCGCGATCCTCTGGGGCGTTTCCTTAAACGCCCCGACACGCCGGCACCCAGCGGAGGAAGTGACTCGGGGTCCAAGGAAGTGGAGCCCACTGTGGCGGACCTTGGAGGGGGCTCCGCAATCTCCCTGCTGGGAGCCAATAGAGCGGAGGCCAACGCTGCGAAGAGGTCGCAGCAAAGGACTGTCGCGGCTGACGAAGTCAGCGAGTTGGCCCAACAAGCCCGAGAGCGGCGCTCTGCTCGCATGGTTGACGGCGGGAGCGTGACGGCGGTGGCGCTTAGTCGCCAAGTTTTGGACGGCGTGGATGTCGTCCTGAAGGTTGCCACCAAGTCGGGCAATCTGAAGGGCACATTCACGCGTGCCCTTAAAGAGGCGGCCGATGGAATTAGGGAGGCGGTTGAGGTCCTCCTTAATCGCACAAGCACGGAGGAGACGGCGAAGCTATGGGAGGAGAATGGCCGTCTCCGATCCGAGTTGGAGGATCTCAAGCGGCAGTTTGCCGCCCAGAGGGCAGCTCCCGCAGTAGCCGGCTCCTCTTCCTCTTCCATCGTGGCACTGTCGTCACCGGTCCCGTCTTCGACGCCTGCACTTGCGGATGCGGAGGTGGAAAAAATCGCGCGCATCTGCATGATGCAGTGTGGGAAGATGGTGGGTGCCCGCCTGGAGGCGATAGAGAGCCGGCTCCTCCCGGCTCAAATTCTCCGCCCACCGCTCGCTGCGGACATGCGGAGGGAGGAGGCGGCGGCTCAGTCAAGCCGGTCCGGCAAGGGGACTAAAAAGCCCGCGGAGGGTACTTCCATGCCCACTTCACGGGCGGCTGCGCCGCCAGCTGCGCCACCGGTTGGCCCACCGGTGGCCGCGCCCGGGCCTACTACGGAAGCCTGGACGACGGTCGTCAAAAAAGGCCGCCGTCACGGGAGGAAGACGGCGCCACCGGCGCCCGCTGGAGCACCGGCACCGGCACCAAAGAAGGGATCGCCTAGGGTCAAAGCCCCACGCTCCGCGGCTGTAGTAATTACGCTGCAGCCCGGAGCCGTCGAAAGGGGCGTTACGTACAAGGCGGTCCTAACAACAGCGAAAGCCAATGTCGCGTTTCCCGACCTCGGTACACCGTCCGGCTTCAAAATGAGGCCGGCGATTACGGGGGCGCGGCTACTCGAGGTGTCGGGTGCCTCTAGCGGCGAGAAGGCGGACATCCTGGCCGCCAAGCTGAGGGCGGTCCTCAACCCGGAGGACGTCCGGGTGTCCAGGCCAATGAAGACCGTTGAGTTGCGCGTCGATGGCCTGGACGACTCGACGACCCCGGCTGAGGTCGTGGCGGCCATCGCCAAAGTCGGTGGATGTCCGCCCGAAGACGTCCGGACGGGCGAGATACGCGCCGACGCTTCCGGGCTCGGCACGATTTGGGTGCGGTGCCCGGTGGCGGCGGCTAATAAAGTCGCTGACGGTGGGCGTTTGTTGGTGGGGTGGGTTGCGGCGAGGGTCAAGCTGCTGCAGCCCAGGGCCTTGCGGTGCTACCGGTGCCTGGACATTGGGCATGTCAGGGCACGGTGCACCGCCGAAATAGACCGCAGCGAGCAGTGCTATCGCTGCGGTCAGGCCGGCCACAAGGCGGCCCAGTGTTCCGCGGCGCCAAACTGCAGCCTCTGTACAGCTGCAGGGAGGCCCGCCGGGCACAGAGCGGGTGGTAAGGCCTGTGGCGCGCCCGCCAACAAAAAGAAGAGAGGGGCTGTCAAGGCTGCTGGGGGCTCTTTACCCCCTCCGCAGCCTGACTGTCCTTCGGCCGACTCCCGGCCTAGGAATGGTGCGGAGGGAATGGATTGCGCTTAATGGCGCTGTACCATTTCCTCCAAGGCAATATCAACCACTCTGCTAGAGCTCAGGATCTCTTGCTCCAGAGCATGGCAGAGTGGTCGATTCACGTGGCTGTGGTCGCCGAACCGTATTTTGTCCCTCCCAGGGATAACTGGGTGGGAGACTTGGACGGTTTGGTGGCCATCATTGGCGGGGCTCTTGTCAACCCGTCCCGAGGTCACGGCTGGGTAGCCGTCCTCGCGGACGGCATTGGCACGGTTGGGGCGTATTTTTCGCCCAACAAGAGTCTCGCCGACTTCGAGAGGTTCCTTGTCGAGTTGGGTGCCGTCGTGGGCCGACTCCACCCTCGCCCGGTGCTGTTGCTGGGGGATCTCAACGCCAAGTCTGCGGCGTGGGGATCCCCTGTGACCGATGCTAGGGGCGAGGTGCTGGAGGAGTGGGCGGTCACGACTGGCTTGACCGTCTTAAACCGGGGCTCGGTCCACACGTGCGTGCGTCAGCGGGGCGGGTCTATAGTGGACGTCTCGTTCGCTAGCCCCGCTGTCGCGTGCCGTGTCCACGACTGGCGTGTCGCCGTGGAGGTGGAGACGTTGTCGGATCACCGATACATCCGTTTCGACGTCTCCGCCCAGACCACCGGCGGCCGCAGTCATGCGGCCCCGCGAACGGACGGTCCGCGCTGGGCGCGTAAGCGCATCGACAGGGAGCTTCTCGAGGAGGCCGCTATTGTCCAGGCCTGGAGCCGGGAGTCGGCAACGACCGGACCCGTCGACGTCGAGCAGGAGGCGCTGTGGTTCCGCGGGGCGATGACGCAAATTTGCGACGCGTCCATGCCCCGGGTCCACGCACAGTCCGCAAGGCGCCAGGTGTACTGGTGGACCGCCGAGATCGCGCAGATGCGCGTCGCGTGCGTGGCGGTTAGACGCCAGTACACCCGATACCGGAGGAGACGTCGTCGGGTCCCTGACGAAGAGGCCGCGCTGTATGAGGTGTACCGCGCGGCCAAGGAGACTCTGTGGCTGGCCATCGGTGAGTCGAGGACGCGAGCCAGGGAGGAGATGTTGGAGACTCTAGACGGGGATCCGTGGGGGCGCCCTTATCGCGCGGTTCGAGGGAAACTTCGAGCCGCGGCGCCTCCACTTACGGAGAGTCTCCAACCCGAGCTGCTGGAGGAAGTGGTCGCAGCCCTCTTCCCGGCAAGAGCGGAGCATACTCCGCCGCCGATGGCTTTGCCCACAGCCGCAGAGTCTACAGAGGAGGAGAACGCCATCAGCGTCCCAGAGGTGACACAGACAGAGATGAGGGCAGCCGTGATGCGGCTCCGGGCCAAGAACGTGGCTCCGGGGCCCGACGGGATCCACGGCTGCGTGCTAGCCCTCGCTCTGAAGGAGCTTGAGCCCCAACTGAGAGGACTCTACACAGCGTGCCTTGAGCGGGGCCAGTTTCCCACTTTGTGGAAATCTGGTCGTCTGGTCCTGCTCAGGAAGGCGGGGCGCCCTGCGGACTCGCCGTCCGCGTACCGGCCCATAGTGCTGCTTGACGAGGTGGGCAAGCTGTTTGAGCGTATAATCGCAGCCCGCCTCGTCGGCCACTTGTGCAGAGAGGGGCCGGACCTGGACGACAGTCAGTTCGGGTTTCGGCATGGGCGCTCCACGATCCACGCTGTGTCGCGGGTTAGGGTCCTGGCGGAGGAAGCGGTGTCCCGGGGCGGGGTGATGTTGGCGGTGTCCTTGGACATCTCCAACGCCTTCAACACCCTGCCCTGGAGTTGTATTCGGGAGGCACTGCGCTATCATGGGGTGCCTCCCTACCTCCGCCACATCGTTGGGGCTTATCTGTCGGAGAGGTGTGTCACCTACATGGGACGTGATGGCGGAAACCAGCGCCGCATGTCGTGCGGTGTTCCACAGGGCTCGGTTTTAGGACCGCTCCTGTGGAACATCGGGTACGACTGGGTGCTGAGGGGCGAGCTCGGTGCCGGGGTGGACTTGACGTGTTATGCGGATGACACGCTGGTCACTGCCCGGGGGAGCTCGCACAGGGAGGCAGCGTTGTTGGCGACGGCTGCGGTCTCACAGGTGGTGGGCCGCATACGTCGCCTAGGCCTGGAGGTGGCCCTCAGCAAGTCGGAGGCCATGGTGTTTCATGGCCCCCGGCGGGCGCCGTCACCCGGCTCACACATCGTGGTCGGGGGGGCTCGGATCGCTGTCGAGTCTACCATGAAGTACCTAGGATTGGTGCTCGACAGCCGGTGGGACTTCGGGCCCCACTTCCGACGGCTGGCGCCCAAGTTGCTGGGCGCTGCTGGGGCGCTGTCAACGCTGCTTCCCAATCTGGGGAGCCCGAGCGCCGCTTGTAGGCGGCTCTACGTGGGGATCGTGCGATCGATGGCCCTGTACGGGGCCCCGATCTGGGCGGCTGACCTGACGGCCGGTAGCATTGCGGTTCTGCGCAAGCCGCAGAGGGCTATGGCCGTCAGAGTCATCAGGGGTTATCGCACGATTTCCTACGAGGCGGCTTGTGCACTGGCCGGATCCCCGCCCTGGGACCTGGAGGCGAAAGTACTCGCGTCATCATATCGGTGGCGCGAGGAAGCGAGGGCGCGGG
Organism: Agrochola lota; assembly: GCA_947364205.1. Classification (NCBI taxonomy): domain Eukaryota; kingdom Metazoa; phylum Arthropoda; class Insecta; order Lepidoptera; family Noctuidae; genus Agrochola; species Agrochola lota. The sequence goes on from OX376221.1 coordinate 24,155,679, forward strand.
GCGAGCGACCGATGCAGCGACACATGGAGCTGCATCGGTCTCAGCTTCGCGAGGTCCTGGTGGCGGAATGGCGGGACAGGCTCTCACGCCCTACCGCCGGCCTCGACATCATCGAGGCGGTCCGGCCGGTGCTCGAGCGCTGGCTCGGGAGGAGGCACGGCTCCCTGTCGTTTCGGGTGACGCAGGTGCTCTCGGGGCATGGTTGCTTCGGGAAGTACCTGTGTCGCATAAACAGGGAGCCGGACGCCCGGTGTCACCACTGCGTCGACTGCCGGGAGGACACGGCGCGGCATACGCTGGCAGAGTGTGCCGCTTGGGAGGAGCCACGCCGTGCCCTCATCTCAGAAGTAGGCAGTGACTTGTCGCTGCCGGCCCTAGTGAATGCGATGGTCGGCAGCGGCGAGTCCTGGGACGCGGTGGTTTCCTACTGCGAGACGGTCGTCTCGCAGAAGGAGGCTGCGGAAAGGGAGAGGGAGATCTCGTCCACTCACCCGGCCCGCAGCAGGCGCACCGGGCGTCGGCGGAGGGCGGATAACGCCCTCTTCCAGCCCCCCTAAATGGGTCCAGGGGCGACGGACTCGGGGACGTCCGTCGCCCCCCACACATCAGGACCCGAGGTGGCGGCGCGTAGTGTTCCACGCGCGCCCCTCTTAGACGTCGCGGGGGGAGTCAAACACCTCACTCCCCCCCCTGACCCGAGGAGGCCCGCGGTGGCGGGCCGGCACCAGCCGGGGGTTGCGGAAGATTTCAAGTTCCCGCGACCCCCGGCGTAGGTGTGAGTTGGAACACCGGGGTGGTTTTTAGTCAGTAAGAGTCTGACAGACCCCTCCGCCCGCCCCAGGGCGGGGGACATCCATGAGGATTTTCCACCCCGGAACAAAAAAAAAAAAAAAAAAAAAAAAGGTTAGGTTAGGTTAGGTTAGGTTAGGTTAGGTTAGGTTAGGTTGGGGGATCCCCCACAGTGCATACTTCCTCGCAGTATCCCCCGGGCAACGCCGTGTCTGACCACCGTAACGGAGTGGCAGACCGGCGGCTAAAGTGCGCTGTGAATCGTAGACATCCTGCTGTAATCTACGAAAATGTCGAATTTTATTTTAAACAACTTGTCGAGCAAGCCAGCGCGTGATGCGTCTGGCCGTTTTATGCGGAATCGCTCCTCCCAGGGCGATTCAAACGGCCCTTCTCAGGGCCAACCCAACGGCCCTTCTCAGGGCCAACCCCTCAACGGCCCTTCTCAGGGCCAACCCAACGGCCCTTCTCAGGGCCAACCAAACGGCCCTTCTCAGGGCCAACCAAACGGCCCTTCTCAGGGCCAAGCCAACGGTCCTTCTCAGGACCAACCAAACGGCCCTTCTCAGGGCCAACCCAACGGTCCTTCTCAGGACCAACCCAACGGCCCTTCTCAGGGCCATCCCAACGGTCCTTCTCAGGACCAACCCAACGGCCCTTCTCAGGGCCACACCGCCGGCGGCGCTTTAGCGTCGGAAGCTGACCGCGTACCATCTGCGGCCAGATTATTCAGGAGGCCAGACGAGTTGTCGGATTCCGACGACTCCATAATGGACACGTCGGCAGGCGAGAGTGACCGCTTCAAGCGGAAGCGGTCTGAGGGCTCCTCGGAGTCTACTGTGAAGGCGAAGAAGAAGTCGAAGTCCAAAAAGGCTTCGACTTCTATTGCGGCTTCTTCCCACAATGTGGGCTTGCTGGATGCCGAGCGCCAGCTAAATCTGGCGAAGAGGGCGCAACTCCAGCTAGACCTGGAGGAGAGGGTCGCCGCCAAGGAACAGCAGGCACAAGCTGCCAGGTCGAGAGCTGGCTATGGTGCATCCAGTGTGCTGTATGCTGGCCACTCCCTGGCGGAACTGGAGCGCATGGCGCATGAAGATAGGGAGGAGGTCCTGGAGGTCGCCTCAAAGTCCTCCAATTTGAAGGGGACCTTCCAGAAGGCCCTTAAATGCCGGGCCGCCAGCATGCACGGCATTGTGATGGAGCTGGTGAAGCGGACGGCCACGGAGGAGACGCGGCAGCTGCAGGCGAAGGTGGATCGCCTGCAGGCGGAGGTCAGCCAGCTACACCAGAAGCTGGCTGATGCCACGGGCAAGCCTGCCCAATCTGCCCCAGTCTGCCCGGTGGTAGGAGGCTCTTCCTCCTCAACTGCCAGCCTCGAGGCAACGATCCGCGGGGTGGTAATGGAGGAGAGGGCCTTCATCCGAGCCTGCTTCGCAGGCATCGAGGACCGGCTCTTACCGGAAAAGCGGCTCCGGCCGCCGCTAGCGGCGGACAAGAGCCCACCGCCGAGGGAGCAGGAACCTGCGCCTCTAGCAGGCCCGGCATCGGATGCGCAGCCCGCCAAGGGCAAAGGCAAGGGCAAGAGGACCAAGGCGGCTCCTCATGCCCCCACCGCAAGCGCGGACGGAGCGTCTGGGTCGACTGCTACTCCAGCAGCCCCCCAGAACTCGCAGCAGGAAGATGCCCTTCTTCCCTCCACCACCCCGTCCAACCAGTGGACGGAAGTGGTCAAAAAAGGGAAAAAGGGCAAAAAGTCGGCAGCCAAACCCGCTGCGGCTGGTCCTCCAGCCAAAAAGGCCGGCGGGAGGAAGCTGGTTCCTCCCAAAACCGCGGCCGTCGTGGTGACCATCACCCCGGAGGCCGCGGAGCGAGGCGAGACGTACGAGTCCGTCCTAAGACGGGCTCGTACCAATGCTGATCCCTCTCAGCTGGGGATCAGCAACATCAAGTGCCGCCGAACCCTAACCGGGGCTCGAATTTTCGAGTTCTCGGGGGAACAGCGCGGCACAAATGCGGACCTCTTCGCAACAAAGTTGCAAGAGGTCATCGCGGACGCGGCAAAGGTCGTCAGGCCTGTCAAGACCGCAGCCTTGGAGGTGGCCGATCTGGACGATTCGGTCACCAAAGAGGATGTGGTGGCGGCCGTCGCGGCGGCTGGAGGCTGCGACGCTGGCGCGGTGAAGAGCGGAGCCATCAGGCCCGGCCGCCGCGGCATGGGCATCGTCCGCGTCGAGTGCCCGGTCGCTGCGGCTGGGGCCGTCCTTGCTGCGACCAAGGGACGGATGCTTGTGGGGTTCGGCTCGGCTGTGGTCCGGGCACTTGAAGACCAGCCTGTCCGCTGCTTCAAGTGCTTCGCGTTCGGCCACACCCGGGCCACGTGTCCCTCCAAGTCCGACTGGGGAGACACATGCTTCCAATGCGGGCAAGAGGGACACGGGTGGGCTGCCTGCACCGCCCCCAAGCCACACTGCGCGGCGTGCGCCGCCGGTGGCCGCCCCGCGGACCACAGGATGTCGGGCAGGAGCTGCAAGGCCCCTGTGAGGAAGGGCGTAGTGCCGGCGCAGGTTCGCCCTGCTGCTACTGCCGTCGCCGCCGTCGCCGCTGTAGCTCCAGCGGCGGTAGCTGAGGAGGGGGGTGCGATGTCGGATTAACAATTTCCGACTATCGCATCCTCCAGGCGAACACCAACCACTGCAGAGCGGCCCAGGACCTGGTGGTGCAGGTCATGGCCGAGTGGTTGGTGAACGTAGCGGTGGTCGCCGAGCCCTACTCGATCCCCGGCAGCTGGCTGGGTGACGAGGACGACTCGGTGGCAATAGCGGCGCGGTCTTCCACAGACTCCCCTCCCCTCTCGCTATTAGAGAGGGGACCGGGATACGTGGCCGCCGCGTGGGGAGACTTAGCCCTTGTGGGCGTATATTTCTCCCCAAACCGCCCTCTTCAGGACTTCGAGAACTATCTCGGAGTCCTGGCCGCCGTGGTCGGCAGGGCGGCGCCGCGTCAGGTCTCCGTATTGGGAGACCTGAACGCCAAGTCGGTAACCTGGGGCAACCGGGCCACCGACGCCCGCGGGCGGGCAGTGGAGATGTGGGCGGCCTCCTCTGGACTCTCCCTCTTGAACAGAGGCAGCGTCCAGACATGCGTGCGGCGGCAGGGTGGCTCAATAGTGGACGTCACTTTCGCCACCGCTGCGTTAGCCGCACGCGTGCTGAACTGGCGGGTGGACCTGGTGGAGACTATGTCGGACCACCGCTACGTGCGGTTCGACATCTCCACCAGTGGCCCCGGAGAGACGCGGCCCCGCTCGGGGCCGTCACCGTTTCCACGGTGGGCTCTCACCCGCCTGGACAGGGAGGCAGCGCGGGAGGCGGCGTTCGTCCAGGACTGGCTTTCGCCGCCTTCCGCCGGCCTGGATGTGGACACCGTAGCGGGGCACCTCAGGGAGTCTCTGACCGAGGTATGCAACTCCAGCATGCCTCGGTCTCGCCGACCGCCACCCAAACGCGCCGTGTACTGGTGGTCGGCGGAGCTGGCGGGGCTTCGAGCGGCGTGTGTCGAGGCAAGGAGGGCCTACACGCGGAGCCGGCGGCGGCGTCGACGGGACCAGGCCGTCGGGGACCACCTCTATGAGGTATACATAGAGGCCAAAATGATTCTCGATCGAGCCATCGCCGCCGCCAGAGACTCGGGGAGAGCGGAGATGCTGGAGGGTCTCGACAACGACCCCTTCGGGAGGCCATACAAGGCGGCGCGCAACAAATTGCGCCCCTTTGGTCCCCCGGTGGCCGAGACCCTGGAGCCCTCGTTCCTGGATGGGGTGGTTCAGTCCCTGTTCCCGTGCAGGGACAACTTCACCCCACCAGTGATGGACCCGCCGCGGGGCGCAGATCCACCGCCAGCTGAGGAGGAAGAGGAGGCCCCTCCTGTCACGGAGTCGGAACTTGGCGCGGCGATTCTCCGTATCCGCGCCAAGAAGACAGCTCCGGGCCCCGACGGTGTTCCGGCGAGAGTGGTCGCGATCGCGGCCACTCAAATGGAGGAGAGGTTTCGGGACCTCTTCAGCGCATGCCTTGCGTCTGGGAGGTTCCCGAAACCGTGGAAGGAGGGGCAGCTGTGCCTCCTTCGCAAGGAGGGCCGCCCTGCAGATTCCCCCTCGGCATACCGGCCCATCGTTCTGCTCGATGAGGTCGGCAAAATGTTCGAGGGGATCATCGCTGCCCGCCTAAAGAGCCATCTGCGGAGTACCGGGCCGGACTTGTCGGACGCTCAGTTCGGTTTTCGGGCTGAGCGGTCCACGGTGGACGCGCTGGCCTGCCTTAAAGGCCAGGTTAAGGAGGCGATGGAGGTGGGGGACGGACTGTTGGCCGTGTCATTCGACATTGCCAACGCCTTCAACTCCGTTCCCCACTGCACCATCCTCGAGGCGCTCCGATTCCACGGAGTGCCTCGATACATGCGCAGTCTGCTGGCCAGCTACCTGGAGGATCGGGCGATCCTCCTCGTAAACAGGACTGGCCGAGTCCGGCGGTACGCCGTCGAAGCCGGCGTTCCACAGGGGTCAGTCTTAGGACCTCTCCTCTGGAACGTCGGCTATGATTGGCTCTTGCGGGGAACTCTCCTCCGAGGCACGAGTGTCGTCTGCTATGCGGATGACACTCTCCTCACCGCCCGGGGGGGGAGTTTCAGGGAGGCGGCCAACTTGGCCTCGGCGGGCGGATCCTTGGTCGCGGGGAGGATCCGCCGCCTAGGTTTAACGGTGGCGCTGCACAAGACCGAGGCCGTGTTCTTTCACGGCCCTCGGCAGCGCCCCCCACCACCTGACGCCCACATCTTCGTGGAGGGCGTCAGAATTGAGGTGAAGGCCCAGATGAAGTATCTGGGCCTGGTACTCGACAGCAGGTGGCGCTTCGGCCCGCATCTTAGCGGGCTGTCGTCGCGCCTGCTGAAGGCCGCGGGCGCTCTCTCCTGGCTGCTTCCCAACTTGGGGGGCCCCAGCGCGCGATGCCGGCAACTTTACGCCGGCATCCTAAGGAGTATGGCCCTCTATGGGGCCCCTATCTGGGAAGAGTCCCTCCACAGGAGGGAGAACGCCGCGGCCTTGCGAGCACCTCAAAGGGCCATAGCCCAGCGGGCGGCGCGGGCTTACCGCACGGTGGGCTATGCGGCAGCATGCGCCCTGGCCAGCACCCCGCCTTGGGAGCTCGAGGCGTGGGTGCTCGCCAGAGTGTATGAATGGACGGCGGAGCGGAGGGCGAGAGGAGTCCGCTCAGCTCCGGAAGAGCGGGAGGCCGTCCGGCGGGAGGCGAGGGACGCCATCGTTGTCCATTGGACGGGCGACCTCGCCACCGCAGCCTTCGGCCGCCGAACCCTCGACGCAATCGGGCCGGTCCTGCGAGACTGGCTCGAGCGTCCGCACGGGTTCCTCTCCTTCCGTCTCGTGCAGGTGCTGTCCGGACACGGTTCTTTCGGATCGTACCTGCACCAAATCGGACGGGAGGAGACGCCGTCGTGCCACGACTGTGGCGTGGCGGAGGACGCGGCGCAGCACACCCTCGAGGTGTGCCCGTCGTGGTCCGAGCCGCGCCGCAGTCTCGTCGCGGCGATCGGACCGGACCTCTCGCTCCCCGGCGTGGTTAACGCCATGCTGAGGGATGAGGGGTCCTGGGCGGCAGTCGCCTCCTTCTGCGAACACGTCATGTCCCAGAAGGAGGCGGCGGAGCGGGCGCGGGAGGAAGATCCTGCCGCGGCGCCGCTCCGAAGGCGGAGGAGGGGTCGAAGAAGACGTCAGTTCGACAGTCATCTCCGACTCCTCCCAGGTGGAGGCCAGCAGGCAACGGGTGCGGGGGCACCCTTGCCTGTATCGCACAGGCCTCCGCCAGTGTCGGACGGGAATGGCCTGGTGTTCCCGGCCATTCCCGTAGCCCCCCAACCTGGGGGGCATGCGGGGCCCGCCACCTAGGCGGGCATACGCCGGGAGGGTCGTGGACGTAAAGGCTGAGCCGGTTTCCCATGACCCTCCCATCACGGCGATGTGGGAACACCGCTGAGTTTTAGTGGGTATACTGTCGCCTCTGACAGGAGTCCCACATACCCCGACTCGTCCCCCACGAGCCGGGGATGCGTAACGCATTTCTCAGCGACAAAAAAAAAAAAAAAAAAAAAAAAAAAAAAAGGTTAGGTTAGGTTAGGTTGGGGGATCCCCCACAGTGCATACTTCCTCGTAGTATCCCCTGGGCAACGCCGTGTCTGACCACCGTAACGGAGTGGCAGACCGGCGGCTAAAGTGCGCTGTGACTCGTAGACATCCTGCAGTCGTTTACGAACATGTCGAGTTTAAATTTTAACCAACTGTCGAGCAAGCCAGCGCGTGATGCGTCTGGCCGTTTTATCCGGAATCGCTCCTCCCAGGGCGATTCAAACGGCCCTTCTCAGGGCCAACCCAACGGCCCTTCTCAGGGCCAACCAAACGGCCCTTCTCAGGGCCAACCAAACGGCCCTTCTCAGGGCCAACCCAACGGTCCTTCTCAGGACCAACCGAACGGCCCTTCTCAGGGCCAAGCCAACGGTCCTTCTCAGGACCAACCAAACGGCCCTTCTCAGGGCCAACCCAACGGTCCTTCTCAGGACCAACCCAACGGCCCTTCTCAGGGCCACGCCGGTGGCGCTTTGGCGTCGGAAGCTGACCGCACACCATCTGCGGCCAGCTTGTTCAGAAGGCCAGATGAGTTGTCGGACTCTGACGACTCCATCATGGATACGTCGGCGGGCGAAAGCGACCGCTTCAAGCGGAAGCGGTCCGAGGGCTCCTCGGAGTCTACCGTGAAGGCGAAGAAGAAGTCGAAGTCTAAAAAGGCTTCGACTTCTTCCCACAATGTGGGCTTGCTGGACGCCGAGCGCCAGCTAAATCTGGCGAAGAGGGCGCAACTCCAGCTAGACCTGGAGGAGAGGGTCGCCGCCAAGGAGCAGCAGGCGCAAGCTGCCAGGTCGAGGGCTGGCTATGGTGCATCAAGTGTGCTGTATGCTGACCACTCCCTGGCGGAACTGGAGCGCATGGCACAAGAAGACAGGGAGGAGGTCCTGGAGGTCGCCTCAAAGTCCTCCAACTTGAAGGGGACCTTTCAAAAGGCCCTCAAATGCCGGGTCGCCAGCATGCATGGCATTGTCATGGAGCTGGTGAAGCGGACGGCCACGGAGGAGACGCGGCAGCTGCAGGCGAAGGTGGATCGCCTGCAGGCGGAAGTCAGCCAGCTACACCAGAAGCTGGCTGAGGCCACGGCCAGGCCTGCCCAATCCGCCCCAGTCTGCCCGGTGGTAGGAGGCTCTTCCTCCTCAACTGCCAGCCTTGAGGCAACGATCCGCGGGGTGGTAATGGAGGAGAGGGCCTTCATCCGAGCCTGCTTCGCAGGCATCGAGGACCGGCTCTTACCGGAGAAGCGGCTCCGGCCGCCGCTAGCGGCGGACAAGAGCCCACCGCCGAGGGAGCCGGAACCTGCGCCTCTAGCAGGCCCGGAATCAAGTGCGCAGCCCTCCAAGGGCAAAGGCAAGGGCAAGAGGACCAAGGCGGCTCCTCATGCCCCCACCACAAGCGCGGACGGAGCGTCTGGGTCGACTGCTACTCCAGCAGCCCCCCAGAACTCGCAGCAGGAAGATGCCCTTCTTCCCTCCACCACCCCGTCCAACCAGTGGACGGAAGTGGTCAAAAAAGGGAAAAAGGGCAAAAAGTCGGCAGCCAAACCCGCTGCGACTGGTCCTCCAGCCAAAAAGGCCGGCGGGAGGAAGCTGGTTCCTCCCAAAACCGCGGCCGTCGTGGTGACCATCACCCCGGAGGCCGCGGAGCGAGGCGAGACGTACGAGTCCGTCCTAAGACGGGCTCGTACCAATGCTGATCCCTCCCAGCTGGGGATCAGCAACATCAAGTGCCGCCGAACCCTAACCGGGGCTCGAATTTTCGAGTTCTCGGGGGAACAGCGCGGCACAAATGCGGACCTCTTCGCAACAAAGTTGCAAGAGGTCATCGCGGACGCGGCAAAGGTCGTCAGGCCTGTCAAGACCGCAGCCTTGGAGGTGGCCGATCTGGACGATTCGGTCACCAAAGAGGATGTGGTGGCGGCCGTCGCGGCGGCTGGAGGCTGCGACGCTGGCGCGGTGAAGAGCGGAGCCATCAGGCCCGGCCGCCGCGGCATGGGCATCGTCCGCGTCGAGTGCCCAGTCGCTGCGGCTGGGGCCGTCCTTGCTGCGACCAAGGGACGGATGCTTGTGGGGTTCGGCTCGGCTGTGGTCCGGGCACTTGAAGACCAGCCTGTTCGCTGCTTCAAGTGCTTCGCGTTCGGCCACACCCGGGCCACGTGTCCCTCCAAGTCCGACTGGGGAGACACGTGCTTCCAATGCGGGCAGGAGGGACACGGGTGGGCTGCCTGCACCGCCCCCAAGCCACATTGCGCGGCGTGCGCCGCCAGTGGCCGCCCCGCGGACCACAGGATGTCGGGCAGGAGCTGCAAGGCCCCTGTGAGGAAGGGCGTAGTGCCGGCGCAGGTTCGCCCTGCTGCCACTGCCGTCGCCGCCGTCGCCGCTGTAGCTCCAGCGGCGGTAGCTGAGGAGGGGGGTGCGATGTCGGATTAACAATTTCCGACTACCGCATCCTCCAGGCGAACACCAACCACTGCAGAGCGGCCCAGGACCTGGTCGTGCAGGTCATGGCCGAGTGGTTGGTGAACGTAGCGGTGGTCGCCGAGCCCTACTCGATCCCCGGCAGCTGGCTGGGTGACGAGGACGACTCGGTGGCACTAGCGGCGCGGTCTTCCACAGACTCCCCTCCCCTCTCGCTATTAGAGAGGGGACCGGGATACGTGGCCGCCGCGTGGGGAGACTTAGCCCTTGTGGGCGTCTATTTCTCCCCAAACCGCCCTCTTCAGGACTTCGAGAACTATCTCGGAGTCCTGGCCGCCGTGGTCGGCAGGGCGGCGCCGCGTCAGGTCTCCGTATTGGGAGACCTGAACGCCAAGTCGGTAACCTGGGGCAACCGGGCCACCGACGCCCGCGGGCGGGCAGTGGAGATGTGGGCGGCCTCCTCTGGACTCTCCCTCTTGAACAGAGGCAGCGTCCAGACATGCGTGCGGCGGCAGGGTGGCTCAATAGTGGACGTCACTTTCGCCACCGCTGCGTTAGCCGCACGCGTGTTGAACTGGCGGGTGGACCTGGTGGAGACTATGTCGGACCACCGCTACGTGCGGTTCGACATCTCCACCAGTGGCCCCGGAGAGACGCGGCCCCGCTCGGGGCCGTCACCGTTCCCAAGGTGGGCTCTCACCCGCCTGGACAGGGAGGCAGCGCGGGAGGCGGCGTTCGTCCAGGACTGGCTTTCGCCGCCTTCCGCCGGTATGGACGTGGACACCGTGGCGGGGCACCTGAGGGAGTCTCTGACCGAGGTATGCAACTCCAGCATGCCTCGGTCTCGCCGACCGCCACCCAAACGCGCCGTGTACTGGTGGTCGGCGGAGCTGGCGGGGCTTCGAGCGGCGTGTGTCGAGGCAAGGAGGGCCTACACGCGGAGCCGGCGGCGGCGTCGACGGGACCAAGCCGTCGGGGACCACCTCTATGAGGTATACATAGAGGCAAAAATGGTCCTCGATCGAGCCATCGCCGCCGCCAGAGACTCGGGGAGAGCGGAGATGCTGGAGGGTCTCGACAACGACCCCTTCGGGAGGCCATACAAGGCGGCGCGCAACAAATTGCGCCCCTGTGGTCCCCCGGTGGCCGAGACCCTGGAGCCCTCGTTCCTGGATGGGGTGGTTCAGTCCCTGTTCCCGTGCAGGGACAACTTCACCCCACCAGTGATGGACCCTCCGCGGGGGACAGATCCGCCGCCAGCTGAGGAGGAAGAGGAGGCCCCTCCTGTCACGGAGTCGGAACTTGGCGCGGCGATTCTCCGTATCCGCGCCAAGAAGACAGCTCCGGGCCCCGACGGTGTTCCGGCGAGAGTGGTCGCGATCGCGGCCACTCAAATGGAGGAGAGGTTTCGGGACCTCTTCAGCGCATGCCTTGCGTCTGGGAGGTTCCCGAAACCGTGGAAGGAGGGGCAGCTGTGCCTCCTTCGCAAGGAGGGCCGCCCTGCAGATTCCCCCTCGGCATACCGGCCCATCGTTCTGCTCGATGAGGTCGGCAAAATGTTCGAGGGGATTATCGCTGCCCGCCTCAAGAGCCATCTGCGGCGTATCGGGCCGGACTTGTCGGACGCTCAGTTCGGTTTTCGGGCTGAGCGGTCCACGGTGGACGCGCTGGCCTGCCTTAAAGGCCAGGTTAAGGAGGCGATGGAGGCGGGGGACGGACTGTTGGCGGTGTCATTCGACATTGCCAACGCCTTCAACTCCGTTCCCCACTGCACCATCCTCGAGGCGCTCCGATTCCACGGAGTGCCTCGATACATGCGCAGTCTGCTGGCCAGCTACCTGGAGGATCGGGCGATCCTCCTCGTAAACAGGACTGGCCGAGTCCGGCGGTACGCCGTCGAAGCCGGCGTTCCACAGGGGTCAGTCTTAGGACCTCTCCTCTGGAACGTCGGCTATGATTGGCTCTTGCGGGGAACTCTCCTCCGAGGCACGAGTGTCGTCTGCTATGCGGATGACACTCTCCTCACCGCCCGGGGGGGGAGTTTCAGGGAGGCGGCCAACTTGGCCTCGGCGGGCGGATCCTTGGTCGCGGGGAGGATCCGCCGCCTAGGTTTAACGGTGGCGCTGCACAAGACCGAGGCCGTGTTCTTCCACGGCCCTCGGCAGCGCCCCCCACCACCTGACGCCCACATCTTCGTGGAGGGCGTCAGAATTGAGGTGAAGGCCCAGATGAAGTATCTGGGCCTTGTACTCGACAGCAGGTGGCGCTTCGGTCCGCATTTTAGCGGGCTGTCGTCGCGCCTGCTGAAGGCCGCGGGCGCGCTCTCGTGGCTGCTTCCCAATTTGGGGGGCCCCAGCGCGCGATGCCGGCAACTTTACGCCGGCATCCTAAGGAGTATGGCCCTCTATGGGGCCCCTATCTGGGAAGAGTCCCTCCACAGGAGGGAGAACGCCGCGGCCTTGCGAGCACCTCAAAGGGCCATAGCCCAGCGGGCGGCGCGGGCTTACCGCACGGTGGGCTATGCGGCAGCATGCGCTCTGGCCAGCACCCCGCCTTGGGAGCTCGAGGCGTGGGTGCTCGCCAGAGTGTACGAATGGACGGCGGAGCGGAGGGCGAGAGGAGTCCGCTCAGCTCCGGAAGAGCGGGAGGCCGTCCGGCGGGAGGCGAGGGACGCCATCGTTGTCCATTGGACGGGCGACCTCGCCACCGCAGCCTTCGGCCGCCGAACCCTCGACGCAATCGGGCCGGTCCTGCGAGACTGGCTCGAGCGTCCGCACGGGTTCCTCTCCTTCCGTCTCGTGCAGGTGCTGTCCGGACACGGTTCTTTCGGATCGTACCTGCACCGAATCGGACGGGAGGAGACGCCGTCGTGCCACGACTGTGGCGCGGCGGAGGACGCGGCGCAGCACACCCTCGAGGTGTGCCCGTCGTGGTCCGAGCCGCGCCGCAGTCTCGTCGCGGCGATCGGACCGGACCTCTCGCTCCCCGGCGTGGTTAACGCCATGCTGAGGGATGAGGGGTCCTGGGCGGCAGTCGCCTCCTTCTGCGAACACGTCATGTCCCAGAAGGAGGCGGCGGAGCGGGCGCGGGAGGAAGATCCTGCCGCGGCGCCGCTCCGAAGGCGGAGGAGGGGTCGAAGAAGACGTCAGTTCGACAGTCATCTCCGACTCCTCCCAGGTGGAGGCCAGCAGGCAACGGGTGCGGGGGCACCCTTGCCTGTATTGCACAGACCTCCACCAGTGTCGGACGGGAATGGCCAGGTGTTCCCGGCCATTCCCGTAGCCCCCCAACCTGGGGGGCATGCGGGGCCCGCCACCTAGGCGGGCATGCGCCGGGAGGGTCGTGGACGTAAAGGCTGAGCCGGTTTCCCATGACCCTCCCATCACGGCGATGCGGGAACACCGCTGAGTTTTAGTGGGTATACTGTCGCTTCTGACAGGAGTCCCACATACCCCGACTCGTCCCCCACGAGCCGGGGATGCGTAACGCATTTCTCAGCGACAAAAAAAAAAAAAAAAAAAAAAAAAGGTTAGGTTAGGTTAGGTTAGGTTAGGTTAGGTTGGGGGATCCCCCACAGTGCATACTTCCTCGCAGTATCCCCCGGGCAACGCCGTGTCTGACCACCGTAACGGAGTGGCAGACCGGCGGCTAAAGTGCGCTGTGAATCGTAGACATCCTGCTGTAATCTACGAATATGTCGAATTTTATTTTAAACAACTTGTCGAGCAAGCCAGCGCGTGATGCGTCTGGCCGTTTTATCCGGAATCGCTCCTCCCAGGGCGATTCAAACGGCCCTTCTCAGGGCCAACCCAACGGCCCTTCTCAGGGCCAACCCAACGGCCCTTCTCAGGGCCAACCAAACGGCCCTTCTCAGGGCCAACCCAACGGTCCTTCTCAGGACCAACCCAACGGTCCTTCTCAGGACCAACCCAACGGCCCTTCTCAGGGCCAACCCAACGGTCCTTCTCAGGACCAACCCAACGGCCCTTCTCAGGGCCAACCCAACGGCCCTTCTCAGGGCCACACCGCCGGCGGCGCTTTAGCGTCGGAAGCTGACCGCGTACCATCTGCGGCCAGATTATTCAGAAGGCCAGACGAGTTGTCGGATTCCGACGACTCCATAATGGACACGTCGGCAGGCGAGAGTGACCGCTTCAAGCGGAAGCGGTCTGAGGGCTCCTCGGAGTCTACTGTGAAGGCGAAGAAGAAGTCGAAGTCCAAAAAGGTTTCGACTTCTACTGCGGCTTCTTCCCACAATGTGGGCTTGCTGGAGGCCGAGCGCCAGCTAAATCTGGCGAAGAGGGCGCAACTCCAGCTAGACCTGGAGGAGAGGGTCGCCGCCAAGGAGCAGCAGGCGCAAGCTGCCAGGTCGAGGGCTGGCTATGGTGCATCAAGTGTGCTGTATGCTGACCACTCCCTGGCGGAACTGGAGCGCATGGCACAAGAAGACAGGGAGGAGGTCCTGGAGGTCGCCTCAAAGTCCTCCAACTTGAAGGGGACCTTTCAAAAGGCTCTCAAATGCCGGGCCGCCAGCATGCACGGCATCATCATGGAGCTGGTCAAGCGGACGGCCACGGAAGAAACGCGGCAGCTGCAGGCGAAGGTGGATCGCCTGCAGGCGGAGGTCAGCCAGCTACACCAGAAGCTGGCTGATGCCACGGCCAAGCCTGCCCAATCTGCCCCAGGCCCGGCGGTAGAGGGCTGCTCATCCTCAACTGCCAGTCTTGAGGCAACAATCCGCGGGGTGGTGATGGAGGAGAGGGCCTTCATCCGGGCCTGCTTTGCAGGCATTGAGGACCGGCTCTTGCCGGAAAAGCGGCTACGCCCACCGCTAGCGGCGGACAAGAGCCCACCGCCGAGGGAGAAAGAACCTGCGCCTTTAGCAGGCCCGGAATCAAGTGCGCAGCCCTCCAAGGGCAAAGGCAAGGGCAAGAGGACCAAGGCGGCTCCTCATGCCCCCACCACAAGCGCGGACGGAGCGTCTGGGTCGACTGCTACTCCAGCAGCCCCCCAGAACTCGCAGCAGGAAGATGCCCTTCTTCCCTCCACCACCCCGTCCAACCAGTGGACGGAAGTGGTAAAAAAAGGGAAAAAGGGCAAAAAGTCGGCAGCCAAACCCGCTGCGACTGGTCCTCCAGCCAAAAAGGCCGGCGGGAGGAAGCTGGTTCCTCCCAAAACCGCGGCCGTCGTGGTGACCATCACCCCGGAGGCCGCGGAGCGAGGCGAGACGTACGAGTCCGTACTAAGACGGGCTCGTACCAATGCTGATCCCTCCCAGCTGGGGATCAGCAACATCAAGTGCCGCCGAACCCTAACCGGGGCTCGAATTTTCGAGTTCTCGGGGGAGCAGCGCGGCACAAATGCGGACCTCTTCGCAACAAAGTTGCAAGAGGTCATCGCGGACGCGGCAAAGGTCGTCAGGCCTGTCAAGACCGCAGCCTTGGAGGTGGCCGACCTGGACGACTCGGTCACCAAAGAGGATGTGGTGGCGGCCGTCGCGGTGGCTGGAGGCTGCGACGCTGGCGCGGTGAAGAGCGGAGCCATCAGGCCCGGCCGCCGCGGCATGGGCATCGTCCGCGTCGAGTGCCCAGTCGCTGCGGCTGGGGCCGTCCTTGCTGCGACCAAGGGACGGATGCTTGTGGGGTTCGGCTCGGCTGTGGTCCGGGCACTTGAAGACCAGCCTGTCCGCTGCTTCAAGTGCTTCGCGTTCGGCCACACCCGGGCCACGTGTCCCTCCAAGTCCGACTGGGGAGGCACATGCTTCCAATGCGGGCAAGAGGGACACGGGTGGGCTGCCTGCACCGCCCCCAAGCCACACTGCGCGGCGTGCGCCGCCGGTGGCCGCCCCGCGGACCACAGGATGTCGGGCAGGAGCTGCAAGGCCCCTGTGAGGAAGGGCGTAGTGCCGGCGCAGGTTCGCCCTGCTGCTACCGCCGTCGCCGCCGTCGCCGCTGTAGCTCCAGCGGTGGTAGCTGAGGAGGGGGGTGCGATGTCGGACTAACAATTTCCGACTACCGCATCCTCCAGGCGAACACCAACCACTGCAGAGCGGCCCAGGACCTGGTGGTGCAGGTCATGACCGAGTGGTTGGTGAACGTAGCGGTGGTCGCCGAGCCCTACTCGATCCCCGGCAGCTGGCTGGGTGACGAGGACGACTCGGTGGCACTAGCGGCGCGGTCTTCCACAGACTCCCCTCCCCTCTCGCTATTAGAGAGGGGACCGGGATACGTGGCCGCCGCGTGGGGAGACTTAGCCCTTGTGGGCGTGTATTTCTCCCCAAACCGCCCTCTTCAGGACTTCGAGAACTATCTCGGAGTCCTGGCTGCCGTGGTCGGCAGGGCGGCGCCGCGTCAGGTCTCCGTATTGGGAGACCTGAACGCCAAGTCGGTAAACTGGGGCAACCGGGCCACCGACGCCCGCGGGCGGGCAGTGGAGATGTGGGCGGCCTCCTCTGGACTCTCCCTCTTGAACAGAGGCAGCGTCCAGACATGCGTGCGGCGGCAGGGTGGCTCAATAGTGGACGTCACTTTCGCCACCGCTGCGTTAGCCGCACGCGTGCTGAACTGGCGGGTGGACCTGGTGGAGACTATGTCGGACCACCGCTACGTGCGGTTCGACATCTCCACCAGTGGCCCCGGAGAGACGCGGCCCCGCTCGGGGCCGTCACCGTTTCCAAGGTGGGCCCTCACCCGCCTGGACAGGGAGGCAGCGCGGGAGGCGGCGTTCGTCCAGGACTGGCTTTCGCCGCCTTCCGCCGGTCTGGATGTGGACACCGTAGCGGGACACCTCAGGGAGTCTCTGACCGAGGTATGCAACTCCAGCATGCCTCGGTCTCGCCGACCGCCACCCAAACGCGCCGTGTACTGGTGGTCGGCGGAGCTGGCGGGGCTTCGAGCGGCGTGTGTCGAGGCGAGGAGGGCCTACACGCGGAGCCGGCGGCGGCGTCGACGGGACCTGGCCGTCGGGGACCACCTCTATGAGGTATACATAGAGGCAAAAATGGTCCTCGATCGAGCCATCGCCGCCGCCAGAGACTCGGGGAGAGCGGAGATGCTGGAGGGTCTCGACAACGACCCATTCGGGAGGCCATACAAGGCGGCGCGCAACAAATTGCGCCCCTTTGGTCCCCCGGTGGCCGAGACCCTGGAGCCTTCGTTCCTGGATGGGGTGGTTCAGTCCCTGTTCCCGTGCAGGGACAACTTCACCCCACCAGTGATGGACCCGCCGCGGGGCGCAGATCCACCGCCAGCTGAGGAGGAAGAGGAGGCCCCTCCTGTCACGGAGTCGGAACTTGGCGCGGCGATTCTCCGTATCCGCGCCAAGAAGACAGCTCCGGGCCCCGACGGTGTTCCGGCGAGAGTGGTCGCGATCGCGGCCACTCAAATGGAGGACAGGTTTCGGGACCTCTTCAGCGCATGCCTTGCGTCTGGAAGGTTCCCGAAACCTTGGAAGGAGGAGCAGCTGTGCCTCCTTCGCAAGGAGGGCCGCCCAGCAGACTCCCCCTCGGCATACCGACCCATCGTTCTGCTCGACGAGGTCGGTAAAATGTTCGAGGGGATAATCGCTGCCCGCCTAAAGGGCCATCTGCGGCGTATCGGGCCGGACTTGTCGGACGCTCAGTTCGGTTTTCGGGCTGAGCGGTCCACGGTGGACGCGCTGGCCTGCCTTAAAGGCCAGGTTAAGGAGGCGATGGAGGCGGGGGACGGACTGTTGGCGGTGTCATTCGACATTGCCAACGCCTTCAACTCCGTTCCCCACTGCACCATCCTCGAGGCGCTCCGATTCCACGGAGTGCCTCGATACATGCGCAGTCTGCTGGCCAGCTACCTGGAGGATCGGGCGATCCTCCTCGTAAACAGGACTGGCCGAGTCCGGCGGTACGCCGTCGAAGCCGGCGTTCCACAGGGGTCAGTCTTAGGACCTCTCCTCTGGAACGTCGGCTATGATTGGCTCTTGCGGGGAACTCTCCTCCGAGGCACGAGTGTCGTCTGCTATGCGGATGACACTCTCCTCACCGCCCGGGGGGGGAGTTTCAGGGAGGCGGCCAACTTGGCTTCGGCGGGCGGATCCCTGGTCGCGGGGAGGATCCGCCGCCTAGGTTTAACGGTGGCGCTGCACAAGACCGAGGCCGTGTTCTTCCACGGCCCTCGGCAGCGCCCCCCACCACCTGACGCCCACATCTTCGTGGAGGGCGTCAGAATTGAGGTGAAGGCCCAGATGAAGTATCTGGGCCTGGTACTCGACAGCAGGTGGCGCTTCGGCCCGCATTTTAGCGGGCTGTCGTCGCGCCTGCTGAAGGCCGCGGGCGCGCTCTCGTGGCTGCTTCCCAACTTGGGGGGCCCCAGCGCGCGATGCCGGCAACTTTACGCCGGCATCTTGAGGAGTATGGCCCTCTACGGGGCTCCTATCTGGGAAGAGTCCCTCCACAGAAGAGAGAACGCCGCGGCCTTGCGGGCACCTCAAAGGGCCATAGCCCAGCGGGCGGCGCGGGCCTACCGCACGGTGGGCTATGCGGCAGCATGCGCTCTGGCCGGCACCCCACCTTGGGAACTCGAGGCGTGGGTGCTCGCCAGAGTGTATGAATGGACGGCGGAGCGAAGGGCGAGAGGAGTTCGCTCAGCTCCGGAAGAGCGGGAGGCCGTCCGGCGGGAGGCGAGGGACGCCATCGTTGTCCATTGGACGGGCGACCTCGCCACCGCAGCCTTCGGCCGCCGAACCCTCGACGCAATCGGGCCGGTCCTGCGAGACTGGCTCGAGCGTCCGCACGGGTTCCTCTCCTTCCGTCTCGTGCAGGTGCTGTCCGGACACGGTTCTTTCGGATCGTACCTGCACCGAATCGGACGGGAGGAGACGCCGTCGTGCCACGACTGTGGCGCGGCGGAGGACGCGGCGCAGCACACCCTCGAGGTGTGCCCGTCGTGGTCCGAGCCGCGCCGCAGTCTCGTCGCGGCGATCGGACCGGACCTCTCGCTCCCCGGCGTGGTTAACGCCATGCTGAGGGATGAGGGGTCCTGGGCGGCAGTCGCCTCCTTCTGCGAACACGTCATGTCCCAGAAGGAGGCGGCGGAGCGGGCGCGGGAGGAAGATCCTGCCGCGGCGCCGCTCCGAAGGCGGAGGAGGGGTCGAAGAAGACGTCAGTTCGACAGTCATCTCCGACTCCTCCCAGGTGGAGGCCAGCAGGCAACGGGTGCGGGGGCACCCTTGCCTGTATTGCACAGACCTCCACCAGTGTCGGACGGGAATGGCCAGGTGTTCCCGGCCATTCCCGTAGCCCCCCAACTTGGGGGGCATGCGGGGCCCGCCAGCTAGGCGGGCATGCGCCGGGAGGGTTGTGGACGTAAAGGCTGAGCCGGTTTCCCATGACCCTCCCATCACGGCGATGCGGGAACACCGCTGAGTTTTAGTGGGTATACTGTCGCTACTGACAGGAGTCCCACATACCCCGACTCGTCCCCCACGAGCCGGGGATGCGTAACGCATTTCTCAGCGACAAAAAAAAAAAAAAAAAAAAAAAAAAAAAAAAAAAAAAAAAAAAAAAAAAAAAAAAAAAAAAAAAAGGTTAGGTTAGGTTGGGGGATCCCCCACAGTGCATACTTCCTCGTAGTATCCCCTGGGCAACGCCGTGTCTGACCACCGTAACGGAGTGGCAGACCGGCGGCTAAAGTGCGCTGTGACTCGTAAACATCCTGCAGTCGTTTACGAATATGTCGAGTTTAAATTTTAACCAAGTGTCGAGCAAGCCAGCGCGTGATGCGTCTGGCCGTTTTATCAGTTTTAACCCGAATCGCTCCTCCCAGGGCGATTCAAACGGCCCTTCTCAGGGCCAACCCAACGGCCCTTCTCAGGGCCAACCAAACGGCCCTTCTCAGGGCCAACCTAACGGTCCTTCTCAGGACCAACCCAACGGCCCTTCTCAGGGCCAACCCAACGGTCCTTCTCAGGACCAACCCAACGGCCCTTCTCAGGGCCATCCCAACGGTCCTTCTCAGGACCAACCCAACGGCCCTTCTCAGGGCCACACCGCCGGCGGCGCTTTAGCGTCGGAAGCTGACCGCGTACCATCTGCGGCCAGATTATTCAGGAGGCCAGACGAGTTGTCGGATTCCGACGACTCCATAATGGACACGTCGGCAGGCGAGAGTGACCGCTTCAAGCGGAAGCGGTCTGAGGGCTCCTCGGAGTCTACTGTGAAGGCGAAGAAGAAGTCGAAGTCCAAAAAGGCTTCGACTTCTACTGCGGCTTCTTCCCACAATGTGGGCTTGCTGGATGCCGAGCGCCAGCTAAATCTGGCGAAGAGGGCGCAACTCCAGCTAGACCTGGAGGAGAGGGTCGCCGCCAAGGAACAGCAGGCACAAGCTGCCAGGTCGAGGGCTGGCTATGGTGCATCCAGTGTGCTGTATGCTGGCCACTCCCTGGCGGAACTGGAGCGCATGGCGCATGAAGATAGGGAGGAGGTCCTGGAGGTCGCCTCAAAGTCCTCCAATTTGAAGGGGACCTTCCAGAAGGCCCTTAAATGCCGGGCCGCCAGCATGCACGGCATTGTGATGGAGCTGGTGAAGCGGACGGCCACGGAGGAGACGCGGCAGCTGCAGGCGAAGGTGGATCGCCTGCAGGCGGAGGTCAGCCAGCTACACCAGAAGCTGGCTGATGCCACGGGCAAGCCTGCCCAATCTGCCCCAGTCTGCCCGGTGGTAGGAGGCTCTTCCTCCTCAACTGCCAGCCTCGAGGCAACGATCCGCGGGGTGGTAATGGAGGAGAGGGCCTTCATCCGAGCCTGCTTCGCAGGCATCGAGGACCGGCTCTTACCGGAAAAGCGGCTCCGGCCGCCGCTAGCGGCGGACAAGAGCCCACCGCCGAGGGAGCAGGAACCTGCGCCTCTAGCGGGCCCAGCATCGAGTACGCAGCCCTCCAAGGGTAAGGGCAAGGGCAAGAGGACCAAAGTGGCTTCTCATGCCCCCACCACAAGCGCGGACGGAGCGTCTGGGTCGACTGCTACTCCAGCAGCCCCTCAGAACTCGCAGCAGGAAGATGCCCTTCTTCCCTCCACCACCCCGTCCAACCAGTGGACGGAAGTGGTCAGAAAGGGGAAAAAGGGCAAAAAGTCGGCCACCAAACCCGCTGCGACTGGTCCTCCAGCCAAAAAGGCAGGCGGGAGGAAGCTGGTTCCTCCCAAAACCGCGGCCGTCGTGGTGACCATCACCCCGGAGGCCGCGGAGCGAGGCGAAACGTACGAGTCCGTCCTAAAACGGGCTCGTACCAATGCTGATCCCTCCCAGCTGGGGATCAGCAAAATCACGTGCCGCCGAACCCTAACCGGGGCTCGAATTTTTGAGTTCTCGGGGGAACAGCGCGGCACAAATGCGGACCTCTTCGCAACGAAGTTGCAAGAGGTCATCGCGGATGTGGCAAAGGTCGCCAGGCCTATTAAGACCGCAGCCTTGGAGGTGGCCGACCTGGACGACTCGGTCACCAAAGAGGATGTGGTGGCGGCCGTCGCGGCGGCTGGAGGCTGCGACGCTGGCGCGGTGAAAGGTGGAGTCATCAGGCCCGGCCGCCGCGGCTTGGGCACCATCCGCGTCGAGTGCCCAGTTGCCGCGGCTGGGGCCGTCCTTGCTGCGACCAAGGGACGGCTGCTGGTGGGCTTCAGCTCGGCTGTGGTCCGGGCACTTGAAGACCAGCCTGTTCGCTGCTTCAAGTGCTTCGCGGTCGGCCACACCCGAGCCACGTGTCCCTCCAAGTCCGACTGGGGAGACACGTGCTTCCAATGCGGGCAGGAGGGACACGGGTGGGCCGCATGCACCGCCGCCAAGCCACACTGCGCGGCGTGCGCCGCCGGTGGCCGCCCCGCGGACCACAGGATGTCGGGCAGGAGCTGCAAGGCGCCTGTGAGGAAGGGCGTAGTGCCGGCGCAGGTTCGCCCTGCTGCTACTGCCGTCGCCGCCGTCGCCGCTGTAGCTCCAGCGGCGATAGCTGAGGAGGGGGGTGCGATGTCGGAATAACAATTTCCGACTACCGCATCCTCCAGGCGAACACCAACCACTGCAGAGCGGCCCAGGACCTGGTGGTGCAGGTCATGGCCGAGTGGTTGGTGAACGTAGCGGTGGTCGCCGAGCCCTACTCGATCCCCGGCAGCTGGCTGGGTGACGAGGACGACTCGGTGGCACTAGCGGCGCGGTCTTCCACAGACTCCCCTCCCCTCTCGCTATTAGAGAGGGGACCGGGATACGTGGCCGCCGCGTGGGGAGAATTAGCCCTTGTGGGCGTCTATTTCTCCCCAAACCGCCCTCTTCAGGACTTCGAGAACTATCTCGGAGTCCTGGCCGCCGTGGTCGGCAGGGCGGCGCCGCGTCAGGTCTCCGTATTGGGAGACCTGAACGCCAAGTCGGTAACCTGGGGCAACCGGGCCACCGACGCCCGCGGGCGGGCAGTGGAGATGTGGGCGGCCTCCTCTGGACTCTCCCTCTTGAACAGAGGCAGCGTCCAGACATGCGTGCGGCGGCAGGGTGGCTCAATAGTGGACGTCACTTTCGCCACCGCTGCGTTAGCCGCACGCGTGCTGAACTGGCGGGTGGACCTGGTGGAAACTATGTCGGACCACCGCTACGTGCGGTTCGACATCTCCACCAGTGGCCCCGGAGAGACGCGGCCCCGCTCGGGGCCGTCACCGTTTCCAAGGTGGGCTCTCACCCGCCTGGACAGGGAGGCAGCGCGGGAGGCGGCGTTCGTCCAGGACTGGCTTTCGCCGCCTTCCGCCGGCCTGGATGTGGACACCGTAGCGGGGCACCTCAGGGAGTCTCTGACCGAGGTATGCAACTCCAGCATGCCTCGGTCTCGCCGACCGCCACCCAAACGCGCCGTGTACTGGTGGTCGGCGGAGCTGGCGGGGCTTCGAGCGGCGTGTGTCGAGGCAAGGAGGGCCTACACGCGGAGCCGGCGGCGGCGTCGACGGGACCAAGCCGTCGGGGACCATCTCTATGAGGTATACATAGAGGCAAAAATGGTCCTCGATCGAGCTATCGCCGCCGCCAGGGACTCGGGGAGAGCGGAGATGCTGGAGGGTCTCGACAACGACCCATTCGGGAGGCCATACAAGGCGGCGCGCAACAAATTGCGCCCCTTTGGTCCCCCGGTGGCCGAGACCCTGGAGCCCTCGTTCCTGGATGGGGTGGTTCAGTCCCTGTTCCCGTGCAGGGACAACTTCACCCCACCAGTGATGGACCCTCCGCGGGGGACAGATCCGCCGCCAGCTGAGGAGGAAGAGGAGGCCCCTCCTGTCACGGAGTCGGAACTTGGCGCGGCGATTCTCCGTATCCGCGCCAAGAAGACAGCTCCGGGCCCCGACGGTGTTCCGGCGAGAGTGGTCGCGATCGCGGCCACTCAAATGGAGGAGAGGTTTCGGGACCTCTTCAGCGCATGCCTTGCGTCTGGGAGGTTCCCGAAACCGTGGAAGGAGGGGCAGTTGTGCCTCCTTCGCAAGGAAGGCCGCCCAGCAGACTCCCCCTCGGCATACCGACCCATCGTTCTGCTCGATGAGGTCGGTAAAATGTTCGAGGGGATAATCGCTGCCCGCCTAAAGGGCCATCTGCGGCGTATCGGGCCGGACTTGTCGGACGCTCAGTTCGGTTTTCGGGCTGAGCGGTCCACGGTGGACGCGCTGGCCTGCCTTAAAGGCCAGGTTAAGGAGGCGATGGAGGTGGGGGACGGACTGTTGGCCGTGTCATTCGACATTGCCAACGCCTTCAACTCCGTTCCCCACTGCACCATCCTCGAGGCGCTCCGATTCCACGGAGTGCCTCGATACATGCGCAGTCTGCTGGCCAGCTACCTGGACGATCGGGCGATCCTCCTGGTAAACAAGACTGGCCGAGTCCGGCGGTACGCCGTTGAAGCCGGCGTTCCACAGGGGTCAGTCTTAGGACCTCTCCTCTGGAACGTCGGCTATGATTGGCTCTTGCGGGGAACTCTCCTCCGAGGCACGAGTGTCGTCTGCTATGCGGATGACACTCTCCTCACCGCCCGGGGGGGGAGTTTCAGGGAGGCGGCCAACTTGGCCTCGGCGGGCGGATCCTTGGTCGCGGGGAGGATCCGCCGCCTAGGTTTAACGGTGGCGCTGCACAAGACCGAGGCCGTGTTCTTCCACGGCCCTCGGCAGCGCCCCCCACCACCTGACGCCCACATCTTCGTGGAGGGCGTCAGAATTGAGGTGAAGGCCCAGATGAAGTATCTGGGCCTTGTACTCGACAGCAGGTGGCGCTTCGGTCCGCATTTTAGCGGGCTGTCGTCGCGCCTGCTGAAGGCCGCGGGCGCTCTCTCCTGGCTGCTTCCCAACTTGGGGGGCCCCGGCGCGCGATGCCGGCAACTTTACGCCGGCATCCTAAGGAGTATGGCCCTCTATGGGGCCCCTATCTGGGAAGAGTCCCTCCACAGGAGGGAGAACGCCGCGACCTTGCGAGCACCTCAAAGGGCCATAGCCCAGCGGGCGGCGCGGGCTTACCGCACGGTGGGCTATGCGGCAGCATGCGCTCTGGCCAGCACCCCGCCTTGGGAGCTCGAGGCGTGGGTGCTCGCCAGAGTGTACGAATGGACGGCGGAGCGGAGGGCGAGAGGAGTCCGCTCAGCTCCGGAAGAGCGGGAGGCCGTCCGGCGGGAGGCGAGGGACGCCATCGTTGTCCATTGGACGGGCGACCTCGCCACCGCAGCCTTCGGCCGCCGAACCCTCGACGCAATCGGGCCGGTCCTGCGAGACTGGCTCGAGCGTCCGCACGGGTTCCTCTCCTTCCGTCTCGTGCAGGTGCTGTCCGGACACGGTTCTTTCGGATCGTACCTGCACCGAATCGGACGGGAGGAGACGCCGTCGTGCCACGACTGTGGCGCGGCGGAGGACGCGGCGCAGCACACCCTCGAGGTGTGCCCGTCGTGGTCCGAGCCGCGCCGCAGTCTCGTCGCGGCGATCGGACCGGACCTCTCGCTCCCCGGCGTGGTTAACGCCATGCTGAGGGATGAGGGGTCCTGGGCGGCAGTCGCCTCCTTCTGCGAACACGTCATGTCCCAGAAGGAGGCGGCGGAGCGGGCGCGGGAGGAAGATCCTGCCGCGGCGCCGCTCCGAAGGCGGAGGAGGGGTCGAAGAAGACGTCAGTTCGACAGTCATCTCCGACTCCTCCCAGGTGGAGGCCAGCAGGCGACGGGTGCGGGGGCACCCTTGCCTGTATCGCACAGGCCTCCACCAGTGTCGGACGGGAATGGCCAGGTGTTCCCGGCCATTCCCGTAGCCCCCCAACCTGGGGGGCATGCGGGGCCCGCCAGCTAGGCGGGCATGCGCCGGGAGGGTCGTGGACGTAAAGGCTGAGCCGGTTTCCCATGACCCTCCCATCACGGCGATGTGGGAACACCGCTGAGTTTTAGTGGGTATACTGTCGCCTCTGACAGGAGTCCCACATACCCCGACTCGTCCCCCACGAGCCGGGGATGCGTAACGCATTTCTCAGCGACAAAAAAAAAAAAAAAAAAAAAAAAAAAAAAAGGTTAGGTTAGGTTAGGTTAGGTT